>CM066592.1:2340000-3540000 GCA_033816785.1 Picus viridis
CTCAACCACCTCCCTGGATAACCCATTCCAGGGCTTCACCACTCTCATGGTGAAGAACTTCCTCCTCACATCCAGCCTGAATCTCCCCACCTCCAGCTTCATTCCATTCCCCCTAGTCCTATCACTACCTGATATCCTGAGAAGTCCCTCCCCAGCCTTCTTGTAGGCCCCCTTCAGATACTTCAGATGCCCCAGAGTCTGCTCTTGGGGCAGGTGGATCCCACTGGAACAGCCAAAGGTGTATAATAAATGACAAGACACATTTATAACACACCAAAGGGGCAATATACACAACAGAATGCAGATAGTTTTGGAGTAGTATCTTGAGGACAGAGGATTCACTTCACTGAAACTTTGCTTTCTATAGAAAGACTGAAAGCTGTTGGAACACCAGGGTGTCAAGCAAGGTCATAGGATCTTTTTGGTTGGAAGAGACCTGTAATATCAAGTCCAAGCATTAGCCCAGCACTGCCTGGTCACCACTAAACCATGGCCCTCAGCACTACTACTCCATGGCTTTTCAATTCCTCCAGGCATGGGGACTTGATCATTGCCCCAAGCAGACTGTGTCAGGGTTTCATAACCCTTTTGGGGAAGAAATTGTTCCTCATGTCCAGGTTGAACCTCCTCTGGTGCAACTTGAGGCCATTTCCTCTCATTCTATCGCTTGCTCCTTGGGAGAAGAGACCAACCCCCACCTCAATCCAACCTCCTTTCAGGAAGTCTATAAACCCTTCTTTTTTCTAATTTCTGATCAGGAACGAGACTCTACCAGACACAACAATCTATAATTAGGCTGCATTTAATGATCTCCCTGGCTGTTGTCAGGTGGAAGTGCATTTTAAAAATGAAAACATCATCAGTATGCCACTCTTAAGGTTATGCTGCTCGCAGATCCACAGCGTGCCACCGAAACAGAAAGAAAGATTTCTATTTATAAAAGGAAATGAAACTGAACACAAGCAGGCACAAAAAGCCAGGGAAGGGCATTTCAAGAGTCAAAGGACAGCCAGAATCACAGAGAGGTTTGTGTTGGAAGGCAGCTTTCAAGGTCAGAGAATCATAGAACTGTCAGGGTTGGAAGGGACCTCAAGGATCAGCCAGTTCCAACCCCCTGCCATGGCCAGAGACACCTCACACTGCAGCAGGTTGCTCAGAGCCACAAGGCCATCTAATCCAGCTCCTAAAACGTCACTCCTAAAATGATGATAGTTTGAAAAGGAGAGGTGTGGGGGAAAACCAAAGATGTTTGCATAAGGTGAAGTATCCACCTGCAGGCTTCCAGCACTGGGCAGGAGGTCCTCACTTAATTCTCCCAGTAGCTGTACTGGTGCAAAAAGAGAGCAGCCCTGAAGAAAAGGACCTGGGGGTGCTGGTGGATGAGAAGCTCAACAGGAGCCAACAGTGAGCACTTGCAGCACAGAAAGTCAATTACATCCTGGGCTGCATCAAGAGAAGCAGAGCCAGCAGGTCGAGGGAAGTGATTCTCCCCCTCTACTCCAAGTGAGAGTAGAGGCAAGACCCCACCTGGAGTACTGCGTCCAGTTCTGGAGCCCCAGTTACAGGAGGGATCTGGAGGTGCTTGAAGGTGTCCAGAGAAGGGCCACGAGGAGGAGCAGAGGGCTGGAGCTGCTCTGCTATGAGGACAGACTGAGGGAGTTGGGGCTGTCCAGTCGAGAAGAAGAGAAGGCTCCGAGGAGACCTCATTGTGGCCTTCCAGTATCTGAAAGGGGCTCCAAGAAAGCTGGGGAGGGACGTTTAAGGCTGTCAGGGAGTGCTAGGACTGGGGGAATGCAACAAAACTAGAAATGGGGAGATTCAGATTGGATGTTAGGAAGAAGTTCTTCCCCATGAGGGTGGTGAGACACTGGCACAGGCTGCCCAGGGAGGTGGTGGAAGCCTCATCTCTGGAGGTGTTTGCAGCCAGGCTGGATGTGGCTGTGAGCAACCTGCTGTAGTGTGAGGTGTCCCTGCCCATGGCAGGGGGTTGGCACTGGCTGATCCTTGAGGTCCCTTCCAACCCTGACAATTCTATGATTCTGTGAAAGTAGCTCCCAGACATGAACAAAACCTGAGGAAGTGCTTGGGTTTTATAGAATCATAGAATGGTCCAGGCCAGAAGGGATCTCCAAAGGTCATGCAGTCCAAACTCCCCACAGTCAGCAGGGACAACCCCAACTAGATCAGGTTGCCCAGGACCTCATCAAGCCTCACCTTGAATATCTCCAGGGAAGGAGCCCCACCACCTCCCTGGACAACTTGTTCCAGTGTTCCACCTGTTCCAGTGTTTTCATTACACTCCTAATCACTGACAGGCACAAATTGTTTCCTGAGTGCATAATTAAAACCTCAAGTGTTTTCCATAAAAAATGTTTGTAAATTAGGTGAATAAATTATTCAGTGGTCATTATTGAAATTAAATTTCCCCTGAATGAGTTTCTTGCTACCTCACAAGCACAACTCAGAGCAGCAGGGCTCATGTAGTGATCTCAGAGGTTGCAGGGCAATAACTTGGTGGTACTTTAGTGCTGGTCACAGCTAACAGGCTTCGACAGTTCTGTGCTATGTAGGTTGGTTTGCTGCATGCAGATTCAGTCTTCACCTCATGAATATTCCTTGGAAATATATGATAGAAGTGGCTGAGGGAAATGGGGTTGCTTAGTCTGGAGAAGAGGAGGCTGGCAGGAGACCTTATTGATCTCTACAGCTTCCTGAAAGCTGTACCAAGTGAGTGTTGGTCTCTTCTCCCTAGTGTCAAGTGGTACACTGAGACGAAAGGGTAACAAAGCTGGTGAGGGGTCTGGAGCACAGCCCTGTGAGGAGAGGCTGAGGGAGCTGGGGTTGCTTAGCCTGGAGAAGAGGAGGCTCAGGGGACACCTTATTGCTCTCTACAACTCCCTGAAGGGAGGTTGTAGCCAGGTGGGGGTTGGTCTCTTCTCCCAGGCAACCTGTGACTGGTCAAGAGGACACAGTCTCAAGCTGCACCAGGGGAGGTTTAGGCTGGTGGTGAGGAAGAAATTCTTCCCAGCAAGAGAGATTGGCCATTGGAATGTGCTGCTCAGGGAGGTGGTGGAGTCACCATTACTGGAGGTGTTTAGGAAGAGCCTGGATGAGGCACTCAGTACCATGGTTTAGTTGATGAGATGGTGTTGGGTGATAGGTTGGACTTGATGATCTCAAAGGCCTTTTCTGAGCTGGTTAACTCTGTGGTCTGTATTCTGAAAAGGCCTTGGGTTGTACCAGGAGAGGCTCAGGTTGGATATTAGGAACAATTTCTCTCCTGCAAGAGTGGTCAGGCATTGGAACAGGAGTCACCATCCCTTGAGGTGTCCCAAAAAATGTTTAGACTTGGCACTTGGGGACATGGTTTGATGGCCATGGTGGGGTTAGGTTGATGGTTGGACTCTGATCTTAGAAGTCTTTTCCAGCTGAAACAATTCTATGATTCTGTGCTACAAGAGCCTCAGCCTTTAGATTTCTTTTTCCACTGTTCAAGACTGTTCACTAGCATCTCAAGAAAAAGATCAAGGTGACTGCTGTGGTTGTCTCACCTCCCCTAATCACCTCAAAATGCTGAGATCTTGTGCCTAAAGTGGCACAAAGGACTTCAAACCCACATGAAGAAATCAGAGGGATAGGACAGCTCTGCTTTTCATGACCAAATCCAGCTCAGGCGGCACAACCCACAGTGCTGTTATCTGCACAGATATCACATCCACAATTATCTAACTCTCATTCACTGCTTTAAATCAGGCTCACATTCCCGGCCACAAATTGAAGGTCAGCCACTATCCTTTTGAAGAGAGTATGGGTGAACAGGGCAGCCATGGGGATTAGGCACTGGGATAGCTATTTACTGAGGCCTGGCAGGAGGATGGAGAATGGTTTTACCTGGGATTAAATACAATAAAAAACACCCCACCACACTGTGAGAGTTTTTCCTCATGTTGCTCACTCATTTCCAATTCTAATCTTGGCTGGCACCTGGGGAAATTAAAAAACCCTCCCTTACATTTATCCACCACGAGAAGCTCGCCTCCTGCAGCCACGCTACGGAGGGTGAATACCTCGGGGACGGAGCGAAGAGCGAGGAAGAGAGAGAGCTAAAGGATGATGTGGCTTTTGTGGAATAGTTCATGCAGTTCTAGTAAACTTGCCACATTCTACACTGGTTTATAACAATTTTTAGGTTAGGTATAAAACTCAGCTCACACATCCCAATGATCTCTCTCCTCTTGCATACATTCCTCCCGGTTTGCTTTTCTAGAGCGACAACAGTGTGGCCAGCAGGAGCAGGGAAGTCATTGTGCCCCTGGATTCTGCATTGGTTAGGCCACACCTTGAGTGCTGTGTCCAGTTCTGGGCCCCTCAGTTTAAGAAGGACATCGAGACACTTGAACGTGTCCAGAGAAGGGCAACGAGGCTGGGGAGGGGTCTGGAGCACAGCCCTGTGAGGAGAGGCTGAGGGAGCTGGGGTTGTTTAGCCTGGAGAAGAGGAGGCTCAGGGGTGAGCTCATTGCTCTCTACAACTACCTGAAAGGTGGTTGTAGCCAGGAAGGGGTTGGTCTCTTCTCTCTAGCAACCAGCACCAGAACAAGAGGACACAGTCTCAAGCTGCACCAGGGGAAGTTTAGGCAGGAGGGGAGGAGAAAGTTCTTCACTGAGAGAGTCATTCGTCATTGGAATGTGCTGCCCAGGGAGGTGGTGGAGTCACCGTCCCTGGAGGTGTTCAAGAGGGGACTGGACATGGCACTTGGTGCCATGGTTTTGTCATGAGGTCTGTGGTGACAGGTTGGACTCGATCTTTGAGGTCTCTTCCAACCTTAGTGATGCTGTAACACACAGGAGCTGTCCTAAACAGCCAGCTGATATCAGCTCACCAGGGAAAACACATTCCCTGCTTTGGCTTTTTCCCTTCAGTTCAAAGGAAATTAGTTAACCACACAACAATTTTTTTTCCAGCCCAAAGACCTTTTCTCCACTTAAAGAGAGAAATCCTGCCAGCATTATTTCCTTCCAGCAGTCATTTCACCACTGGGCATGTTAGGGAAGCAAT
Source organism: Picus viridis (assembly GCA_033816785.1). NCBI lineage: Eukaryota > Metazoa > Chordata > Aves > Piciformes > Picidae > Picus > Picus viridis. Next base: position 2,345,057 of record CM066592.1, read on the forward strand.
CTTTTTTTTTTTTTTTTTTGTGTGTGTGCTGTCAGTGGGAAATTATGGGGGGTTTAAATACCACTTCCTAGAAAAGATGCTGTAAACTTCACTTTGAAAAATGTCAGAATGGGTTTGGGCAAAACTTTTGCACAACTGGCCCCGAGAAGCTTTATTTCTTTCTTTCTGTTCTTAACCATTTTGATTTATGATTTCACTGGAAGCAAGTTCCTCGCTGCACCGTTTCATCCCTAAGAGCAAGAAGCACCACCTAAGAGCTCAGCATTCCCCAGGGGGCCTCAGAAAACCAGTAATTCAGCCTTGAATTTTGCCTCCCCAGATTTCTAGCTGTTCGTCCTCGCTGTTGCACAAACCTCTGGGAGGGCAGAGGAGGATGGCTGAGGGGAGCGGGGAACGCCGAGGCTGGCAGAAACCGCAGGCTCCCCTCGCAAATTATCCCATTTCTTGCGCCATTTCCTCCTGTCTTCAGGATGGGCAACTGGTGGCTAGAAGGGAGCCCATAAATCAACCACAGCAAGTGGAGAGGTCCCCAAAACAACATTTTCTTTGTGCTACACCAGCAGGGATCGATCATTTTTCATTTACATTTCCAATATAAACTATTTTAGGTCTTAGGCAAATAAATTGCCATTGGCAGAAAACGTTTAAACAAAACCTGTGTTTCACGTGGAGCCTGCACTTGTGACTCTCCTTCCAGCTCAGCTGAGGTTTAGTTTTGAATTCGTTTTGGAGACTGGAACAAAGAAACAAGTCAAAAGGAGTGTGGCAGAGAGGTCGAGAGAGGATTTCCTTCACCTCTACTCCGCCCTGGTCAGGCCACAGCTGGAGTATTGTGTCCAGTTCTGGGCTCCCCAGTTCAAGAAGGGCAGAGACTTACTGGAGAGGGTACAGAAAAGGGCTTTAGCAATAATTAGGGGACTGGAAGATCTCTGATGAGCAAAGACTGAGAGAAATGAGGTTTTTAAGTATGGAAAAGAGCAGACTGAGGGGGATCTCATCAGTGCTGATCAATACTTAAAGGGTGGGTGTCAGGAGGATGGGACCAGGCTTTTTTTCAGTGGTGCCCAGCGACAGGACAAGCAGCAACAAACTTGAACGTGAGAAGTTCCATTTAAAGACGAGGAGAGACTTTGATTTAAGGGTGATGGGGCCCTGCAACAGGCTGCCCAGAGAGGCTGTGGAGTCTCCATCTCTGGAGAGATTCCAAAGCTGCCTGGATGCATTCCTACGTGACCTTTTCTAGGTGAACCTGCTCTGGCTGGGAGGTTGCCCTGCGTGATCTCCAACCCCCAGCATGCCACGATAAACAGAAAATGAACTCTGCACATTTGTGCTGTGAACTTCGAGATGCAGCTCTAAAGATATGGGTACTCAAGGGAGCATCCAAAAATCTGTGAACTCCTCTGACTCTTTGCACTTCACAGAGCCTGGCTGGGAACAGCAGGTATTTGCAGGCACTTTATTACCAACCTTCAGCAAACTGGCAGCTTTCAAAGTAAGGATGGAAAGATGCCTTAAAATCACAACTGGTAATGTCTTTGACCCAGAATGACCTCAAGCTGCTTTGCAGCTCTTTCAACCTGACACATGCATTGCTTCATGCTCATACCTATTTATTGGCTGCACAGAAGTGACCAGCCTTGAACCCTGGCTGCTGAAGACTCTGGGAGGAAACAAAAATCATAGAATCATAGAGTGCAGTGGGTTGGAAGGGACCTTTCAGGGTCATCTGGTCTAACTCCCTGGAAAAAATAAAAATGCACAAATAAACCCAGAGATTGCTCTTGCTGAGGCCACACTGCTCCTCTCCTGGGTGAGGAGGGCCAGGTGGGATGGTTTGACATCCCACAGCACTGAGCCCACTCTGCTTGACCAAGGCAGAGGGGCAGCACATCCATGACCTCCCTCTTCTCTCTCCAGCTACCCAAAGAGTCATACCTCAAGCCCACAACTGCAGATAAGAGTCATGGCATCCCCTCTTGATTTGGAGCAGGGATAAACCCAAGCATGACAGATGATGGCACTGCCCCCAATTTGCCTTTCTAGTGCTCTTCATTAAAAACTGCTGTAATCTAACCTGAAAAGCAAAATACTAAATCACCTCTAGAGGAGCTGCATCAGGACAAACTGACTGAAAGATCTACTTGAGAAAGCTGCGGTGCAGCTTCTAAGTGCATCACATCCTGGAACCCACCATCGACACCACAGTGCCTGTGTGGGCACTAAAGCTAATGCTCTGTGACCAGAACTATGACCTGAGGATTTGATCTACTTTTATGTAACACAAATGTCCAACTTTATGTCTGCTGGAATATCTGCTCTATTCTCCACTTGCAGAGGAAAATGTACAAAGGGGGTTTTGGAGTGCTCCAGAGAAGGGTTATTTTCCCTTTACCAAATGTAAAGCTTTTAAAAAAAATATATATATGGGGGGGGAAAAAAGAAAACCAAAACCTTCAGCTCTTGTGAGATCTGTGCCTCTGCCTGAGCCCTAAATTGCTGAACAGTTACGCTGCTCCCTAGAGAGGATAAAAACAGAGCAAGGTCTGTTTCCAAGCAATCATCTTTCTTCTCTCCACCGACACTCTGGGCTCAATGCTGGGTCTCAAATTGGTGCTTGCAACGTTTTGCAGCATCCAAAGCGATCCCAGATCTGCTCTCTAGAGGACAGGGACTGGGAGATTTGAGGGCTGGCCTGGTCTGAGCCGGAGCAGAATTAATTCTGCTCAGTGCTGTGACTTCCCAGCTCAGGCTTTACTCAGGGAGGTCCTTGCTGAAGCTCAGGGCAGCTTGGCACAGCCAGGGGCTGCTCCTAACAGGGAGAAGCTCAGGTCAGAGTTCCTGGCAAGGGCTGGGCTGCAGAAAGCCTCTGCCTGAGAGGCACACCAAGGGCACTGCCACAGCTTGTGTCACGCCTTGGGCAGGCATGAAGGCAGAGGTGGCAGCTGTGGGGAGGAGCAGCCAGGACAGGGGAGCCTTAACTACCCACCAAAGGATTGAAGCCTATGGAGGGCATCTTCAGGAGCAAGATGAAAGATCCCCAGATTCAAGCCTCTTCTTTCCTGGTCAGTGTCCCCAGAGGACTCTCTCTCTTCTGTCTTCCATCCCCATCTCTGTGCTTTTGAATCCAGTTCTAGAATCCAGCTCCTGAGTCCAGATCCCATCTGCTGCTGAGTCCAGGCTGGGCCTTGCCCAGTGCCTGCCTCCAGCATCAGTGGTGTCAATGGTGCCCTCTTTGCCATCAGGGGTAGGGTTGGCTCTTGGTTTGTGTCTCTGTGTCTCTATCCCATGGCATTGTTCTTCTTCCCATGCCAGCTGGTTGAGTTTCTTTCCTACTCCATCAGTCTCTCTCCCTTCTTCCCTTCCTCTTCCCTTCGGGAAGACAGAGGGGCTCATGGAGAGCCTCTGACACCAGTCTGGTGGCCAGCCCAACCCTGCTCCTTGACAGGGTCAAACCACAGCATTCTAGCAGGAATCAGAGTCCCATGTGGTAATTTCTGACCAGTGCACTGCTGCTCCCTTTTCCCTCTAACTCCTCCACAAGCTTCACTGAATCACTGTCACCAGGGGCTGGAAGCTGCAAGACAGACACTGGAGTTCAGCAGCAAAATGCTCTGGCTAGCTGGCTCTGCAAACCCCCTGTGCCTGGGAAGACATGCTATGCTTCATCTGCCACATCATCAGCCTTATTTGCATTTCAGGACTCTCTCAGCCCTCTGTTAGTCAGGTAAGAAATGAAACATGTAATATATTACATATCCCTCCTCCCCCCATCAGTTTGGTAATTTGCTCCCTAGCTCTCCCTGAGACTCCTGAAATTCATATGAAGATAAAGAAGATACAAGAGGTGGTCAGTGCCAGCTAGGCAGATCTGCACCCTCCAAAACCTAGCTCATAACACTTGACCAAATCTATAGGAAGAAAATGTGAATACAGTCCTTGGGCATCAAATATCATTAGCTATTTGGGGACTTGAAGCTTTCCAGCACCACTCAGGGACTGGAGCATCTCTGTGAAGAGGAAATGCTGAGAGACCTGGGGCTGGAGAAGGGTAGATCACAGCTCAATGCTCAGTAAGGTGGGGGGCAAGAGGATGGGGCCAGACTCTTCTCAGTGGTGCTTATTGACAGGATGAAAAGCAACACACACAAACTGAAATACACAGAGTTCCACCTGAACATGGGTTAAAACTTCTTTGGTGTGAGAGTGCTGGTGGCCTGGAGCAGGCTGCCCAGAGAGATTGTGAAGTCTCCTTCTCTGGAGATTCCAAACCTGCCTGGACATTGTGCTCCTGGGCAGGCTGCTCTGGGTGACCCTGGTTTAGCAGAGGCCTGGACTAGATCTCCAGAGGTCCCTTCCAGATACCACCATCCTGTGATGTGACCTAGCTTTATAGCCTCACTGCTAGAGGCTCTTTCTCTAAGCCTTTCTCCACTGGCACTGAGCACTTAAGGGAGAGATTCTCTCCCTTTGCAAGATCATTCTCACCCAACCTGGTTTTTAATACAGGGCATTAAAAAGTGCCCCCAATGCCCAAGACCTCTCCAGGCTGCAAATGTACTGGGAGCCTCAGGCTGCAGAAATCAAAGCTTATAAGTAGAAGCCACTAAGGATCAAAATATTTTCTTGGGATTTTCTTGGGTGTGTGCTCAATTTCCTCCTCACTTGACTAGCCAGCCTCATCTACCCACTGCCACAGAAACATAGAACCAACCAGGTTGGAAAAGACCTCAGAGATCATCCAGTCCAACCTATTACCTCATACCTAACACCTCCTGACAAATAAACCATGGATCCAAGTGCCACATCCAAGCCTTTTCTGAACACCTCCAGGGATGGTGACTCCACCACCTCCCTGGGCAGCACATTCCAGTGGCCAATTACTCCTTCTGGCAAGAACTTTCTCCTCATCTCCAGCCTAAACTTCCCCTGGCACAGCTTGAGACTGTGTCCTCTTGTTCTGGTGCTGGTTGCCTGGGAGAAGAGACCAACCCCCACCTGGCTGCAGCCTCCTTTCAGGTAGTTGTAGAGAGCAATGAGGTCTCCCTTGAGCCTCCTCTTCTCCAGGTTAAGCAACCCCAGCTCCCTCAGCCTCTCCTCACAGGGCTGTGCTCCAGACCCCTCCCCAGCCTCGTTGCCCTTCTCTGGACACCTTCAAGTGTCTCAGTGTCCTTCTTAAACTGAGGGGTCCAGAACTGGACACAGCACTCAAGGTGTGGCCTAACCAGTGCTGAATACAGGGCAGAATGACTAACAGGATACCTTTATCAAGGATTGATCTTTGTCTTCCAACCTTATGGGGAAGTTTGCAAAGCTGGACAGATCACATGCTATTTTATGCAATAGCAAGGTTGGCTGTAACAGAGACCACCCTGTGCTGAGCACTCGGTATGTGACCCGACTCATTTATCGATGCTTAAGATTCTCCTCTCTCACTCGCTAGAACCGCTGGAGGACCGGGGAAGTGCAGGGGAGCAGAATACCAAACCACCGAGCCACTGTCAGTCTGAGCCCCAGGGGCCTTCAGGGATGACAAAAACGCTAATCAGCTCCACCAAGGCAGAAGACAAAGCCCCATCCATCTTCCCGCGGCTTTTCAACCGGGGCGAGCCTACTTTCAGCAGCGCCTTGGAAATTCCCTGTTAAATAACAGCTCTCAAAGATCATTTTCACTTGCAAATAACACAGAGTGAGGGATACTGAAGCCACTGCTGAAGGAGTAGTTGACATTTGTAAAGAGACAGAGGGACATGAGCGTGGGGAAGCTGTGGGCTCGGCTTCGCTTGGAGCGACGCAGGAATGCATCAGGACGTTGGACAGAGCTTCACATTGAGAGGTGGGAAAGGGATGGAGCAAGGAGACTAAGAAAATAAGGAAAACAACGGTAAGAGCTCTCACATCCTGAGCAAGCACCGTCCTCTGTTGGCAAAAGGGGACCCTGCTGTCCACCCTTCAGGTTGGACTCGATGATCTTTGAGGTCTCTTCCAACCTTGGTGATACTGTGATACCTTGCTGGCTACACCAGGCGTGGGGGCTGAGAGCATCACTGGTGGTCCAACTCCTGGACAGCAAACCAATCTATAGCTCTCTGCTTCACTGATTAGCCATGCCCTTCTAGAAGGTAATTTAAGATCCTGTCTCTCCTTGCTGCTTTAGTTTGCTTGCACCTGGGTTAAAAGCATCAAAATAAAAGGCACTGTGTAAGGCAGGACCTGCGCTCGGCCGAGTGCTGCCTTCTGTTGGACACAAAAAGGTAAGAATGGATTTCTTAACATCAAACATCCCAGGGAGGTAGTTCTCTTTCATAAAATTGGTTTTATGTGGATCATTAAGTAAAAATAACAATAGACTCTTTCAATAACCCTCCTGCTCAGGAGAAGAGAGGCTCACTCTGCTGCGATGGCAGTGCTCGCTCAGACCGTGCAGCTACAGCTCCTGGGCTTGAACTGAACCCCTCACAGTCCTGCTGGCAGCTCACCCCTCATAGAATCAAGCAGGTTGGAAAAGACCTCAGAGATCATCAAGTCCAACCTATTACCTAATACCTAACACCTCCTGACAAATAAACCAGGCAACCAGCACCAGAACAAGAGGACACAGTCTCAAGCTGTGCCAGGGGAAGTTCAGGCTGGAGGTGAGGAGAAAGTTCTTCCCAGCAAGAGAGACTGGCCATTGGAATGTGCTGCCCAGGGAGGTGGTGGAGTCACCATCCCTGGAGGTGTTCAACAAAGGCTTGGCTGTGGCACTTGGAGCCATGGTTTAGTTGTCAGGAGGTGCTGAGTGACAGGTTGGACTTGATGATCTCTGAGGTCTTTTCCAACCTTAGTGATTCTATTCTCCATAGATTCTCTCTGTCTTTTAGGGACTTCCCCTGAGAGAGCCCAGACACCAATTGATGTTTAATGAAGCAGGACTTGAAATGAGTGTGGCATTTTTCAGGCCACATCACAGATTTCTTCTCCTGAAAAATTCTGAAATAATGATTTGTTGGTTATGGGTTTCTTAAAAGATCTTCTCTATCTCCATCATCACACTGTGGTTTCCCTTGGTGTGTCTTACAGGATACATGCACCACACTGTGCCCTACATAGGAGGGACTGGCCCTTAGAGGAGGATGCTATTGCCTGGGTTATTATTAACTGGGTCCCCATCTGTCTGCTCCAAGCTCTCAGTGCTTCAGGGCACAAACTCTGCAGATCCATGAGTCTTAGTGCAGATCTGGCAAGGCAACACTTCTATATTTCACATTTTTTTCTGTCACCTAAGCAGCAGAAGAAATCTGGTAGGTCAGAATGTTCACTCCAACAAGCAGAGAGAGAAAGGTTATTTCCCCCACATTGCATAACTAAGTTCTGCATGAAGAGCCTGGGTGATGTTTGTTTTCCCAAGGGTAACACAAGACAACTCTCAAGACAACTTCAAACTACAGAGAATGAAAGTTCTGCAACTAATTAAAATATGCATACATGTAGTGCATATAGAACCACAGAATAGTTTAGGTTGGAAGGGACCTTAAAGATCATCCAGTTCCAATCCCCCACCATGGACGGGGACACCTCCCACCAGCCCAGGCTGCTCAGGACCTCATCCAGCCTGGCCTTCAACACCTCCAGGGAGGGGACATCCACAACCTCCCAGGGCAACCTGTGCCAGTCTCTCACCACTCTCACTGTAAGGTATTTCTTTCTCATCTCCAGTCTCAATCTCCCAGCTCAAAGCCATTGTCCCTCATTCTGTCACTCCTACCCCTTGTCAAAAGTCCCTCTCCAGCTCTCCTCAAGCCCCCTTCAGGTACTGGAAGGCTGCTCTAAGGTCTCCCTGGATCCTTCTCTTCTCCAGGCTGAACAGCCCCAACTCTCTCAGCCTGTACCCACAGGGGAGGTTTTCCACCCTCTGATCATCTTTGTGGCCTCCTTTGCTACTCCAACAGTTCCATATCCATCTTGTGTTGAAGGACCCCACAACTGGATGCAGTGCTGCAGGTAGGGCTTCACAAGAGCAGAGGGGCACAATTCCCTCCCTGATCCTGCTGGCCACGCTGCTTTCAATGCAACCCAGGCCATGGCTGCCTTCTGGGCAGCCAGTGCACATTGGTATCTCATGTTGAGTTTGTCATCAACTGACACCTCTAAGTGTCAAATTCTATTCTGAAGTTTAAATGAACTTTCACAAGGTGACCAAAATGGCTATGCAGATGCTGTTCCCATTGAGTAATATTTCATAGTATCACAGAACTGTCAGGGTTGGAAGGGACCTCAAGGCTCAGCCAGTTCCAACCCCTGCCATGGGCAGGGACACCTCACACTACAGCAGGTTGCTCACAGCCACAGCCAGCCTGGCTGCAAACACCTCCAGGCATGAGGCTTCCACCACCTCCCTGGGCAACCTGTGCCAGTGTCTCACCACCCTCATGGGGAGCAACTTCTTCCTAACATCCAATCTGAATCTACCCATTTCTAGTTTTTCTTCCATCCCCCCTAGTCCTATTTTTTGCTTTCAGAGATCGGAATTATTGGCTACCAGCGGTTCCAGGACCACCCCAAGGACTATAACATACTATTTAACAAACCTAAGAGAAAAGTTCATGCTGCTTTGAAAAATGACTTCACATGCACTTCATTCACATAAACATGTGGGTGAAGATGATCAATGGTCAGCAGGAGCTCCAAAGTGACAGGTACACAACCAGCACTTGGCATTTGCACAGCTAAGCTTTCCCAGCTGTAATGAGGAAATGGAGCATGTGCTTCCCCCACGCAGCTGACACCATCCAGAACTCTGGATCTGACACTCAACTGCCCTTAGGAAGGATCTGGCTTTCAAAAACAGCTTATTTGAAGAAAGAAAGACAGGGAGGGAGGAAAAGACAGGGAGGGAGGGAGGGAAAGACAGGGAGGGAGGGAGGGAAAGACAGGGAGGGAGGGAGGGACAAAATAAAGTAGAAAAATGATGAGAATAACCTTCTCAGGAAGAAGGTTTTGAAACACAGTGATAAAAGAAATGGCATAAAGGAAATGCTTCCAAGTGGTAATGTTTATGTGAGCTGAGACTACTGCCTACTGCACACTTAAGGAGTTTATTGCCATACAAATTCATTTTAAATACTATATAAAATCACATTTATAGAGTTACTTAAGGATACACATAAAGAGGCAGGCATTGCTTTGGTGGGAGAGCATCCCACGGGAAGCCCAAGCAGCCACCTGTAGCAGCCAGCCCGAGGTCTCACCCAGCTACCAGTTCCAAGGCAGGATTTAAGCCCAAGTCCTGCTCCTCCCTTGCTAAAACCCCATTGATTCCCACAGTCACTGCAGTGAGGGCAGAATATACTTCCCAGAACACAATTTCTCTCGTTATTACACATGTGGATAGATGGGAGCACTGCCCCAGGACAGAAGGACCAACACAAGAATTAGGATTGATGTTCACATCCAGCCAGCTGCATGCTCTGGCCTAGGAGAAGGACATCAGCTTGCAGGGCTCCTCCAAAGGCACTTCAGACTATTCATTAGCCTCCTTCCCTGAATAATTTGTGCTACTGAAGTCCTCTAACAGAATACTTAACAAGGGTTTATAGTTGAGTTTTGGCTTTTATTACTTCCTTTTTCCTTCCCTTGTCCCATTCCTTGCCTTGTCCCTTCCCTTCTCCTTTCCTTGCCTTGTCCCCTTCCCTTTCCCCTTTCCTTGCCTTGTCCCTTCCCTTTTTCCTTTTTCCCTTTTCCTTCCCTTAGATCTACCACTGAGGAGGACTCCTGCATGGCAACTTTTCCCAGGCACCATTTTTATTTGATGACATCAAAAGCCTGAGCAAGGTGAGGTAGGGAAATCCCAGCAGTTTGCACAGTGGATTAGATGAACCAGAATGAATTTCTGTTGCATCAGCTCCAAATATTGCATTGCCAACTTTCATTTCAGGAGAAGGGGAATGGAGGGAAGCAAATCAAAACATGTACCAACAAACTTCCCTCGCTACTCCTACACGACAAACCAAACTGCCACGAAATCAGGTTACAGCTTCTAGCTGCAAAATCCAACCAAACACACACAGAAAGCCATCATCAATGTTTTGGAATAGTGAAGGAACCACCAAGCAGAGAGAAAACAACTGGGCTTTAACAGCTCTTTATTTTTACCTTTGCCTTACGGCAAATGTCTGTATGAAGTGCACCTCCTCCCCCATCTCTGCAAGCACCAAGGTGGAAAAGGTTTGGATTTGCCCTTTTCAGCCCTTTTTGAAGTCTACCTGTCCATTTTATTCACAATTTCTTTTGAGGCATGTCTTTGTAAGAACTTGCATCCCCTGCAAGCTGTGTTCTGGCACTGGAACACCCTTAGCTCAACCCCACCTCATTACACCGATCAGCAACTCAAGATGGTAACGACTGGTGATGGACAAGCCCTGTGGGCTCAGTCGGAGCTCAGCTCCACACAAAGCCAAAGCCTTCCAAGGTTTGAATCTTGGGAAAAGAAAACTCCTTGGACATTTTACAGAATCACAGAATGCTGGGAGTTAGAAGGGGTCCCTGGAGTTCATCCAGTCCAATAAATGAAACAAATGAAATGCATTTCCTTTGCCTCATTTCAGCTCTTCATTTTATTGCTAGGCTACAAATACTGGCAAAGAAACAAGACCAAATCAAATCCAAATCAAACCACTTAATCATCGGTGAACTATGTCATTTCTTTTGTGAGCCTTTGAAAGTCTTTGAAGATGCAGATCCAATGTTTTTGGGAAACTCAGAAATATTTTAAGTGGTTGATATCTGCACAGAAACTGATTAAACTGCATCATTACTGCGGGCTCCACTGTGAGCTGCAATCACATGGAGCAACCAAGAGGCAGAGGCTCTCTTTTTGCTGACTTTCAGTGATTTCTGTTTTGTTCTGAGCAGAATATTATGACCTTCATGAACTAACCCCAGCAGCACCAACGTGGTGGGGAGCATGCTCTTGCTCATGATAAGGGTTACAACAACAGATACCCACACTCTCCATAAAAGACTGGAACAGGCTCTTTGAGGAGGTGGTTGAATCCTTGGAGGTGTTTCAAAGGCACAGAGGTGTGGTGCTGAGGGGCATGGTTTAGCACCACACTTGTTGGAGTTGGAGAATGGGTGGACTTAATGATCTTAAAAGGTCCCTTCCAACCAAAATGATTCTCTATGTTCTTCCTTAAAGGTCAGAGTATAAAGAGATATAAAAGATGCAGGACTCGTGCAGCTTTTCTGTTATATTCACAAATCTTCTCACTCCCCTCTAACATTTCTCAGTGGATCAGGGCAGTGTGGATCTGTGTGAAATCACAGAATGGTTTGGGTGGAAAGGGATTGTGGGTTTTTTTTTATACATAAAATATGATTCATATTTTCCATACATGCAAAGAAATGACAAGTTTTTTCAACCTGGAGCAAGTTACACAGAGAAATGTGTTACACTGAGGGTGGTGGGACACAGGCCCAGCTTGCCCAGAGAGATGGGAGGTGCCACATCCCTGGAATCATTCCAGTTCAGGCTGTTTGGAGCTCTGAGCAACCTGCTCTGGTTGCAGGTGTCCCTGCTGACTGCAAGGGGTTGGACTGGATGAGCTTTAAAAGTCCCTTCCAACCCAAATCAGTCTGTGATTGCATGAAAACACCACACTTTGTGTTGGTGAGACTGGAAGGTGAGGGAAAAGCCAACAGTGGTTTGGTTTTTTTAACTGCTTCATCATTGGTCTCTTCTCCCAGGCAACCAGCACCAGAACAAGAGGACACAGTCTCAAGCTATGCCAGGGGAACTTTAGGCTCAAGATAAGGAGAAAGTTCTTGCCAGAAAGAGTAATTTGCCATTGGAATGTGCTGCCCAGGCAGGTGGTGGAGTCCCCATCCCTGGAGGTGTTCCAAAAAGGATTAGATGTGACACTTGAAGCCATGGTTTAGTTGTCAGGAGGTGTTGGGTATTGGTATATAGGTTGGACTTGATGATCTCTGAGGTCTTTTCCAACTTGATTGATTCTATGATTTGTCTTTCATCCCCCTGAACACAAGTTCCAGACAGCTCTCATCACCTTGGAGGGGGTGAACACCTCCCTGGAAGGGTTTAAGACGAGGTTGGATGAGGCTTTGAACAACCTGGGCTAGTGGGAAGTGTCCTTGTCCACGGCAGGGCAGTTCAAAAGAGATGAACTTCAAGGTTCTTTCCAACTCAAGCCATTCTAAGACTTGGTATCCAAATCCACAGAGTCCCCAAACAATTCACTGGGGAGCTGGAGCATTGTCCTCAGCTGGTCAGTGCAGTGATCTTAACGCAAACACTGCAGTGACCTGAACCAGACCAGATCTAAGCTAGAACTGATTTTCCCTAGGTCACCAACACTGCAGAAGAGAAAGGTGAACTGCCTTCTGCTGCAGCAGGCTGCTATAATTACCAACAGGCACTTAGATTATTCTAAATCTTAATGCAAGAACACAGTGAAACATTTCCCATCCCACAGCAAATGGCCTGAACATTGCAGGCAAAATAGTCAGGCTATGAATAACTGACACAAGGCTCCAGATAAGCACAGGGAAAATGATTATGCAGGCAAAAGAAATAAACCCCACCATGCCCAACACCAGGAAAACAGCTGGTAATAAATAATAACATAGAAAGCTTTTAATGCATTCATTTTGGTAAAATTAAAATCAATGCTGGTGCAGCAATAGCTATTAAATAAAATTCTTACTGGGAGGAGAGGGGAAAAAAACGAAGCAAGCAGTCTGAGGAGCTGAAAAACCCACTACCTTGTGTGGCAGAACCCAAGCCACACAACGAGAAACAGCTGGGGCTCCCCCATTTATACCATTTTGAGGTCTTAAGGGAGGGGTTGGGGGGTGGGGGTGGGGGAAAGGCTGCCAAAAAAAATACCATGTACAGATCTTCAGGGCAAATTGATCTCATAAAAAAAGGATTAGTGTGAGGGCAATCAAATGCTTCACGTTGGATTACAATTCCACTTCATAAATCAAGCCGCTTCTGCTCACGCAAAGGTTGGTTTGATTCATCCCTGCTGGTCTAGCCTATGCTCATTTGATTAGTGACACTAAAAATAAATCCCACACAGCAGAACCAAATATATATGTATGTATATAAATAATAAATGATTGGTCTGCTCACATAAATGCCACCGGGAGTGCTGGCAACAAACCAGTGGTGTAAACTGCCACACCACTCCCACAGACTACAAAGAGCTTGGGAAAATTCCAGCCTGACCAAGTCACAGAATCCCAACGTGATGAGGGTTGGAAGAGACCTCTAGGGATCATCCTGTTCAACCCCACCCCCCAACCAGGGCACCCACAGTAGCTTGCCCAGGGACACAATGCCCAGCTAGGGTTGGAAGCTCTCCACACAAGGAGACTCCACCCCCTCTCTGGGCAGCCTGCTCCAGGCCTCCAGCACCCTCACAGCTAAGAGGTTTTTCCTACTTTTTAACGTGACCACACAGACTATGGCACATCTCTTCCCCCCCCTCATACCAAACTAGTTTCTCCTCCTATTCAGATGGAGACTCCTGGGTTCCAGTCTGTGCCCACTGCCCCTTAGTTTTGTAACTGGGCACCACTAAAGAGTCTGAGCTCATGCTCTTGCCCCCCACCCTTTAGCTCTTGCTGGGCATTGCTCAGGTCACCTCTGGCTCTGCTTAACAGCCCCAGGTCTCTCAGACTTTCCTCCTCACAGAGATGCTCCAAGCCCCTCAGTATCATCTTAAAGCCTTCAAGACAGAACTAATTTCTCTATCATATTCCCTTTGCACTGTCTAACATGGTGAGTTTGGACGAACGTGTCACCATCCTCTCCACCCAGGTGATGCAATATGAGGAATGCTGCAAGGGCAGCTCAAGTTTTTTGCATCCTGGGGAGGCTGTTGCCATCCTTGTCTGGAGAATGGATAGATCTGCTGAGCGTGTTCTCCTCACAGCACCGTCTGCTATTACTCCAATATAATTAGGGACCTTTATGTTCTCAGTGTAATTTTTCCTTATGGGAGATGTCAGCTACTCACTCTTCTTCTTTATTTTTTTTTCCTCAGGACAACATTTGTGGGTGACAACATGACTTTACAGTGAAAAGGACAGGAGGGGAGGGGAAAAAAAAAAGGTAACCTAGTTTCTTGCAGGAGAATAAAAATGAGTTTATGTTCTGACAACGGTTTGCACTCCTTTGCAGGCTCCTCTGCTGTGAATCAGGGTGGTTGGCTGTTTCATTCTGACCTTTTCATCATTAGGCAGCTTGATTAGGCATCTGAGCCGATTGCTTTCATACAAGAATGAAATCAGCTACTTCAAAAGATAAAAGATGAGAGTGATCAAAGTATTATTTCATATTCCTCCAGCAGTGGTGCTTCAGAAGAGAGAAGAGCCACCAGCCTGACATCACCCACAAGTAAACACCTTTCAGTACAGCGGCAAAGGACAACTGCTCCTCTCTTCCAGCATCTCTGAAAAGGTTTTTTCAGAAGGATAATGGGTCTGGGAGGCAGCAAATGCTCAGCTGAATTCCTTCTGAGTGTTTCAGGGCTCGGGGGGATGAGGTTGGAGGTGGCAGCGCTGTGGGGATGGATGTGCCATGTTGCAGCCACACACAGAGCTTCAACCAGTTTCAACGGAAACTCCAGGGGTGGAAGAGAAGGAAGGAGCTGAATTTGCAGTGTACAAAAGTGGCTGCAATCACAGATGCAAATGTAAAGAAGTGAAGCCAAGATCTGCTTGAGACAGCTTCACAAGCATGCTGAGTAAGCCCTCTCCGCATCGCTGTCCTTAGGAGCACCCACAGCAGTTCCCAGACCCAGAGGAATCAAAACATGTATTAAAATGACTCTCCTTGAACAACAGCCTCCCTACATGCTCAGCTTGCCACACTGCTTCAAGTCACCAAGGCAAATGCTGAGAGAGGACCAGGACCTCTCCAAGCTTTCCATACAACAGGGGAACACAAAGACAAACTTGCAGTGCTCCCTGGAGAGACCTCCCTGGAAAACAAACTTGCCAGAAGTACCTCATTTACTAGAAGCAATTTTGGACACACACAGAGAATCATAGCACGGTTTGGGTTAGATGAGACCTCCAAAAATCATCTAGTCCAACTCTGCATTCAGCAGGGATGTCCTCCACTAGATCAGGTTGACTCAGAGCCTTGTTGAGCTTGAACTCGAATGTCTCCAGGGATGGGGCCTCCATTACCTCCCTGAGCAACCTGTTCCAGCGTTCCACCACCCTCGTGGTGCAGAACTTATTCCTAACATCCAATCTAAAGCTCCTCTTCTCTAATTTCAAACCACTGCCTTTCATTCTATCACTCCAGGCCTTTGGAAACAGTCTCTCTGCAGCCTTTTTGCAGCCCACTTCAGGTACTGGGAGGCTGCCTTTAGGTGTCCCCAGAGCCCTCTCTTCATAATCACATATCCACACACACGTGAGCTTTATCCATGTAGTCATCTAACTCCCCTTACAAGAGCTATCAGAGATGTGGAACAAGATGTGCTATCTAAGCACTTCTAAGCTATCTAAGGACATCAGCTGAGATGCAGCCACTGGGTATGACCAGAGACTGCTTGTAGCAGCCAAGCTGAAGAAGAGGCACAAAGCCTGCTGCAGGCCAGCTAAAAGCAAGGACTTTTGTAAAAACCAAACCAAATCAAACACAAACCAAACCAAAACACCAAACCTGGATTTGCATTTGGAAAAGCTGACTGCAAATCTGGCACCAAAGCATGAAAGAGCATAACCAGGTTCTCCAAACCCAGGGGAATTTGTCCACCAGCAAGCTGAGTCATGTTTTAAAGCAAAGAAACATTTGTCAATCTATTAACTAAGCAGCTAGTAACCAAAATTCAGTAACAGGATATAGCATCTTGAAACATCTGTACCAGAAACAGTGTGGCCAGCAGGAGCAGGGAAGTCATTCTGCCCTGTACTCAGCACTGGTTAGGCCACACCTTGAGTCCCGTGTCCAGTTCTGGGCTCCTCAATTTAAGGACATTGAGACATTTGAACTTGTCCAGAGAAGGGCAACGAGACTGGGGAGGGGTCTGGAGCACAGCCCTGTGAGGACAGGCTGAAGGAGCTGGGGTTGCTTAACCTGGAGAAGAGGAGGCTCAGGAGAGACCTCCTTGCTCTCTCCAACTAGCTGAAGGGAGGTTGTAGCCAGGTGGGGGTTGGTCTCTTCTCCCAGGCACCCAGCACCAGAACAAGAGGACACAGTCTCCAGCTGTGCCAGGGGAAGTTTAGGCTGGAGGTGAGGAGAAAGTTCTTGCCAGAAAGAGGAATTGGCCATTGGAATGTGCTGCCCAGGGAGGTGGTGGAGTCCCCATCCCCGGAGGTGTTCAAAAGAGGATTGGATGTGGCACTTGGAGCCATGCTTCAGTTAGTCATGAGGTGTTGGGTGATAGGTTGGATTTGATCTCTGAGGTCTTTTCCAACCTTATTGATTCTATGATTCTATGAAACAATTATGGTGTTTGTACTTGATTTTGGTATTTCTAAGAGTGATACTGCACCAGGCAGTGTCCCACCATGAGGGTGATGATAAAGTGACTCCATACAAGGCTCTGTCACTCATGCTTGGACTCCAAAATACTTACTAGGTTTGACTAGCTGGTTGCTGGTGAATAGGGAATATTTTGCAAGTACCACTTGAACCTGGAAGATCCAGTGACTGAAAAGACTGAAAATGTTGAAAAGCCAGAGCTGGTGAGGGGTTTGGAAGACGATGAGGAAAGGCTGAGGGAGCTGGGGTTGCAGCTGGAGAAGAGAGTGAGGGGTCCACTCTCAACTACCTGAGGAGGGACTTCTCCCAGGCATCCAGCACCAGAACAAGAGGACACAGAGGCTGGGTCAGGTTTAGGCTGGATGTTAGGAAGAAGCACGGAGAGAGTGATTGCCCAGACTCACCCCAGGAGAGGAGAAGTTGATGGGGAGCTTGGCTGTATGGTCTAGTTGTTGGGTGGGTTGGAGATTTGTAAGACTTCCAATCTGGGATTGTATTGTATTGTATTGTAAAAGCCAGAGCTGTGATCTACACCAAGAGGTTGCTCCATGAGGAGGGATTCTTCATGGTCCTGCTCTGGAGTCTTCTCTGGAGATTTGTAAGACTCATCTGGGCTGTGACTCAAATCTGGCAGGGGGCTGGACTCAAATCTGGAAGTCTTCCAACCCCTAACATCCTGTGAGATCATGTCAAGGGTGGTGCTGACAGACAGGACGCTGACGCCATGCTGTGGGTACCAGGACTTGGTGGTACCTCACTCCTCTCTTTGTGGAGCCGGAGGTTGGTCTGGGGAGGGGAAAACCACACAGAAGAGCAACTTTCCAACTTCCCTGAGCAGCTCTGCACTACTCTCTATGGATTTTTTCTCTCTTTTTTTATTTTTTTTGAGCATTCAGGTTTCATTAGCCAGAGCCACAATCCCTGAGCCACGCTCTGCAAGCTCTATTGTCTCTATTTATTACACAAACCCACAATGAGGCTTTACCAGTCCCTTTCACTCAGCTTCCATTAGCAGAAGATTGGCATGACTTCCCCCCTCCCACCCCCACTGACAACTGGAAAAGACAAAAAAAAAAGAGAAGAAAAGGATAAAAAAAAAAAAAAAAAAAAGAATATAGACCCTCCCCTAACTACTTCTGTTTCTTAAAAGTACATTTCCCTAATATTTAATTTATAAATCATTTCCCACATGTATTAGTGATAAATGTTTAAAGGCGGCAGACAGGAATACAACAGGAAAGCCTAATGCTTGCTGGGTAGGAGGAGGCCTCATTAAAAAGGCATCAAGAGCAAGGAAAATAAAAACAACCTTGTGAACCTCTGTAACTGGCCTCCAGAGGAAGGAAACAGCTGAGGACATCAAGGCAGAAATGTCCCAGCCCCTTCCAGAGCCAGAGAGTGACAAAAGTATTTCGGTTCACTCCATTTTCTGCACCACCTTCTGGTTGATTAGTTATTACTTGAAGAAGATCTTCTCAGAAAGGTAATCTTTCCATTTTACTCCACACAAATGGCAAAATATATTGACAGCTGGACTCTAAGCAATCCCAATTTGGCAGGGGGTGGGGGATGGACTCGATGAACTCTGGAGGTCCCTTGCAACCCCTAACATTCTGTGCTGCTCTGACTCAGTCTTTGAGGTCTTTTCCAACCTAAACAATTCCATAGAATCAGAGAATTGTTAGGGGTGGAAGAGGCCTCAAGGATCAGCCAGTTCCAACCCCTCTGCCATGGGCAGGGACACCTCACACTGCAGCAGGTTGCTCACAGCCACATCCAGCCTGGCTGCATGAACCTCCAGGCAGGAGGCTTCCACCACCTCCCTGGGCAACCTGTGCCAGTGTCTCATCACCCTCTTGGGGAAGAACTTCTTCCTAACACCCAATCTCAATCTACTAATTTCTATTTTTTTTCCATCCCCCCAGTCCTATCACTCCCTGACACCCTCAGAAGTCCCTCCCCAGCTTTCTTGGAGCCCCCTTCAGATACTGGAAGGCCACAATGAGATCTCCTCAGAGCCTTCTCTTCTCCAGACTGCACTACCCCAACTCCCTCAGTCTGTCCTCATAGCAGAGCAGCTCCAACCGTTTGCTCATCCTCGTGGCCCCTCTCTGGACACCTTCCAGCACCTCCAGATCCTTCCTGTAATAGGAGCTCCAGAACTGGACACAATGCTCCAGGTGGGGTTTCACTAGAGCAGAGCAGAGGGGGAGAATCACCTCCCTTGACCTGCTGGCTCTGCTCCTCTTGATGCAGCCCAGAGAGCAAATCACATCCTGGGCTGCAAGTGCACACCTGTAATTCTATGATTATTTTAACTTAAACCTGACAAACTTTTGATAGGCTTTCCTATTCTTTTGGGTTGGACTAGATGATCTTTCGAGGTCCCTTCCAGCCCCTGAAATTCTCTGGTTCCTGTCTGTAACATCTCTGCTGACCAGGTTTTTAATGCCATGACATCCAAAACCCTACTTCAATAATAACTTTTTTTTTCCCCTTCCTAAATTAGTTTTTTTTTTAATAGTCAGAACAACCTGAGGCCATTTTCATTAAAATTTTGAAGCTCCACTGTGGTGGAGCTCTCCTGTGGTGTGCTCCTACACTCACCTGCAGTTTTTTAGGCATCTCTCCTATCCCTACTTGCTCTATTTTAATAATTACAACAGGTAAGTTGATTATTTTGTTAACTTGCAGACTGCATCAAGCAAAGAATTGTTATGTGAGATATATTTTTAACAACAAAGAAAAAACATCACAGGCTAAGGCTGGGCTGGCCACGAGACAGGTGCATAAGCGCTCAAGAACCCCTCTGCTTTCCCTAAGGGAGGAGAAAAGGAAGAGTGGAGAGAGACCGATGGGGTGGGAAGGAAACTAAACCAGTAAGGTTGAAAAGAAGAACAATGCCATGAAATAGAGATAAAAAGACACAAACCAAGAGCCAGCCCTACCCCTGAGAGCAAAGATGGCACCCTTGGCACCACTGATGCTGGGGGCAAGCACTGGGCAAGTCCCAACCTGGAGTCAGCAGCAGATGAGAACCAGATTCAGAAGCTGGATTCTGGAACTGGATTCAGGAACACACCGATCAGGATGGAAGGCAGAAGGGACAGATTCCTGCTGGGATACCAGTCAGGGAAGATGAAGCTTGGCCTGGGGGATCCCTCAGCTTGCTCCTGAAGATGCCCTCCAGGGGCTGCAATCCCTTGCTGGGCAGTTGAGGTTCCCCTGTCCTGGCTGCTCCTCCTGACAGCTGCCACCTCTGCCTTCCTGCCCCCAAGGGGTGGCACAAGCTGTGGCAGGGCCCTTGGTGTGGGCAGCAGCAAGTGTGAGGCAGAGGCTTTGTGCAGCCCAGCCCTTGACAGGAACTCTGACCTAAGCTTCTCCCTGCTAGGAGCAGCCTCTGGCTGTGCCAAGCTGCCCTGAGCTTCAGCAAGGACCTCCCTGAGCAGAGCCTGAGCTGGGAAGTTAAGTCACTGAACAGAACTAGCTCTGCTCTGGCTCCAACCAGGACAAAGGGTTAACAAACCTCTGAAATGAGCAGTTAATTTGAGTAGCCTTCTCTCTTGCCAGCTAGCTCCCACTCGTGCCCAGATGTCACCGGCAAAGCTTAATTTTTAAACCAAATGCTGCATCCCATCTATTACTGAGCAGACTTCAAAATTCATATTTAAACCCAACAGGTCCCAGAGGCTCCTCTCAGATACTTGTAGCCTTCCCAGAAGACTCGTGAAAGTTGATTAAACTAAAAATTGTATTTCATTTCCCTGTTTTGTTTGCATTTAAATGGAGCAAGTTGCAGCTGGATAATAGCCATGCCTTTTCGGATGCACTTCCATTTCCAGCAGTGAGCACTTTGTCATGTTTCCCACCCCACCACCTAAAGGGCACATTTCTGCTTCTCCTAATGCAGAAACAAGACTTTATTTGTGCAGAACTGCAACGCAGAAACCAGAGCAACACTTTCTTAGGGAGGTGTCATTTGTGAGATTCAAAAGCCATCCGAGTTTTCACCTCGGTTAACACAGACTCATGGAATTGTTCTGGTTGGAAAAGATCTTTCAGCTCCTCCAGTCCAACCATTCTATCACTCTACCAAGCCTGGTGCTAAACCATGACCCTCAGCACCACATCTCTGCATCTGAAACACCCCCAGGGATGGGCTTTCAACCACCTCCCTGGGGCAGCCTGTTCCAGTCTTTGAAACA
This sequence comes from Picus viridis, assembly GCA_033816785.1. Taxonomy (NCBI): domain Eukaryota; kingdom Metazoa; phylum Chordata; class Aves; order Piciformes; family Picidae; genus Picus; species Picus viridis. The sequence continues at coordinate 2,365,769 of CM066592.1, forward strand.
CCTCTAGGGATGGGCATTCCACCACCTCCCTGGGCAGCCTGTTCCAGTCTTTGAAACACCTCTAGGGATGGGCATTCCATCACCTCCCTGGGCAGCCTGTTCCAGTCTTTGAAACACCTCTAGGGATGGGCATTCCACCACCTCCCTGGGCAGCCTGTTCCAGTCTTTGAAACACCTCTAGGGATGGGCATTCCATCACCTCCCTGGGCAGCCTGTTCCAGTCTTTGATAACCCTTTCAGGGAAGAAATTTCTTTTAATATCCAACCTAAACCTGTGGTGCAGCCTGAAGCCAGTTCCATGAGCCTGCAAGCTACCTTTGCTGCAGGCACCAGCCCCCTCCCCTCCTCTCTTCCTCCGTCTCTTGTCCTGTTTTGCACAGACCTGAGCGAGCGGAGCCATAATGAAAAGAGCTTAAATTCATGAGAAAAGTAATTCTTAATGGTCTTTGTCACATTAACTCGGGTAATGTGCTGCACACAAGAACAGCTCACCTGGAAAGAAGTGTTATTGCCACACTCCCTCTCCCCACCAGCTAGAGATGAAGAAACTGCTGCCAGTACTTTCGTGTTAGCTGTCTTTAGAGCACAATCATGCAGTTAATAATGAAGGGGGGAAAAAAATCCTTGATTCCCACACTAAATGAAACAAACTCAGCTGCCTCCCTCCCTCAAGGGACATTTTCCCCACAGATGAAGAGCATTCACACTTTGCCACAAGCTCCCTACAACCACCAGGATTCCCACTGTGGCCAGACCTTAAGGCAAGTTTTAAGGAATGGCAACACTACTACTACTACTAGTAATAATAATAATAGTAGTAATAATAATAATAAATAATGCATATATAAACTATATATTATATATTTACATAATTTTAGATATATTTAAAGTATTTATTGTTTATATATATAATAAACCATCACTAATATTCCAAATAGGGAATGGAGACAGGAAAGCTGTCAGAGATCTGCTGCCCACAAAACCCACCAGGATTCCCTCCATGGTCAGCCCTTCCTTCAAATCTTAAGGAATGGCTCTAAATGAATAAATAAATCCCTGATTATTCCAAACAGGAAATGGAGACAGGAAAGCTGTCAGAGATCTGCTGCCCACAAAACCCATCAGGATTCCCTCCATGGTCAGCCCTTCCTTCAAATCTTAAGGAATGGCTCTAAATGAATAAATAAATCCCTGATTATTCCAAACAGGAAATGGAGACAGGAAAGCTGTCAGAGATCTGCTGCCCACAAAACCCACCAGGATTCCCTCCATGGTCAGCCCTTCCTTCAAATCTTAAGGAATGGCTCTAAATGAATAAATAAATCCCTAATTATTCCAAACAGGAAATGGAGACAGGATAGCTACCAGAGATCTGCTGCCCACAAAAACCTTCCTTAGGCCACCTGATGAAATCTGCTGAGGCTTGAGGATCTTTGGCTTAATAAAAACCATGGAACTGTGTGGCTGGTGGTAATTTCCCAGAATAAATTTGCCTTTTGCACCTGGGTGGGACCCAAAATTGAGGTAAAATCTGGGACCTAAAAGAGCAAGGAAGTTGAAAGAAGATTCCTGGCTTTATTGTGCAAGTGTCTCCTACCAAATTCTTCATTTTTGCCATTAAAGGGAAAAAAAGAGAGAATCAAGGTAGGAGCTTACATATTTCAGCTGAATTTTTTGGAGACTAATGACTTTTGTTACTCACTCTTTGGTGCTGATGAGCTGCTGTTTGCTAACCCTCCCTGGGCTGGCTCCATCAGCAGATGGGAGCCAAACAGCTTCGGTAAATCAGAAACCAGTTGACAGCAACTAGATTATTTCACAGTTCTGGGAAACAATCTCAGGTAAAAATTCACATTAGGATGTCATCAGGATTTCTCCTTAAAATATTGCTTCACATAAATTTGGGAGTATAATGGGTATTCCAAAGCCTCAACACAAAGAGAGACCTAATCAGTTCCTTAATCCTCCTACTTTGTTCAGAAGTTAAATCATATTTTAAAAGAACATGAAACATTGCAAGAGAGAACCTGTCTAGATAGAGAGAATGGTATTACTAAAGCACTAGAAAGGTTAAAATGAAACTTCCCAAACTAGGGAAGTGCTGAAAGTGCATCCCATGCACTTAAATTTTGCAAGAGGGGGATCCAACTCCTTGGCTACTGCGCTCCTCTTGGAAGCTGCCGGAGGCAGGTTGCATCCGAGAAGGACAAAGTTTTGGGACAAACCTTTAGGCTTACACCAAACACGAAGTTATTTAAGATAAGGAACAGGAATACCAGCTTCATTTTGCCAGAGGAGTTCAACCAGGGGACAACCTGAGGGTCCCCTGGTGTCGGTTTTGATACGGCTTCAAGGAACCAACTCCAGACTCACGTAGTGCCGAGGTATTAAGCTACATTATTTAGGAAGGAAAATTTTACTTACAGTACCAGATGCCTTTGCTACCCTTCATCCATTTTAGTTTAATTTCAAGCCTCTATGGATTTCTTCTTTTCTTCTAACCAACAGGAGCAGCTAAAGCCTTTCCTTTTCAAGCGTGCTCTTTGAGCCGCTGGCCTCCCTCGCAGTGATGCTTCGCAAACGGAACAGCTTCAACCTCTCCACCAGCCCCAAGCCCTGAGAAATCCATGTGCAGTCATTGCTTTGAAATGATTTCAGGAGGGGGAAAAGTAGATATATATATAATAAAAAAAAGTTCAATAAATAGGCAAAGCACTTCTTTGTGTTCTCTTCCAGCAAGTACAAATGGTTTAATATCCTATTCCTTTCCACCCTGCCACAAAGTGCTAAATGGCAAGAATCACATCCCTGCCACTGCCTCAGATCCTGGCTGATAAGGTGAGTGAGCCTCCCACATTTATACTGACTTCTGAAAAAGCTGTTGCTATACTGGTCTAACAATTAATAATTCATGGTGCCAAATTACAGCTCTGGAAGGATGCAGCCATTTTTACTAGTTCTTTCTCATTCCTCTGATTTATGCCTGGCTAAGGAGGAGAATGAGCAAAGGGGAGGAAGGGGAAGAAAAAAAATAATTAAAACTTAGCACTTCAGGTTGAAAATTAAATTGCTGTTCCCTACTTGGAAAGGATGGATGGAGCAGGATTGAACAATGCTTCTTTTGAGACATGCAGATGTACAAAATTTCAGAGCAGACATTAATTTTAGGACATTAGAAAAAAAAAAAAAAAAAAGGAGCTTTTGCGGCTCCTAAAATGGAAGATATTTAAAACTGGGATTATTTATCACTAATAAGACATCTAGTGTCACAGGAGGGCAAGGCAACACATTAATAGTTCTAACATCTTCACAATAGTCCTCCTTTCGTGTTGCCCTTGATGAATGGACTGATTTTTCTGCCCCTTGCCTCTACCCTCTCATTTTTATTGATCCATGTACAGAACAAGATCTACCTAAAGGCAAGGGGTCAGGAATGGAATCAATTCTCTTATTTTAATTCTTCCAGAAGGGAAAAAAGAAAAACACCACCAAAACAACAAAATTTCATGAAATGGTCTTTTTCTCCATCTACCAAGCATACCTCAGCTGACACCCCTCTGTTCAAGGAGAACAGGGAAGTGTTTGAAAGAGTCCAGCACAGAGCCACACAAATGATGAAGGGAGTACAACATCTTCCTTACAAGGAGAGACTGAGGGCTTGGAGCTGTAGCTTGGAGGAGTCTGAGGGGTGACAAAGACATGCAGGGTGAGTGCCCAAAAGCACTGCTCTGCTGGATGATGCCCAGTGCCAGCACAAGGGGCAATGGTGGAAGCTGAGGCAGAGGAAGTTCCATGGAAACATGAGGAAATAGATTTTCACTGTGAGGGTGACAGAACACTGGAACAGGCTGCCCAGGAGGGTTGTGGAGGTTACCTCTCTGGAGATATTCAAAACCTGCCTGGATGCATTCCTCTGTGATCTGCTCTAGGTGATCCTGCTCTGGCAGGGACCTTTGAGGTCCCTTCCAGCTCTTAACATTCTGTGAAAAGTGGCTGAACGTGTTCTAGAGGATAAGGACAGAGACCAGGATAAAACCAAAGCACACAGACACCTAAAGGTACAGCCACACTCTGGGGCTTTCAGAAGTTCCTAGCCCAATGTGGCTTTCCATTGACTTTGTTTTCCAGCATCTCATCCAGAGGAACCAGCACTGAGAAAATGCTGTCTTGGACCTTGAGAATACAAGGAGAGCTTTTTTAGTAGATGTATCAGGCTTGTGTTGAAAGCACCCAACACAGCATCTGCTCAGAATAGCTATGCTGAGCTGGGTCAAATCAGCATCTCAGCACTGTAAAAAAATGACATTGTGAAGCCTTTTTTTAAAGCTTGTATTCTTATTACCAATTAAAATACAAATTATTGTCTACACAGCTACTACAGACTCTACACAAAGCTTCATTAATAAGATGGTCTTAAAGATCACTGCACCTCCTCCTGCCCCTCTGCTTCGCTATTTTAGCCTCCTTAGCACTCTCAGCCTCCGGTTATTTGCTGATTTATCTCAGCAAATGAAGATTCACAGCCCAGCCACTCCTTTGGTGCTGTGATGATTGCTGTTATGACACACAACAAGCCACCATTAAACTCCTAAGGAGATAAAGTTACTTTCTGCATCATTGGGTGCAGTAAGAAGAGTGTGACCCCCAGGGCTGAGGGAGGTTCTCCTTCCCTCTGCTCTGCCCTGCCCTAGTGAGGCCACATCTGAATTACTGGGTCCAGTTCTGGGCTCCCCAGGATCAAGAGAGACAGGAAACTGCTGGAGAGAATGCAGCAGAGGCTGCAAAGATGCTGAGGGGCCAGGAGCATCACTGTGAGGAGGAAAGGCTGAGAGACCTGGGACTGTTGAGCCTGGAGAAGAGCAGCCTGGGAGGGGATCTGACCAATACTGGTCAACAACCAGGGGATGTTTAAGTTGGGTATGAGGAGCAGTTTCTTCTCTGAAATGGTTGTCAAGCTCTGGAACAGGTTGCCCAGGACAGTGGTGGAATCCCCATCCCTGGAAGGGTTTAAAAGCCATGCGGATGTGGTGCTGAGGGACGTGGTTCAGTGGTGATTTGGCAGTACTGGATTAATGGTTTGACTTGGTAATCTTTGAAGTCTATTTCAACCAAAACAATTCTACAGTTCTAGCAACACAATAGACATCACAACTCCCTGAGTGTCAGAGGCTGGAGCTGGGAATGAGCATAAGGGAACGTGGGTGCACACAGACACACTCCTGCACTAGAACACCCCACAAAACACTCAGGCTTATTCTCAGCAGCTCTTTCCAAGGACTCAAGTTATTTATGAAGCTTTTTTGGGTGTAAAATAACTCGGTTTGATAAGTCTAAAAGACACATTTCCACTGGAAGTCGGTATAAAATAACTTGATTTGTTACTGCAACTAGAAGATGCATTTCAGATGAAAGCTATTTGTGGACACTAACAGGAGTCAATGATGTTCAGCACATGGGCACGTTCAGCACCCTGGGGCATGTTCTCAAGCTTGAACCGGGGTCTGAAATTCAATCCTGCCACTGGGCTTGGCCAATAAGTGACTGATCAGATCACACTGGACTGCAGAGAGGTGGTGGATTAATGTTCATTTACCACAATCCACTTTTAAAATCAGTTCCCTTTACACTAAATTCCTGAGGAACGGGAAACCTTGGGTTTGTCTGCTGGAAAGGCTGAAAAGTGCCATATAATTGGAAAGCTATGTTGGCTAATAGAGAGAAAAAAATGGTAGGGGAAAGCTCAGAGAGGTATTACATTGCTTTTTCTGTGATGTTTTTACATCAGAGAAAAGAAAATCTCTTATGAGAGATAATGACCTTACCCTCAAAGAAGCTAATTCAAGGTGCATTGAGATGCAGGATTTTTATCAAAGACTATTTCTTTTCACTAACAATTTTGTTTATGCCTTTAGGTGTTTGTTGTTCTGGTCTGTGTTTCTCTCTCCAGCTTTAATAACGTCTCCTCCTCGGTGTGAGCCGTGAGGGCAGCCTCACTTCTCACTTCACACGTACCAATAATTACAAGCTTTGCAACTGTACTTAGCTCCACTTACTGTGATGAAAGATGCAGCTGTCTGCTTTAAGAGCCCCTGATAAGCATTCCATCTGATCAGCTTGTGCAAATACCCTGCAACTTGTACTGTGCACAGTGTAACCTTACCTGCTCTCCACCTCAAACTACAGGCTCCAGCATTTTGACTCCTCAAGATTTCTAGGCCACACAGACAGAAGAAACTGAGTGTACAGCAGAAACGTTTCAATAGCTAAGACCACATTTTGCAAAGCCATTTAGGGCACCAGAGAGCTTCCAAGCAGCAGCTGAGCAGCCATGAAGCAATTGCTGACCATACCCTTATGCCGGTGCTGAAGCATCTCTGAATATAGAATCACAGAATGTGTTGGGTTGGAAGGAATATTTCAAGGTCATCGAGTCCAAACCCTCCCCTGCAGTGAACATGGACATCTGAGACCTCAGACCTCTTCAATTTGACATGAGCTGGCAACCTGCACTTACAGCCCAGAGGCAACTGTGTCCTGTGCTGTGTCAAAAGGAGCGTGACTAGCAGGATAAGGGAGCTGATTCTGCTCCTCTGCTCTTGTGAGACCACTGTGTCCAGTTCTGGTGCCCCCAGCACAAGAGGGAAATGGAGCTGCTGGAGCATGTCCAGAGGAGGCCATGAAGATGATCAGAGGGCAGAAGAACCTCCCCTGTGAGGACAGGCTGGGAGGGTTGGGGCTGTTTAGCCTGGAGAAGAGAAGGCTCCAGGGAGACACTAGAGCAGCCTTCCAGTACCTGAGGGGGACTGCAAGAAACCCGGGAAGGAACTGTTAAGAAAGGCTTGCAGGGGTAGGACAAGAGGGAACGGATTGAAGCTTGAGGAGGGCAGATTTAGACTGGAGATTAGGAAGAACTTCTCTACAGTGAGGGAGGTGAACACTTCTCCCAGCAAAGTCGTGGATGTCCCCTGCCTGAAGGTGTTCAAGGCCAGGCTGGATGAGACCTTGGGCAACCTGGGCTGGTGGGAGGTGTCCCTGGGCAGAGGGGTTGGAACTGGATGACCTTCGAGGTCCCTTCCAACCTAAACCATTCTACGAATGAATCTATTAATTACAGCTTAAAATGGTGTTAGAAACTTCCGGAAACAGAGTTTTGCAGCTTCTGGAAGCGTTGTGACAAATTGCTGATTATTTTAATAAGAACACTTACTTTTCATCTTCCTCATGGTATCCTCATGGTATCAAAAATCCTGCCCTAACACTACAATTCTCTTTTGTCTTGGCTAAATAAACCAGCACAGCAAACAAGGGCAATGATATTTGCTTTCAGGTAGAAGGTGAGAGCAAAGTCAAAACAGAGAACACTGAAAATAATCAAACTTATATTTTAAAACCCAGGAAGCGTTCCCCAGGCCAATTAAACTTTTTTGCTGCTGTTGTTGCTTCTGTTGTCTTTTCCCTCGGTTTTAAACTGCTGCCATAGCTATGAAGCCATCAGAGTGCAGAAGACACTGGGAGAAGACAGAAGGAAACCCATATGGCCTATTAACCTCTACACTTACCAGGTCTGTGCAAGTGCAGAACAGGAATAAATTAGCACCATCTCTGGTGTCCTTCTGAATACACAGATGTACTGCTAACACTGGGAAAAACCCTTGAGTGCTGGGTCCCCTCTGCTCTGAGGACAGGCTGAAAGAGTTGGGGTTGTTCAGGCTGGAGAAGAGAAGGCTCCAAGGAGACATTCCTGTGGCCTTTCGGTGTTTAAAGGGGGTGATAAAACAGTTGGGGACAGACTTTACAGCAAAGCCTTTTGTGAAAGGACAGGGGATGGTGATTTGAACTAAAAGAGGGAGATTCAGATTAGAGAAGGACAATATTTTTTGCACTGGCCCAGGTTGCCCAGAGAATTGGTAGATACTCCACACTTAGAATCCTTCCAGGTCAGGCTGTTTGTGGCTCTGACCAACTTGCCCAAGTTGCAAATGCCTCTGCTGAATAAGGGGAGTTGGACTGGATGACCTTTAGAGGTCCCCTCCAACTGAAACCATTCTATGCTTTTCCACTATACAGGGAAAGAACTGAGTCCATACAGGACCAAGTGAGTAGACACAGGGATGCAAGAAACCAATTGTGCTGTCTTATCACTAATTACATTCTAAATTAACATAACACATTCCCTGCATTGGAAGTGCCAGAGGATGCCTGGAGTGTATAAGCGTTCATGAAATGTGTGGCCATGGCACTTGGGGACACAGTTTAATGGCCATTCTGGTCTTAGGTTGATGGTTGGACTCGATGACCTTAGAGGCCTTTTCCAACTGCAAGAGCTCTATGATTGTGTGATAACTTTCCACCACTGTGAAAGATAAATCTGACAGGAAAAGAATAACCCTAGAAAAATCTCCATTTCTAATATAAGGCATCTATTTTAGGCTAAGGATGTGTAAGGGGCACATCTGCTAAAGGTATAGGGCAGGTCAAAGGTACAGCTGCACTTTTCCTATCTTCCAAAGATTTCTGCATGGGTAACAATTGTTTCAAATCACTGCTGGCTTCCTTTATTTATTTATTTCCCCCCTCTTTGACACAAGTCTAAGTAGCCTACAGCAACATCTCCACTATTAACTCTGAGAGTGGAGGTAGAGCTGTCCGTCATCTGACCCAAATATTGCTCAGGGAGCATTAGGCAGGCTGGCAAAAAGCCACATCCAGTTTGAAACGCGGGCTGAAAATTTCCTCTGTCAGATGAATCTTTAATCTATTTATAAATCCACAGCGTTTCCTCTCAACAGCACTCCAGGTCTTACCTGCTATCATTTTCCCCATAAATGCCATGCCACAGAGCTCAAAACATATGTCCAAAGAGAAAAGTGGATTTTGATTGTTAATTTATTTATATAGGTTTGTTTTTTAAAGCAAAATGTTTATGAGATTGACCTTATTATAATTCCATCTACAGTCATCATTACCAGAACAACTCAAAACCAATTCCTGTCATCTGCCCTGCTGCAGCGGTTTGGAAACCTGCTTCAAGAGTTCAATTCTTTCCTGTTTGGCCAGGCTGGATGTGGCTCTGAGCAACCTGCTGCAGTGTGAGGTGTCCCTGCCCACGGCAGGGGGTTGGAACTGGGTGACCCTTGAGGTCCCTTCCAACCCTGACAATTCCATGATTCAAAACATTGACACAAATTGCTATGTATGCTGAGGGATGTGGTTTAGCACCAGACCATCCCTAGCTGGGTAATTGTTTGACTTGATGATCTTAAAGCCTTTTTTTCCCCCAACCAAAATGATTCAATGATTCCTGTGATATTTCATTAGGTAATTAACATGTGTGGACTGGAGAAGCAGAGAGGGTTCAGGTTATATGAACTGTGTCCAGTTCTGGGCTCCCCAGTTCAAGAGGGACAAGGAGCTACTGGGGAGAGTTCAACAGAGGGCTACTAGGATTCTGAAGGGACTGGAGCATCTCTTTCATGAGGAGAGGCTGAGAGACCTGGGACTGCTTAGCCTGGAGAAAAGCAGCCTGAAATACACAGAAATACCTAAAAGGATGGAGGTCATGAGGATGGGGCTAGGCTCTTTTTGGCAGTGGCCAATGATAGGACAAGGGCCAATGGGTGCAAACTACCACACAGGAGGTTTCACTCAAAAACTTCTTCACTTTGAGGGAGTCAGAATACTGGTGGAGACTGTCTAGAGAGGTTTTGGAGTCTCCTTCTAGGAACATTTTCAGTACCTGCCTGAAAGTTTTCCTGTGCAACCTGCTGTAGGTGAACCTGCATTAGCACGGGGGTTGGACTGGATGATCCCCAGAGGTCCCTTCCAGACCCTACCATTCTATGTGGCACAGCAGGGACATAAAACTTTTCAGCAGCATGAAGAACAATCAAACAAAAAGACCCCTCCAAACAAACAAGAAAACCCCACCCCAACCCCAAACTGGTTTGGATGGAACTAGCAGCATTAGGCCTATTCCCACACCCATGCCTTGTTAACCAGCCTCTAAAGACAGCAGCCAGAAATCAGCTTTCTTTGCACACACCTTCATCACATCTGGCTGCACGGCAGAGCAGCAAATGAGCAGCAAACAAGTCAGTGACTACAAAGAGCCTTTCAGTAGGTCTTTTTACAATCCACACAGTACTTTTCTCTCTGAAGCCACAGAAACTAACAAAGCAGCTAGGTGCTGAGGTTTGGCTATGATTATTTATGGCCTGGTTTATGTATCTGATTACGTGCCGCTCACAGCAGCCAGCTCTAAGTCAAGCCTCTTATGCTTGCATGCTCATTCAGCACAGAGGTGTGGGGTCAGCTCTCATCCCTCTGAGCTGCACACACGATGGCAGCAGCCTTCATGGAGTTGCATTTGAAGTTGTTGGTAGGACTGACAAGCAGCATCCAAGACCAGCCTGCATGAACCACACTCCTCAACCAAAAGCTTAAGGCGTAAATGAAGACAAATGAAATAAAAAGGTCCAACTGTGACAGAGCCTCCACAAGATGTGTGTTGGATGTTAAGAAGAAAAGTCTTGTTAACAGCTGCTGATGCATTCAGTCATTAGATAAAGTTTTCAGCAAAAAAACCCAAACCAAAAACCAACAACCAAACAAATCTGGTTTTCCACATGAAAAAAAATAATGTTTTGTTTGATGCAATTCATTCGTAGTTCACACTAACACAACCCTGACCCTGCTTTCTCTTGCAAAACAACCAGCTGAGGATTCAGACTGAGCAGCAAGGACACCACCTTGACCTTTCTCAGACCCACACCACCCATCCAAGAAGGAAAACGGAGTTGGGAAGACCTCTTGTGACGCACAAGAAAATGAAAGCAGAGATGGAGCAGGGCTGAGACGAGCAGGAACTGCTCAGCATCCCATTAGTGTCCTCTGCATTACAGCACAATCTGATTGTCATGTCCCTGATATTCAGATAGCGAGGTACCCGATCCTTGCGATGCCTATCAGATAGCAGAGCTATCAGGGGAAATCGTTATCTGCTTCATGTAACCCTGCTGGAGAGAGGGTATCTGGAATTCAAGTGTTCTGCTGGCACTTTGGCTATTTTAGTTATTTCAGAGAGGCATCATCCCTCTCTTTCTGCATCTCACTCGGATGAAACACCAAAGGGAGAAGGCTCAGCAGCTCAGAAGCTCTGCAGGACAGAGTGAGACATCTCACCACGCTGAAAGCAGCAAGCCTGGAAATTGCACTGCACAGTGCAGCTTCACTGCAACAGGGAAGAGACTTGAGAGGGTTGGGGATTTGAGTTGGGAGCACTCAAAATACTCATAGAATCAGGCAATCATAGAATTAGTTTGGTTGGAAATCGCCTCCAAGATCATCGAGTCCAACCATCAACCTAACACCAACACAGCCACTAAACCACGTCCCCAGGTGCCATGGCCAAGTGTTACTTGAACACCCCAGGGGTGGTGACTGTGAGACAAGATGAAGCTGTTTCCATTCACATCTTGACCACTCTGCCCGACTTGGATGCAGCAATTGTTTTTTTATGCTGCTGCTAAGTAAGCACAGCAAATGGCAATGCCTTAAGAAACACTTCACAAGCTCCCAGTGTGGTGAGGGTCAGAAGAGACCTCTGGAGATCATCCTGTCCAACCCCCTGATAAAGGAAGGGCCTGCCCAGGATCACAATGGCCCAGCTGGGCTTGGAATCTCTCCAGAGAAGGAGACTCCAAGCCCTCTCTGGGCAGCCTGCTCCAGGGCTCCAGCACCCTCTCAGAAAAGAAGTTCCTGGAGTTTCTGGTTCATTCTTCAAGAAGAATGCTCTGGACTTGGCTCTAAGGTTTCAGAGCAGAAGATAGCCATTGAAAAGGAAGCAGATGGTGGAACATGACTTTGACCCTACTGTCTCCTTCCCTCAATTTAATATGCAGAATAGTTTTGGTTGGAAAAGACCTTTTGGATTCTGGAGTCCAACCATTAATGTGATAAGTTTTAGGACAGGAAGGGCTGTAAGGTCTACATTTCCCTCAAATGGGGAAGGTTTGGGGCAGGAGGCTTCTCTGAAGGAGACACAAGGGCAAGAGAAATATGCAAAGATGAAAGGCAATTGAAAGCAAAACTGATTTACTTCTCACTTTGATATTCTTATGGAGATGCAGAAACAGATCTCAATTTTTATAGCCTTTAAGGGCAACACATCATGAAATTTACTCTTTCCAACTGAATTCAAATGCACCCTTAAATTACAGGGGGAAAAAAACAACCCCAAAACTTTTATTCCCATAAGATGGCAATCAAAACAAACCCCCAGACACACTAAATAACGTGGCTGCTATGAGCTGAGGCAATTTTACTTCCAATACAAAACAATCCTCCTTCAGCAGAAACTTCAATTATTTTGCATCAGAACGAATGTAGGGTTTTGGTTTTGGTTTTTTTTTTTTTTATTTTAATTGTAGCAGGCAAAAGAAAAACCACAACCCACCCAAAAAATTCATTATTGATTCAAATGTCATTTTAAGTAAGACATTATGGAGCCAAGAGATCATTTCTGCTCTTTCCAAATTAAGCACACACACACACCACTAAAATTTAAAGTGTAAGTAAAATGCCATCTATGGCATGGGGACGAGTTTCCAATAATAGTAGCTACTTTATATTGGTACAAACAAACTTTGGCTTAATTAGATTGACCTTTAGAAAGCTTCTCAGGCATTTGAGCAATGTAAATACTTAAAGTATGATTCATTCACATTCCTATTTGCTCAGGCAACTCTGAACGCTTCGGAATCATAGAATCAGAGAATTGTCAGGGTTGGAATGGACCTCAAGGATTAGCCAGTTCCAACCCCCTCACACTAGATCAGGTTGCTCAGAACCACATCCAGCCTGGCTGCAAAAACTTCCAGGGATGAGGCTTCCACCACCTCCCTGGGCAACCTGTGCCAGGCTCTCGCCACCCTCGTAGTGAAGAACTTCTTCCTAACATCCAATCTACCCATCCATTTCTATTTTCTTTCCATCCCCCTCCCCCCCCCCCCCGCAAGTCCTGTCACTCCCTGACATCCTAAATAGTCCCTTCCCAGCTTTCTTGTAGCCCCCTACAGATACTGGAAGGCCACAATAAAGCCTCCAATTAGAACCTTCTCTTCTCCAGACTGAGCAACCCCAACTCTCTCAATCTGTCTGCGAAGATGGGACCAGTTCCATTCATCCTGCAACTCTGCTGGTGTCCATCCAAGCAGGTGTGGGATGAGTTGGGTCCCTCCTGACTGCACGGTGGCCTGGGTGTGACTTGGTCCTTGGATATACATCAGCACAGTAATGAGAGCTACAGCAAGTAGTTGAGGTTGAAGATGAAGTGGCATCACTGTACCAGAAGAGGTACAGTTCAAGTTATTTGCCCACAGATCATGGATTCACAGAATGGTAGGGGTTGGAAGTGATCTCTGGAGATCACCCAGTCCAACCCCCCTGCTAAAGCAGGGCACCTCCAGCAGCTTGCCCAGGATCACAATGGTCCAGATGGGGTTGGAAGTCCTCCACACAAGGAGTTGTCACAACCTCTCTGGGCAGGGAGCTCCAGCACCCTCACAGTAAAGAGGTTTTTCCTACTCTTTAACCTGACCGCACAGACTATGGCACACCTCCTTCCCTGCAGAGAGTCCACATAGGTTATTCCTTGTAGCTTGTGGATGTTGCCTTGCGAAAGGTCCCTTACGACTCGCCCAGCACACAAGCGACTTGCAGATTCTCTCAGAGCAATTTTCTTTTATTGACGCTGAGCTTATCCTTGCTGGAATGAGGAAGTGAATTTGATACCAGGGAATTCATTTTGCTGCTTTATGATGCTGTTTCGCAGTATGTGGACCTCACACATCAGAGGATAACAGTGCTCATGTTTCAAAGCTTCGGCTTGTCACCTGTCTCTCTCTCTCCCTCTCACCACCTCTCCTTCCAAGTGACCACGGCACAAACCTCGCCAACAACATGATAATAAATAATAGATGATCTTACACAGCGAGTGGCTGTGCACAGAAGAGCTGTAGAATTTGGAATAAACCCAGTAAATACAGTAATAAACTCCAACCTTTGCCTGAAAGGGAGAACAGAAACGGATGCATATCTGACCGGGGTCTAGGAAAACTGATCGAGTCTTGAAATATATCACTTGTATACATTATAAACCAGAAAAAAAAAGAGGTAACACAATGCTTCCAAGGCCGTCTGCTATCTGTAGGTGTGAGCAGCATTCCTATCAAAAGGTAGTTTACATCCTCAGGGTTGAACCATGCCAGCCAAGCTCACCAGCAGAGACCATCACCACACCAGCCGCTCCAGCTCGCTTTTGCCTACACCCATGGAAAACTTCTTCCACCTCATCACTGTGTGTGCTCCTGATTGCTCCTTTGAAACTGTCAGTTTAAAACATGCCTCTTATGAACTTTAGTTCTAACTAGACTGCAGAGACTGTGAGTGTTCCTAGCAATAAAGGAAGATTAAGGCTGGGGAGGACAAGCAAGTCTCATAGAAATAACAGCGCATAATTGGGCAGCCTACCAGAGCTGGTGAAGAGAAATGAGCAGGTCAAGCAATGGAGAACCAGGAGAAATGACCTTAAAAACTTCTGTCTGGGGACAGACTGCCAGCGGACTCATCAGCATTCAGCTCCACTGCCACAGTCTGGAGGAGCAAACATCATGCAGAAAATGGAAAGGAGGGAGATGGAGGAGCAGTGGGGAGAAAAACATCTCTCTTAATTCAGCCAGGGAGGAGATGGAAACCAGCTGGCTGGAGCCTTTTCTCTGGAGCCTTTTCTCTTTTCTCCAGAGTCCTCTCCTCTGTGCCCCACCCACTGCCATATTTTCAGTATCACACATTGTCTTTAAGAAGGAAGATTAGTGGCTTAGGAAGGAAACAGTTGGTAGAAAGGGGCTGGCAGAACTTTTACTGCCTGTTCCCATCGTACCATGCAAACCCAGAGGGACTTGGGGTGACATTTTCACCACTGCTCAGCACATGGAGGTGCTGGATGATTTGGGGTGGGATTTTCACCAGTGCTCAGCAGATCAAGCTGCTGGGTGATTTTCAGCAAGAGCCAGACACCAATCTGCCTTTTATAGCTATAAAAAATCTCCTTTCACTTGTAAACTTTTCAAGACAGATTGTGGTTTCCTAGGTGTTTGTAGAGCTTCTTCGGCGTTCGGGTGTTAGAGCAACATAAAGCGATATTGAGAGTTGGTTATTTCCTGTCAGCTGGCTTTTCCAGCAGGTTTTTACAGCTTTTTATCATGAAGAAAGATTTGGATTTTGGGGGAAAAAAATTGTGACTGCATAGATATACCGAGCAACTGATGTCATTTACCTGGACCAGTGTGCACTTGCAGCACAGAAAGCCAATCACATCCTGTGCTGCATCGAGAGAAGCAGAGCCAGCAGGTCAAGGGAGGTGATTCTGTCCCTCTGCTCTGCTCTGGTGAGACCCACCTGGAGAACTGTGTCCAGTTCTGGAGCCTCTGTGCCAGGAAGGATCTGGTGGTGCTGGAAAGTGTCCAGAGAAGGGCCATGAGGATGAGCAGAAGGCTAGAGCGCCTCTCCTATGAGGACAGATTGACAGAGTTGGGGTAGCGCAGTCTGGAGAAGAGAAGGCTCCAAGGTGACCTCATTGTGGCCTTCCAGTATCTTAAGGGGGCTACAAGAAAGCTGGGGAGGGACTTTTGAGGGTGTCAGGGAGTGATAGGACTGGGGGGAATGGAATAAAACTAGAAATGGGTAGATTCAGATTGGATGTTAGGAAGAAGTTCTTTAGCATGAGGGTGGTGAGAGCCTGGCACAGGTTGCCCAGGGAGCTGGTGGAAGCCTCATCCCTAGAGGTTTTTGCAGCCAGGCTGGATGTGGCTCTGAGCAACCTGATCTAGTGTGAGGGGCTGGAACTGGCTGATCCTTGAGGTCACTTCCAACCCTGACAATTCTATGATTCTATGATATACACAATTTTCATACACGTTCACAGGTTATCAGTGAGAAACTCAGACTGCCTAGAGTTGGGTATTTTTTTGTGCTGTTCTCTTCAGGTTTCCATTTGTCAACCACAATCCTTTTGTCTGATTATTTTCAGTTGAAAGTGTTTTCACTCAGTTTTATTTCTAAGCTTTTTCCAACAGAAGAGGAAATAAATTAAGAATCTCATCAGGGAATCCTGCTGAGCCCCTGCATATGAGGAGGGCAGATCTGCATTTGTGGATTTCACAGGAGCAGCTTTTTGGCCTTGAGCCAAAGTCTTTGTGCTCCCCATTCTATAGACACAGCAGCAAACATTACCCAGCAGAGATCTAGGTGTAATGACACCTTCTCATGTAGCATCTGCCCAGCAACCACTGAGATTCAGTTCCTAATTTTCAGTGCTTCATTGCAGTGAGTTCACAAGCAGACAAAGATAACCATGACTAAAGACACAAGATGAGAACTTCCTCCTTCCTTCAGTCTCTTGTTGTATGAGGGGTGAATAGCAGAGGAATTGCTGACAGGATGGGTTTGAAAGCAAGTGACACTAACTTTTCATCCTCTGACATGAGGTTTTGATTCAAACCTTCAGACAAGAAGTGGTGCAGAGCCCTGCACACGTAGAATCACTTCAGTAGGAAAAGACTTTTGAGATTGAGTCCAAGCATTATCTAGCAAGGCTGATGCTAAACCACGTTCCCCAGCACCACATCTCTGCAGCTTTTAAACACCTCCAGGGATGGTGATTCAGCCACCTCCCTGGGCAGCCTGTTGCAATGTTTGAGAACCTTTCAGTGAAGACTTTTCTTCTACTATGCAACCTAAACCTCCCCTGGTGCAGCCTGAGCCATTTCCTCTTTTTCTATCATGCTAGGGAGAAGATTCAGATTCCCACCTTGCCACAACCTCTTTTCAGGCAGAACTATTAGAATCACAGAATTGTCAGAGTTGGAAGGGACCTCAAGGATCAGCCAGTCCCAATGCCCCTGCCATGGACAGGGACCACCATGGCAGGTTGCTCACAGCCACCTCCAGCCTGGCTGCAAAACCCTCCAGGGATGAGGCTTCCACCAGCTCCCTGAGCAACCTGTGCCAGTCTCTCACCACCCTCATGCTAAAGAGCTTCTTCCTAACATCCAATCTGAATCTACCCATTTCTAGTTTTGCTCCATTCCCCCCAGTCCTATCCCTCCCTGACACCCTCAAAAGTCCCTCCCCAGCTTTCTTGTAGCTCCCTTCAGATACTGGAAGGCCACAATGAGGTCACCTCGGAGCCTTCTCTTCTCCAGACTGAACAGCCCCAACTCCCTCAGTCTGTCCTCATAGGACAGCCCTCTGCTCATCCCTGTGGCTCTTCTCTGGGTATGCTCCAGCATGTTATTCATACATTAAGGTTTGTTTTCCACACTGTAGTTTCAAAGACATACATTTTCAGCAGGGCTGAGCACTCTGTTAAGAAAATGTCATCCCCAGATGAAATAGATAAAAAAAGCCAGAATTAAGTATTCTCACCAAGCAGGGTCCCTTCTACTCTGCTCAGGTGCAACATGAAGACAAGCTGTAGGAGGTAAACCCATATCTGCTTTGCCATATGTCACCCTATCATACTTATCCTCAGACCAGTTAGCTCTTTCAAATGTCATTAAAGCTGACTGCACTGAAAAAATACCTGAAGATCACAGCACCTGTGGTGCTCCTGACCCGTGATATTTGGGTCTATACAAGATTGTCACCAACATGCCCTTTGCAGATACAGGAGAGATGGTCCTGTGAGGTGATGACAGCCCTCAGCTCTCATCAGCCTTGAAGTGAGGAAGGTACTCAGCAGCTCAGGAGTCCTGCTTTGCACTACACATCCAGCTGCAGATGCTGCACAAGTCACTCCCACGCACTTTATCCAACTCCTCACTGCAGCTAACAGAAATGTAAGACACTGTAAAGGGAAGATTGATGGGGAACCTTCTCAATGATAATCAATAGCTAAAGAAGGGGGTCAGGGGGAGGAAGAGTCAAGATGATGGGGCCAGACTCTTTTCAGTGGTGCCCAGCAACATGAAAATGAGCTACTTCTTGCTACCTCTCACTTACTCATACCACCACTCATTAATATTTCACGCTAATAAACAACAATTAAGTGAAGCACTCACTCATAGCACACTGTCAGTTGTTTCATTTATTGCTTTCATAAGGCTCCTAAACAAATCTACAGGCTGGAATCTCTGCAAAATCTAGAAGGAAAAAAACCAAAACAACCTATGGGAAGTTGCAGGAAATCAGTGCTGGATTCAGGGTCCTAAATCAGTTGAAATTCACCTAACCCTGTTCTTTGTGATGTAACTGCCAGAGTGGACACTGCATCTCACAGGTTACATATTTTCCAGGTCAGGAACTTGACATTTTCACTGCAAGGTCATCAAACCTCATTCTCCTTTCTTCACCACACCTCCTTCCCCCCCCCCCCTCCTTTCATTCATAGCACAGTTTTGAGAAATTTGGCTGAGATTTAGGGGTCCTGAGGTCTCAGAGGCTGTAGAAAGTGTGAGGAAATCCATGTGATCATTCTTGTGTTGATCCATAGATTCCTCAGTGCTCATTTTCCTGTTGCTGGGCACCACTGAAAAGACTCTGGCCCCATCATCTTGACTCTTCCACCCCTCCTTCTTTAGCTATTGATCACCACTGAGAAGGTCTCACATCAATCTTCCCTTTATAAAGCACTTGGACCTGCCATTTCCAGCCTAGGACTGGGTTTTCATTATGTTCTAGACTGCTGGGTGTGGTTGTACCACATTAGATGAGACTTCCACAGAATGATGGAATCATTTAGGTTGGGAAAAGACCTCTAAGATCTTATCCCTATTCAGTAACATGCAAAAGGTCCACTGCTGAGAAAAACCTCCTTGGGTGAAAACAAAAATTGCTCCTATGCCCAAATCAATATATCCCAACTTAGCCCAGCTCTGGGCATATTTCTGCAACAGACTTGGCATGAAGCACCAAGTGCTAGATACAATAAATAAGTTACCATCTTTGTGCAACTTGCTGCACATTGCTCCTTAAATCTTCCTTTAACAGACGGAAAAGATTAACTCTGGAATGTTAAGTTTCAGAGACCTGACCGGAATTACAAAGCAGCCATGCCACGGAGATGCCCTCAGCAGGCTCGATTCTCGTCTACCCTACGGCAATTTGGCTAGAGGAGCTCTGATTTTCCCCTATTGGCAATCAGAATCTCCCTAAAAGACTTTTAGAGCATCTTGCACAACACGCTGCTGTGTGCATCTGCTTCGTCCTGCGCTGCAGAGATGTGGACAGCTCAATTATTTGTTTGCCTAGGAGACTGCTCCCAACAGAGAGTAAGGGCTGGCTGAACATGGCCTCTCCAAGGGCTGTGTAACTTGTTCCAGCAGCACGCGTGGGCTTTGCGACAGGAGATGAATCCACAAGCTATCAGCTACGTGAGAACCATGGAGTGAAGTACTTCATTAAGCACATACCCTGCTGGATTATTACTGCTCCAATAAATAATCATTCCCACACCTATTGCTCACATTAAAGATCCCAGATACAGAGAACAATCCAAGGAGAATAAGGAGTGACCTTTGTTCTCCTCTGCAGTGCGGTGCCTCGCTGGCCATGA
Source organism: Picus viridis (assembly GCA_033816785.1). Taxonomy (NCBI): domain Eukaryota; kingdom Metazoa; phylum Chordata; class Aves; order Piciformes; family Picidae; genus Picus; species Picus viridis. Next base: position 2,385,381 of record CM066592.1, read on the forward strand.
GGACACACCGGTCATACTTTGTCCTCACACTCCAGCTCTTTAACTCTTTGCTTTTCCCCCCTCCTGCTGTCAGAAATAATTACACTGCTCTTTTTCCTCAAGCAGGTTCTCCCCGAGGTTTCCATCAGCGCAACCACAGGGACCTGCTGCTGAACGAATCCAGCTGGAAACCTTCCAGCTGCTTCATTCACATCCTTCTCCTGGCCTCTCCACAGTTCCAGTCCAGCAGACACCTACACATGTGATTTTCTAAGCTGTGTAGAGAGTACTCCTGAGTCACATGGGACTACTCATACCCTTAGCTGTGCTTTACAGTAAAGATGTAGGAGGGAAAAGGGTTTTTATTTTCCAAGTCACTTGCAATATGGATTTTGCTTTGAGCTGAGGAGCAGGAATACAACGCAATGGAATCAGAGCTGGTTTGTATTTGTTTTTACACCATACCCACCAGAAGGTTTTTACAAGCCATAAATGTAAGAATAATGCCTTTCCTCCAGAGTTCTGGGAAATGTTTTCATCTGTACAGGTGGATGGGTTAAGTAGGTACTTATGGCTGCTCAGTTTGCTCCTCAAGACATCATAACAACTCCAATGCAACAGCTCCATCACATTTTGGAAGAGCCCTGAACTCAATTGCTTAGGAAAGCAAAACTGTTTAAATGGAAGACAAAATAAAAAGAAATGAAATAGTTACATTAAAAATAAAAAAAAGGTTAAAATAAAATAGATAAAGTAAACTAAACTAAAATAGAATAAATAAAAATGAGAATAAAAAATAAAATTAAAATAAATAAAAATAAAACAAAATAAAATTTAAAATAAAAAAATAAAATCAAATTACAAACCAAAAGAAAACCAAAACCAAAAGAAAACCAAAACCAAAAGAAAACCAAAACCAAAAGAAAACCAAAACCAAAAGAAAACCAAAACCAAAAGAAAACCAAAACCAAAAGAAAACCAAAACCAAAAGAAAACCAAAACCAAAAGAAAACCAAAACCAAAAGAAAACCAAAACCAAAAGAAAACCAAAACCAAAAGAAAACCAAAACCAAAAGAAAACCAAAACCAAAAGAAAACAAAACCAAAAGAAAAACAAAACCAAAAGAAAAACAAAACCAAAAGAAAAACAAAACCAAAAGAAAAACAAAACCAAAAGATATTTAAATATTTTAAAACATTAAAAATAAAGTAAAAAATAAAATAAAAATAAAAAATAAATACATAACAAAAATAAAATAAAATAAAAAATAAAATAAAAAATAAAAATAAAAAATAAAATAAAATAAAAAAAATAAAAAATAAAACAAAACAAAATAAAATAAAAAATAAAAAAATATCATAAAATAATAAAACAAATAAAAATAATTATCAGGTGGCCAAGTATGAAATACAATAATATATAAATCAGTTACTGAAGTTCAAATACAACCCAATTATGGTCTAAAAGGAAGCTTCTTGGTAATAAGTTCAGCTTCAGTTGCACCAAAGACACCCCATTAATTCAGGCTGGATTTTCACACAGTGTGGAAATGTAGAGGAAAAAACCAATCCAAACCAACCAACCAACCAACCAACCAACCCACCCCACTAAACCCCAAAACCTCAGCAAAATAAACCACAAATAAGGTCAGATTCAGTTCTTCGTCGCCACAAATTGAAGTCTGCAGCTGAGATTCATCCAGCTTAATTGCTTGACAAGATTAATGAGCACATTTCACATCTGGGTAGGGTTGTTTTTTTATCCACAGGCTTCTTTGAGAACTTAACAAGCAATATATGAAACATAAAGCCTGTATTAGAACTTCAGACTAGACTAATAAAATGTCCCCACCAAGTTTATGAGCATCCTTTTATCCTCGCCAACACTACACAGTAGACACTTGCCTCCAGAGTAGAAACAGGAGAATTATCACCAGTGACCTTCCTAAATTCAGCCAGAAGAGACTAGATTTCATTAGTATTCCTAATAAGACAATAAAGCCTCACTGTAAATTACTGGTTATTACCAAATTAAATGGTTTAGAACAGATTGCATCTGTGTGCAGCAGCAGGCTCCACTCAGCTGCTCAGCCTCACTCTCCTACTTGTCAGGACAGGCTGTGATCCACTGATCACACAGTGCTGGAAATAATGAATGCATTGTGGTGTTACCAAGCTTGAAATCTCTAACAGGAGTTTTTTCTGCCTCCAGAAGATGATGTTGTATCAGTATCTTGTCATCAGCAGCTGGTTCTGCCTTCCTCTAGCACACTGAGCAAGCAGCACTTGGCTGATGGCATGTATTGCTACTGATGGTTTTGGTTGTCTTGTCAAAGGAGCTTGAGCAGCTCTGGAAGGACAAAGCTCGAGGTCAGGGGCACTGCTCAGCATGCTGTAACTTATCTAGGACATGGGGAGTTGGACATGGAATGGGCTGTTCAAGGAGGTGCTTAAGTTACCAACCCTGGATATGTTGGGGTGTGGTGCTTGCGGTCATGGTTTAGGGGTGAACCTTGTAGAGTAGTGTTATTGGTTGGACTTGGTGATCCTGAGGGTCTTTTCCAACCTGAATGATTCTGTGATACCAGATGACCAGGAAACTATGATAAGCCCTAGTCATGAAGCCAGGAATGTCAGATTCTTTAAAGTTGGAAGAGACCTCTAAGATCATCAAGCTCAACTCTCAAGCCAGCGCTACCATAACCACGCAAACTGTGCCCCAAACACCATTCATTTACAAATCATTTATTTCAGACCTAGAAAGGAAGGGAAAAGACTTCACCACAAACTGCTGAGGCCCCTGGCAAGCTGTCAAGGCATCTTGGTAAGAGCTATGAGAGAGCAGTAAGCCAGGGTAACAACACTGTTAGGATCTTTATCTTACTAAATAAGAGCAACAAAACACAGCCCTGTGAGGAGAGGCTGAGGGAGCTGGGGTTGCTTAACCTGGAGAAGAGGAGGCTCAGGGGAGACCTTATTGCCATCTACAACTGCCTGAAGAGAGGTTGTAGCCAGGTGGGGGTTGGTCCCTTCTCCCAGGCAAGCAGCACCAGAACAAGAGGACACAGTCTCAAGCTGTGCCAGGGGAGGTTCAGGCTGGATGTTAGGAAGAAATTCTTCCCAGCAAGAGAGATTGGCCACTGGGATGTGCTGCCCAGGGAGGTGGTAGAGTCACCATCACTGGAGGTGTTTATGAAAGGACAGGATGGGGCACTTGGTGCCATGGTTTAGTTGATGAGATGGTGTTGGGTGATAGGTTGGATCTCAAAGCTCTTTTCCAACCTGGTTAATTCTGTATTCTGTAAATACCTCATTTGGGCTCTGGGCCTTCCAGTTTCACTTGCAGAAATCACTCCAGAATACTTTCGTTATTTAACACACTTTCTCTCCCAACTCACACTGCACAGCTCCTCGGGTTTGTTAACGCTCTACACGTGAGTCATGGCCACGTATAAGGACAGAGGGGAAAAATTCTCTCATCTTGCTAAGGATTCCCTGGATTTCTCATTCATCAAATTAACCTCCCCCCTCAATCCTGGTAAGTAAAACCTGACTTTCCACACAGCACATTCCCAAAGGGATCAGAGAGGTTCGGATATTTTTGTATCTCCCTGGTTGACTTTTTCCCTTCAGCTACATCTTTTCTTTCATCTCCTCTTGGTCCTTTATCTCACAATAAAGAGTAAGTTGGAATTTCCACTGAAGGTATGATCTTGGACTTCTTGCATAAAACCTTTATTTCTTAAAGAAAATATGCTAAGAGACATTACTATTCACAGTGCCAGCCCTGAGCTTCCAACTCCAGAAAGGTTTCATAATATTCTCAAACCTCTTGAATTTGTCACAATGACTCTTATTCAGGCTAACTTTCCTACTTGTCTTGGGCTATGTCATTTACCTTGAGCCTCTTCTGGGTAATAAGCACCAGGCAAGTCCCTTATTCATTATGTCACTAATTGCAATTTCTTCTCCTGTTATTTGTAACAGAGAACTTCAGTGCAGAGCAGAAACTTGGGGAGAGAAGTGGCACCAAAGTACCTTTCCTCTCACCTTCAGGCACTGTCCATGCAATCTCAGACCTTTCATCCAACCAAAAAACCCCAACTTTAAAAGAAGAAAAGGTGAATTAGGATCTTGCCATTCCAGGCTTTTCCCAGCTTGGGATTACATCTGCTCCAGAGATGGCCAGATACTCCTCTGGGACATCAGCGAGGGGGAAGAAAACACAGCTCTGAACATAAATCAAGCAGCTGCCTTTGAAGCACGGCTCCTTTTTGCTAAGACCAAGCAGGACTTCAAACAGAAGTTTCTATCCCTAGAAAGCTGGGGGCAGGCAACCCCAACTCTTAGAGAGGGCTCCTCACAGCAGGAACACAAAGTGGAAAGAGAAGAAAAAAATCAGTAAAAAGAGTTTCTTGGATGAAAATGTCCCATTTAAGCAGGTCATAAGATTTTGAAGGGAGATAAAAAGCAGATGGGGATGCATATCATTGAGATGCCTTCTCTAGTCAAGTCAGAAATGTATTCTTTTTTTTTTTCCCTTGAGCTGAAATATTTTGTTAGCAGAGATTAGGGGAAAAAAATAGCTAGAGCTTGGAGGAAAAACTGGCACATAACAGCAGTGTCCTATACTTCACGTTTGCTGAGACACCAAGCTGGGTGGAGTGGCTGGCACACCAGAAGGTTGTGCTGCCATTCAGCAAGACTTGGACAGGCTGAGAGTTGGGCAGGGAGAAATTTGATGAAGCTCAACAAGGGCAAGGGTAGAGTCTTGCACTTGGGAAGGAACTCCATGCACCAGAATAGGTTGGAGGTGGACCTGCTGGAGAGCAGTGATAGCGAAAGGGACCTGGGGATCCTGGTGGATGGAAGGATGACCATGGGTCAGCAATGCGCTCTTGTGGTCAAGAAGGCCATTGCCATTCTGGGGTGGATTAGAAGGGCTGTGACCAGTAGGTCAAGAGAGGTTCTCCTCCCCTCTACTCTGCCCTGATGAGGCCACATCTGGAATATTGTGCCCAGGTCTGGGCCCCTCAGTTCAAGAAATATGGTGAGCAGCTTGAGAGAGTCTGGCACAGAGCCACAAGGATGATGAAGGGAATGGAACATCTTCTGTATGAGGATACACTGAGGGATCTGAGGGCTCTTTAGCTTGGAGAAGAGGAGCCTGAGAGGTGACCTCATCAATGTTTATATATATGTAAAAGGCGAGTGCCCAGAGGCTGGAGCCAGGCTCTGCTGGGTGATGCCCAATCCCAGAACAAGGGGCAGTGGTGGAAGCTGAGGCAGAGGAAGTTTCATGTAAATATGAGGAAAAGATTTTTCACTGTGAGGGTGACAGAGCCCTGGAACAGGCTGCCCAGGGGGTGTGGAGTCTCCCTCTCTGGACATATTCAAAACTCACCTGGATGCATTCCTGTGCATTATGGTGTAGGTGATCCTGCTCTAGCAGGGGGTTGGACTGGATGAGGTTTCAAGGTCCCTTCCTGACCCTGAAATTCTGTGATTCTTAATGTTAGCTTAAAAATGTGTGTGTATTTTGACTGACCCAAACCTGTGGGGCATTGATGCAGATCTGGGATGAGGATCTCCTGCCTTCAGGGAAAGGCAGTGATGCGTCCAGGCAGGACCCAACAGCATGAGCTGCAGCGGGATGAGAGCGTGGCTCAACAGGGTGCTGTCCATCATTCAGCTGCTCTTCCCCAGTGTGTCATTCTGATGAAGTCACAATGCTCCACAACAGACTAGAGCCAGTTTCTTCCCAAGCCATGGATTTTTTGGGGGTGTCTGTCACGTGTATTAGGAACAGAACGAAGCTCAGCTGCTCTCTGGATGACACACCGCACTCTGAGCGTCGAGCCTCTCGTGATTTTGTACTGATGAAAAAAACCCCAAACCCTCTCTTTGAACCACAGTCTAAATATTTTGTTCCTTAAAATATTTAATAATCCACTCATTTAGTATTCTGTACTGATCAAGAGATTTCAGAGAATCACACAGCAAATTTCTGCAGCAGGGTTGCTAACACTGGGCACAGCTAACTTTCAGCAGCGCTGCTCCAGAGGCTTTGATCTCCTTTTTGTTTCATCCCCATTAGCAATATGGGTATTTTTCCATCCCCCCACCCCCTTTATTTTTGCCCTGGTTGAGTATTGATGATTATTAAGAGGATTATTCACTAGCTTCATCCTACCACCTGCTCCTCTGATCCTTGGCTTTCTGGGCTTTGAATCTGTTGTGCACGTACCTTGGGCTCAGTTATTGCAAACACTGATAATCTCCTCCTTCCTCAAGGCTTGTTTCCATCTTATTTGAAGATAGCTGTAATTAATAATCTCCTTTTAAGGTCTAATTTCCTTTTAGTTAAAGTCAACTTTCATCTCATTACTAAATCTTCCTTTTATTTCAAAGGAGGCTGTAAAGTTAGAGAGCGAGGAATGACATCTGCACAAAACAATGACATCTGGGGGGGGGAGGGGGAAATAGGTTTAATTGCCCCCTTTTTAGGCAATAAATTTTTGTTGATTTCCAAATTCCATCCCTCTGTGCTTGCTGCCAAAAAAGCCTTTATATCCTAGTAGGGAAAGATTTTTTCATCTCTTTTTTTTTTTTTTGCTAGTCTATTTCACTTGGATTTCTTTCTCACACTTTCCTATTTACTGCTCCAGATCAATGACATCTGTTTCATTCAGTCTGCAATATCTGTGCTACTGGAATAGGAACTTTCTGGTTCTAGCTTTAGTTTGGTCTACCTATGGCAGACAGCATCATCAGGTGGGAATTCATAGAATGGTAGGGGTTGGAAGGGACCTCTGGAGATCATCAAGTCCAACCACCCTGCCAAGCCAGGATCACCTAGGGCAGGCCATGCAGGAATGCACTGAGGTGGGTTTGAAATTCTCCAGAGAAGGAGACTCCACAACTATCCTGGGAAGCCTGCTCCAGGGCTCCAGCACTCTCACAACAAAGATGTTTCTCCTCATGCTGAGGTGGAACCTCTCTTGTTCCTTGTCCTGTTACTAGTCACCACCAAAAAGAGCCTGGCCCCTTCTTGACACTCTTTATCTTCTATATATGCAATAACCCCTGCAATAAAATAGCATTCCTCAAGTCCATGTCTAAATAGGCTGTATGAAAACTTCATTTAAAATGAGTGCAATCAGATGTACTAAATAAACTTCTATTTACACCAGGCAAATCAGCTCAATGAACAGCCCAAAGCCTCCATTTCTGACTATGGAAAAGCTTTTCCTTCCCAACTTCTCCACCTAGTTAAGTTTTTCAGAAGCAGACTTGGCATTTGCTAGCTGCTTCTTGTCTTCCCAGAATCACAGAATTGCTTCAGTTGGAACAGACCCCCAAGATCCCCAAGTCCAGCCTGCAATCCAACACCACCATGGCAATTAAACCACATCCCAAAGTGCCATGTCTACACATTTCTTGAACAGCTCCAGGCATGGTGGCTCCACCACCTCCCTGGGCAGCCTGTTCCAATCCCTGACCACTCTTTCAGTAAGGAAATTGTTCCTAACCTCCAAACTAAACCTCCCCTGGCACAATTCGAGGCCACATCACCTCATTCTATCACCCAATACTAGAGAGGAGACACCGACCTCACTTCAGTATAACCTCTTTTCAGGGAGTTACAGAAAACAATGAGGTCTTCCCTCAGCCTCCTCTTCTGCAGACTAAACAACCCCAGTTTCTTCAATGCTTCCAATTATCCAGGTCCACCTTGATGAGACACATGAATGCCACATTTGCTCTTTTTCACATAGAGCAAATAATCTCTAGACTATGTGCAGATGAACTACAGAGAAGAAATCACAGCTTTGTGGCTGACAGAATTTAAGTCCTCTCACTGACTTCAAGGGGGATACTGTTAGGGTGCATGGTAGACAATGTGTTCACTGCCTAAAGAACATTTCCCATCCAAAAATGAATCTTTAGAATCATGGCATCACTTAGGTTGGAAAAGGCCTTTAAAATCACAGAATCATAGAATTGCTAGGGTGGGAAGGGACCTCAAAGATCAGCCAGTTCCAATCCCCCTACCATGGGCAGGGACACCTCACACTGCAGCAGGTTGCTCTCAGCCACATCCAGCCTGGCTGCAAACACCTCCAGGCATGAGGCTTCCACCACCTCCCTGGGCAACCTGTGCCAGGCTCTCACCACCCTCATGGGGAGCAACTTCTTCCTAACATCCAATCTGAATTCAATCTGAATCTACCCATTTCTAGTTTTGTTCCATTCCCCCCAGTCCTATCCCTCCCTGACACCCTCAAAAGTCCCTCCCCAACTTTCTTGTAGCCCCCTTCAGATACTGGAAGGCCACAATGAGGTCTCCTGGGAGCCTTTTTTTTTTCCAGATCAACTCCCAACTACCTTAAGTCTGTCCTTACAGGAGAGGAGCTCCAGCCCTCTGCTCATCCTTGTGGTCCTTATCTGGACACCTTCCAGCACCTCCAGATCCTTCCTGTAATAGAGGCTCCAGAACTGGACACAAGTCCTTTTCTTCAGGGCTGCTCTCAAGCCAGTCCCTGCCCAGCCTATGTCGGTGCCTGGGAGTGGCCTGACCCAGAGCGTTAAGTCCAACCCAATGCTACCATGGCCATTAAACCATGTCTTGAAGCCAAGGTATGAAATGGAGTTAAAAGCAGTAAGAAAACAATGTGCAGAGCAAGTCAACTTGATTAAACTAAAATACACTATTCTATACCTATTTAATATTAACTCTGGACAGAAATCCAGTCTCTCCTTGCCCCTATTCCACCATCTCAGTGAACCTGAATGATATTGCACCACAAGGAGGCTTCACAACCTTCTCCCCTTCCCACCCCCTGAAAAACCATATCCATGTAATTTCTTCCCTTTCAATCTCCTGTGAGATTGAGTGTATCACATCAAAAGTTGTCATTGACCTGAAGCTGGCTGGTTATCTGCCACAAAGGTGGTGTTTTAATTACCCAAGCTAATTACCATCTCCATGGAACGCAATTTCCTAACTTCATGCCGCTGTAAGATGGGAAATGGAAAGTACAAGCGGTGCAGAATCCACAGAAGGTCCACACAAAGGCTCCTGTATGACTAATTGGTCTGAAATTTAATCAGTTAAATTTCTGTTTCATGTTCCTTTGATAAGATTATCTTAATTACTTTTCACAGTAGCTAAGTAGGAGAAATGAAGAAAGAAACCCACAACAATCTGTTGAAGGGGAAAAAACTAATTCATAAATCTAAAGAGAGAAAGGAAAATAAGGGGAGGGGGAATACACATCTGTTGATTAGGCTTCATAAAGCTCAAATCTCATGTTTCCAACACTTCCTGTCTCCAAATAGTCATCGAATAGTCTGGGTTGGAAGGAACCTCCAAAGCTCATCCAGTCCAAGCCTCTCTGGGACATCCTCAACTAGATCAGCTTGCCCAGAGCCCTGTGGAGGCTCACCTTGAATATCCCCAGTGATGGGGTATCAACTACCTCCCGAAGAAACTTGTTCTAGTGTTCCACTACCTTCATGATAAAATCATACTGAACTCTTCAGAAACTGGAACTTACTCTCCATCCAACTGCACTATTTTTCTTCAGTCCTCCTCTTTAAAAGCATTGTCTGTGAACTGGTTGTACACTAACACACCAAAATAAGGGCAAAGATCAGCGTGTCCCCTCAGCTCCGACACTGCCCTTCTGCTGTGCTAATGCTGCTCTGACATTTTATATGGTTGAACAGTCTCTGCCATCTAGAGGAAAAAAAAAAAAAAAAAAAAAGAAGAAAAACAAACAAAAGCCCACAAATCAAAATCTGAGTCAAAGATTTAAGATGAAAGATTTCATCTGGAACATTGCATCCAGTTCCAGAGCCCCTGTTAGAAGAAGGATCTGGAGGTGCTGGAAGGTGTCCAGAGAAGGGCCATGAGGATGAGCAGAGGGCTGGAGCCGCTCTGCTATGAGCACAGACTGAGGGAGTTGGGGTTGTGCAGGCTGGAGAAGAGTCTTGTGGCCTTCCAGTATCTGAAGGGGGCTACAGGAAAGCTGGAGAGGGACTTTTGAGGGTGTCAGGGAGTGATAGGACTGGGGGGCATGGAACAAAACTAGAAATGGGTAGCTTCAGATTGAATGTCAGGAAGAAGTTGCTCCCCATGAGGGTGGTGAGACCCTGGCCCAGGTTGCCCAAGGAGGTGGTGGAAGCCTGGAGGTTTCTGAGGCCAGGCTGGTTGTGGCTGTGAGCCATACGTGCATGCTTCTTGAACACCTTCAGGGATGGCAACTCCACCACCTCCCTGGGCAGCCTGTTCCAATGCCTCACCACTCTGGCAGGAAAGAAGTCTTTCTTAATACCCAATCCAGACCTACTCTGGCACAACTTCAACCCATTTCCTCTTGTCTTGTCGCTAGTTACTTGGGAGAAGAGACCAACTGACTGCAGGGGGTTTGGACTAGATCACCTTTGAAGGTCCTTTCCAACTCAAGCCAGCCTGTAGAATAGAACCACGGCACCAAGCGCCCCATCCAGTCACTTCCTAAACACTTCCAGTGATGGTGACTCCACCACCTCCCTGGGCAGCACATCCCAATGGCCAATCTCTCTTTCTCTGTGAAGAACTTTTTCCTAACATCCAGCCTAAATCTCCCCTGGCACAGCTTAAGACTGTGTCCTCTTGTTCTGGTGCTGGGTGCCTAGGAGAAGAGACCAACCCCCACCTGGCTACAACCTCCCTTCAGGAGGTTGTAGAGAGCAGTAAGGTCTCCCCTGAACCTCCTTTTCTCCAGGCTAAGCAACCCCAGCTCCCTCAGCCTCTCCTCACAGGGCTGTGCTTCAAACCCCTCCCCAGCTTTGTTGCCCTTCTCTGGACACCTTCCAGCAACTCAACATCTTTCCTAAACTGAGGAGCCCAGAACTGGGCACAGGACTCAAGTTGTGGCCTGACCAGTGCTGAGAACAGGACACAATGACTTCCCTGCTCCTGCTGGCCACACTGTTCCTGATACAGGCCAGGATGCCACTGGCCTTCTTGGCCACCTGGGCACGCTGTGATTCTATGATTACTCCATTTCATATGAGGAGAAATTTGGCATCATTTCTTCCAACTCAAACTGCAGATTAGTCAGGCAGGGACTAAGGCACCAGGCATCAGTTCACCCATCCTTATAGGGTGCTTTAGAACATCTTTACAGAGTCATTCCTTGGTCCTTAAACCCCAAACTGCCCTACAAGCTTTCTCCTCTCTTCAGCTGTAAACTCTTGCACTGGAGCCAAATCGAGTTACTTAGTGCCGTGTAAAAGCTGTTCATTTTTAATTTGATAGAAGAGGTTCAGTGCTTCCAAATGCAAGGTTCTGATAAATGTGATTTCTAGGAAATTAAAGCAGAGTAAAATTAATGCCTGTACTTATTTTGTTTCAATTATGTCAACAATTCATTTGCATAAAATATTGTTTTCATCCCTCTTTAGTGCAGCACATAATAAAGCTTTTTATTTTTTAATTTATCTAGCTGAGAGGGGGAAAAACAATTGTGAAGGTTCTGCAGCAGTGTGGAGAATCTTGCTGAAGAGGAGTTTCAAGTTTGGTTTCATTTAGCTGTAAAAAAAGGGGTTTGGACTCCTAGAACTTCTCTAAAACTGGAGGTCTGATTATTTATTTATTCCCCCCCCCCAAATCCTTAATTTATGGTATTCTAAGTCTGCAGCTTTTGGGGCAAATAATCACTTTTATGTCTGTCTGTTCTAGATCAGGTCTTCAGAGGTTGAGGGAGGTGATTCTCCCCCTCTACTCAGCTCTGGTGAGATCCCACCTGGAGTACTGTGTCCAGTTCTGGAGCCTCTATTACAGGTCGGATCTGGAGGTGCTGGGCGGTGTCCAGAGAAGGGCCACGAGGATGAGCAGAGGACTGGAGCTGCTCTGCTCTGAAGACAGAGCGAGGGAGTTGGGGTTGTTCAGTCTGGAGAAGAGAAGGCTCTGAGGAGACCTAATTGTGGCCTTACAGTATCTGAAGGTGGCTACAAGAAAGCTGGGGAGGGACTTTTGAGGGTGTCAGGGAGGGATGGGACTGGGGGAATGGAGCAAAACTAGAAGTGGGGAGATTCAGATTGGATGTAAAGAAATTCTTCCTCATGAGGGTGGTGAGACACTGGCACAGGTTGCCCAGGGAGGTGGTGGAAGCCTCCTGCCTGGAGGTTCTCGCAGCCAGGCTGGATGTGGCTGTGAGCAACCTGCTGCAGTGTGAGGTGTCCCTGCCCATGTCAGGGGGTTGGAACTGGCTGATCCTCGAGGTCCCTTCCAACCCTAACAGTTCTGTGATTCTAAGATTAATGGAGGTCTCATCCTGTTATTTTTTTTTCTCTGTGGTAGAAATAATACACTGTATTATTAGCAGTAAGATGTGTTTCTATTAAAATGGATTAAGCAAAAATAAAACCAAAAATTGCCTCTCTCTGTATCTCTCTCTCTCAATCTCAAACAAAAGGAAGACCCTGAACCAACTGAAGTTTAAAACCAGCACAGATGTGTCCACAACTGCAACCTGGAAAGCAGAGACATCACAATCCCAAACTTTTCAGACCTAGAAATTGAGGAAAGTGGAAGCCTATCAAATATTTTATTGTACTACCTGAAGGGAGGTTGTAGCCAGGTGGGGGTTGGTCTCTTCTCCCAGGCAACCAGCAACTGAACAAGAGGACACTGTCTCAAGCTGTGCCAGGGGAAGTTTAGGCTGGAGGTGAGGAGAATGTTCTCCCCAGAAAGAGTGATTGGCCATTGGAATGTGCTGCCCAGGGAGGTGGTGGAGTCCCCATCCCTGGAGGTGTTAGGTATTAGGTAATAGGTTGGACTCGATGATCTCTGAGGTCTTTTCCAACCTGTGATTCCCTCTATGATTCTATGAAAATAAATGGACTCCTGGAGGCGTTGGAGCCTCCTCACCCTCGTGGGATTTCTGATCCCTGTGATGATCAACGGACAGATGGACTTAAATGGAAGACCCTCCTCTTGTTGCTGTCCACAAGCAGTTTGCAAACTGGATGTAGTTGCTCCAGCTCAACGCTTCAAATGAGCTGGCAAGCCCACTGTTTTCTGACACTGCTCTCAGCTGTTTTGATTCTCCAGACACGTAAGAGACAGGAGCAATGCATTAATTACCATCCAATATTCTTAATCAACATCAACTATGAAATTCTTAGTCAGGCTCTTGATCACAAACTTAATCATGCCTAGCCCAAACTGATTCACCCTGTTAAGTGGGATTCATTAAAAAGCCTCTGCTATCACCTCATTAGACATTTTCCAAACCTGATACTTTTTTTTTTTTTTTTTTTTTTTTTTTTTTTTAAGTGACAAACATCCAGCTGAAGCAATCCCTGGAAGGGCAGAGATGGCATCTCACTAAACAAGATGGACATTTGCCTTCATATAAGTTAAACAGCTTTACAAGAGAGATGAATCATGATCCAACTCCATCATTCGTGCACGATGAGCTATTTCTGAAGCCCCTCGTGATAACTACTGGCCTAGCAGAGAGCAGAAAAACCTGATGGAGAAAAGCAGTCATGAAAAATTTAAGTACACTTTCTGCAGTTGGAAAAAGGTAAGAAGTCATCCTCAGGGTAAGAAATAATTGGAAGAGTAATTATAGATCCCTTGGGGTATTTATGCACATCTCGCTGCAGCTAGTTTGACTACTGAGCTTCACTTGGAACCTTCCCTCTTCTCATTTAACCAGCTCTCAGCGACAGCTGAAGACTCCTGAGCACTTGATGCCTTGAAAGGATGGATTCAGTCTGCCTAATAAAGGGTCAAAATGCACAGGTGGCAAGGCAAAATACACACTGGGGTAGGAAGAGAATCAGGCATCATTTCTTCCATCAAATGCAAGTAGATAAGTCTTTTTGATGGACAGTTTGGAAAGCCAGGTTGACTGTTCTGTAAATCACTGCAGTCTGTAAAACAACTCCGGGACAAGGCATCCATTCTGACAAATAAGTCCTTAAAACTTGTGGGTTTTTTTTTTTCCCTACATCTCAGTGAAAAGAAGAAAAAAGGAATCATGAATGAGGCCAGGCTGAGTGAGCTAGAGAATAGAAGACTGGAGAGACCTAATAGCAGCCTTCCCGGACCTGAAGGGGGCTACAAGAAGGCTGGAGAGGAACTGCTTACAAAAGCCTGCAGTGATAGGATGAAGAGAAGTTTGAAATGAGAGAAGAGTAGAGTTAGACTGGATGTCAGGAAAAAGTTCTTTACCATGAGGGTGGTGGAACACAGCAACAGGTTGCCCAGGGAACCTGCTGAGGCCCCATCCTTGGAGATATCCAAGGTCAGGCTTGACAAAGCTCTGAGCAACCTGATCTAATGGAGAGTGTCCCTCCTGGCTGCTGACTTCTGTTAGGAAGAAGTACTTCCCAGAAAGAGAGATTGGCCATTGGAATGTGCTGCCCAGGGAGGTGGTGGAGTCACCATCACTGGAGGTGTTTAAGAGGGAACTGGGTGAGGCACTTGGTGCCATGGTTTAGTTGATTAGATGGTGTTGGGTGACAGGTTGGACTTGATGATCTCAAAGGTCTTTTCCTACCTGGTTAATTCTATTCTATTTGGGGGGGTTGGACTGGATGATCTTTAGATGTCCCTTCCACCCCAAACCATTCTAGGACTCTATTGTGAGAACTGACATTTTCTCATTCATCCCACACTGGATACGTTCTAAATACAAGTGAATCCCTTGGGCAATTTTGAGTGACTGGTTACTACCTCAGAAATAATCCTTTTAATGTTCATTAAAAGATTTATGCCACTCAGAAGTTGTAGAACAAACAGAATTTGCAGCCTTTGAAAATTAAATGCAGGCTTGTACCTGATTTATTAGAGAGATGTTGTAATCAATAATAGAATTGAAGCTTAAAAGCATCAAACCTCATCTGACAATAGAACATCTTCTTCATCTGCCCTCCCTGCTGCAGGGAACTTCTGATCCATGGCATCTTTGGTAATAAGAACTACTTGCTGCTCAAAAAAAACCCTCAAAAATAGACATCTCTTCCTATTGATTCACTTATTTATTCTCCACACTGAGTACCTGAGCATAATTAACAGTGCTCTTTCACCCTGGTTTGGGTGTACACCCTGGTTTGGACCTAATCTCACTTTCTAAGCTGGATCTTTCATCAAGAGGAAAAAAAATGGCTTTGAACTGGCACTCAGGAAGTATTATCTCCAGAGATCACCCCTTGCTTACCCTGCTCAATTAACTAATGCAGAACCTTTCTTTATCAGTGACAAAGCCCTGGTGACTTGGCTCTTTCAGGTCCCCATCAGATGGGTATTTACTGTTGTTGTCACCAAGGATGCCTGCTTGGTGGGGCCTCACCGGGTCTTCAAGTTAAACTCCACTGTTCGTTGTCTTGGACCATTCTGGGCTGGCATGGCAAGGTTTTGGTAGCAAGGAGCTACATCTGTAAGAAGCTGCTGGAGGCTTCCCCTGTGTCCAGCAGAGCTAATTCCAGCTGTCTCCAAAATAGACCTGTCACTGGCCAAGGCCAAGCCCATCACCAATGGTGGTAGCATCT
Organism: Picus viridis; assembly: GCA_033816785.1. Lineage (NCBI taxonomy): Eukaryota > Metazoa > Chordata > Aves > Piciformes > Picidae > Picus > Picus viridis. The sequence continues at coordinate 2,400,915 of CM066592.1, forward strand.
CTTGGAGAACATTTAAGAAGGGAGAAATCCCTGCACAGCAGCAACTTCAGCTGGTGAGAGGAGTAAGAATGTGAGAGAAACTATTCTGCAGGCACCAAAACCAGTGAAGACAGTGAGGAAGGAGCAGCAGAGACAACATGTGATGAGCTCACTGCAACCCCTTCTCTCTGTGCCACGTGAGAGGAGAAGGTAGAAATCAGGTGTGAAGTTGAGCCCAAGAAGAAAGGAGGAGTGGAGGGAAGGTGCTAAAGGATTTGGGTTTATTTCTCATTAACCTCCTCTGATTTGATTGATAATAAATGAAACTAATTTCCTCAAGCTGAGTCTGTTTTGCCCAGGGCAAAAATCCGTGAGTGATTTCCCTGTCCTTATCTTGACCTGTGAGGCTCTCCTTCTATTTTTCTCTCCTTGTCCAGCTGAGGAAAGAAGAGACAGAGCAGCTTTGGTGGGCACCTGGCATGCAGCCAAGGTCAAAGCACCACAGCAGGTTACGTGTACAACATTTTCCACTTGTGGGCTGACCTTCAACGAAGAGTTGAGGGCCAGTTGCATATCCCAGATCTATGACTCAGCAGGGAATATGCTGCAGTAATGAAAAGGTCTGGTTAACCCCCAGAAAACTGTGAGGAGATTTAACCTGTTTCCCAGATAAGGTGACAAAAGCTGTGGCTACCTTTGTGTCTAGAGACAGGGACATCAAACCTCATGTTAGAAGAAGGGAGGGGAAGAGAAGGGAGGGGGAAGAGAAAAGAAGAGGTGGCATTTAAAGGATGATACGTAAGGGGAAATTCTGAAATCATCCCCAGAATGCTTCTTAAGGGAATGAATATTTTTAGAGTAATGAGTAAAGTCAAATTGCTGCTGCACTTTTCTCCTTCAAAGGAAGCTCTTTAACTGATAAGCCCTGATTGAAAATTCAGCATTTCAGAAGATTGCATTGTTCAAAAACATCTTATGCTGTAGGTTAAACTTGGAGTTCCCTCTGCGTGCTACGTGCAGATACATGGCGCGCAGAACAGATCACTGAATCCCACCGAATCCCAGCATGGTGGGAACTGGAGGGACCTCTGGAAATCATCTACCCAGGACTGCAATGACCAGGTGGGTATGGAATCTCCAAACTGACCCAGCACTGCCAGCCCACTACTAAAGCACTTCACTCAGCACTGCACCTACACAGCTTATTAATCCCTCCAGGGATGGGGATTCCACCGCTGCCATGGGCAGCCTGTTCCAAGGCTTGGCAATCCTTTTAGGGAAGAAATTAGGGTGTAGTTGATTTAGTGGTTTAGTTGATTAGGTTTAGACATGGTTTTGTTGATTAGGTGGTGTTGGATGATAGATTGGACATGATGATCTTGAAGGTCTCTTCCGGTCCGGTCTGGTCTGGCCTGGTCTATGCTATGCTATGCTAATTCTTCCTAATGTGCAACCTAAACCTCACCTGGTGCAATCTTGGGGCCATTTCCTTTACTGCCAGCATGGTTTTGCTTGCAAACATGCCAATATACTTCAAAACAGTTCTTTGTTTTATTGAAATCCAGCCTATTAGCTTAGGTACATTTTCAGACACTGTACTGTCACCTTAAACTCCAGGCAGCTACAGAATGTCCAGGGGTGTCACATAAGTGTTAAAGAAATAACCTAAATTTTATATCCAAATGCTTTTCCTAATGGCAAAAAAAGGTCTGTGTTTGCTTCCAGAATCCATCTTAGCTTTTCCTGGTTAAGGCTGTCTGTAATCTGGAAGCCACTGAAATACGAGAGAGGTCATTTAAATACAATCTCTTCATTTAAATGCGTCTCTGCAACACCTGGTTAAATGTATTTAGGGCTTTAATCCTCTTGCCTCTTCATAGAGTGGTTTGGATCAGAAGGGACCTTAAAGATCATCTAGCTCCAACCCCCAGCCATGGGCAGGGACCTCTCCCACCAGCCCAGGTTGCTCAAGGTGTCATCCAGCCTGGCTCTGAACCACCTCCAGGGAAGGGACATCCACCATCCTCACTGGAAAGAATGTCTTCCTGATCTCCAGTCTCAATCTCCCCTCTTGCATCATAAAGCCATTGCCCCTCATCACAAGGCCTTGTAAACAGTCCCTCCCCAGTTTGTGGAGCTCCCTTCTGAGTTCTGATACCAGCAAGGAAATGGTCACTTTATTCCTATCATTTGCACAACGAATAAAATCAACCTCAGAGACTACAACACTTCCTCCACTGTAAGTAAACAACGAAGCTTAACAGCCTAGAGTGATATCAGGAGATAATCGCATCCCTGAGACATTTAAATGGGCAGGATGAGTACCACTGCCAGCATATGATTATCTTCTGATAACAGGAAACCCTGGAGTGTTCACACTGCTGCAGAAAACTCATTCCTGGGATGAAAACCTCTGGTTATTGACCCTGAATATGAAGCTGGCAGCCAGGTTACAAAAGAGGGTTTGCTTCATGGCACCAGTTCTTGAGGTGACCACCCAGATTTTGTGCTGACCTCCTTGGTTATCGAGCTAAAACTGCATGGGACACAGAGATGAGTTTGCACAGCATTTAACCTTTTCCCATGAGCTCCACTGATTGATTGAGATGAAACCACTTCCACTGATTGATTGAGAGGTTTCATGGCACCATTTGTTGAGGTGACTACCCAGATGTTGACCCCCTTGCTTCTCCTGAGCTAAAACTGCTCAGGACACAGAGATGAGTTTACACAGCATTTAACCTTCCCCTGTGAGCTCTGCTGACTGACTGAGATACTGCCACTTCCAGGGAGAATGAAGTTGTATCTGACCAAAGAAAATCCACCCCCACCTCCCCTCCCCCAAAAAATATAATTATAGGAATACAGGATGGCCTTGAAGATAAAGAACAAACATCCTCACAGACCACATCACTACATTCCCCCCAATGGCCTTTGCAAGTCTAATTTCTCAACCCTCTCACAATAAGGATATAAATAATTAGCCTGTATGTAGAATGTTTTTTCCTCTCCTCCTAACACAGCCTCAGTTCAAAAAAGAAGCCCAACTCTTGCCAATGCACCCTCTGCTCCAAAAATAAAACCACTCTGGTTTGGGACAACCTCCTCCTCCAGAAAGCTTTCTGCAAGTGAATGGAGGTCATCTCCTCCAGAATGGCCATTCCCTACAATCTTTAAACTATATTAACAAGGCTTTTACAGGAGATTAACCTAACAGACACTTTGCATGGAGGGTATTTCTGTGATGTCTCATCTCCCAGGTCCAGTTCTGGGCTTCCCAGTAGCAGAGAGGCAGAGACATAGTGGAGCAAGTACAGCAAAAGGCTATTAAGACAGCTGCAGGCTGGAGCATCTCTTACATGAAGAGAATTTGAGAGACCTGGGGCTGCTTGGCCTGGAGAAAGGAAGGGTTTTAGGGGAGATCTTACTTGATTGGGGTGGGGAGGAAGGTTGTAAAGACAGAGCCAAAACCCTTTTCATTGGTACAATTAAACACAAAAACACACTTCCCCCCCCACCCCGATGGTGCCTGAACAGGCTGCACAGAGAGGTTCATCCTTGGAGATGCTCAAAACCCAATTGAACACAACCCATGGGAACCTGGTCTGGCCGCCCCAGCTCTGGTCATGGTCAGACTGGATGGTCTCTGGAGTCCTCTGTCCACCTCAGCCATTCTTTAATACAGACAGTTCTCCCAATGAAAGCTAAAGGATACATTGTGGGTAATGGTTTAACTTCAATTAAAACCACTGCCAAAAGATTCCAAATCACACACATTTAAGCATATTTTGAGGTGTCCAGAGAGGACTTTTCTTTCCCCACCTGTTGCCAGGCTCACCACCTACAGACATGAGCAGAAAGATGACACAAACAGAGAGATGACCTAATTTAGAGCCTTCAGTTTCGTGCCAGAATCAAAATCCAATTTAAGGACTGTGTAACATCCCCACAGCCACTGCTACTGTGTCCTACCAACTCTATCTCACTCAGCAAAATGTCAAGTGTATATACCTAGGCAAGAGGTTTTTTTCTGCATCGTAATCTTCTCTCAGAAGTACTTGAAAGCACTTGGACTCCTACCTCTCTGTGGCACCAAAGGCATGAATTTGCCTGCAGAGAAATGCCCTTTCTCCTCTTCTTTTGAGGATGTTATTCCTCTCCTAGAGCCCCAGCCCACTGCACTGGTGGAACTAAAGAGGGGTTATTTTTAGATACAAGCACTTTAAACCATCTGTATTTTGGAGGTTTGGGGTTTTTTTTCCCCCCTCCAACAGTAAACCCATCAAACAAAAAGGCTTCTCCTCAGCAGCTGTAGGAGAAACAGCTTTTCTCCTAAAACAAGGGAAGAAAGAAAAGCAAGGCAGGCTTAGCTCACCAGCAGTGCAGAATGCCTCTAATAAGAGCCAATCAATCCTATCTTCTCCCACACCTTTGTGTCACACCGCTGATGATTAAGATGTCACTTCAAACAACATGGAGATACCTGTAATTTGGGAGCATGATAATTTGCCAGGTATCTACTTACCCCCTCATGTAACAAAGATCTAGCTTAATTTTTCTTTTTTCCACCTCACAAGTAACAAATAAATTGAGAGAAAGCCCAAATTGCTCATAAGGATCACTGCCTAGCTTATCATTCTGAACAAGATCATCCAACACTCCATTACACTTTTCTTGCTTTCAGTTTTAGGCTTGCACTGATTAAGCCTTAAAAATAGGAAAGGAAAAGGAAAGGGAAAAAAAAGAGATTTGGTAAACTGACACAATAGAACTTTTGGACTTCATTTTTTCTTGTCCTAAGCCAGACCCAATCTTTTCTTAATCCTAGAGCTTTACCCTTGATGTTATTTTCTCTTTTCTCTTTTTCTTTCAAGAAATGCAAGCAGCATTACATTTACAAATTGGGAGATCATCCATACTTCAGACATGATTTAGCCAAAACCATTTCTAGGTCTTCATATGATAACACAAAATGGACCTTATGCTGTTTGTAAAGGAGGTCCATGGTCTGCTGTAGCTTCCTTCCTGACTGATAGACTGAAGCAGCAGCCCAATTACACAGAACACAGAATTAAGCAGGTTGGAAAAGACTTTTGAGATCATCAAGTCCAACCTATCACCCAACACCATCTAATCAACTAAACCATGGCACCAAGTGCCTCATCCAGGCTCTTCTTAAACACTTCCAGTGATGGCAACTCCACCACCTCCCTGGGCAGCACATTCCAGTGGCCAATCTCTCTTTCTGGGAAGATTTCCTTCCCAACATCCAGCCTAAACCTCCCCTGGCACAGCTTGAGACTGTGTCCTCTCCTACTGTCACAGATTGCCTGGGAGAAGAGACTGACCCCAGCTGGCTACAACCTCCCTTCAGGCAGTTGTAGATGTCAATAAGGTCTCCCCTTTGTTGTCACCCTGCATATTACATTCAAGTCATGACTGTGAACATTGCAGTGTAGTCCATGCTGCAAACATGTCTACCCTGAGAGAATCCTGGCAGTGCCACTAGAAGAATATAAAATCATAGAGTTTTTCTGGTGGAAAGAGACCTTTAAGATCATCACATCCAACCATTAACCCAACAGACAAGTCTCCACTAATCCATGTCCCTCAGCACCACCTGTAGGTGACTTTGAAATCCCTCCAGGGATGGTGAATCCACACTTCCCCTGAGGAGCCTGCTCCAATATTTGATTGCCCTTTCAGGGAAGAAATTGTTTCTTGTGTCCAACCTAAACAACCCCTGGTGGACTTGAGGCCATTTCGTCTTGTCCTACCACTTGATCCTTGGGAGAAGAGGCCAACCCCCACCTTTTTCCAGCTTCACGTAAGGGAGCTGTAGAGAGCCATGAGGTGTCCCCTCAGCCTCCTTTTCTCCAGACTAAACCACCCCAGTTCTCTCAGCAGCTCCTCACCAGCCCTGCTCTCTGGACGCTTCCCCACCTTCACTGCCCTTCTCTGAACACAGTCCAGCACCTCAATGTCCTTCTCAGAGTGAAGGGCCCAAACCAGAGTGTTCAATGTTGGCATCCCCAGTGCCACACCTGAGGACGAGCCCAGCCCTGGTGCTCACACTACTGCTGATCCAAGCCAGGATGCTGTTTACTCCCCAGCACAAGCGGATCATATGAAGCTCTGGCTATATGTCAAAGATTTGAGACATACCCACGTGGGACAGCGATTTCCAAAGTGGAAGTGGAAGAAGTTGGCTTGCTCCCCATCCCTGCAAAATGGTGTTGTTTTCTGCTGCTAAGTGAATTGCTGCTAATTACTGCCACGGAGAACAGAGAGAGGCAGCTTGCTCTGCCTGTGTTTACGGAAAGCTCCCTGCACTAATCCAAGTGACAAATGAAAGTTTTCCACAATATTTTAGACAGATAATTGTGCCATCTGGGAAGCTATGGCACAGCTGTATGAGAGTGAGCAGGCCCCAAGATGTGTAACAGCTCCTTCTGTGCTGAATTAATTTTGACTAATATATTAATCTTGGATATTTAATGTTGGGTTTGGGGTTTTTGCTGTTGTTTGGGAATGCAGAACCATAGATTGGTTTGGGTTGGAAGGGTCCATTAAAGCTCACCTAGTCCGCTCACCCTGCAGTCAGAAGGGACATCTGCAACTGAAGCAGGTTGCCCAGAGCCCCGACCAACCTGACCTGGAATGGTTCTAGGGATGAGGCATCTCCCACTTCTCTAGGCAACCTGGGCCAGGGTCTAACCACCCTCACCTTCTCTCTGAATTATCCCCTTTGAGTTTAAACCTATCACCCCTTATCCTGCCTCAAAAGCCCCCCTCAAAAGTCTGTCTGCAGCTTTCTGATTGTCTGCTCTAAGCACTGAAAGGCCACAAGAAGTTCTTCCTGGAGCTTTCTTTTCTCCCTGCCAGACAAACTCAACTCTCAGCCTGGCCTGACAGCAGAGGTGCTCCTCTCCCATGTTCCCTAGCTTCCTGGGACTTGCAACATTTTAAGCAGAGCTCTCTGAACACACATTCAATGAGTTCTCTCAAAAGGAAGACAATCATGATGCATATAAGCGTTTGACATGTGCTATTTGGTGAATCAAGAAAAGAAAAATTAGAAAGAAATCCACAGAATCCCAGCATGGAAGGGACCTCCAGAGATTACCTAGTCAGGCCCCACTGACACAGCAGGGTGACCCACAGCAGCTTTCCCAGGATCACAATGCCCAGCTGGATTTGGAAGCTCTCCACACCAGGAGACTCCCCAACCTCTCTGGGCAGCCTGCTCCAGGCCTCCAGCACCCTCACAATGAAGAAGTTCCTCCTGTTCAGATGGAACCTCTTGGGTTCCATGTTGTGCCCACTGCCCCTTGTTCTGTCACAGGGCACCATTAAGAAGAGTCTGGCCCCATCCTCTTGTTCCCCATCCATTAGCTCTTGCTGAGGGTTGCTCAGATCCTCTCCAGGGCTGCTCTTCTCCAAGCTCAGCAGCCCCAGGGCTCTCAGCCTCAGCATCTTTGTAGATGCTCTCTACTAGTAGGATTCTCTCTACTAGTTCCCTGACTCTCTAGACCTGGGGAGCTCAGGATGCCTACATCTGAGCAAATTCAGAGACTTGCAACAGTTCTAAGTGTGGGAGCTCCCAGAACCACCACCCTCTCTGAAAGCTGGATGACAGACTGAGGCAGCAGATTTGTTTTGATGAAAAGAAATATACAAAGATTATCGAAGTTAATTACTTTTCCACTTACACAGACAGCTTCAGCTTATGTTCTAGCAATGAAAGTTCCTAATTTGCAAGCCTTCTATTAATCTCAAATTCTCGTAACAGATTATAAGCCACAATTTATTTCCAAAGGATTCCAGGCATTAGGAGAAGCTTAAGTGGTGAACATCATTCCCAGACAATGGCGAGCGCGACACCGACTTCAAAAAGGCTTTTGCAGAAGTCAGTGGAGCCATAAATAGGGCTCTTGGCACAACCTGCACCTGGATTTTCTGCCATGGAAAGAGCACTGAGAAGATTTCTTGTACTGAGGCAGCTTAAATGGGTGTATTTTTAAGGCTGGTGTAGTCGGAGCTTTGCAGCCAAGTGCGAAATTAGGGAATTGCGTCTAGCCAGGCAGCCTCAGCCAGTCAGAATTTGGCAGAAAGTCTTAGTGAAAATGCCAGAAGGGACTTTCTCCAGAGGGAGGAGGCTCATCATCATCATCTCCTATCAAGGGGAAGCCCCAAGGCCATTCAATACTTTGTCAAGACAGCAATCACAGAATGGTAGGAATTGGAAAGGACCTCCTGAGATCAAGTGCGACCTCACTGTCAAAGGAAGATCACCCAGGGCAGGTCGCACAGGAACACATCCAGATAGGTCTTGAAAGTCTCCAGAGAAGGAGACTCCACAACTTCTCTGGGCAACCTGTTGCAGGGCTCCAGCACCCTCACAGTAAAGAAGCATTTCTTCACGTTGAGGTGGAACTTCCTGTGTTTGTTTTGTAACCATTGCCCCTCTTTCGGTGACAGGACAACACTGAACAGGGACCGGCACCTGCCTCCCTTCGGATTTTTGTGAACATCTCTAAGAGCTCCTCCTCAGTCTGCTTTTCTTCAGGCTAAACAGCCCCAGATCTCTCAGCCTTTCCTCATCAGACAGATGTTCCAACTCTAATCATCCTCACAACTCCCAGTGGGCACTCTCTAGTATTTCCCTGTCCCTCTTCAACTAGGGAGCCCAGAACTGGATGGAACACCCCAGATGTGACCTCCCTACCCTAGGGCAGTCCAATCGACAATGCACAGAAAAGCTCCCCTGATGGAGCTTTTGGACTTGATGACCTTAAAGGCCTCTTCCAATTGAAATCAGCAGCATCCTGCGTAGGATGTAAGTAACTGGGGACAGTATGGTGCAAAGAGCATAAACTGCTACAAGGGACTTAACATTTACATTGAGTTCTTACGACAAACCCGCAGCAGCTGGGATGGATGGGAACACGCCGACAATTCAATACATCTGAGAGGAGGAGGATTATGTGTCACACTGGGACCATGAAATTTCCATATTGGGACCTTTAAACTTCCCTTTCAACAGCTGCAGCTCATATTGCAACGCTCATTTTAATCCCTTCTTCTCCACGCTGAGCAATGTAAAGAAGCAGTGAAGTACCAGAGCTACGCTTCCATGAGACGACCTTATAAATCTGAAGCTGTTTGTTCTCAGCAGAATAAGTCATAGGAGCAGAGTGATCCCTGGAGCCAGGCTTCTACCATCCTCCCACGACCACCCACGTTTAAAAACCCTCATGAACTTTGAGGGAAATGCTTGAAGGGAACAGTGGACAGGAGCAAGCAGCCCTTCACATCTCCTTAGTTACACCGAGTAACTCGTCAGTGTAATGAGACATCACAAGCAGCCTGATTCAGACAGGCTTTATTTGCTTCTGTGCTCATTTTTCCTTCTCATTCCCAGTTTTTGGGGGCAGGCTAGTGCTCCTGGGATCAGTTTCACAGCAGGCTTTTTTCCAACACCAGACCCTACACAGGAATAATCAGCATTTGATGCATGCTCATGAAAACAGAAAGGAAAGACTGATGTCCTGCTGCACACCTGCTTCTTTTGACAAGCAGCTCCTGCAAGAAAGTCAAGCACCTTGACCATCAATAACATCTCTGCTCATCAACTCCAGGCTCCCACGCTCAGTCCAGCCATGTCACGGCTCCTGACCCTCATGGCAGTGACAGGAGATGAAGCACAGCAAGATCCACTGACCTGACACCCTGCCCAGCCTCAGCCTACCATTTCTTTAGATTTTAGTGCAGTTCCCTCCCCTCCTCTCTTTAAAACAGGTGTAAATAAAATGTGCTGAAACGTGACAGCAGCAAGGTAAAGAAACACAAAGATTTAGAGACTACAAACAGAGTTGGAAGAGATGTATCTCAGGTGGACTCTTGCAGGAAACTTGTTGGAGACAACCAGAGCCTGCATGGGAGAAACATCCAAACTGACAGGCCCATGGAAAAATATGCAACTAAAGATTATTATCTAGCCAAAACATACATTGCAGCTGAAATACAGTCACAGGGACAACATTTTTAACCCTTTGAAAGGTTTGCAAAGGCAAAAATAAAGTGGTCTTGACATTTATGTACATTTAAGACACTGATACAGGGGAGAACAAACCCCAAAAACTCTAATTCAGGCAGGCCAAGTAGGTAGATTATCATTGAATGATAGAATTGCTGAGGCTGGAAGGGACCTCAAGGATCAGCCAGTTCCAAACCCCCTGACACGGACAGCTCACACTACATCAGGTTGCTCACAGCCACAGCCAGCCTGGCTGCAAACACCTCCAGGGATGAGGCTTCCACCACCTCTCTGGGCAACCTGTGCCAGTGTCTCACCACCCTCCTGGGGAAGAACTTCTTCCTAACATCCAATCTGAATCTACCCTGTTCTAGTTTTGCTCCATTCCCGATCCTATCATTCCCTGACAGCCTAAAAAGTCCCTCCCCAGCTTTCTTGTAGCCCCCTTCAGATTCTGGAAGGCCATAGTCAGGTCTCCTGGGAGCCTTCTCTTCTCCATTCTGAACAGCCCCAACTCCTCCAGTCTGTCCTCATAACAGAGCAGCTCCAGCCCTCTGCTCCTCCTCATGGCCCTTCTCTGGACACCTTCCATCACCTCCAAGACCCGTCCTGTAATAGAGGCTCCAGAACTGGACCCAGTACTCTAGATGGGGTCTCACTAGAGTGGAGCAGAGGGGGAGAATCGCCTCCCTGGATCTGCTGGCTGTGCTTCTTACCTGTAATGTTATCTAGTCAGTAGGAATGCTTAGTGCCTTTTTCACAAACCAACCTGCTCCACCAAGGGCCAATTAAGGGCAGATTTGTGCATTTGTTCCGAGCAGTAGCATCAATGGTTTGGAAAGAGGGAGGTGCATGCCGAGCTGAATTCCTCCTGATAATTGCTTCGCTGTAATTTATGCCAGTAGATGCTACCAGGAGGAGTGTGGTAATACTAGCAGATAATAACACAGCAAATTAAAAATAGAATTTGCATAAAACTAAGTAGTAGCAGTAGACTTAGCTGCAGGGAGAGGGGAGCACTGTGAAGGTCAGCAGCAAGAACTAAACCCCTCAGATACACGCCCGGCTTCCTGACATGGGAAGATTCAGCTGAAAACTGCAATCCAGAGGCTTCAGAGGAAAGATGAGCACGAGGTCATGGAGAGAGACCAGAAGTCAGGCTTGGACCTGCTGTAATTCCATTAACTTCAGGGAAATTGCATCAGGCTCCACCAGAGATGCTGAATTTGGCAGCGGGTCTACGAAACGGACACAGAATAAGGGCACAGAATCTGCTGTTCCCTGCTGGGGCTCGCTTGGGGTGTCTTATTTTTACTGAGTTGTTACCAAAGTCACTGCTGGTTGCACTTGGAAGCATTTGGGGGTGTGTGGGGAATGATAATACTGATTGAAGTCAACTTTATCCATTAGTCTAAAGTGCAGCCATGTATTTCCTACAACATGAAACATTATAAATAGTTTTCCTCCATCACTGTCTTCTATTTTTTTTTTCCTCCTCCTCAAAATATTCCAGTGCCCTGAAATAACACCTGAAAAGCTAATTTCTTTTTTAAGCCACAAACTAAATCATTTTGCACTTTCATGCAGGAATTATTTTTAGTTCATGGAGGCTTTTGCTTATTTATTTTATTTTGCTTATTTATTTATTTTCTTGGGGTTTTTTTTGCCTTTTATTTTCTTTTATATTGCTTATTGACTTATTTTTGGAGTTTTTTGCCTTCATTTTCCTTTTATATTCCTTATTTTTTTATTTTCTTGGGGTTTTTTTGCCTTTTTTTTCCTTTTATATTCCTTATTTATTTATTTTGTTGGGGTTTTTTTGTCTTTTTTTTCCTTTTATATACCTTATTTACTTATTTTTGGAGTTTTCTGCCTTTTCTTTCCTTTTATATTCCTTATTGGTTTTATTTTCTTGGGGTTTTTTTGCCTTTTCTTTCCTTTTATATTCCTTATTTATTTATTTTCTTGGGGTTTTTTTGCCTTTTCTTTCCTTTTATATTCCTTATTTATTTATTTTCTTGGGGTTTTTTTGCCTTTTCTTTCCTTTTATATTCCTTATTTATTTATTTTCTTGGGGTTTTTTTGCCTTTTCTTTCCTTTTATATTCCTTATTTATTTATTTTCTTGGGGTTTTTTTGCCTTTTTTCCCCTTTTATATTCCTTCTTTTTTATTTTCTTGGAGGGTTTTTGCCTTTTTTTCCCTTTTATGTTCCTTATATATTTTCTTGGTTTTTTTTTGCTTTTATTTTCTTTTATATTCCTTATGCATTTATTTTCTTGGATTTTTTTTTTTTTTGCTTATTTATTTATTTTTATTTTCCTTGGGTTCTTTTGGTTTTTTTTTTTGTTCTGTTTTGGTTTTTTTCCCTTGGGTTTTGGTTCAGGTTGTTTGGTTGGTTGGATTGTTTTGGGAGGGTAGCTTGTTTAGTTTTGGGGGTCTTCTTTTTTCATGTGGCTTAGGGTTTGGGGAATTTTGTGTGCTTGCTTTTCTTACAGTAACTGAGGAGCTTGCAAAGACTTTACAAGCAGCTTTCCAAGCAACCCCTTTACTCCCAAGGACAGTGACCTCCTGTGCCTGCTGTTCAGCCACCAATATTACCGCCATAAATCAGAAACCCTCACTGCTGATCTGCGTTATGAAATCCCTTCAGGACCGTGCAACGAGGCAGCTTCTTGCCACAGAGCATTTGCTGCTGCTCATAAATATTGTAAGGGCTAGATCTGAACATGAAGAATATTTCAGAGATCAATTAACGCAGTTGTAGCTGAAGCTAAAACACGCAGCGCTCGGGAGTTTGATTTGCATCACGACAGCTAAACCAGACCAGGCAGCAGAGAGTCATTAGAAACAAGAAACTGGATGAAAGCATCCCCGGCACGTTTCAGAGACGCCACCAAAACATTGAAACAAATGGAAAAGCAGCATTTAAACAATGCAATCCTCTCTCCACCAGGCAGGATGACAGCTCCCTCGGATCGAGAATCGCAGCGCCGGAACATCAGCGATTTTAAAGAAATTACTGGCATGCTGTGTTTGCTTTGCTGTCTCCCACCTTGCATTTTACAAACTGTATCAAAGCACTCACTAGAACAGCTCCAATTTCTCTCACAGCAGCCACTCCACATGAGAAGGGGAAAAAAATAATAAATAAAATGAATTTGACAGATTAAATAGAATATAACTGCCAGAGCCACTGTGAACTATGGCTGCCCAAGAGAAGAAAATGGTGTTCCTGAAGGAGAGCTGCTAAGAAGAGCTGTTGTGTTCAAATGCAACAAGAGTCCATTTCTTTATAACACCCTTATCTTTTCTCTCTCTATATATATATATAAAGAAAGGAACTTCTTCCTTCAATTCCCCTGTCCCACATCTCCCCAAAGGTAGAAAAATACTACTGCAGCTCATGCAACCCTCCTGTATCCTCAGCTGAAGAAGTTGTTGAGAGAAAGAGCCACATACAGAAGAAAGAGACTGAGGTGTTTTGGCTGTGTGTAATGAGAAATAGAATCACAGAATAGTTTTGGTTGGAAGAGACCTTCCACATAGTCAAGTCGAACCATTAAAGCATCACTTCTAGGTCACCACTAAACCATGTCCCTCATCACCACGTGTACACAGCTCTTCAATCTCACCAGAGATAGGGACTCCATCACTACCCTGGGCAGCCCTGTTCTGGGCCTTGACAAGCTGTTCAGGGAAGAAATTGTTCCTCATATCCAACCAAATCTCCCCTGGAGCAACTTGAGGCTGTTTCCTCTTCTCCTATCCCTTGTTACCTGAAAGAAGAGACCAACACCCACCCCATTCCAACCTCCTTCCAGGGAGTTGTAGAGAGCCAGAAGATCTCTCCGTGGCCTCCTTTTCTCCAGGCTGAACAACCCCAGTTCCTTCAGCTGCTTCTCACCAGCCTTATTCTTCAGACCACTTTCACCACTGTTTTCATTGTCATTTCTTTGGACACACTCCAAAGATTTCTGATGCATTCAAATCTGGCCTGCTACAAGTCAGAAGACAAAAACCAAACCAACAAACCAAACCCCAAAATATCTGGTCACACCAGAAATGCATGATGCTGTGTGACATGAGCTTCCCCACATCACTGAAGAGCTGAGTGCTAATCTGGACAACGCGCTGGTAGTTCACTGCTTTATCACTGCTGACATGCACATGCTTAAGTGCCAGTGACATCTGCATACACACATTATTTATCTTCATTAAATGGACAAATTGAGCCCTCAAATATTTTGAACTCAGGCTGCCTTTTCAAAGCATTCCAGGCTCAGCAGAAGGGGCCACCACAGCTTCAGAGGCTGGATGCCTTACTGAATAGACAAGAGTTGAAGAGATAAAGGCCTTCTCTGATATTATTTATGAAACAAACACCAGATGATGCCCTGTGCCAGAACACCACCTGACAGGATTGCTTCTTCCTGCATTATACTCAAGATAACCTCAGAAAGGGGAGTTTTAATAGCTCATAATTTATCTATTGGGTTAAAATTTGCAATAATCCAGATGAGTAGGGGTCTGGAACATCTCTCATGAAGGAGAAGGGAAAACTGACAGGGCATCTCATCAATGCTTAGCAATATGTACAGGGTGGGTGTCAGGAGGATGGGACCAGGCTTTTGAAAGTGGTATCCAGTGATAGGACAAGGAGTAATGGGCACCAACTTGAATGTAAGAAGCACTGTCTAGAAGGAACTTCTTTAATTAAAGGGTGATGGAGCCCTCAGAGGTGGTGGAGTGTCCATCTCTGGAGGAATTCAAAACCTGCCTGAATGTTGTCCTGTGCAACCTGCTCTAGGTGAAACTGCTCTGGCAGGGAGGCTGGACTAGATGGATCTCCAGAGGTCCCTTCCAACCCCTGTCATTCTGTGATCTAATTCCTCTTCAATGTAGCAATGCATGTGATTTCTTCAGCCTGCCCTTTACCAAAAAAAAAGAGGTGGCAAATAAAATGGTGGTCTGTTGGGAGCTCTGACAGAGCAAAAGAAGGTTTTACTGTTCTCCAGAGGTGTGTGAGATGAGCCATTTGAAAGGCTTGGCTGGGCAGCACAGCTATTCTCTGGCATGCCAGTCTCTAAACAGGGGCGGAAATGGGATATTGTAATGCACCATCAGCACTTTCACAGCTTCCAACTGAGCCCAATCCTAGTCTTAGGGACTCATGGATTTTCAGGTAAACTCTGGCCCTTCTTTAGACAAAGTAAAATGCCCAAAAGAGTCAAGCCAGAGAGGCTTTAGGGGAAATAGGTACTCCAAATCCCTTGCTGATTTGCTGTTGAGCTGAGTGTTAGCAGAGTGCTGACAGGGGTGAAACCTTCCAAACATCAGCCGCTCAAGCCAGCAGCCAACTTCATCTGCAGAGGAGATGTGCTTCTCCCACTGAGCTCTATACCCACACCACCACATCTTACTTCCAACTGAAACACAAACACTAATCCAACAATTGACTCTCAAGGTTCTCTGTTCTCTCAGATTATTTCTATCTGATGAGGTTTCTGCATTGTAAATAAGAGGCAACTGGCCAGGTTATTAAGCAAAACAGCATGAAGAGGTTAACTAGCGTGCTGAAAAAAATGCACAGCAACTCCTGGAATGCTAAAATACCTGAATTAGACCTCAAACAGAGCACAGTGCAGTCAGTACAAACCAAATACTGAAAATTAACATTGAGCAGCTGATTATAGATAAGAGCATTTCACCTCAAACCAGGTAATTCATTGCTAACAACACCCTCTATAGATCTGTCTTCAAGCTGCTCAGAACTCCTTCAAGCTACATCAGGGTGAGCAGGGAACAGTGTGAAAGCTAGGAGAAATTCCTTGTTGTCATCAAGTCCAGGCAGATTTTTTTTTTTAATGTTATTATAAGGGGAGGCTGCTTTTTGTTTGCATTCTTAACATTCAGTATTTTCTGCTGTCAGCCATTCTCACCACATCACTGCTCTGCGTCCCTTCGGTGCACACCCTGAGGTCAGAACGTGGCCATCCTGCCACGATCAAAGTATCACCAAGCTCCTAATCCCAAGGACAGGGTGATTTCAACAACTCCAGATAGCTGGGTGATGTTTTGACAAGTCCTTTGCAAGACAGTAGAAAGCTTTATGAATATTACCAGCTCAGCCTGAAGCCACCTTATTTCTAGCCTCTTATCTACAACCCAAGTGATTTACCAAGACAAACCTGCATATATGTTAAATCAAGCAAAGTCAGCTGTAAAGCATTCAAATTGCCTGTGCAACTAGTCAATAACTTCTGAAAACCCTTTTCACTACATGCTGGAATCTGTATTTATCAGCATTTCCTGCTGCTTTCAGCTACAGTGCTTAAAAACAAACCACTGAAATGGAAGCTCAGCCAGTCTGCACTGGGCACAGAGCTCGTGCCAACAGCGTTGCTAATTAGGTTGCAGCTCAATAAATGTTCCATGGATTTCAGGACTGAAGTAACAGCTGTACACTTGTACTCAGTCTTGGTACATACTTTCTGTTTCAAAACATAAATAATTATAGATTGGAGGAGGAAGAATCATAGAGTCATTGCAGTTGGAAAAAAGATCTTTAAGATCGTCGAGTCCAACCCTCAAGCCAGCACTGCCAAGTTTGCTACTAAACCATCTTCCTCAGCACCACATCTATGCAGCCTTGAAACCCCTCCAGGAATGAGGACTCCATCACTGCTCTGCATCCCGTTTCAGGCCTTGACGATACTTTTGGGGGAAGAAATTGATCCTCTGGCCAAACTTAACTTCCTTCCATACAGTCTGAGGCTGCTTCCTCTTGTCCCATTGCTTGTTCTTTGGGACAAGGGACTGCCTCCCAGCTGGCTCCAACCTCCTTTCAGGGAGAGTGCAAGAAGGTCTCCCTTCAGCCTCATTTTCTCCAGACTAACCCACCCCAGCTCCCTCAGCTGCTTCTCACAAGACTTTTCCTCTAGACCCTTCACCAGCTTCATTGCCCTTTGTATGACACCCTTCAAAGTCCTATCCCTAATTACTTGGGAGAACAGACTGACCACCTCTTCACTCCAAATTCCTTTCAGGAGAAGAAAGAAGAGGCAAGGTTAAATAAATATATATATTAAAAATATAAAATATCTAAATGAATCAGCAAAATAGTTATCTCTATACAAAGTATTTTGGATTAGGTCAAACCATTTTCGGTTCTAGGTATTCTAAGTACCTGATGGAAGACAAAGTATTTGATGAACTCAGCTGTTCTGCACAGTAGGACTTCTGTGCACAGGTATGCTGTGATCTCTGTCCTCACTACAGAGATGGGCATGCTGCTGAATTCCTCCCCATTGCCTTTTTTTCCAGGAGCAGGTAGTCCAGGTGAGCACCACATTTTAGAGAAGGGAAATTATTTAGGCTAACAGTGATCAGCAATAAAAAAAGCTGCGACCCCGGGACACAAAGCTACAGTTCATAAAAGACCACCATAGATTAGCAGACTCAAAGTACCTCCAGTTCAGCTGATTTGACCTTCAAGTTGACATTATTATTTGTTTGTTTTTTTCCTTTAAGCCCTTTACATCTTGTTTGGAAAAATATAGTGTCAAATGCCAGCCTGCAGCAGCATTTAGAGGACTTTGATGCAAGTTAGGTGGCGGGGATTTCGTAGAACCATAGAATGCATTGCGTTGGAAGGGACCTTTAAAGGACGCCTGGCCCAACCCCCCTGCAGTAAGCAGGGACAGCTGCAATCAGAGCAGGTTAGTCAGGGCCCCACCAAGCCTGACCTTGAGTGTTTCTAGGGATGAGGCCTTCACCACCTCCCTGGGCAGCCTGCTCCAGCATCCACCACCCTCACAGTAAAGAGCTCCTTCCTAATTTCTCCTGCTACACAGGAATATTTGGTTCAGATTCAAAAAGACTATTTAGATATCTCCAGAGCGATCTCATTCCAAGATCAGCACCTGCATACATAAAGCAAATTATAGTCACACTGGTTCTGCTTTATTTTCCCACTGAATAAGTAGTGGAATGCATAAATGCTCTGAAGATACCCTGCTGCTCACCAAGGCAAGGCCAGTGAGCGTTACCCATACCAATGTCTGGAGAAAAGACAAAAGGAGTGGAAAATGTTAGGCAAGTCTTGCCAGTCATTACTCTGGCAAACAATAAAAATGAGAATATGACAGGAAAATTCAGCTGGTGTTTGGTTTCTGGAGCCATGCAGTAAGCAAGTGGTCAGTGCTGACTCTTTCTTGGAGATAAATGCCCACATAAAAGCATTTTAAATCACAGAGGGCATTACTCACAGCAAGGCTGAGTGATGGACGCCTCACGCTCTGCCAGAAATGAAGGTTATTTCTTTGCTGAACTAGCCTGCTGAGAAGCATAAGAGCTTAAAACAAAAATAAGCTTATCACACTTACAACACTTCCAAGGAGAAACGTAGAATAAGACAAGATAAAAAAACATATTTTAGGCTAAGAAGTTCATGTGTGCTCGTCAGAAACCAAGCTGACAGATGCATCTCTCTCCAGCCAACCTCCTCTTCACCCAGGAACATTTCAGAAATAAAACACCCAGAGCACACCAGTGCTATTTTCCTGTCACTCCTTAGTGCTTGCCTACATCCTTACAAAGACAGTCCAGGTCCTTAGACTAAATGAAAGAGTCTCCAGACTCTCCTGTAGCTGACGTGCCTACATGAACTGGGCTGCGAAGACCTTCACAATATTTTCCCACCTAGATTCTGACACCTCTCCAGTTAAGATGCAGCCCTGAAAATGAAGAAGGGGAATTTCTGCTGCTTATTTCTCTAGCTTCAGTCCACCACAGCTCAGCAAGGAATGACAGCCTGCACTCTCACTAATACCTATTCACAATGCAATTAGGTGGACACATTATTGTCTCATGCATCTCAGGTAACCCCAGAGCCACACCTCCTACCTTGACTCTCTCATACCCACACAATTAAGGAGTCTCTTCTGCATCTACTAATATCTGGGTGATTTCTGACATTTTTGAGCTATGTGATGTGAAAAACTTTAATGTTTGTTTTCACAAACTATCAACACAAGATCCTGAATGGACTTGAGCTCTCCTGCTACAAACTCCTTCAGGAATGGTGGGAGCAGGGAATGGTTTGAAGCTGAGGGAGAGCAGAGTTAGACTGGATCTTAGGAAGAAGTTCTTCAGTATGAGAATGGTGAGACAGGCTGCCCAGGGAAGCTGTGGATGTCTCCTCCCTGGAAGGTGTTCAAGGCCAGGCTGGATGAGGCCTTGAGCAGCTGAGTCTAGTTGAGAGGCATCCCTGCCCACGGTGGGGAGGTTGGAGTAGATGATCCCTGAGGGTCCCTTCCAACCTGAGCCATTCTGTGACTATGAACAGAAGGAAAAGCTTAGCTATATATTCTGTTTGTGCCATCAGGTTGGTTACATCTTTGTCCAGCATCCTCCAAACTCTCCATCTTGCAGTCCTGGAAGGTATTTTTGACCACCCCCTAAATGTCTTCCCTTCTCTCACAGGGACTATGACTACTGCTCGAGGCAGATAATCAAGTTTCTATGAAATAAAAATAATAACAATAATAAAAAGACATAGGTGAGGCTGTAAAAAAAAAAGAAAAAGGAAAGGCCATCAACAAAAAGGTCAGGGCCTCTGGCAATGATGGGGGAAAAAAAAATATATCCCCTGTAGTCTTCAAACAGATTTATTCCTGAGGTAAAGCAGGACCATTTACAGCTCAGCAAAATTTTAAGCCTAGCAGTAAAGCACATTACAAGCTTTCTTAATTCAATTTTCTCTGGCATTTATTGTGGTTAATAAAATACTGAAATGTCATCAGGAGATATAAAAACGTATTTATAGGTTAATAAATGCATAAACTGGATTATTCACCCAAAAAAAAAAAAAAAAAAAAAAAAAAGGGCTTAGGAAAAGCCTAGCATCCTAAATTGAGATGGATTTTGGGTTTGTTCCCTGACTAATTAGTGCTTGTTTACAACGATTTTACTTTAGAGCGCTGTAAAGATGCATCTGCTTGCTTCCACTATTTCATGCTCAGCTCCACAGGACCTTCCTGACCTTAACTATGAACTTTTATTCACTGAGATAAAAGAATAAAGGCTCCTCAAAACAGCTTTTGTAGCTGATTCGTTCTGGAGCACAGCCCTGCTACTCACCAAAGAAATACTTCAGTGCAGGAGGTTTGCCTAGTCTGGAGTGGCAATAGCTACCTACGAGGTGAAAAACACACACCTTTGATGTGAATTTAAGGAAACAAACCAGTAAGAAATAGTTAAGCAAACCAAACCTCGAGGCACAGCCAAAGCCCCAAACCCACCACATTTAAGAGTTTAGTTTGCTGGAACAAAAAATGGAAGCACCAATGAGAGTGCCAGGCCTCCTTACTTCTACATTACTACAAAGTATTTACAGCAAGCTACTAAGGATTTATTGCAGAACAGGCACAAAACTTCGAGTGCTTATTGGCTTTTTACAGCTGTGTCAAGCCCAATAAACTGCTCTGGATAGTTCAGCGGTTAGTCTGTGTGCATATGCTCACACAAAAATATCTGGGTTGTTTCCTTTTGCCTCTTAGATGGAGGTGGAAGCCTGCACGTTGTGGTACAAACATTCTGAACTAGTCAGGCCAAATTGCAATGGAAGACTTCCTACTTTAATTCCTAACTTACATGTGTTCTACTCATCCCAGGAAAGGATTTTGTTCTTATCATCCCATTTTCTAACTCCATAGACAAACCCTCCTAAAAAAGTCCTTTCAAGCATCCATTTTCCACCCCCTCCTCCTCAAGGAGACCTTATTGTGGCCTTCCACTAGCTGAAGATTTACAAGTTGGGGAGGGACTTTTTAAGGTGTCAGGTAGTGATAGGGCTGGGGCTTAATAGATCCAAGATAGAAGAAAGTGGATTTAGATTAGATGTTAGGAAGAAGTGGTGGTGAGGTACTGGAACAGGTTGCCTAAAGAGGTGATGGAAGTTCATCCCTGGATGTTTTGGCAGCCAGGCTGGTCGTGGCACTGGGCAACCTGCTGTAATGTGATGTGTCCCTGCCTATGGCAGAGGGATTGGAACTGGCTGATCCTTGAGGTCCCTTCCAAGCCTGACAGTTCTCCGATTCTGAGGATTTTAAGCTCAGGCTTTTCATTCCTGTTCTCAGAGATCTGTCTTCCCCTGAGTCAGAGCTTCCTTGAAATAAACTTTAATGTTCTTTAATAACATCCATGCTAATGATGATGATTGGGAATGGTCTGGTTTTAACAAGTACTTGAACATTTAGCGTAACCAAAGCTTTTATATGTAATTAGTGCTCTGAGCTGAATTCTGGTACAATACCATTTATACCCAAATTAGTTTTAATGAAGATGTGGATGCACCAGACTAGAGGACTACAAGCTTCAGAGAAAATATATTAATATTTTATTTTCAAGCCACTTAAAATGCATTTCTGTAGCTAATAAAAACAACAAGAAAACACCAAAGCATCCAAGATAATTGACTAAAGAACAAAAGAACATCACCACAAGAATATTTTCTGACTTATGTGCACTACGAAATGAGAAACTTTGTGCAGTGCTCCAACTCTTGGAGTGATTTACAAATGCAAATAGATGTGCCTGAAGAAAAAGAAGAAGCAGGGATGCATATATATATATAGAATAGCATAGAATAGAATCAATAAGGTTGGAAGAGACCTCAAAGATCATCAAGTCCAACCTGTCATCCAAGACATTATGACTACTAAACCATGGCACCAAGTGCCACATCCAATCCCTTCTTGAACACCTTCAGGGATGGGGACTCCACCACCTCCCTGGGCAGCACATTCCAACGGCCAATCTCTCTTTCAGGGAAGAACTTTCTCCTCATCTCCAGCCTAAACATCCCCTGGTGCAGCTTGAGACTGTGTCCTCTTGTTCTGCTGCTGGGTGCCTGGGAGAAGAGACCAACCCCCACCTGGCTACAACCTCCCTTCAGGGAGTTGTAGACAGCAAGAAAGTCTCCCCTGAGCCTCCTCTTCTCCAGGCTAAGCAACCCCAGCTCCCCCAGCCTGTCCTCACAGGGCTGTGCTCCAGACCCCTCCCCAGCCTTGTTGCCCTTCTCTGGACACGTTCGAGTGTCTCAATGTCCTTCCTAAACTGAGGAGCCCAGAACTGGACACAGAACTCAAGGTGTGGCCTAACCACTGCTGAGTGGCAGAATGACTTCCCTGCTCCTGCTGGCCATACTCTTCCTGATGCAGGCCAGGATGCCATTGGCCCTCTCAGACGCCTGGGCACACTGCTGGCTCATGTTCCGCTGCTGTCAACCAGTACCCCCAGGTCTCTTTCTGCCTGGCTGCTCTCCAGCCACTCTGACCCCAGCCTGTAACACTGAATGGGGTTGTTGTGGCCAAAGTGTAGCACCTGGCACTTGGACTTGTTGAATGCCATCATGTTGGACTCTGCCCATCTGTCCAGCCTGGCAAGGTCCCTCTGGAGAGCCTTTCAACCCTCTAACAGATCAACTCCTGCTCCCAGCTTGGTGTCATCTGCAAACTTACTGATGACTCACTCAATGCCCTCACCCTGATTGTCAATAAATATATTGGACAGGATGGGGCCCAGCACTGATCCCTGAGGGACACCACTAGTGCCTGGCCTCCAGCTGGATGGATACACAAAGAGCACAAAACACACTGCCTGCTGAGCTTTTTAAAGCACTGAAAGGACAAACATTTTGGCATGCACTCATCCCCTTCTAAAAGGTATTTAATATGATGTAAAAGCATCACGTTTCCCAGAAAGCTTTTACACATAGGTCATCTCTTCTCTTTTTTTCCCCTCCTTCTTTCATATTAATGCTTCCTGAGCCCTCAGCAAATGAAGTAAGCTCAAAAAAAACCAATAATAAAATTAATTGTTGGTAATACAGTTCTTGTCCCAGAAGCTGCCATTTGCAAATTGACACTTCAGCAGTATATAGAAACCAAGGACAGTCCTTTTGCTCCATTTTTAATTGTTGTTTCTTTTTAATACCTTGCACCTCCCTTGAAACCTATCAGGCAATTGCAGCCCTTTCCAGACATTAGTGCTGAAAGACACTAGCAAAGAAACGTTGCAGTCCCTTAATGCCACAAGTTTTAGCAGACTTCAGGCTCTCCACAGCCACAAGTAAAACTCAAATTGGCTAAAAACACCTCCTGTTTCAACCTGAAACCCAAAGCAAACAGGAAAAAGCAGGCCTGTTGGAGGTCTTGCTTCTTTCAGCAAAGGCTCTAATCCATTAACACAGCCCAAAATTATCAACCAAGGGAAACATTCACAGTCCTGTGGAGCCCAGCACCATTTCCCAGTAGGTAAAAACCCACCTCATATATAAAAGCTTTGGGGGTTTTATGATGCAAAAACATCCAGCAAGCGTTTCCCAGTGCTTAAGGAATCTTGACCATTAATTGCAGAAGATTTAACAGTGCTTAATCAATGTGCAATTGCACTTAATTTATGAGTTCTCTAGAGGATTAAATAAATGCTGACAAAGATAAGCCCTTGATTATTTATTTATTTATTTATTTTGCATAAACCAAAGTTTTAAAGTGACTTTTGAACACTTTTAAGGAATGACAAGTGTCTAATGCCTGAAAGAACTGACAAAAGGGAGGTGGTGGAGTCCCTGTCCCTGGAGGGGCTCAAAAAAGGATTGGATGTGGCACTTAGAGCCATGGTTTAGTTGTCAGGAGGTGTTAGGCATGAGGTAATAGGTTGGACTGGATGATCTCTGAGGTCTTTTCCAACCTGGTTGATTCTATGATTCTATGAAAAAGCATATTGACAACTTTGAAAGCAGCTCAGATCCAGACTTAAAATTGAGTTCTGCTACACTTGGTAAAAAGGAAAGAATTAGCATTGTTGCATTCCAAACACCACTTCAGCATCTGTCAAATTAAGTACCTAAACCAAAGGCATATGGTACAAATCCCATTGCCTTAGCATCGACTTTACTGGAGGTTGGAACAATCCCAGAGTGAGCTGTTTTCTAAGCCACTTTAAGGAATGAAGCATTGTTAGATGAGGATTTAACCCAAACACTGCAAATGCTGGGCTGCCAAAGGGGAAAAGATAAGACATAGAATAGAACAGACCAGGTTGGAAAAGACCTTTGAGATCGTTGAGAATAGTCTGGGCTGGAAGGGACCTCCAAAGGTCATCCAGTCCAACCTCCCTGCAGTCAGCAGGGACATCCTCAACTAGATCAGCTTGCCCAGGGCCTCATTGAGCTTCACCTTGAATCTCTCCAGGGAAAAAGCCTCAGCCACCTCCCTGGGAAAGCTGCTCCAGTGTTCCAGCACCCTCATAGTGCAGAACTTGTTCCTAACATCCAATCTAGTACCTGATGTACTCAGATCTAGATTTTTCACAATTAAGCATCGTGTCCTGATAGCCAATACCCTTCTATATCCTTGCCAAGCCATTAAACACACAGAGTTCCTCAAGTTTGTACTTTCTGGCATCAACTTTATTGTGTGCTTTGGTTCATGTCTGACCAGCAGTCTGCCAAAGCAAGAGCCTGTAGTTGACTCGCAAACAATCTTTCCCCTGGAGAAAACTCATTAACAAGACTTTATTAGCAACACCCTTCTCTATCCAAGCTCAATATTTCAGCCTCTCATTCACTGATCTTTTGCACTCTGGCCCAGTTCTTCAATGAATTTGTGTCAAGCTAATTAAGGGCTGCCACCATTCTCAGGCCTGCTACAATAAATGCAAAGCCTCTTGCAAATGCCACCACTTAAATCCAGCAAATTTCCATCCCACACGATTGACAGCTCATTCGTGGGGATAAGCAGCACCTGGCAACTTAAAACAATCAGAAGTTTGCTGTCTTCCTGGAGTTTCAGCAGGTTAAGAAAAAGCACTCTGTGATTTTTCTACTCCATTTAATCTTAAAATCCTGCAGCTCCCTGATACAGACTTGGTTTTCCTACTTGATTTATGCTTTTCAGATACAGAGTTGTTTTTCCTACTCAGTTTATGCTTTTCAAATGATATTTGATTATTACATAAACATCTGTTCAGGAGCTGCAAAAAAAAAGGCTTCATTAAAAACCCCTTGTGAGATGCAGTACAGCTGCACAGTGTCAAGTTCTCCTTTTCCAAGCTAAGGCAGAGACCACGACCATCACCACACTCTATCACAAAAAGCAGATTATTGTTATTCATGTTATCATCACAGAATCACAGAATGGTCTGGGTTGGGAGGGACCTCCAAAGCTCATCCAGTCCAAACTCCTCTGCAGTCAGCAGGGACATCCTTCACCAGATCAGGCTGCTCAGAGCCCTGTCAAGCCTCACCTTGAATATCTCCAGAGATGGGGGCTCAACCACATAATACAATAAACCAGGTTGGAAGAGACCTTCAAGATCATCGTGTCCAACCCATCAACCAATCCAACCCACCTAAACTAGACCATGGCACCAAGCACCCCATCAAGACTCCTCCTGAACACCTCCAATGAAGGTGACTCCACCACCTCCCTGGGCAGCCCATTCCAATGGGCAATCACTCTCTCTGTATAGAACTTCTTCCTAACATCCAGTCTAAGCCTCCCCTGGTGCAGCTTGAGCCTGTGTCCTCTTGTTCTGGTGCTGGCTGCCTGGGAGGAGAGAGCAACCTCTGCCTGTCTACAACCTCCCTTCAGGGAGTTGTAGAGAGCAATAAGGTCACCCCTGAGTCTCCTCTTCTCCAGGCTAAGCAACCCCAGCTCCCTCAGCCTCTCTTCATAGGGCTTGTGTTCCAAACCCCTCACCAGCTTTGTCGCCCTTCTCTGGACACCTTCCAGCAAGTCAACATCCTTCCTAAACTGAGGGGCCCAGAACTGGACACAGGACTCAAGGTGTGTGTCCTGGACAACCTGTTGCAGTGCTCCACCACCCTCATGGTAACTCCTCTATGGTGCTACTGCCCACCAAAGTGCCACAGATGTGGTGAGAACCCCAGCTCACTCCTGCCTTTTCCTAGACCTTAAGTTTTGCTGGGTTTGTAAACTATTTAACAAAACCCAAACCAAACACACACAAACACACCACCACCACAAAATCTTCCCTGGTTTCTTCCATCTGCATTCCCAATTTCTAATTAGCTTTTAATCATCATTTGTATCATTAACATTTTGTATCTTTTCTCCAGGGGTTCACCCTTTGCTTGAGGAGTACATTGCTGGAGCAATGATTAGCTAAACAGTGAAGATCACAGGCTGGTGGTGAGGTGGAAAGGACCTCTGAAGATCACCTAGCCCAGTCCCCCCTACTAAAGCAGGGCACCAACAGCAGATTGCCCAGGATCACAATGGCCCAGCTGGGGCTGGGAGTCTCCAATCAAGGAGACTCCACAACCTCTCTGGGCAGCCTGCCCTAGGGCACCAGAATCCTCAAAACAAATAAGTTTGCCTTCATCTTTAGGTGGAACTTCATATTCTCTAGTTTGTGCCTATTGCCCCTTGTACTGATGCAAGAAAGAGGCTGGCCCCACCCTCTACTCTTTAGATGTTGATAAGTAGTAAGATCCCTATTGATAAGACCCATGGGTAGATTCACTCCAGAAAAACTCCCACAAAATTTAACAGACCTGCCACAAAGAATTAAAAAAAAAGCCAAGTGAAGGCTTATTCAAAGGCTTTTTGATAGGAAGGAAGAAAGAAAGAGTCTAGAGATTCCACAAAACACTTTCCTTGGCAGCTTGTGGGCCTTTAAAGTGGCAGCATTTCACAAACCAAGCAATAAATGTGTTCACTGCAGTCTCCCTTTTCCCTGTGCATGGTTTGACTCCCAAAACTCAAGGAGAAGCAACTCCACATCCTGCAAACTGAACCTTATTCGACTGGCCTTCAAGACTAGGGGGTGAGCTTTTAGATGATCTCATTAACTCATTGCTAGCATGGTCAATTAACCCTGCATGATTCAGAGACAGCAGCTGATGCGCAGCACACCTGCAGGCAAGTGAAAATGTGTTCTCTAAGGTGGTGTGGTGTGGGTTTTTTTAGGCTAAAGATTCAAGTCTTGATCCAAAGTCCATCTGACCCAGTGGAAAAATACCACCCTTTCTGAATGAGGCCCTAAGAGCAATTTGCATTATTTTTAGGAAAGATTATCTTAGAGCAAAGATGCTGAAACACTCTTCAGAAGGCAGAAGTACCACTTGAGACCCAGTCACAAAAGCTTTATGCAGACAAATTCTCATTACAATCAGCAGGGGTTTGCTCTCCTAATGAATATTTGAGTCAACTGATTGGAGTGCTCAACTCCTGAGCTGGTTGGTGCATGAGATATTCTTGACTGTATGATTGCTCTGTAATGCTCCATAATACATGGTGATGATTTCCCAGAAACAAGCAATTTTGACAGGGCTAAAAGGGGAGCAAATGGGTAAAGTCAAATCTGAAGTAACTTGCTTAAATGTTCAGTTCTGCTCCTCCAACTTCATACTGAAATGGTACCTTCAAAAGCTGCCACCAAGTGCAACTCTGAACTAGTACAGCTGGGCTGGAATTCTTACCTTCTGGTGCAAATAAACCTGAAGAAAAGAAGAATGTAAGGAATTCCTGGCCTCTTAAAAACCTAAACTTGTTTCACATAATCACTATGGTTGGAGGAGACCTTCAAGATCAAGTCCAACCGTTAAACAAAATACAGAATTAACCAGGTTGGAAAAGACCTTCAAGATCATTGAGTCCAACCTACCACCCAACACCATCTAATCAACTCAACCATGGCAACAAGTGCCTCATCCAGGCTCTTTTTAAACACTTCCAGTGATGGTGACTCCACCACCTCCCTGGGCAGCACATCCCAGTGGCAAATCTCTTTCAGGGAAGAATTTCTTCCTAACATCCAACCTGAACCTCCCCTGGCACAGCTTAAGACTGTGTCCTCTTGTTCTGTTGACAGTTGCCTGGGAGAAGAGATCAACTCCCAGCTGGCTACAACCTCCCTTCAGGGAGTTGTAGAGGGCAATAAGGTCTCCCCTGAGCCTCTTCTTCTCCAAGCTAAGCAACCCCATCTCCCTCAGCCTCTCCTCACAGGGCTTGTGTTCCAGACCCCTCCCCAGCTTTGTTGCCCTTCTCGGGACACCTTCCAGCATCTCAACATCTTTCCTAACCTGAGGGACCCAGAACTGGACACAGGACTCAAGATGTAACTCAATACCATATTATTATTTATTATCTAACTCTACACCATGTTATTGAGCACCATATCTAGATGGCTCTTAAATACACCCACAGACAGAATTCAACCACTTCCCTGGGCAGCCTGCAGCAGTCTTTGAGAACACTTCAGGTATAGAAGTGTTACCTACTGTCTAATCCCAAATTTCCCCTGGCATAACTTGATGCCATCTCCTCCTATCAATTTGGGCTTACAAGAAGAGACCAACACTCACCTCTCCACGACTTTCTTTCAGGGTGATCAAGATGTGAACTCTGCCACAGACAGAGCAGCAGTAAAAGCAAACTGAGTTACAGTTTGTAGCAACCAAACCCCACGCTGAAAGCTCTTAACAGTTCACATCCTTCTCGGAGGACCATAACTTCCACCTACTGATTTTAATGAGCTAGCAGCAAATTGTGACTGTCCAATAAAAGCATGGCTGAAATATGGCCAGATTTGGCCACCTGAAAGTCTCAGCATGAAAACCCAGTTGCACAGAATGCCATTGCAATTAATCTGCCTGGTTGTGATAAAGCCCTGAACTGCGTTAGGATGATTTTGGAAGCTAATTCTCTTTACACACGAACACCCACCAAGGCTGTTAGGCAGCAGCACTTTACCAGTATGACACCACACAAGTCCATTTTCTCCTGTGGAGGGGAGCAGTGCAAAGAATCAGCATCAGACTCCAGAGGTTCTTAACACAGGTTGAGACAACACACACCCCAGCCTGGAGCTGTGGGGGATGCTCCACGCATACCACTATCCTCCTCTGAATTCCTGCCTAAGTGTTTCCAGCCCTGTCATACTCTAGAGTCAGCCATCTCTCAATCCAACCTTGAGGAGGTGCTGCAGGAACTGCTCCATGGAACATTGCAAAGTGGTACAGGGTAGTTTATCAGTTCTGAGAGCCTTATTGCTCTCCTCAGGCCATAAAAGGGGCACTTGAATATCTCGCCTGTGAAGAGAGACTGAGAGCCCTGGGGCTGTTTAGTCTGGAGAAGACAGAGTGATTCTGATCCATGTCTATCAATATGCGAGGGGGTGGGTGTCGAGTGGAGGATGTCAATTTCCTTTCAGTGCACAGTAATAAGACAAGGACCAATGGATATAAGCTTGAACATAGAAGGTTTCACCTCAACATGAGGAGAAACTTCTTTACAGGGAGGGTGCTGGAGGCCTGGAACAGGCTGCCCAGAGAGGTTTTGGAGTCTCCTTCTCTGGAAACTTTCAAAACCTACCTGGATGCATTCCTGTGTGAAATACCCTGAGTGATCCTGCTCTGGCAGGGGGGTTGGACTTGACGACCTCTGGAGGTCCTTTCCAGCCTCTAATGTTGTGTTTTAAGGGGTATTCTCCTCCTTAAATGTCAAAGTCCCTCCAAATCCACCCTTCTTTGCCCAACAGAAGTTTTGCCACCAAAGCCAAGGTGACAGACATGTCTCTTTCCTGCTCCCCCATTTCATTCCTCCTCCCATTGGTCCCATTCACATCCTCTTCTCCTAGAGCTGCTTGCTGAGCTGTTTCATCAACAGGAGCCTTCAGAACAACATTTCAGTGACTATTTTTAGTTCAGTTTTACTCTTTGAAACAGGTTACTTCACTAGAAAGGTTCACAGGCTTCTTTCTTCCTTTCTTACCCCTGGAACAGAAAACATTCCTAATATATTCTTATAATTAAACAAGCATGGTAGATTAATTAATGTGTTTAGTCTCTGGAAAGCTTGTAACTTCTGTCTAGCAGGAAGTGGCCATGAAATCTTCTATTTTTTTCCCCACAATTAGGCATAACAATTAGCACAATAATGTCCTTGTTAACATTTCTAATTACATGCAACTAGTGCATCAATACCTCCTAGAAGGAAGCTGGTTACCTTTCCTGGCTCATTGGGGACAGTCTGCATCCCCACAGGCACAACAAAGCAGCATCCTGCTCGCTGAGCAAGGACAGACTGCAGGAGCCAGGCTGACATGCAAATCAAAAGGGAAAGATCTTTAAACTAGCCTGAGCATTAAAACTACTTCTATAAAAAAAAGGCATAAAATAGCTCCCAGCTAGGCACAGAAAAAAGTTCCATAAACCCAATGCATCAAAGGTTCCCCCAGCACTGCGAGTTCTGCCACTTGCTCTTTGGGGCCAGACCCACTCATTAATCAGCTCCAGCACAGGCTGGAGGGCTCAGCCTTGGGTCTGATGACATGAACTCAGGGACCACTTACATTTTTACTGCATATTGCCATGTCACCGAGCTGTTCCAATGAGCTCTGATGGGAGGCTGTCTCACTCCAGGAATAGAAATTAATTAATCAGTCTATTCTCCACCCCCATGCCAGGAAAAAAGAAATATTAAAATAATAATAATAAAAAAGAGCTCTGATTAAAATGGTGTATGGAAGGGTTTGGGTTTTGCAATCACTGGCAACACAGCTATTGATTACATGAAAAGCCCTGTGAGCTCTAACTCCTTTTATAGGTATATTTATGTCATTGCTCACAAACTCCTTTGTTTTAATTAAAGAGCATCTTCCAGATGTGCTGTGGAAAACACTTCTCTAAAGACATCATCTTGGTGAAAGACAATGCTCCACACATGGTGAAAGCACTTAACTCCCCGGTTTAGATCACAGAATCATAGAATTGTCAGGGTTGGAAAGCACCTCGAGGATCAGCCAGTGCCAACCCCCTGCCATGGCCAGGGACACCTCACACTACAGCAGGCTGCTCACAGCCACAGCCAGCCTGGCTGCAAAAACCTCCAGGCATGAGGCTTCCACCACCTCCCTGGGCAACCTGTGCCAGGCTCTCACCACCCTCATGGGCAACAACTTCTTCCTAACATTCCATCTCAATCTCCCCATTTCTAGTTTTGTTCCATTCTCCCCAGTCCTATCACTCCCTGACACCCTCAAAAGTCCCTCCCCAGCTTTCCTGGGGCCCCCTTCAGATGCTGGAAGGCTACAGTTAGGTCTCCTGGGAGCCTTCTCTTCTCCAGACTGAGCAGCCCCAACTCCTTCAGTCTGTCCTCATAGCAGAGCAGCTCCAGCTCTCTGCTCCTCCTCATAGTCCTTCTCTGGCCACCTTCCAGCACCTCCAGATCCTTCCTGTAACAGAGGCTCCAGAACTGGACACAGTGCTCCAGGTGGGGTCTCACCAGAGCGGAGTAGAGGGGGAGAATCACCTCCCTCGACCTGCTGGCTCTGCTTCTCTTGATGCAGCCCAGGCTCTGGTTGGCTTTCTGGGCTGCAAGTGCTCACTGCTGGCTCATGTTGAGCTTCACATCCACCAGTACTCCCAGGTCCTTTTCTTCCTAAACCTTCAGTCTAGAGAAAAGCTTGCCTTGGAGGTAAATGCTGAAACTTGATGTTGAAGCTCCAAACAGATCCACAGAATTGCTTCTGGGCAGCAAAAATGCTTCACACATTGCTGTGCCCAAGAGTTGGTGCATCCCTAACTAAATCCCACCGAGAAAGCAAACTAGGCAGTCTTTGCACCTTGCTTGACCTGAGCTCCTGATTCTCAGAGGATTTCTACCTGATGAAAGTACCTCTAAGTGAACAAAGATTGCTGTTGTCTCCCTTCAAAGACACTGACAGGAGAACCATCAAGTTGAGATGGTAACTCAAGCAACATGCTGACAGCACCGAGCCTTTCTCCTAAGGCATTACAGTCATAAAATGGTTCTGGCTGGAAGGGACCTTAAAGATCCCAACCCCTCTGCCTTAGGTAGGGACACCTCCCACTAGTCCAAATTGCTCAAACCACATCCAGCCTGGCCTTGAACACCTCCAGAGAGGGGGCATCCACAGCCTCCCTGGGCAACCTGTGCCAGTGTCTCCCCACCCTCATTGGAAAGAATTTCTTCCTAATCTCTAGTCTAAATCTGCCTTCTGCTAGCTTAAATCCTTTCCCCCTTGTCTTATCACCATTAGCTCATTACTGAAGATTGTCCAACATCAAATTATTTACTTCCTTCCTGCTGCTGTGACCCAGAGGGGCTTCAAGAAACTGGAAGATATCTGGGCTGGATCACATACTGCTAAGCTACAGCACTTGCTGCCACTGCAATCTAGTCATCAAACCACTCTCCTAAGAGTTGGAAAGCTTGGGTTTCCAGTTTGGCTAGGCTGATATATTTTATTTAATATCTTAATGGAGATGAGGCGCTCCATAGACTTGAGAACTGAGAGATCTAGCTCCCAGGAAGGGACTGAAGCCTGCTTTCAAGGCACCAGACCCTCTCAAGAGGGGTAAAATAAAAGCAAGAATTAAAGTTTCATCCCTCCTAAATGGAAATAAAGAATGAGACTCTGCTTTGGCCCCAATCTCCATTAGTCCAATCCTCCTCACATGCACACCACACTTAAATTCCACCTTATCATTTCTGGACTCCAAAGCCTTGCTGATTGAAACCCAGTCAAGCTGTAAGCCCTTCTCAGCTGATTTCTCCTCAGAGCCTGCTGCCAGACAGATGCCATTCCTTCAGGACATGGTCTGGCTCTCTTGAAATATTGCAGAAGGCAGGACCTTAAGATACTTTAAATCTTCATTACAAACGCTAGTGATGAAGGCACACCTGACAGTGACTATCCACCCCGGGCTCCATCCAAAGACAGAGACCCACGTTGCAAACTCGGTTCCACCACTATTCCTCTTGTGGAATCATAGAATTGCTTTGGTTGGAAAAGGCCTCTAAGATCATTATTCCCCTGATATCAAACATGAATCTCTCCTGGTGCAACCAAAGCCCTGTTTCACACACATCTTACCCACAAGCTAAAATCCAAGGCATTCAAGCTGAAATCCAAGGCACTCTGCCCTTCTCCATGGATCAGAGGTCTGGGAAGCACCAGTTTTCTGATAGACACCCCAACTGCTCCATATATTCTGTTAAGGGAAGATGCTAAGCTTACAATATCAGAGGTTGACATTCGATGTTCATAACATATTTGATGCATTTCAGTCTGCAGAGAAATTGGGGAGGGTCCCAGGTGTGCAGTCCTAGGAAGCCAGGAGGAGCATGGGCACATGCTCCCCTCACACAAGCATGCTGCAGGATGCAAACCCTATTTCTCTGCCTTCCTTTCTTGTGCTTTTTAGAGAAAAAGCACTCACTTCAGGCTCTCTCCCTAGTAGCAGGTGATAGAACAAGAGAAAATGGTCTGAAATTGTGCCAAGGGAGGTTTAGGTTGGATGCGAAGAAAAATTTCTTTACTGAAACAGTGGTCAGGGATTGGCACAGGCTGCCCAGGGAGGTGGTGGAGTCCCCATCCCTGGAGGCGTTCAAGAACTATGTGGCCATGGCACTTTGGTGCGTGGTTTGATGGCCATGGTGCTCTTAGGCTGATGGTTAGACTCAACCTTAGAGGTTATTTCCAGCTGAAACAATTCTATGATTCTCTGATCTCTGCTTCTTGTTACTCAGGAAAGCATGGACTGGGGTTTCTTATCCTGGCCTCTTGCAAAAATAAACCACTGACCTTCCTTCTGCACTCCTCAATTTAAGAAGGACTTTGAGATACCTGAACTTGTCCAGAGAAGGGCAACGAGGCTGGGGAGGGGTCTGGAGCACAGCCCTGTGAGGAGAGGCTGGGGGAGCTGGGGTTGCTTAGCCTGGAGGAGGCTCAGAGGAGACCTTATTGCCCTCTACAACTCCCTGAAGGGAGGTTGTAGCCAGGTGGGAGTTGGTCTCTTCTCCCAGGCAACCAGCACCAGAACAAGAGGACACAGTCTCAAGCTGTGCCAGGGGAAGTTTAGGCTGGAGGTGAGGAGAAAGTTCTTCCCAGAAAGAGTAATTGGCCATTGGGATGTGCTGCCCAGGGAGGTGGAGGAGTCACCATCCCTGGAGGTGTTCAAAAAAGGATTGGATGTGGTATTTGGAGCCATGGTTTAGTTGTCAGGAGGTGTTAGGGGTTAGGTAATAGGTTGGACTTGATGATCTCTGAGGTCTTTTCCAACCTGGGTGATTCTATGATTCTGTATTTCAGGATTCCAGGAGCATTGACCACTCAGCTCATCCCAATGAGGATAAAAGGCTGCTGCGTAACTAACCCAGGGACCATTTCATCCATTATAATAATGGGAGGGGAAAAACCAAACTAATGATGACATCACCCTCACCCATACCTTTTCATGTCTCAGTGCTTTCCTCCATATCTTTCTGGAGAGAAACCTTCACTGATTCATTTTGAAAACATAAGATAAGATATTAATCATCAAACACACTGTTTGAAGGAAATCATGCTAAATTAGCCCAATAATTACACATTGTGAATTATCTGCTCAGGTCTGATAAATGGAGAGGAGCAGAGAGCTTGAAACACTCTTTATCTTACACACCTCATACACTGCCTAAGACTCCTACCTACTGCACAACTGCCTGGGTATACCTTG
Organism: Picus viridis; assembly: GCA_033816785.1. NCBI lineage: Eukaryota > Metazoa > Chordata > Aves > Piciformes > Picidae > Picus > Picus viridis. The sequence continues at coordinate 2,435,487 of CM066592.1, forward strand.
GGAAGAAGATCCATAGCCAGTCCATGCTTATGAAGAGAGCCTGAGGGAGCTGAGGGCTCTTCAGTTTGAAGAAGAGGAGGCTGAGAGGCAACCTCATTTGTGTTGTTAAAGATGCACAGGGTGAATGCCAAGAGGATGGAGCCAGGCTCTGCTCAGGGATGCTCAATGACAGCACAAGAGGCCATGGTGGAAGCTGAGGCAGAGTAAGTTCCATGGAAACATGAGGGAAAATTTTCTTCACTGTGAGGTTGACAGAGCACTGGAACAGGCTGCCCAGGGGGGTTGTGGAGTCTCCCTCTCTGGTGATACTCAAAACCCACCTGGATGTGTTCCAGTGTGATCTGCTCTAGGTGCTGAGAAGATCCCAGCCCCATCCTCATGGCCTCCAGCCTTTAGATATTTACATGCATTGAGAAGATCCCCTGTGGGCTTTGCCCTTCTCCAGGCTAAACAGCCTCAGGTCTTTTAGCTATAAATGTTTATAGCAGCTGCAAGCTAAACCAATGTCTGATACATGGTGGCAGAAGCAAATGCACCAAGTCACTTCAGATGCCAAGCAAATGATTTTTTGATATTCATTTTAAGCAGATTAATCAGAATGAGCCACTTTGATTTTCAGGGAGATCTACCTTAGCTTCATTCTTTGGCCTGACAACCATTAGTCGAGACTTACAGCACACTAAAGCTTTCACCCAAACATTTTAGAGTAGAGTAACAAAAATCCACTACTCTATTTTCACAGCCATAAGGAGGATCCCACATCAAGGGATCCACCTGCAATACAGTTGATCCAAGCAGCACTCAAGTTTTGCAGCTCACAAATACCAGGGAGTTAGCTTTTCAGGCCAAAATGATCCAGAACCCTGCATAAACCCACTTTTTGCCCAGGGATGATTTGCTTTAGGCATACAACTCCACAATGAAGTTTGGCATTCCTTAAGCAGAGGGCAGTGTTACATCAGAAAATGGTTATTAAAGTTACATCATCTGTAGGATGGGAAATCACTACTACACTTTTTTTTTTGCAAGCTGAGAATAGATATCCCAGGTTTTTTAGATATGGATACACATATATAGATACCTTTAGAGATATCTAAATATCTATAGATAAATATATCTAAATAAATAAACACAACCTCTCCATATAAATATTTTTGGAGCTCGCTCTCTGTCTAAAGTCTCTCAAACTACAACTGAAAATTGTAACTAGGAAAGCAATCATCTCCCCCACACACACTTTGCCAAGAAAATAATCTTCTTTATATTGCTTTACTTGACCAATTGCTATAATTGCTTTACTTTGACCAAATCCTTTCCCTAACCCTTTACTCTAACCCAGTCCCAGAAGGTTTGCTCTTCCCTTCTCATTGTATGTCACAATTAGCAGTTCATTAAATATGGATGCAAGATGCTACTTGATCCACTATTAGCTTCTAAACCTGCACATTCTTCTACTCCTCACAGAGTCTGGCACTGCAATCCACTAACAAGAGTAGGTTCCCTTGATTCCATGGTGCTTTGGTCCTTCTGGCTCCTGCAATCCCTGAGCATTCTGCTGATGCTGCCCCTCTTAATGGAAAAGTTGGAGCTGAGAAACCTGTTGGGAGATAACATTCAGCAGCAGCCTTAAAACTTTTCCTGGTGCTTTGATATTCGTGCACCATTCAGAAGCCACTTGCTCACACAGAGATGTTATTCTCTACCAGTGAGGCACTTCAGATGGACAGTATTATCTGTTCCTAACTGACATCTTCCCCTAAATGGAACATTTAATTAATTTGGTTCCAGGCCAGTCTGATCTCTTTGGCTTGCATGAAGGCGAACACGACTTGTAACTCTCTGGCGCTGTTTCTTTTTCTTCCTCCTCCCCTTTAAAATGGAACTTTAGTTGTTTACAGAATAGATACAAGAAAATCCAAGCTGCTATGGTGACACATCATTAGTTAAAAATACACCACAGCATAAAGAGCTTTAGCAGAGAGAAAGAGAGAGAGCATTGGAATGCAGAATTACACCCAAATGGCTTAGGAAGGAAAAAGCAAGTCATCTGGAAACTGAGGATTTTTGTGTCTGCTCCAGGCTGGAGCAGAGGAGGAAAGAAATGCAAAAAGATTGCAACTACTTTGTGCACTGCTACAGAAAGTGAAGTTGGTACAATTAACCGTGTCAAAAATACACCAAAAGAGGTCAGGGATACTTGAAACTCATCTCTAAAACGCTGATGGGCAGGGAAAAGGGCTCAAAAGATAGAAAAAGCCAAGTCAGACTTGCAAGGGTGTGAAAGTTGCATGTCTGTGACCAGAGTCAGGCTGACACAAATGAAGACAATGTGATTTGTGACTCGCAGAGAGCACTGGAGACAAGGAAACGAAAAGCCAGCAGAGATGACAGCCTCTCCTTGGGAGCTGCTCTGTGCAGAACGCAAAGTTACTTAGCACGCACGCCACACGTCCGGGCTGGCAGACCTGCCTGATCAGTTCTGACGGCAAAGAGACAGCATTAGTGGGGGATGCCCAGGCTTAGTCCAGATCTACTGCTCTGTCTGAAAACCAAAGCAACTTCCAGATCTAAGCAACACCACAGCAGAGAGGGAAGAGGCACATCTCCTGCCTGGAGTCATTTGTAACGCCGCATAATGACTCGGAGCTGCTGCAGACTCCTTCAGCAGCTGAAAGGTCCATGATTCTTTGAGGAAAGACAAATATGGCCAGAGGTCTTTATAAAAAGACCACTTACAGCCCCTTAGAAACACACACACACAAAATCACACTAAAGTAATTAATTATGAAAGCCAGCAGATGACTTTTAACAAGGCAACACCCATCCTTATTACACGTGCCACAGCCATCAGCACTTCTGCTTTAGTGCACAATGTCACAGGCATGGTCCAGGATCCTCTCTGCAGGAACAGCTGAGGCTCCAGGGGCTGCATGTAGCCACATCCATCCCTGACATGTCTGTAGCTTAATTAAATGGCAACTGTAATTAATGCACAACATGGAAGTCTTAAACAGATGCAGGAAAAAACCCCAAAGCCAACACCCCCATGTCCTTGGTGGCTCAGTCATTTCCCTTCCAATATCATTCCAGCTCAAAAAGAAGCTTAGCTGAGCTAATCGATACAGACCCTGTTATAAACTGATAAGACAGAGTGTAGCTGGCTATAAAATGGTGCACAATAAAGTACGACAGAAGCCCACAACAAGGCAAAAACAGTAAGAGAGAATCTCGAGGTGGTCTTCATATGTGTTGGTTGCAACAAAAAGCACACTGACTGATCTCAGAGCAATGTCACAATACAATACACCAGGTTGGAAGAGACCTTCAAGATCATCGCGTCCAACCCATCAACCAATCCAACCCACCTGAACAACTAAACCATGCAACCAAACACCCCATCAAGTCTCCTCCTGAACACCTCCAATGATGGTGACTCCACCACCTCCACGGGCAGCGAATTCCAATGGGCAATCACTCTCTCTGTATAGAACTTCTTCCTAACATCCAGCCTAAACCTCCCCTGGTGCAGCCTGAGACTGTGTCCTCTTGTTCTGGTGCTGGCTGCCTGGGAGAAGAGACCAACCTCTGCCTGGCTACAACCTCCCTTCAGGTAGTTGTAGAGAGCAATAAGGTCACCCCTGAGTCTCCTCTTCTCCAGGCTAAGCAACCCCAGCTCCCTCAGCCTCTCCTCATAGGGCTTGTATTCCAAACCCCTCACCAACTTCGTTGCCCTTCTCTGGACATTGTTGTGCTGAGTTGGAGCATATATGACCTGGCCTCAAGAGCATGAAAGCTATTTAGGATGCCTGAATGCTAAAGATGGGGCAATGTAAGATCTTGATCACAGAATTGCAGAATTGATTGGTTAGATGGGACTTTAAGGACCATTTAGCCCAACCACACTACCATAGGCAGGGACACATTCTATCAGACCAAGAGGACAAGAGGAAATGGCCTTAAGTTGCACCGGGGGGGTTAATTTGGAAAAAAAGCCCTTCACTCCAAGAGTGGTCAAGCACTAGAGCAGGCTGCCCAAGGAGGTGGTGGAGTCACCATCCCTGAAGGTGTTCAAAAAACCACGCAGACATAGCACTTCAGGACATGCTTTAGTAGGCACGGTGGTGTGGGATTGATGCCTGGCCTAGATGATCTTAGAGGTCTTCTTTAACTTTAATGATTCTATGCCTTGAATATTCTCAGGGAGGGGGCATCAATTACAGATTGCTGCACAGAGAAGAACTTATGACCAATATATTCTTGTAGCAGAATCAAAAAAGAAGAATTACTGACAGGAGATACTCAATGATGAAGACTCAAGTTGGTTTTCAAGGGGCATAAAGCTCCATGCCTGGTCTACTGCAGCTCACTGCTGTGTACCTTCTGGAAGAAGTCATCAAGAAAAAGCAAAATACAGTGACATTTTATAGGAGGAGAAGTGGTAGCTCTAATCATCAGCCTCTGAAGAGGTGTTTTACTTCTGGGATAACAGGCTGTGGCCAAGCCTAAATAAAAACAAAAGGAAAATCAGGGCACAACTCTTCAGCCTGAAAACAGTTTGCCTTTGGGGCTCTTGGTTGTGGTTTTGTTGGTTTGTGTTTTTTGATTTGGTTGTGGGGGTTTTTGGAGGGTGTTGCTGTTTGGTTGTTGGTTTGGGATTATTTTTTGTGGGGGCTTTTTTATTCCTGTCTGCATCCTGTGGAAGGGTAAAAAAAAAAAAAGGCACTCCAAGGCCTGTGCTGAAGATAGCATCTCCTGCATCAAAGTGGGTGATACAGTAGAATTGTGATAATTCTGGTGGAATGAGAGGAACAAAGATTAAGAAGAAAATGAGGAAATGAATGCTCTTTGAACTACTCTGAAGTAGGGCAGCAGAAAGCTGATCCAAATTCCCATTAACTTTAGTGGTGCATGAAATACAGTTTGCTAGACGTGTGGCTCCATGCTCGGGCGATGTGAACACCGGGCCGAGCAGCTACGGGAATAAGGGATGCCACAGGAGGGGACAACTAACACACACTGAGGCCTGTTCATAAGTGGTAATGAGCCAGAAGCACAAAGCAGAATACAGACCTGAGAGTGTAACAGGAGAGAAGGGATGGCAAGGAATTGCTTTACGTGGAGAGGACTGAAAATAGTGGCTGTGAGACTCGAGTGATAACTTCCAGAAAGTCTTAAAAGTGGCAAGGGAGCTGAAGTGGTGGAGAGACCAGAAGGAATTACATACTGCTGACAAAAAAAAAGAGTCATACTCTGAGTCTTCCTTTATGCCACATGGTGTATTGAGGCCAGTTGTCACTCAGTAACTACCAAAGTGGCATTTCTTTTTTTCCACTAGAAAACTCTGAGCAGGGCACTTGCACTACAGCAGAATACAGAATTAACCAGGTTGGAAAAGACTTTTGAGATCATTGAGTCCAACCTATCACCCAACATCATCTGATCAACTAAACCATGGCACTAAGAACCTCATCCAGACTCTTTTGAAACACTTCCAGTGACGATGACTCCACCACCTCCCTGGGCAGCACGTTCCGATGGCCACTCTCTCTTTCTGACAAGAATGATCTCTGCAGATGCCTTCCAAACTCAACTGTTCTGTGACACCAAAGCTTGCAATGTGTTAAACAAGGATTTTAATGATTTTTAAAGGGTGTGACTGTGACCACCAGTACATAAAGGGTGGCTGGCAGGAGCATGGAGACTTCCTTTATACAAGGAGTCATGTGGAAAAGGCAAGGATTGATGGTGACAAGTGACCTCTGAGAAGATTCCAATTGGACTCCAGAACAAAGTTCTTCAACATGAGATGAAAGTTAGAGATTGGACTCATCTCCCAAGGGAAGTGGTGGATCGTCCACCATCGGACAGTTTGAAGACTCAGCTTTAGCAGGGTGCTGGGCCAGCTCATTTTGCTATACTACTACCTAGAAAGGTTGGAGCAGATGATCCTTGGGGTCCCTTCCAACCTGGCATTCTGTGATATGAGAAATTGAAACAAAAGAGGAACTTCCAAGTAAGGAGGCAAAGATGTCCCTTTCTAAGGTGGTATAAATAGGTGCAACTACCAGGTTAAGTGAACTAAGCAAAATAAAGTGATCTTCTTTTCCTTCTCAAAGCAGACACCAGTTCCAGCTGTGCCCTGAAGTACAAAATTACGAATCAAGATAATCTTCCAAGTCTGTCTTGAGGAATATTTCTCACTCCTTCAGTTGGTGGATTGATCCTTTGGGGCAACTCATTGGCTTGCCAAAGCATTTTTGGTGGGACAAGGCATGCAAGGATGCAGCTGAGACCAGCACAAGACAGCCAGCCCAGTTCCCCACAAGACAGCAAGCCACACTGTAACACCTTGTTGCAGAATGATATCTATAATGTTTTGCACTGATAGCAACAAAATGGAGACAGAATTTGGTTCTGGGAGGGATTAGACTAAATGCTTTATTCTGGAGAGCAAAGATTAATTTTAGCTAATTATGGCTTTCCTGAAGAGCTTTGATTCCCCCAAAATAAACAACTTTCAAAAGATTTCTTTACTGCAGGGGTGGTCAGCTATTGAAAGAGGTTACCTAGGGAGGTCTGGAGTCACCATTCCTGGAGGTGTTCCGGAGGACTTGGCACTTTGGGATGTGGTTGGGATTAGGACAAGGAGCAATGGATGTAAGCTGCAGCACAGAAGGTTCCACCTCAACACAAGGAGGAACTTCTTTACTGTAAGGCTCACAGAGCGTTGGAGCAGGCTGCCCAGAGAGGTTGGGGAATCTCCTTCTCTGGAGACTTTCAAGACCCATCTGGATGTGTTCCTCTGTGACCTGAGCTGGATTGTATGGTCCTGCTCTGGCAGGGGGGTTGGACTCGATGATCTCTTTGGGTCCCTTCCAACCCCTGACATCCTGTGAGCCTGTGGTTTAATGGCCATGGTGGTATTAGGTCAAAGGTGAACTCTATGATCTTAGAGGTCTCTTCCAACCAGAACAACTCCAGAATTCTATGAAACCAAATCTTTAAAAGGAGCAAAAAGTATAAAGTGTCCCACAAGGAGCAATGAAGGATGCTTCACCCAGGCACTGGGTTAATTCTGATTTCCAGCCTGAAGTGTGTTTTGGGGTTTCCTGGAGGGGATTTTGTTTGTTTTGTTTTCAGTTTCATATGGGCTCAGCACCATGAATCTGAGCAAAACACTTGGGGACACTGGTGCAGTATCAAAGCTGGCAGCAATGATTTCATATTTCATCCTTTCATCACCAAAAGCCACCTTCATGCCTGGTGAATACGTGGGTTAAGGGGCAGGTGAGAGGCAAGGGTGGCACACCTCATTTGCATTTCTAAAGTAAATGTTTAATATTCCTGCAGCCTGAAATTAATTTCCTAAATGTTAATTGATGCTACTGAAAATTGCTAAGGGCATATTGAAGGCATTTCAGCTGATTAACTGGAGAGTTGATGGCCACTTGAGTCATGGTCAAACTCATTGCTGTAGTTCTTGTCCCCCCAACCCACCCCAGCAAGCAAGAAATGTTTTACTTTTTCCCTACTGAAAAACAAGGAAAATTGGTGCCATTTAAGCTGGCTAAAATAGATACTAAACCCAAACCTGATTTCTTCTCCTTCACTTGAAGGGAGAGCTCCCTTTCTGGGTGTTTCAGGCCTTTCCTATTTGTACCATGGGTGTCACTGATGAAAGGAACAAAGTCTAATCAAGTTCCATTCAAGCCCCTCAACATCATGAGCACAGATTAAAAACCAAAAATCATAAAGCTGTTTGATTTGCAGCTCCCAAACCCTGCAGGTCCCCAAAACCCAGGAGTGGAAGGCAGCCAGACATGACCTCACCACCCATGCCTTGGGTCTTAGGCTCTCAGACACATGGTTCTCACGCTGAGCGGCACAAAAGCCCCTACTGTCCTCCCCCTGGGCAGTTTGGGTCTGAAAGACAATCGTCACCAGCGGCCTGCCAACCAGCTGACAGGAGGCAGAGAAAGCTTTCAACAGATACTTGCTTTTAATGAGAACTTGTTGAAGTGAACCTGTTAGAAGCAGTTGCTTGGAAGAAAGGCTCCTTAGTCAGCTCAGCAGCCAGTTGCACTGAAAGCTGAAGAAGTCAACGGCAAAAATAAAGACCTTTGAACAGCTGATGCATCTTGCTGGCTTATTCAAGTCACAGATGATCACAGACACCAAACCCAGCCTACCCAGGACTCGCAAACTGAAAAGACCGACCAAATTTCCTCTCCACAAACCTATTTAGAGCTTATTGCATCATTGTTGTCTTTGTGCCACGCAATCTGGGAAGGAAGGTTCTCTACAGCTGTCTTGCCAAAACTGTGCTTTACTTTCTCAGCCTTTTGCACCTTCCTGCTGCATACCCCCAAACAGGCTGCCTCCAGCTGCTCTCTCCCTTGTATCAAAGCCCAAGAAAATAACTTCCATTATTTTTAATTGACAGCAGCCATTGCATCAACTCCAGAAGGATTCTGCTTCTAACGTTGCCCCACCACACAAGGCATGTGCATGGTTGTGTTCTGATTTTTGTATCTCCCACACTGGAGAGAGCTCTTCCAAGCCCATTTTCATGTTGGATTCTGACCAAGATGCTTGAGCTGAAGAAATTCTCCTCCTGAAAAGGGCTTTGTAACTTACCATCCCTTTCTGCCCTGGGTAGCTATGAAGCATTGCATATGAAGAGGCATGGAGGTTCTGCGATTCACTTCCCAAGTTAAAATTAGTGAATCTCTAATTCTTCCGTCCAAGGAGGCTGATATCCCAAATAATTCAGACTGGCACAGGTGCTACAGGGAACTCACTCAATCTGTGTGTTCCAGCCAAGTGAGCAACTGCTCTAGCCTGAATTGCTTCCTAAAAGGAAATTTAGAATAGGGAAAAAAATGTTGCTTTTGATGTGAGAAGCTCCATCTATAGCCACAATATGTGTAAGATACTAAATACAACAGAATCTCACTGAACTGAGTCATCTTCAGCATTACCTTGTTAGCAATTGATTATCTGCAAGCAAGCCTATGGTGTTCCTCTTCCAGTTTGTAGGATTAAAAGGTGATTCCCATAGAATCATAGAACACCTTAAGCTGGAAGAGGTCTTAGAGATCATCTAACCCAACCTCCCTGCCATGGGCAGGGATGCGTCTCAGCTAGCCCAGGCTGCTCAAGGCCCCATCCAACCTTGAACTTCTCTAGGGAGGGGGCTTCCACAACCTCTCCAGACTCTCAGCTGAGATTAGAAAAGTGACAAACGTGTGAAGACCTAGCAGCAGTCCAAACTCAAGAGGTGTGCTGGGGGGAAAAAATGCATCTGTGAGGAAACCGAGAGTCATGTCATTCCAGACCTGTCAGTCCAGCATCTTTCAGGAGCTTTATACTCACTTAAGCATCCCTTGAGGCACCAGCCACCATGAGACACAGGGTGATGGATGGACCATCTCAAGCAGCAAATCCTACTGTGATTTTAATTGAATTACAGCAGCCATTCTATATATATATATATATGTATAATATGTTTTTCCCAGAGCCTCTAGACTGATGCTTGCTTCCTGTGATTCAGCAGTTTATTTCTCAACACACTAATCCCTCCCTAAGACAGTTTCTCATTCCTTTTAAGCAGTGCTTCTGACAGCAGCAACCTATATCTTAGTTGTTTAAAGCTCTCCTCTTCTCTTTTATTAAGTTGAAGTTTATCTCAGAAGCACTTTGGCTCTCAGACTCCACCACTTCTACATCCATGAGAAGGGCTCTGTCTTCTAACAGCTCAGGAGCTGTCCTCAGAAATAGACTTTCCTATAGCTCCTTTCTACTTTTAAGATCACCTAACAACAGCATTGAAGAAATTAAAGAGAAGACAGGAAAAAAAGGGAACCTGAAGCCCAGATGATAAGCAGCAGTGACACTCACCTATAAACATAAGCTAGCTGGGAAATGTTCTTCACATTATCTGGAGAACACACATTTACCTGGCTGTTTACAGGGGACTCCAATGAAAATCCCAACTGGCTATTTCAATTCCCAACCTCATGGGTGTAGAAAATTCAGTTAATAGGGCTGGAGGGGGAAAAAAAAAAATAAAATAGGCAAAACAGGCAAAACAGAACTGCCAGGACCTGCCTCTGCCAGAGCAGGCAGAGTGTCAGCAGCTCTATCATTCAATAACACCTTCGAATCAAGGCCGATGCATCTTGACCTAACAGTTATTTAAGCACCAGTTTAAAGCTCACTCAGTTTCGTGACTCTCTCTGGTGGTAATGAACAGCCTAATAATCCCATGGTAATTGCTCTTGACCATAATCATCCAACAGCCATTAGCTGTTTATCTTGGAAAATTAATCCTCAAAGGGTGACCCTGACGTCCAAAATCTGCTCTCACCCACGAAGAGCGATTGATAAATTATTCCAAGCTAGTCCACAGAACCACTTCTAGTGGCATTTTATCATCAAAGTTACTTTCCCTTTAATCAAAGGCTAATGCAACACGAAATCCTTCAATATGGGCTGAGCCACGAGATAAAGTTAGCAACCTTCAAGAGGCTGGGAAAGAGCAATTTGCACACACAAACACAAGATTTAGGACTGCCATCATAACCTGCATCATCAATCACAAGCAACAGGGGCTTTAACAGGGCTGTTTTCAGAGCATATTAAACTTCACCACATCTCAACCTTCTTGTAAGGCCACGATAATCTCTTCACAATATCAAACAAGGGCAGGAGGGCAGAGCTGCTTCATGCAGAAGTGTTCTCCGTGTCAGATTTCATAACTAAGGGCACTGCTGCCTCTCCAGACGCTCACTGACAGCACGGAAGACGCCACACTGTCCAAGTTCTGGACCACTCCAAGAGAAAGCTCCCACTGCAATGGGACATACCTCTAGGTGGTCCTTCATCTTCCAAACCCTGCTTGCTAGGTTAGGCCATGGACAGGTGCCTATGACTTTGGACAGAACTTTAAGCTTTGGGCCCCTCAGTTTAGGAAAGATGCCGAGTTACTGGAACATGTCCAGAGAAGGGCAACAAAGCTGGTGAGGGGTCTGGAGCACAGCCCTGTGAGGAGAGGCTGAAGGAGCTGGGGTTGTTTAGCCTGGAGAAGAGGAGGCTCAGGGGAGACCTTCCTGCTGTCTACAACTACCTGAAGGGAGGTTGTAGCCAGGTGGCAGTTGGGCTCTTCTCCCAGGCAACCTCTGACAGAACGAGAGGACACAGTCTCAAGCTGTGCCAGGAGAAGTTTAGGCTGGATATTAGGAAGAAATTCTCCCCAGCAAGAGAGATTGGCCATTGGAATGTGCTGCCCAGGGAGGTGGTGGAGTCACCATCACTGGAGGTGTTTAGGGAAAAATTGGATGGGGTGCTTGGTGCCATGGTTTAGTTGATCAGATGGTGTTGGGTGATAGGTTGGACTTGATGATCTCAAAGGCCTTTTCCAACCTGGTTAATTCTATTCTATTCAAGTGTTTGGTTGTGCTTTTGCATTCATCATGTTCTCATGAAGAGGAATCAAGTCATGAGTTGGACTTGGTGATCCTTAGGGTCTCTTCCAACCTGAATGTTTCTGTGATTCTGAGTTTTTCATCCTAAATATTGCTGTTACATAAGAAAAAGGGGGAAAAAACCCTCTCAAAATTGTGCCCCTGCAATAATTAATTAGAACCCAAGTTATGCATATGAAAAAAGGTTTCATTTCATTTTGCTACATAATTAGCAAACTCTCTCTGAGGTGCTACTTCCAGGAGAGCAAAGGCTGCTCACTTTTTAAAAGGCATCACCGAATCCACCCTAAATTGGCATTTTTGCTAATTCTGCTTCTCAAATTGCTTTGGAACAATTGATTCGGGTTTAATTTTCTTGGCTTTCCGTGCAGAGAGGAGTGTTGATGGCTTGAGAAATTCAACTCATCCAAGAGAAGGAAGTGTCTAAGGAAAGGGCTGAGACACAGAAGGTGCAGGGAAAGAACTGGGATGGAAGGAAACCAGGAGATGATAAAGAAAAGCACAGGCAGACCTTCAGAGAATTAGGCAAAGAGTAAGAGGCTATCATGGCAGACACACGGCAATGAAGAGCCTAGGAAGTAGGACAGTTATTTTGTGGGGATCTTGAGAAGCTGAGAGGTGGCTGAAGATCACAAACAACTCCTGTCTTTGAAGGAGTGATCTAAAAATTACATCCAGTAAGCCCCTATCCATGTAATCCTCTTACACACTGATCCAACAGCACTTCCAGCTGAGCAAGTTTCCACCTGGAATGAGTGGCAGTTCTCCAGAGCCAAGTAGCCAACAGCTATTAGACACAATTATCCTCACCCCAAGCAAGTGGGAAGCTACCCTTTCAGTGTTGGATACCAGTGGAGGAAGAAAGACCTTGTCATTTCATACCATGCCACTATTAATGGCTATCCAGACCGAAGCACAAAGAATATCCATTATAATTTCTTTTGTAGGCTTCTTACCCAGCACATTCAGCTTTCCTGTGCAGGCAAAGACATTTCTCCAGCTCAGCTGTGGGCAGAGTCTGCTGGTAATACTTCTCATTAAAATTAACCTGCAAATACCCTGCAAACCTGGGTGTTGAATACAATGCACAGATGCTACAAGCTTTCCAAGACAACTCTTAGCCTGTAGCTGTTTTAATTAGCTTGACAGGTAACAAAGCAGAATGGCAGAATTATACTGTTGCAGTGCACAAAGGTTTCCTTTCCAATCTGTATTTGCTGAGTTATCTGTATTTTCTGAGTTATCAGAAGCAGAACCCCAAAACTTGGCTTCCTGTGTGTCTTGCTTGTAGCTTAGCAAGGGCCACACGCTGCTTAGCAGTGGGTTAGAAAACCCTTCCCTCCTTTAGGGTTGAAATGAGTATAAAACCTGAGTTTGCAGTCCCCAGAAGTGTACTTTTGCCAAGCAAAGCAACATGTGTGACCCCTCCTCTCTCTCCTAAAAAGCCTCCTGTGCTTAGCTCTTGAAAGCACAACGCTGGTTCTCAAGGTAGCTGCTGGCCAAGAGCTTATCATCAAAGGGCAGACTTTAGACTCAAAGTTTGTCCGACTTCTCTCCTCAGGACATCTCAAACGCTTAGATCAGGTTGCTGGGCTGTCCTCCCCCTTATTTCCCATGCACCACAGGAACACAGTTCCGGCTTGCGGTCCGGAGACTTGAACATCACCCATTGCCCTGCTGATCCTCTAAGCACCCACTTTCGTTAAGTACTTATCCACACTTAGCCCTTTTTAAACACCACTTCTCCACGAACCAGTTGCGCCGCAGAACGGAGGCATTTAACACAAATTCCAATCACATCCTTGCTAATGAGAAGTGTTTACCGAGTAGTTGCATTGTGCTGCAAACAGAAAGCAATTTCCATTCTCCTGCCTCCAGTGGTGTCAGCATTTGCAAGCCATTACCGGCCTGCGCAGAGCTGTCTGCTCCAGTCCTTCACACCTGGCTATCAAACTGGAGGTGAAGGATTTGGAATGCAGAACACAAGTCTGCAGCCTAAAAATAATATCCCGAGATCTGATCCTGCACTTCTTATTCAGGCTCAATTAATCAAGGTTGCCCAGCTCTTCACAAGTACTTTTCATCGCTGAAAACACTTTGCCAAATGAAACGGGTATCAGTATCTCCTTTTACCACGGGGAACCTAAAAATGAGATTTCACCTGAGAAAGGGCTTTGAGGGTAATTTAGGAGTACTGTCCAAAGGGATGAGGAGTCCATTATTCAAAGTTATAATTTACATTACGAAATAAGCTTTTCTTCTCAGACCAGAAAGTGACACATCACGAAATTCATCATACTCCCTTTGCAAACCTCACACCATGATAGCTTTGCAAATTTCAGAAGGCTCAGACTGAATAAGAATAATTTACTTGAGCTACAGAGCTCAGTTTTACCTGGTAAACACCAGCCAGGACTGAGGAGAAACTTGCAGAATTGCTCCAACAGAAAAGAATTAAGAAATTAAATATTATGATCAGAAGGCCTCTGTAACCTCTCTGAACAGAGAGGGCAAAGAAGAAGTCAGCCTACATTTAATTTTTAAGTATTTCATTGTAAGCTCTGAAAAGGTTTTGTCCTCCTTTGAAGATAACAGTGAACATAATTTGCACTTAAAAGCAGATTGTTCTCCCACAGCAGTTTCAGTTGTGGAGATTGGTTCTGCGGGTTGCAGCTCGGCAGAGCAGTTTGAGGGCAGGGCAAAAGGAATGTGGCAGGGGATGCAGAGGAAAGCACAGTCAGAGAGACACAGCCATCTCTTCTTGGCTGCACCAGAGCTGGACACGCTAAAGAGCAAAGTATTACACACTTAAATCCATGCTTCATACTTGATACTGGTTCAGCAAATAAACCACCACAAGGTAACTTGAGGACACACGGGACAAACCCCACCTCTCAACTAACACTGTTGACTCCTTTGGACACTCAAGCTAAGACACCATGAGGAGAATTTGAGTTTCAGAAGCCTTTGGCTAATTCAAAGGTAGGTTCAATCCTCTAAAGATTAATTAAACACCGATTCCGAAAAATCTCTTGACAAGAACAGTAAGAGCAGGAGCAAGAAAAAGAAAACCCACTGCTGATAACAGCTTAGCAAGATCCTTTTGCAAAGGTTCATTCTTTGCAACAGCAGCACCTTTGCAATAATAATTTCCTCAGGAGGAGCTGCTCCACGTTTTCTACAACCCTTCCAATGCAGAACTGCATGAATGCAAAACACACCCCCCCCCCCCAAGAACTTCAATCCAGACCCACTGTCAGGGTGCTGAGAAACTAAGGGGTAGATTACTTCTTCAAAGCCATCAACAGCATAAAGAAGATTTTAACATTCAATGCAATGATGCCAAACCAAGAAGAGAAACCGACATCACCAATGACTCAAAATTAACATTAAACACATTATTACCTTCTCCAGTGCATGACATGTAGGCTTCAGTCAGATTTCCAGTACCTGAAAGTAAAAATTGATATGGAAGTTAAGTTACACTGGTATTTGAAATCATTCAGTTCATTAATATCCACAGCCAGCTATTTTCCAGAGGAAGAGGCTGTGTTTGCTCATTTTGCCTTTCCCCCCCCCCCCCCAAAGTACCACAAGATAAAAGAGTAAACTGGTCAGCTGCTGAAGGTCGCAGGATCACAGGATGTCAGGGGTTGGAAGGGACCCAAAGAGATTATCGAGTCCAACATCCCCACCCCCAAATTTTTTCCACCACTTGACTCAGTTTCACAGACTCACAGAAACATTCAGGTTGGAAAAGACCCTCAGGATCACTAAATCCAACCATTAACCCCACTCTGCAAAGTTCACCCTTAAACCATATCCCCAAGCATCACATCCAAACACATCCAGGGTTGGTGACTCAGCCATCTCCCTGGGCAGCCCATTCCAATGCCTGGGTACCTCAGTGGAGTAGTTTCCCCTCTAGTTCACTGAGGTCTCCCAGAGGTCCCAGCCCCAAAAGTCCATTCACCAGCCTCCTTGCTTGCTGCAGACTCTGTACCTTGAACTGGAGTTGAGCCTTTCCACCTGGGACTACTTGTTTTCCACTCTGACGTAGCCAATGGCCAAAAATCAGCTACTAAAGCCAAACCACCATTCGCTCCTGTGCCCCAGTGCTCAAATGCTCTTGGTCTTCCAAACTGGAATAACCCTCAGCTTCCCACCCCCCCATCACCAACAGCACAACTCAGTAGCCAACAAATCAACCTAAATCCCAAACAAAGAGCTGGGGTTCAGCCATTTCCCAAGGAGTTGCAGCACAACCACTAGATGATCCAAACTACTCACTAGTCAGACTTTGAAAAGTAGAAGAACAAGTGGGGAAATGAAGTTTGAGAAGTGGAAAAAACAATGGGAAAATGGAACAAAACAAAACGTGGTTTTTAATCTCATGAGCTTCATGTGCTCACCAGCTGCCTATGGGACACGTAAGGGAGATGTATGTGATACAGGTTATAGCTTCATTGAGCAAGTATGTGCCATACACAAGCAATCAGCAGCACTGAGTAAGCACCCGGTAAGACATTTAGGCTCACAGAATGGTCTGGACCCAAAGGGACCTCCAAAGGTCATCCAGTCTGACCCCTCTGCAGTCAGCAGGGACATCCCCCAATTAGATCAGGTTGCCCAGGGCCTCTTGGAGCCTCACCATGAATACCTCCAGGAAAGGGGCCTCACTCACCTCCCTGGGCAACCTGTCCCAGTGTTCCACCAGCCTCATAGTGAAGAGCTGGTTCCTGACATCCCATCTTAATCTGCCCTTCTCTAGTTTGTAGCTATTGTCCCTGGTCCTGTCCCTGCAGGCCTTCGTAAAAAATGTCTCATCCTGCACTTCAGCATCACAAAGCTAAAGCAGTCCCAGCCTGGCTCATCTGTGGCTGTGCACAAGCTCTCCTCGCCACCCAGACTTGCTGGAGGGAAGAGCTCTCTTCCAGTTCAAGAGACCTGATGGGCAACAGGTGGGATCCAGCACCAGCCCCCAGTAGAGGCAAGCTCATTTGTAGAGGAACATGCTTCAGGGAAGGCAGAGCCAGATGGAGCCCCACTGAAGTGAGCACAACGGCGGGTAGAGCAGATAAATATTTGACATTCAGAGCTACGCTAATTAGACGTGGAGAAGAAATGAAGGGCTTTGTACCAATCAAAATATTACTCTGTTTACTCTAACTGTTCAACTTATCACTTCAGTCAGAGAAAGTTTAGGAGGAGCCACTTGCACAAGAAATGTTCCAAACACCAACATTGCTATGGTGTTTTAAGACACCTACGAATCCATCCCTTTACTGCTTGAAAACAGAGGGGAAAAAACCTTCAGCTTTTCCACTTGGAGAAGTCTCATCTTCTCTAGACTTGCCTACTCATCCCCAAAGTATCCCTGAACTTGTGTGGGCAGGCAGGGCAGAAAGCCAAAGCAGAGGAGAGGTTTCTTACAAAACACCTGTCACACAACCTGCAGAGCTGCATTTGGGTTGGGTTTTGTTGTTCTAAATCCCTGTCATGCCTGTGTGCATAACTGAGCCAGGATGGGGGTTTTTTAGCACCCAAGTGGGAGACTCTGGATCGAGGCTTCATGAGTCTTTTCTCCCACAATCCCAGCAAATGCACTCACTACGAAGCTGTTTCTGCCTTCTCCTGTTGGAACTGCTTACACTGGTTAGATGCTCAAGCAGCACATGTGATCTCCCATGAACATGTTCACAGAGCAGTTTGGATACCAAGTAACTCCAGGGTAGAAGGACAAAACCTTCCACATCATGAATTTTACTTCACAGCTCAAGCCAGCAGCATGTACCTACTAAAATCCTTCAGAAATTTCACCCTCCAACAACAGAAACAGAATATAAAATTAACCAGGTTGGAAAAGAACTTTGAGATCAATGAGTCCAACCTATCACCCAACACCATCTAATCAACTCAACCATGGCACTAAGTGCCTCATCCAGGCTGTTCCTAAACACCTCCAGTGATGGTGACTCCACCACCTCCCTGGGCAGCACATTCCAAAGGCCAATCTCTCTTGCTGGGAAGAATTTCTTCCTAACATCCAGCCTAAACCTCCCCTGGCACAGCTTGAGACTGTGTCCTCTTGTTCTGTTGACGGTTGCCTGGGAAAAGAGACCAATCCCCACCTGGCTACAACATCCCTTCAGGGAGTTGTAGAGGGCAATAAGGTCTCCCCTGAGCCTCCTCTTCTCCAGGCTAAGCAACCCCAGCTCCCTCAGCCTCTCCACATAGGGCTTGTGCTCCAAACCCCTCAGCCTTCATGGACAATTGCTTAAACCACTTTGCATTGGTAGATAAGCATTGACTTAAGGCAGGGAAGAGGCAAATTGAGGAGGTTTTACTTCCAATACATGGTTTCAGAGCACAGGGATCAGGAGAGCCAGCAATGTCTTCATGGGGTGCATGAAGGAGAATGTAACCAGCAGGTTGAAGGTGGCTTTGCTGCCCCTCTCTTCTGCCCTAGTGAGGCCACATCTGGATTTTTGTGTCCAATTCTGTGCTTCTCAGCTCAAGAGAGAGATGGAGCTACTGGAGAGAGTCCAATGGAGGCTGCAAAGGTGCTGAGGCGCTTGGAGCATCCCTGTGAGGAGAAAAGGCTGAGACACCCCCAAAAAGGTTGTGAAGCCTTGGCACGGGCTGCCCAGGGCAGTGCAGGAATCTCCATCCCTGGAAGGATCGGGAAGCCATGTAGCTGCGGTGCTGAGAGGCACCGCTTAGTGGTGACCTGACAGTGCTGGGTTAACAGTTGGATGTGATGATCTTAAGTGTCTTCCAACCAGAACTGCTCTATAATTCCATGATCTTGCTGAGAGATGTCTTGCACAACAGGAACCCCTAGTTTATTCAGCTTCCTCTAGCAGCTGCAGCTGAGACGTGATGCAGCTCTTCCTCAGTAACATTTGAATTCTTGGCTTGCCTTCTGTTCATAAATTCAAACATTGTTATCAACACAATAGATTGATTATGGGAGCTAAATGGAAAAGACACAGCTTTCTGAAGCTGAAATATAAATCCAGGATATGTTTGTCACAGAAGCATTTCCTGCACATTTAAACACTGTTTAGTGAGTCAGCCAAAAGCCTTTTGCAAGTGTAATCTCTCTCGTGGAGGTAAAAAAGAGAGGGGAAAAAAAAAAAAAGAAGGAATAGCAACTCAAAAAGCCTAATCACCATCATAGCTCTCCCAGGGTTTGATAGGTTTAACTTCAAAGCAAAATGCTGTCAAAATGGAGATCCCATGTGCTTTATTACAACACCAAAGAAAGTGAAAGTTAAATATTGCAAAGTGTTATTTTGAGCTAGCAAAAGACCCTGGGCTCATCAAGTAAGGGAAGAGCTTTACACATCAATATTGGATTTTTAGGCTCCAAGATGCTACTTGCTTCAGGTATGGAGGGGACACTGCCCTGCATGACTGAATATTGATAATAAAATAATCTTGAGACATCAGAATTCTTTGGAGAGAGAGATTGTCAAAGAAATCCCCAAGTGACTCAGCAGCTGGTTCAGAAATTCCAACCTGCAAGCTACACAACCCTTAAAATTGTTTTCTGTTCCTTAAAACTGGCTTCCATACTCCCTCAGAGGAGGCTCTGGGTAAGCTTCTCACCGAGTGTACACAGAGAAGAGACATCCCTTTGGAAGGGAGTTCTTTCAAAGCTGTTTTCATGTAAGGAAGGAGGTGAAGAATCCATCTGTCAGCAAAAAAAAAAAGCCCAGAGTAACTGCAGGAGAAAGCCTTCAGCACCTTTCTGCTTTAAATGCAAAGTAATGAATGCATGGAACTGGTTTGCATTGTCTGTGAGTGATACTCTGCTCCCTCTGAACTGCTGATTAAGAGATCCTTTCCTCATTTGCATAGAGTGCATCAACCCCACCACTTACCAAAGGTTATTTTAACTGAACACATCAGGGCTGTGATGACACTTCAGACAGTCACAGGGTTTTTTTTTCCCCCCATCTTTTTCCCCCCCTCTCATTACCAAGATACACCAACATCTCTGCAGTCCACTACAGCTTGTTTTGCGAGCCACAGAAGGGGATGGATTGTACCAGCTCCTCACTAAGAAAACATTTTATTCACCATCACTGTAAGCTGTAGGTTTGCTACACTCTTAATTTTTAATGAGATGTCAAGAGTCCATGTAGTAGCTGTGCAAGACCTGAACTTAATTCACTCTCCTCAGGGGACAGAGGTTGGGAACATTCAAGGTCAGGCTTCAGGAGCTCTGAGCAACCTGATCAAGTTGCAGAGGTCCCTGCTTGCTGCAGAAGGGTTGGACGAGATGGCCTTGAAATGTCCCTTGCAACCCAAAGCATTCCATGATTCTATGAGCTGGCCAAACTGCCACCAGCTCACGAGTCACCCTGTTTCCTAGTGACTGAAAAGAGTCCACCACAGCTATGCAACACCCGGTGAGGTCTCCTAACACTTCAGTATCCCTGCACTTTGTTTTCAAGTTTCTACCTGGCCAAACACCTGCCACAGCTGAAGGACACGGTGCAAAGGATATTGTTCAATGTCACATCTGAGTGATTCTTTGCATGAAAGAGCAAGCAGAAGTTAACAGGGCTACACCTACCAGGGAAGGGAGGGAACCATTAGTTCCCCTTCATTTCTTGCTCCTATCACTCTGTTACACTAAATCTTCCCTTCCTGGGATTGAAGTGCCAGAAGTGAAAATTACAAGTGATCAGAATTATCTCTAATCACTTGCAACCAATTACAAAGCACCAAATGGGAAAGGTCACTGGCTTAAAAAAAAAAAAAAAATTAAAAAATTAAAAAATTAAATAAATCAGGAAAAAAAAAAAACCAACTCAGGAACTGACTAATTAATGTCTCCACAACTTACAGTAATTAGCCACTTTGATGATTAATTCCACGTTTCCCCATTCAGTTTTCATTTGAGGTGACAATTTAGTGCTTATTTGCAAGCCAAAGCATGCATTCAGAGTCCCCTGGTTGCTGTAAACAAAGGCCTTAAATATTTACTGCTACTGAAACATTTAAAAACTTTTAGTTAGATTATCTTCTAGCACTCAGCAGTGAGGGTTTTTTATGACCTTCTGTGTTGAAGAATAATCTTCTGCAACAAGACAAAATGGTTGCACGCCCACAGTCTTATCCTTGCTAGAGCTACAGCTCCATCACCATTAAGTTGTTTGTTTTGCTGCTTTTTAATTCGTTCCCTGTCCTTGCAAGCCAGAAGACATTTCAGATCGCCCACACACTCCCCCAGCACCATGTTCTCCAAAAACCAAGGTCTTCTGCTTCTTCCACGTTGCTTTCTTAGAAGAATTGCTAAGTTACACAACTAGGTCAGACAATGCACAGGGAGATGCAGCCTGCAAAGGGTTTTGGAGTGAAAAGAATAGACTAGACCAGACCTTCGAGATCATCAAGTCCAACCTATCATCCGACACCATCTAATCAACTAAACCATGGCACCAAGCACCCCATCAAGTCTCCTCCTAAACACCTCCAGGGATGGTGACTCCACCACCTCCCTGGGCAGCACATTCCAATGGCCAATCACTCACTCTATGAAGAATTTCTTCCTAATATCCAACCTCAACCTCCCCTGGCACAGCTTGAGACTGCATCCTCTTGTTCTGGTGCTGGGAGAAGAGACCAACCTGGGAGAAGAGACCAACTCCCACCTGGCTAAAACTTCCCTTCAGGTAGTTGCAGAGAGCAAGAAGGTCTCCCCTGAGCCTCCTCTTCTCCAGGCTAAGCAACCCCAGCTCCCTCAGCCTCTCCTCACAGGGCTGTGCTCCAGACCCCTCCCCACCTTTGTTGCCCTTCTTTGGATACACAGAATGGTTTGGGGTGGAAGGGACCTTTAAAAGTTATCCAGTCCGATCCACCCCCTGCAGGCAGAAGGGATATGGTCCACTAGATCAGGTTGCTCAGAGCCTGACCTTGAATATCTCCGGAGATGAAGCCTCAACTACCTCCCTGGGCAACCTGTTGCAGCGTTCCAGCACCTTCATGGTGCAGAATTTTTCCAACCTGGATTGTTTCTATAATTCCAAACCTCATTTCTTCAGGATTTCTTATTCAGGACAATTCCACCATTAACCAGAAACCTACATTATGAAATTCTCTCTCAGAGGCTTCTTCCAAAGAATTCTTCAAATTCACCCCAAAACACTGAAGAACTGAGAGCAAAACATGGTCTTGGTTTTCTAAGAAAGCCCTAAGTTATCACAGAATCATAGAAAAGACCTCAGAGATCATCAAGTCCAACCTATTACCTGATACCTAACACCTCCTGACAACTAAACCATGGCTCCAAGTGCCACATCCAAGCCTTTTTTGAACACCTCCAGGGATGGGGACTTCACCACCTCCCTGGGCAGCACATTCCAATGGCCAATCTCTCTGGGTAGAACTTTCTCCTCACCTCCAGCCTAAACTTCCTCTGGCACAGCTTGAGACTGTGTCCTCTTGTTCTGGTGCTGCTTGCCTGCTTATGGATGAAGCTAATTGATGTATTTTTTGACCATGAGAACAGTTAGACACTGAACAGCCTCCCAAAGTAAGCATTCCAAAGTGGATTCCCTTCCATGGGACAGTTTTAAAACTCAGCTTGACAGGGTGCTGGGCCAGCTCATTTGCACCACACTCTTGTCCCTAGTATCAGGAGATAGAACAAGAGGAAATGGCCTGAAATTGTGCCAGGGGAGGCTTAGGTTGGAGATTAGATAAAAATTCTTTCCTTTAAGAGTGGTCAGGGATTGGAAGAGGCTGCCCAGTGGGGTGGTGGAGTCCCCATCCCTGGAAGTCTGGAGCAGAGAAGGCACCAAGAAAACCTAATTGTGGCCTTCCAGTATCTGATAGGGGGCTACAAGAAAGCTGGGGAGGGACTTTTGAGGGTGTCAGGGAGGGATGGGACTGGGGGAATGCAAAGAAAATAGAAATAGGTAGATTCAGATTGGATGTTAAGAAGAACTTCCCCATGAGGGTGGTGAGAGACTGGCACAGGTTACCCAGGAAGGTGATGGAAGCCTCATCCATCCCTGGAGGTGGTGGAAGCCAGGCTGGATGTGGCTGTGAGCAACCTGCTGTAGTGTGAGGTGTCCCTGGCCATGGCAGGGGGTTGGAACTGGCTGAGCCTTGAGGTCCCTTCCAAGCCTGACAATTCTGTGAGTCTACAAGTGTTCACAAAATGTGGGGATGTTGCACTTGGGGACATGGTGGTGTTGGGCTTGATGACCTCAGAGGTCTCTTCCAACAAAAGCAATTCTATGATCCTATAAATAGCAGCTGCAAAATCAGAGGAGCTCAGTGTAGAGTAACAAATTGCCTCCTTCAGATTTTCACTAGTTCTGTGACTGGTTTCCCTAAATCTAAACAGAAATACCACCAGACCTCAAGGATTTTTTTTCAGTCCAGTTGGCAAGCTCCCTCTTTTTCCTCCCCTTTAACTTCCCTCTCCTGCAGCAACATCCTGCATGAAGGACTAGAGAATAGTTTATCAATTTCTTCTCTTGGAGTCTCTAGGTTATGGCTAGAAAAAAAAATTAAAAGGAGGAAAGGAGGAACCTCTGTTGCAATGTAATCTATCCACATTCAGCAGCACAGAAAGCTATTAGTCTGTGTCCTGGTGATACCAAGCCCTTTCCATACAAACTCTGGAACAAGCTAAGCTACCCAGCCTTGACATCTGTCAAAACAGAACAGGTCTCAAGGAGTAATTTATAATGGGGAGAAATTTTTCCCCCCTCTCTCCTCTCCTTCCAGTAGTTCCAAGTTATTGCTGCAGCGTCATGGATAAGTGACATAGGGTTTTTTTTCCCCAGGGAAAGTGAGAGGAAAAAGAAAAGGAAATATCCTAAGCATAGGATTTACCAAACCCCATTGTTTTTCATTAATACATGTATAAAGTACCTTCCTACCCTTCATTGTGTTCTACTGCTGCAGACATGCCAGGTCAAAAACTTCCTCCTATTTCAATTCATCAGCCTAGCCACGATGTCTTCCCCATGATTAAGCCCTATTCATCTTAATCAAGCAATTAGTTTGACTTCATTAATAGAGGTGCAAGGTGCAGGAGAGAAAACGTCATGCAGCTCTTGGGCCTTCCACCTACCTCCTAGGTAATCTAAAAGTATCAGTGAATTTAGCTGTAAAAATGAGGATGTCAGCACCAAGGTTGTCTCACTGGTGACCCAGCAGAGCATACTTGTGCCCTCAGGCTGTGTTTTAACACACAGATGATTTGTGTTATCATAAGCAGCGGGCCAGGTTTGTTTATACAGTCCATGGTCCACGCAGCATCAGCCAAGCACATCATCATCCTCCACGGATGCTAAAGCTGGTGCAGGTGGAGAGAAGGCTGAAAAATTCTTTCATCTTCTTGGTAACAGCACAATTTTAAATGACAGTGAATCTAAATCCCAGCATTTTCCAGTTCTTAGCTGCTCAATTCTTTCCTGTTCTTCATTGCAGGTGCTCCTGCCCTGGTGTGTTAGCACCTGACACAAAATCAAGCAAGAGCTAAGGCCACACTTCAGTAAAAAGAGGACATAATCAGCAACATCCTCTCCAAAGGCTAATACTCCCAGCAGCTTCATTTTGATGGGGTGATGGTCTCTTAAGCTGATGCAGCCCACAGGGTAGAGGAAAGAGATCAAAGAAAAGGAGAAGGGCTGGAAGCCACAGATGGACCTGCTCAAGGATAACAAATAACCAAACAAGAGCAGATAAAATCCTGCTTCTGAAGGTCAAAACTGGAACTTGGCAACCACAACTCACATGAACAAGGATAAAAGTCTCAGCCAAACACATCATGCTTTCAGCTGTATAAGCAGGACACCTAGAAGAGCAAACCTGATCCTCAGCACAGTAAAACGTGGCTAGATCACATTTTGATCCCACTGGTAATCCAGGGATCTGAGCTGGATGACATCACAGTGCTGTCCATAAGGGCAAAGCATCCAAGATCTCGCAAAAGGAAATGGTAAATAACAAAGGATCTTTGGTTCTCAATTAAAGCAAAAAAGAAAAGCACCAACCAACCTTCAGAAACATTTATGTTGGGGGGAAGAGGAAAAAAAAAAAAAAAGCATTCTAAAATCACACCTTTTCTCATTAAAAGAAAATAGGAGAAAGCTTTGACCCCCCATAGAGGAGTGGAAACAACACTTAGCATGGTTGGTGTTAACTGCAAGTGCCTATGTTCACACTTGGGCAAGGGATGAGCAGAGCTGAGAAGGACACAGCAGAAGCTTTTGGTAGCTATTTTCTAAGTCACAGAATCCAGGAATGCTGCAGGTTGGAAAGGACCTCTGGAGAGCATCCAGTCCAACCCCCCTGCTAAAGAGGGGTTGTCCCTCTCAGCTGGTTGTGCAGGATCACAATGTCCAGCTGGATTTGGAATCTCTCCAACAAAGGAGACTCCACCACCTCTCTGGGCAGCCTGCTCCAGGGCTCCAGCACCCTCACAATGAAGAAGTTTCTCCTCATGTTTTTCCCTCTAAGTAGAATTTCTGGGCTCCAGTTTTCCATTGCTGAGAACCACTGAAAAGAGTCTGGCTCCATCTTGACCCCTGTCCTTTGGCTTCTGATCAGCACGGATAACACTCCCAACTTGCAGTCTTATTTTCCATTTCATCAAGATGCAGCTGAAACCTTTCCAAATGGCAGCACCTTTGCCCAGCTTGCACCCTGCACCCCAGTCAAGCAGTAGTGCAGGAGGAAGAGTGAGAGGTCATAGAATAGTCTGGGTTGGAAGGGAGCTCTGAAGGTCATCTAGTCCAATCCCCTCTGCAGTCAGCAGGCCTACAGCCATGATTGAATAGAATTAACCAGGTTGGAAAAGAACTCTGAGATCATCAAGTCCAACCTATCACCCAACACCATCTCATCAACTCAACCATGGCACCAAGTGCCACATCCAGTGTCATCCTAAACACCTTCAGGGATGGTGACTCCACCACCTCCCTGGGCAGCACATCCCAATGGCCAATCTCTCTTTCTGGGAAGAACTTCTTCCTAACATCCCACCTGAACCTCCCCTGGCGCAGCTTGAGACTGTGTCCTCTTGTTCTGATGCTGGTTGCCTGGGTAAAGAGACCAATCCCCACCTGGCTACAACCTCCCTTCTTCCTGGCCTCCTGAATGCCACGCAGCCTATGCTTGGGAAGCCTGAAGCATCATTTGATCCCCTCCCAGCAGCTCCCCTTCCTTAACCGCAGCCTCCACAGCAAAATAGCCATTTGGATAATTGCATTGACTACTAATCAGCATTTGGTGGAACAAACAGATTTGTTGTGGCTGCCAGGCCATGACTGGGGATGTCAAAAACGGGTTTTGAAAGCCAAAAGTTGAGTGTTCCACGACAGGGAGAAGATCTGAAAGGAAGAAACGATGTTCACAGCACCTGATGTAAAAATCCTAACCTTTCAAGGTGTAAATAAAAAGCATGCATTTAAATAAATGTGAGTCTGCATAAAAATAAATAGGATTCTCCACAGAAATAATGAAGTTCCCTAAGTAGTATAAACAGATTTTGTACATCTCCCAAGAAGGTATAAATATATATAAAGACACACACAAGATATTTGTCTCCTACGTGAAACATGCTGAGAAATTCAGCTCAAGCACTCACACAGATGAAGCTTTCAGATGCTAAGGCTTGAACAAAACCCAAGTTTTTGGTCCTCCATGCATATATTAGGGTTACCTTTAACATAATGCATTTAACTAAAGCCTTGGCTCAAGTGAAGCTTAGAGGTGAAGAAAGTTTTCATAGAATCAATCAGGTTGGAAAAGACCTCAGAGGTACAGAATACAGAATTAACCAAGCTGGAAAAGACCTTTGAGATCAAGTCCAACCTATCACCCAACACCATTTAATCAACTCAACCATGGCACAGAGTGTCTCATCCAGGCTCTTGCTAAACAATTCCAGTGATGGTGACTCCACCACCTCCCTGGGCAGCACATTCCAGTGGCCAATCTCTCTTTCTGGGAAGAATTTCTTCTTAACATCCAGCCTAAACTTCCCCTGGCACAGCTTGAGACTGTGTCCTCTTGTTCTGGTGCTGCTTGCCTGGGAGAAGAGACCAACACCCACCTGGCTACAACCTCCCTTCAGGGAGTTGTAGAGGGCAATAAGGTCTCCCCTGAGCCTTTTCTTCTCCAGACTAAGCAACACCAGCTCCCTCAGCCTCTCCTCACAGGGCTGTGCTCCAGACCCCTCCCCAGCTTTTTTGCCTTTCTCTGGACACCTTCCAGCATCTCAACATCTTTCCTAACCTGAGGGGCCCAGATCATCAAGTCCAACCTATTTCCTAATACCCAACACCTCCTGACAAATAAATCATGGCTCCAAGAGCCACATCCAATCCTTTTTGGAACACCTCCAGGCACGGTGACTCGCACCCTGCTGCGAGTGCCCTGAAGGGAGGTTGGACCAGATGATCTGCAGAGGTCCCTTTCAACCTCCACCACAGTGAGATTCTGTGTCTTGGTTTTCCTTTAAAAATAAAGCCAAAACCAAGGTAGGTTTTTGCTGGTTTTGTCTTTGGTTTGTTTGGGGTTTTTTTGTTTGTTTGTTTAAGAGAAAAATGTAAGAAATAAGAAGCTGAAGCATTCAGCAGGTAGAGACCATTTTTTTCTAGGTTTCTAGTTTTCTAGCCAGCTCAACTTAAAATGCACTTTGGTTAAAAATCACATCAGTGTCAAACCCAATGCTCTCTCTGCCTTTTAATTCAACTTGAATCTCTTGCCCAAACGTGGCAGGTAACATTAGGGGTCTTGCTCTGATCTAGCTGGAGCCCAGTGCAGCTGCATTTCCCCACCCCTTCCCTCTGGCAAGAGTCAAGTCCAATATCTCCCCCTTCAAAGTCATTATTCTATTGATATGCTGAATTATTTAGCAGGCAGCTGTTTGACTTGGCTCTTTTATACAGGTCATAAACTCTCCACTACATGGAAACCTTTACCTTGACTGGTATTGCCATGGGGTGAAGCTGCTCAGGGACTAAGCCACAGACATACGTACTTGCACTTATACACCACAGGACTGACCAAGTTTGACCTGGTTTTGTAGAGATCTTATGCTTATTTTGATGACCAAACTCAATCTCCCCACTATGCAGAAGCCTTGCTACTTACACACTTGTATAGGAGCACTGATCACAGCTTTAGAAGAGCTGTACAACACTAAGGATGTCATTCACTCCTCAAGCAGCTTATAGTGAACACTGGGATACCTCAGTTAGGAGTGAAGGGTGTCAGGGTTTTGTTTTGGACAACAGCTCTTGGCTGTTCACCCCAAGAGCTTTGAGCAGCTGAGCAAGTCACAAGAGACTTGACTGAGAAGAGGAGGCTCAGGGGAGACCTTATTGCTCTCTACAAGTATCTGAAGGGAGGTTGTAGCCAGGTGGGGGTTGGTCTCTTCTCCCAGGCAACCAGCACCAGAACAAGAGGACACAGTCTCAAGTTGTGCAAAGGGAGGTGCAGGCTGGATGTTAGGAAGAAGTTCTTCACAGAGAGAGATATTTGCCACTGGAATGTGCTGCCCAGGGAGGTGGTGGATTTGCCATCCCTGAAGATCTTCAAGCAAAGCCTGGATGTGGCACTTAGTGCCATAGTTTAGTCGATTGGATAGGGCTGGGTGATAGGTTGGACTGGGTGATCCTGGAGGTCTCTTCCAACCTGGTTGATTTTATGGTTCTATGACTCCCTAAACCTCACTACTGAAGAGATGTGTGTGGGGAAAATAAAGCCTCAAATGAACTAGTAGCTTATTCACCAGATAAGATGCTGCTATGTCTTTTTAATGTTCCTTTTATGTGCCTACCAACATGCACAGAAATACATAATAGGAAGGAAGGAACAAATAAATGCAACGGAAGGGAGACCAACGTGAGGCAGAAATCAGCAATGCAAAGAGCTCCAGTGGAAAACATTGTAAAGCTGTGCTGCAGAGAGTAAATCCTCTTTATATACTGCTGCTACAGCTCAGCAGTGGAAAATACTCTTCTCATTGTCCTTTTCTCTACTTGGAGCAGGAGTTCACTAAAATATCCTCTGAGGTTTTGACCAGCTTTAGACCTTAACTGACCACTCTAGGCTGTAAACGGCTTGTGACCTGAGCACGCAAATCAGGCTCAACTACAGTCTGAAAGTAGTCCCCAGTGAGTCGGCTCTGAGATGTTTCTGAATGCAAATTAATCCTATTAATCCTTATTTACATCCAGGAGGAAAGCAGCAGATATTAGAGACCACCTTCCAGAGGTCAACAGCACACAAAATGTTTCGCAGGAGTCTCGTTAGCTTCAAGGCTTCTCCACCCGACGTAGTAGGAGCTACGACTACTATCAGCACACCTGGAGACCTCTCAGCACCTCATGTTTGTTAATTCCTGTATCAGGATTTACATTTCTTATGTCTAAATGAAGATGGCTTGTCCACAGGACACTGAGCAGCAAGTCAGTAATTAATTCCAGCTACGTGCTCACGTCTTCTGGAAGCCAAAGTATTATCTGTGTAATAACATCCATTTTACCAAGGGAGCTGCGCAGGAGATACGGGGGTGAAGAAAATAAGGTTCTGAGAAGCAGAGGCACAAACCAACAGAAAGCTTAACCCTGCTTTTTGATCAGAGCAATCTACTCAATCCTCTGCTTAATCTTCAGAAAGACAGGCACTACCTTCAGGACAAAGCTGAACCCCACCCTTTTCTGCAACTCCGGAAAAGCCTTTGGCCGTCACAAGGTTTCCCTGAGCAGGGCAGCAGGATGCTCAGTGCTCTCTCAGAAAACTCTCTTCCAGTTTACCACGAACAGGTCCTGGATGCAACGTATCCAGACATTGTGAACCTGACAGTGGCATGCCTGGGGGCTATTCTGTTAAATACAGAGGCAGCAATGAGAAGTAGACACTTGAACGTGTCCAGAGAAGGGCAACAAGGCTGGCGAGAGGCCTTGAGCACAAGCCCTATGAGGAGAGGCTGAGGGAGCTGGGGCTGTTTAGCCTGGAGAAGAGGAGGCTCAGGGGAGACCTCATTGCTCTCTACAACTACCTGAAGGGTGGTTGTAGCCAGGAAGGGGTTGGCCTCTTCTCCCTAGCAACCAGCACCAGAACAAGGG
Organism: Picus viridis; assembly: GCA_033816785.1. Taxonomy (NCBI): domain Eukaryota; kingdom Metazoa; phylum Chordata; class Aves; order Piciformes; family Picidae; genus Picus; species Picus viridis. Next base: position 2,465,086 of record CM066592.1, read on the forward strand.
GACACAGTCTCAAGCTGCACCAGGGGAAGTTTAGGCTCGAGGTGAGGAGAAAGTTCTTCACCGAGAGAGTGATTCGTCATTGGAATGCGCTGCCCGGGGAGGTGGTTGAGTCTCCGTCCCTGGAGGCGTTCAAGAGGGGACTGGATGTGGCACTTGGTGCCACGGTCTAATTGTGAGGTTGTGGTTACAGGTTGGACTCGATGATCTTCAAGGTCTCTTCCAACCTTGGTAATTCTATTCTATTCTATTCTATTACGACATTCTCCCCTGAGCAGACATAAAATCCTTTGCTAAACTCAGGAGTCTAAGCAGCAAAGCAAATTAAAACTCCCTTCATTACCAAGGCACCCAGCAGCTCCAGCCTGAGGAGACACGGACTATCCCGTGAGACAATATCGTCCTCCCTGCCACTCAGAGCTGGTTTGTATATCCCAAATATTCCTCCAGATCTTCAGATGAGGGAAATACAAATGCTAACGAACTGGCCTTGAGCAAGCAGCGGCATGGGGCACCTCCCTTCTCCTTCAAACCCCTTTCCAGCAGACAGCTTGCTTAACGAAGCAAAAGACTTTCCCCAGAGCTGTTAGAAGCCCATGGTATCCTCTCTGCTACAGGTCACAGGGGGAACAAAAGCCCCTAACTGGAACTTAGAGATCCTGTGTCATGGTAATGCTCAGAGACCATTCCATCCCTTCTGAAAGGACAAGTGCTGGTGGATGGGATGGTGAGAAAGAGGCTGTGACTGTGAAGTCTGCCTTCAGAGCGACTCTAAGTGGGGTGATGGGGGATTGAGGGAGTGAAGAGAGCAGCAAGGGGAATAAAATTACCATTACTAGTAGTGGACATGAAAGCCACCATTGCCCTTGATGGCATCCATAAAGCACACCCTTCGTTGGTATTACTGTAATAGGGTAATATTTTCCGTTAGAGCTGCTACATGGAAAGCATTCATCCATGCCAGGAATGGAGGTCACTGTCTCACTGCTTCCTCAAAGCCTGCTCTGGGATTTCTCCTTCAGACACCCAACTCGCTCTCTCCTAGCACAAATTCTCTTTTTTCAGGAGGTGGGGCAGGTCAGTTTCAGAAGACAGGGAAAATACCTTAAAAGGGAAGATGAGCAGAGGTTGAGAGCAAAATGCAAATCCCCCTGCCACAGCAGGATCACCTAGGGCAGCTCACAAGCTCACAAAAGAATGGCTTTTGGAAGTCTCCAGAGAAGGAGACTCCACAACTTCTCCAGTAAAAAAGTTTTCCCTTCTGTTCCTGTGGCACCTCCTCTGCTCCAGCTTGCCCCCAGTGCCCCCTGTCCTGTCATTGGACATCCCTCCATCCTCCCAACACTGCCCTGCACATCTTTATCAACAGCAGTGAGGGCACCCCTCAGGCTCCTCTGCTCCAAGCTGAAGAGTCCCAGCTCCCTCAGCCTGTCCTCACAGGAGGATGTTGCACGCCCTTCAACATCTCTGTGGCTCGGTGCTGGACTCTTTCAAGCAGTTCCCCGAGGTCCTTCTTGAACTGAAGGGCCCAGAACTGGACACAATATTCCAGATGTGGCCTCACCAGGGCAGAACCTCTCTTGACCTGCTAACCTCAGCCCTTCTAATACAGTACCTCAGGATGCAATTGACCTGCCTGGACATTGTGATCCTGAGCAACCTGCTGTGGTCGATCCTGCTTTAAGCAGGGGGTTGGACTGGCTGACCTGCCGAGGTCCCTTCCAACCCTTACCCATTCTGTAGTTCTGTGCAAAGGAAGAGAAGCCAAAAGATTTGCTCCTCATTGCAATTATTTAAACTACATCCAAAAGCATCACTTTCTTTACAAGGTCTAAATAACCACACGCAATTACCTGCTAATTACTTACAATTAAACTGCAGTGCAAATAGGGGAGCTGCACGGAGATAATCAGATGGTTACTTCTACAATGTAAATTAATTGATAACAGGAGATTTACAATTGCAAATGAGGGCGATTACAGTTTGAATCCTCTGTTAGGCGTCGGGTATTACAAAGAGTTGATCCCTGAGCTTTCTTTTCCTTCAAGCTGAGCAAGTGTCAGCCAGTACCCAACTCTGGGGGTGACAAAGGGAGGAAGGAGTGGCTAAGTCGGCACGCACAGACTTTGCTGTTATATCCAACATGATTATCCCACAGATTTCCCATCACTATTAGTGGTTTGAAGCGTTTGCCATGCTGCTGGCAATAGGATATGTAGTTCTGATGAGCTTTGGAAAGAGGAATTTCTCCACCCTTGTTGTGAGGCTTGACAGGGCTCTGGGTGACCTGATGTAGTTGAAGATGTCCCTGCTTATTGCAGTGGGGTTGGACTAGATGACCTTCAGAGGTCCCTTCCAACCTAGGTGATTCTATGATCTTTCACTGGCATTTGCTTGAGCATATCCAAAGAAGGACAACAAAGATGAGTCCAGAGAATAAGACCTATGAGGAGCAACTGAGAGAACAGGGGTTGTTTAGTCTGGGGAAGAGAAAGCTGAGAAAAAGACCCCATTGCTCTCTACAGCTCCCTGAAAGGAGGTTGGATTGAGGTGGGAGTCAGCCTCTTCTTGCTTATATTAAATGCTAGAATGAGAGCAAATAACCCAAAATTGTGCCAGAGGAAGTTTAAGTTGGAGATGAGGAAAAATTTCTTTCCTGTAAGAGTGGTCAAAGATTGGAATGGGCTCCCCATGGAGGTGGGGGGAGACTCCATCCCTGGAGGTGTTCAAGAAACCTGTGGCCGTGGCATGTGGGGACATGGTTCAGTGGCCATGGTGGTGTTAGTCTGAAGGTTAGACTTGATGATCTTGGAGGTCTTTTTCAATTGAAATATTTATTTGATTCCCTCTCCTCCACCTGGCACTTGATTTAGTTTCTCTCACGTGGCTGTCTACAGCTCTAAACACAAAGTGTCTGCAAGTTTACACCTTCCAAATCCTGGGATTGCTTTTCATTACTTCACCAACCTGCAGAAGGGAAATCTACCCTCTCTTCAGGAAATCCCAGCAGTGGGGTGTGGGGTGTGTGTCTGCTGCTTTGCTGGGGTGTGCTTGTCCTTTTCTCAAAGGCTCTGCGTGTCCCTGTGTGTGCATTTGTGTTATTCCAGAGCATCTGCCCACTGTCCCCAGCTCCTCCTCAAAGGAGGACATCTGTGGTGGCCAGTGGTTGATTTTCTATTGACTTCTCTTTGAGGCTGAAGGTTTCTCTCATTACTTTCTCACAACACAGTCAGGATACCAATTTAGCCACACTGACCTTGTAGTGGTGTTTGTTTCTTCTTGCAGTAGTGCTGCATAGAGCATAGGTTTTATTACTCAGCCTGGGTCTGTGTTTTGCTGATGTGAGATGATGTGAAGCAGCTCAGTGTGGTCAGCAATCTGGAGCCAAGCCTAGAGGTTAGACCTGCTCTAAAGGCTTCCAGGAGTCTGAGATAAAGTTCAACTGATGAGGCAGGTTTGTTTAAATGCACCTGACCTAAAAGGTCAGAACTCTGACAGATGATTAAACAATCTGTGTCAAATTAGGCAGTTAGGGTGCTGGAAGAGAGAAACAACCTGTTCTGTGGTGTAAGCACTCAGAACATGAAGTTCAAGCAGGGCAAGTGTAGGGTCCTGACCCTGGGGAGGGAAGAAAAGCAAAGAACCCTGCAGCACTGCAGGCGAGAGGCTGAGCTGTTGGACAGCTCCACGGACAAGGATGTGGGAGTGCCGGTAGACAGCATGAAGAGCTATATGCTCCTATTGCCAACAAGGACAATGCTCTCCTGAGGTGCATTAAGAACAGTGTCACCAGCAGGTCAAGGGAAGTTCTCCTCCTCTCTACTCTGCCCTAGTGAGGTCACATCTGAATTACTGGGTCTAGTTCTCGGCTTTCCAGTTCAAGAGAGACAAGGAACCACTACAGAGAGGGCAGTGGAGGCTACAAACATGCTGAGGGGCCTGGAGCAGCTCTGTGAGGAGAAAAAGCTGAGAGCCTGGAGAAGAGCAGCTCCAGAAGGGATCTGATCAATGCTCAACAAGAGGCTGGGGGTAGACCCATTCAGTGGTGCCCAGTGGCAGGACAAGGGAAAATGGGCACATACTGGTACAGGGAGGCTCCATCTCAACATGAGGAGAAACTTCTTTGTTGTGAGGATGCTGGAGACCTGGAGTAGGCTGCCCAGAGAGATTGTGGAGTCTCCTTCCTGAAAGGCTTCCAACTCCCCCTGGCCATTGTGCTCCTGGGCAAGCTGCTGTGGGTGCCCTGCTTTAGCAGGGGGTTGGACTGGATGATCTCCTGAGGTTCCTTCCACTCCCCACCATGCCAGGATTCTGTAACACCACGGCCAACCTCAACCATTTAAAGTAACTGTCAAGACAGATCTGCAAGAATTAGGGTTGTGGGGTGTTTTTTAGCCTTCTGGTTTACGACCCTTTCTTTTTCATTCTATAATTAAACTGCTCAAACTCTCTCCTGCAAATAGCAAGAAGCCTATTTCAAGTGGAAGGGGAAAGTGCACCGTGCTGTGCCAACAGAAATAATGAATTCCTCCTTGGGTTGTTAAGACCTCTCCTGATTAGAACTACAACAGCACGTTGCAAAAAAACAGAGGGCAGTTTGGTAGTGCCTAAGTGGCTGAGTTTTCATTGTTTCCTCAATAAAGATAAAAAAGGTGCCAGAAGGATTATTAGCAGCTGAGGTCTCAAGTCTCTCCAAATGTGTTTTTGGGTTTTTTTTTTTACCCCATAACAGCACACATAAGCTTCCCAAATTCAAAACGTGAAGAGATCCAGTGGAAAGGGCATAAACTCTGGGCAATCTGGAGGCTGCTCTGAATGCATCTGCAAATGAGATCTTCAGGACTTTTAGGGTGCTCAGAGATAGCAAGTTTCAAGCAGAATGGTAATTTTCAGACTACTCCTTTCCCCCCCCTTCTGGTAGTCAGGAAGCTGCAGACTTATTGCAGGCTCACATAACATGCCATTTTCTGGTGAGGCAAGTTGTTATTTCCAAATGATAACTCTGCAACTCTTTCTTTAGTGATTTGTAACTCCAGACGGACTGCTCCAAATGCAAAACTCCTCCTAGCGTGTGAATGCTGCTCCCGTGTCACACCTTTGCACCCCAAAGCCTGACGTACCTCTGTGCTACAGAACAGAGCCACAGAAACATTCAGGTTGGAAAACACCCTCAGGATCACCAAGCCCAACCCAGAACCCTGCTCTACAAGCTTCATCCCTAAACCATAACTCCAAGCACCACATCCAACAGACCTTTCAACACACCCAGGGTTGGTGACTCCACCACCTCCCTGGGCAGCTCATTCCAAAGCCTGACCGCTCATGCTGGGAAAAAAAGATTTCCTAATGTCCAGCCTAAACCTGCCCAGTCATAGCTTGAGGCCCTTCCCTCTTGTTCTATCACTAATTACCTGTGAGAAGAGATCAGCACCAACCTCTCCACAACTTCCTTTCAGGTAGTTGTAGACCCTCAGCCTCTTCTCCAAACTAAACATCCCCAGCTCCTTCTTCAGTCCCTCTTAGCTTGGAGAAGAGGAGGCTCAAGGGAGACCTTATTGCTCTCTACAGCTACCTGAAGGGAGGTTGTAGCCAGGTGGGGATGGTCTCTTCTCTCAGGCAAGCAACACCAGAACAAGAGGACACTGTCTCAAGCTGTGCCAGGGGAAGTTTAGGCTGGAGATGAGGAGAAAGTTCTTCCCAGCAAGAGAGATTGGCCATTGGAATGTGCTGCCCGGGGAGGTGGTGGAGTCACCATCCCTGGAGATGTTCAAAAAGGCTTGGATGTGGCACTTGGAGCCACGATTTAGTTGTCAGGAGGTGTTGGGTGATAGGGTTGGATTTGATGATCTCTAAGGTTCTTTTTCAACTTTATTTATTCTATGATTCTTTATGAGATTTATTCTCCAAAATGAAGAGGAGAGGAAGGGAAGGAAGAGAGGGGTTTGTTTGTAAGATACCAATCAGCATGCAGTGATGTGTTCGTGACCACAGGGAAGGAGAATGTTGAGAGGAGACCCTTTGTGAGCAGCACATCAGGTCAGCTGGACCTCGGGTATAGCTTGAGATGGAAAAGAAAAGCTCACAAGCAAAAAGTGTTCTTCTGGTTTCATTGCCTTCAGGGGGCAGGTAGAAGACCAAAGCATGGTGGTCCAGAAGATAACTGCTTTCCTTGCATGGTTTGGTCAGGAGTTAGGTGGGAAACTGAAGGCAGGAGGCAGGATAATTCAACTGGAAATCCCTATTCTTATTCATTTTGCTTACAAAATAGGAAATGATCAGCTCTCCAATCTGTGGGTGACCCAGCTTAGCTAGGCTCTGCAACCTGCAGGTTAAACATGCATGATTATGGATGGCTTGTTAGAAGCATGACCGAACTAATTGATGGGAAAAAAATCCTGCTGCACCCAAGTGACCTTATTATTGTTCAGATGAAGAGAAGGTCCCCACAGAGCAGCGACAGCCAGCGCTCGAGGAGCATTTCCAGAGCTGCTGCAGTATTTCTCCAGCATGCAGAGAGATTTCACACTGCAGTCACCCCTAGCAGCATCTTCTATCAGGTGACAGAAAGGAACTTGCCACCCATCACGGGGAAGACGGTGCAGCAATCCTCTGAGAGATGCTGTACCGGCAGGATCATTAGAATGCACGACACAGAGCCTGGCTGCTATCAGATCAGCAGTGCATGGGAAGAGGATGTCTGTAATAGGGAACATACTGGCTCCAGCCTTCCTATTCGTCTGGGACACCCTCACTACACCCAAGTTGGGCTGACTGATTTCATCAAGGGGAACAGGCCATACGTAGAGGTCTGCAGCTGGCAGGTGGCACGAGGAAAAGGAGCACAGAATGTGCTCCAGCAGCTTTCTGCAGCAAGCCCAGCAGAGAACCAGGTGATGGTATGCAGTTGGCAAATCATTAGTGTATGCAGGGCTAGGAATCTAAAGGTTCCCTTACAAAAGCAAGGCAGAGAAACAGAGCACATTTCCCTATTCTTCAGCTCTATTGTGCTTCCTCTGTAGGAGGCGAAACCCAGCAATTACTCTTGAAGATGCACAGAGAGGGAGGGAGAACATAAATCAAAATAAAGAGAGTATGAATGCATTCTCCAGTTATTCAGTGGATATTTATTCAGCCAAGGTGCTTGGGAAGGCTTGTCATGGCGTGCTACCCGGCACATTAGGAGAAGTTTCTCTCTGATGGGTAATCAGAAGAAAAAGAGATGAAGAGGAAGGACAATATTGTGTGCGGCACACAGCCCAAATAAAGCCATTTAGAAAGAAAAGGTGGATGCTGGTGGAGGTTGCCATGAATGGCATTTCTAGCTCATAATAAACACACAGGTGGATTTTAGGAACACTTAGAGCACTTCTATTCTCCCACTCTAAAGGGGTTTTAAAGGGAGAGGGGGAGATAGTTCACCTGGACACCATGTAAGTTTAAAGACCATATTCTTGCTGTTTATAAAAAAAAAATAATAAAGCCTTTTGTGTATTTGAAGGTCAGAATTTCGATGAAGCTGGTGGAATCCATATTCATCAGGAAGAAACAAAGTAAGTCCTGGGAAGCCCATTAAAAAAATATAATGTGCTTTTTCCTCAGGAATTACTCTGAAATCGGGTGTCAAGTATCTGACTTAATGCTCTAATGGTATGGGGCTTGAACACAAGGGGAGGATTTGCAGGAAATATCTCTTCCTTATCTGATTAGAGAAGGAAACCAAAGTCTCCCAGCCTGACACTCCAAGGTGGCTTGCTGTCAACCTAAACCTCCAAAATTAACTATTTATCATTGGATTAAAAAACAAAGCAAACAGCAGAGCTCAGGTCAGCCTCGTTGTTCGAGCTCAACAACAATCAGGCCTCAGAGGAATGGATGAAAGAAACAAACAAACCCAACACAAAGCCAAGCAGGAAAAGAGAGAAGCACAACAAAAATGAGATGACCTGCCCACTGTTTCAGAGCATGAAACACAATGCCAGCTTCTGAGGCAGGACCTATAGAGACCAAGATATAGGCTGGAAATTGTGACAAACCAAGCATGGTGGCAGTTGTTACCGGAACAAAACACCTTGAAGAACAATTTCTGTCTAAGAAATGATTCAGGAGATTGCCAGCTATCAAGAAATCATTCAAGAAAGAAAAAGAAAAGGAAAAAAAAAAAAAAAAAGAATCTCTTTTTTTGGAAAGTCTCTCCTAATGGAAAATGCAGCAGCTCATCACCAGAGCCTGGCTTAGTGAAAAGAGCAGCCCGGAGGTTTTGTCAAGGCTGGAGCTTTGCAGATGTGATTTTATCTTAAAAGCAGGTCCTTGAAAACAACTGGGAGCGTGCCAAGGAGGCATGCAGGCACTTCAGAGATCTTGAAAAGAGATCATGGTCTATAGCAGGAGACAAATGATGAGAGCTGAGTTAGCCACAGGGTGTGCAGGGCCCAAGAAATCAAGCAGCATGGGAGCAAACACCTGGCAGGGGTTGTGCTGGATCCTTCCATCCCCACACCTCCCTCCCTCCACACCTGCTGGAGATCCAATGAGCTTTTGCTGAGAGTAATCCAAAGGCCTTATACCCCTGTCACAATGTTTTTTGGATTACATTGGGTCTGGAACCCTTCTGCTGTGAGAACAGGCTGAAAGAGTTGGGGTTGTTCAGCCTGGAGAAGGAAAGGCTCCAGGGTGACCTTCTGGTGGCCCTTCAGCACTTAAAGGGGCTATCAGAAGCCTGGAGATGGAAGTTTTAGCAGGACCCCTCGCAACAGCAAAAAAAGGTTTAAATTAGATTTAGACTAGTTAGAATAAAGACATTTTTACACAGGTGGTGGTGAGACCCTGTCCCAGGTTGCCCAGAGAGGTGGGAGATGCCCCATTCCTGGAAGCATTCCAGGTCAGGTTTAGGGCTCTGAGCAACCTGCTCTAGTTGCAGGTGTCCCTGCTGACTGTAGGAGGATTGGGCTAGATGACTCTGAAAGGTCCCTTCTAACCCAAAGCATTCTATGATTTTCAATGGATATTTATAGATGTTGATAAGCTCACCTCTCAGCCTTCTCCTCTCCAGACTAAATAGCCCCAGGTCTTTCAGTCTTTTTTTCCATAAGAGAACCACCTGTACTCTTAGCTGCCCTTTTCCTTATCTGCCAAGCAGCCACCAAGGTGTCCTCCTTCAACCCTGGTAATTGTGAAACTCTGCTACTCACAGAATCACAGAAACATTCAGATTGCAAAAGACCCTCAGGATCACCAAGTCCAACCGTACTCTACAAGGCTCACCCTTAAACCACAACCCCAAGCACCACATCCAAACCACCTTTAAACACACCCAGGCTTGGTGACTCAAACACCTCCCTGGGCAGCACATTCCAATCCCTGACCACTCTTGCAGGGAAAAAAAGTTTTCCTAATGTCCAGTCTAAAACTACCCAGTCACAGGTTGAGGCCATTCCATCTTGCTCCAGCACTAATTACCTGTGAGAAGAGACCAGCACCAACCTCTCCACAGCACCCTTTCAGGTAGTTGTAGAGAGCAATGAGGTCTCCCCTCAGCCTCCTCTTTTCCAAACTAACCATCCCCAGCTCCTTCAGTCGCTCTTCATCAGATTTATGCTCCATGCCCGTCACCAGCTTAGTTGCACTCCTATACAGCCTGCGACCAGAACAGGAGGGACGCGGGACCTGTTCGGATCGCTGCGTTTCTTTTCACAACAGTTTTGCACCCGCGGCTGGTCCTGCCCCGTGCGCCTGTCCCCGGCCAAGCTCCGCATCACGCCCGGTTGACTCACCGCAACCCCTTCCCGTCCGACCTCGCTCGCAGCGCCGCGCAGATAAACCGCAGCACCCTGCCCTCCCGGGGCCTTTGAATAACCCCCGGAGGCTGCAACTGTGGCCAGCCTCGCCGGAGGGGCCGGCTCGGGGAGGGAGGTTCCTCGCCAGGTGGGCATCGGTTTTTGGGGATTAAAAAAAACCCCAACCCTCCCCTTCGCCGAACTGCCGCGGGAAGGGTTGGGCTCCGCAGGTTGATCGCGGAGGCTGATCAGCGCGATTCAATTAGTCAAAACCGCAACATAACAAACGCTACACCCTTAATTTACAAAACCTGCTGCTCGTATTTGAGAAGAACAATGTTAAAAAGCCAAGGGGAATCCAAGAAAAAACAAACGATGAAAGCGGTTTTGCATTAGAAAAACACCCCAAACTTCTGCGGTACACTTGGGGTAGTAGAAGAGCAGACAAGCAGGAAGATGGAAGTTTAAAAAGCTGGGTTAAATTAAAGAAGGTAAAGAAATGTAATGAAAGTGGCTTCTGAGATGACTTGTCTTCCACAACCATGGACCCCTGTGCTGAAGCAGGTGGCAGTGCAGAGGCAGGAGGAGCTGCAGGCTCAGGCTGGGTGACAAGAATACAGGAGAGAGGCAGGGAAGAAAATAATTGATGTTTTCCAGCATATGTAGCTTCTCTGATGGGATATTTCTAATGCAAATGTCTGGTAGTCTGGGGACAGAGGCTGGGAATTTTGGTTTTTTTTTTAGCAACAAGATAACTAAGATGAGATTATTTATGCATGAATGCAATATTACGGTGCCAAAAAAAGCGAACCGTGAATTAATTCCCCTGCCCATGGATTTAAAGGACCAGGTCACAGCCTTGTCAGATGCTTTTGCATGTCAGAATGGTCTGTAGGAGCCTGGTGCGGCTGCTCATCAGGTTTTGTGCCATGTCACCACCGTAACAGACATCTCACAGACAGGTAAGAACTGAATCTCTGCCCTGACTTCCTCCTGGACCCACTGACCCAGTCCGAAGGACACAGATGCTATGGCCCATGGAGCAGGCATCCACAGCCTCAGCTTTAACACTTGCAGGGCAGCTGCAGCTGCTGAAATCCTCTGCTTCTTCCCCAGCTGTATTAAGGAATTTATAATGCAGCACTCAAAGCTCATCTCTGTGTTCATCAGAATGCCTTGTTCTACACTCTACACCCATTAACTACTGTGTAAGACACCATAAGCAAGATACTTGCATGAGGAGAGGAGTAAAGATCTCAGTGAATGGGCATTTAGTAGTTTCTGTATCACTTCAGAAGGGATCCAAGACGCCTTACACCATAAGCAAGACACTTGCACGAGGAGAGGAGCAAAGATCTCAATGCATTGACATTTGGTAGCTTCTCTATCACTTTAGAGGGGATCCAAGATGCCTTACACCATAAGCAAGACACTTGCACGAGGAGAGAAGCAAAGATCTGAATGCATTGACATTTGGTAGCTTCTCTATCACTTTGGAGGGGATCCAAGATGCCTTACACCATAAGCAAGACACTTGCACGAGGAGAGAAGCAAAGATCTGAATGCATTGACATTTGGTAGCTTCTCTATCACTTTAGAGGGGATCCAAGATGCCCCACCTGAAAGTTTTTAAATTAATCTTAATCTGGGGGCTTTTGCACTTTTCTTTAGAGAGCACAAATAGAGAAGCACAGTGTCTTTGCCCAAAACAATATGCATCATGAAGGAAATTCAGACTGACACTGTTTCAAGACAGCAAAGACCAACTGGTTTAACGACCCTGACAGGCATTTGTGAGCAAAATAAAATGTGAGTCTCATTTCTGCCCTACTGAAAGAATCTGCAACATGTTTTGATGTCACTCCATGAATATTTCATGTATGAACAACGTCTTGCTTAGCAGCGAGATGCTTCCAGACACCCATGAGAGGAGGTCCTGGGTGACAGGGAAGGTTTAATTGCTGTTTCTCAGTGAGCAACCCAACAGCACAGGAGCTTTTAGATCCTTATTGACTTCTTAATTGTTTTGTCAGATCATAGAATCATGGAATAGTTAGGGTTGGAAGGGACCACAAGGATCATCTAGTTCCAACCCCCTGCCATGTGCAGGGACACCTCACACTAGAGCAGGTTGTCCAGAGCCACATCCAGCCTGGCCTTAAATACTTCCAGGGATGAGGCTTCCACCACCTCCCTGGGCAACCTGTGCCAGCCTCTCACCATGTCAATACATAAAAAGTTTAGAAGTAAAAAAGAACCAAAGCAAGGCTAGACTTTTCCTGCTAATTAATGGCTCTATTGATCAGATAGCTTTTCCTCTAGCCTGATGTCACAAAACCCACTGGAATTCAGAAGGGTCCCTGCCAAGGAGGTATTTATCCTTATGCCTTGCTAGTGAAAAGCAAAGGCTGAAATCTCCAGTGTGGCTTTCTAATAGTGCATTGACAATGAAAGGCCTGAATGAAGCAGGGCAAAGTTGGATATTTACAGTCTCAGGAGCATTTTGGGTTTGATTTGCATTGAGTTTCAGGGTTCAACAGTTTAACAGCCACTTTTTCATTTCCTTCATTTCAAATGTAGGAAAAAAACACCCACCCAAAACCTCGCAAGGTTACACAGCAAATGAGAAACCAACCCCAAAATTCCACCTGGCAGCTAACCAATGGATGTAGGAAAAAACACCCCCCTGCTGCTGCAGCTGAAGTTCTGCCGAGTTTTGTGGCAAAACATTTGCACAGGCCTGGAAGTTGCCCATTAACTCCTGGCCTGAAAACACAAGGGATGAAAAAATAATGCACAGAATTTCAATGGCACTGCATATTCAATAATGGTAATGACTGAGAAGCTCTTTGCTGTGTATTTCTGGGGGAAACTCTGCTTGTCCTTGACCTTTGCTTACTCATTATTTTGTCAACACATAATGAACACGTTCATAATATCACATAAATGCCACTTATTGATACTGTCCCAAGGGCAACTAGTTATCTTGGAAGAACAGGGGCACATTAACATTTACTAACTCATTTAGCTTCTCCTCTGCATGGAACTGAAGAAATCCATTTGTCAAGTGGCACAGAAATGGATATTAAACAGGCAGTGGTTAGCAAGGTAATGCTCTGCATTTTGTCAGACAAGTGACAGTCATCTGAAGGGACAGCACTAACGAGAGCAGCAGTGATCCTGTGCTACCATGGCATGAGGGTGAGACCCCACCTTGAGTACTGCGTCCAGTTCTGGAGCCCATATTACAGGAGAGATGTGGACGTGCTGGAGCGTGTCCAGAGAAGGGCCACGAGGATGATCAGAGGGCTGGAGCACCTCTCCTATGAGGACAGACTGAAGGAGTTGGGGCTGTTCAGTCTGGAGAAGAGAAGGCTCAGAGGTGACTTCATTGTGGCTTTCCAGTATCTGAAGGGGGCCTACAGGAAGGCTGGGGAGGGACTTCTCAGGATCTCAGGTAGTGATAGGACTAGGGGGAATGGAATGAAGCTGGAAATGGGGAGATTCAGGCTGGAAGTGAGGAAGAGGTTCTTTACCATGAGAGTGGTGAAGCCCTGGAATGGGTTGTCCAGGGAGGTGGTTGAGGCCCAGTCCCTGGAGGTGTTTAAGACCAGGCTGGACGAGGCTCTGGCCAGCGTGATCTAGTGTAGGGTGTCCCTGCCCATGGCAGGGGTTGGAACTAGATGATCCTTGTGGTCCCTTCCAACCCTGACTGATTCTATGATTCTATGATTCTATGACTGCTGCTCCAGAACACAGATTCACAGAATGGTTTAGTTGGAAGGGACCTTAAAGGTCATTCAGTTCCAACCCCCCTGCCACGGGCAGGGACACCTTGCGCTAGACCAGGTTGCTCAAGACCTCATTCAACCTGGCCCTGAACAAGTCCAGAGAGGGAGGGGACAGGGATAGGGTGGTCTGGCAGGACCCAGCAAGGGGCCACCCACACTGACTTTCCCAAAGCACTGTAAGATCAACAGCACCGTGACTTTTCAAGAGCATTAATCAAGAAATGATCAAAGGGGCAACTGTGGCCTCTGTAAGGCACCAATCCCATCTCCTGAGCAGTGCCCAGAGTCTTTCTAGCCTCTCCATATGCCAAACGGGCAAAAGACAGTGGAAACAGGCAGGAGACAGACGTTTCTGTGCCTGCAGTACGGGCCCAGCTGACGGTATCACCTTGAGATTATACACATAGGCTGCAAATAAATACAATTTCCATTCTTGGCTTTCACATTTGTTCTCATTTAGCAACAGAAAGTTGCTGTGTGTACTGGATAAAAGCTTCAAATTCATCTTCAGTGAACTGTGCCTACTCAGGAGGGCAACGTTGCCCCCAGGCACCAGCTTCAACAAGGTTTGAGGTCACTCAGCAGTTCAGGTATTTAATCATATCATACAGTATCTCCTTACCTACAGATTTCACTGCTTTGGGAGATCATAGAATTGTTTTGGTTAGAAAAGACCCTTAAGAACAGGAAGTCCAAGCATTAACCCAGCATTGCCAAGTCCAACATTAAACCACGTCCCTAAGCACCACATCTGAATGTCCTTTAAATCCTTTCAGAGATGGGAACTCCACCACTGCCCTGGGCAGGCTGGTCCAGGAAATGAAAGCTCTTTTAGGGGAGAAATTGTTCCTCAAGTCCAACTTAAACATCCCTTGGCATAAGTAGAGACCATTTCCTCTTGTCTTGTCACTTGGGGGAAAATAAAACACCTGGCTCCAACCTCCTTTCAAAGAGTTATATAGAGCCAGAAGGTCTCTCCTAAGCCTTCTTTCCTCCAGGCTAAACAACCCCAGTTCCCTCATCTGCTCCTCACAAGGCTTGTTCTCCAGACCCATCATTAGCCTTGGTGTTCTTATTTGGACCACCTCCAGTGCCTCAGTATCTGTCTTGTAGTGAGGGGCCCAAGACCGCAAGCATCCTGATGGAGGATGGCCCAAATCATCGTTCACTGCTGATGGCAGGGGCAGGAGGGGCCAAGTGCTGCCTTTCCTTCAGCTGCTCCTCACCAGAATTTTGCTCTGGACCCTTCCCCAGCTTTAATGCCCTTCTCTGGACCCGCTCCAGCACCTCAATGTCCTTCTTGTAGCGAAGGGCCCGGAACTGAACCCAGCGCTTGAGGTGCAACCTCAGCAGTGCTGAGTACAGAGATGTTGAGTGTCTCCTGCAGCAAGGCCAAAGCCTGGCAGAGGGGTTTAAAGAAAATTAATAATAATCTTGTCTCTTCTATTATTATGGGTTTTTTTCCCCCTCCAGAACACATGCTCCATTATTCATCAGTGCAATACTCAGGGCCACTTAAGATTATTTTGAGCAGTTTGTTCACTGTGCTTGACTTTTATCTGGGAATTATTTTGAAAGACTTTCATAACAAATATCTGGGAAAGCACATGTCAGCACTTTGGCAGGGCTGGCAAATTTTCAGTGAGCTCAAGTTAAATTTAAAATGGAAATTGGACTAATTAATTACTTGAGATGGAACAAGAGTGGGATTTCAGCCTATGACTAAAATGAAACAATGCAAGAAGAAACAATTGGCACGGGCCCAGGGAGAAGCAGCACAGACAGCACTTTCCAGTGAGGGATTGCAGGCAGCAGAGAGTGGGAGCAGGCAAGAGTGGACAGGAGTGGGCAGGAGCATGCAAGAACAAGTAAGAGGTGACAGGAGCAGGCAGGAGTGGCCAGCAAGTAAGATCAGGCAGGAGTGAGCAGGAGCAAATGAGAGCAGACAGGAGCAAACAGCAGCAGGCAGGAACAGGCAGAAGCGAGCAGGAGAAGGCAGGAGTAGGCAGAAGTGAGCAGGATCAGGAAGCAGCAAGCAGAAGTGACTAGGAAAGAGTGGGAGCAACTAAGAGCAGGCAAGAGTGAACAGAAACAGGAGGGAGCATGCTCCCCAGGCTTGCATCCTCCTGTGACCTGTGCAAAAATGACCTGGAGAAAGGCACAGGAGTAACAGACTCTGAGGATGACCTCATGACATTGTCTCTCCTAATGGAATGAAAATAATGAGATGTCAAACCAAGACCTGATGGATCCTGGCAGACCCATCACCAGTGGCTGAGGGAACTGAGATTGTTCAGTCTGGAAAAGAGGAAGCTGAGGGGAGACCCCTCCTGAATGGAGGTTGGCGTGAGGTGGGGGCTAGTCTCTTCCTGCTAATATCAAATGATAGAATGAGAGAAAATGGCCTTGAGCTGCTCCAGGGGAGGTTTGGGTTGGATATTAGAAAAGAAAATAGTGCAAGAGTGGCCAGGCCCTGGAACAGGCTGCCCAGGGAGGTGGTGGTGTCACCATCCCTGGAGGTGTGCAAGAAACCTGTGCCTATGACACTTGGGAACATGATTTAATGGCCATCATGGTCTTAGGTTGATGAAGAAGTGGTGCCAGGGCTAAAAGGGCTGCCTGGCCGTGGCTGTGCACAGCTGTCACCGTGTCACACTCGTGGGACACAAGCAGAGCTGGGCTGCGGTGAGGGTGTCCAGAGAAGGGTGACAAAACTGCTGAGGGGATTGGAACACAAACCCTATGAGGAGAGGCTGAGGGAGCTGGGGTTGTTTAGCCTGGAGAAGAGGAGGCTCAGGGGAGACCTTGTTGCTCTCTACAGCTACCTTAAGGGAGGTTGTAGCCAGGTGGGGGTTGGTCTGTTCTCCAAGGCAACCAGCACCAGAACAAGAGGACACAGTCTCAAGCTGTGCCAGGGGACAGGTTCAGGCTGGACGTTAGGAAGAAGTTCTTCACAGAGAGAGATATTTGCCACTGGGGGTGCTGCCCAGGGAGGTGGTGGAGTCACTGTCCCTGGAGATCTTGAAGCAAAGCCTGGATGTGGCACTTGGTGCCACGGTCTAGTTGGTTGGATAGGGCTGGGTGATAGGTTGGACTGGAAAATCTTGGAGGTCTCTTCCAACCTGGTTGATGCTATGATTCTGTGAGAGCTGCTTCATAGGGGAAAGATGCTGGAAACCCATCTGCATCCTGGAATGCACTGGGAAGCTACAAGCATGGCTCTGAATAACCTGTATGAAAAGCTGGCTGCTTCCAAGTCAGAATCATTCTGTTCAAGGGGGAAAAAAATAGAGAGGAAAAAGTGCTTGGTAAACAGAAAACAAATGTTCTACACGAGGCTGCAAGAATGAATAAAGCAAGAAACTGCTACCAGGTTTTCATTTTGTTCTCTTAACAACAGCAGAAGGAACAGGAGTGAAATATAACCTGAGTGAGTAAGAGGCAGGTGGGGTAAGAAATCAATACACAAAGTTCTCAACTAAGCCAAGCTGGCTGCTGGGAGAGACCTTTCTGACAGATCCCACTGGAGGATACTGCAGCTTTAAACAATAAAAATAACATTAAAAAAATCACAAGCAGATGGATTTTTTTCTCCCCCTCCTCTGCTAATGTTGATTTAAAAGATGCAAATGTATTCACAAGCCAGGAGGGGAGGATGATGACTTAAACGTGTGGAACGGTGACCGTTAAAACACAGCGGCAGCCAACACACAAAAGAAAACAGGTTTCCCATTTGCTTTTCCTACATTCACCATGGAAACCTCTCTCCAAGCATCATCACCAGGTTCAGCTGGAGATGTACAATGGGAAAAGTGTTACCCTCCTTTTCATTTGTGGGGTAGAAAGAAGGACTTTTCCCTCGTGTGGTGTGTCAGAACAGTTTGAAATGGGTTTGTCCAGCCATAGAAAATCATACAATCATAGAATGGTTTGGGTTGGAAGGGACCTTAAAGATCACCTAATTCCAATCCCTCTGCCATGGGAAGGGACTGTTTCCACTAGCTCAGGTTGCTCAAAGCCTCATCCAACCTGGCCTTGAATGGTTCTGGGTGGGAGGCATCCACAATTTCCCTGGGCAACATATTCCAGCATCTCTCCACCCTTACTATGGAGAATTTCTCCAGTCTAATTCTTCCCTCTTCCAGCTGAAATCCATTCCCCCTCATCCTATCACTACAAGCCCTTGTAAAAACATCCTAGAATAGAATCATAGAATCAACAAGGTTGGAAAAGACCTCAGAGATCATCAAGTCCAACTTATCACCCAGCACCTCCTGACTAACTAAACCATGGCTTCCAGTGCCACATCCAATCCTCTTTGAACACCTCCAGTGATGGTGATTCCACCACCTCCCTGGGCAGCACATTCCAATGGTAAATAACTTTTTCTGTGAAGAACTTTCTCCTCACCTTGAGCCTAAACTTCCCCTGGCACAACTTGAGAGTGTGTCCTCTTGTTCTGGTGCTGGTTGCCTGGGAGAAGAGACCAAGCCCCACCTGCCTTCAACCTCCCTTCAGGTAGTTGTAGGGAGCAATAAGGTCTCCCCTGGGCCTCTTCCTCTCCACCTTTCTTGTAGACCCCTTTCAGGTACTGGAAGGCTGCGGTATGGTCTCCCTGGAGCCTTCTCTCCACCAGGCTGAACAGCCTCAGCTCCTTCAGCCTGCCCCCACAAGGGAGATATATAAACCCACAAATCAAAAGTTACCTATTACCAGTTCTCAGGTGCAGTTTTGGGGGGAATGGGGACAAAGGCTAATTTGAAGTACAGCAAAATGGGATCAAGTCTGTGATCTGCCCAGCCATCCCCACACAATCTCTCTTCCAGCAGGAACCTGCACTGAAAATACATCTGGAAGCGTCCAGGGTCTCTGACAAGTTACTGACAGCTGATGGATGGATCAAATCCAATATCTGGAATACAAAATGATAAGGTTCAGAAGTGAAGGGGATGAATGACAGTGGCTAAGGAGACAAACAGACTGGGGAACCTTCACAGCAGAAAGCTGCATCTCTTTTTCTCCACACAAGGAAGATAATGAATGGGCTGGCAACAGCAGGAATTCATTTTCAGCTGTGAATATTTGTCTTTAAAAAAGAGAAAAAAAAAACAACAAACCTTTGCAGTGCTTTTATAGTTGTGTTAGCAGTGTTGCTAACATGTGGAAGGTATCTAAGGCTTTAAGAAGCTTCACCATGACTGATGATAAACAGGTATCTGTGCCAGCATGTCATCACATAGGAGAGGTGGAAACGCTCTCCCAGGTCTCCCACTCGCACTACCAACACGCCATCACTTTATTCCCTTCCCAAAGCCATCAAAGTCACCTCAAAGACAGTTTGATGATCTCTAAACGTGTTCAGATTCACAAAAGGATTAAAAAAGAAAGTGTTTAGACACCTAATATGAGGAGAAACTTCTTTGCTCTGAGGGTGCCAGAGCTCTGCAGCAGATTGCTCGGAGCGGTGGTGGAGTCTCCTTAACTGGAGAGATCCCAGACCTGCCTGGATGCTGGGGTCCTGGGCAACCTGCTATGGGTGACCTTGCTTTAGCAGGTGGGGTAGGACTAGGTGATCTTCAGAGGTCCTTTCCAATCCCCACCATGCTGGGATTGTGCAACATGACCCTAAACAATAAAAGGATGGTAAAACCCCGCATGAAAAGCTGCCATTCTAGAAGCATCTTTTCTGCTATGAAATTCTGCTACAAACTTCTCCTTGTGCAGCTTTTACCATTTTAAATAATTTGGTCTTTTGTGTCATCAATAATTCACAATAATTACCAGTCATCAGTAATTATCAATTAATTCTCAGAATTCTCCTATTTTATTGACTTTTTATTCCCCCCCACACACTGGAGAAAGAGCTTACTCCAAAGGAAGTTTCCCTGCTTTAACAGGGGAAGGTTGGACTAAGTGATCTGAGGGAGCTGGGGTTGCTTAGCCTGGAGAAGAGGAGACTCAGGGGTGACCTTATTGCTCTCTACAACTACCTGAAGGGAGGCTGCAGACAGGTGGGGGTTGGTCTCTTCTCCCAGGCAACCAGCACCAGAACAAGAGGACACAGTCTCAAGCTGCACCACGGGAGGTTTAGGCTGGAGGTGAGGAAGAAGTTCTACATAGAGAGAGTGATTACCCATTAGAATGGGCTGCCCGGGGAGGTGGTGGACTCACCATCACTGGAGGTGTTCAGGAGGAGACTTGATGGGGTGCTTGGTTGCATGGTTTAGTTGATTAGGTGGTGTTGGATGATAAGTTGGACATGATGATCTTGAGGGTCTCTTCCAACCTGGTCTGGTCCATTCCATTCCATTCCATTCCATTCCATTCCATTCCATTCCATTCCATTCCATTCCATTCCATAGCTGCCTTCCAACCCTCAGCACTCTGGGATTCTGGGAGTCCAGACAGCCACACTTCTCTGGCTTACGATGCATACTTTTTTTTTCTGTCTGCTCCTGTAGCTTCCTCCCCCTGAAGCCCACAGTCACTGCCACAGCCTTCATTCCAGCTAATAAAAATCGAGCCATTTGCAGAAGTGGAACACGAGGCCCCATCCAAAACAGACACACATTTCCTGCTCATTTTTCCACCAACTAATTTTCCTTCCTCCCATCTCCTGCCTGTACAAATGACATCCTTCCTCCAGACCCATCTACAAGACCACAGAACCATTTAGCAATCCAAACCTGGATGCTCATTATCTGCTTCTCCTTCTCCTCTTTACTTTTCTCTTTTTTTTTTTTTTTTTTTTTTGGCCTCCATTCACCTTTTTCCTCTCAACTTCCACAATATTTGGGTCAGTAGCATCTCCCCTGGCTGTATTACTAATTTATAAACCTTTACAAGAACGACCCAGACAAAACAGTCTGCAAAATCAAAACACCCTCAGGGACAGTTGGCCAACTTCAGCTCGCAATTGCTAGCAACAACTGCCCTTCCCTCCCCTCCCTTTTTCAGAGCAGATGTTTAATTGAAGAAGGTTCTTTTGTTTTTACCTTCAAAGGGAATAATAAGAAGAGTTTAAAAAACCTGAACAAAAGAAAAAAAAAGGAAAAAAAAAAATGGTGTTTGGCTGGAGAGAGAGAAAGAAGGATGAAGCTGAAGAGGTTGGTTTTTTTTTCCCCTAGTCCCAAGCTAATCCTGTGGGAAATCAGTGAAATTCAAAGGGCTTTTCTGTTTCTTTTTCTCCCCCCCCCCAATGGAACATCTAAGTCAGCTCATGTTGATCTGAAACTCAGTTTACTTTACAAAGGCTAAAGAAATAAAGCAGTCCATCAATTATTTAAAGTGTTTGGCCCTGATCCTGTAAGGCTTTGGGTACATGCTTAATTTCATCACAGCCTTAAAGCCAGAGCCTTCCACAGACAGAGGCTTGGTCAGAAAAGTGGCTGGAAAAGAAAATGCCTGAATTGGCTTTTCCAGGGAGAAAAATGGTTTGGTCATTAATGGCAGAAGCTCTAAGCAGGATGAATCCAGATCCTGTCTCTCAGGGCATGGTCCCCGGCACCCCACTGCCCCTCATGTTAAACCACCTCCTTTAGCAACTATCTCAGAGTAGGACAAAGGACAGTGGATATAAACTACAGCACAGGAGGTTCCACCTCAACATGAGGAGGAACTTCTTCACTATGAGGGTCACAGAGCACTGGAGCAGGATCCCCAGTGGGGTTGTAGAGTCTCCTTCTCTGGAGACTTTCCAGACCCATCTGGATGCATTCTTGTGTGACCTGTGCTGGATTCCATGGTCCCGCTCTGGCAGGGGGGTTGAACTCAATGATCTCCAGAGGTCCCTTACAAACCCTAACATCCTGTGATCCTGTGATAATTAAAGGGGATCCAGATGTGGACTAAGTGTCAAGGAAGGAGTGACTGTCCCCTTCTCAACCTTGTGGCCTCACGCCAGACCAAAGGGGAGCTGAGCCTCAGCGCCAGCTTGCATTCACTCTGCCATTCCCTGGGTCCTTTTCAGCAGAGATCACAGAGTGTTAGATGCTGGAAGGGACTTCCAGGGGTCATTGAGTCCCACCCCCAAAAGCAGGATCACCCAGGGTAGTCTGCACAGGAATGCATCCAGGCAAGTTTTGAAAGTCTCCAGAGAAGGAGACTCCGCAACTCCACCCTGGGCACCCTGCTCCAGTGCTCTGCCACCCTTACTGTAGAGAAGTTTCTCCTCCTGTTGAGGTGTAGACGCTCAGATAGCACAGGTATGAGGTAATTATCTATATAAATACACTACATTATATTAAAATAGAAGTACAGATAGCACACATAATCTTTGTCCTTACAAGAGGCAGATTGCAATGGAGAAATGCATTCTCCTCTTCCATGGAATTTAATTAGTTGCTAAATTTAGATGCTGTCAGTATAGTTACAGAGGCTTCTCTGCAGCTGGATTTAAATACTGCATGATATTTTATACTTTACACAATGGCCAGCTATTTCTAGGGGAGTGCTTAGGTTTGCTCACAACGTTTTAGACAGCTACATCGTATCTGATGCCATCTTCAAAGAGAGAATTTCAGTGCCAGGTATGGGTGGGTTTAAAGGAAAGATTCAGAGAGAGCTGGGAAGGACTGATCCAAGATGAAAACACAGCTGCAAAAATAATTACATCTGCTTTAGGCATAAGACAGAGCTAAGATGCAATCCATGGGGGATGAGAAGAGAAACCAGTGATAAAATTTCTCCTCTGCCTTAAACTTCTCATTTTTAGTAGCTCACTACCCTAAAACTGGAAGAATTTGGGGGAGCTTACCCTGAAGTGCTCAAAGATCTCTGTGTCTCTGACCACCTTGGCACATGCATCTCAGTTCTTCATCTCCAGTACAACAGCACACAACCGGCACAGGAGAATTCCACAGGGATAATTAAAGAGCTGCAATTTTGAGTCTGTTCTGAGACTACAATCAGAAGGGTCAAATAAGTTCTCCAGTTTAATTCTAACTGCTCCTGCTTCAAACTGCAGAACTTCCCAAGGTATTTTTCTCCTGGAGATGTTTGGCTTAGCTTTAGTCTGTCCTGAATTTTCAGAGCCTTACTCCAAAGTCCCTGAGACAGCCAGCAGCAGCCATTTCAGACTGCTGCAATTTGTGCAGGATTTTAGAAAGCCTTGAAAAGCATTCCCCCACCCTTCTCCTTTTGGCTTGATTTTCATTTTTTTGAGGAGACTCACACAGCCCAAAATTCTTTGCAGGACCTATGCTGTGATAATCATAGAATTGGTAGGGTTGGAAGGGACCTCAAGGATCAGCCAGTTCCAACCCCCTGCCATGGCCAGGGACACCTCACACTACAGCAGGTTGCTCACAGCCACAGCCAGCCTGGCCTTTGAAACCTCCAGGGATGAGGCTTCCACCACCTCCCTGGGCAACCTGTGCCAGTCTCTCACCACCCTCATGGGGAAGAACTTCTTCCTAGCATCCAATCTCAATATACCCAGTTCTAGTTTTGCTCCATTCCCCCAGTCCTATTACTCTCTGACACCCTCAAAAGTCCCTCCCCAGCTGTCTTGTAGCCCCCTTCAGATACTGGGAGGCCACAATGTGGTCTCCTCAGAGCCTTCTCTTCTCCAGACTGAACAACCCCAACTCCCTCAGTCTGTCCTCATAGGAGAGCAGCTCCACCTGACATCCCAGCTCTGCCAGAGACTGAAGCTGGATGAGCCAGACTAAGCCAGACCTGGAAGTGCCATTTGAAAACACGACCCTGAAGTTGGGTTTGGTGTTGGGTTTGGGTTTTTTTGCTGGCAGCTGGGATTTTCCAGGTGTAGAACTGCATTATCTGCGTGGTATCAGGACTCAGTTGAAGTTTGATCTGTAAGATTAGTTTCACTCCAACCCCTTTGGACGCTTGCAACGCCACCACCACCAACATTTCCTTTCTCCCTACACGAATCTTATTTGGTTTTGCACTGCAACTCTGCTTTAGAAAGCAGTTTAGTGGCAGTGCTGCAGAAATATGAATCAAATTTTCTTGAGTTGAAATAGAAGAAGCTATCCAGGAAAGGATAATCCACTTTCCTAGGGGCACTGATGCCCTATTTTAGGTAATGGTTCTAAAATACAATAATAATCATAATAAGAAAATGGTCCTGTGATACAGAACGTGCTGATAGCAAGCAGCCTATCAGAGGCAGGCTTGCTGTCTCTGGGAGTGGTTGGGAGCATTGGCTGAGACACAAAACTGCCCCACCACAAAGCTCAGAACTTCCTAGCGTGTTAAAATCAAGCCTAACAGCTGGGAGGGGGTTTGGTCCCAGGGCTGATTTCAGTTTGCAGACCACTCCACTGACAGGTTAATTGCTTTTGAAAGAGGATTTAAAGGATGTTCCTCCTGGCCCAACGAAGAAGCTAGATGTCGTCTTCAGACAGAATGGGTGACCCTCTGCACTACCTGAGCAACCAGGATGAAGATCACTGGGGATGCAGGAAGGGGTGGTCCAGCCCTGCTGCCAGTCCCTCCTCTCCTTAAGAGCATGAGAGCTTCCTTGGCAGCAACCCCACCATAAACAAAGCTTTTGACAAGTCTCAGATTGTGTTGACAGAGAAGCATCCATAATTCAGTCATCTCTGGGATGTCTTTCTTACTGCTAACTGCATGACCCACACCGTGAGTGGAGCCACCAAAGCAGTAAGTGACAGAAGATTCTAAGTAGAGGAGAAAAGAATTGAAAGGAGGAACTTTTCCCTGGCCTTTTGAAGTTTTCTTCCCATGCTTCCTGCTCTTCACCAATTTTCCACCTCCTCTGTGACTCCCATGTTTTCCTATCCCAAAGCAAAGAGATAGATCAGTGGTTCTTTAAGCAGCATCCACCCCAGAGAATCACTATGGTTGGAAAAGACCTTCAGGATCATCAAGTCAGACCATTGTCTATCTACCAGGGTCACCACTACACCATATCTTTGAGCACCATATTTAGACAGCTTTTGGGTACATCCAGAATGGGGATTTAACCACTTCCCTGGGCAGCCTGTTCCAGTCTTTGATAACCCTTTTTTACCACACAAGTCCTTTCCTTCTGCTCAGCACAGACTGCTCAGGAGACAGAGCTTCCAAGGTACAGCTCTGAGGACAAGTGTGTACAGAGAAGCAAACCTAAAGTAATTAAACAAACAGCAATAGAAACATTGCATCCTGTCCATTCCTGCTAGCTGTGGCAGAGTAGACTCCTCCTTGCCATGCCTGCACAGGAGCTGTGATGTTTCTCTTCATCTGCTCTAAGGATTAAGGACTCTCTTCCTACCTCCACTGGTTGGCCAATGTTGTCCTGTTCAGCTCCACTGCAAGCTGCTGCTTACATGGGATTGAATGAACCAGAAGAAGGTATTATTGAGCAGTTATTGGCATCTTTCACCACATGCTGTTGGGTCTCTAACTTCAGTGGTCCAGAAGATTGAAGTAGAAAAGCAGATGAGACAGTGCAATCATGCTGTACAGCTAGAGAGTGCTTGCACCTGGAAAAACACTGCCTGGCCTTGAAACTCAATCTTGTAGCGATAGAATGAGAAGAAACTGCCTCAGGTTGCACCAAGGAAGTTTTAGGGTGGACATGAGGAACAATTTCATCCCCAAAAGGGTTGTCAAGCCCTAGAACAGGCTGCCCAGGACAGTGGTGGAGTCCCCATCGCTGGAGGGGTTTCATAGCTGTGTAGGTACTGAGGGACATGGTTTAGGGGTGAGCTGGCAGTGCTGAGTTAATGGTTGAATTTGATGATCTTGAAGGTCTCTTCCAACCAAAACAGTTCTATGATTCTAAATACCTTCTTACAATGCACATATCTGTCCTGTGGCGAAAGTTATCAGTGGTGTACATGGCCTGGGAGTGTCACTGTGTTTATAGCTCTGAGTTTTCTGCTGTAGTGTGACACAACAGAATCCAGGGCAGACAAAACCTTCTCAATCAAGTTCTTTCTTTTCTTATGGACACCCACTAAAGAGAAATAATTCTGTTAAAACAATTGCATCTTGCTCCCATAACAGCTAGCAAGCTGCTTGGTTGGTTGGTTTTTTCCTCCTTTCAAGTCTGGTGAAGTAACTGCAAGGGGGTTGGACTAGATGATCTCTGGAAGTCCCTTCCAACCCCTAACATTCTGGGATTGTGTGATTCTGTGAATGAAAATGACCAGTCAAAGCCAGCCACACTTTTAATATCCACCCCAGGCATGAAGGACATGCAAACTCCTAAACCACATACTTGCTGCAGAAAGCCCTTGGCTGCTGAGGCCACGTTGTTCCCAGATTCCATTGAGCTGAGCAAGCAAAGCCAGGAACCCATTAATTTGCTGTGTGAGTTATGGTTCCCTGCAGCACCTTTTGTTCACTGTCAAGGTTCTGCAACAATGACGAATGCAGCTACATTCAGCCCCAAACTCTAGAATTTGATATACTAAATCATTCTGGATATTAAATGTCTCAGCAATAAGCCTGGCAAGTGAATTCCTCTGGAGCCCACACTTTTTGCTGTACACGAGGCAGGAGGGACTCCTCGTGTAGTCCTCTGTTGCTTCATGGAAAAATCAATCACAGAAATCACAGAAGGGTTTGGGTTGGAAGAGACTTCAGAAATCATCTAGTTCCAACCCCCTGTCATGGGCAAGGACACCTCCCTCCTACCAGGTTGCTCAAGGCCCCTGGCTTTGACCATTTCCTGAGGTGTTCATCCAAAAAAGTAATGATGTGATGGAATCCAAAGCAGTCTGCACCAAGGCATGCAATGGTATCATTAAAGAAATCTCTGAGAGGTGTGCCTTTGATTCACCGGGGTCCCTGAAGCTTTCTCCCCAAACTAAGGGCTCTGGCTGGTTGAAACAAAGAGCTTCAGGGCAGTTTTGTAACGTGTTTTCCCACATCCTGAGATAAAAAATGAGCTAAACTCTTAAATAAACAAACAAGAACAAAAAAAAAAAACCCTTTTAACATTTGGGTTTGGCCTTGCCTTGGAAAGTTTTCTCTCCAATGCAGTGTGAAAGCACTGTCATTCCCAGGAAGAAAACCCAGCATGGTGGGGATTGGAAGGACCCTCTGTGGATCACCCAGTCCAATCCCACTACTAAAGCGGGGACACCCACAGCAGCTTGCCCAGGATCACAATGGCCCAGCTGGGGTTGGAAGCTCTTCAGAGAAGGAGACTCCACAACCTCTCTGGGCAGCCTGCTCCACTGCTGCATCACCCAGGGGAAAATTTTTCCTGATGTGAAAAAAAAACCCACACCAGAATCGCAGGAAAATTCACACAACTTGTGTCCAGTTCTGGGTCCCTCAATTTAAGGAGGACATTGAGACACTTGAAAGTGTCCAGAGAAGGGCAATGAGGTTGGGGAGGGGTTCGGGGCACAGCCTTGTGAGGAAAGGCTGAGGGAGCTGGGGGTGTTTAGGCTGGAGAAGAGGAGGCTCAGGGCAGACCTTATTGCTCTCTACAACTACCTGAAAGGAGGTTGTAGCCAGGTGGGGGTTGCTCTCTTCTCCCAGGCAAGCAGCACCAGAACAAGAGGACACAGTCTCAAGCTGTGCCAGGGGAGGTTTAGGCTGGAGGTGAGGAGAAAGTTCTTCCCAGCAAGAGAGATTGGCCATTGGAATGTGCTTCCCAGGGAGGTGGTGGAGTCACCATCCCTGGAGGTGTTCAAAAAAGGTTTGGATGTGGCATTTGGAGCCATGGTTTAGTTAGTCAGGAGGTGTTGGGTGTTATGTTAGACTTGATGATCCCTAAAGTCTTTTGCAACCTTATTGATTCTATGAACTTCCAGTGGCTACTGAAAGACACCACAAATCCACCTGGAGAGCTGAGGCAGCAGGAGGCAGTTTGGGCTGTTGGGAGGTCACCTGTTGTTCCTGTTTTAATAGCAGTCACTGCACATGCAGATAAAAATTCCACTTACCCTAGTAAATAAACAGGGAAGACTGCAGCAAAATAAACAAACAGGGGAACACAGCCAGAATGCTTAAGCAGCAAGACACAGGCAGCATTTTCACTCTTACCAACCTCACTATTAATTTTGATTTTGTTGTTGTTTAACACGATCTTCCCCCGCCCGCAGCAGAGCGGAGACGAAAGAACCCAAGGAATTTCATCTCGACCTAATTGTAAAGACTTGCTCAGGGAATCCTAAACCAGAACAGATTAAGGCTTGAGGAAGGTGGAAACCATTGCCATTTCATTTTTAATTTCTCCAAATCACCATCAGGTTTATCACAGTGGTTAACACCAGGAAGACTTTGCAAGCTTCATAAACAGTGGAGGTATTACCTATTATCACATGAGTACAAATTAGTTTGACCTTTCCAGCTTTCTCATTCTAGGCTTCCTTTTTTTTTTCCACTTCACTAGAGAAAATATTGAGTCAATCCTTGTTCTGTGCTCTTCATTCTCAGCTAGATTTGATTTGTGTTTTATTTCCTCCCCCTCCCTACATCTGCAATTCGGAGACCCATCAAACGTTGCATTCACCCAAGCAATTCCTATTTGAACCAGCACAAGGCACAGAATAAAATAACAAAGAGAGGAAAGACACAGCCTTACACAATCCCAGCGTGGTGGGGGTTGGAAAGCACCTCTGGAAATCATCCAGTCCAAAACCCCCTCCTAAAGCTGTGGCACCCACAGCAGCTTGCCCAGGAGCACAACGCCCTGGTGGATTTAAAGTCTCTCCAAAGAAGGAGACTCCACAACCTCTCTGGGCAGCCTGCTCTAGGGCTCTGGCACTCTTACAGCTGAGAAGTTTCTTCTGTTCAGATGGAACCTCCTGCGCCCTACGTTGTGCCCATTGCCCCTTGTCTGTTGCTGGGCACCACTGAAAAGAGGTTGGCCAAAGCTTTGCTTAGTATTGCTCCACATCTGTTTCTCTCTCCACCTCTCCCTCCCCGGTACAACAATGTGCTGTATGCTCATTTAACATTCATTGTAGGAAGTGCTGGCAAACAGGGAAACATTTGTGTGGCAGCAGAGTTGGGAGAGGGAAAGGTGCTGAGTGCTTTCCATCTGCCCTGCCCATCCCTAGGGCTCACAGACCTCCCCCTGCCCACAAAGAGATGCCTGCTTGATGCCCACTGAAAGTGGAGTTGGCAGATCTCTTCTGCTGCGTGGATTTCTGGCCTGGACTAACACTGAGCTGACCTTAGCAGATGTGTACATAGAATCATACAAGTGACTGGTTGGAAAAGACCTTAGACTGAGTCCCACAACAAACTGACATCTCCCTGTACATAATTGTTAGACCATGCCCCTGAGCTCCTCAACCATACATCTTTTAAACACCTCTAGGGATGGTGACTCCACCACTGCCCTGGGCAGCCTGTTCCAATGCTTGATGAACCATTCAACAAAGATTTTTCCCCCTAATATACAACCTACACCTTCCCTGGTAAAACTTGAAGCCATTACATCCCCAAAACCACTTCCTGCAAGTCATCAATGAGGAGAACTGCATACAGTCAAACTTTTCCTTGTGCCAAGCACCTTTCAGGGCAGCTTCTCTGAACCGACTGTCTGCTCCCTGCTTGTGGGCACTGGTTTTCTGCACTGATTTCTGATTATTCTTCATGAATAAGCAGATATCAGCAAGTCTGGATCCAACAGAGGGACCCTTTTGTTCTCTTGATCATCTTGTGTTGAAAGGAAAGGAGCTGGGGAGGAGCAGAGAGAGGGTAATGCTGAGCAAGGCACAAAAAGCCCTTTGCCTGTCAGACACAAGGTAAGAGGACCTGCTGCATCAGGCTGTGCAAGGAAAGATGGAGAGCAGCGAGCACTAAAGGAGTGGGGGAAATGAAGGGGAAAACTAGGAGGCACAGTAGCTTTGTGGGTCACAGAGAACCACAACAGCTGTGAAAGGAGAGAGCAAAATGAGGTTTGGGGGGTGTTTTTGTTTTTTTTTTTTTTTAAAGTGGATTCCTCAGACATAAGACAATTCTGCTGTAAACGCTGGAATTAGGGTTATAGGCAAAAAAAAAAAAAATGCAATTATCCACTTGAAGTCCTGCAAACTGGCCCTGGCCTGGACTCACGGAAAGGGATTCACTCCCGAAGCTCCTGACTGGGAGGGATGTGCCGCGGGATGCGCCGCGGGATGTGTTGCAGGACGCACCATCCCCAGCCGGGGCTGAAACTGATCCGGCCGCGGCTGGAGCCAAGCGGGTCGAGTGCTGCCACCCTGTGGGATCCGTGTCACTCTCTGGGATCTCTGTCGCTTTGTGGGATCCGAGTCATTTTGCAGGATCCGTGTCACTCTGTGGGATCCTTGTCACTCGTGTCTGCTTGTCTCTCGTTGCTCTGCGGTCTGCTGAGCTCCTCACTGTCGGCACTGCACTTGGATTTGGGAAAGCACGGGGAGCTTTGAAGCCCCAAAGAGCTCTTTCCAGAGAAGTGGTAACACCCTGAAATCCATTTAAACTTTACTTGGGGAGCTGGAAATGGTTAAAAATCCGATTTGTTACTGAATTCTAGCCAGAATAAGGAGAACTATTCTAATTCAGATTAATTTGCATGTCAGGAGTAACGATCTGATGTCCTTCCACAATTCCTATTTACTGAAGCATATCAAGGCCTGGGCTGAAATCCTGGTTTGTGCAGCACTAAGAGCTGATTCTGCTCGAAATTAGTCTTCTGCTGTACTTCACATTTCATTCATTTCTACTTCCAGCCATACATGCACAACAAAAGGCATTATACATCTCCCTAATTGAACGATACAGATCAATTAAATATGAAAAGTCACTCTTGGACTAAAACCCTCTTAGGCAAATGTTCTCCTCTTATGCTAAGTGACTCGTTTGAAAAAAAACCCTACAACTAGGAGCTGAGTGCTGTTCAGAAGCTTCTTTTATTACTATTATTTCCAAAAGACTTGAGAGGCAAAGACCAAGAAGATTCAGCCATTCGTTCATCACAAGAGGATACAGAACTTTTACCTCCAATGCCCAACAGCGAGGCAGTAGGGATGAGAAGAATCCTTATTAGGTGAAAGCTGTCTGGTGCTCAGTTTGGGAAGTGAAGATCCTTCCTCTGCTCAGCACCAAGCAAGCCTGTCACAGGTCACACCATAAACACCAGGTACAGCGTTACCAAAGAATATAATGGAAAAGAAAACCACACCAAATGGATTCATGCACCATTGGGAGCCCACCAGCTGCAGGTTCCTCACACACATGCTAGGTAAAAACGTGGTGGTCCCACTAAAGGTCCAAGGAGAGAAGATCCAGCAAATAGTTCACACAGGATGATGTCAGAAACCAAGGTTGCCGTGGGTGGGCTAAGAAAAGCAGCTCAGCACTGTGGCAGTTAGCCAGGATGTTTCTTTTGCCACTGACTCAGCCATATGTGTTCTTTGCTAATACACAACTTGTTCTATAAATTGACTTAAACCTGGTACAAGCCTACAGCTAAGTTAAGAGAAGGTGGCTCGGATACATCAGCCCAAGGAAAGCAGACCTACCTGACAGAAACCTGGACATCTTATGGGCTGCTTCAATCCTAGAATCAGCTCTTGGCTCATAGGTAGTGAGTGGCACGAGACTATAAAGGTACAGAACAGACTATGGCTCTCTCAGGAGATGGACATGGAGGAAGCAGTGGAGCAGAATTCAGTTTTTATACTGATTACTCACTAACAGAGGCCAGGAAGGGGGAGACCTCTCAAACCATGGCTTTGGATCCAGCTGGAGAAAACCCTCTACTCCAGGCTTTATAGCTCCAGCTAGAAAGATGTGAAAATAGGAGATGAGGACCATAACCATACAGCCAGGGAGCAGCGTAGACTGAATATCCCCAGCAATCCTTAAGACAGATGGCTAGTTGGGTTTTCACACTCCTATTACTGGAAGCACAGAGATGGAAATGTGTTTAATTGTTTGAGCAGGATGTTGTTTAGAAGTATTCCCAAATAATATCCTGTTAGCTGCAGGGGAAAAAAACACAGGAGTTTAATAAACTTAGAGCTGGGTTCAGAAACCACTGGTAGGTAAT
Organism: Picus viridis; assembly: GCA_033816785.1. Lineage (NCBI taxonomy): Eukaryota > Metazoa > Chordata > Aves > Piciformes > Picidae > Picus > Picus viridis. Next base: position 2,496,600 of record CM066592.1, read on the forward strand.
TAATATTCAGCACAATTCAGCTGAAATTACCATTTGGCACACAGGGGTTTTCCATCACAAATATCAGCTTTGCCATTTGTTCCCTGTTCCCAGTCTTCTAATTGACCAAAATGACCTGCTAAACCTTATGGAGACTGGGTTTAAATGCCACAGCTCTTCACTGTTTCAGCGTTTATATAAATAAATTATGACCACAGATTGTCTCTGAGGCCAAAAAAGATCTTCTGCTGGTAGAACTTTAATCAATCTGGAGTTAGAAGTGGCTCAGGACTAACTTGTTTCCTGAAGAGCTACCAAAGGCACCCTGCTGTTGGAAACTTCAAATAACTACACCTTTGGTCCAAGATCCCTTTATGGCACCAGATTTCATCAGCTCTGGCTGTGTCCCCTTGGCTGGGTACAATCACAGACCAGTTGCTGGGTTTTGGAAGAGACTGCTGGAGATCATCAAGACCAAACCCCTAATGAAGCTGGTTCATCTAGATGAGGTTGCAATCCCCCTCTGCTCTCCCCAGCACACCAGACACCACAGAGGGATGTTAATTCAGGAGATCCCAGGAGGTGCAAGTGGTGGTCAGGCTGGAAATTAAACTACTCCCAAGAAGGGCTGTGGGAGGTGAGGGACACTGATGGCAGGGTGAAGGGCACAAACCTGTTAGTGACCATGTTACTTCTGAGCAAGGACTGCAAAGGAAGAGGAACCATCACCCAGGATTGCTTTCCTGGGTTAAAAAGTTCTGGAAAAAGCCAAACCTGACAGTTGGTCTTTCAACCACCTCTTGCTCTGTAAACAAGAATGGGGAAAGCCCATGTGAGATGGTTCATAACACTTGTGTCCACTTAGTCTCACTGAAGCCTGGCTCCAAGCCTCTGCTAAAACAAGGAGGAGAAAAGGTGATGAAGTACCAGTGAGGTACTTGGCTTTTGGTCTTTAGTACAGTGTATCTTAGGAGTGCTTGGTACTGGATATATCAATCCTTGTACTCATTAACAGAGATGTTTGGCCATATCTGAGATGTCTCCATCTTCAAGTAATAGAGCATGAAATGCTGACCAACTGGGAGCTTAGGAAAGAGCTAATGGAAGAAACAAATGTGGTACAACTGTGTAGAGCTGCTTAACACAATGTGAAAACTAATCCCTGTAAAGGTAACTTTAAGACTGTAAATGGTCCTGGATTATTTCATTGAGTCCTCAAAAGATCTCTTTGAAGTGGAATAATGCAGCAAATGTATCACTTGCCTCACTGATGTCCACGTGCTGATCCATCTATGCTGTAATTGCATCCCTGAGCAAATAAAGTCCCAGTTTACACTGCAGAGCCTCAACTTCCCCCTTAATGCTCTGGCTCCCTAAATTTGAATTGTGCCTATGTCAAGGTCACTAGATTAATTGTGACCCTGCTGGTCCTGAGGGTTTGACTTTCAGTGATCTAACCCAGCAGTTAAACCACCCCCAACAAATCTTTTTCTTGGTGTCTTGTGGAAAGAGATTTTTATCCAGCAGATTAAGATAAAAAGTGACTGTTTGTATCCAGGGAAAAGCAAAGGATGAAGTTATTTCCCAAGTACAACACAGACAGCACTGCAAGCCCCTGTATAGAGTAGAAAATGCCTTTTGTCCTGCTTCCTAAATGAAATGGGAACCTGTTTGATGCTAAGCAGCTTTAACCCAAAGAGGTTTTGCTGTAATATCGCTGTTTTTGGTGAAGGATGGGGGGGGGGGGGGAGGGGGAGAGGGAGTAGCTGTGTCCTTGTACGAAAGAGTAAATCAGTTGGATGTCATCATTATCTATTTGCTTTGCTAATAATAAGAAGAGTGAATCACTACTGTCATGATATTCATATTTATATTTGAGGAACCACTGTAGCAGATAACAGTGAAGATGTGTGCAAGTTTAAACCTTGGCAGCACGCCTAGATTAGAGCTTGGGAGCTGGCATTTGTGGATGTGGTGTGATTCATGTTACTTTTCTGTGTTTGTGATTACCTTGCTGTCAGGGGCTGCACATCACTCATGCACCAAGCACAGAATCAGTGGGAAAAGACCATTCCAGTCCAACCATTACCTAACTCTAAAGCGCCAGGCTTCCAGCTTCTGCATGTGAAGGAGAATTCCCAACTGTTGCACCAAACCCTCTGCAAATTGAGCCCCATCCTCTGGATATCGAGGGGCTGAACAAGAGATCCCCAGCAAAACCCCAAGGAGCACGTGAGTAGCTTTTACAGAGACATTACTGGGTCATTTTAGGCCACAGATGGGAGGTGTGGGAAGAAACCCCAGCCTTGCTCTCATCTCACACAGCTAAAAATAGACCTGTGATGATTTACGAACTTTCAAAGGCAGCAGAGTATTTTTAAGCAATATCATCTTCTCCTGCATCTCCTACAGCCCAGGAGAGATACCTGCACGGTGCCAGGGCTGCACCCATTGCACCCGTCCATGTCCCTGATGGAAACCAGAGGCTGACACCTCCATCATGCTTCACCAAATACAATTCAGAGAGAACATGAGAGAAAATAAAAAGGGAACAGTCTAACTACCTTGTGGTTAATATTCTTCCTTCAGCTCTGACTTGTCTTTACCTCTGATTTTTTTGGGGGGGGGGGTTAAATCAAGTTAACTACACAGACAAAGCCAACTGCCCAAGGCAAGTTATGTGGCACCAGAATGTCTATAGAATCATTCTGAAGTTTATATCTGTAGTAGAAATTGTACAGGAGCTTAGACCTATTTCTCTCCCTGATGGGATAACACAGGAATGCATTTTAAATCAAAGCAGCGATAATCCCAGTAAATAGAAAGACTTGGCCATCAACAATAAGCTTTTTCACACATCAGGAGGTGCAAGTTTGGGAATCAAGGTGGGCTGTCTCAGCAGCGGTCTTGCAGTGCTGCTGGTTTTCCCTCTATAATAAACACCCCTCAGCTGACAGTTATAAAATCAGCACACAGGAAATAAGCAGCAGAGGGATTAAGGCTGCACATACAACACCAGGGCAGGATGGCTGTGGTCTCAGAGACCACCCATCCGAGAGGTCTTGTGCCACACCACCGCCAAAGGGGTCATCATGGCATAAATAAGAGGACACACTGCCATTCACCCCCTCCCACCACCCAGAGCACACTAAAAGCACACTTGTCCCTCATCAGACACCCTTGGTGACCTCAGGTGAGAGGCTAAGGAGCTCTGGACATAATTGCTGTATGCAAAGCTCGGGTTTGAAGGCAAGATCACATCGTCATGTTTACATGCTAAGGGAGAAGGGAGGCTTCTTGCAAAGGTAAGCTTCTCTTCGGCTGTCATTCACATTCAAGACATCTATTTTGTCATCATCAAGAGCAGCACAAGCTTAATATTCTGTGAAGACTAGGTGGGCTAGAAGAGAGCTCAACTCCACGGCAGAAGACAAGGACAGGAAATTTTCCAAGTTGCCAGAGTTCTGCCAGGATCATTCAACTCCAACTATCTGCAGGCACACCCTGCTTCAGTCCTCACCACCCAAGCACTGCCTCCAAGCTAGCTAAGGCACAGGCACGCATTGAGCAGGAGACCTTCCTGAGTCTCCCCAGAGGTGGTATTTATAAATACAGACAAGCCAAAGCCTTTTTGGTGTGGCTTTCTGCAGAAGTATTAGTTCACATGAGGGCATCTGATGAAACACCTCCTGAAATCAAGCAAAAATCTTGTCAGATGTATTCAGCTCTGCCCAGAGTTTGGCACAGGAGGGAGAGGTTGCTGCACACCAGCAGAAGCCATTGTCTAAAGCAGGCTGCTTGGGGGAAATTAGCAGTGTGCACACCTCAAAATGAGGCTGTACGGCAAGTAAAAGGGGGATTAGCCATGTAGAGTAAGTCCTTTTGGTATTAGATTAAAGAGGGGAGGTGACTTTGAAGGATTATTCAAGAGCCATTTAAGCAGTTTTCAGGGACTTAACAAACGCAGGGTAAAAATGCAAGCTCCTCAGGGCCAGAAAAGGAGAAAAATCAGTGTCCTGGTCAGAAAAGCAGCAAAACAAGCTTCTGGAGTATGTCCACCAAGCTGGTCCCAAGTGCAGAGCCCCATTGCCCAGCTTTCCACACCCCATTTCAGCAGCACGGGGAGTCTGGATGCATGGGAGCCTGGACCGGAGCTCCACATACACCCCTGGGATGGAGCTGCTGGCAGGGAGCAAGAGGCGCAAAGCAGGGAAGGGGTTCCGAGAGCTACGATGCTGCTGGGACACGCCACAGGCTGCGCCATCCCAACCTCGGGGCAGCTAGTGGGAAGCTATCCAGGCATGTTGGGAGGGAGCCGGGAGGATGCCGCGTCGGAAGGGATGTTAGGAGGAGCGTGGCCATTTGAATCGGAGGCTTAAACCAGTCCCTGTTCTCATGTGGATGATTTATCGGCTGGGATGCAGGTCCTGAACCGAACCACGTAAACAGGAGGATGGATGTGCAAGCACAAACGTAAAAGCTGACTTCTTTCCATAAGCCAAACACTCCCCTTCTTCCCCGCACCTCAGGACGCCTAATCAACATGCTGGCTCTTAATCCTTTGCCCACACTAATCCAGCACGGGAAAAATGAATACGATGCTGCAAGACCTCAGACTGTTTCACTGAACCCTCCTCAAAAAAAACCCAAACCCGCAACCCAGCCAACCACCCCGGTTTTGCTTCCTTTGAAAGGTGATGGATAATTAGTATGTAAGATACAAACTATTTCCACTTGTTATGCAAGCCGCGTCGCTTAATTTGTAGTTTAGAGAGCAAGTCACTCCTGTCTGGGATAAATAAAACAACATGCTGTGTTCTGTTGCTCACGACACGGAAGCAACATCAGCCTAGGGAGAGCAAAAAGAAGAAAAAAAAACAAACAAGAGACTAAAACTCGAGCAAGGCAACGCCGGCAAGCAAAAAGTTCTGCATGCATTTCTGCCAGCCTGGGAGGGAGCATCCCTCTGCCCGCAGACACAGGCACAGCCCTGAGCTCTGCACCGCACTCTCTCTTCCCTCTTTCCACGGTCAGAGCTGACTCTGCCCGACCCTTCTCTCCGTTCCGGCTCTGATTTAGTTGGGGAATCCAGCCCGGTACCCACCGAGGAGCTGCGGAAACCGCGCTGCACTCCGCGGGGCACCACGGGGACCTCCGGGGAACCTCACCTCCGCTCTCTTCATCCCATTCAGCATCTCTCTTCCCTGGGAGCTGCGCATCCTGCGCTCCGCACCCCTTCCAGCATCTCCTTTCTCGGAGAGATCCGCACCTCGACCTCCGCACCCCTTTTCAGCATCTGCTTTTGTGGGGAGCTCCGCATCCTGCGCTCCGCACCCCTACCAGCATCTCCCTTCCCTGGGAGCTCCGCACACCGAGCTCCGCATCCCTTTAAGCATCTCTCTTGGCGGGGAGATTCGCACCTCTTTCAGCATTTCCCTTCGCAGTGAGCTCCGCACCCCGCTCAGCCCAGCCACTCTCTTCTTTCCCTCACCACCGCAACCGGTTTCAAGCCTGATTTATTCCCAGTTTAATCTTTTCAAACCCGCCTCCCTCCTCCCGCTGCAGAGGCGCTCTTACCTGGGCACCGGGGCGGGGGACATGCCGGGGCTCCGCGGGCTCTGCTTGCCCACCCGGGCCGTGATGTGCCGTGCGCGGTAGCCCCGAGGTGCGCAAGTCCCGCAGCAGCCCCGCGGCCGCAGCATTGAGCATCAAGCGGCCGGGGAACCGGGCGAGCGCCGAGCCAAACCCCACCTCCCAAACCTGCGCCGTGCGCGGGGGCGGGCGGAGGAGCCGCGGCAGCGCGGCTGCCCTTAACCCTTCTCCTGCCCCGCAGCCCGGGAGAGCCGCTTGTGGCAGAGGCATTCCCCCGCCCCGGTACAACGCTCCATCCCCTGGGCTTTGCCACAGCGGCTCAGTCCTGAACCTGGAGGATATTTCCCCTTTTTCCTTATTTTTATCTCCTTGATTCCCCCTTTTCATCCTTTCTCCCTCTTTCTCCTCTCTTCTCCCCGCGTTTTTCCTCCTTTTTTCCTCCCTTTTCTGTCTCCCCCCTGCCCCGTTCTCCCGCCCTTTCTGTTTTTCCTCCTTTTTTCCCATTTTCTCACCTGTCCCCTCTCGCTTTTCCTCCTTTCCCCCCGCCATTTTTTCTCCTCTTCCTCACCTCCCCCCCCCCCCCCCGGGCCTTTTCCCCCTCCTTTTTCACCTTTACCCCCTTTTCCAGCTTTTTCTCCACTTTTACACCTCTCCCCCTGTTTTTTTCCTTCCTCTTCCTCTGGGTTTCCTTGTTTCTCCCCTCCTTTTTTTCTCCTCCTCCCCCTTCCTTGCCCCCCCCCCCCCCAGTTTCTTTTTTCTTCCTTCCCCCCTTTTTCCCATTTCCCCCCTTTGCACTTACCTTTCAGCTCCAGTATGGTTCTTCCCAGAGGATACAGCACACTCCCTAAAACTACCACATCCCCTCACCACCCAGACTGAGCTGCTTCCTGCACTCCAGGGCACCCACTCTGCTTCCCACATCCTGGGGCACCTCCTCTGCTCCCCATATTGCAGAGCATTGCTTCTAGGGAGCCTGATTCATTCCCACTCCCTGCTTTTCTCCCATCCTCAACCAGTCTCATTCCCATTAACAAGAGACCTGAGAATCCTAAATGCTCAGGGCATCTTTATCCCCCCCCCCCCACACACACCTTTGCCTTCAACTTTAAACTCAGGTTTGCCACATTGTTTTCACTGTTCCAAAGCTCCTTCATCCTTCTGCTCTGCCAGTCTCCCACTCCGCACAACCGGTCCACCCTCTCCTTCCTGACCCTCCTCATCCAAGAAATGGATGTCATGTGCAGGGAGATGACACAAGCTGGAGAGGAGAGAGCACACAGGTCCCATCCCTGCTGCCTTTTAGCCCTCCTGGCCACCAATCTGCCCATCTGCTGTCCTGCTCTGAGACCTGTCTCAGGATCCCTCAGGAGGTTCTCTGCTTGCTACCGCAAAGCACATAATGAGCCAGGAGCTGCTTGTAAAGTCAGAGTTCGGGCTTAATAAGAAGGATGATTTAAAGGTGCAAAGAAAAGAATTAAAACGTCTTCAGAAGCGCAGGTGGGACCTACCTTTCTGCCTTGTCCTGGCATCTCGGAGAGGGAAACGCTCTTAAATGGCCACGTATAAAAACCCCACCATGTTTCAGTGCAAAGAGGGTATTCGGTCTTAACTGTGCCTCCCGTGGGGTTTGAGGGATTAAGTGAAACCCTTATTATGTTTAATTATCTCTAGAGCTGCTCTCGGTGCTTGCTGCCTTTGCTTTATGGTTTAATAAACTGCACGTCGATATAAACTGACAATTAACGGCAGCGCAGGTTGGAGTCGCCCTTACTGCCGCTTACGGCTCCACGCTCTGCGTGCCTTCGCCCTGAGCTTTCCTTTCCATCTATCAGAACCTCTTTATCAGCACCAAAAAGGTGGCTGGGAAGCCCCCTAAGCGGCTCAAGAAGGTGGCATGCTGGGATCCCACACTCAATCCCGTATAGGATTTGTCTGCGTGGATCCAAAGGGCTTGGGCGGCACTCCACGCAGCAGGAAAGGAAAGGGCCAGGGTGTCTCCAGCTGCTGGAGAGAGCTGAGCAGCTTTGGCTGGGACAGTCCTGAGCAGCTGCTGAGTACTGCTGTGCACAGTGTCTTAGGCATGCTCAGCTCCCATATAGAATCGTGGAATTGTTCGGGCTGGAAAAGACCTTCAAGACCATCAAGGCCAACTGTTAACCCAGCACTGCCAGGCCACCACTGAAGCATGTCCCTCAGCACCACATCGGCATGGCTTTGAAACCCTTCCAGGGGTGATGATTCTGCCAGTTCCCTGTACAAGCACTTGATAACCCTTTTGGGGGAGGAAATTATTCCTAATATCCAACTTAAACCTCCCCTGGTGCAGCTTGAGGCCATTTCCTCTTTCTTGTCTCACCACTTGTTGCTTGGGAGAATAAACCAACATCCACTTCACTCCAACCTCTTTTCAAGGAGTTGTACAGAGTCAAAAGATCTCTCCTCAGCCTTCCTTTCTCCAGGCTGAACAACCCCAGTTCCCTCTTCTGCTCCTCACAAGACTTGTTCTCCAGACCCTTTATTACCCTTGGTGGTCTTCTTTGGACCAGCTTCAGCACCTCAATATCTTGTCATGTAGCGTGGGGCCCAGGACTGAAGGCAACTGAAAGCATCCTGATGGAGGATGGCCCAAATCATTGTCCAGTGCTTATGGCAGGGGTTGGAGAGACCAAGTGCTGCCTTTCCTGAATCCTACTGAGGGTTTATGGTTGCACCCAACGGTGAAGCAGAGCAGAGGAGGCAGGAGGGTTGCGTTTGAGCTGTGTGTAAAAGAATTCCCTCGCGTTATGAAATGTTATATAAAAGTTATGTATTATTTGTGTAATCTCATTCTGATTTATACAAGAGTGGAGACTGCTCAGTAATCCAAAATAAATATATTTCAAGTTTAGCACCAAGTGTTTTCAATTTGGGAGTGCCTGTGTCTCCAAGGTCACCTCATAAATCCTGGCACTCCGGCACGGCGCTGCCAATCTGTGTGGGGTGTAATAACTCTGGAGGGAAATCAACGCTGAACACGCTTCCGAGTTTTTCAGAAGGAACACGGGCAGAATACATCATCACAACCCCTCTGAGCATGCAGCATCCTCACCACTGTGGCAAGTGTCAGGGCTGGGCAGGCCACCAGACAAGTGACAGACACTCTCCATGAACCCCTCGCCCTTCCCAAAGGGAAGAAGGGAGGGAGACTGATGGGGGGGGGGGGGGGGGGAAGAAACTAAAGCAGCTGGCATGGAAAGAAGAACAATGTTATGGGATAGAGACACAAACCAAGACCCAGACCAAGCCCTAGTGGCAATGAGGGCACCACTGGCACCACTGATGCTGGGGGCAGGCACTGGGCAAATCCCAGAATGGACTCAGCAGCAGGTGGGAACCAGAGTCAGGAGCTGGATTCTGGTGCTGGATTGAGGAGCATAGGGATGGGGATGGAAGACAGAAGGGACAGTGTCCTGTGGGGACACCAGCCATGAATTAAGAGGCTTGGCCCTGGGGATCCCTCAGCTGGCTCCTGAAGATGCTCTCCATGGGCTGCAATCCCTTGGTGAGCAGTTGAGGCTCCCCTGTCCTGGCTGCTCCTCCCCGCAGCTGCCACCTCTGCCTTCCTACTCACTAGGGTGGTCCACAAGCTGTGGCAGTGCCATTGGTATGCCTAGGAGCAAGTCTCAGGCAGAGTCTTTCTGCAGCCCTTGGCAGGAACTCTGCCATCAGCTTCTCCCTTCTAGGAGCAGCCCCTGGCTGTGCCAAGTCTCTGCACTGACCAGAATTAGTTCTCCTCTAGCTCAGACCAGTACAAAGCACCAGAGAAAAAATATCATCCACGTTGTAACTGACCACTGAATGAATAAGCAAAACAGCTCACCTGCTTTATTTATTTATTTCCTCCCCCCCCCCCCCCCAGGTGAATCCATGAATATGGCCAAAGGTAGAAGAGTCAGAAATCAAAGGCTCCAGTTCAAAATTCAGCCATATCCTCCTTCGCAAATAGTCTAAACTGCTTCATAAAGCTGGCAAGGGAAAGAGAAAAAAAAACCTGGCAAGAAAAAAAGGGTTTTTAAGATCCCTTGTAATTGTAAAGCTGACACTTTGAATAAAGCCCTGCAAGAAGCCTTCAGAAACACACTGCTGCACAACAGTGCCCCTGATTGATGTTTGGGATCCTCATCCCAGAGCACCACTCCAGTATTTGGCACCGTAATATTAATTAAGTAAGACCAAACTATTTTTAATTACTGTGAAGGTTGTCAGGCAAGGCTGCAAATAAAGCCAAGCAGAAGGCAGAACTGGCACCATCCTTGACACATCTGCGGTGCTCTGCCCTGCCATTGTGACATGGAGGGGGCCAAGCCTGACATATGCACCATGTGCTACCCACTGCTTACTCAGAGGAGTTTAGCGGAGCAGTGCACAGCCCTCGCAGCACTTCCACACTAGTTTAAAGGGATAAACCAGGCACAAATACAGGCTGGGCAGTGACTGGCTGGAGAGCAGCCCCGAGGACAGAGACTTGGGGGTGCTGGTGGACGAGAAGCTCGACATGAGCTCTCAATGTGCGCTTGCAGCCCGGAAAGCCAATCAGATCCTGGGCTGCATCAGGAGAAGTGTGACCAGCAGGTCAAGGGAGGTGCTTCTCCCCCTCTACTCAGCTCTGGTGAGACCCCACCTGGAGTACTGCGTCCAGTTCTGGAGCCCATATTACAGGAGAGATGTGGACGTGCTGGAGCGTGTCCAGAGAAGGGCCACGAGGATGATCAGAGGGCTGGAGCACCTCTCCTATGAGGACAGACTGAAGGAGTTGGGGCTGTTCAGTCTGGAGAAGAGAAGGCTCCGAGGTGACCTCATTGTGGCTTTCCAGTATCTGAAGGGGGCCTACAGGAAGGCTGGGGAGGGACTTCTCAGGATCTCAGGTAGTGATAGGACTAGGGGGAATGGAATGAAGCTGGAAATGGGGAGATTCAGGCTGGATGTGAGGAAGAAGTTCTTTACCATGAGAGTGGTGAAGCCCTGGAATGGGTTGTCCAGGGAGGTGGTTGAGGCCCAGTCCCTGGAGGTGTTTAAGACCAGGCTGGACGAGGCTCTGGCCAGCGTGATCTAGTGTAGGGTGTCCCTGCCCATGGCAGGGGTTGGAACTAGATGATCCTTGTGGTCCCTTCCAACCCTGACTGATTCTATGATTCTATGATTCTATGATTCTATGATTCTATATGAGGGTAAACCAGACCTATAGGGATACTCCCGACATAAAGGGATACTTCAGACTTATGGGGATACCCCAGACATATAGGGATCACAGAATCATAGAATTGTCAGGGTTGGAAGGGACCTCAAGGATCATCTTGTTCCAAGCCCCCAGCCATGGCCTTGAAAACCTCCAGGGATGAGGCTTCCACCACCTCCCTGGGCAACCTGTTCCAGTGTCTCACCACCCTCATGTTGAAGAACTGGATACCTCTGATGTATAGGGATACCTCAGACATATAAGGATACCCTGGATATATAGGGATACCCCCAGACATAGAGGGATACCTCAGACATAGAGGGATCCACCAGGCATACAGGCATGCCCCAGATATTTAGGGATACCCTGGATATACAGGGATACCTCAGACATGTAGGGATACACCAGACATCGAGGGATATTACCAGAGGTAGGGCCAGGCTGTGATTTATGGATGCTGAACTCGCAGCCTGGACTTTGGCAGAGGCATCTTGATTGAGGCTGCAGTTTGTGTAGGTCTCAGGAAAGGTTTGGGCATTGTTTGACTAATACAATCAGATTTCATTAAGTGACTCTGCTTTAAGTGACTGCTGCAAAACATCTCCAAGGTTTACACCGCAGTTTGCTCTGACCTTTAATTAAAATACCAAGACCATCTTTACAAGGTGATGGCTCTTGGGAAGTCCTTTGAGGGGCTGTATAAGCTTATCTTGTACCTCAGTGATACATGCAGCAGCCCAGCTTACTAAGTGTTTTGGAGAAATTAGCCTTTCTCTTAGTGTTTCTGTTGGTTGGTTTGTTTGTTTTTAACCATCACCAGCCTCCTGTGTGGCTCGGGTCATAGAATCATAGAGTCATAGAATCACCCAGGTTGGAAACGACCTCAGAGATCATCAAGTCCAACCCTATTACTTATACCTTAATACTCACAGGGCTGTGCTCCAAACCCCTCCCCAGCTTTGTTGGGATATGGTGGAGAATAGAGTTTTTTAGACAAAGTTGAAGTGATTTTAGTGCTGTGGAAAGCAGCTGGAGAACAGCCTTGTGGAGAAGGACCTGGGAGTGCCGGTGGCTAACGAGCCCTCCATGGGACAGCAATGTGCCCTGGAGGCCAAGAAGGTCAATGGGATTCTGGGGTGTATCAAGAAGAGTGTCCAGCAGATCCAGGGAGGTTCTCCTCCCCCTCTACTGTGCCCTGGTGAGATTTCATCTTGAGTACTGCCTTCAGTTTTGGGCTCCCCAGTTCAGGAGGGACAGGAATCTGCTGGAGAAGGACCAGCAGAGGGCTATGAGGATGATTAGGGGCTGGAGCACTGCCTGGGGAGGAGAGGCTGAGGGACCTGAAGCTGGACTTTAGACTGAGAGGGGATTTAATAAACGTTGATAAATCTCTGAGGGCTGGGGGTCAGGAAGGAGGGGACAGGCTCTGCTCACTTGCTCCCTGGGATAGGACAAGGAGCAATGGATGTGAGCTGCAGCACAGGAGGTTCCACCTCAACCCAAGGGGGAATTTCTTTACTGTAAGGGTCACAGAGCACTGGAACAGGCTGCCCAGAGAGGTTGTGGAGTCTCTTTCTCTGGAGACTTTCAAGGCCTGCCTGGATGTGTTCCCCTGTGACCTGAGCTAGATTGTACGGTCCTGCTCTGGCAAGGGAGTTGGACTCAATGTCTTTGGGTCCCTTCCAGCCTCTGACATCCTGTGAGCCTGTGAACTACTTAGCTTAATTCCAGATTCTTGAGATCCATAAAATCTTTGGAAGACAACAACAGTTCTGCCTGAATCAAGGGACACAGAAATGGACACACAAATTTTATCTGGGGAAGAAAGTCTTTGGCAATTTAAAAAGCTTGGCTTCACTGGGAGCTGAGTCCAGAGTCTTTGTGTGCTTTCCCCTGGACTTTCTGTACCCAAACTCTCCCTGCACCTTTCAAAAAAATAAATTAAAACTCCCTTGGGGTTCACATTTCCTAATCACATTTGGTGCTAAAGCAGATTCTTATCACCAAAATGGTGAAATCCAGGATTTCCAAATTAAAAGAATGCAGGTCTGGAATGCTAAAACTTAGCTTACAAAGCAAAGAAGTTTAACATTAAGAAAAAAGTAAAAAAAAGGCAGAACAGGAAAACCCTGAAGCTTCTCAGCTTAATAATTATAAATTGGGGGGTGGGGGGTGTGTTTGTTGTTATTAAGATCCCAAAGTATCTGACTGATACTATGATTCCTCTTCTTCATCCAAGCACCTCCCTGTCTGACCATCCTCAAACACAGTGAACAGCACAAGGATGACTCAACTCAAAGCCAAGGCTTCTCTTGCATGGAAAACAAGAAAATAAAAGAAGGAAGTGGATGCTAAGGAAAGGAACAAGGAGTAGAAGGAAATATGCAAGAGTGAAGGGCAGAGCTGGCATGGAACTGCTCTTACCCCAGGAGCCAGGGCTCTGTGCCTGGGAGATAGAATCATAGAATCAGTCAGGGTTGGAAGGGACCACAAGGATCTTCTTGTTCCAACCCCTCTGCCATGGGCAGGGACACCCCACACTAGATCAGGCTGGCCAGAGCCTCATCCAGCCTGGGCTTAAACACCTCCAGGGACGGGGCCTCAACCACCTCCCTGGACAACCCATTCCAGGGCTTCACCACTCTCATGGTGAAGAATTTCCTCCTCACATCCAGCCTGAATCTCCCCACCTCCAGCTTCATTCCATTCCCCCTAGTCCTATCACTACCTGAGATCCTGAGAAGTCCCTCCCCAGCCTTCCTGTACCCCCCCTTCAGATACTGGAAGGCCACAATGAGGTCACCTCTGAGCCTTCTCTTCTGCAGACTGAACAGCCCCAACTCCTTCAGTCTGTCCTCACTGCTGCATTTCAGCAGTTGAAGAAACACATTGATACCAACTTCATTATCTGCAGTGATTTTTTTTTTGGTTGTGTTGTGGTTTTGAAGCCAAGGTTTAAAATGCAATCAGCTCATTACTTCCGAAATAAGAAGGCAGAGCTCACCTTGCTCCTTAAAGCTTCGAGTGATGCAGCGTGGACAGCGTGCACGTTAAAGAGGTTGCAAATCAAAGCCACTAAACCCACACCCAATTCAGAGTGTGCTGCCACGATAAGGTGCTGACATTTATAAATGCCATGTGATTAGCATGTGAAGAAGAGATACAAATTCATTGTGTGCTAAGACCCATTAATCATCCATCACCTGATAAACAAGCAGCATAATGCCCTCCCTGTTCCCTTTCACAGTCCTAACAAGAGATGGCTGTGGGCACCAATAGCTCAAACACCACTTCAGGTCCATGAGGTAGGACTTCATAGAATCAATAAGGTTGGAAAAGACCTCACAGACCTCATGACTGCTAGACCATGGCACCAAGTGCCACGTCCAATCCCCTCTTTAACACCTCCAGGGATGGTGACTCCACCACCTCGCTGGGCAGCACATTCCAATAGCCAACAACTCTCTCTGTGAAGAAGTTTCTCCTCACCTCCAGCCTAAACTTCCCCTGGTGCAGCTTGAGACTTCTGCTAGCAGTAACCTTGTGCACAGCTGGGACCTTGTGTAAGAGTGTGATGCACATGGATCTTTGTGGCTCTGGGCAGCCTGGTCTAGTTGAGGATGTCTCTGCTTACTGCTGACCAGATGACCTTTGGAGGGTCCTTCCAACCCAGAGCATTCTATGAAACACTGAAGTTTGGATGAAAGGATGAACATCAACCAGTTGCCTCATCAACCATGGTGCAGTGATTCTTCTCCCAAAGCTAGCTGAGACTCACAGGCCCTCATGTTTTCTGGTATAAGTGTTTCACTGAAAACTTCATTTGCTTTTCAGAGAGGGAATCTGCACTTTGCTCTTCAAAACTGAAGCCTTCTAGCTTCAATCAGCACCACTGACTCCAAAGGGCCTCTGCATGATTGGACACTAAAGATTCAGCTGGACAGGGTGCTGGGTCATCTTGTTAACCTTGCTTTTTCCAAGTAATGTTGGACCAAATGGTCCTTGAGGCCCCTTCCAATCTGGTGGTCTACTCTGTGATGTGATCCTCCATGAGTCCAACTGTGTGATCTAGGAAAAAGTAGCAGCTTTCTTTCCCAGGCAAGCTCATGGAGGAGGCAGGCTTTCCAAGACAGATAAAATTCCAAGTATCCAGAGAAAAGTCAGCTCTGGGCACTTAGGAGTTAATGTCATAGGACAAGAATTACATCAAATGCAGCCTGTCTTATCTAACATCTTGCCTCAAATCATGATTGTCATGAGTTATTCCAGGGAAAAGAGTGACAAATGACTCCTTCCTTCAGGACAGAGAGCAGCTGGACATCCTAAAGCATGATCTGCAGTGCTTCTGTGTCATCAAACATCCCCCTCCTGAATCTGATTGTCAGCAGCAGCATCCTTTAGCAACCTGATTTAGTTAAAAGCAACCTGATGTCCCTGCTGGCTGCAGGGGGTTGGACAAGATGACCCTGAAAGGTCCCTTCCAACCCAAACCATTCTATGCTAATTACTTCAGCTTTGGAGATGTATCTCCCACCACCACACACAGACCTGGCCCCTTCCACCAACAGAGCCTCCAACTCCAGAGAAACATCATGGGCCTAGTGTGGTCCTCACACAACCCATACATGGCATTTTCACTGATTTTAGAGATACAGGATTGACGTCATAAGTAGCTGCCTAAAACCCCTTCAAAATATGACCTGGTCTTCTCAGTAATGAGAACTGGAAGGCCCTTAGGACCCTCCCTACAATGGGAGCCAGGAGAGAATTCTGAGCATGACAGAGTCTGTTGTTAATGTACAGATAAGGAAGGACAAAAGCAGAACTGTATTAATTTCGGCACGGAAATGCAGGGGGAAATGTATTTGCGGCAAGGGGAAAAAGAGAAGTAATAGAGATTTTTATTTGAAAGATTTCCAGGGAGGCCATTAAAAACAGCAGGAAAAGGGAAGGGGGGGGGAAGAGTAAAGAAAAACATCCCACTCTAGCTTATGAATCACAGATAAACCTTATTCCAATAATTACAGGGTAGAGTTTTATTGGAGGAGTAGTAGCCTGCCAACAACAACAAAAGCCAAATACTTTCCTAGCTGTTAGAAGGATAAAACCAAAATTGACTTCTTTCCATTTTATTTTTTTTTTCCTTGAAACAATTATTATGATTTTTTTTTTTTTCCTGAGGACAGTTTGGTACCTCCAATAGATAAGTTATTAACTGTCACTTGAATGTGAGCTTCATTCAGCAGCTGCCAACACGCTCTCCCTGCATTAGCAATTTCCTGGAAGGGATGGCATTATTATGGGAGTCATGTTAGAGGGACCATGAACACGTAGATTCCCACTTAAGTCATCATCTGAAAATAATATCCTGAGTTGGATACATCCTGTGGGAGCAAACAAACAAAGAGCTCCGGCCCAAATGTATTTATGATACTTAAATCAACACAGGGGAGATTGTATGTCTGTGACGAAGCCAGAGCGCTGTCAGAGCAGTGCGAACGGGCTGCAGAGGGCTCAAATTCCATGCCACCAAGACCATGAGATGTTCAGTCTGTGCCAGGCTTAACTGTACTGATCCACCAGAGAGCTTGTGGAGTTTCCTTCTCTGGAGGGATCCAAAACCTGCCTGGATGCCTTCTCTTGTGACCTACGCTAGGTGATCTTACTCT
Source organism: Picus viridis (assembly GCA_033816785.1). Lineage (NCBI taxonomy): Eukaryota > Metazoa > Chordata > Aves > Piciformes > Picidae > Picus > Picus viridis. Next base: position 2,513,055 of record CM066592.1, read on the forward strand.
GGCAGTGGGGTTGGGCTGGATAACTTTTTGAGGTCACTTCCAACACCTAACGTTCTGTGGTTAAAACCATAGAATCAACCAGGTTGGAAAAGACCTCAGAGATCATCAAGTCCAACCTATTACCCAATACCTAACACCTCCTGAAAACAAACCATATCTCCAAGCCTTTTTTGAACACCACCAGGGATGGGGACTCCACCACCTCCCTCGGCAGCACATCCCAATGGCCAATTTCTCTTTCTGGGAAGAGCTTTCTCCTCACCTCCAGCCTAAACCTCCCCTGGCACAGCTTGAGACTGTGTCCTCTTGTTCTGGTGCTGGTTGCCTGGGAGAAGAGACCAACCCCCACCTGGCTACAACCTCCCTGCAGGGAGTTGTAGACAGCAATAAGGTCGCCCCTGAGCCTCCTCTTCTCCAGGCTAAACAACTCCAGCTCCCTCAGCCTCTCCTCATAATTCTGTGAGATTCTATGATCTCACAGATTTTCACATGCTTGTGAGAAATTATCATCACTTTGGGGATTGCATTAAAAGGAACAGTTGTGGAGCTGCTGCATGAACCCAAATCAGAGCACAGCATTAGCATCTTCTGCTGCACTTGCCTGACGGTGGTTAGATATTATCTGAAACGTATTTTGTGAGCAGTTGCAAAAATAAGTAGTTCTGTAAGCACAGATCACATCAAAATTAACTCCTGTGCTGCCCCACAAGAAGTTTGCTGTCAAATTAGAAGCAGCTCGTGAAAGCTGGTGCAAGACAACAGGGATCCAAAGGCACAAAGTGGTTTGTCCTACACAGAGAAACAACTAGCAGCTGAATCTTAGAATCATAGAATCATCCAGGTTGGAAAAGACCTCAGAGATCATCAAGTCCAACCTATTACCTAACATCTAACACCTCCTGACTAACTAAACCATGGCTCCAAGTCCCACATCCAAGCCCCTTTTGAACACCTCCAGAGATGGGGACTCCACCACCTCCCTGGGCAGCACATTCCAATGGCCAATTCCTCTTTCTGGGAAGAACTTTCTCCTCACCTCCAGCCTGGTCTTAATTAAAGGTTCATCAGAAACAAAACCCTGTTTGCGGTCACAGGTGCTGACCCCACCTCTGATGAGCTCTACTGTTGCCTTACTTACTGCTCCAAGTACCTGCCCTCAGAAATGTCACTTGTTCTCCTCCAGTCGCTGGTCCCACGTATTCCTGCTCGAGAAGACTGCTCCAGCCATTTCCAATGCCCTGTCTTCACTTCAAAAACCTGTGCAGAGGGATGACTGAACCAATGCCCAGCTTCACCCCTGCCGTGGGAGCTCAGGGTCATCACGTTGGTGTGGGTTATGAGGGCTGCAGTCACAGAAGTGCCAGTGCCACCAGCTCTGGAGAAGGCAGTACAAACATTTCCAGCAATTGTCACTTCTGGGGCTGAATGCAAGTTTTTGGGGTGGTCAGTTTCACCTGAGCTGAGTGTTTGCAAGGTGATGTTTGGCTCCTGAAATGAAAGCTTCTGGGATGTTTTCAGGAGAAAGAAGCCCAGAGAAGCAAAACCTCTTTGCTGCAAGATCAGGGAGTGTATTAGTGTTAACTGATGAACTTAAATGGTCCTGAATTTGGCTTTTGCTTGTTTTGTGAGCTTCAGGGACCTTCCTGTCCTGACAGGGCAGCTGAGTACTCATTACAAGGAAAAAGAAGAGAAGAATGGGTGAGATCTTCACAAGCTAAGCATAGCTTTGTTTGGATTTTTTGTGTGATTGTTGTTGGTTGGGTTTTGTTTTTCTGTCTAAAGAATGTCTTTAGCTCCATCAAAGGAGAGGCAAGAGAGACCCATCTGAAACCCTTAGGAAATGCTTACTCCTTCCTTTATGATGCTGGGATGTTCCACTAAGGCTTACATTATTAAGAGTCTTCCAATGGATTTATGAACAGAAGATTACATTCTTAATGCTGCTTCTCAGAAATGGAGTGAATAATTCAAGGCACACCGATACACGACGGAAAACATAAAAGTACCTTACAGCCTGGAACCTTACAGAGAGCCTCAAGCTCACTCAAGCTGTATAAATGTGATATATGTAGCATAAAGACCACTGGATATGAGGCAGCAGCATGAAGTGGGGTGGTGTAAAGCTCTGAATGGGAACTACAAGCATATGTAAACAATTGCTGGCAATAATGCACTTGTGTGAGGCAAGATTGATAGCAGTAGCCATGAAAAACACGGTAGTTGGACCATTAATAAGATCCTTTTGTGCTTCATATTGACAGATTTAGAGCATCTGCTCATCAGAAGTCAAAGAAATTAGAGTGATAGCCCAGGGCGATGAGTCAGCTACCAAAGGAAGTTCGTCTTCATGTCAGGAGGAGAAAAGGACCAGCAGCTGGAAGCTGCCTCCTTAAATACCTGCACTGTACTCTTTTAACAATAATATACTTTTCCCCCTTCCTTTAAGAGTGCTCATGGCAAATCAAAACAGGCTTTTAGCAGATCAGCCAGGCTAGAGAGAAGTCATATTAGGTACCTGAGGTATGAAGGCATTGTTCTGACGTGACAGTAAGGAGCTGCCAGCGAGGGGGTGGTGTGAGGAAACCCCACAATGGGAAGGGCTTGATTGATGGTTATTGTACACAGCCCAAGTGTTTCTGAAGTAAACTGTAAATCAGTCATCCCCCCACATGAATTCCTGCTGAGGTGTGAGGTCTGGATCCAATGACCAGTAGAGGTAGATACCATTGCAGAGCTAAGCTAAGACATTAAGAAAGAGGAAAGCTTGTGGCTATCAAGTCAGTACAGTGAGGTGTTCAAGGAATCACCACTTGCTTTTTTCCTCCCCTCTCAGGTGGAGCATCACTGATCTTTTCTGTCCCACTTTAGAGGCTGATAACAGACCTCCATCTCTACATGAAGGAAGGTTCCTTCTCTGAATGCCTTCAAAACCTGTCTGGATGTGTTCCTGTGCAACCTGATCTAGGCATACCTCTTTTAGCAGTGGGCTTGCACTACCTGATCTTAGGAACAGGTTCTTTACCATGAGGGTGGTGGAACACTGGAATGGGTTGTCCAGGGAGGTGGTTGAGGCCCCATCCCTGGAAATATTCAAGGTGAGGCTCAACAGGGCTCTGGGCAGCCTGATCTAGTTGAGAATGTCCTTGCTTACTGCAGGGGGGTTGGACTAGATGACCTTTAGATGTCTCTTCCAACCCAAACCATTCTATGATCTTTAGAGGTCCCTTCCAATTCCTACTGTTCTGTGATTCTGTGATTGATTCCATGCTTCCATGTCAGCTGAGCCACAAGCCACAGGAAGCTGTGCTGATCCCTGGCAGCACAGCAGGAGGCTGGTAGGAATAGTGACTTTCCCGGAGCTATGAGCACTGAGAGCACAGGTTGGAGATGAGCTGATGTGATGAGCCAGAAAAGGGGGCTCCAGGGAAGCAGCTCATCAAAGACTGGCTGTTTAATTGTAAAATGGAGACTGATTTTTAGCACATCTGTCCCCTGTGAACACTCCTCCTTCCCCAAGGAGCACTTCTTCCCCGCTTCTTCTTCCCCAAGGAGTCAGTGTCCCTGAGTGCTAACCTGATGGCTTTTCCATCAGTCATTACCTGCCCAAACTGTCCTCACAGTGCCTGTGTGTCTGCTTGGTTGAGAAGGGCACAGGGGATGCTGAATCCAGGATGCCACCAGCTTTCTCTGAAACATCCCCCACAAGTCCTGAAGTTGCTGGGGGTGTGCCAGGGCTTGAGCTGCACTTTGCAGGGCCAGCTCAGCCCAGCAAGAGGAAAGGACATTATCAAGGTACTGGCCATAAATTTCCTGATTCAGAGACTTAGTGGCTGTGAGGCTTTAAGTAATTCCACTGGAAAGGTCCCTCACTAATTTTACCTGTTAGCGCTTGCTTGAGCAAAGCAGACCACAGCTACCTGTTTTCTCCACTTACAGTATCACCACTGCAGGAAGACAAAAGGTGGCATGAAAGAGCTGATCCAAACCATCCTTGTCAGAGAGGAGCTTTCCCTTTCTCAGGCGCGCACATCTTGACATCTGACTCAATATGTTGGTTAAAACTGATCCCTCTGTGATGTCCCAAAGGAAATAAAGGTGAAGGATGTGTGTCCTTTACCTTGTGTGGGCTACCTGCTTCCTTGGCTTTATTTTAAATTACAGATGATAAATAAAAGAAAGAAAGAAGGGGGTGGGGGGAGAAAGCTGTAAGAACAAAGGCTCATCATCTTTGCTGTCCTGTGGAGTCACCCAGCTGATTTCACTATGTAGAAATGCTTGATGCCTGCTGCAAATTGCTTTGCTGCATGCTCTGTATAGCTGTATGGGGTTTGTCTCTCTGCTGTCTTGCTTGCTGGATTATTTTTAGATCTGAAAAATGTTCAGCAATTAGCTGCCTCCTTACTGGGGCTGCTAGTTACCAGGCATACCCCAGGTTGCTTTTCTTTCTTGCTGGAAGAGTAACTTTAGCTGCAGAGTGGCTTGGCTTGGCTTGGCTTGTGCCAAGCAGTCAGCAGTGGGAGGTGAAAGGATTCAGTTTCTGGCCTGTTTGCCAACACCAGCCTCCTGCTTGTGTCTGGGTAATCTGAACACCCTTGATGTTGTGTTGCACAGGGGAGCTGCGCTGCCAGCAGAGCTCACAACTGCAATACATCTTATAGAATCACAGAACTGTCAGGGTTGGAAGGGACCTCAAGGATCAGCCAGTGCCAACCCCCTGCCATGGGCAGGGACACCTCACACTACAGCAGGTTGCTCACAGCCACATCCAGCCTGGCTGCAAAAAAATCTTCAGGGATGAGGCTTCCACCACCTCCCTGGGCAACCTGTGCCAGGCTCTCACCACCCTCATGGGGAAGAACTTCTTCCTGACATCCAGTCTGAATCTCCCCATTTCTAGTTTTGCTCTTGTCTTCACAAGGTCTCTTTTGCTAATCCATGGTATTGGTATGGATAAATTCATAGAATCATAGGACAGCTTGGGTTGGAAAGCACTTTGAAAGCTCATCTACTCCACCCACTTGCAAGAAGAGACAACTTCAACTAGAGCAGGTTGCTCAGAGCCACATCCAACCTGACCTGGAGGGGATGGGGCATCCACCACCTCTCTGGACAACCTGGGCCAGTGTTGTGGATTCATAGAATCATTAAGGTTGGAAAAGACCTCTAAGACCATCAAGTCAAATGTTCAGCCCAACACTCCCATGGCCACTAAACCATGCCCTGAAGTGGCCCATTTACACACTTGTTGACCATTTTCAGGGATGGGGACTCCACCACCTCCCTGGGCAGCCTGTTCCAATGCCTGACCACTCTTGCAGGAAAGAAATTTTTCCTAATGTCCAACCTAAACCTCCCCTGGTGCAGCCTGAGGTTATTTCTTCTTGTCCTATCACTTGTTACTTGAAAGAAGAGGCCAGCCTCCACCTCACCCCAACCTCCTTGCAGGTAGTTGTAGAGAGGAAAAGGTGTCCCCTCAGCTTCCCCTTCTCCAGTTCCCTCAGTGGCTCTCTCACCATCCTCAGTGTAAAACATTTCCTCCTTCTCTCTAGTCTAAACCTCCTCCTTTTAGTTTAAACCCAGCACTTCCTGTCCTGTCACAGCAGACCCTGCTACAAAGGTTGTCCCCACTTTTCTTGCAGTTTGGTAATAATGAGCTTGCTGCCATCAAGCAGAGGTTAAAACTACAGATGAATGTTCCTCTGGTGCTACTCGACACGGGGATCATTTCTCTTGCGCCGCTCAAGCCCATCCTCCTGGAGCTTTCTAACAGCCTCAGCTCCATGGATGCTCATCTGACACACATTGTGTGCAGCACATTCATGGAGGCTGCAGACAAGGCAAGCAGCTGGATATTTGTTTAATGCTCTAGCAATATTCATGACATTCTTATTTAAAGTCAACTCCCTCCTGGTTTTACAGGCAATTATAGCTCGGTGAAGGCTATCACAGCAGCCTGCCTTTCCTGCCTCCCTCTCTCCCTTCCCTTTTTATGCTTGCATGTTAATCTGTTGGAAACCCATGTCAAAACCTGTTTACACTCATTCCCAGATACCATTTACAGGGACACTTTAATAATGTGGCTCTTCTGTAAGCACATCACAGAGGTTCTGTTTCATGCAGACAGAGACAGAAACCACAAAGAAGTAAAAAATCCATATTACATTCTATGGGAATCCTTTGTTTCCCTCTACCATGCCCTGGTGAGACCACACCTGGAACACTGTGTCCAGTTTGGGGGAGACAGGGATACCTGAGAGATTCCAGTGGAGAGATTCCAGTGGAGGAGAGATTCCAGTGGAGAGATTCCAGTGGAGAGATTCCAGTGGAGATTCCAGTGGAGATCTATGAGGACAACTGAGGGACTTGAGCATCTCTGCTATGAGGAAAGACTGAGAAACCTGGGGCTGGTTAGTCTGGGGAGAAGGTGGCTGAGAGAGGATCTAATTAATGTCTATAAATATCTGAGGGGAAGATGTCAAGATGAAGATGCCAGGCTCTGCTGGTGTCCAGTTATAGGACAAGGATCAGTGGGTACAAGCTGGGACACAGGAGGTTCCACCTCAAAGTAAGGAAAGACTTCCTAACAGTGAGGGTGATGAAGGCCTGGAGCAGTCTCCTTCTCTGGACACTTTCAAAACCCATCTAGATGCATTCCTGTGAACCTGCCCGAGGTGATGCTGCTTTGGCAGGGGGTTGGACTCGGTCCCTTCCAAATCCTACCCTTCTATGATTCTATGAAAAAAGCCAGTGAAGGACCATGCACTATTCCTACCCTACTTTGAGCTTTAGGCTGTGAGGCTGATACAGTGAAACATCTCCGGGCAGAGACGTGGGAGATGCCTCATCCCTGGAACCATTCCAGGTCAGATGGGTTGGGGCTCTGAGAAACCTGCTCTAGTTCTGACTGCAGGGGGTTAAACTACATGACCTTGGAAGGTCCCTTCCAACCCAAACCAGTCTGACACTTGGTGAAACACTACGTACACCACTGAAAAAGCCCTAGATAGTAAATAGTAAAAGGAATGAACTAAAGAGGAGTCAGTAAGTACTGTTCCAGTCACCCATCAGCTGTGCTCCAGTTCAGACAGGGCACATGTGCAGCCATATGGATTTACCATGGTTTGGGTATTTTCTTTTAAGCCAAATGGATTTTTAAACCAGAGTGGGACAGGAGGGGCTGGGAAAAAAGTAACACCACTCATTACCAGCATATTGTACATTTTCACTTCCACCCCCATGTTTGGAGCCTGCAGAGATTTTTGCACTCTTGGAGGCACATCTTTCAATGTGCTCATTACTGCTAGAAGACATCCCTGCTCCAGTGGGACTAGCAGGGCTGTCCCAGTCTAACTGCTGTGCCATGCTGGGATTTCAGCTCCAGGTGCCTGCAGCAGATTATAATCCATCACACTGAGGGTAAACTGAGTAGAGAGGGAGAATTTCCCAGCTGGCACAGTACTGCACTGCAAAATTAAACCTGCGGAGGGGGAGATGCAGCCCACGTGTGGCGGCAACCACAGAAGCCACTCCCTGGAGGAATCAGCTTCTCCCAGCAAAGCGTGACAGGGGCTGTGGGTGCAGCCCATGTGTGGTGGCAGCCACAGAAACCACTGCCTGGAGGAATCAGCTTCTCCCAGCAAAGCATGACAGGGGCTGTGAGTGCCTGACCGGCTGCTGCTGCCTCCAGCTCCCTGCCAAGACCACGGAAAGCAAAGAGTGGTGGCGGCAGCAAGGCTGGGATTTAGTCCTCCCATCTGTGTGTCTGCAGAGCTCACGTGCCAAACACCACTTCACTGTCTCCCTGCTAATAGAGGAGAGGTCGCTAAGGCTGATCTGGGTCATCTCCATTCATACTTCCCCTGTGCATTCCCTAGGAGTACATCAAGAAAAGCGCTCCCTGGAAAAGTCTTACTGCACACCCAGCCTTGAATCTCTGCTGTTGTGCCTCAACAGTAACCCCCCACGAGTGGAAGCCAAGCCAGCCCATCTACAGCAAAATCAAATCAGAAACCAAGGTGGCTTTTCCCTGTCTCCCAACTTTTACAGCCTGATACTCACAATCAGGTCATAACAGCTTGGACCTTTTCGGTCACCTTGCCCGGCACACACTCTAAACAGCAGTGGAATTTAAACTGCTGTCTGTAATATTTGTGCTGGAAACTCTGCAAGAAGAAGGGTGCCTTGCTGAAATAAAGTCTGCATTTCAAGGGGTTTCCTTTTGTGGTGACATACAATGCACATGATCCCTGCCACAGTGCCTTGGGTAGTGTGAAGTGAGCAAAGGCCCACGCGGGCAAAGTGGAATTTCAGCGTTGTTGGTATTTGTAACTGGAGTGAAGAAAGCAGGTGAAGAAAGCTTCTCATCTCTAGCCTTCCTGACACACAGAATCACAGAATTGTCAGGGTTGGAAGGGACCTCAAGGATCAGCCAGTTCCAAACCCCCTGCCATGGCCAGGGACACCTCACACTAGAGGAGGTTGCTCACAGCCACCACCAGCCTGGCTGCAAAAGCCTCCAGGGATGAGGCTTCCACCACCTCCCTGGGCAACCTGTGCCAGGCTCTCACCACCCTCATGGGGAAGAACTTCTTCCTGACATTCAATCTGAATCTACCCATTTCTATTTTTTTTTTCCACCACCACCCCCAGTTCTATCACTCCCTAACACCCTAAAAGCCCTTCCCCAGCTTTCCTGTAGCCCCCTGGAGGTGTTTGCAGCCAGGCTGGATGTGGCTGTGAGCAACCTGCTGTAGTGTGAGGTGTCCCTGGCCATGGCAGGAGGTTTGGAGCTGGATGATCCTTAAGGTTTCCTCCAACCCTGACAATTCCAAGTCTCTGTGATTGTCATTTTCCAGTTTAGGTCTCAACACTGAGCGTGGTGCCTAGGTCTCCTCCCAGGATGTGTCCAGAGCAATGATCACACAGAGATATTTTTAACATGTGGAAAAAAAGGAAACCTCAGTTGTACTTTTAAAGACCTAGAACCATCCTACAGTCCCTGCTTTGTGACTTAGGACACCTTGATTAGTGTGCAAAACATCTTCTTCATTTATCTTTGGTCTACTGCTTGTTGGTTGTGTTTACTTTATAAACAGGCAGCATCACTCAACATATGTTTGTTCTGCTTCATGTTTTGAACAGAGCACACAGGGGTGAAAGGAAAAGTTACAATCTACACAGGGTGCCTGCATCCCTTTAGGAATCATTCTCTATCTTTACATTTCCTGAGACACCTTTTAGGGATCCTCAACTAGTACCTTTCCAGCTTCTATGCTTCAGCTCATTGTATCCACTTCCCACCAGCACAGCAACAGCAAGGAACAGGAGACTCTGAGGGTCAGTGAACACCGCAAATTTGCCCACTATTGCAAGTGAGACTACTGAGGTTTGGATGATTTTTACCTGTGATGCATTGTGCTGACGCACTAAGACACTGCAGGAGCAACAGATCCAAAATGCAGTTTACCTGGGCTGGCATATGGCCTCCTATCGTGAAAAAGTCATAACTCAGAACCTGGGAGAAGATTCTTAGGTGTGTGGTTGTTTTTTTTTCCTTTCAGCTGCTGCTGTTTTACCTGTTAACATCTCTCAGTCTTTTTGCTTAAAAAACAACAACCCAGAGATAGCACAAAAAACAATACTCGAAGATCAAGGTAGCTTCCCGTGCTGACCTCGCCATCAGTCTGTAGCTGTGTGTGCACATCCAAGCCTGACAAAGTCAGGGCAGGTGAAACAAGACCTGTTCTGCTGTTCAGAGAGCCTTGCCAAACCTTTCAAGATCTGGTTTTGCTCTACACTGCGACAAAAATCTCCCAGCCTCCTAAAATCAAAGAAACCAATATATCTTTGTCTCAAGTCAGATGTGTCAAGACTGCCTGTCCAGGCTGAGGGCAGTTTATTATTCCTACAGCATTTACAAGCTCCTCAATCTATCTTCCTAAAAAACAACCTGCAAAGTTTTGGCTGTGCAAACAAAACTGCTCAGAAGGAGAAGAATCATAAACACTTCATAGGGTCTAGAGTCTAGACCTTATGAAGTCTAGGAGTCAAGGAATCTAGAAAGCAGAAACATCATTATCTAACTGTACCAGGGCACATGCAGAGCCCTGGCTTAGAATGGTTTAGTTGGAAGGGGCCTTAAAGATCATCCAATTCCAACCCCCCTGCCACGGCCAGGGACACCTCCCACCTGCCCAGGTTGCTCAAGACCTCACCCAACCTGGCCTTGAACACCTCCAGGGAGAGGGCATCCACAACCTCCTTGGGCAACCTGTTCCAGAATCTCCCCACCCTCACTTTCTTCCAGAACTACAAAGGAAGAGCAGGAGGAAGTTCTTTACAGTGAGGGTAGTGAAATTCTAGAACAGGTTGCCCCAAAAGAGACCCCCATCACTGGAGACATTCAAGCTCAAGCGTGCTGGGGCCCTGAGCAGCCTGCTGTGGTTGCAGATGTCCCTGCTGACTGCAGCGGGGTGGGGTAGGGGTTTGAACAAGATGACCTTTGAGGGTCCCTTCCAACCCCAAAGCATTCTATGAGTCTGCATGAGGTGCAGCCTAAGTGTGCCAGTGGGATCTGTGCAACGGCTCCTGCTGCTGTGTTCTGAGTTTGCTGTGTTCTCTTTATCTGTTTAAAACTACAGCAGGGAAAAAAAACCACCCTGAACTGACATGAACGTGACCCTCCTGCACTTCTTCCAGCTCCAGCATGTGGGCAGAAGTTCAGTGCCACTGTCACCTCTTGCTTGGGTTTTCATCCTGTGGGGGTGGTGGGGATGCTGGTTATTACTGCTTGTCTTTCCTCAGCTCATTATATGTCTTAGCTTCTTTTGCTCTTTGTGTTTTTGCTCACCACAAAAAAAAAATGCACTTGAAGCAGAATCCTGGGCTTCTGTTCCAAAAAAAAAAAAAAGGGGGGAAATACAGCAATAAAGGGAAACCCTGGAGTGTTATGGAGAAAGGTTACCTTGAGCTATGGGAACTGTCAACATATCAAAGACATACAGCTAAGCTTTTGTTTTGATTCTCCTTTACATTTTATGCTGAACATCTTGGTTTTTGCTCCCGTCCTCGCCGTCTCCTTCGTAAATTCCATCAAATGAGTGAATTTTCACCTGATTTCTTTCTCCAGCCAGCAGACCCACACAATGACAATCTGATTCAGTCCCAGTGGAAACTCGATTGACATTATGGCTGTAACAACACTCTGATGAAATCTGCCCAGCTCAGACTTGAACAGAAAAAAACCTATGCTATGAGTAACAAAGAATTCTCATCCCCCACAGAAGCCTCATCCCCAACCTTCCCACACCCCACCCCACCCCAACCCCAACCAAGGTAACAAATGGCTGCAGTAATTAAATCCTGCCTAAGCATGGTTTGTCGGTGGTGATTAATAAAATGATGGCAGCATGTAGCTCTTGGGGGGCTGAGACAACACTCAGCTACTGGCATCCCTCTGCTGAAGTCGGCTGAGTTACAGCCCGAGACTAAAGTCCAAACAATGCCACTGAATTAGCTGCCATTGAAAAGTAACTGCTGGAGCTTTTCACTAGTTTAGAACTTCATTATCCTTTTTTTTTTGTTGTTGTTGTTTTGTTGTTATATCTCTTTTCTGTTGCTGCTGTTGTTGTTTCAAGGTGGATGTTCTCCTCATGTAGCCCTGAGGGCTTAAAATGCCGTGTGCATTGTTACGGGCATGGCAGTCCATAGCACAGGTTGTTCAATAAAGAATGACAGTTCTGGCTGCTCTTTTGAGAGAGAGAGAGGGAGAGAGAGTTTACTTTACTCATAGAGTTAACCAGGTTGGAAAAGACCTTTGAGATCATCGAGTCCAACCTATCACCCAACACCATCTAATCAACTAAAGCATGGCTCCAAGTGCCTCATCCAGGCTCTTCTTAAGCACCTCAAGGGATGGTGACTCCACCACACCCCTGGGCAGCACACTCCAATGACCAATCTCTCTTTCTGGGAAGAACTTCTTCTTAACATCCAGCCTGCACCTCCCCTGGCACAGCTTCAGACTGTGTCCTCTCGTTCTGTTGCTGGTTGACTGAGAGAAGAGACCAACCCCCTCCTGGCTAAAACCTCCTTTCAGGTAGTTGTAGACAGCAAGAAGGTCTAATACTTGAATAAGGTCTAATACTTGAATAAGGTCTAATACTTGAATAAGGTCTAATACTTGAATAAGGTCCAATATTTGAAGAGTATCCTGCACTGAGTTACCTAATTTTTAAGGCACCTCTGCATAACTTGCAACAAAACTAGTGAGAACTTTCTACAACATTAAGAGACCTGTTTCAAATGCCCTGGATGGCCCAAACCTCTCTGAAGGCACCTATAAGATGCATTTTGCTGTTCTTTCACCTCACAGGGACTTCTTGCAGCCTGTGTAACAGCTCCAGGTAGCAGGAGGGAAAGCAGACATCGACTTGCCCTTGTCACCATTCTCCAGCTGGCTCTCTATTTCTCCTCTCCAGGAGGACCACCAAACTCCTACTTGCTTCTGACACCAGGCTTGTAACATTGAAAGTCTATTTCACACTTGTTGGGAAATTCAGTCCCTTGGTTTCTCATTAGCTTCTCTCCAGCCTTACATGGCTCTCCCTTCCTGTGCTTCCTCTTCAGCCCTTGGGGGAAAAACTGCATGGCCAAGCCTTCCAGCCTTCAGCTCCTGCAGCTCAGCTGGCTTTGACTGCTGCAGTAACCACATCACAGAATCATGGAACATTAAGGTTGGAAAAGATCTTTAGGATCATCAAGTCCAACTGTTAACCCAGCATTACCAGGTCACCAAAAAACCACATCCCTCAGCATCACATTTACATGGCTTTTAAATCCCCCCAGGGATGGGGACCCATCACTGTCCTAAGCAGCCTGCTCCAGGCCTTGACAACCCTTTTGGGAAAGAAATTGTTCCTTAAGTCCACCCTCAACTTTCCCTGGTGCAACTTGAGGCTATTTCCTCTTGTCCTGTCACTTGTTACCACAGAGAAGCAGCCAACCTCCACCCGGCTCCAACCTCCTGTCATGGAGTTGTAGAGTGCCAGAAGGTCTCCCCTGTGCCTCCTTTTCTCCAAGCTGAACAACCCCAGTTCTCTCAGCTGCTCCTCATGCTATGGTTTTCCTCAACACATTCACCTAGAAACCAGCTGGATCTCATCATGCCTCCTCTTCTGAAGGAAAGATCATTCCAGAACCTTATTCCTACAGTGCCTAGATGCCTCCTGACTTCCATGCTGATTTCACTGCTGAAAAAATGCAGATCAAGGGTTTTATTCACCTATATAATATATAAATCATAGCTCCTTCTACCTGTGTGCATCCAACCCTTGTTTAGGCATCCATGCACACTTTTTACCCTCTTAAGTTACTTTTACAGGGCACATCATCCAGTGCCCATATCTCCTAAGCAGCCTTCCTATGCACCTACTTCATCCTTCTTGGGAGTGTGACCACAGCTGCAAAACTCAGGTAGGGGAAGCACGGGACTTCAAGATAAATGGGATGCATCTGGTAGGTCTGCTCCAAACTCCTCTAATTTGCCTGTCCAGCACTTACACAGCAAACAACTGAAGGTCTGCATGACCTTGGCCGATCAGGTTTGTACCATCAGGTTTGCAGCGTCAGGCGGACAGTCACTCTGCCACGGTTTCGTTGGAGTAGCAGCCACAGCACCCGACAGCAGCCTGTCAGCATTCAGCTGTAAAAACAATTCCCCTGCTCTGGTGACAGCAAAGGAAGTGTTACAGCTCTGTCTTTCATTTTAACACTAGCTGTATGCTCTGTGTGGGCAGGTTAGTCTCCCACTGCAACTCTGCCTTCCCTCAGCCACCTCCTGAAGTGTTGACTTGACCCTCTAGTGTAGGGTGTCCCTGCCCATGGCAGGGGGTTGGAACTAGATGATCCTTGTGGTCCCTTCCAACCCTGACTGATTCTATGATTCTATAAGTGAGCTTTTGAGGGGGAAGGCTGTCCTCCTCTTTCAAGCTCAGTTGATAGGGGAGCTCAAGCAACTTTCCTCTACTGATCTTTCCTATTTCTGAAAGGAAGATTATTGATATTTTTTTTCATTGCCTGCCTTAATTGGCCTAATAAAATATTTTGGGGGGAGAAGCAGAGCACAAAGACAGAAGTGATTATTGGAAATCCGTTCCTCAAAAGCACAGAACCTGTCATGACACTAATCCAGCTTTTACAATAACTCAGAGACTTCTGAGATTCTACAAGAGGCAACACTGAAAAACCAACCTGGTGCAGAAGGAAGAACCTAATATTTGATCTGCATGGATTTCCAACCCTGGATGCACCACAGGTTAATGACATTAAATTGTGGGAACACAAAGACTGGGAGCAGCTGAAAATAATTCAGGGACTGCTAAAATGTGTCCCTTTGATACGGCAAGCTGCAGCGCGTTTCCACCGAGGGAGGACAGTGTGTGCTGCATGCAGCTGTCAGCCCCAGAATCATTAAAGTTGGAAAAGACTGCTAAGATCATCAAGCCAAATAATCAACATGACACCAGGATGCCCACTAAACCACATCCCAGAGTGCCATGTTTACAAGACTACAATCCAGCTCAGTGCTGTGGCTTCTCTGCCCAGGCTCTGCTCACTGAGGCCCTTGCTGAAGTTCGAGGCAGCTTGGCACAGCCAGGGGCTGCTTCTAGCTGGGAGAAGCTGATGAGGAGAGTGGACCTGCCAAGGGCTGGGCTGCAGAAAGGCTCTGCTTGAGACTTGCTCCTGGGCACACCAAAGGCAATGCCACAGTTTGTGCCACACCCTGGGGGGCAGGAAGGCAGAGGTGGCAGCTGTGGGGAGGACTGACCAAGACAGGTGCCCCTCAACCGCCCAGCAAGGGAGTGCAGCCCACGGAGGGCATCTTCAGGAGCCAGCTGAGGGATCTGCAGGGTCAAGCCTCTTCTTCCCTGTCTGGTGTCCCAGGAGGACTCTGATTCTTCTGCCTTCCATCCCAAAACCTGTGCTCCTGAATCCAGCTTCTGAATCTGGTTCCCATCTGCGGCTGAGTCCAGTCTGGGACTTGCCCAGTGCCTGCCTCCAGCATCAGTGAGGCCATCGTTGCCATCAGGTGTTGGGTTTGCTCTTGGTTTGGGTCTCTTTGCCTCTTTTTACTGGGGCTGTTCTTCCCATCCCAGTGGTTTAGTTGCTTTCTCACCCCATCAGTCTCTCTCTTCTCTTTCTCCTCCCCTTGGGAAAGCAGAGGGGTTCACAGAGAGCCTCTGGCACTTGTCTGGTGGCCAGCCCAGCCCTAACCTTTAACAACTGGAAAGAAAGTCTCCAAATATACTCTTACCATAAACAGACAATTTTTCAGGCAAGGAGTAATTATGGCCAGTTTACAGATGGGGAATTAAACAGAAGTAACTTGAATAATTTGCAAAGATTAGGCTGGCAGATGGTGGGGGAGGCAGGAGCTGAGCCCTGGTTCTGTAGCCTCTGCTCTGTGCTGTTGTTGCTGTGTAAGGGAGCTCACGAGGGCTCCTTCTGGCCCAGGTCTGGGCAATGGTAGCAGGTGAGGAGTGCTGAGGCAAGGCTGCTGGCCTGCTCTGTGGAGATGTGCATAGAATAAGGCAATGAATATTAGAAATTGTTTCCTCAACTGCAGTAGAAATTTGGCCCTGTGTACATCCAAAGTACATCTTGATTTTCACACGCTGAGTCTGGTCTTCAGGGATCTCTCTCCAGCTGCCTCGGCCCCATGTGTTTGTGTGTGTTAACACCGAGCAGCAGGAGCTCCCCAGAGAACTACCTTCCTGGTCATTAAATATTCCCCAGTAGCTGCTTTCCTCCCAGCTGCCAGCTCCCAGAGACATCACCCAGGTGCAGCTGGAGGATCATTTATCCTTCCTCACTCTGCTTCATGTAGGGCACAGGATACGACAACAGCAGTGGGATCAGATCCTTATGCGGTGTTTACAGGAGCAGGCTGCACCCTTCCACAGCTGATTTATATTGAACTGTAAAAGAATTCCATGGGAGATCTATCAAAAGTGATAGGAGACCTCACATTCCGGCAGCAGACAACATTTTCTCTCTGCACTGGGGAGAGGATCTCTGCCAGGTCAGCACGGGAGGCTCCCACATGCGCAGCTGGACTCAGCAGAGCGTGGAGAATTGCTCAGGTGATGAGGAAGGCTCTGTGCACACCAGGTGCCTGCACCTCCCCTGCTCTCCACATCTACCTCTGCTAATTTATAATCACTTATTGAACTTCATGCCTCCAGACTGCTTTTGCAGGCAAATCACTTGATGGGAAATTTTGCTGGATTTCAGGGAGAAAGGACTGGGGGCGGGGGGGGAAACCTTCTTCTCTCTCTCTGTCTCAGCTGCTTTGGTAGAAATAGAGATGTAGGGCTTGAGCCCCAATTACATTTGACTATTTACATATCTTCAGACTCAATCTCCTTTAGATTTCCTTGTGGAGCAATTTACATGTTAATGAACCCAAGAAATAGTTCCTGAATCAAAACACGTTTCCTATCAAAAACAACCAAAACATATGGACCTTGAGCAGAGCTGGGGGCAGCTTCTGATTCAGACACTCCAAAGTTGCAAGGGATCAACATCATTTGTCACTCGTAGCTTTTACTCACTTTCCAGTTTTGAACAAACTCAATCCATGGGGTTAAAAAAATAAAAGAAAAGAAAAATCAATAATATTTCAGCTAATAACAGCAAATATTTGTCATATATTGGAGTTAATGGGGTTTGGGGAGCTGCAGCTCATTAGATCAAGACCCTTCTGCAGCACAGCCACACAGAGTGGTCAGACACACATGAAACACTGATTTATTTTATTTCCCCCACTAAAATCTAGTATTTTTAGGGGAAATATATAGCAACAAGGACCACTAATGAATGCAGGAAATGGATCGTGAAAAACAAAGTCCATAAGTCCTATCCAGGCTTTTCTGTGGTTTGAGCTAAATTATATTTACCATGGAAGAAGAAGAAGAAGAAAAAAAAGCCAGATGAAAATTGTAATAAACTGAGCTTAAGAATTCAGCTGCCTTATCTACTGAAATCTTCAGGAGAGGCAGGAGGATCTATGAGCACTGGAGTGGTGTTTCCCTCCGGCCAGCCACGTGCTGGTAATTTGCTGGTGGGAGAGCAGAGAGACAATGATCTTCCTCATCGTTGGCCCCTCCTCAGCTCTGCCCACCCTGGGGCTACCCATCAAGCTTAAGTTCAGCAGATGCAAACAAGCATCCTGAGAGTGGAGGATGTGATTTTGAATGCAAGCATGGAAGGGTGAGGGGGACTGTTTCCCAACATAGGCAACTTGTGACAGAATGAGAAGACACACTCTCAAGCTGCACCAGGGGAGGTTTAGGCTGGATGTTAGGAAGAAATTCTTCCCAGAAAGAGAGATTGGCCATTGGAATGTGCTGCCCAGGGAGGTGGTGGAGTCCCCATCACTGGAAGTGTTTAAAAAGAGACTGGATGAAGCACTTGGTGCCAGGGTTTAGTTCATTAGATGATGTTGGGTGATAGGTTGGACTTGATGATCTCAAAGGTCTTTTCCAGCCTGGTTAATTCTGTATAGTGAGCTGTTGGGAGTATTAGATTTGGTGCTTTCCAATAGGGTGAGCTACTGGGAACCATTAGACTTGATCCTCCCCATTGTGGAGAGCTGATTGTTGTCCAAGTTCAGTCATGCCATTGAGAAGCCTTAGTTCAATGACATGGGTTTTGCTGACACCTAAAGCCCATACAAATATGAATATTCAATTCCTCTGCTGAAATTCTTGCTGAGGATCAGCATCTCTCTAGCAAAGATGGTGCTGGTTTGAGATATCCACATAGTGACAGAAATAATTGCTTCATCTTTCTGTATTCTTTTCCTTGACATTGGCGAGAAATTGTTAGAATAAGCTTTAAATAAGATGAGCTGAAATAACTTTAAAGGCTAAAAATAATAATAATTAAAAGAAACATCCAGGCCATTTTTTTCCTTGATCTTGCTTGCTTGTATTTTGAAGATCTTGCTTGCTTTTTTTAACATCCTGCTTTTTGGTCTAAAATCTGGATTATATTCACTGGAAAATCAGGATTTCCCCCCTCTATATTTTTCCCCCTGCTTCATTCTGTGAACTAAGTAAAATTTCTTTCCTGCAAGAGTGGTCAGGGATGGGATCAGGCTGCCCTGGGAGGTGGTGGAGTCCCTATCCCTAGAGGTGTTTAAAATGATGGCGCTCTGGGACGTGGGTTATTGGGCGGGGGGGGGGGGGGTGTTGTGTTGTGTTGAAGGTTGGACTTGATGACCTTAGAGGTTTTTTCCAACCAAAACAATTCTATGAACTTAATCTACAATTTGGAGGGGGGGGGGAAGAAAGAAAGATTGACAAGCAAAGAATATATTTCCAAAGGACAATTGTAAGGTCACCTCTGATGAAGGATACCCAGCAGTAGGAGGATGTATGATGGGGTGTGAAGGAGAAGAAAAGCTGTTTGCTCAGGCTTTCCTTAAGTGGACGTGAACACAGAAAGGGCAAACACATGCAGGAACAGAGAAGCTTATGCAGGGCATAATTCATCTTAGTCATGCAACCATGCAACTGGCCTTTATTTGAAAAGCAGCCTAATTACTGAGCTCACTGCTGCTGAAGGCCTGCAGCACGCCAAAGGAAGCTACGTCTTCTCCTCTGCCATTGGAAACTTCCACACAAGTTTCAAATAACAACATTGTGGTGGGTTGAAATTTCCCCCTGTTTTATTTTTCTCTTCTTTAGTTTTTACCTTTTCATTGCTTTTGTTTCAAAAGAAAAAAAGAAAGGGGGGGGAAAAAAAGGGGGGTGGGGGCGTGGAATAAAGCAAGGGAGAAAATGCCCAAAACATATAGAAACATAGAATCAGTCAGGGTTGGAAGGGAGCACAAGGATCAGCTAGTTCCAACCCCCTGCCGTGGGCAGGGACACCTCACACTAGATCAGGCTGGCCAGAGCCTTAGGGTAGGATAGAATAGGATAGGATAGGATAGGATAGGATAGGATAGAATAGAATAGAATAGAATAGAATAGAATAGAATAGAATAGAATAGAATAGGATAGAATAGGATAGAATTAACCAGGTTGGAAAAGACCTTTGGGATCATTGAGTCCAACCTATCCTCCAACACCATCTAATCAACTAAACCATGGCACCAAGTGCCTCATCCAGGCTCTTCCTAAACACCTCCAGTGATGGTGACTCCACCAGCTCCCTGGGCAGCACATCCCAATGGCCACTCACTCTTGCTGTGAAGAAAACAGAGTTTCTGCCCCAAAAAGCATCTAAACCACATTTCTGCGCTCGTCAAAGAAATGAAGCTAAATCACTAAATCTTGCATTCCAGCAGGTTTATTTTTTTTTCCTCAAATGGGGGGGGGGGAAAAAAATCCTTGCAAAAAAGCAAAGCTGCCCTATAGAGCTGCTCAAAAGGCTCCAGGCAGTTTCTACCCCATTTATTCGTTTGGATTTTTTCCTCGGCCCCATCTGTTTTATTCCTCCGTCGAGCAACGGTAGCGGAGCAGATAGCCAGGCTATAAACATCTGAGAGCAGGTGGGATTGGGAGATAATTTGTGAGGCACAATGCTCTCTCCGCTGAATATAGCTCTGCTGATTTGATGGCTTGACTGGTAACCTCATTTCCTTGCCTTTATTTATTTATTTATTTAAAAATAGATCGACTTTGTGCGTGGAGGAATCTTGTGTGGCTGCTTGAGTGCCGAAGGGAGAGCGCGCAGACACCGTGCTGAGGAGAAGGGCTCGCTGCCAAAAGCACCTGTTTTCCGAAGGGCCGTACCTCATACTCCTGCGCAGAAGCCAAAAGCGACGCTAAACTCTTCTCCCCTGCCACAGTCAGGTTTTAAGTGTCATTTGTGCACAGCACGTTATTCAAAGCAGATGGCAGAGCATAGGGGAGGTGTTGCTTGCCCACCTTACGGGACCTGTCAGAGGCGGCTCTGAACATCCCACCCCGAAGGGCAGAAGTAGGCACTTGTGCGCAGGTCTGCACAGAAATACGTGAAGTAAGTCTTTAAAGTCACAGACTCCCAGCATGGGAGGTGTTCACAGGCTCACAGGATAGCAGGGATTGGAAGGGACCCAAAGAGATCATTAAGCCCAACTCCCCTGCCAGAGCAGGACCATACAATCCAGCTCAGGTCACAGAGGAACACATCCAGACAGGCCTTGAAAGTCTCCAGAGAAGGAGACTCCACAACCTCCCTGGGCAGCCTGTTCCAGTGGTCTGTGACCCTTAAGGTAAAGAAGTTCCCCCTTGTGTTGAGGTGGAACCTCCTGTGCTGCAGCTTACAGTGTTGAAAGGGACCTCAGAAAATCATCCAGTCCAATGCTCCCTGATAAAGCAGGGCACCCACAGCAGCTTGCCCAGGATCACAATGAGTCGGAAACAAAGGGTACAGGAACTCTCCAGCGAGATCAAGTCCTCCACAGTGAAAGGATGAGCATGAAGTGCCTGGTGTTGGATCTTTGCTCTAGCTTCTCACCACCCATTGGAGCAGGAAACACAAGGACATGAACTACACAGGGCACTGTGATGTCCCCACGGCGCACACCTGCACCAGAGTCTGGTTTGTATTTGTCCCTTGGCTGAACAGTGAATTTTTCAGTCCTATCTTTAAATGTTTTTAAGCAGTTTCTCTGCTCCATGGCAAAGTGGAAACCACTGAGCACTCCTCATCTTATCTTCAGAGTCTACTGAAATTGGCAGCTTAATTCCATTAACCTGATCAATGTACTAAGAGAGCAAACTGTGGTGCTTTTGCCTTCACTGGAGGGACTGGGCTGATGGTGTGGTGTGACAATTTAACGCTCCTATCTTAATTATGCCTAATGAGCTAGTTGATTTAATAAACAAGCCAATTCCAATATCCTGTCTATATTTTCCCCAGCAAGACAATATAATGTTGGATGAAATGGCCCTTCTCAATAATTGACTGAGTTAAAGAATAATAAGGAATACAATCTATAAGGGTGCCTGTGTGATGTAAGCTGCTTCCCTCCATAGGTACCTCCAGAGAGGTTTAGTTTATTCCTTCATTTATTAACAAATGTTTCTCCCTTAGGCAAAACTGGCCCCAATTAAGAGCCATATTTTGCAAATGATAAAAGTAAGTATTCTAATAGACACTAATTGGCAAGTCTGTTCTTTAAAGGCAGTCATAAATTAGAGTATCTGGTGGCGAGCAGTGCCACTTCTATTAGCATCTCTACAACGGCAGACAGGATTTCCCTGTTAAACAGCTTTGCATTTTACAACCCTGAGAATGCCAAATGCAAACACCCTCCAGGACATCAGAAAAGCAGTCACACAGAAGAGCTTACCGATGAGTAGTTTTAGAGGCACAACCTAATTATTCATCTTTCCGGATCCACAATTAAAAAGCCAGCAGAGAATCACAGAATTGTCAGGGCTGGAAGGGACCTCAAGGATCAGCCACTTCCAACCCCCTGCCATGGGCAGGGACACCTCACACTGCAGCAGGTTGCTCACAGCCACAGCCAGCCTGGCTGCAAAAACCTCCATGGGTGAGGCTTCCACCACCTCCCCAGGCAACCTGTGCCAGGCTCTCACCACCCTCATGGGGAAGAACTTCTTCCTGACATCCAATCTGAATCTACCCATTTCTAGTTTTATTCCATTCCTATCACTCCCTGACACCCTCAAAAGTCCCTTCCCAGCTTTCTTGTAGCCCACTCCAGATACTGGAAAGGAGACAATGAGGTCTCCTTGGAGCCTTCTCTTCTCCAGACTGAATAGCTCCAACTCTCTCAGTCTGTCCTCAGAGGAGAGCAGCTCCAGCCCTCTGCTCACCCTCATTGCCCTTCTCTGGACACCTCCCAGCACCTCCAGATCCTTCCTGTAACAGAGGCTCCAGAACTGGACACAGTTCTCCAGGTGGGCTCTTACCAGAGTGGAGTAGATGGGAAGAATCACTTCCCTTGACCTGCTGGCTCTGCTTCTCTTGAAGCAAAGCAAACTGTCATAACCCCCTAAAAAATTTTACTGAGGGACGAAGGACAAGGCAAAAAATGCCAGAGCTGGGACTGAGAGAAAGGCTTTATCCAACAGGTTGCCCAAGGAGAGGATGGAGTCACTGTTCCTGGAGGTGTTCAAAAAATGTGCACAGATGGCACTTTGAGGCATGGTGCCTCACATTGGTGTTCGGTTGATGGTTGGACTTGGTGACCTTAGAGGTCTTTTCCAACTGAAACAATTCTGTGACTCCATGAAAATGAATTTTGAAGATGAGTAAGGATGAGACAAAAATCAGAAATTGGGGGGAAAGATTTTAGAGTCAGAAAGATGTAACAGAACAGAAAAATAACTATAAGCTCCAGTCACAGTCCTCCAGTCAGACAGACCCTGTGGGCCTTTTATATGCAGATCTTGAAAAGCTCCTTAGGATTTTACAGAATGGGAAACTCATGAAACTGAAAACCATGAAAACCTGTTCAATGGAGTCGAAATTTCAGTGGCTGAGGATCTTCCCACACTGTCTCAGGGCTTAGTCTGCAGGGTACACTGTCTCCCTTCCAGGTCTGAGCCAGCAGCATGGCTGATCGTGGAGGTGGATTTCACCCAGCACACCCCCCCCCCCCCCAAAAAAAAAAAAAAATCCTCCACTAAATGCTTTTGGATCAGAGCTGAATAAGTAATTGGGAGTATTTTTGGAACAGTGGTCAAATGATTTGCAAACATCTAGATTCATGATAATCAATTCACAGCAATCATTTCCAGGCAGACACATCAGCGATGAGCAAAGCCAAGCACAAGCTCTGCAGGGCTCAGACAGCAGCACAAATTGCATCATAATGCACACCAAAGTGTGAATTCCCCTCATTCATGTGTAAACAGCTCCTCTCACACCAGCTCTGCTACGGCTTCATTTTAGTTAAGCGTTTCAACAGTCCAATGATGATCTAAATCCACTCCTCTCTATCCTTCACAGCTGCCTAACCAAGAAGGAAATCCTAGGAGAAGGGCTTTGCCCAGTATTGTTTTGCAAAGAAAAACACTGATTGCAATATCTCTTCTTCTTTCCCTCTTCACTTCAGATACTAGGCATGCACAAAGATACAAACAATAACGAGTTTAGCTAACACAAAGGAAGGCTATTTAGTGACTGGTGACAGTCAGGCACTGGGATATGAGGTGTGTGAGTAACAGCTGCCCACCCTAGAGTAAAATTTACTTAAAGATTGCTGTTGATTTTTAAGCCATGGTCTGCTCTTCCTTACCCTTCCCTCTTGAAGGAAACCACAGTCAGGAGCCTTGGAAGCTGCCTGTAACCACTGGAGGTGATGCTAATCTCAGGTCTTTACTGAGAACCCCTTTCCAATCTGCCCAGTATCACATTTCTCCTCCATCCTCCCTGTGCTTTCTCCAAGGGAATAAAGTTCCCCCTTTATTACAGCTCCTTTCTAGTTCTGCTTGCTCTTTTGTCTGCCTTTATGGACAACTAATGATGCAATTTTCATAAGTAGGTGGCAGAAAATGTTTCCTGTTTTCTCCCCCAGGTAAGGGCCTGGGGGAGAATAAGGAGCTTGGGCTATGGTGGGGTAATATGCTGCCCTTGGGAGTTGGAGTTGACCTTCCAACACAGGGGAAAAAGGGGAAAAGAGGATCTTCCATTGACAAATAGTTGGGTAAATGTCTCCTCTAAGTGCCCTACACATCACACCCAGGTATAAGCAGGTCGTGCCTTAGCAGGATGAGGAGAGAAGGATCACAGCTTGGTCCAGAGAAGAAAGAAGGAATTATATAGACCTCTGCTCTATCCATCCCTAAAGCTATTGCCTCAGGGTCTTTCTTGCCTGGCAGTGACTTAAGAAAATCTGTAGATAAAGAAGGAGCAAATAGGCACAAAACACAAAGAAGCTGGAAACACCTTGAAGCACTTCTGTAGTAGAGAACAGGAGGCTTAGTAAATACTTCAGGCCATTGTCCACAACTCAAGTTGAGTTAAGTTTTTACAGAGAGAAGAATTTTTTTCCAGCCCTGATTTTTGCTGGTGGTGTTGGAAGAGGAAACATTTGTTTCCCTGCAGTGAAAAACAATATGGCTTGTCAAGTTGGGTGTGCTTACACCCCATGCTTGATGGGAATACCCTGACTAAAGCAATCTGGCTTCCCAAGGGAAATGGATGGCTGTGAAATGTGTAGCTGTCTTGGAAAATGCCTGAGACACAGCACAGTAAGAAGTATCCTACCAATAGGCACTTACTTAAAGCATCAGATTGGTGAAAAGTCTCTTTGGAAGTCAGGCTCTTGCAATCCAGGAAATAATTAGCATTATATACTGGAGGTCTTTCTAAATGAAAACAGAAGTTCATGTTTATCTACTGAGCTGTCACATTTTCTACTGTCCCATCTCATTTCCATGCTGTCTATCTGTGTATTAAGAGATGTACTACTGAGCTTTATTTAACACTTTCCACTCATACATCTCAAAGCTGTTCACAAGGCACCATGAGTGTCAAAGAGCTTTACAAGTGTGGTCACACTTTGTTTAAACACCACCTCAAAAAAGTAAAGTTGCTGCATTTCCCAGGTGTTCACTCCCTACCAGTGCTGCCCCAGGCTCCTCACCCCATCCATCAGCCAGCCCAGGGCTTCCTCCACAGCCTGTCCTCATGGGGCCCTAATCATTGTCAGCAGTTTGGGATGTTGTGCCACAGACCTGGAGGTTCCCTCCAAGCTCTTGCTGCTGTTTGGTGACCAACAGTTGCACAGCTTTGGCTGCTGAGAGATGATACAGGAGCTCTCAGGGAGAAAATGAACCAGGGCAGCAATTTACAGACAGCAAACAAGAAGTAAGTTTTCTGGTTTGGTTTGGGCTTTTTTTCCCCCCTTTCTATAGTTCATTTTATGGAGGAAAAAAAAAAAATCACTTTATTTCATACCTAGGCTGATATGTTACTGTCTTTTCCCCTTAGCATACCAAAAAGTGAGGGAGCGAGAGACTGGCAAGGAGAATTTTGTAAACTAGAGGAGAGTGTGGAAGGAGGAATAAACCTTGAGGAGCAAGCTCCTCTAGTGGAAGATGTTCCTGCCTATGGCAAGGTTTGGACCAGATAATCCTTAAATATCCTTTCCAACCTACACCATCCTATGATTCATTCATTCTTTTATACAATCCACACATCTCCATTTGCTTGTCCCAGGATAAATTCTCAACTGGAATGGAATTCCCTGCTCAGGGCAGTGGTGGAGTCCCCACGCTTGGAGGGATTGAAAAGCCCTGTAGATGGGATGCTGAGGGACATAGTTTAGTGGTGACCTGGCAGCCTATGATTCTGTGATTTAGTAACTTATTTGTGTCATTTCTATGGTAAAATCTCAAAGCTAAAGGCACTTGGACTTCTTAACTCAACAGGAGCCAGCAATGTGCACTTGCAGCCCAGAAAGCCAACCACATCCTGGGCTGCATCAAAGAAATGTGGCCGAGCAGATTAAGAGAGGTGTTTCTACTCTGCTCTGGTGGACCCCACCTGGAGTACTGCATCCAATTCTGGGGCCCCCAACAGAAGAAGGACATGGACCTCATTGAGAGGGTGCAGAGGAGGGCCATGAAGATGATCAGATGACTGGAGCACCTCTCCCCACAAGGACAAGTTGTGAGAATTGGAGCCGTTCAGCCTGGAGAAGGGAAGGCTGCAGGGAAACCTTATAGCAGCCTTCCAGTACCTTCAAGGGGCTACAAGAAAGCTGGAGACAGACTTTTTTCAAGAGCCTGTAGTGACAGGATGAGGGGGAATGGATTGTATCTGGAGGAGGGGAGATTTAGACTGGATGTTAGGAAGAGATTTTGACTGGGTAGTAGGAAGAGATTTTTTACAGTAAGGGTGGTGAGACACTGGAACTGGCTGCTCAGGGAAGTTGTGGATGCCTCCTCCTTGGAAAAAAATCAAGACCAGTTTGGACACGGCCTTAAACATTGGAGTTACTGCCTACCTATACACTTCTAAACCCTGCTATGGAAAGGGTTAGAGAAACCCTGTCTTTAACAGCAGATTTCCTGGCTGTTGGATGATGAAAGCCAGAGCCGAGTTCCAGAGAGAGCAGCAATCCTTGCTGAGGAGGGGAGCAGCCAGTTTCATGCTCTCCCTGGTGCTGAGGTTTCACAGAGCTGCGTTACACCGGGGTGCAGATGAACAACCTGTAGCAGTGGTGGAGAATTTGTGATGCCCAGGCTTTAATTAACCTCCTTTATGAGGGAAGTCAAAGGAGAAGGAATGCAGTCCTTTCATTCCACAGGAAGATTTCTCCAGTCATTAAATGCACATTAATACTCTTCATAATACATAATTTTGTGGGTGACATGGGCACTATTTCTACAGCTGTTCTTTAGAGAAAGAGTGAGTTTCTCTTCATTAAAGACTAATAAGTGACATTACATTTAAGTGCTTGCATTAGACATGCTTCTTTGCATTTCATGATGGGGCAATGAGGCCTTTAATTAAACAGTCAAGAAAATTTCTGCTGGGAGAAACAAAAAACCAAATTTATCCACAGGTTTGCTTCTCAATATATTAGGGGGCAAAAAAAGTAGAATGAAATAAAGCAGAACTCATGTAATAGATAACCAATGCTTCTGTCCCTAAAAACCAAGCTTCACACAATTTTGCCTTTGAAAACATGTTTCTTGTCTCAGAAATCCATATAATAGGGTAAAGAGATTCATCTCCTGGGTAGATTCATAGAATCCCAGGTTGGAAGGGACCTCAAGGGTCATCTAGTCCAACCTTTCAGGGTAAGAATGCAGTTTAAATGAGCTGGCCCTGCACCCTGTCAAGCTGAGCCTGGAAACTGTCCTAGGGGAATCCACCACCTCCCTTGGAAGTTTATTCCAGTGTCTAATAGTTCAAATGGTGAAAAATTATTTTCTGACATCCAGTCTGAATCTCCCCAGTGGCAACCTGCAGCCTTGTAGAGCTCTACTCATTAATGGCTGTCTCATGTCATAGAATCATAGAATCAATAAGGTTGGAAAAGACCTCAAAGATCATCAAGTCCAACCTGTCACCCAAGACCTCCTGACTACTAAACCATGGCTCCAAGTGCCACATCCAAGCCTTTTTTGAATGCCTCCAGGGATGGTGGCTCCATCACCTCCCTGGGCAGCACATTCCAATGGCCAATTACTCTTTCTGGGGAGAACTTGCTCCTCACCTCCAGCCTAAACCTCCCCTGGTGCTGCCTGAGACTCTGTCCTCTTGTTCTGGTGCTGCTTGCCTGGGAGAAGAGACCAACCCCCATCTGGCTACAACCTCCCTTCAGGTAGTTGTAGACAGCAACAAGGTCTCCCCGAGCCTCCTCTTCTCCAGGCTAAGCAACCCCAGCTCCCTCAGCCTCTCCTCATAGGGCTTGTGCTTGAAGTCTCTCCCCAGCTTTGTTGCCCTTCTCTGGACACATTCAAGAGTCTCTACAGAAGGTCCTTGTATGAAGGGATGACACAAGCACATAGCTCTTCAGGTGCTTTGGTATTTTTTTATAGGCAAGGTTCTCCCCCACCGATCAGCAACAGTATTCTGGCATATAGCTTTTGTCTTTCTGTGAGTATTCATCGTTTGAATGTATTTAACAAATGATTTAGAGGCCCAGTAGATGCTATAGACCATAGATTTTAACAGAGGTTAAGAGCTGGCCAAGTGTCCACACTGTGATAACCTCAGTAACTTGTGATGGAGAAATCAGGTTAGGTGAACGATTTTTCCTTGATTAAATTTTCAGGTTCAACATAAAAGTAGCAAAAAATCTTTCTACACTCATCAAGAAGGAAAAAAAAACCACACCACAAAACCCCAACAAAAACCACACAGTACCAAAAGTTGTTAGGCAACTTCAGGCTTCAAATCCATGTCAGCTGTTACTCCTTAGGAAGAACACTGCAAGAAATTGTGTTGAAGAGTAATCCAGGAGCTTCCCACAGTTGTCAGCCAGTGACAGGTGATGAAGTCTGCAAAGGAAATTTGCCTCCTGGAAACAACCAGTGATCTGAACGGTCCCATTCCTCCTTTTTACTCTGTGTTTCTGTTAGCTAGGGTGGGAACCTGCTATTTGCTTATTTTTGTCACAACAATATGTGATGAAAATGCAGCAGGTGTCATTTAATTTTCTACCACAGCTCCCTTTCGTGGTATGGTGACTCAGGTGCAGTTCTAATCCCATTATCAATTGCTGCATTAATTAGCAGAATAACAGAGGTTGTGGACCTCTGGAGATCATCTATTTTCAACCACCCTGCCATGGGCAGGGGCGCCTTCCACTTGGCCACCTTACTCTAAGCTGCATCCAATCCGGCCTTGAACACCTCCAGGGAGGGGTCATCCATGACCTCCTGGGCAGCCTGTTCCAGTGGTTTCTCATCCTCACTGGAAAGAATTTCTTCCTGATCTCCAGTCTAAATCTCCCTTCATCAAGCTCAAAGCTCAAAAGCTGGGGAGGGACTGTTTAGGGTGTCAGGGAGTGATAAAACTGGGGGGAATGAAGCAAAACTAGAAATGGGGAGATTCACACTGGATGTCAGGAAGAAGTTCTTCCCCATGAGGGTGGTGAGAGACTGGCACAGGTTGCCCAGGGAGGTGCTGGAAGCCTCATCCCTGGAGGTTTTTGCAGCCAGGCTGGCTGTGGCTGTGAGCAACCTGCTGTAGTGTGAGGTGTCCCTGCCCATGACAAGGGGGTTGGAACTGGCTGATCCTTGAGGTCCCTTCCAACCCTCACAATTCTGTGATCATCTTCCTGGCCTCCTCTGGACCCTCTCCAGCATTTCCATGTCCCTCTTACTCTGTGTGCACCAGAACTGAACACAGGACTCCAGACTGGGTCTCAGGAGAGCAGAGTAGAGGCACAGAATCACCTCCCTCAGCCCGCTGGGCAGTATCCAGTATTTCCCTGCCCCTGCCTACATCTTAGCCTGCCTCTGAGCCTGAAATTCTTGAAAACATGAAAGTTGTTATTTCTGAAGCCTGAGTATTGTTTAATGAGAAAATGAAGAAGCAAAGCAACACCATCAGCCAGAACCACAGCCTATTATCATGTAGTAAAGCATTCACAGCTCACAGCTCCATCTGCTCCACCACTGAACATTAAATATCTCTTCTTTTTTTTTCTTTCCTTCCAAAAATTCTAAGCAATTAGAGATAAATGATGAACTTAGATGGTGGCTAAAACATCATTTCATTTTTACCATCAGACTTGAAACGGACTCCTACCACTCTAACACCCAGAAAGCTAAGAGTAGTACACGAGCAGTAAAGGCATGCTGAAAAATCAGGCTTCATCTGGGGGAAGAGTCACAGATGCACAAACATATTTGCACACAAGCCCTCAAAATGCACACAATCATCTTGAATTTTAACCTCTGGGATGGCATTTGAAGGTGTCACCTTGCAGGAATAATCTCCAGCATGCATACATTTATTAAGCACATAGCTGAGGCCCTTCCCAAATTAGATTCCATTATCTGTACCCTAAAGCTCCAGGACATGATTGTTCTGTCTGAAAACTAATTTTCTGTAATAACTGGAGTTTCACCAGTATTCTGACAACTGCTAGCCAAAACTGCAGTACAAATGCATTATTACCCACAGCTCCTGCCAGGCTATCAAAATATTGTGTAGACGTGCAGGTATTGTACCCGGGCGCAGCGCTGTGCATTGTGCACCTATCAAGTCCTAGAGGCGTTCAGCCGTGCAAACTGACAGCTCTGAAAGGAGAATTAGCCACACTTAAAAACAAAATTGGAAGCATCACCTACTACAAGCAAAACAGGAATCAAACTACTCTGAGATTTCAGGTGTTGGGTGGTAGTCCTCGAGGCATGGAGAGCTGTACAGAATGCAGCCGAAGGAGGGAACACAGAAATGTCTTTTAATTGTAACAGAGAGCATCAGACGGTCTCTACTTCATAGCCAGGTTCTATATAGATATGATTAGATTTTATATAGGCATTATAGGCCTCCAAGAATGCTGGGGAGGGGCTTTTGAGGGTGTCAGGGAGTGATAGGACTGGGAGGAATGGAACAAAACTAGAAATGGGTAGATTCAGATTGGATGTTAGGAAGAAGTTCTTCCCCAGGAAGGTGGTGAGAGCCTGGCACAGGTTGCCCAGGGAGGTGGTGGAAGCCTCATCCCTGGAGGTTTTTGCGGCCAGGCTGGCTGTGGCTGTGAGCAACCTGCTGTAGTGTGAGGTGTCCCTGGCCATGGCAGGGAGTTTGGAACTGGCTGGTCCTTGAGGTCCCTTTCAACCCTAACAATTCTATGATCAGCTTATATGAGGTTATGTCAGGTTATATGTAGGTATGATCAGGTTATATTGAGGAAAAGGACTTGGAGTCGTAGTTGAGGAAAAGCTCAACGTGAGCCAGCCATGTGCACTTGCAGCCCAGAAGGCAAAAAACTGTGTCCTGGGCTGCATCAAATGACATTTAGGTCCTGGAGCATGTCTAGAAGAAGGCACCAAAGTAGGTGAAGAATTAGAAGCACCAAATCATGCGAGGAGCACCTGAGGGAACTGGGGTTGTTTAGCCTGGAGAAAAGGAGGCTAAAGGGAGACCTTCTGGCTCTCTACAAGTCCCTGAAAAGTAGTTGGAACCAGGTGAGGGCTGGTCTCTTCTTCATAGGAACAAGCGATAGAACAAGGGGAAAGGGCTCAAGTTGCACCAGGGGAAATTCAGGCAGGTCCTTAAAAGAAGATCCTTCACTGAAAGGTTTCTCAAACCCTGGACCAGGGTCTCCAGGGCTGTAGTTGAATCCTCATCCCTAGAGGTGTTTTAAAGAGGCAGAGCTGTGCTCCTGATGGATATGATTTAGTACCAGAGTGGGCAGAGTTAGCGAATGGTTTGTCTTAATGATCTCCAACCACAGCAATTCTATGATTTTAGGACACAGAACTGATTTTATTAGTTTGGGAATTAGACAAAACCTCAATCCTCAGCTGCTTCTAGGTGGGGCAACTGCTTTATTGCCAGAGTGCGCAATTCTTTCTCTGGCACTTCAGGGTGCTGGAAGCTACTATTGGACCGTTAAGAAGTGTTGAAAATAACCTGAAATTTCCAGGAGTGGTTTTGAGGGTTTGAGGACAGGCAGAACTCTTCTCAATGAATAAGACATTTGAGACACTTCATATAAGAGATTGTTATGTCATTGGCTTTTCACTGATGCTCTCCTGGGAAGTCACCTTGCAGAAGGAGAATTTAGTGTTTATGCAATCCAAAGCAAATGGCCTCTGCTCTGGCTTCTCTCTTTAAACATTTCAGGCTGTTTTCCTGCCTATTGCCCTCACCAACTCCTTTTCTGATCAGAAGATACTGCTCTGCTCGCACTCAGTCATTATCTTTTACTGGCAAGCACTGCCCAACAGGACATTCCCTGCTAAGCTAATGCTGTGCTCGTGGTTCATCTTGGCTATAGAAACATCCCAGACCTCTGCTTAAATCAAGACTAACAGAAAATCTATTGTGCTTCTCACTGTAAGTTTGATCCAGTTCTTAGCTTTAGAGATGCTAGCAGCATTAGTGGGAATAAATAAGACCAGAGTGTGAGTGCAAAGCAAACAGCCTCTGAGGCACCTGATGCATAAAAGACATGGGGGAAAGACAAGGCAGAGCAAAACATCACAGATCAAATAGTAATGAAAGAGGTGACTTCCCCATAACTCTGCCCACCTTTCCAATCAGGAATTGTGTATTGGCATGTGGTTATCTGGCTCTGGATTCACCTCTCCAGCTTTTCACCCCAAAGGGAGTCGATTGAGAGACTACCATTAAATGCAAAGCATGGATCTCATTAACTTTGCTGGTGCAGACACATCTCTCCTGTGCACATCATTCTCTGCTGCCTGTTTCTATGCTGTAACAGTTTCCTTCAGGTCTTGTTTTTCCTGGTTTATTCAGAATGCAAGGAGCAGCCTCTCTGTCATCCTGTGGGGTTTTTTTTTTTGTAAGGTATCTAAATCACCAGTGCTCTGCCAGGTTACTGCCTCTATCACTGCAATACAAATACTACTACTACTGATGGGATCTTCCCAGCTCTACCTCGTATAGAAGAGGACACTTAGAAGCCAGTTGCATAATAGCAATAAACATGAGGCATCATATAATAGATCTTCAAAGATACATCAATAATATATTTCAAATCACTGCTGCTTGTGCAGGGTTACTGCAAGGGAGACTGCTGGGGAAGAGGAGTGCTCAGAAAATATCCATCATCTTTTACTGTCTGTGTAAATGTTTTGAAGATGGGCTGTAAAATGGCATTAGGCTTACAATAAATTTCAAGCCTCCTAACCTATTACAAAGTGCCAAATGCCAGTGTTCATCCACTGCAGCAGCAGCCTGCCAGTCTTGCAGAGCTTTTATCCTTCCTTTCCCCAAAGAGCAGCACTGCATTTCGCTTTATTCCACTTTGCCTCGTGATTGCCAGGCGCTGCCCAGTGGCAGCCTGCTTCGGAAGGAGAATTAGGAAAGTCAGAAGACTAAAACTGCAGGAGAAGCTTCGGTGAGCAAGCGGAGTGAGTGAAGAAATAAGTGTGCCTGGTTCTAACTTGCATTAAAGAAACAGGAAAATGTATTTTAAACTATTTTCTTGCAGAGTCTGTGTGGTTATCTCCCTGTGGATATTTGGAGATTCTGTATATTGCAGAGCAGATAATTTGGTTTGTCTGAGTTGCTTAGGAACAGAGGAAATGAAGGCATCTACTTCATTGAGAAGTTAAGTTCTCTCTTACTGCTGATCTCCCAGAATCACTAAGGTCGGAGGAAACCTCTACAATCATTAAGTCCAACCATCATCTCAACACCACCATGCCCATGTCATCTGTATTTGTTTTCTGAACACCTCTAGGGATGCTAACTCCACCACCTCCCTGGGCAGCCTGCCCCAATGCTCGCATTAGCAATCTTAGTCAAGATTTGCAAGGCTGCCCAGAGAAGCTGAGGAGTCTCCTTCTCTGGAGAGACTCCAAACCCACCTGGATATTGCAATCCTGGGCAACCTGCCCTGAGTGGCCCTGGTTTAGCAGTGGGTCTGGAATAGATGATCTCTGGAGGTCACTTCCCACCCCCACCACGCTGGGATTCTGAGACTTAAGTCAGCCGGGGTAGAGATCCATCATTAGAGAGAGTAATTGTGTCTTTTATACTTCATTTTCATGCCTATTTTCAAAGCCTTAGCAGACACCATTCTCTGGGCCATTGCAATTAGGAGTAAGCATACAGAGACAGCTAATTAAAAGTAAACAGCCCTCTGTTTAAGGAAGTTTAATGTAACAGGCATTTAGATCAGTTTTCATACTACTGCCACTTGAAGGTGGTGCCATTTAGAACAGAGCAGGTTGAAAGCTGGTTACAGTGGGGATGGGGCTTTAAAACATAACTAGCAGCTTGAGGGGAAATCAGAGTTAAAGTCAGTCTAGGGAGGTATAATTCAAGTGCTTGGTACCTGCACCAGAAGTGTGATTCATAGTTGGGCAATTGACCATTCTGTGCATTTTGGCTTTCAGTGTCCTGCTGTTTTCCTCTGTGGTGTAAACCTGTTGAGAGCAGATAACCCAAGGTTGAAAGTTGAACTTCGAAAATGCAAATTAGGCATTTGCCCATGAAAGCATTTTGCTGCCCTCTAAACTTCCATTGAAATCTCAGTTCATTTAGAAGGGCCAAGATCTCGTTATCTTGGTCATGCAACAGGGAGCAAGTTGATGCAGAGCACTGGGCTCTGTTGGACTGCAAAGAGGTTAGCTTATCTGGGAACACAGGTTGGTGATAAATCACTCAAAGCACCTAATAATTATTTCTGTTGCTGTTCTTGACTGATGGAGAGGGCTAAACCCAACCCTCTCTATCCACTTTAGCACTAACCAAGCAGGAGAGATTTTCCCCTCAACTGATGATGATGCCTTTAGCAGCGGAGAGCTCATCTTTTCCACCAGCCCCTTGGACAGCACACCTTGGAAGTCGAGCTTGGCTGGGAGCTCAGAACCTGGAGTTTTGCTACTTTTATATGACAACAATTAGTTCAGAAAAGGATGTCTGGAGCAGAGACTAATAGTCATGAGAATGATTGAGAATGATAAAGGATTCAATAAAAAAACCCCAATCAACAGCAAATAAAACTGATTTGAGAGGAGGTGCTGAGAAACATTTTTAGGAGGTAAAACTCATAAAAATCACAAATTAGTTTCAGTTGAAGAGAGCCTTCAGTTCACTGAGTCCAACCATCCTCTAACTCTACCAAGTCTGGTGCTAAACCACATCCCTCACTACCACATCTCTGCCTCTTTGAAACCCCTCCAGGGACTGGGATTCAACTACCTTCCTGGGCAGCCTATTCATAGTACCATAGTATCAGTCAGGGTTGGAAGGGACCACAAGGATCAGCTAGTTCCAACCCCTCTGCTATGGGCAGGGACACCCTACCCTAGATCAGGCTGGCCAGAGCCTCATCCAGCCTGGGCTTAAACACTTCCAGGGACGGGGCCTCAACCACCTCCCTGGATAACCTATTCCAGCGGTTGAGAACACTTAACAATCAAGAAGTTTCTTCTAATGTCCAACCTAAACATCCTCTGGGGCAACTCAAGGCTCTTTTCCTCTTGTCCTATCATTTGTCACTTGGACAAACAGGCTGACACCAACCTCACTCCAACCTCTTCTCAGAAAGTTTAGAGAGCCAGAAGGTCTCTCCTCAGCCTCCTTCTCTCCAGGCTGAACAACCTCAGTCCCCTCAGCTGCTCCTCACAAGACCCATTCTCCAGACCCTTCACCAGCTTCATTCACCTTCTCTGGACCTGCTGGAGGACCTCAGAGTCCTTCTTGTAGTGGAGGACCCAAAACTGAAGGCAGTACTCAAAATGTGGCTTCACCTGTGCTGACAACCCAAATTTCAGTGGTGAGACTGAATAGGCTTCCATGCTAACTTCATATTATTTATTAAACTCCAACCCCAGGCTGAAAGAATTAATTTAGGTATGGGTTTTTTTTTTTTTTGGTGGAAAAGGAAGTTATTGTAAAGATTCCAGATTTTTTTAAACAGCTAATTTTATGCTGAATTTTTTAATTGTAGTTAAAAATAAATAAATAAATAAAGACAATTTGAATTAGATGAAGAAATTGGCTGATTGGTCACTGATTGGCACCCAAAGCTGGCTTTTCTAGTAAGTTAGATAATAAAATGCAGTTTTGAGGTGTGAAGTTACTTAATAGGCTGCTCTGCCTGGTTTATTTTTGTGGAAAACTTGCTGCTGCTTCATCTCCTCCTGATGCTTCTGAAGTTAATGAGTGAGGATTTCTTCCTTGACAAGAGATAAATAGACCTTTCAAACTCACTTTATTCTCTCCAACTACTGCTTTGTTTAGACCCACATTTTAACCTAAATATCCACTAAACCCCACCAGCAGCTGAAGTGAGAGCATGCCAAACCTGACCTGGTTTTTGGAGGGACCTTTTTCAGCTGCTGCTGCTGCAGCAGCAGTGTTGAGGTGTGAAGCAGGGGTTGGGTTAAAGGCTGCATTGAGGGTAGAGGCAGGAAATAACAAATGGAAGGAGAGGCTGAAGAAGGCAGCATCATTAGGTTGTAAATCAGGGGAACAGAAGTTAGTTAGAGAAGGGAATGTCAAAAATGAGCATGTAGTCACCCTACAACCACCTAGATACTCAGTGCTTCGGTGCAAAAACTCTGTGTATCAATGGCAAAGATCATTGGTAGCAATGATTTGGGGATCTAGAGGGGGGTTGTGGGGATGTTCCAAGCAGTGGCTCAACTGCTTGAGCCTCAGTTCTTCCTGCAATAAACTCTACATCACACAACCCCTTTTAAAAAGGCATAACATGCTTTCCGTTTTCCTCGTACAGAACGTCCAGGACTGACCTGATTTGGCTGGGTGGATACAACATTCTTCATCCCAATCCCATACCAGCCAGTGGAAAGATTCCCAGAGGATTTACTGGGTTAGACTAACCTCATCATGAAGCAGCTGACCCTGGAAAAGTGTGAATCTTGCTTTTTGGGCAGGCATTGGAACAGGTTGCCCAGGGAGGTGACGGTTGAGTCACCATCCCCAGAGATGTTAGGAAAACCTGTGGACATGACACTTGGGGACATGGTTTAATGACCACGGTGGTGTTGAGCTGATGGTTGCACCTGAAGATCCTAAAGATGTTTTCCAGCCCAAATGATTCTGCGATTTCTCAGTGCAAAAAACTTTTGGATTCAATGAGCAGTTTTGCACTTGAAGCTGAAACTAATAAGAAGCTTTCTGTTGACCCTTAAAGGGCTTTGGATTATGCTTCGCACAAAAACAAGTTCACTGTCTTAAGCAAGAAACATTTATAAACTAAAAGCCAAAGGAAACCTATGAAAGAAAGAAAGAAAGAAAGGCTAAATCTCCCATTTCAGGTAGCATCCTTTTTTGTGCCAAAAATGTAATGGGGAAAAAAAAAAAAACCCTGCAACTTTTTTCTCTTTATCATCTCCTCCTTTACAGGCCTCATGAACCTCAGCTAAAAGGAGCCCTTGGTAAAAAGTATTATCATTTTGATGAATGCCAGCCCTCTGACACGAGGAAGAAGCCTTTTATTCTCTGACAATGCCCCTGCCAAGCTAAGTAGAAGATGTAGGCAGAAAGCTTTGGGGAAACCCTGATGCTGATGAATCAGGGCACCCTGCCGAGCAGCAGCCTGATGATACCTACCACCTAAACAGTTTAGTGCCTTTTCAGCAGGTGTAGGAATCAACTTGCCCTTTTTGTGAGATTTTTAAAGGCTGAAGGCTGAGCCTGATTCTTCACAGGAGGAACGAAATCCGTTTCCCCCGTAGGAATCTGTCTTCCTGTGTTTTCACTCTGAAGCCTTTGAGCACATCGTCTTTTGGTTGTCTTCCCTAAGGGCTAATGAGGCAAATTGCCATCACGCACTGCCAGCTGCGGTGGGTGGGGTAGTGGTGATGTAAATGTTGCATTCTCAGGAGCTGGGGACTTACAAAGTTCATCAGGGCTACACAGACCTACAAAAGTAGTTGCAGCCCACAAAGCCAATCACATCCTGAGCTGCAGCAAGAGAAGCAGAGCCAGCAGGTCGAGGGAGGTGATTCTCCCCCTCTACTCTGCTCTGGTGAGACCTCACCTGGAGCACTGTGTCCAGTTCTGGAGCCTCTGTTACAGGAAGGATCTGGAGGGTGCTGGAAGGTGTCCAGAGAAGGGCCACGAGGAGGAGCAGAGGGCTGGAGCTGCTCTGCTATGAGGACAAACTGAGGGAGCTGTGGCTGTTCAGTCTGGAGAAGGCTCCAAGGAGACCTCATTGTGGCCTTCCAGTATCTGAAGGGGGCTACAAGAAAGCTGGGGAGGGACCTCTGAGGGTGTCAGGGAGTGATAGGACTGGGGGGAATGGAACAAAACTAGAAATGGGGAGATTCAGATTGGATGTTAGGAAGAAGTTGCTCCCCATGAGGGTGGTGAGAGACTGGCACAGGTTGCCCAGGGAGGTGGTGGAAGCCTCATGCCTGGAGGTGTTTGCAGCCAGGCTGGCTGTGGCTGTGAGCAACCTGCTGCAGTGTGAGGTGTCCCTGCCCATGGCAGGGTGTTTTTTTATTGGGGTTTTTTTTTGAGTGTGTGTGCCCAGCTCTCTCCCTGTCTAAAATCAAGTGCACCAGCTGCTTATGTCAGATTATCAGTAGGAATGCAGAGCCTGAAACCCTTTGCAGTGAAATCACAGAATGTTAGAGGTTGAAAGAGACCTCAAAAGATCATCCTGTCTAAAACCCCTGCCAAAGCAGGGTCACCTAAAGCAGATCACACAAGGAAGCATCCAGGCAAGTGTTGAATGTGTCTAAAGAAGAAGACTCCACAACCTCTCTGGGCAGCCTGTTTCAGGGCTTTGTCACCCTCACAGTGAAAGTTTTTCTTTGTGGTCACACAGAACATCCTCTGCTCCAGCTTGCACCCTTTGCTCTATCATTGGGCATCACTGAGCAGAGCCTGGCTCTGTCCTCCTGCCACTGCCCTGCACATCTTTATAAACATGAGTGAGGTCACCCCTCAGGCTCCTCTTCTTCAGGCTAAAGAGCCCCAGTTCCCTCAGCCTGTCCTGTTAAGGGAGACGTTCCACTACCTTCAGCATCTTTGTGGCTCTGCACTGGACTATTTCAAACAGTTCCCTGAGGTCCTTTTTGAACTGATGGCCCCAGAACTGGACAGAATATTCCAGATGTGGCCTCACCAGGGCAGAGTAGAGGGGAAGGAGAAGCTCTCTTTACCTACTAACTACAGCCCTTCTAATACACTCCAGGATTCCATTGGCCTTCTTGGCCCCTATTGCTGGCTCATGGGCATCCTTCCTTTCACCAGGACCCCCAGGTCCCTTTCCCCTATGCTGCTTTGTAACAAATCACCCCCCAACCTATACTGCTCCATGAAGTTGTTCTTTCCCAGATGCAAGACTCTACTCTTGGCCTTGTTGTATTTCATTCAGTTTCTCCCCACTCAAATCCCCAGCACGTCCAAGCCTTGCTGAATGGCAGCACAGCCTTCAAGTTCAGCATCCACTATTCCAGGCACTGACTAAACTGATTTTCTTCTTAGGAAACCCTGATAGGCAAGGCTTAGCCAGTGAGAAAATGAATTTCCATCCTGCATGTGCATTGTCTTCACAAATGGTTACCAGATAACATAAATACCAAGGCGTTCTTTATTTCCCCTGTGATTAGCGGGAGGCTGGCCCAGCCTGAAAGGTTCACACTATAAACAGATGTCAAACTGTGATATGGGAAGCAGAGATACAAGAAACTGGAGTGAGCTTTCCAAAATATCAAACCACCCTTGCATCACAGGACAGGCTTTCTAGCAAAAATAACATGGCAAAAAAATGCCTGTTCTGTGCACTGATAATTGAAATAACTAAACTTCTGGTCAGTCAAAACCAGCTACTTTTAAACATAAAGGCAGAAAACCAGATCTGTCCCTGTGCTGAGCTCCACAACCAACACCCTTTTCTCTGGCCTGGGCTGTGGATTCCCTCTTGGTAGCGCCTGGTGTCATTTCAAGACTCTCATTTCCCTGGGCCTGTCAAGCAGAGTGCATATTAGAGTTTGTTATTAAATATTTTGGCTGCTCTGTCTGTGTTTCCTGTTTTATCCCCAGTTCAGCACCATGTCTCATAGGCTGTATTATTACTGCCTTGAAAGCGCACAACAAGATCAAGCCTTGAAAGAACAGTTTCTTTTGGGGAAGTGGAAAATTGGCAGGAGAAATCACTTCTGCTTTCAGAGGCAAGGGCTGAAGCAGATGCTGAGTGCATATTGTGCAAGGATGGTGAAGCAGAAGCGATTGGAAAGGAAACTTAATATAGAGATCACACATAATCTGCAGAATTTAAGCAGCAAGATATATCCAGTGGCCTGCTACTGCTCAAAGCACAAACCGAAGCAGACAAGGTGAAGGAAGAAAGAGAGCAAGCTGAATACTTTAATCACTTCATGTGAAGAAAGCTTGCTACATAGGTGCCAAAACCATGGATATTTGGGAAGCAGAAAATTGATTAGGAAGAGATAAGAGTGTGCTGGCTGGGGAAAGGCAGCTTGGGTACAAATGAAGCAGAGGAATGGGTGGTATGAAATTGTTTGTCATGGTGCGGGTGGAGAATTCGCACAAGGTAATGAATCAAAGCTTCAAAGCCAAGGACAAAAACAAGGAGAGAAGAGACCAATTACAGCCATCAAGACAAGCTCATTAGAAGAGCTTGACTACATGCATCAGAATTGTTAAACCGGAGGGGTTTGGTGTAGTGAGCACTCGGGTGGCTGAACTTCAAAGGGTCACTAGATGGGCTGAAAAGCTGGGGCACAGTCACTGTGCCTGGGCATCTGCTTTTCCTCTCCTTATCAGTACTGTGAAGCCAAACCGATTCCATCTGTGACAAAAGAGAGAATCAATATTTGGTGTATTCACGGGCTGGGCTGGGCTGGGCAGGAAAGACACATTCTGCTGATTTGTTTTAGCTGGGAAGATTCCTGCAAAGGGGAGATGCCAACCTCGGCTGCTGGAGCAGACAGCAACTCGTACTGGGAATCCCACCACCTCAGCTGTGTGCTCACTGCTAAGTGGTGTCTGAGAACACTTTCAGTTTCTTCTAAAATCCACCTAAGTGTCCCCTGGCACAACTAGAGGTCATTTCTTCTCATCCCATCCCTTGGGAGAAGAGACCAACACCCACCTGGCTCCAACCTCCTTGCAGGAAGTTATAGAGAGCCAGAAGCTCTTCCCCTCAGCCTCCTTTACTCCAGACTGAACACCCCCAGTTCCCTCAGCTGTTCCTCACCAGCCCTGTCCTCCAGACCCTTCTCTGGACCTGCTCCAGCCCCTCAATGTCCTCCTTGTAGAGAGGGGTGCAAAACTGAACCCAGTACTCAAGGTGTAACCTCACCCATGTAGAACAGAAGAGAATAGAAGGGAAGAGAAGGGAATAGAAGAGAACAGAAGAGAAGGGAACAGACCAGGTTGAAAGAGACCTTTGAGTACAGGGGGACAATCACTTCCCTGGTCAAATGTTTGCCCACACGACATCAATGTTTGCCCACTCAGTGTTTTCTTCTGAATAGACTGCAAAGAGCTTATTTCTACTCTCACCAAGTCCTTCAATCCTAATTAAAAGAATGAATACTTAAACACTCTAAGAGTAACCAACACAAAATGGCTCACAAGTTACAGGTGCAGCAAGGCCAAATAACCTTGGAAATGTAGGAGTGAGAAAAAGTCAGCCACAAATTGCAAAAGACTCCCCTCAGTTTCTGATAACCCTTCCAGAAGCTTGAGATCTGTTTGCTTACCCAAGAGTCATTAGCTAATATTTGTACAGCAGCTTGAAATTGTAAAGCACTAAATACATCAAATATTACACTATTTTTTTTTTTTTTTAATTATCATTAAACTCTTTGTTCCATGTGGCCATGCCATAGAATCATAGAATCAGTAAGGTTGGAAAAGACCTCAGAGATCATCAAGTCCAACCTATCACCCAACACCTCCTGACTAACTAAACCATGGCTCAGGTGCCACATCCAAGCCTTTTTGAACACCTCCAGGGGTGGTGACTCCACCACCTCCCTGGGCAGCACATCCCAATGGCCAATTACTCTTTCTGGGGAGAACTTTCTCCTCACCTCCAGCCTAAACTTCCCCTGGCACAGCTTGAGACTGTGTCCTCTTGTTCTGGTTCTGGATGTCTAGGAGAAGAGACCAACTCCCACCTGGCTACAACTTCCCTTCAGGGAGTTGTAGACAGCAAGCAGGTTTCCCCTGACCATCCTCTTCTCCAGGCTAAGCAACCCCAGCTCCCTCAGCCTCTCCTCACAGGGCTGTGCTCCAGACCCCTCCCCAGCCTCATTGCCCTTCTCTGGACACATTCAAGTGTCTCAATGTCCTTCTTAAACTGAGGAGCCCAGAACTGGACACAGGACTCAAGATGTGGCCTAACCAGTGCTCAGCACAGGGCAGAATGACTTCTGTGCTCCTGCTGGCCACACTATTCCTGATGCAGGCCAGGATGCCAT
This sequence comes from Picus viridis, assembly GCA_033816785.1. Classification (NCBI taxonomy): domain Eukaryota; kingdom Metazoa; phylum Chordata; class Aves; order Piciformes; family Picidae; genus Picus; species Picus viridis. The sequence continues at coordinate 2,554,622 of CM066592.1, forward strand.
TGGCCTTCTTGGCCACCTGGGCACACTGCTGGCTCATGTTCAGCTGCTGTCAACCACTACCCCCAGGTCCCTTTCTGCCTGGCTGCTCTCCAGCCACTCTGTCCCCAGCCTGTAGCACTGCATGGGGTTGCTGTGACCAGAAGTGCAGCACCCAGCACTTGGACTTGAGGAGGTGCAGAGGTTGCTGGCCTGGAAGCATCATTTTATTTTGTAGGACTGAACACAAAGCATTTGTCTCCTGGGGTTAAAAAAAAGAAAAGAAAAGAACCACCACCAGGAGAGGGTTGCAAAGGGGTGGGAGAAGCAGCAAAGATGTGATGTGCAGCAGCTTCACTGGCGCTTTTCTTCTATTTGTATTTACAAGTCTTATTCAACACTCTCTCTCTCTGTCATGCTCTGTCTGCATGACAGGAGTTAGGATTAATGTCTTTTTTTTTTTTTTTTTTTTCCCCCAGTGAGAAACGATGACCAAAATGACATCAAAAGGCTGCTGAGGTGCCTGTTTTCAGCCAGGTGCCGTGAAGATGCTGCGTGAGGGGTGGGAGCTCTGCTCCTGCCCGGCCGCTGGCTCCACCTGGGAATCGGTGCCTCCATCAGCAATGGTTTCCAAGTGTACCCTGTCCTACTCATCACTTACTCCTCCTCTACACAGACAGCAAATTGCATTGCAGCTGTCTTTTGAAACAGTGTATGTAGAAAAAAACAACCCCAAACCCAACCAAAACATTAAATCCCATTCTGGAGTCCTTTCAAACTTGCTTGGCAGTGACACACGTGGGCCTGCGTGCCCATCCTCCTCTTCCTCTCACTGCTAGCCCTGCTCCACGCAGCTGTTTCTGCTGGCCTTGTTTCTTCTGCAGTCCCCACTTCCCCAAGCCATTCAGTGTTTTGCTTTCCCTAGCTAAAATTAAATTTTCCCATTGTCTGGCAGCCCCAAGCCAGGCTGCTGCCAGCCCCACACACTCCACAACTCCTTCCTTCCCTTCCCAAGGGCTTCAAGCAACTGCTTTCTGCTTTCTCTACGCTTTTCCTGGCACCAGTTTAATGAAGTAAATGCCATGGGTTTAATTTGAACACGCAGATAGGCACTTAAAGAAAGAGAGGAGATTGACAGGGCTGGAAAAATGAAGCCTTCTGCAGGCTTGCGGTATGAGAGGAAGAGCTTTTGCCACTGGCTAAGGAAGCTACTGAAAGCCTTGGGAGGAGATCTCACAAAATCTCAGCATGGTGGGGATGGGAAGGAACCTCTAGAGATCACCCAGTCCAACCTGCCTGATAAGGCAAGGTCACCCTCAGCACCTTGCCCAGGACCACAATGTCCAGGTGGGTTTGGAATCTCTTCAGAGAAAAGACTCTCTGAAAGATATCTCTCCTCATGTTCAGATGAAACTTCCAGTGTCCTATCCCTGGGCACCACTGAAAAGAGTCTGGCCCCATCCTCTGGCCCCCCACACTTCAGCTATTGATCAGCACTGAAGAGCCCCTCTCAGGCTGCTCTTCTCCAAGATAAACAGCCCCAAGTCTCTCTGCTGAAACTCCTCAGGGAGATGCTCCAGCCATTTCTGTAGCCTCTTCTAGACTCTTTCCAAGTAGTTTCTTGACTCTTTTCAACAGGAAGCCCAGAACTGGACCCAGTACTCCAGCTGTGGCCTCACTAGGGCAGCGTAGATGGGGAGGAGAACCTTCTTGACCTGCATGCCACACTCTTCTTAATGCACCCCAGGATTCCATTGCCCTTCATGGCCACAAAGTCACATTGCTGGCTCATGGTGAACCTTTTGTCTACCAGAACTGCCTTCTCTGTGGAGCTGTTTTCCATCATGTCAACCTAAATCACCTAGTTTACCTTCCTGCATTTAGGTGCAGCCAGTGTCAGTCACTTTTCTGTAGGAAGAAGAAATGTTCTGTCTTCCCTGTTTGTAGTTCTCAGCAACATGTTAAACAGGTCTGCTGCATGCATGCATCTGTACAAGCTTTTCTTTTGGGCTTGTCTGGCATGAAGTGACACAAGAGCAATACTTTCTATAAATATCTTCCAAAAAGAGCTGCTAATTATTAATGCAGAGAATTCCAAAGGAGAAAGAAAACAAAGCTTCACAGCAAGAGCTTTTAATGAGAGTGCCATTAAGACAATCAGTCTGCAAGCCACAAAGTGAATTGGAAGGGAACCTTTCATTTCTCTCCTCTTTGCTGAAATCACAAGTGTTTTAGTTGAGTGTATCTCACCAAATGATGGTCTGCCACTGCCCAGATGGTCCAGAAGCATGGTGCCAGCTGGCAGCACCTGAGAAGGGTTTTCTTGGATGGCACAGGTGCTGGCTCGGGAGCCCAGCAAGCCAGGCAAGTAGGAGGTTAATATTTTGATCCAGGTAGAGAATCAAAGAATCAATTCGGTTGGAAGAGCTCTTTCTCATCATCAAGTCCAGCTGTTAACTCAGCACTATGATGTCCACTACTAAACCATATCCCTCAGCACCACACATGCACGTCTTTTAAACACCTCCAGGAATGGGCTCAACCACTGCCCTGGGCAGCCTGCTCCAGAGCTTGACAACCCTTTTGTTGATGAAATTCTTCCTAATGCCCAACCTAAACCTCCCCTGGTGCAACTTGAGTCCATTTCCCCTTGTCCTATTGCTTGTTACTTGAGAGAACAGCCCATCTCCCTCCTTGCTCCAACCTCCTCTCAGGGAGTTGCAGAGAACCAGGTGGTCTTCCCTCAGCCTAAAGGCTAAACCACCCCAGTTCCCTCAGCCACCCCTCACAACACTTGTAGATTGCAGAATGGAAGAGAATTAACCAGGTTGGAAAAGACCTTCAAGATCATCGAGTCCAACCTATCACCCAACACCATCTGATCAACTAAACCATGGCACCAAGTGCCTCATCCAGGCTCTTCCTAAATACCTCCAGGGATGGTGACTCCACCACCTCCCTGGGCAGCACATTCCAATGGCCAATCTCTCTTTCTAGGAAGAATTTCTTCTAACATCCAGACTAATCCTGTCATAGCTTGAGGTTGCGTCTTCTCCTTCTGTCAGTGGGTACCTGGCAGAAGAGACCAAACCCCACCTGGCTACAACCTCCTTTCAGGGAGTTGTAGAGAGCAAGAAGGTCTCCCCTGAGCCTCCTCTTCTCCAGGCTAAGCAACCCCAGCTGCCTCAGCCTCTCCTCATAGGGCTTGTGCTTGAAGTCTCTCCCCAGCCTCGTTGCCCTTCTCTGGACACATTACAGCGTCTCAAATTCTTTCCTAAACTGAGGGGCCTGGAACTGGACACAGGACTCAAGGTGTGACCTAACCAGTGCTGAGTAGAGGGGCAGAATGACCTCCCTGCTCCTGCTGGCCACACTATTCCTGTAAATACAGCTCCCATTTCCTTCCAACTGAGCTGGTCTGGCAAAGTTAATGTTGGGGGTGGGGGGGTGGGTGGGGGGGGTGTTGAATTTCAACCCACCACACCACGATGCAAAAGCAGCTGATCTGAGTACAGGAGTAACTCCACTGCAGAGCAAGCCTCAGCATTCCTCTGTGCACTTATTGCAAACTGTGAAACTGCTCAGAAAAAAAAACCAGAAAAGATTACATTACACACAAATAGGTTATGTAGGCACCCAGGGCAAACATATTTGTACTTTAACAACAACAACAACACAGAAAAAAAGGAGACATTTGCTGTCTAATCCACATCTGATTCCCAGTATTTTACAGCATTAAAGATTTGTAGTAAGTGTATTTTTTTTTTTATTATTATTACAGGTTTGTATCTTTACAATGAATGCTGTGATTTATCACAGCTAGCTTGAAGCATAATCATACTTTGAAAGTTAAGTTATGATCCCATCACCTTTAGGGATTTTAGCATCCAATAAGATGTGCAGAGGTAAAGGAAAAAAAAGGGGGGGAAATCTATTTGTGACATTAACTCAGGATTGAGGAGAACATAAAAAAGAAAGAGATTGTAGAGAAAATAAACTATAAACACACAGACTGGCATCACATGAAATTAGATAACAGGGGTGCAGGGCATTTTGATAGTCACTCTGAGGTGTTTTACTGCAGCTTTCCAAGCAAGGGAGAATTTCCAAATAACAGAATCACAGAGAGTTTCAGGGGCTGGAAGGGACCTGGCAAGCTCATCCAGTCCAACCCCCCTGCCAGAGCAGGATCACCTACACCAGATTACACAAGAATGCATCCAGGTGAGTTTTGAATATGTCCAGAGAGGGAGAGACTCCACAACCCCCCTGGGCAGCCTGCTCCAGGGCTCTGTCACCCTCACAGGAAAAAAAAAATGTTTCCTTATATTTACATGAAACTTCCTCTGCCTCAGCTTCCACCACTGCCCCTTGTGCTGGCATTGGGCATCACCCAGCAGAGCCTGGCTCCAGCCTCTGGGCACTCACCCTGCACGTCTTTATAAACATTGATGAGGTCACCTCTCAGGCTCCTCTTCTCCCAGCCAAAGAGCCCTCAGCTCCCTCAGTGTCTCCTCATACAGAAGATGCTCCATTCCCTTCATCAACCCTGTGGCTTTGTGCTGGACTCTCTCAAGCAGCTCACTGTCTTTCTTGAACTGAGGGGGCCAGAACAGGACACAAGATTCCAGATGTGACCTCACCAGCACAGAGTAGAAGGGGAGGAGAACCTCTCTTGATCAGGTCACAGCCCTTCTAAGCCAGCCCAGAATGGCATCAGCCTTCCTGGCCACAAGAGCACATTGCAGGCTCATGGTCGTCCTTCCATCCACCAGAACCACAAGGTCACTGTCACTGCTCTCCAGCAGGTCCATCCCCAACTTATCCTGGTGCGTGGAGTTGTTCCTTCCCAGGTGCAAGACTCTACACTTGCCCTTGAAATGAGGGAATAAGAAATGGCTTTATGACTTACATACTTAAAAGGTTTAAACGTTTAATTTGCAAGACAAAATCATTACTCTGTCTTCATGTAGGTGGGTGAATACTGAATGCCTTTCAAGATGAAAGCTCCCTGCTGATAGCTGATTTCTTTCTCTTTTTTTTTTGCCAGTTTCAGAGCATCCAAATTTCTTTCTAATTTCTTCTGTTCTTGGGAGACCTTGTTGAGTGAAGAAAAGCCTTCGCCTCTTATGAACTGATTCCGATTATTAATATTTCACCAGTGAGGTCTGAGGATTATGAACCTTCTCTCACTGCTGTATTAAACAAATATTTTAAGAAGTGTGGTGGTTTTGCCAGGCAGAGCGTGAGCTGATGAATGACTTAATCTGACCCCAGATGGGGCACATTATTAAAGCAGAAGTCACATTTGTTTAGAGGGGAATGATGTAACGGAGAGCAAATGAACGGAGGAGATCTGGAAAATCCAGAGAGAAGTCTTTCCTTTTAGATAAGTATAGTGCAATGAAAGGAGAAAACCCGTAAATATTATCCCTAGAACCTTACAGCCTTCCTTGACAACAACTGAGAAGTCCTATACCAAATAAATTAGGCTTTAAATCCTGCAGTAACATCACAGCTCTCTTACTGTTTCTTAATAACCCAGATGTTCCCTTTTTTGATCACAGAACTGTCAGGGTTGGAAAGGACCTCAAGGATCAGCCAGTTCCAACCCCCTTGCCATGGACAGGGACACCTCACACTGGAGCAAGTTGCTCACAGCCACATCCAGCCTGGCTGCAAAAACCTCCAGGCATGAGGCTTCCAGCACCTCCCTGGGCAACCTGTGCCAGTCTCTCACCACTCTCATGGGGAAGGACTTCTTCCTAACATCTAATCTGAATCTCCCCAGTTCTAGTTTCTTTATATTCCCCCCAGTCCTATCACTCCCTGACACCCTCAAAAGTCCCTCCCCAGCTGTCTTGTAGTCCCCTTCAGATACTGGAAGGCCACAATACCAACCTTGGGCTGCCACTGGCCCATAGGATCCCAGCACTGCCTAACAGGTAGGACTGGACCTGTGCTGTGGCCCCACCAGAGAAGCAACCTTAACCATGTTGTGTGCAGCCCTTGTGTGCTTTCTGTCCTTCCCAAGACAGTTTTGTGTGGGCAAGGAGATGACAAATTTCTGTCAGAGGCTTCACCATTTAATTTTGACTCCTGGACCAATAAATGGCAAAAAGGAAAAAGGTATTGGGAGAAAGAGTGTGGAGGGGGAATTTAGAATAGGCAAATGGGACAGGAGAAAGGAAAATGAAAAGAGATTAGGAAATTTCTTTGCCTTGTAGCATTTAAAAGGGAAGCAACAACGAAATATAGGAGGGATTTTTTTGGTGTATTGGCAGAGGAACTGGATATAAATCTCCCCCCAAAGGAAGCTTTCTTGTTGTGCAGCTTTACCTATGGCAAGTTTTGAATTGGTCATCACAAAATACCTTGTGGCTAATAAATGCTCCTTTGAAAAAGAAGGGTTTTAGCAGAGAAACTATCTCAGGAATCCTGCTTATGATGGAAAGACCAAGAAAATTAATTGCACCCTCACCACCAAAAAAAGGGATGACTTCATAATAACTTAATTAAGTGGATATAAATAAGTGATGAAGCAAGTGAATGTGATCAGTCCTCACATTCTTATCACATTGGCTCCAAAACTCTGGTGGGAAAAAGGCCTTCCATAGACACACCTGAAGCAGTGCAAGGAGAGTATGAAAAATTCAGAGCAGCTGAATTGAATGCATCTATCTTTCTGGGTGGACATCTTTACAGTTCTTACACACCTAGCCTCCCTCTTTCCTTTCAAAGCTGAAAACCCACTGGAAAAGAGCTTTTTTTGCACAATCCTCATGCTGAGGACCAAATTAATCTTGTACCCAAATGAGAGCTATCCAACCAAAGGCAAGTAAGAAACTTTCTGTATCTTTACAGAATACAGAATGAACCAAGTTGGAAAAGACCTTCAAGATCATCAAGTCCAACCTATCACCCAACACCATCTGAGCAACTAAACCATGGCACTAAGTGCCTCAGCCAGTCTCTTTTTAAACACTTCCAGGGATGGTGACTCCACCACCTCCCTGGGGCACTTGGAACCATGGTTTATTTGTCAGGGGTGTTAGGTATTAGGTAATAGGTTGGACTTGATGATCTCTGAGGTCTTTTCCGTCCTGGTTGATTCTATGAAATTTTTAGTCCTGCCCTGATTTCATCTCTGAGCTTCACCAACTGTTTCCAGTCTACTCTTGCAATCAACACTTTTCTCCATGGAAACTACATGTTCACCTTGCAGGCCTTCAAATTTGCCAGACAAGGGCTGAGGACAACATTAGGAAGGCCATAGGGATAGCTGTCTGCCATGGTGGGTCGAAGATGACCACCATCTGAGAAGTCACAGAGAAAAGAGGCTCTGAGAAGGAATCAGAAAGGTTATCACAGGGCATGCCACATGTGAAGGATGAGAGAGAAGAAATCAATCGTGTCCCTCATCCCTGCTGGCAATGGCTTGGCAGCACAGGGGTTTCTCCATCCCGAGGAGCCATTATTCCCGAGCAGACGGAGCTTTCTGTCCTTCTCATAAAGGAGTTCAAAGAAGCGGTTGTAAAAACCGGGAGACAGTGCTGAAAGGTATTGTTCAGATTAAAGGATGAATATGAGGTGTGCCTGTGGTTGCAGGAATAGTTTCATCTGCACTTTTAAATGAAAAGTTAAAGCCACTCAGCTACTGGCTCCGGGTAGCGATGGCAGCCAAAAGCAATTATTGTAACTGCACGACCTTCTTCTCTGGCTGCTCTCTGAACTGACCAGTCCAACTCCATTGAGCCTCAGGATAAGAAATTACATGCTTCCTCTGCATGTGCTTTAAAAAACCAAGTTAGTGAACAATTAAAAGGAGCCCACATCTACTTATTCCCTCTATTTCTACAGGCTTAAAAAAATAATAATAATAGAATATATGTATATAGCTTAGGGACTCCACAGAAAATTCCACTCCATTCCTCACTGGGGTGGGGGGAAATAGAGGAAAAAAGCCCTCTATTAATTAAATTTAATCTAAAACTCATGCAGAAGGAAGTTGATTGCTCACTAGATGAGGGCCTATTTCTGAAGCCCAGAAGCCTTCAGTGAAAATGGGCAGCTGCAGCTCAGCTCATTTTTATTTCATTGAGCTCTGTCTGGACTTCTCTAATGCTCTACTTTTAGCTGCATGGATCAGTGCTTGTAGGAACTTTGCTTCTCAGCCACATCTTGATTTTTCATAAAGTAATCTGTATTTTCCTCACCTGATTATCACAAACTGTCATCAACACCTCAAAAGACCATTTAGTTATAGAATCATTAAGGTTGGGAAAGACCTCTGGGAACGTCGAGCCCAACCGCCAACCCAACGCCACAAAAGACCTTCGGGACCGTCGAGCCCAACCATCAGCCCAACACAAGAACTCTGGGATCATGGATTCCAACTGTCAACCCAACACCACCATGCCCACATGAGCTAAGGTTTCACCTTTAGGTAAAGAATCAGAAGCAATAAGGTCATTCATGGCACTTGGTGCTATGGTCTAGTCATGAGGTCTGTGGTGACAGGTTGGACTTGATGATCATTGAGGTCTCTTCCAACCTTAGTGATACTGTGATTTGCCTTTGGATCTTCAAGTGCCACTTTGTCACTGTCTCTCAGCTGAGTTCTTTTGGTGAGGATGTTTGTGAGGTCACAGCAAACGCGATCTTTGTGGACTCCTGAGGCCTTATACTAGTGATTATGTGGACTTCTTGTTATGGTTGCCACACATGAAGTTCACAGGTGCTATAGCTGAGTTGAGAAAAGTGTTGATGGGGTTGTGTTGGGGTCTTTTGGTTGGTTGGTTTAACCCATAACAACATCAGTACGAGTTAGTAGCTCAGAATAGAATCTTGGGATACATTGGGTTGGAAGGGACCTTTAATGGTCATCTAGCCCAACCTCACTGCAGTAAGCAGGGACATCCCCAGCTAGATACAATAGAATAGAATTAACCAGGTTGAAAGTCTGACTTACTAGCTGACAAAGAAGATGAGGGCACCATTCTTAATTGGAAAGAAAAAGTCACTGCCTGGCAGCACCTACTGCTGCTACAAGCCAGCTACACCTCACCCAACTCTTATTCCTCAGTGTTTGGGTCAATTTTTTTTTCCTCGTGATTGCCCAACAGAAGTTGGAGAACAAGTCCATTGACTTCAGCATCTTGGGCTACAGTGGAGTGAGGATCTCCTGCAGCTAGGACCAGCTTCCCATTTTCCACAGGCTACACAGCCTATTTCCTCCCCACTCCCCAATCTCCTCTCATTTCACCGGTGGCTGCCCAGCCGCTCGCTCTCATAATAGAAACAATGACAGAGAGGGTTGAGCTTGGATTAGTGCATTTTGTCTGGAGCAGAACAAAATATGTTGAGATGGCCTTTTCCTTCTGGCTGCCCAGCAGATCCCATTTATTTTGCTTTTTGAGAGACGCTCTGTAAAGAGCCCAAAAGTAATTTAAGGTTACTGATACTTTTCTTCTGTTGTGCTGTTAGAAAGGGAATTCACTGACGTGTGCAAACAAAGAAGGAATAAGCTACCTGGTGCTCCCATCACAACCCTGTGCCTCTTTCCTGCTGGCTATTATCCTATTACCTTTATCTTTCTCCTCTCAATTGCATGTGTTTGAGTGTTAACATCTGCACTGAAAAATAAATGGAGAAATTCTCGGTATTAGCAAACGGTGTCAATTCCAGGGGAATTAATAATCCATACATGAGGCTCCTTCTCACTACTTTTCAAGTGTTATGAGCTGACTTTAAGGAACATCTATTGCATTAAAGTGGAAGGCAAAGCGCGTCATAATCCAAAGAGACCCTTGTCTCTATCTTGTGGATAGGTGATTTCTAAAATTGTTCCCATAAAATGATCATTTCATGCTTTTTCCACTTGAGTGCCTATAGAGCAAGTACACACTTGGAGATAAAAAAAGAAAGGACACAAAAAAAAAAAAGGCCAAAGAAGAGGCTCAGATGTGGTACAATTTCCTTAAGGTGGTTTCCATCAGATGGCAAATAGACCTGTTATTATTTCTTCAGCAGAAGTCCTAAGTACTAGTGTAAACACTAATGGTTCTGAGGTGTCTCAGTCAGAAGAGTAAATTAATTGAAAATGGGCTCCTATCAAAATATCAAAATTGCAGACACAAATAGCAGAATCACAGCCCACACAGTGATACTAAACAAAGCCCCACACATAGACCCTGAAACCATCCACTGCCATGGAAGCTCACAAAGCTTCTTCAGACACAGGGATATCAAAACTCATCAGGTACCACTTCACCTGGATATTTTTGGGTAGCACAGCCTGGAGAAGAGAAAGCTCCAGGGACACTGCAGAGCAGCCTTGCAGTACCTGAAGTGGACCTACAAGAAAGCTGGGAAGGGCTGGTAGGATGAAAGGGAACAGCCTTTATGTGGAGAAGGTTTAGACTGGATGAAAGGAATAAATTCTTTACAGTGAGGGTGGTGAGATGCTGAAACGGGTTGCTCAGAAAGGTTGTGGGTGCTCCCTCCCTGGAGGTGTTCAAAGGCAGGTTGGATGAGGCCTTGAGCAACTTGATCAAAAAAGAATTTACCAGGTTGGAAAAGACCTTCAAGATCATCAAGTCCAACCTATCACCCAACAACATCTAACCAACTAAAGCTTGGCACCAAGTGCCTCATCCAGGCTCTTCTTAAACACCTCCAGTGATGGGGACTCCACCACCTCCCTGGGCAGCACATTCCAATGGCCAATCTCTCTTTCTAGGAAGAATTTCTTCCTAACATCCAGCCTGAACCTCCCCTGGCACAGCTTGAGACTGCATCCTCTTGTTCTGTTGGTGGTTGCCTGGGAGAAGCGACCAAGATTGTCCTTGCCCATTCTTCCTGCACATGGTTGGAACTGGATGAGCTTCAAAGTCCCTCCCAACCTAAACCATCCTATGAATCTATGAATTTCTACAAACTAATAAAGAGGATCTTACAATTCCATGGCACTCGACCCAAATGCTCTTTATAAATAACACCAAAGCATTATCATCCCCATGGGAAAACTCACACCAAAAGAATCTCAGCTCTTTATTTGTGAACTAATCAGCCTGAATGAATCATTATGTACAGACATGTAAATGTAGAGAGATAAATATTATAAATATTTTAAGCTAAAATGTTTTGTATTGGTTTTAAACCAGACCCCTCCAGTTTGCAGTGGGAAAGCCTGACTACAGTATCAGATTTTGGGTAGATCCTGAGAGTCCAGGGGCAACATTGCCTAGAACTAATCCATACTCATAGAATGGTTTGGGTTGGAAGGGACCTTAAAGATCAAGCAGTGCCAAGCCCCTGCCATGGGCATGGATACCTCCCACCAGCCCAGGTTGCTCAAGACCTCATCCAGCCTGGCCTTGAACACCTCCAAGGAGGGGACATCCACAACCTCCCTGGGCAACCTGCTCCACTGTCTCACCACCCTCACTGGGAAGAATTTCTTCCTAGTCTCCAGTCTCCCCTTTTCAGCTTAAAGCCATTCCCTCTCATCCTAGCACTACAAGCCTTTGTGAAGGTCTCTCCCTAGCTTTCTTGTAGGACCACTTCAGGTGCTGGAAGGCTGCTCCAAGGTCTCCCAGAAAGCCTTCAGCACTCAGGGGTGACCTTATTGCTCTCTACAACTATGTTAAGGGAGGTTGTAGACAAGCAGAGGTTGGTCTCTTCTCCCAGGCAACCAGCACCAGAACAAGAGGACACAGTCTCAAGCTGCACCAGGGGAGGTTTAGGCTGGAGGTTAGAAGGAAGTTCTACACAGAGAGAGTGATTGCCCATTGGAATGGGCTGCCCAGGGAGGTGGTGGAGTCACCATCATTGAAGGTGTTCAGGAGGAGACTTGATGGAGTGCTTGCTTGCATGGTTTAGTTGATTAGGTGGTGTTGGATGATAGGTTGGATGTGATGATCTTGAAGGTCTCTTCCAACCTGGTTTATTCATTGGAGGTGTTCAGGAGGAGGTTTGATGGGGTGCTTGGTTGCATGGTTTGGTTGTTTAGGTGGGTTGGATTGGTTGATGGGTTGGACAAGATCTTGAAGGTCTCTTTCAACCTGGTGTATTGTATTGTATTCTATTCATTTCTCCAGACTGAACTATCCAAAAACATCCAAGTGAAGTGTTACCTGATGAATTTTCATATCCCTGTGCCTAAAGCAGCTCTCTGACCTTTAATGTCAGTACTTTAGTGCCTACATGTGGGGCTCCAGCTTTCTTGTAGGCCTCCTTCAGGTAGTACCTGAAGGGGTAGTACTGCACACGGACAAAGGAAATCCAACCCTCTGCTCCAAGGCCCTGCAAGAGTGGCAATCAACTATTATTTACAAGATGCTTTCCCCCCATCTTACTCTTCCCATCATAGGTGAGCTGGATTATCACACTGGAGCCTTGACTATTTAATTTCTGGGATGCAGGTGTTTCTTTTCAGGAGCTCACTTATGAAGCTCTCAATTTAGAAGATGAAAGTGAGACATGAAACATTTTTTTTTTTCCCCCCTTTTCTTGTTGCAAAGTCTTATTTCTCAAGGGATGATCCCATTTGGAAGGTGTCTGATTCACTAGAAGTGATAGCCCTTAGCTTGAAAGGGAAGCACTCAGGTAAGGGCTAAAAAGGATTAAGACTAAAGAAGGCATATAAAGCATAGTTCCTTTTATTTTAATTAATCAGCATCAGAATTTGTGTAGAATTTAAAGACTGAAGCAATCCAATGTGCCAGAATTAATAGATACAATCAGATAATTACTGAATTTTAATGAGTATTAGAATATCAAATATTCAAGCCTTGAAGTTCACTTCGTTTTTTTATCATTCCCCTCCAACATTTTAATTTTTGGCTGTGTGTAAACTCAGGGAAATGCATTCAAGCACAGAAAGCCAGCAGCTAGATTTGTAATATCACCATGGTCCTATCTGAAATCTCCTAGGGAGCCTCAGTGAGAATTTAAGAGCTACATGATTTTGTACTTGTATCTGCAGAGCTGCCAGCTCCACTTTTTATGGCAGAGCAAATGTTTGCCTCTGATCCTTAACCACAAAGATCACAGAATGCTAGGGGTTGGGAGGGACCTCTGGGGATCATCTAAGTCCAGCCTCCCACTTGCAAATCTGGGCCACTATACACAAGTCACAGGGACACCTGGCGGAAAAAAGATAATAAAAGCTATTGCTGGAAGGGGCCTACAAGAAGGCTGGGGAGGGACTTCTCAGGCTATCAGGTAGTGAGAGGACTAGGGGGAATGGAATGAAGCTGGACGTGGGGAAATTCAGACTGGACATGAGGAGGAAGTTCATCATCATGAGAGTGGTGAAGCCCTGGAATGGGTTGTCCAGGGAGGTGGTTGAAGCCCCGTCCCTGGAGGTGTTTAAGCCCAGACTGGATGAGGCTCTGGCCAGCCAGATCTAGTGTGAGGTGTCCCTGCCCATGGCAAGGGGGTTGGAACTAGCTGATCCTTGTGGTCCCTTCCAACCCTGACTGATTCTATGATTCCTCCTCTTCATCCAAGCACCTCCCTGTCTGACCATCCCCAAACACATCTGTGCAGGTCAGTTCTTCTCACTGATAGCACGTCAACAGCAAGGGCTTATAAAGCTCTTCTCTTTGCCCTGCTGTGAAGCTGCACCAATACTGTATCACAGATTCATAGAATGGAAAGGACCTCTAGAGATTAAGTCCAACCCTCCTGCCAAATTAGAATCACCTAGGACAGGTCACACAGGAGTGCATCCAGATGGGTCTTGAAAGTCTCCAGAGAAGTAGACTCCACAATCTCTCTGGGCAGCCTGCTCCAGGGCTCCAGCACTCTCACAGTAAAGAAGCTTTTCCTCATCTTGAGGTGGAACATCCTCGATTCCATTTTGTGTCCACTGCACCCTCATCATATCACAAAACACCACTAAAGCGAAGCTGGCCCTTTCCTCTTGACACCCACCCTTCAGTTATTTGTGAACATCAATAAGATTTCTTGTCAGTCTCCTCCAGACTACACAGCCCCAGGGCTCTCAGCCTTTCCTCATCACACAGATGCTCCACTCCCTTAGTCATCCTCATAGCCTCCATTGGACTCTCTGCTATTTCCCTGTCCCTCTTGAACCGGGGAGCCCAGAACTGGATGCAACACTCCAGATGTGGTCTCATTAGGACAGAGCAGATATACCAAGGAGCTCTGCATCCATCTTTCCTTTAGCCTCTGCCCCAGGGCTCAGGAGACAGGTTCGGGACAATCTTCGGGCTGATTCCACAAGAAACCTTATCCTGTCTCTCATTAAGGCTCTAATTAGCTTCCCTTGTCAGTCCAAAAATTCTTTTCATAATTGTTTTTCAACTCTACACAGAAGTCCCTCAAATGATTTTACACAGCTGAATATTGTTTCCCCCCCCAAATAGATTTTTGGGAATAAAAAATTCTCTTCAGGAAAAAGATAACATGCATTCTCCCTGTGCAACTGTGCCATCATTTTCTCCTGTATGAATTTGCATTAGTAATTAACAGTGCTATGTATTTAAACTGCTTAAACTGTATATCTATGGTTACTGACTTCTGGGCAAGCAGCTTCAAGGTTTTATTAACTTTTCATTATCAAATTAGTTTTACTTGTTGTGGTGGGTTGTGTGTGTGTGTTGGTTTTTTTTCCCCTCCCCTCAGCCAATTTACCACTGAATAATTACTGAATAATAAAATAGCTGGGAACTCTCTCAGGTGGGTGTTCAGCTTCTCTCTGCAGCTGGGTATCAATCATTTGGATCACAGAGTGCACTGGTGCTGACAGGAATCAATCACAGAGTCATGGAACATCTGGAGATGGACGGGACCCCTAAGGATCCATCTACTCCAAACCCCCCTCCTTGAAGGATTACCTAGAACTAAACCATATGAAGTGCCACCTGGGTGCTGTGTAAAGAATCACAGGATGGGTTGGGTTGGAAGGGACCTTAAAGATCTTTCAGTTCCAACCCTTCTGCCACGGGCAGGAACACCTTCCATGTGCCCAGGTTGTTCAATGTGTCATCCAACCTGGCCTTGAACACCCTCAGGAAGGGGACATCCACAGTTTCCCTGGGCAACCTGGTTCAGTGTCTCACCACCCTCACTGTCAAGAATTTCTTCCTAATGTCCAGCCTCAATCTCCCTTCTTCCAGCTTCAAATGATTACCAAAACACAGGGTACCTACTACCTGGGCAGTTAGACTTGACTGTGTGAAATATTTGTCTGGAACTCTCAGTACATAAGATCAGTCATAGCCTCAGAGAATATCACCACAAACCATCTTTCCTTCAACCCTTCTTAGCATTTGGCCATTTTCTGGCAGCATGTCAGTCACATCATCCTACCATGTTAAGTACCATGAAGGGTCTTGAGTAATGAGTGTGTAGATAGAAGAGGTGTAGGGGGAATAAAAAAGGTTGAAATGATTGATACTGCTTTGTCTCTGTGCTAAACATTTGCCTCACATGGAGGGAAACCAACCAGACATTAAAATAGTAGAACAATTTAAAGGTGGAAAGGGACCTGTGGAGGTCAACTGTTCAACCTCAGCACTCAGAGAAAGACCAGTGCTGAAAGTGGCTCTAGTCTGGCCGTGAGCAAGCACTCTGATCCTCTTCAATTACAGAGCTTCCACAGCCTCTCTGGACAACTTGTTCAAGTGCCTGACTATGCTTAGTGTGATATTTATTCCTCCCCCCAATTTTTAACAAGGATTCCCATGCTGTCCCTTTCCTTGGCTTCCCTTCAGCTGTGTGCCCCCAAGAAATAAATCTGACCTCATCCTCTCCAATGTCACTCATTAGGTAGCAGCTCCTGGGCCAAACATGGATTACCTTCTGCAGCAAGCTCATCAAATTCCCACTCTGCTGTTAAATCAGTGCTGCTGTGAAGGGCAGTTGTCCATTTCCAATGGATGAAAGGGGACCACTGACTATTCTCTGAGGAGTGATTGCAAGGCAACAGGCAGATTTCCTGGTTAAAGGGGATGGAGAAGAGCAGCCCATGGAAAGGAGATTGCCCAGAAAATTAGCAATTTAGGAAAGGGGGAGGGGGGAAGGAAAAGGAAAGGGGGAGGGCAAAAAAGAAAGGAAAAGGAAAGGGGGGAGGGCAAAAAGAAAAGGAAAGGGGGGAAGGAGAAGGAAAGGGGGGAGGGGGGAGGGGAGAAGGAAAGGGGGAGGGCAAAAAAAAGGAGAAAGGGGGGAGGGCAAAAAGAGGGAGGAAAGGGGGGAGGGGGAAAAGAGGAGAAGGAAAGGGGGGGAGGGAAGGAAAGGGGGGGAGGGCAAAAAAGAGGAGAAGGAAAGGGGGGAGGGCAAAAAAGGAGAAGGAAAGGGGGGGGAGGGCAAAAAGAGGAGAAGGAAAGGGGGGAGGGCAAAAGAGGAGAGGAAGGGGGGGGGGCAAAAAAAGGAGAAGGAAGGGGGGGGAGGGCAAAAAGAGGAGAAGGAAAGGGGGGAGGGCAAAAAAGAGGAGAAGGAAAGGGGGGGAGGGCAAAAGAGGAGAAGGAAAGGGGGAGGGCAAAAAGAGAGGAGAAGGAAAGGGGGGAGGGCAAAAAAGAGGAGAAGGAAAGGGGGGAGGGCAAAAAAAGAGGAGAAGGAAAGGGGGGAGGGCAAAAAAAGAGGAGAAGGAAAGGGGGGGGGAGGGGCAAAAAGAGGAGAAGGAAAGGGGGGGGAGGGCAAAAAAGAGGAGAAGAAAGGGGGGAGGGCAAAAAAAGGAGAAGAAAGGGGGAGGGCAAAAAGAGGAGAAGAAAGGGGGAGGGCAAAAAGAAAGAGGAGGCAAAAAGAGGAAAGGGGGAGGGCAAAAGAGGAGAAGAAAGGGGGGAGGGCAAAAAAGAGGAGAAGAAAGGGGGGGGAAAAAAAAGAGGAGAAGGAAAGGGGGGGAGGGCAAAAAGAGGAGAAGGAAAGGGGGGGGAGGGCAAAAAAGAGGAGAAGGAAAGGGGGGAGGGCAAGACAGAAAAAATAAAAACAGAAAAAAGGGAAAAAAAGATAAAAAAGAAAAATTAAAGGGGAAAGAAAAATTAAAAACAGGGAGGAAGGGCGAGGGGAGGAAAGAAAAAAAGGGGGGAAAAAATGGGATAAAAAAGAACCCAAGCCTTTCATGCTTTTGGAAACCGAAATAATTCTCCCTGCCATGTTTGATTACTATCTCAACTTCTCTTATCTGAACTTTGTACCCTTGAAAAATTCGCTGAAGCGAGTTTGGCAATTTTCTGCCAGCACGAGGGAGCTCGTGTCACAACGCAGCGCTCCACGGCCATTCAAACCCGCGCAAGAATACACGGAGCCCGGATTGCAGCTGCCTCCTGGGCCCTTATCTGTAACAAGCACAGAGCTGTAATAAAAGGAAATAATATATATATAAAAAAATATATACATGAAGTGGATGGGAAGGCACGAACAAGCTCTTCGGATGCAGCAAAGCGCGTGGTGCAAGGAGGGAACTAGAGAGGTGCTGCGAGGAAGGAGGGCTTGCTTGCTTCTGTGCGGGGTTTTAACGCTTGGAAGAGGAGATGGAGAGCTACTGACACGAATGTATTCCCAGCATTGTGATTTAAATAACACATCTGCACCGCAAGGCGGTATCTGCGCCACAGACAGCACCAGCGCTTTGCTGAGATCAGTCACGGGGAATGAGAAGGATGGGGGCTGAAAGCCTCATTTCTTTGCCTTAAAAGTGAAAAACGAGGGCTGTTTGTGCTCCAAGAGCTACGGAAGAGCTGTCTTGGGAAGGAAAGTTGCCTGTGAGCAAAATTCTCCTTGAAGCTGAGAGCAGATCATTTTGGTTTGAAGAACGGTTGCGTTTTGGTGCTTCCCTACTGGAAGAGCTGGGCAATCCTGCCCTGAAGGAAGCAGGTCAAGTGCCTTCATGGAGAAAGATCTTGGAGTCCTAACAGACAGCAAGTACTCCATGGGACAGCAATGAGCCCTCGTGGCCAAGAAGGCAAATGGTATCCTGGGGTGCAATAAGAAAAGTGTATCCAGCAGGTCTAGGGAGCTATTTATCCCCTCTACTCTGCCCTGGTGAGACCATACCTGCAATACTGTGCTTAGTTTTGGTATCCCCAGTTCAAGAGAGACAAGGAGCTGCTGGAGAGAGTCCAATGGAGAGCCACAAGGATGATTAGGGGACTTAAGCATCTCACCTATGAAAAGAGACTGAGAGCCCTGGAGCTGTTGAGTCTTGAGAAAAGAAGACTGAGAGGGGATCTGATCAGTGTCTATAAATATCTGGTGTCAAGTGGGGAGGCCAAGCTCTTTTGGGTGGTGCACAGTAATAAGCCAAGGACCACTGGATACAAACTGAAACATAGAAGGTTTCACCTCAACATGAAGAGAAACTTCTTTACAACGATGGTGACAGAGCCCTGGAGCAGGCTGCCCAGAGAGGTTGTGGAGTTTCCTTCTCTGGAGACTTTCCAAACCCACCTGGATGCTTTCCTGTGCAGACTACCCTGGGTGATCCTGCTCTGGCAGGAGGGTTGGACTCGATAATCTCTGGAAGTCCCTTCCAACCTCTAATGTTCTGTGACTCATCCTGCACTCACAGTTGAGCCTGTGTCCCAGTACCTGACTTTGGTGACTTCAATTATTCTTCAGGCATTGTGGTTTGTGTATTTACTGTCGAGCTTCTCACCCTTTTTTTGAATTCACTTTAATTGTATGGCTCACTCTGGGTTTAATTAATAGCAAGGAGTGCCCAGAGCCTGTGATGGGTGATTCTTGCACTTCAATCGGTTCAAACAAATAACGACATAATTAAATGTGGAAACAATGACCTGTAGTAAATCCTTTTAATGTTCTTTCTATGTGACTGTAAAGGGAGAAGAAAGAGAGAGCTGTTCACACATCTCTTATCTTCATTTGGAAAACACTGTCACATTCCTGTGGCTATTCTAGGAGGTGGATGCTGAAGGATCTGAGAGGGAAATGAAAAGAAGGAGGCAGAGATTTTGGGGGAAAAAAAAAAAGAAAAAAAGAAGAAAATATTAAGGATAAAATAATCCACCAAACCCTCTGAAACAGTGCACTGTGTTACAGTAGATGTCAGCTGCTTCTAATGGTCCTTAATGGCACAACATCCCCTTAGTCTCCAACGTATTTATTCTTAAGAGTGCCCTGAGGGCAGGGAAATGCTGTTCCATTCTGAAGTACTACCTTTCACTCAACCCTTATTTTCGGAGGCTAATCCAAAACAGCACTCCCTGATCTCTCATTGAACTGCTGCTTTTCCCAGAGATGACCAAACTCTGCCTTGGCAGCCTCAGGAATGATTTGCTTTTGACATCTCCAGGAGTGCTTCAGTCCCAAATGTTAGGTAGCCTCAGTTCACGCTCACACAGGAGTTCTGCCAACATAAAGCTAAACAAGGACATCCAACGAGTCATGACCTCAATACCCATAGCTTAGATCACCATTCAGTTGGACTCCATGCTATGTACACAAGTTTCATCAGCCCTAGATGCTAAATCACCCTGAGCAGACCTCTCACAGATGGCTCTGGGCACCCCTTGCTGAGGAAATGAATCAGAAGAGACTTCTGGAAGTCAGTGCCCAACTGAAACCCTTCCCTCAGAGCTTGAAGGCATTAACAACCTCAGAGTCCATCTCACAACCCCCCATAACAGCAGCAGCAGGAAGGACTAACCGCTTGGATGCTACATTCCTGGAAACATTCCAGATGAGGTTGGACAGGGCTCTGGGCAGCATGACCTAGTTGAAGATATTCCTGCTCTCTGCAGAAGGGTTGGACTAGATGGCCTTTAAAGGTCCCTTCCAACCCAAAGCAGACTTTGCTCCATTTCATTGCATCTAGAAGGCACTTGAAAATCATCACCAATCCCACAAAAGATTTGGCCCAACTCATGGAAAGTGTCTGCAGCAGATCTCTAAGATTCTCCCAAGCCCAAACGCTAAACATGACCTTCCCAGATACTCCAAAACAGATTTGTCTGGCAGCACGTATTTGGGATGGGAAGCTGTGCTTTCAGGCTTACCCATCTTCGTGGACTTCAATACCAGATCACTTGTGAGAGTGTTTTTATAGGCTAATTTGGATTATGACAGCCCCAATTAGAGCAGAAGAGTGTTGTTACATTTCCCTTAATTGTTTTCATCCAGCTTTCTCACCGCTGCAATGAGCAGGTACAGAAAAACAAAGGCACTTACTGTCCCTACTGAGTACAGCCATAAAATTATCCCCAGGGAGCAAGAACATGGAGAGACACAGCCTGTAATTACGAGGGGATAGCACAAACAGAATGTGAATTCCTCAAGAAATTTGGAGGCAAAACAAACCACTTCCTAATCCCCCTTCTTGGGCATATTGACTCTAATAGCTCCTCTCAGAAAGAAGAGGGGAAACAAGTCTGATAGGCAGCAATTTTATCTGCTGCTTCCTGTGTTAGCATGGTGTAGGTAATGAACAACCCAGCAGAAACTCTTTGTGCTAATCAGGGGCACAAGCTCGTGGTGGCATGAGATGCTGCTTGCCAAAAAAACAAAGAGAGAAGTTTCACAGGAGAACAAGCAGAAGGGATCCTGTATTCCTGCTTGGGGCGTACCAGGGCTGCAGCCAGGCTGTTCAGTAAGAATTGACATCTTTGTTAGAGTCATGTGGGCTCAGACAACCGTCCTTTGAGTTCAGTCTCCTCCATACGTGCACAGATGGAGTTACTGGGATGCGTGTTCCAGTTTTCTTGTCCCAGTGGACAATTCTGCGGGCAGGAATTGGTCTTTTTCAGCGCTTCCCGCTCTTGCAGATGTAAAAATAAACAAACAGTTGTGAGCAGCAGGCTGAAGAGCACAGGATTTCTGTGGACTCTACTGCTGATGCCTGGAAGTCTTTGCTGATTTCTGGTCATCGGGTGATCCTGTTCTGCCCTATATTTACAACCTAAAGAGATCCTAAACCTCCCCTGAACTTGCTCTCCAAATTCTTTCCTCTTCCTTTGGGAGCATCTCCCAACTACTTCCTTTTGCATCTCAGTTTCTTAAAGGAAAATAAAACAATTCAGGGGAAAAAAAAAAAAAAAAGAGAGTAAACTGTTCCAAGCGCTACCCTGTAACATTGTCATGGAAGGAAGAGAACTTGACGTTGCTCAGTGGCATCTGAAGGGCCAGTGGGAGACCAGCTTGACCCTGATGCCAGAGGGCCAGTCCTGGACCTGTATGGGCCAGTCCATCAGTGCTGGGGGAAGCTCCAAGGGGAGACAGATGAAGGAAGATAGCCACAAAGGCTGCAAATGGGAAGCAACGGTTAACTGCAAGATCAACTCAGCAGGTGACAGAAGGGAACATGGGATTGACCCTGGGGTTTCCAACTGACACAGAGAGTCGAGCACAGGAGATTTGCTTGAAACTGTCGTAGGAACATGAAGTGGGGAATCAAAAGTGCAGCAAAAGGAAGTAATTAATCAGACAGCTACCTCCAGCATTTGTTTATCCATCTCTATTACTGTTTGCCTGGTTTATTAGGATTATAAACTCAAGAGGCCATACCAAGTCTGGAGCGACTATGGTGTATTTCTCCCAACACAGCCTCAGTTCCTGATTACAATGTTTCTCCAGGGTCCTACTCCAGGCAAATAATATAATAAATAATGGAAATGGACCCAGGAGGAAACTTAGATGTTAACTGTGTAGAAACAGGAAACCTGAGGCTTCGCTGCTGTATAAATTTCATGTTGGGTTTAAAGCTCAAGCTGTTCCACGGGTAGGCTTTTAGAAACCTGAGCAGGAATAAGATGCCACTTTCAAAATGAAAAGAGCTGAGATTTCCATTCTGGCTGCTGCTGCATTAGCACCAGCTCTGTCTTTTCAGATGCTTCCTGCTGGTTCTCCTAGAGCACAGGAAGAAATGTTCTGGTGATTAAGCAGCAGTATCATTATAAAAGCCAAATGAATAATCATTGTGTTAATGAACTTTATCTTGGAAAAGATTAGGGGGCTGCCTTTTTTTTTTTTTTTTTTAAATGTTAAGCCTCTTTCTGTATGAAAGAGGAAATGCACTCTCATTTCATTTAATCAACCCTGAGATGATCATGATCTATACAATTTAATTTTCTGTCTGCGTGTATTCTTCCATATCTGCGTCTCCAGTTGCTTAAATGATGGTATCAAATCGTTTTAATACGGCACAGACAATGTGCTTTCCTGTTTGGTGAGGCAATGAACGGGCTTGGCTCCATTTGCCAGATGACTCTTGCAGAATAATCTCTCCTGAAGGGATTTGGTGAGGTCAGAGAGCCCCAGACCGCTGGCTGACTGCTTTGGAGTAAGCACTGTACTGCCTGGGTAGGATGAAATGGTGGTGAACACGCCAAGGCCAACGGCATCCTGGCCTGTATCAGGAATAGTGTGGCCAGCAGGAGTAGGGAGGTCATTGTGCCCCTGGACTCTGCATTGGTTAGGCCACACCTTGAGTCCTGTGTCCAGTTCTGGGCACCTCAGTTCAAGGAGGACATCGAGACACTTGAATGTGTCCAGAGAAGGGCAACAAGGCTGGGGAGAGGCCTGGAGCACAGCCCTATGAGGAGAGGCTGAGGGAGCTGGGGTTTAGCCTGGAGAAGAGGAGGCTCAGGGGAGACCTCATTTCTCTCTACAGCTACCTGAAGGGTGGTTGTAGCCAGGAAGGGGTTGGTCTCTTCTCTCTAGCAACCAGCACCAGAACAAGGGGACACAGTCTCAAGCTGCACCAGGGGAAGTTTAGGCTCGAGATGAGGAGAAAGTTCTTCACTGAGAGAGTTGTTCGCCATTGGAATGGGCTGCCCGGGGAGGTGGTAGAGTCACTGTCCCTGGAGGTGTTCAAGAGGGGACTGGACGTGGCACTTGGTGCCATGGTCTAGTCATGGGGTCTGTGGTGACAGGTTGGACTCGATGATCCTCGAGGTCTCTTCCAACCTTATTGATACTGTGATACCAACTGAGAGTGGGATACTACACAATACAAGGGGGAAAACTTATTGCAACCCTTAGCTTTTCTAATCTTTTACTTGCAACCACAAAAATCTCAGGGGGAAGCGAGGACTTCCAGTTTAATAGAACCATGATAACTTCTTTCCTCTGCCACAGAAGAGCTAAGCCTCATTCCTCAGGAGGAGGATTTCTAAGACAAACAGCTTTCCAAAATGTCTTGAGGTGAGGCAGTCAGCTGCTGGCTTTGACTCTTTGTGGCTGTCTGGCTTCTTTAAGAAGGAAAACTAAGATGCGAGTAAAGAAGTGAGAGGTGAGTGACAGAGATACCACGGTGCGATGTTGCTGCAGTAAGAGGCAATGGCTCTTTTCAGCATCGTATCAACCACTGTTTTCAGCTTGTTTCTGGGAAAGCTGCTATTCAAATCATGTCCTCAGCTCCTAGGGAAATCCTGATGCATGACAGAGAAGTGAAATATCATGAGAAACCAAGAGAGGAAAGCCCTTCCTAGGAGCTCACCAGGGCTGGGTGCGTCAGGTTGCCTTGTTGGTGGCCTGGGAAGCCGAGCCTGTCCACACTGCAGTACTGAGAGGCACAGGGGATGCAGCAGAAAAGAAACCAAACCCCACCAAAACACAACCTACCAACAACAGACCATCCCCAAAAGACAAAAAAAAAAAAATCCCAAACCAAAACAACAAACCAGACCCTGGTTACCAAAACAAACAAAAACCCAAAAGGATTTTAGAGTTAATCATCTCTTGAATTATTTTTCTAGGAGTAAAAAGCAGGAGGTCACTGAAGCGATCTAAGGAATAGACTATTTCTTTCCTTGTGATAAAAGGACTGACTGAGCTTCATTTGTTGTCAGGAAAAAAATAAGTTAGCTTTGCCAGAACATAAACATCTCAGATTCTGAAGTGGCTTCAGTACAAGAAAGTAGCTGCAGTTGGCAAATCACATTAACTAAACCAATGTATACCAATCAAACCAACACAACTAGCCACCAGGTCTGCCCTTCCAAAGGCCAGATTGTGTCACCTGCTATATAAAGTCTTTGTCTCGGTGGCACCTTAGTCAGCAACATAGTAGTATCAAAGATTTGTTAGGTCAAGGGAAGCATTTGTGATTCATTTGAGGTTCTCAGAAAAGAATTGCTTCATGATGGTGTTTGATAGAATTGTGCAATCATAGAATAGTTTCACTTGGGGAAGACCTCTAAGATTATCAAGTCCAGCCATCAACCTAAGTCTAGCATGGCTATTAAACCATGTCCTGAAGTGCCATGCCCACACATTTCTTGAACACCTCCAAGGATGGCAACTCCAGCAGCTCTCTGGGCAGCCTGTTCCAATGCTCAGCCACTCTTTCAGGAAAGAGATGTTTCCTAACATCCAACCTAAACCTCCCCTGGTGCAACTTGAGGCCTTTCCTCTCATTCTATCACCTGACACTAAGGAGAAGAGACCAACCCCCACCTGTCTCCATTCAGGGACTTGCAGAGAGCAGTGAGGTCTCCCCTCAGCCTTCTCTTCCCTAGCCTTGACAACCCCAGTTCCCTCAGCTGCTCATCATAAACTCACGTTGGTTTCCTACCAATATGTTTCCTTCCACACATTTCCTCAAGTGAAAGCTTGCTCCACCACTGCACCTAGTGCATGTCTCCTTTCTCCTTCTTATGCAGCAAGAGATGAAACTGGGGAGCTGCCTTTAATTAGTATACACTCTCTGCTAATCAGAGCAACACTTCATTAGCCGCAAGCGCAGCATTGTGTTGCCATGGCGTTTCTACCCCTGCCACTTGATGAATGACACAACAAACAAAGACCACGCTGCACGGGCAAGAGCCTGACTCTGCAGAAGTCATCTTCTCTTGGTTTGCAAGAGATTTGGGGAATGGATAGCATATGCTAGAAAGAGAGAGCCAGACACCAACACATGCTAAGAAGTCCAGGGGGAAGCGCTCGGATAATTACCAGCTTTTCGTGGATTAATCAGCCTGCAAAAACCGTTGGAGTGGTGTTAAACACCCAAACACCCATCCAATTCCTGCTGAAATAAAAGGCAAGTCGCCATCCCCCCCCAACCACCCGTAGTGAAGCTGCTGGTTGCCTTTTCTACCGACAGAAACATCGCCACGCGTGCCTCCGCAGGAGCCCAGATCCCTTCGTGCAGCTCCATGGCACTAACCTCTCCTGAGGGACAGCAGCAGTAGTACCACAGTGGGTTCTTTGCCATACCCTCTGTGGAAGGCACTAATAAAAGAGGCAGCATATGGAGCTGGTGCGTTGGCACCGTGGCAAATATTGATCCCTGCTGTGACAAAATGTGACAAAAAGTTTGCAAATGACAGGAGAGTCTGGCACAAACCTCCTGGTTTTGGTTGTTGTTTAATGGGACAGGGAAGCTTCACAATCGCACAACTAGATAATTAATTTGGTGCTTTTACTCTCTTGGTTGGAAATCCAAATGGAGCATTATTAGGGAAACTGGAAGTATTCAAAACAGAGCCTGGCTTAAGGAATGCCTTCAGAGGAAGAAAATAAATCAGGTCCATTCGGAAGCCTCAGATGATTGCTTTTGGAGCACTTCCAACATGAAGTATGATGTTTGGAAGAAGGCAGAAGAGTTTCATTTCTGCTTTCAGAGCGCTATATTTTAGCCTCTGCTTCGTGAACAATATTTTCTCCTCGAGGTGCCTTTTTTTTCCTTCCCATTTTTAAAGAAAATACTGTTACTCAATATTTTTTTTTTTTTTAAAGAAAAAGAAGTTCTCTTCCAGAGCATCTCACCCCCACCCCTCCCCACACAATTCCTTTGTTAGAGCTTTCTTCAGATTTCACTAAACCAATGATTTTGTTTCCCCCCTCCCCACCAATTATAAGTTCATGCACGAATCTCCAAACTCAATGACTTCAATTGTAATAGAGAAAAATGGACCCAGTGCCATCATCATAGGCAGAAACCAAACCTAAAATGCACAATTCCATCTCCCCCTCCCCCCTCTCCCCAACTCCCATCCTCCTCCTTCCCCTTAACTCCTCACTTGTCTTCTCTTTTTTCATTGCACTTCTGAAGAAGGAAACCCATTTCTGAAAGGATGAATCATAGTATTATAGTATCAGTCAGGGTTGGAAGAGACCACAAGGATCATCTAGTTCCAGCCCCCTGCCATGAGCAGGGACACCCTACACTAGATCAGGCCGGCCAGAGCCTCATCCAGCCTGGTCTTAAACACCTCCAGGGACGGGGCCTCAACCATCTCCCTGGACAATCCATTCCAGGGCTTCACCACTCTCATGGTGAAGAGCTTCCTCCTCACATCTAGCCTGAATCTCCCCACCTCCAGCTTCATTCCATTCCCCCTAGTCCTATCACTGCCTGATAGCCTGAGAAGTCCCTCCCCAGCCTTCTTGTAGTCCCCTTCAGATACTGGAAGGCCATAATTATATCACCTCTGAGCCTTCTCTTCTCCAGACTGAACAGCCCCAACTCCCTTAGTCTGTCCTCATAAGAGAGGTGCTCCAGCCCTCTGATTGTCCTCGTGGCCCTTCAATGGGCACCTTCCAGCACGTCCAGATCCCTCCTGCAATAGGGGCTCCAGAACTGGATGCAGTACTCTGGGTGGGGTTTCACCAGAGCTGAGTAGAGGGGGAGAATTACCTCCCTTGACCTGCTGGCCACAGGACCTGATTGGCTTTCCGGGCTGCAAGTGCACATTGAGAGCTCCTGTTGAGCTTCTCCTCCACCAGCACCCCCAAGTCTCTCTCCTCAGGGCTGCTCTCCAGCCAGTCACTGCCCAGCCTGGATTTGTGCCTGGGGTTGAAAACATGGAGCTCGTTCTTCAAAACAACTCTCTGGGAGTTTTAGGGAAAGTTGAACAGAAAATCTGCCAAACAAACAAAAAAAAGCCTTCTGTGTGGGCAGATGAGGTGAGCCAAAGGTAACAAAGTCAAAAGATAGATGTGAACAGAGAGAAGGAGAGACAGGGGAAAAGCAAAGAGAAACCTGCCATTTTATTTTTAAACACCACATTGAAATAGAGGAGCAGAGTGGGAGAAGGTATTAACCCAGAAAAGAGAACAGATTGAGAGGAAACAAGGCAAGGGTAAATGCCATCTGTATTTGTGGTATTACCTACCTAAATAATAAAGCTGGATGGAAGTTTTCAAAAGGAAAATAAAAAAACCCAAAGCAAACCCACCAAGCAGGTATTCAAGTCATTCAAGTAACTCCTAGGACTAGAGTAAATCAAGGAGAAAGAAAAGGGTTAAATCCCTCCTTCTCCAGCACAAAAAAATACCCCACCAAACCCCAAAACCAACTTGCACTTGGGCAATTCTTTATTACTCTTTTTCTTAACCACCCAAAAAACTACAAGTTCCTTCCAAACCACACCAGCCTTTTGTCTTTGTCCGCAGAGATCTACCCAACAGTTTCCATCTGTGCATCCAATGCTAATGTAATTTATGGGCTGTTTATTTCTCCTCTTCCCTGTCATTAATAAAGGAGGATCACTACTTTTATAGCTGCAGTTAAGATAAATCAGCACGTTAATTGGCATGCAGGTGGGGACCTGCAACAACCAGAATGGAAAGGAAAGGAGAAGGTCTTTAAGCTTCGCTGTTTACATCTGGAGTCGGAACTTACAGCTGGGAAATGGAGGTAGGAAGACCACCATTATTCTTCTTCAAGCTTGTCACATTAAAACACACCCAGCTGCCTGGCCTGGCTGCAATTCCCCTGCATGCATGCACCAAGGCTCTGAAAACTCCTTTTCTTTTTCCCCTGTGGTTTACACCTCTGCCTCATTCCCATGGCAGAGTGAACACTGAGCCCCACCACGGCTGGATTCTTACCAACCATTTCGTGTCTCGCGACCATGGAAGTGCCATTACTTGAGTCATAGAACAGAATCATTGTTTGGAAAAGACCTCCAAGATCATCAAGTCTAATCAAATACCACCACGGCCATCAAACTATGTCCCAAAGTGCTGTGTCTACACCTTATTTGAACACCTCCAGGGATGGTGACTCCACCACTTCCCTGGGCAGCCTGTTCCAATGCCTGACCACTCATTCAGGCAAGACATTTTCCCTTATATCCAATCCAAACTTCCCCTGATGCAGCTTGAGGCCATATACTCTTGTCAATACAATACACCAGGCTGAAAGAGACCTTCAAGATCATCACATCCAACCCATCAACCAATCCAACCCACCCAAACAACTAAACCATGGCACCAAGCACCCCATCAAGTCCTGTCCCTTCCTACTCAGGAAAACAGACTGATCCTCACCTCACTCCAATCTCTTTTCAGTGAAATGGAGAGAGCAAGGTCTCCCCTGAGCCCCCTTTTCTTCAGGCTAAACAACCCCAGATCCCTGAGCTGCTCCTCACCAGCCCTGTTCCCCAGACCCCACAGCAGCTTTGTTACCTTTCTCTAGACCTGCTCCAGCACTTCAGGGTGTTGCTTGTAGAGAAGGCCCCAAAACTGAACCAGGTACTCAGGGTGCCATCTCACCAGTGCTGAGTACATGGGGACACTCACTGCCTTCTTCCTGCTGGCAACACTATTTCTGATACAAGACAGGATAGGGCTGGCTTTCTTGCCCACCTGGACACACTTCTGGCTCATTAAGGCCAGGCGCCAACACTGTGACCATTAAGAAACCTCTCCACAGCTGTCTTAGTTCCACGTCCCTCATCACTCTTGGCAGTTAACTTGGAAGAGTTTATGTCTAAGTTTTCATACACAGCATGCTTCTCTCCTGTCCTTATGGCTGTGGGGTTATATTTTACAGAGTGTTCTGAGAACTCCTCAGCTGCACATACACACTGGAGTACCCAGTGGGCTCTCTGAAGGGTTTGGGAAGCTGACACGTCCCCGTTTCACATAGAGGCTTTCAGTAGCTTTAAAAAGCAACGTGAGCAAGCAGGCAGCGAGCTGCTGTTCACTGTCAAAGTGCTCATGGGGCACTGTAGGAAGAGGTTTTGGAAGCAGATGCCTTGTTGTTTTTTAGGGTTTGCTTTTAGAGGTGAGATCAAAGAGAACAGGTTGTGAAGGAAAAACAGTTGTCAGATGTAGACTCCTCAGAGCCCGAGACACTCACGGCCATGTGTACGAGTCACTCCTGTCTTTCAGCCCCAAAATAAAATGTGAGGTACTAACCCAGCCCAGCAGTGCCAGAAAATGAGAGCAGAGACTGTAGAAAGTGAAATTTTAAACAGGCAGTTTGGAAAGTCTGGGAGATATTTATACATCAACAGAGTCTTTACAGGCTTTGTAAAGCTCTAGAAAGTTCAGCGTGGCTGTGCAAAGCTCATCTGGGTAGCTCTCTAAGCTCCAGCCAGATGTTGCATTTCCAGAAGGCTTCAGAGTCTGCACTGATGTCCCAACTTGCACCACAATCCATCATCACACCATGGTATGTTCAACCACCCTAAACTACGATTCTATTAGGGTGTCAGGTGACGATAGGACTGGGGGGATTGGAACAAACATAGAAATGGGTAGATTCAGATTGGATGTGAGGAAGAAGTTCTTCACCAGTGAGGGTGGTGAGAGACTGGCACAGGTTGCCCAAGGAGGTGGTGGAAGCCTCATCCCTGGAGGGTTTTGCAGCCAGGCTGGCTGTGGCTGTGAGCAACCTGCTGTAGTGTGAGGTGTCCCTGCCCGTGGCAGGGGGTTTGGAACTAGATGATCCTTGAGGTGCCTTCCAACCCTAACAAGTCTATGATTCTATGAAACTGATGCAAGGACACCCTCTGGAGTTAATGGATTTTTTTAACACTGCCCAGCTGAGTTGGATGGGCAGAGGCTGATGTGTCTGTGTAAGGGATTTCACCCCTCCATGACACGCATTGCTTGCACCTAGTGACTTGACTGTGAAACTCTTTCCCACCTTGTTATTCAGTATTTCCCTCCTCCTCCCATTTGACTATGAAGTTCTCACACACAGAAATCACATGTCAAGTATGGTGACACAGAAAGCACATTTGGGGAGGGGAAAAAAAAATAAAAGAAAGAAAAAAATTAATCTTCACATCACCCTAATTTTCTTAGCTGTTCTATTGTACTAATTTCAATAAGCAGCAATTAAAAGTGTAGAATCTGCAGCCTCTGCTGGATTATTCTCTTCAGGAAATTTGGTGCCAGAACAGGCACAAGAGAACAGAAGAGGAAAGAAACACAACAAAGAACAACAACAACAATCCGTATATTGAGAACAAATAAGGCAGAATGTGTGGCCCTCAGTGCCAGTGAAGCCCACGTTTCAGCAGCGATGGAGCCAAAACCATGTTCAACTTAACACCTCTAAAACATTTGAACCTGGTTTCCTTTTCTCCAAGTTTTCCTCAAGCTGACCTAAACAGCTCCAAATCCATCTAATAGGCCTCTGAATTTGTTATACTGGTAGCATTCCTCTCCATTAACATCTCCATTAATGCACTGACCTTGGTATACCTTTATAGATGAAAACCACTTTCAGCATCAGCAAGCAAGCAGGCTGGGAAGGGACTACTTGCAAGGGCATGTAACAATAGGAAAAGGATTCATAGTTTCAAACTAGAGAAGGGTAGATCTAGACTGGACATTAGGAAGAAGCTCTTTACTATGAGGATAGTAGGAGACTAGAAGAGGTTGCCCAGGGAGGTGGTAGAGGCCCCATCCCTGGAGATATTCAAGGTCAGTCTTAAGAAGGCTCTGAGCAACTTGATCTAGTCAAAGATGTCCCTGCTTGCTGAAGGGGGGTTGGAATAGATGACATTGAAATGTCCCTGCCAACCCAAGGCCTTCTATGATTCTATTATTAGATTGGAGAAAGTCAACAGTAAGCAAAGACATCAAACCAGCCATTTGCATCTCCCCTCACAAGCAGTATAGCAGGAAAAGATATTCAGAGAGCTGATAAAAGCTTAACAAAAATAAAATCAACCAATAAAAACCAACCCCCACCTGGCTACAACCTCCCTTCAAGCAGGTGTAGACAGCAAGAAGGTCTCCTCTGAGCCTCCTCTTCCCCAGGTTAAGCAACCCCAGCTCCCTCAGCCTCTCCTCACAGGGCTGTGCTCCAGACCCCTTCCCAGTCTTATTGCCCTTCTCTGGACACCTTCCAGCAACTCAACATCTTTCCTAAACTGAGGAGCCCAGAACTGGACACAGGACTCAAGGTGTGGCCTAACCAGTGCTGAGCACAGGGCAGAATGACTTCCCTGCTCCTACTGGCCACACTGTTCCTGATGCAGGCCAGGATACCATTGGCCACCTTGGCCACCTGGGCACACTGCTAGCTCATGTTCAGCCTACTCTCAACCAGTACCCCCCAGCTCCCTTTCCACCTGGCTGCTCTCCAGCCACAGAACAAAATCCACAGAGCAATGGCAGCTTGCATTAGAGAAACTTCTCCTAACAGGAGAGATAAGACAACAGGTTTTACACACGAGAACAATTAACAACTTGCCCCCAGTCCCTGGAGTGGTTTAAGCTGAGTAGCCACACTAGAAGGGACTGGGCTTCCCCTTCTCTGCTGCCGGATTTGGGTTCTATCGGGCTGCTGCCTACCCTGGTACCTTATTTTCTTTCCTGCTTTCTTTTGTGTGCAATCGAGCAGCAAATTGTCCTTATCTCACATAACAACTCTGCCTCCCGGGCCCTTTTTTCCCCCATCTGTGTTGGGGGAAGGGGGCTTGGGTGAGCAAGCTGTGCTAACCCAAAACAGTCACTCTAAAGCCTACCCTGTGAAGAGCAAGATAACCACCAACCTCAGCTTAAAGACCCTTGTCTTCAGGGCAAACGTTATAAGAAGTGTTTCAGCTAAAAACTGTCACATCAGAGCATCATTCAACGTGTTCTCCTCTCCCTCCTTCCCAGCCACCCCAACACCTGCCCTTTGGGAGCCTACCTGAACAATTCAATGCACTTCCTTCAACGTCGGGGTCCTGGAGAGCAGAACTCGTGGCTGGGAGGCATTTACAGCACAACCTCCACCTGCTAAGCAGACGGCTTATAAGAATCACAGGGTTCTAGGTTAATGAAGTAATTTGGGTGAGGCTTCTTCCCCACCCCACTCCCTCCCCCAGATCAACATTTCCCATGCAAATCGAGTGCCCATCACACTATTATGCAAACAAAATCAATTTTCCTCAGATTGCAAAGAAAGGATGCATCATTTCCATTAGACCCTTGCTACAGAGAGTCATAGAATGAAGTGCATGTCTGCTTTGTTTCCTTCAATTGCCGAGCAACAATATCAGAGAAATTAAACTGTTCCATGCAGCCTCCAAGGTTATTTGCCTAAGGACTGAAAAACAGAGGCAGTGGAGACACAGATCTTTTCTTTTAGGAGGCTGTCTGATTTTATTCTCGCTAGCAGACTTGCTCTACTATTTTCAGGGCAGCTTAGTGTCAGATAAAGCACACCAAAAACATATTATTTAAAACCTGTCAAAGAGAACTTGGCTGTGTCTGCAGTGGAAAATATGACACAGTGCTGAATCCTGAACTTTGCTCCTGCTCCTGGAAGGGAGCACAATAGGCTGTGTTTCAATGACACCAGACATCTTCCCTTTTGTGTGCTGGGATGGAGTAGGCAGCAGATTAATAATTCAATGCTCGTTAGGAAGTACAACACGCGGTAAGCAATCAGGTGTAATTAGGCAATATCCATGATTACAGAGGGAAGAAGATCTGTGAGTCTATTTCAGGTGAGACAGCGTCACCAGTTCAGCGGAAGGGTCAAGAATAAACAGGAATATTGTCAGATACTCCGTTTAAACACTTTCCACCCCTCCTTGCCTTACCATCAGCCGCCTGCTAGAGCGATTTTGCACGAGGAGCATACTGCAAGTACATCCAACATGTTCAGACTCACTCCCAAGTTTCTTTTGCCTGCATATAAATCACCGAGATGATGTTTCTCCTCGAGATCCTTATATCAAAGCAGAATACCTCGAGGCAAGTATGTGACCACATAATTGAAGCAGTAAATTGATGGCAATTAGCACATTAGCGGTGAATAGCAGCAAGTGATGGTCTTAATTGACAATGCAGTGGTTAGTAATTGATGTTAATGACTCACCAGAAGAGAATAGTGACTATCAACTGCAATTTTTAGCTGTTTTCCCTGCTGGTAAACCTTGGGCGAGATTGGGTCAGGTGGGGATGTAGGTTGCTCAGAGAGGGTATGGAGATGGCATCTCACAAACAAGAGGTTGAAGGATTGAAGCAGGGGGTTGTGCGTTGCTGGGGTGCAAATACAGCTTTCTATGGCTTAACAAAGCAAATTGCTCCAGTGTTCTACTGCTTAAAGAAAGCCACGAAGGTTTGGGTTTTGTGGTGGGTGGTTTTTCCCCCACCACTTCCACAAGTCCTAATTCTCAGCCATTTTTGGAAGAGCTGTGCCAGTTGCTTGCAAGGCTGCAAACGTGAGTCCCCGAGCAGTTCGCACCCGGGGACTTAATGCATGAGGGAAAAATACAAAGCCTCAAAAACAATAGCTATTTAAAACTTTAAAAAGCACTGGGCCATGTTTTCTGGACAGATGGTAGCTTTTGAGCAGCCTGCCTTATCTGGGGGCCTCCTGTCACTAGAAACAACTCATGGAAACGAAGACCTTGATGCCACTGACTGGGCTGATTTGTACCCTGGAGAATGGCAAGATTAGGAGCTTTATTTTGCTGTTGCACTGGCATTTTTTCCTGTTCATGAAGATGTATTCCCTGCATAAAGTGCTCATTGTATTGAAGAAGGGGAGAGTTAATCATACTTCACAGGAAAACATATGGATAAGCATGTGGGTAGCAACAATTATCCAAAGATACCTAACATGATGACACTGAGAGATGCCTAATTATAGCCTTGGACTTCCCTTCAAGTCGACGATGTACAACCAACCACATACATGGAATAATCCCTTCCTTAAAGATTGGTGCCAAGACCAAGCTCTGTAGATTATGGGGGGGGGGGTTGACTCATAAAATGTCTCCCTTACATCAAAGGTAAAAATGCTTATGAATGAGCTTGCTATAGAATCATAGAATTGGTAGGGTTGGAAGGGACCTCAAGGATCAGCCAGTTCCAACCCCTGTGCCACGGGCAGGGACACCTCACACTACAGCAGGTTGCTCACAGCCGCATCCAGCCTGGCTGCAAACACCTCCAGGGATGGGGCTTCCACCACCTCCCTGGGGAACATGTGCAAAGCTTTATGAAGCTTTTCCTTTTTAATATCGTCGCTCCTGTGCTGTATTTTAAAATCAAATTGGAGAACAATTAAAAGCCAGTCCATGGCTGCCTCCTGTGTCACCGGGATGATCTTCGAGGCACTCATTTCCATTGGAGTTTGAATGATAAAGGACACTCATCAATTTTAAAAAGGACTCAAGTTCTCTTTATGTTCCTCCTTGAGTGCTCATTACTTTGACTCAAATGGTGGAGAGTATATCTCTGCAGCCTTGACATCCCTTCTCACGGCCGGTCTTTAACATCCAGAGCCGGATTCTCAGCTGCGATAAATCAAAGCAGTGAATCAAAGTCGATGTATTGAGGCTGATTCATACCAGCCAAGGCTCTAGCCTGGTCCTTGGGCTGCTGGTGACTCCTCAAGGGAAGAACTAACTACAGGTGTCACCCCGGGATGATCACAGTGGTTACCTCAAGCTTTGCCAAAGCACAGCGTTTCATCTTGGGATGAATTCAGGAGGCAAAGGAATTCCACTGGTCTTATTTTCTTCCCACTGTCACAGGAAGGGAATTTTTTTGCCTCTTTTAGCTGTAGCTACAGACACAGAACGAGAGATTGAAATTCTTCTTGTTGCAGAGCTGTAGGGATAAATATTCATGGCTTTTTTAGTGTGTTATTCCCCCCTCTCCCCACCCCCCACCCCCTTTTTCTCCAGAGGGGATCATCCCTGGGGAATTCTGTGCTTCTGTGGTTGAAGAAGAGGCTGGTGGCAACAGGTTTCACTGCAGCATGTCTTTCTGCTGAGATGGGGAGGAAGGCAGATGAATCATCTCTTAGGAATAAAAGAGAACAAGAATAGCTAAAGGGCCACTCCCAGTAGCTAGGGCATATGGAAAAGCCCAACTGTGACAATTGTTCCCGTGCACTGAAAGTGAAAACTTTTTCCCCAGTTGAGGGAAGTTTCTGTAGGTAACTCCTGATCCACAGATTGCTGCATTAATGAAAGAGAGGCTTTCATCCCCAAAAGGTGAAAAACAGCCTGGTGTGTTGGAGGGTATCTTAAGAACCACAAAGTCAAGGGCTGTTTGCACCCAGCTATCACTTCCTACAGTACAGATATCTTAAATGCCATTTTTTCCTCAGTGCTGTGTTCACAGCCTGTTGTGTAGGTTTTTCAGCTTCAGTGCCTTCATCTTCAGTAAATGCATTCATTAATATTTTATTTTTCAAGAAGAGTCACTCATTAAGTAGTACTCTCACAAAGGCTTATGTTTGTGACCTCTAGCTGTGGCACCTGGGAAGCCAAATGCTGGTACGTTGCCTCCTCAAGCCTCCCAGGCATATAAATGTGGTATCCATCTCTTCTCTGAGAAATCACACACCACCAGGTGAGAAAGGCTGCAAGACACAAGTTAATAAAATCCATTCCAGCAATTTTCAGCAAGTGGGAGGCTCAGCAGCAGGTGCTGGTCCTCAGCTCGTTGAAGCTAAAGTGAATTCTGGGGATGCTCAGGCACAGATGTAGCTTTTCTCCCACTCAATCAATGCTCAGGTGCAATAAGAGTTGCACAAGAATATCTTCAACGGGAATCACAGGAATGGTGTTTCCCAGAAGACAGACATCTGTCACGGGGAGTGGAGAAGGGGCTGTGTATCACACAGCTATAAAACTGCTGCCTGGTGAAGGAACATCTCTTTTGTCTGGCTACTGGTACGAACACAAAGACATCTCAGGTGTCTCAAGTCTACCATGTAATATGAGTGACTGAAGCATCTTAAAGATGTATCATGTCAGGCTTTAACAGAAATGATCAGAGGAACAAGGAATCTTCACACTGCTTCCTGGATTTTCAGTTGAAATTTTATTCTCAGCAGCAGAATCCTGTTGCAGAGCTGAGAGCAGACTTCCTCATAACTGCTGCTTCCAGCCACCAGCAATTTTCTCCACCAATCTAAGGCAGAACTGTGAGAAAGGAGAGGAACTTGATTAGCTAGGAATAAAGAAAATGCACTCTCTGTTGGTTTCCCCCCTCCTTTTCAAAGGTATTTTGCAGAGTAATGCACAGCCCTTGGATGGCATCGCTTCGGGTTCAGATGCCTTCACCCACCTGAGCTGGGCAGGTAGGATGCTGTAACAACACCAGCCTGACAGGAGAGATCATTCCTCTGTTTGTTTAATGCCGTTTTCAAAGCACAGAGCCCTTTGTGCAATGAATTACAGCCTCTGGGCAAAGAGTTTGCACCAGGCGGTCCATCATTTGCAAATCTTCTGCTGAGGACAGTCAGGGCTGAAGCTGCCAGATTTTTAGGCGGTGTAATTTACCGGTGCTCCATTAGCCTCAAAAAGGCTGTCCGGGTTCAGGCCCTCTGAACGAGTCTCCTGTAAATCTGACAGCTCTGCCAGACAGCTCCACCTGAAAGGACACAGACCCTTCCTGATGTGTTTTGCAGCTACGAATTGCTTCCCTCTGTGCCCGTGACAAATTTGTATTGATGGCAACGTGAGCCAAGGACCTGAAGCGAGTTTTGCTTCTGCTGCTGCTGATTAAAGGTGGGGAGGGGGAGGAAAGAGTGAAGGGAGGAAGGAGAGAGGAAAACCGAGTCCACTGAAATTCCGAAGTGCTACCTAATCCCGTGATTTTATGAGCTGCACACTGAACATGAGCGCAGCTGAAACCTGCCTCAGCAGCACCTCGGTGTCCAGCGCTGCCTGTTGGCGTTTTTCTTGGAATGATTCACTTCCCTTTGATCACCAAAACATTTTAAGTCTCTTGTAGGAAGTTTAACAAACACAAGAGACCCGGATTTGCATATTATTCGGATTGATGAGCTCTTATAAATCTATTTTGTGCAAAAACTAATTATGGTGGTGATGGCTGAGTGAGAAGCGGCGCCGGGCGAGGCTTACTGCCAGAGACATTTTTTTGTTGTATGCTCTGGTTTTAATTTTCTAGCTCCTCTGAACAGCTAGAACTCTCTGCAGCTGTAGCAAAGTGCCTCATATATAATGTATAGATCACATCCACTTGCCATTTTTCACAGGTGCCTGGCTATTATACGGTTCAGCATTCATTCATGGTGCCTATTAGAGGTCTTTATATGTAACTGACTTCCCTTCTTGAATATTTATAGCTTTTATGAGACATTTATGGGTAGACCCAACAAGAGTTTCTAAGGAAATACTGGGAAATAGTTCTGTCTAATATCATTAATATACTGTTCTTTGGTGGTAATGGCCACAAATGTCATCTAATTGCTATGTTCTGACTTTGCCTAAGCTTTGTATTGATGGGGAGACTGCTGTAGGGAGCATCTCCAGTCTAAAAAGTCTTCTGGGAAGCACTTTGGCTCCCACCAAATAAAAAAAAAGTAACACATTTCCTTGAGTCCTGTGTCCAGTTCTGGGCCCCTCAATCTAAGAAGGGCATTGAGACACTTGAACGTGTCCAGAGAAAGGCAACGAGGCTGGGGAAAGGTCTGGAGCACAGCCTTGTGAGGAGAGGCTGAGGGAGCTGGGGTAAGAGGAGGCTCAGGAGATACCTTGTTGCTCTCTACAACTACCTGAAGGGAGTTTGTAGCCAGGTGGGGGTGGTCTCTTCTCCCAGGCAAGCAGCACCAGAACAAGAGGACACAGTCTCAAACTGTGCCAGGGGAAGTTTAGGCTCGAGGTGAGGAGAAAGTTCTCCCCAGAAAGAGTAATTGGCCATTGGGATGTGCTGCCCAGGGAGGTGGTGGAGTCACTGTCCCTGGAGGTGTTCAAGACGGGATTGGATGTGGCACTTGGAGCTATGACTTCGTAAGTCATGAGGTGTTGGGTTACAGGTTGGACTTGGTGACCTCTGAGGTCTTTTCCAACCTTATTGATTCTGTGATTCAGTCTAGAAATTAACCATTCTAGTCAGGTGGTCTGTACCAGTCATCACCCTGAGCTGCAGTGAAGGCTGTATGGAGAAAAGTGTGACCAGCAAGCTGAGGATCTCATTCCCCTCTACTGTGCTCTTGTGAGGCCACATTTGGAGTACTGGATCCAGTTCCAGGCTCCCAATTTCAGGAAACAGGGAACTACTGGAGAGAATCCATCTGAGGCTACAAAAATGCTGAGGTCTGGAGCATCTCTGTGAGGAGGAAAGGCTGAGAGCCCTGGGGCTGCTCAGCCTGGAGAAGAGCAGCCCCAGAGGGGATCTGAGCAATGCTCAACAAGCACTAAAGGACCTGTGGGGGGAGAGAGGATGGGGCCAGACTCTTCTCAGTGGTGCCCAGGGATAGGACAGGGAGGAATGGGCAGAAACTGAAACCCATGAGGTTCCATCTGAATGGGAGGAGAAACTTTGTTGTGAGGGTGCTGGAGCCCTGAAGCAGGCTGCCCAGAGAGAACCTCTCCTTGTCTGCAGAGATTCCAAACCCAGTTGGGCCATTGTGCTCCTGGGCAAGCTGCTGTGGGTGACCCTGCTTTAGCAGGGGGGTTGGACAGAAGGATCTCCAGAGGTCCCTTGCAACACTTACCAGGCTGAGATTCTGTGAACTTTGCAAATGCTCAAATGAAAGACAAAACATAGATGGCATATGTAAAAATACTTGTAAAGCAGATATGATTTACTCAGCTCATGTTGTGACAAAGAGTCCCAAGAGAGCAAGCATCAATGCAATGACTAATGACTCACTGCATGGAAGACAGAAACACTCTGCTGTGGATTTGTACCTAGACAGTGAGATTGAAATATTAGATAATATTTGCTGGCAAACTGAGAAAGACAATGCTCCTTTATCAGAGATACCTTGAGGGGTTAAGACAACATCTGCTCCCTCTGGTAAAGTTATATTCAGCAGCATGGTCAATGAGGTTCTAACAAAGTGATGCATTTTCCTCCTTTACCCTTATTCACAGAATTTCAGGGGCTGGAAGGGACCTTGAAAGATCATCTAGTCCAACCCCTCTGCCAGGGCAGGGCCACCTGCACCAGATTACACAGAAATGCATCCAGGTGAGTTTTTCACCACTTATGGTAAAAAAAAAAAGAGGATTTTAGTTGTGTGTGTGCTTTTATATATATATACACACATATATTTATATCTCTTATTTCAAGCTTTATTCCCCATGGGATGATGGATTTACCTGTTGAGGTGGCTTTGGTTTAGGCAACGTATCAAGAGTGTTGTCTCTACATCTCCCTGAAAGGAAGTTGGAGCCAGGTCAGGTTCTTTTCTTCCTGGTAACAAGTGAAAGGATGGGAGGAAATGGCCTCATGTTGCACCAGGGGAGGTTTAGGGTTGGATATTAGAAGAAACTTCTTGACTGAAAGGGTTCTCAAAGACTGGAACAGGCTCCCCAGGGAGGTAGTTGAAGTCCCAGCCCTGGAGGTGTTTCAAAGCGACAGAGATATGATGCTGAGGGACATGGTTTAGCACCAGACCTGGTAGAGTTAGATACTGTTTGAACTGAATAATCTTGAAAGTCTTTTCCAAACAAAACAATTCTATGATTCTAAGAAGAAAAAAAAGTGTACTCTAGCTAATATTTACATGAAAGCATAGAGTCAAATTTCTCCTTCTCTGGAGACTTTCAAGACCTGTCTGGATGTGTTCTTGTGCTACCTGCACTAGATTCTATGGTCCTGCTCTGACAGGGAGGGTTGGACTCAATCTCCAGAGGCCCCTTCCAGCTCCTAACATCCTGTGATCCACCCAGAAGCAGTACAGTGAGAGAGTCTCCTACACCAGGAGCTGCTGGTTAGCATGATATAAATCAGAAACTAAAGCATCCAGACTATTGGAATCCCACATAATAAAGGGGATTAGGAGATAAATTTGGGTGTGTGCTAAGACCTTTAATTAATTTAGCAAAGAGTAGTTAAAGAGTTTCTGTGGATGCAAAGTATTGATGCCAGAACACGTATGCACACACACACACACACACGCACACACACACGCACACACACCTTTCTTTGCTTCTGCTTGCAGTCTTGGAATGACAAATCTCTCTCTATACTTTCTAGAAAGGATATTAAGAGGTAAGGGGTGAAACTTTGCCTGACTGCTGCTGTTGAGGGTGAATCTATTTGCTGCTTTTACATTGGCTATATAATCTGCAGGAAACGAGGGATGCAGAAATAGTATTGGCTGATTTTTGGAAGCAAACATGCAAGGCTGTTTGCAGTCCCTTCAACTGTGCAGTGCACTTTGGTACTGCTCCCCATTGCTGGGAGGAGCCTTCTCTCTGGAGTAGCTCCTGGCATCTGGAACAGCTTTTCTGCAACTTCCATGCTTCACCAGTTCCATCTATTTTTATATCTCATCTCTTCTCCCTTGACTATCTCTTTTAATTTCTCTCCATCTGCTTTTTATATTAACTTTATAACTCCATATAACATTTGTGATGCAGTTTGCATGAAAAACACCAGCTACCCAAAAATAATGTTGAGGCTTGCTGTTAACCCTGTTGAATGGGTTTGCTCCTCTGGAAGGCTGCTTCCTGCCTCTGGTGCGTGCAGGAGCAGCTCATTGACAGCAGTCAGAGAAGAGCATCTCAGCATTTTAATATTTCAGTATTAATCCTCAAGTTGAGGAGCTGATTGCAGTAGCTATTGGGCAAACATAAAAAAGAGAAGAGCTTGCAGCCAAAAAGTGTAAAATATTTATGAGCACACTGGTGGCAATGATTGAAGAGGGGGTATGGAGAAAGCTTTGTTTTCTTCACCCTGCACCAGACTCCCTCTAGAACATGGCTAATTGGAAGCCCTGTTAAAGGAAATTACCAAAGTCTACTGCTTCAGTATTCAGCTTTTGACCTTCTCTAATTTGGTTCAGCACATGCTACAGGTGGTCAAAGTCCATGAGTAAACCTCTTGCTGTACAGAATAAGTCCACAGCTTCCAAGGGGTAGAGGGATGTCCATGGGTAACAATTACAGAATCACAGAATTATTGAGGCTGGAGAAGAGTTCTGAGATCATCAGTCCAGCCCATGACCCAACACCAGCACACCAGCTAAACCATGCCACCAAGTGTCCCATTCAATCTTTTTTTGAAGACCTCCAGTGATGGTGACTCCACCACCTCCCTGGGCAGTCCACCCCAGTGCCTCATCAGCCCTGCTGTGAGGAAATGCTTCCTAATATCCAACCTAACCCTCCCCTGGCACAGCGTCAGGCCATGCCCTCTTGTCCTGTCACTGGTTGCCTGGGAGAAGAGCCTGACCCTCTCTGGAGATAATCAAAACTCACCTGGATGCATTCCTGTGCAATCTGGTGTAGGTGATCCTGCTCTGGCAGGGGGTTGCACTGGATGATCTTTCGAGGTCCCTTCCAGCCCCTGAAATTCTGTGACCCCCCCACCTGACTACAACTTCCTTTTGCGTAGTTGTAGAGAGTGATGAGGTCCCCTCTATGTCTCCTCCAGGCTAAGAGGTTCCGGGTGGGGTATTCACCATTTCCCATACTGGGGGTGAATTAAAACCATTGAAATAAACACAGGAGTGGACTCAGCTGAGGTTGGACCAGCAACAACATAATAGAGAAGACAATAGCTTAAGCTAGATTAAGTTCCAGATGTAGAACTTGTCCAGGCAGTGTAGCCTGATTTTCCCATGCTTTGAAAGTGCCTTAGCATTCCAGCTGCAGCAAGCTGCACATACACCTCCACCTTTTGGTCTCTAGCCCAATCACAATTATTTACTACAGCTAACAAATCTTCAGGGCTGTGTAACCTGTGTTTCACCTCTGCTGACCTCTCACAGAACTTCTCAGAGCAGTGCAGAAGGCCATAAGTGCATTTCTTTGTTTATTGTGGCAAGGCCAATTTTTCTCTTTGATGTTGCTGAGGTTCATTTTGTCTCGGGCCAGTATATTAAAAATCTCTTAATGCCTCACACATAAAAAAGAGCACAAATTGAGCTACTGTAAGATTCATATTGCAATGTACAGAGACCCAAGAGTATCTCCAGCATTATTATGCCCCCGCCTGCACCAAATTGAACTCCTAAGGCTATTGACAGATGTTTCAGGACTCACATGTATTTCTTCCTGACCACTTCTCCCATCCACAAGCTCAGAGCTGCTTTTGCTGCAAGTCACTGAATTACTCTTTCCAGAGCTGCTTTCCAGGCACAGAATCACAGAATCATAGGGGTTGAAAGGGAGATCATCTAGTCCAACCCTCTGCTAAAGCAGGGTCATCTCAACAGGAGGAGAAACTTCTTCACAGTCATAGACAACTGTAACAGGCCACAAATTATAAATCATGCACTGCTTTGATTTTGTTTAGCCTACATCCATCTACAAGGATGATTAAGGGACTGGACCAAGTGTCTTAAGAAGAAAGGCTGAAAGACCTGGGGCTGGTTAGTCTGGAGAAGACAAGAATGAGAGGATTTAATAGATGTT
This sequence comes from Picus viridis, assembly GCA_033816785.1. Lineage (NCBI taxonomy): Eukaryota > Metazoa > Chordata > Aves > Piciformes > Picidae > Picus > Picus viridis. Next base: position 2,597,065 of record CM066592.1, read on the forward strand.
TATAAATGCCTGAGGGCTGGGACAGGACAAGGGGCAATGGATAGAAACTACAGCACAGGAGGTTCCACCTCAACATGAGGAGGAACTTCTTCATTGTGAGGGTTGCAGACCACTGGAACAGGCTGCCCAGAGAGGTTGTGGAGTCTCCTCCTCTGGAGACTTTCAAGACCCATCTGGATGTGTTCCTGTGTGACCTGTGCTGGATTCTATGCTCCTGCACTGGCAGGGAGGTTGGACTCAATCTTTGGAAGTCCCTTCCAACCCCTAAATTCCTGTGATCCTGTGACCTAGAGCAGGTTGCACAGGATGGCATCCAGGTGGGTTTAGAATGACTTCAGAAATGGAGATGCCACCACCTCCCTGGGCAGCACATTCCAATGGTCACTTGCTCTTTCTGGGAAGAATATCTTCCTAACACCCAGCCTAAACCTCCCCTGGTGCAGCTTGAGACTGTGTCCTCTTGTTCTGGTGCTGGATGCCTGGGAGAAGAGACCAAGCCCCACCTGGCTACAACTTCCCTTCAGGTAGTAGAGAGCAGTAAGGTCTCCCTGAGCCTCCTCTTCTCCAGGCTAAGCAACCCCAGCTCCCTCAGCCTCTCCTCACAGGGCTGTGCTCCAGACCCCTCCCCAGCCCCGTTGCCCTTCTCTGGACACCTTCAAGTCTTTCAATGTCCTTCTTAAATCGAGGGGCCAGGAACTGGACACAGGACTCACAGTGCTGTCATTGGGCATCACTGAGCCAGAGCCTGGCTCCATCTTCTCGGCACTTACCCTGCACATCTTTATAAACATGAATGAGGTCACATACTTAGACGGTGACCTCATATTTAGATGGTACATCCTGTCTTCAAGTTTGTGCCTGTTACCTATTTTCCCCTCTAAGAAAGAAATTCCTGAAGGAAATCCAGGTGCATTCAGAATTAATTCACTCAAGTGAATACAAGATGCCCCTTAAAAAAAAAACCACACAAAACAAAAACCACCAACAAAAAAGTCAAACACCTCTGGAGGAATGGAATGGAATGGAATGGAATGGAATGGAATGGAATGGAATGGAATGGAATGGAATGGAATGGAATGGAATGGAATGGAATGGAATGGAATGGAATGGAATAGGACTCTGCCCATTGGTCCTTATCAGGCAGTGACAGGACTAGGGGGAATGGAATGGAATGAAGCTGGAGATGGGGAGATTCAGACTGGTGTGAGGAGGAGGTTTTTCACCATGAGACTGGTGAAGCCCTGGAATGGGATGTCCAGGGAGGTGGTGGGGGTCCCATCCCTGGAGATGTTTAGGCCAGACTGGATGAGGCTCTGGCCAGCCTGATCTAGTGTGGGGTGTGCCTGCCCATGGCAGGGGTGTTGGAAATAGATGATCCTTGTGGTCCCTTCCAACCCTGACTGATTCTATGGTATTCACTGCCTGTTTTTGGATATAGTGACACAAAATCTAAATACCAGTTCTTTGCTCAGCTGGTCAGGTCTTTTCCCATGATTTCTTTCTCTATGTGCTCATGGCTTTAAAACTTATTTATGCCTCATCTTTTCAAAGTGCTTGTGGATTACAGTTATTTTCCTCGCTCGCCTTCTCTGGCGCTCCTTCAAGATGTCCAGCTTAGCCTGTTATGACACACTTTATGAACTTCAGCAAGTGGTACAAGCAAACTACTGGAGCTGAAATCACTTAGGCTGAAGAATTGAGGAGTTTTCAATGTTTGTGGTCTGAACACAGGAGAAAATTGAGCACGGAGAGGTTCCGAAAGACCGCAAAATCATTTCCAGCTCCCAGAGAGAGCCAGCTCTCCCTCATCCTGCCTTGACAGATGCTTCAAGCCATGACTGGGTAGGGTTAGACTGGACATTAGGAAAGATTTTTTTTTCCCCAGCAAGAGTGAATGAGCTGCCCAGGGAGGTGGTGGAGACACCAACCCTGGATGTGTTTAAAAGTGTTTTGGATGTGGTGCTTGGGGATATGGTTTAGGGGTGAACCTTGTCGAGTAGGGTTCTGGGTTGCACATGGTGATCCTGAGGGTCCTTTCCAACCTGAATGCTTCTGTGGTTCTCTGACCTGTTCTTGTCCCCCTGTTATGGGGAGCCTGCAGCTTCCCTTAGTTTTCTTGGTTGTTGTTTTGTTTGGGCTTTTTGTTTGACTGTTTGTTTTGTTAGGTGGTTGTTTGTTTTGTCCTTTTTTTTCCCCCCAGCAGTCAACTTTCTGAACTATTTTGAAGACTAGTTTTCCCCCCCCTTAAAAATCTCTTACTGCAATCTGGATGCCTTATTTCTTTGTCTAATTGACAGCAGGCATGAAAAAACAGCCTCATCTCAACCCTCAAGTGACCTTGTAGGCATTTGAAACTTATATGTCCCATTAAGCTGTTTTGTCCTGACAAAGTGTCCATGCTCCTTTCACCTTCCTTTATAGCTTCTGTTTTTCATAAGAGAAAGAGGAGGAAGGATTATTGTTTGGTGGTTGACACACAGGCATGCTAGTCATGGTGCTCTGTTGTTGCTTAGCTTGAAGGGCAGATGTTGGCTGGAGGACAGGGGCAATGCTTACCCTCACCGCTGCTCTCCCTCCTGCAGGGAAGGGCCCATGACTTGCTTAGTGAGGGCCACAAGCCAAACCAGGGCTCTGCCTTGTTTAAAGCCTACTGATGCAGGTTATTCTTATCTATGATGTTTGGATAGCAGAAAGCAAACAGCAAAACATTTCTCCTATGAAGGAAATACCTTTGTCGGGTGCTTCCTTCCCCTGCTTTGTTGTCGCTCTTCGTATTGATTAAATCTTCATTTAGCTTCATCAGGTTTTTCTTGGTTCTCCTCTCACATGCTCACTACACCTGGTTTCATAATCTGTTGTCATGGAAATCAGACAGATGTCAAAAACATGGCTTTATCACTTAATTGTGTAATCCACACAAGAGAAAGAATAATGCAGAGAACCTTGCGGGAAGCTTTGCAGGTTAAAGCAAACCAAGTAGACAATGGCGAGTTAAAAAGCAAATAATTACCTTCTGCATGCAACAGTGGTCTCATTATCAGTGCTAGAGAATGGAAATCTGCAGATATTGTCTTCAGTGCTTGTTTTTGTTTATAAGTTTATGTGTTGAACCACAAAGGCTCCTGACCTCCATTTGAATTAGTGGCACAAAACAAGCGGTGATTGCGCGAGGAGTACTCCGGTGTAAGCTGTGTACACGGTTAGAGCTCTGCAGTTGTTCATTGAGCTCAAACCTAGCAAACAGTCTAAGAGTTTTCTCACACATTACACCATCACTGGTAGCAAAGCAAGAATGAAAAACAAAGGATATTCTCCCTGGAAGGGTTAAAGACCAGGCTGGATGATGCTTTGAGCATCCTGATCTAGTGGAAGGTGTCCCTGGCCCATGGTGAGGGAGATGGGACTAGGTGATCTTGAAGTCCTAGGTGATCTTTAAGTTCTCTTCTAACTCAGGCCATTCTATAGTTCCATGAAATGTCCAGCAAGATGAGCAAAGGAAACTAATTTTTATCATAGAAGGAAAGTGCATTTCAGTTCTTGGACTTGATGGTCTTAGAGGTCTTCTCCAACCTTAGTGATTCTAGGATTCTAAACACAAGGAAAAAACTCGTTTGTGGTGAGGGTGCTGGAGTCCTGGAGCAGGCTGCCCAGAGAGGTTGTGGCGTCTCCTTGTCTGGAGAGATTCCAAACACATTTGGACATTGTGATCCTGAGCAAGCTGCTGTGGGTGACCCTGCTTTAGCAGGGGAGTTGGACTGGATGCTCCCCTAGAGATTGCTTCTAACCCTCACCGTGCTGTGATTCTATGACGGGAAAAACGAGTGAACCCAGCTTGAATCTCAGACCTTAGGCTGGATCTGCTGAGCCTGGCTGTTGAGGAAAACAACTGCATTACAAATTCAGCACATCTGCACAGGAATCACTGAGAGACAGTGCACATAAAACTCACTTCCACACCATCACTTTCCAGATGAAAGCAGAATTTCCCTTAGCACAGGGAATATGCACTGGAACCCTTCCTCCAGGCTATCCACACTGGTGTGCTGAGACTTGCTCAGTGCCATCTACATCTGCCCCAGAAATTGTTTAGCTTCAAACTGGCATAAACATGATGACAACTCCACAGCATCTAGCAGGCTTTTAATATTTTATACAGCAGAATGAATTGTAGCTTTTCAGTATTAATTCATAGTGCAGCAACAACATTACAGTTGCAGAAGGGTAAAATTAAGATGTTATTTATGCTGAAATTACATTGAATCACCAACTGTGTTCCTGGAAGGCTGAAAAAACAGAATAATTTTGAATAAATTATTGATGATTTTAAAAGCCTTCCTTATTGATTACAGGTTATACTCTTAGATTAAAAGAGTGCAGCTAAGTCCTGTCAGAGTCTTTCAAAGTCAGAGTTCATCAGAGTAAACAAGAGCCCCTGTGCTGTAATCCAGATCAGCCAAAAAGCAGTGAAATGTTAATGAGAGCATTGCTTTATAGCTTAAAACACTTTATTACTGTTTCTCTCTAGAACTATAGAGAATTATAGAATCATTTCAGCTGGGAAAGACCTTTGAGATCAAATCCAACTGTTCTCAACCTCTACCGAGTCCGGTTCTAAACCACGTCCCTCAGCACCTTATCTCTGCCTCTTTTTGACATCTCCGGGGATGAGATTCAGCCACCCACCTGGGGAACCTGTTCCAATCTTTGAGAACCCTTTCAGTGATGAATTTTCTTCTAATGTCCAACCTATACTTCTCCTGCTGCAGCTTGAGGCCATTTGCTCTTCTTCTATCCCTTGTTACTAGGGAGAGGAGACCAAGAGTTACCTGGCCCAACCTCCTTTCAGGTAGTTGTAGAGAGCAAGAAGCTCTCCTCTCAGCCTCCTTCTCTCCAAACTAAATATCTCCAGTTCCCTTGGCCATTCCAGTAAAAGTAAGAAAGATGCAGCAACTCCTGTGCAGTCCACCCTTGACTGAATGGGTGCTGCTGATGGGTGACCCCTTGGTCAACCAAAGGAGCTGCTCCAGCTGTGAACAGCAGAATGGCAAACACCCTTCTCATACTTCAATCATGTATTTCTCTCCCAACTCTTACAACCTGCTTACAACTGGTTCTCTAGCAGTGCTGCATTGGCTCTGTGTTAGAATAAAAGAATGGAATGGAATGGAATGGAATGGAATGGAATGGAATGGAATGGAATGGAATGGAATGGAATGGAATGGAATGGAATGGAATGGGACCAGACCAGACTGGACCGGAAAAGACCTTTGAGATCATTGAGTCCAACCTATCATCCAACACCATCTAATCAATTCAACCATGGCACTAAGCACCTCCAGTGATGGTGACTCCACCACCTCCCTGGGCAGTACATTCCAATGGCAAATCTCTCTTTCTAGGAAGAACTTCTTCCTATCATCCAACCTAAACCTCCTCTGGCACAGCTTGAGACTGTGTCTTCTTGTTCTGGTGCTGGTTCCCTGGGAGAAGAAAGAAACCAACTCCCACCTGGCTACAACCTCCCTTCAGGTAGTTGTGGACAGCAATAAGCATGCTGGTGGTGCTACCACAGGCTGTTTCCAGTTCCCTTCTGGAAAATTGAAGTATCCTATTGCTAACTCTGTTCTGCTTCTCACTTGGTTTCTTGCATACAGCAGGCTGTGGCCATGTGCATTTCACCCTGGAGGTCTTCAGCAAATTCCTGTAATTGCTTCTCCACATCTCTCATTCTTTCGTTCCAACGGAAATGGTCTCTGAACATAAGTTCCATTTGCTAAATCTCTTCTTGCTTTATTAACTTTAATCAACCTCATATATACTGCTAAATGAAAGGTGGGCCAGGATGCCCATACCTGGTTCAGTCCTCTTCCCAGGTGTAAACACCCTCTTGAAGCAGACACAGGAGTTAATTGTGTGATGCCCAGGGTACAATTTGGCTGCTACAACTTCAGCTGTTGAATAGTTGCCACTGGTGCCACTTAGAAGCTGCACTGCTGCTGCAGAGTGGACCTGGAAAAAAACATCCTCAGCTGAATTTCACAGTATCACCAAGGTTGGAAGAGACCTCAAAGATCACCGAGTCCAACCTGTCACCACAGACCCCACGACTAGACCATGGCACCAAGTGCCACATCCAATCCCCTCTTGAACACCTCCAGGGACGGTGACTCCACCACCTCCCTGGGCAGCACATTCCAATGGTAAATGACTCTCTCAGTGAAGAACTTTCTCCTCACCTCGAGCCTAAACTTCCCCTGGTGCAGCTTGAGACTGTGTCCTCTTGTTCTGGTGCTGGTTGCTAGAGAGAAGAGACCAACCCCTTCCTGGCTACAAGCTCCCTTCAGGTAGTTGTAGAGAGCAATGAGGTTGCCCCTGAGCCTCCTCTTCTCCAGGCTAAACAACCCCAGCTCCCTCAGCCTCTCCTCACAGGGCTGTGCTCAAGGCCTCTCCCCAGCCTTGTTGCCCTTCTCTGGACACGTTCAAGTGTCTTGATGTCCTTCTTAAACTGAGGTGCCCAGAACTGGACACAGGACTCAAGGTGTGGCCTAACCAAAGCAGAGTCCAGGGGCACAATGACCTCCCTGCTCCTGCTGGCCACACTATTCCTAATGCAGGCCAGGATGCCGTTGGCCTTCTTGGCCACCTGGGCACACTGCTGGCTCATGTTCAGGCAGCTGTCGATCAGCACCCCCAGGTCCCTCTCTGTTTGGCAGCTCTCCAGCCACTCCAACCCCAGCCTGTAGCTCTGCATGGGGTTGTTGTGGCCAAAGTGCAGCAGCCACCACTTGGACTTGTTGAATGCCATCCCGTTGGACTCTGCCCATCTGTCCGGTCGGTCGAGGTCCCTCTTTCAAAGCAAGTTCCCTCTGCAATGGAGATTGCCTCTCCATTAGCATTTGCTTTGCATGAAGTGTGGAGTGAAAGAAAATTTGGCTGGGCAAGGTGCACTCCCTGCTCACGGAGAGGCGTGGCTCAAGAACGGATAGAGAGAGGGTTTGGCTTCCATTTGTGTTTATTTCTAGAGTTTGTGTGATGCCCAGAGTCTGTGGCATTGAGAAAACACAAAAGAGTGGTTGAACATTTTGTAACTCACATTGCTGTTAAGGAAAAAGAATCCCAGAGTGAAAAGGGAGGAAAAAAAAAAAATAAAGGCTAAAAAGAAAAAAAAAAAGGAGAAAGAAATATGACAGCTTTAAAAATTCCTCATTAAAATCAACCCAACCAGACCTCTAAAACCATTTTGACTTCAATTAGGCTGCTTGTCTATGTCAAATACACATTAATGGCCCAGTCCTGTTCCCATGGTAGTCAGCAGAAATATTGCCCCTCGTCTGAACAGAAGTGAGCAGGAGTTCAAGAGCCAAGCCAGAGATCTCAGAGGAAGAGATAAAAGCTGAGCCTCGAGCTCAGGTTTGCAGACTGTGTTCAAACCAAGATGTTAACTAGAAATGCTGCTTTATTTATTTATTTATGTGTCAACGTATACAACACAAAGCCACACGTGTCAGGGATGGTGCTGTTGATTGCAGAGCTGAATTATTGCACAGAAAGATGAAGAGGAGAGAGTTAGGTAATGGCTGAACAGGAGGATCTTAAAGGTGTTTTCCAACTGAAATGATTCTGTGATTGTCTATCCTTTGTGCCATCACAAGTAACAGGAGCTCACATGTGGTTAGGAGGATTCCTGTCAATTACAAAGGCATTGCCAAGGCACACTGATTGTTGGTCTCTCTTTCTAAGTAACAAACAACAGGACTAGAGGAAACAGACTCAGAACACAGAATTAACCAGGTTGGAAAAGACCTTTGAGATCATCAAGTCCAACCTGTCACCCAACACCATCTAATCAACTAAACCATGGCACCGAGTGCCTCATCCAGGCTCTTCTTAAACACTTCCAGGGATGGTGACTCCACCACCTCCCTGGGCAGCACATTCCAATGGCCAATCTCTCTTTCTGGGAAGAATTTCTTCCTACCCTCCAGCCTAAACTTCCCCTGGTGTAGCTTGAGACTGTGTCCTCCTGTCTGTCACACTTCTTCTGGGAGAAGAGACCAACCCCCACCTGGCTACAACGTCCCTTCAGGTAGTTGTAAACAGCAATAAGGTCTCCCCTGAGCCTCCTCTTCTACAGGCTAAGACTCAAGTCCAGCAAGGGAGATTTAGGTTGGATATGAGGAGCATTGCTCCTCAAAAGGGTTGTCAAGCCCTGGAACTTGCTGTGCAGGGCAGTGGTGGAGTCTCCATTGCTTAAGGGATTGAAAAGCTGCACAGATGTGGTGCTGAGGGAGATGTTTTAATGGTGGCTTGGCAGCGTTGGGTTGTCACTTTGACTTGATCATCTCAAAGGTCTTTTCTGACCAAAATGATTCTGGCTATAGATTAGTTTCTACCCCAGCTAGTTAAAATGGAAATCTTGTGCAGTGAGACATAAGGGGGAAAAAAACAGAGGGCAAAACACAGAATGCATCAGGTTGCAAGAGACCTCAAGGATCATCCAGTCCAACCCTCGACCAACCACTGAAAGTTCAACACTAATCCATGTCTTTAAGTGCCTTGAACACCTCCAGGGCTGGGGACTCCACCACTGCCCTGGGCAGTGCATTCTCCTTACAGTTTAAGAGTAAAAATCCCTACTCAGAGTCCTTTCAATTGAATTCTGTACTATGGAATTTCCTCAGAGCACATTGCTGAGTGAAATGGGGAGTGGCAGAGTAGAATTTCCTCTGCCAGGTACCCAGCAGTGTGAATTTGTGCTGCAGCCTGAGAGGAAGCAAGAGAATAAGTTTGAGGAGGAACTCTGATACAGCCTCACAAAATATCACCTTGGAACTGCTGAATAACAACCACCATCACAGATATCTGGAGCTGAGCCTTTGCTACAAGAAGCTGGGCTTGCCAATTAAAAATTAATAAGGAAAAGCAACAGGGGGAGAAATAATAGCAAGGTCAAAATAAAATGAAAGGGGGAAACAATTAAAAATGGTTATTTCCAAAACTTTTGAGGCTTCAGCTCTATTTTTCTTCCTTTTTTTCCCCTTTTTTTCTCCCCAGACATCTCTAATCCTCCTGCTGCCTCCCAAAGAGAGCTTTCCTGACCTGTAAAAGTTAGATAGCTGGCCTCTCTTGTCCTGAATTTATCTTTACAGGAGTCCCCTTGCAGGTTTTAAAATTAATAACAGCACAATTCTTGTACCTTCCCTGAGTGAATGTGGTGGGTTTTTTTTTTTCCCCCTGCTGTTCATCTTCAAATGCCTGGACTGGAAGCTTCCACTCGCCCTCCAGAGGAGATTTAAATCTCTCAGTCCCACACTGGGAACCAAGTTATCATTTTTAAGGCTTTGTTGTAAGACCTAGACCCTTGCTGCTCTAATTAGAAGTTAGGTGAAAACACAGGAGATGTACATCTCTTACATCAGTTGACTTGTAAAATCAGGGAGCTAGCATAGCCCTCTGGAAGCTGGGAAGCCAAAAGGATGGAAGCAAAGCATAAAGCACACAGGAACAGGACAGAGCTAGGTGAAGGTGTCCTTTGGGAAGGGCTAGCAAATGTCAGGAATGAGGAGGCACTTTGAGGCCAAGAATAGAATAGAATAGAATACAATAGAATTAACCAGGTTGGAAAAGACCTTTGAGATCATCGAGTCCAACCTATCATCCAGCACCATCTCACCAACTAAAACATGGCACTGAGTGCCTCATCCAGGCTCTTCTTAAACATCTTCAGTGATGGTGACTCCACCACTTCTTTACAACGAGAGTGACAGAGCCCTGGGGCAGGCTGCCCAGAGAGGTTGTGGAGTCACCTTCTCTGAAGGCTTTCAAAACCCACCTGGATGCATTTCTGTGCAGACTACCCTGGGTGATCCTGCTCTGGCAGGGGGGTTGGACTCTATGATCTCTGGAGGTCCCTTCCAACCTCTACTGTACTATGATATTGCTGTTTTATTTTGATCACTTACATGTGATAGCATTTCAGCTACCTGAAAGGAGATTGTAGCTAGGTGGGGGTTGGTCTCTTCTCCCAGGCAACCAGCAGCAGAACAAGAGGACACAGTCTCAAGCTGTGCCAGGGGAAGTTTAGGCTGGAGGTGAGGAGAAAGTTCTTCCCAGAAAAAATAGTTGGCCATTGGGATGTGCTGCCCAGGGAGGTGGTGGAGTCACCATCACTGCGGGTGTTCAAAAAAAGGCTTGGCTGTGGCACTTGGAGCCATGGTTTAGTTGTCAGGAGGTGGTAGGTATTAGGTTATAGGTTGGACTTGATGATCTCTGAGGTCTTTTCCAACCTTATTGATTCTATGATTTCATTTTCTAATGTGCCCAAGTCTTGCTTGCCAAGAGCTGCATCATTTACCCCAGGAGGGCAGCCCTCTTTAGCATGCATCATTTACCCCAGGAGTGCAGCCCCTTTGGCATGCATCATTTACCCCAGGAGTGCAGCCCCCTTTGGCATGCATCATTTACCCCAGGAGGGCAGCCCCCTTTGGCATGCATCATTTACCCCAGGAGTGCAGCCCCCTTTGGCATGCATCATTTACCCCAGGAGGGCAGCCCCTTTAGCATGAATCATTTACCCCAGGAGTGCAGCCCCCTTTGGCATGCATCATTTACCCCAGGAGGGCAGCCCCTTTGGCATGCATCATTTACCCCAGGAGGGCAGCCCCCTTTGGCATGCATCATTTACCCCAGGAGTGCAGCCCCTTTGGCATGCATCATTTACCCCAGGAGGGCAGGAGCATGAATCATTTACCCCAGGAGTGCAGCCCCCTTTGGCATGCATCATTTACCCCAGGAGGGCAGCCCCTTTGGCATGCATCATTTACCCCAGGAGGGCAGCCCCCTTTAGCATGAATCATTTACCCCAGGAGGGCAGCCCCCTTTAGCATGAATCATTTACCCCAGGAGGGCAGCCCCCCTTTGGCATGCATCATTTACCCCAGGAGGGCAGCCCCTTTGGCATGCATCATTTACCCCAGGAGGGCAGCCCCCTTTAGCATGAATCATTTACCCCAGGAGGGCAGCCCCCTTTAGCATGAATCATTTACCCCAGGAGGGCAGCCCCCTTTAGCATGAATCATTTACCCCAGGAGGGCAGCCCCCTTTAGCAGCAACTTTTGGTAAAGGAAATGACTCTGACCCACTAACAACCAACCAGGATGCTGCCACGGGTTGTGTAGAGCATGTTGTCTGCAGTATTCTTGGAAAACAGGAAACCCTCATGAATTTGGTAGCCACTGTCTTCACAGAGGAAATGATTCATCTTCCTAAGCAGCAGTCTCCTTTACCACCAGAATATAATTGCCCTGGGGAACAGCTAGGAAAACCTGGATTTGCTAAAAGTCAGAATATGAAATGTTGCTAATGAAGACAATGATAAAGCTCTGCATAATTTCCTCCCCCAGAAGATCACTTTCTTCAATGGGCAAAGAATCTGTGATCTCCTGCACACAAAGGGGGAATTGGCATCTCTGAAACTGTGCAGTTTCAGTATTTAAGAGCTGGACAGAGCACACCGCACTTAACAGGACAGGGGTGGTAGACTTTTGGCCAGGGCAACAGGGATCTTGTAAAGACCTATTAAAAATGTAGGTTTGGACTTGAGAAATTTAGGTATGAAGTGACAGGGTGTCCTTGATGAGCTGGGTGTCTGGAAAGAGGCTTAAAATCAGCGAGCTCGTTTCCTTGGGCTGTGATTGAGAGCTGATCTGAGGCTTCAGAACATGGGAAACAAGCATGACCACCAGCTGCATGTCCCAGGGGATTTGTGCCTTACTGATTGGGAAATCAAATCAATCCTGGCCAGGGACAGAGTTCAGATATCTTATCTGCAGGGCTTTAGCAGAAACCTTCTCCAGACAGTTGGCAATGTTAAGACATTATCAATTTTCAAGGCTGTGGCTGTATCAGAAGAAAGAGATAAAGCATGGATAAAGCATTCCTCTGCAGCCCAAACTTCTTGGAAATGCAGCTGCCATGCCCATAGGAGAGAAACATCCCCAGGGAGATGAAGGCAGGCTGTGGAAGAAGGAACATTCTCTCCCAGCTCTATGTACTCATTTGACCTGAAAATAAACCCCCACACCCCAAAATGGCACCTCACAGTATCTACAAACTCCACTCACTTGTTCTCTCATCCCAGTAAGGCATAAAAGAGTGGTAAGAGTCATACTGAGATGCAGCATGGAATAAATCCAAGCTGATGGAGCCAGCATGATTTGAATGCCACAGTGTTACCTGGGAGATGGGCTGCAACAGCCTGAGTGCCATCCAGGGCTATGAAAGACCTACTTCAGATGTGATTCAACACAGAAGTATGACACACTCTCAAGCTGTGCCAGGGGAGGTTTAGCCTGGAGGTGTTAGGGAGAAATTCTTCCCAGAAAGAGAGATTGGTCCTTGGAATGGACTGCCCAGGGAGGTGGTGGAGTCACCATCACTGGAAGTGTTTAGCAAGACGTTGTGTGAAGCACTTGGTGCCATAGTTTAGTTGATTAGATGGTGTTGGGTGATAGGTTGGACTTGATGATCTCAAAGGCCTTTTCCAACCTGGTTAATTCTGTATTCTTCTGTTTAGCAGTGAGCTGGCAGTGCTGGGATAACGGTTGGACCCTACGATCTGAAAGGGCTCTTCCAATCAAAAGAATCCTATGATTGGCAACCATTTGACTTGCAAGGCTGTTGATGGAGTTCCCATGAGAGGAAAGCCTCAGTGAGAGCATTTCAGTGCCTTGCAAAAGACTTGTGTTCAAAGACATGAAGACAGCAAGATCTGAGTCATCTACACTACAAAACACCCCAAAAGATGCCACGCAATGGACTAAGCACAACTGAAAAAGCTTCAGTGCATCAACAAATGCAATGCTCCAAGCCATCTTGCTGTGCTTGCAATCTCTTTATGACTCCTTCCCTAAACTCTTGAAAGCAGCATAAACTTCCCATGGCTTTCCTACAGCCCTCTCCCTACCTGCAGCCCACGATAAGCAGCTGGCACTGGGCTTCACCCAGCAGATGGCTGGCACAGGGGCTTCCGTGCAGTTGCTGGTCTCTGGCACTAGGCAGGGAGGAATGGTATTAAAATAAACACATAAAGAAGTAAATTCACTGTTGTTGGATGAAAAAAAACCCAAAACCCAAACAACAAACCTACAGTCTGGTGCACCCAAGTGGAATTGTTATTTTTAATGAGTATGGCTTTGAACTCGGTCCAGTTTCAAAGGTCAGCTGAATCTCTTGGGGATCTGTGAAAGGAGAGCAAGAAATTCTCTGATACCATTGCTAGTAGGATTAATAACAGTGATGCTGGTCACTACTGGTTTTTTCCCAGCTAATGAGGATTCCTCTGGCTCTTGCTTCAGTCAGCAGCTAAGAGAGCTGAATCCATGCTTCAAGGAGATTTTCCCATGACACGTGTTTCCTTAGGAGAGCTCTATCTCCATTGATACAAATGATTTTGGGGTGTCAGGGAGGGATAGGACTGGGGGGAATGGAGCAAAACTAGAAATGGGGAGATTCAGATTGGATGTTAGGAAGTTCTTCCCCAGGAGGGTGGTGAGAGACTGGCACAGGATGCCCAGGGAGGTGGTGGAAGCCTCATCCCTGGAGGTTTTTGCAGCCAGGCTGGATGTGGCTGCGAGCAACCTGCTGTAGTGTGAGGTGTCCCTGGCCATGGTACAGGGGCTGGAACTGAATGATGTTTAAGGTCCCTCCCAATTCTATGATTCTAATTATCCTAATCAATGGTTAGGAGAACAAAAGAGTAGTGAAACAGACTTGATTTCAGCAAGTGTCTATCTAACTGGTACTTTAATATACTTACATATTGGGATGCCAGGCTATTTCACAAAGCAGGAGTCAGTGTATGGTCTCTGCACACTTTATATGTGCCCTAAATAATTCAAGAAAAAGAGGAATCTGCAGGAAGGAGCTCATGGAAGAGCAAACAAAATGCAGGACTCTTTGTTAAGCCTTAGAGAAATCAAAAGGGAGGAAAATGTCATTTAATTGGGTCTTGTGCTCTGTGATAGACATTGTCCCAGTGCATGGCTCATTGTGTACATCCCTGTAGGCTGGCTGAAAAAGTGGGAGCATTGTGGGAATCCTGTGTCCCTAGCAGATAAAGTAAATAATTGCCTCTTCAAAGCAGAATTCAAATCAGAGTCAGTGCTGACTGCAAAACATTTCCCTAATGAAAAGGTCACAAGTTCAATAAGCTGAGCTTAGCCACAATGTGCTGGCCTGCAGATAGAATAGACCAGAATTAACCATGTGGGAAAAGAGCTTTGAGATCATCGAGTCCAACCTATCACCCAACACCATCTAATCAACTAAACCATGGCACCAAGTGCCTCATGCAGTCTCTTCCTAAACACCTCCAGTGATGGTGACTCCAAAACCTCTCTGGGCAGCCCATTCCAATGGCCAAAACTGTCTCACCTGGCAGGCTGAAAGAAGAGAGCCTTCTTGATATCTTTTCAGGGTGCACTTCATCACATGCTGTAAATGCAATGACTATCCTTGTGCCTGCTGCCTACATTTAGCCTGACTCCCGGCTAAACTATAACAGTTGCTGTTAACAACCAATGAGCCCTCTCCAGCCAAGAGGAAAGGAGACCCACAGGCTGAATGGAAAAAGCCCAAAACAACTACACTAAACCAGCCAGGCTAATACTAAGACTCATGCAAATATGAAGTATATAAAGTTATACTCAGCCTAGTGCACATACAGCAGCCACAAGGAGCAGAAGAGCAGTCTTCAGGAGCAGAACGATGAGTGAGAACATTGTGGGATGGAGCAAAGCAGGAAGAGAAGGAAAAGGAGGAGCCCAACCAGGAGGAGCCCAACCAGGAGGAGCCCCTTTGTATTGAGCAGGACATTTATGGTGTGGGATACACCTGCAGCCATATCAGGCCATATAGCTTGGCTGGCTCCAAGATGCTGATGATCTGCAGACCATTTATCCCAGTGAAACCAGGACTCCTCCTCAGGATATGTATCTGTTGATCTCTACACTTAATGGCTCAGCTTTTGTTGAATCATAGAATAGCATGGTTTGGGCTGGAAGGGACCTTAAAAATCATCTACTTGCAAGCCTCCTCCCATGGGTAGGGACCCCTTCCACTGGATAAGGTTGCTCAAAGCTTCAATCATAGAATCATAGAATCAACCAGGTTAAAAAGACCTCAGACATCATCAAGTCCAACCTAGTACCTAATACCTAACACCTCCTGACAACTAAACCATGGCTTCAAGTGCCACATCCAACCCTTTTTGAACACCAAAGCTCTAATCCTGCATCGGTAGCTAGAAATAGCCCTTTAACAAAGTGTTCTTCCTTGCTTATGAACTTCTATTCCTTTCAAGTCTGCTGTTTCATCTTTAGCTAAAAAAAGAAAGGAATTAAAAAAGGGAAGGAAAACAAACAAACAAACCAACCCCTCAATTAATTTCCATATCTATAGTAAAGAGGTTTTCTTTAAGGCACGGGCTACAAATATCTGTAAACCTCAAACTGTATCTTGGCTTAAAATAGATTCTGTGAGTAAAACTACAAATGAGCAAACAAAATGTGTTCCCATCTTGATGAAGTTCTTTCTTTTCACAGTTAGAATCATAGGATTGTCAGGGTTGGAAGGGAGCTCAAGGATCAGCCACTTCCAACCCCCTGCCATGGGCAGGGACACCTCACACTACAGCAGGTTGCTCACAGCCACAGCCAGCCTGGCTGCAAACACCTCAAGGCATGAAGCTTCCACCACCTCCCTGGGCAACCTGTGACAGGCTCTCACCACCCTCATGGGGAAGAACTTCTTCCTAACATCCAATCTGAATCTCCCCATTTCTAGTTTTGCTCCATTCCCCCAGTCCTATCCCTCCCTGACACCCTCAAAAGTCCCTCCACAGCTTTCTTGGAGCCCCCTTCAGATACTGGAAGGCCACAATGAGGTCTCCTCAGAGCCTTCTCTTCTCCAGACTGAACAGCCCCAACTCCCTCAGTCTGTCCTCATAGCAGAGGAGCTCCAGCCCTCTGCTCATCCTCATGGCCCTTCTCTGGACACCTTCCAGCACCTCCAGATCCTTCCTCTAACAGAGGCTCCAGAACTGGACACAATGCTTCAGGTGGAGTCTCAGCGGAACAGAGTAGAGGGGGAGAATCACCTCCCTCGCCCTTTTAAACCTCTTTAAAGGTTAACCAGCTAAGCCCTTTTAAAACATTGGGCTCAACTCTGCTTTCCCATGCAACCTACAACACAGGCAGGGAGGAGGACAAGTTACCCTTTTTACCTGCAAGAAGCATCTGATGAGCAGTAAATCTGTCAAACTAAACCCACACTGCTTGGGGTGTAGACCTGAAGTAGGTGCTTCACCATTGGAAAGGTTTGAAAAGTTCCTCAAAGTTTAGGCTTGGGGTTTTTGGGGGTTTTGTTTGTTTGTTTGTTGTTGTGTTTTAGGTTTGGGATTTTGTTGTTGGTTTGGTTGTTTGGGGTTTGGGTTTTGTTGCTGTTTTGGGTTTGGGGTTTTGTTGTTGTTTTGGGGTTGGGGTTTTGTTGTTTTCGGGTTGGGGTTTTGTTGTTGTTTTGGGGTTGGGGTTTTGTTGTTGTTTTGGGGTTGGGGTTTTGTTGTTGTTTTGGGTTTGGGGTTTGTTGCTGGTTTGGGGTTTGTTGCTGGTTTGGGTTTGGGGTTTTGTTGCTGGTTTGGGTTTGGGTTTTGTGTTGCTTTGGGTTTTGTTGGTTTGGGTTTGGGGTTTGTTGTTTTGGGTTTGGGGTTTTGTTGTGGTTTTGGGGTTGTGATTTTGTTGCTGTTTTGGGTTTGGGGTTTTTTGCTGGTTTGGGTTTGGGATTTTGTGGCTGGTTTGGGTTTTGTTGCTGTTTTGGGTTTGGGGTTTGTTGCTGGTTTGGGTTTGGGATTTTGTTGCTGGTTTGGGATTTTGTTGCTGGTTTGGGTTTGGGTTTTGGTTTTGTTGCTGGTTTGGGTTTGGGATTTTGTTGCTGGTTTGGGTTTGGGTTTTGGTTTTGTTGCTGGTTTGGGTTTGGGATTTTGTTGCTGGTTTGGGATTTTGTTGCTGGTTTGGGTTTGGGTTTTGGTTTTGTTGCTGGTTTGGGTTTGGGGTTTGTTGCTGGTTTGGGTTTGAGATTTTGTTGCTGGTTTGGGTTTTTGTTGTTGTTTTGGGGGGTTTTGTTTGTTTTGTTTTGGTTTTCTTTTCTTCTGCCTGAGTTATGCAGACCACTGGCAGCTGTGGCTGAAGTCAAGTATTTCCTATCTATATATCCTTGCTGTGCACTGTGGTGGTCTTCTCTATCCCTGTCCCTGAGGAGCCAATGTCTCCCTTTGAGATGAGATGTTTTTCCAAGAGGCAGAGAAGACAGAAGTGATTGGTCTGTCTGTCTTTGCTGGAGGATCCCTTCAGGGCTTTAGCTTGTCACTGGTTTCATGAGTGTTTCTCTGAAACCACCCGGGGATGTCTCAGAGTGTTTAGGAACAGTTTTGTCAACGCCCTGGGGCTGCTTGGATTTCATCTCATGCCTGGCCCCTGTTGGGTTGTTGTCCCCAGGGCCTGACAGACACCGGTGCTGGAGGAGTTCCAGTGCTGCAGCTTTTCCCTGTGCTTGGAGCAAATCCCCTGGCATCACAATGATGCAAAATGTTTGGGACATTGGAGAACCTCCATTGCTCTTAGAAACCTTGATGGCAAAACAACCCCCTTCAAGCTAGGGTGGTTTTCTTTCACACCTCTGCCCTCAGCACAGAGCTTCTGCAGCATGCTTAGGCTGTGTTTCATTTTCAGTGCTGTCAGGAAGATCTGGGTCTTTACCCTGCTCTGCAACCAGCTGCATTGTTAGCAGGTCTCAGATGCTGACATGGTCAAGCAGGTTATGATGTTAAAGTTGACAGACTGAGGGAGTTGGGGCTATTCAGTCTGCAGAAGAGAAGGCTCTGAGGAGACCTCATTGTGGCCTTCCAGTGTCTGAAGGGGGCTACAAGAAAGCTGGGGAGGGGCTGTTCAAGGTGTCAGGGAGGGATAGGACTGGGGGGAATGGAAAAAAATTCTAGAAGTGAGTAGATTCAGATTGGATGTTACGAAGAAGTCCCCATGAGGGTGGTGAGAGCCTGGCACAGGTTACCCAGAGAGGTGGTGGAAGCCTCATGCCTGGAGGTGTTTGCAGCCAGGCTGGATGTGGCTGTGAGCAACCTGCTGTAGTGTGAGGCGTCCCTGCCCATGGCAGGGGGGTTGGAACTGGCTGAGCCTTGAGGTCCCTTCCAACCCTGACAATTCTGTGATTCTATGATTCTGAGCCTGAAAAATGGCAGGATATGTAATCACCATATAGAACCATGGAATTGTCTTGGTTGGAAAAGACCTTTAAGATCACTGAGTCCAGCTGTTGACCTAACATCATCATAGCCATTAAACCATGTCCCAAAGTGCTATGTCTACACAGGAACATCTCCAGGGATAGTGACTCCACCCCCTCCCTGGGCAGCCTGTTCCTATGCTTGTCCACTCTTTCAGGAAGGAAATTGTTCCTCATATCTAAACTAAACCTCCCCTGGTGCAATTTGAGGTCATTTTCTCTCACTTTATCCCTTATTACTAGGCAGAAAAGACCAACCCTCACCTCACTCCAACCTCCTTTCAGAGAGTTGTAGAGAGCAACAAGGTCTCCCCTCAGCCTCCTTTTCTCCAGACTAAAATATCTAGCTTTTATTTTTCCCCCAGACATCTAGCAAGACTATGCAAGTGATGGAATTAAACAGAGATAATAAATGTAGCCGTAGAATTGGGGCACAAAAAGCTACTGAGCAGTAGAGCCAAACAAATGCAATGGCTGTGGAGGTCAGGGCAGCATCTGCTTTTCTGATCTTGCCTGTATGGAGAGGCAGGTAGAGCAGTTTGTTACCCTGGAGCTGTTCGAGCATATAGCACACGGGTTTCCAATAAATGGAGACCTTCTGCTTGAGCTTATGCTGCTTTCTTCCTTCTGCTGTTCTGGGATTTATCTGGAGTTCACAGGCTGGGGGAAGTGTCCACTAATCTTGCAGCAGCACACTGAGAGCATATTCAGCGGCGCAGCTGGCGCAGGGGAAGCTGCTCGCTGCCAGGCACGAGCTGCGCGGAGGAGCCAGCCCTGTGGATCTGGGAGGGTTTTCCTGCAAGCACAGATGAAAGCAAAACATTTATTCCCACCCCAAAATGCTGGCAAATGAGGTTTTTTTAGTTTAATTTTTATTTTTTGGTGGCTTCTAATAGGAATCCAGCAGAAATAGAGCACGAACTTCTCATAGAATCACAGAATTGTCAGGGTTGGAAGGGAGCTCAAGGATCAGCCACTTCCAACCCCCTGCCATGGCCAGGGACACCTCACACTGCAGCAGGTTGCTCACAGCCACAGCCAGCCTGGCTGCAAAACCCTCCAGGGGTGAGGCTTCTACCACCTCCTTGGGCAACCTGTGCCAGTGTCTCACCATCCTCACAGTGAAGAACTTCTTCCTAACATCCAATCTGAATCTACCCGTTTCTAGGTTTGCTCCATTCCCCCCAGTCCTATCCCTCCCTGACACCCTCAAAAGTCCCTCCACAGCTTTCTTGTAGTCCCCTTCAGATACTGGAAGGCCACAATGAGGTCTCCTCAGAGCCTTCTCTTCTCCAAACTGAATAGCCCCAACTCCCTCAGTCTGTCTCTACAGGAGAGGAGTTCCAGTCCTCTGCTCATCCTCGTGGCCCTTCTCTGGACATCTTCCAGCACCTCCAGATCCTTTCTGTAACAGAGGCTGCAGAACTGGACACAGTACTCCAGGTGGGGTCTCACCAGATCAGAGCAGAGGGGGAGAATCACCTCCCTTGACCTGCTGGCTCTGCTTCCCTTGATGCAGCCCAGGCTGTGATTGGCTTTCTGTGCTGCAAGTGCTCACTGCTGGCTCCTGTTGAGCTTCTCCTCTCCCAGCACCCCCAGGTCCTTTTCTTCAGGTCTGCTCTCAAGCCAGTCCCTGCCCAGGCTGTATCGGTGCTTGGGATTGCCCTGACCCAGATCTCTTCTCTCTATTATCAGGTGATAGGAAGAAAGGAAACAGCCTCAAGTTGCACCAGGGGAGGTTTAGGTTGGATATTACGGAAAATATCTTTACTGAAAGAGAGGTCAAGCACTGGAACAGGCTGCCCAGGGAGGTGGTGGATTCCCCTTGCCTGGAGGTATTCAAAAACTGTGTGGCCATGGCACTTGGGGACATGGTTTAATGGCCATGGTGGTGTTAGGTTGATGGCTGGACTCAAGCATCTTAGACTGTCTTTTGCAAACAAAAGAACTCTCTACTACTTACAAAATCACTGAGATCAGACATCCACAACCTCTCTTGGCAACCTCTTCTACTGCTTCACCACCCTCACAGTGAAGAACTTCTTAGTATCTAATCTAAATCTCCCTTCTTTCAGTTTCAAGTCATTACCTTTTGCCCTATCACTGCCTGCCCATCTTTCCTGTAGCACTGGAATGCTGCTGGGAGATCCCCTTGGAACAGTCCAAGAGTGAGACCTCTGGCAGGCCATTGATTCCCAACAGCAAAGCAAAGTCTGTAGATTTCCCCCCACACCTGGGGGGAGCACAGGAGTGGAGAGAAAGGCTTCAGTGGCAGTTTTCAGCATGGAACCTGCCAAGTATTCCAAAGAGCGCCTCAGACAAGCGAGAATAGTGCCTAAAGCCTCAACATGAAACACTGACCTGATGAAGCTGAGAACAAAAGCACAAAATCTTGGCTCACACCCATCTGCAAGAAGGATGCACTTTCCACCAGGGGTATGGGAGTCCCCTTGAGAGCCACAAAACCCCAAAGGACCAAACCCCATGGCCATGACCTGTGTGAGGATGGATGGGGAAACCACCGTGGGCTTCAGAGGAACAGCTGAGTTTCTCTCAGCACAACAAACACAGCTTCTGACTACAAACTTAAGGGTGAGGTGTGTGAAGTCACCCAGGGTTGCTGCCTTGGCTAAATATGTTGCCAAAAGCAACAGAGATCACATGTGCTGTAATAATTTTCTCCCCCACCCCCCTGGATTTTAGCTTCCTACAGTTCAGCATTAATTACAGGCCAGCCTACATTTAACAACAGTAAATTAGGCTTCCTGTAATTAACCCAGAATATGCTTTCTTTTATTTTTATTGCAAATGGCAATAACAGTAAATGATCATAAATAATTATGGGCTGCTTCCAGAACCTCCATGGATGAGACAATGCACTTTTATTTGATCAGGTTTTATCACCATCCAGACTTTATAGCAGTGGAAGTCAATCACTCTTCCCGTGGTTTCAAGGTAATGGGCTGTGCAGAGAGAGCTTTTTTTTGGGGTGGTTTTTTTATTTTTGGTGGAAATATGGTGAGTGGTGCCACTGCCAGCTGGCAGCCAGCCACCAGTGGTGCCCCCCAGGGATCAGCGCTGGGCCCCATCCTGTTCAATATCTTTACTGGTGATCTGGACGAGGGGATGGAGTCCATGGTCAGTGTGCTTGCAGATGACACCAAGCTGGCGGCAGGTGTTGGTCTGTTGGAGGGTAGGAGGGCTCTGCAGGGGGACCTTGACAGGCTGAGTGGGTGGGCAGAGGCTAATGGGATGAGATTGAACAAGGCTAAGTGCAGGGTTCTACACTTTGGCCACAACAACCCCCAACAGCTCTATAGGCTGCAGACAGAGTGGCTGGAGAGCAGCCAGGCAGAAAAGAACCTGGGGGTGCTGGTAGATAGTAGGCTGAAGATGAGCCAGCAGTGTGCCCAGGTGGCCAGGAGAGTCAATGGCATCGTGGCCTGTATCAGGAGCAGTGTGGCCAGCAGGACAAGGGAGATTATTCTTCCCCTGTACTCAGCACTGGTCAGGCCACTCCTTGAATACTGTGTCCAGTTCTGGGCTCCTCAGTTCAAGAGAGATGTTGAGGTACTGGAAGGTGTCCAGAGAAGGGAGAAGAAACTGGGGAGGGGTCTGGAGCACAGCCCTGTGAGGAGAGGCTGAGGGAGCTGGGGTTGCTTAGCCTGGACAAAGAGGAGGCTCAGGGGAGACCTTCTTGCTCTCTCCAACTCCCTGAAGGGAGGTTGTAGCCAGGTGGGGGTCGGTCTCTTCTCCGAAGCACCCAGCACCAGAATTAGGGGGCACAGTCTGAAGTTGTGCCAGGGGAGGTTCAGGCTGGATATTAGGAAGAAGTTCTCCACAGAGAGTGATTTGCCACTGGAATGTACTGCCCGGGGAGGTAGTGGAGTTGCTGTCCCTGGAGATCTTCAGGAAGAGCCTGGATGAGGCACTTAGTGCCATGGTCTAGTTGATTGGATAGGGCTGGGTGATGGGTTGGACTGGATGATCTTGGAGTTCTCTTCCAACCTGGTTGATTCTATGAGCACTTCCAGATGTTTTACATATTTTCCCCCCATTGCTTTACAGTTCAACCTTCACCTGATTGTGCACTGGGAGTTCAGGCAAGGTCTGGGCAACAGGCACCGACGCACAGAGGTAGGGATCAGGGAGGAGAAAATGCAGAGCTTTATTCCAATTTTAAATGCAGATGATGGTTTGATTGACTACATCAAGCCAGAAATGCTGTTAGGTGTGAAACTTGGTGTTATGCCTGACATTGTGCCAAGAGGACTCAGATCTATAAAACTAATAAGCTCATTGGAGCCCTGCCTGCTTCGATATGTGCACTCTAAATTAAGCCTGAGGGTAACTTGATGTCCAACTTCAAGATTTGCCTCCAGTCCAAGACTGACTAAATAATTATTCAGATTATTTTTTGGGAAGCAATCCAAAGTTTAATCCAAACCCTTGTATCAAATAATAGAGACAGAGAGACTCGCTCCAAGCACAAATCTGTGTGTTTGGTATCTGTGTGTGCTTGCCTCGGGAGATAAATAACTTCCTACAACACAAAGCTGCTTTGGTCCACGGCTGCTTGAGTTTAGGAGTAGGAGAAAGCAGTTGATAGGAAGCTGTTTCCTACTTTGAGACCTTCAAGAGTCCCTTCCTACCCAATTCAGTCTATGAGCCTAAGAGTTTTTGTTTCTAAAAAGCACAAGTTTGTAGAAAGGTTTGCCATGATTCTTGTGATTATTGTCAGAGAATCAGAGAATCAACCAGGCTGGAGAAGACCTCAGAGGTCATCGAGTCCAACCTATTACCCAGCACCTACCACCTCATGACTAACTAAACCATGGCTCCAAGTGCCACATCCAAGCCTTTTCTGAACACCCCCAGGGATGGTGACTCCACCACCTCCCCGGGCAGCACATCCCAAAGGCCAATTACTCTTTCTGTGAAGAGCTTTCTCCTCACCTCCAGCCTTTTCATGAGGATAATTTAATAGTGGGCACAAGCTGGTAACCAGGAGGTTTCATCTGAACATGAAGAGAAAATTCTTTGCTTTGAAGGTGTTGGAGCCCTGGAGCAGCTTCCCAGAGAGGTTTTGGAGTCTTCTTGTCTGGAGTGATTCTTGCCTGGATATTACAATCCTGTGCACCCTGCTGTGGGTGACCCTGCTCTAGCAGGGGGTTTAGGCAATAAGATCTCCACAGGTCCTTTCCAACTCCCACCAGTCTGTGATTCTATAATAATTACAATCATTAGGGTTGGAAGAGACCTCAAGGATCATCCAATTCTAATCCCCTGCCATGGCCAGGGACACCTCACACTACAGCAAGTTGCTCACAGCCACATCCAGCCTGGCTGCAAACACCTCCAGGCAGGAGGCTTCCACTGGCAACCTGTGCCAGGCTCTCACCACCCTCATGGGGAAGAACTTCTTCCTAACATCCAGTCTGAATCTACCCATTTCTAGTTTTGCTTCATTCCCCCCATTCCTATCACTCCCTGACACCTTGAACAGTCCCTCCCCAGCTTTCCTGTAGCCCCCTGCAGATACTAGGAGGCCACAATTAGGTCTCCTTGGAGCCTTCTCCTCTCCAGACTGAATAGCCCCAGCTCCCTCAGTCTGCCCTCATAGCAGAGCAGCTCCAGCCCTCTGCTCCTCCTCGTGGCCCTTCTCTGGACACCTTCCAGCACCTCCAGATCCTTCCTGTAACAGAGCCTCCAGAACTGGACACAGTATTCCAGGTGGGGTCTCACCAGAGTGGAGCAGAGGTGGAGAATCGCCTCCCTCGACCTGTTGGCTCTACTTCTCTTGCTGCAGGTGAATGTTTCTGAAGAGCAGACAGAGAGCAGGGTGATAATTCTGTCCTACACCAGTGGGAGCTACAGTTGAAGCTGCATGTTTGGTGGGGTTTGCTGAGAGCAAAATGTGCAAGGGGAACAAGCAGGTGTGCAGAGGTCTGACTTGCTGCCCTTTGAGTCATCTTTCAGCCACGAGCCAAGAGGATATTGACAGACATTGTTAAGTACAAAATAAAGTAATAATCTTTATAAGGATGTCCATGCACTTCTAAACCTGTGGGGTCTTAAAAACCACAAAGTGATTGCCAATACAGGGCTCCTGGGTTAATAGCTGAAAATCAAATGCATTAGGAAGTCCATCCGGAAGATGCTGATAAGAGACATTCTTTGTTCGTATGGAAATAGCAATACTTAAGATAAAAGCAGAGCACACTGGAGAGGGGAGATGAATCTAGCTTCCAAATAAAACATGAAGTGAATATTGAAAAGAACAGCAGGGAAAGCACTTTTTGATTTTCTTCCTGAGTTCAATAAGTGAACTTTACACATAATTTCCTTTTTATTTGTTTCTGTGGATAGCTCTCTAGTAAAACAGAGACTGAAGTTTCCCAGGCTCTTTGCAGGCTGCATCACTGCTTGCTGTATCTCATTTGCTGCTGCATCTTCTTTCCTTAAAGCAATGCTCTCCATTTCTGCATTATTGACATAAGCCAAAGATTACCTGACATAAAATCTGCACAATGGTTGGTCTCTTCTCCCAGGCAACCAGCACCTCACTACATCTGCTCTCCAGACCCTTCCCCAGCCTTGTTGCCCTTCTCTGGACATGCCCCAGCACATCAATGTTTTTCTTGTAGGGGCCCTAAGCTGAGCCCAGTATTCTAGGTGTGTGCCCTGCCAGTGACAAACTCAGGGCCTGATCCAAAAGCCTTGACAGCAGCAGGACATGAGCCAGCAGTGTGCCCAGGGGGCCAAAAAAGCCAATGGCATCCTGGCCTGCATCAGAAATAGTGTGGCCAGCAGGAGCAGGGAAGTCATGCTGCCCTGTACTCAGCACTGGTTAGACCACACCTTGAGTGCTGTGTCCAGGTCTGGGCTCCTCAATGTAAGAAGGACATTGAGACACTTGAAGGTGTCCAGAGAAGGGCAACGAGGCTGGGGAGGGGTCTGGAGCACAGCCCTGTGAGGAGAGGCTGAGGGAGCTGGGATTGCTTAGCCTGCAGAAGAGGAGGCTCAGGGAGACCTTATTGCTCTCCACAACTCCCTGAAGGGAGGTTGTAGCCAGGTGGGGATTGGTCTCTTTTCCCAGGCAACCAGCAGCAGAACAAGAGGACACAGTCTCAAGCTGTGCCAGGGGAGGTTTAGGCTGGAGGTGAGGAGAAAGTTCTTCCCAGAAAGGGGCATTGGCCATTGGGATGTGCTGCCCAGGGAGGTGGTGGAGTCACAGTCCCTGGAGGTGTTCAAAAAGGCTTGTATGTGGCACTTGGAGCCATGGTTTACTTGTCAGGAGGTGTTGGGTATCAGGTAGTAGGTTGGACTTGCTGATCTCTGAGGTCTTTTCCAACCTTATTGCTTCTATGATTCTATGACATTATCTGCTGCAGGAACAGGACTGAAGTGGACAGTCAGTGTCTCCTCAGAGTGTAGGCATTTCCTCTTTTTTTAGCTGGTTAGTTATCGTTATCTCCTGACGATGAAGGAAGTTATCTCCGATGAGTGGAGTAAAACTAAGAGCAGGACAAAGAGCATTGCTTCAAGGGAGAGGATTTTGTAGCTCTTTCTTTCTTCACTTCATGCAGGAGGGAAGCACACCTCTTTCAGGCTTGGCTGGATTTGAAATTATCTATTGTCATGCTTCCTCTAGCTCAGCATCCTCATGGGCTGTTCTTAGCCACATCTTTGGCTTAGGATTATATAGTCTGTTTAATGCATATGCAGCAGACTTCTAATTGCCTTTGTTGCAGCAATCTTCGGTCATCAAATTTCTCTCTCAGAGCCTGGCACACACTCATGGAAAAAAAAAATCAAAATAATGCTTTTTTCCACAGTAGGTTCACAACTGGGGCAAACATGAGGAGCTGGCAGAGGGTGCAGGAGGAGGGGGAGAATGCTGGAGCACCTCCGGTGAAGCTGATGGATGGCAGAGCACAGCCATCCCTGTGCTAGGCATAAAAATTATCAGAAGGAAGAAAGCAGGAGGTGCCTGCCAAAGCTGGAGTAGTGGTGCATTCACAGGCAGAAGTAGATCAGATATGCAGGGGGCTGTTATTGAAAGGATTTATGACTTACAAATGCTTTTGGAGCAAAGTTACCAAGTTGAGGAAGTTTCTTGGCAAAGCTGATGTTCTTATTCTTTTTCTCCTGATGCATCATTTCTGGTGGATTCAAAGCAGAAGCACAGAAGCCCTTTGACACCTCAGATGTGTGCAACAGAGACAGTTCCACCCTTTCATTTCATTGGCCACCAAATGAAAGTGCAATTAGATGGGCTCCAACTAGCACAAAAGCTTTGCTGTACTGGACATCTGTATTTCCCTACCTACCTACATCACATGGATTTTAGAGCTTGCTTTACTTGGTTTTCACCCCCATTTCACAAGATACTTGTTAGTCCATTAGGTTATCTGTCTTTTCTTAGCTAGCAAAAGCAAACCTTGCTCCCCTTCACATCACACACAAACAGTACTAACCCCGGGGAAGGATGGTGTTAGAACAGTCCTTACAGCTTTACTCATCCATAAGAAAAACTGCTGTGAAAAACAAGCAGCAAAGGCCTCTCAACTTTGTTTTCTTTCTTTAGTTGGCCCAAGAGTCACTCCTATCTTTCTCTAATATTACAGGAAGATGAGCAACCTGGTCTAGTAGGAGGTGTCCCAGCCCCTGTCCCTGTGGCTTGGAACTAGATGACCAAGTTCTCCATGGGACAGCAATGCGCCCTTGTGGCCAAGAGAGCCAATGGTATCCTGGGGTGCATCAAGAAAGTGTGTCCAGCAGGGCTAGGGAGGTTCTTCTCCCCTCTACTCAGCCCTGGTGAGACCACACCTGCAATACTGTGTCCAGTTCTGGTCTCCCCAGCTCAAGAAAGACAGAGACCTGCTGGAGAGAATCCAACAGGGAGCCACGAGGATGATTAGGAGAGTTGAGCATCTCCACTATGAAGAGAGACTGAAAGCCCTGGGGCTGCTTAGTCTTCAGAAGAGAAGGCTGAGAGGGGATCTGATCAGTGTCTATCAATATCTGAGGGGTGGGTGCCAAGTGGAGGGGGCCAAGCTCTTTTCAGTGGTGTGCAGTAATAAGACAAGGACCACTGGATACAAACTGGAACATGGAAGGTTTCACCTCAACATGAGGAGAAACTTCTTTACAGTGAGGGTACTGGAGCCCTGGAGCAGGCTGCCCAGAGAGGTTGTGAAGTCTCCTTCTCCGGAGACTTTCCAAGCCCACCTGGATGCATTCCTTTGTGAACTACCCTAAGTGATCCTGCTTTGGCAGGGGGGTTGGACTGGATGATCTCTGGAGGTCCCTTCCAACCTCTAATGTACTGTGATCATCAAGGTCCCTTCCAACTCAAACCTAGCTTTGATTCTATGATTCCATAATGTTTCAACAAAGACACCATCCACCCATAACCTAAACTACTCCTGTCTGGTGACTATCTAAGATACATTTATTCAATTCATTATCATTATTTGCAAAGGAAGAAGTCTCAACAAGATGATGTCCTGTTTTGAGCCAAAATCATGATACCTGAATGCTGGAAACATCTTGACCAGACAGTGTGCAAGACTCCTCTCACTGCATGACCACCATCCTCTGACTACAGGGCACTAGTTCAACGGTGAGAGAACAGCCACCCCAGGGACAGTCACCTGCCACCTCCCCAGGGACCTTCTTGTCACCAGCTTTCATGGGAAAGTGGCCACTTACCCCTGTGCTCCTTGCTGAAGAAGAAGAATATCAGCCCAACACTTTGAGTGGCAGAAGGTCGCAGCTGTAATGCCGAGCAGCCATTTTTCAGTGATAGCCTGAAATGTGCCTCTCCTGTCGCCCTTTTCTCCCCAGAGGTGCTGTTCCTAGCTTTTGCCAAACCACATAAATCAGTGACTGCCACGTTATGGCATCAGCATTTCTCAGCTTGCTTTCCTAGGAAGAGGCACCACCTCGAAGAATAAGAATTCCTCTCTCTCATCAATACCAACTCCACTCCAAGCCTAACTTTTTGCCACCATCTTTTTATAGACAGGGCTTTAAACAAACAAACAAACAAGCAAACAAACAGAACCCACAAGAAAACAGCATTTTGCCACTGAGTTTGAGAAAACCCTCCAGAAGCAGCTTTCTGATCTATGCCATTGTTATGGTATATATTTTGCTAATACCATGCATATTTTTAGCCTGTGACCTATATTTAACAAATATATGCAATGTGACACATGCCACTGGAAATTAGCCATGTCATTAGGCAAATAGAAAGGAGGTGACATGCACCATTAACACGTGTCAAAAGTCATTAGACTCCTTCTCCATTAAAGCCACCCAAGCACTCCTAAAAGGAGGCAAACCAGTCCCTTTAAAAACACATAGTTTAGCTGCTTCACCTTTTGTTTTGTCTTCTAAAGGCTCCTGGCTACGTTCTGTGTCGTTATTCCCTCTCCTTTGTTTGCTGATGTTGCACCCAGCCTTCCCTGGAATGGGTGGTCAGAAAAGTGGCAGCGCAGAAGGAGGGCTCTGGCAGCACTTGGCACATGCTGATGAGGTTCACAATGCAAACCAAGTCGATAACCTGATGCAAAGTATCACTCAAGCCCTACATCAGAAGGAGAAAAATGCAGCAGTGCTCCTTTTCCTCCTCCTCACCAAGTCTTTCAAGAAGCCCTGGAGGCTGGTTTTCTTCCCCCGTAAAGGCAGGTGATCCATTCCTCACTTTCTCCATTCTCAGCACAAAGCAATTAATTCAAATGAAATTCTAGGAATCTTAAAGAGGTTGCCTCAACAACAGGTGTTAACAACTCCAGGGCTATCAGGGCCATCTCTACTTTAG
This sequence comes from Picus viridis, assembly GCA_033816785.1. Lineage (NCBI taxonomy): Eukaryota > Metazoa > Chordata > Aves > Piciformes > Picidae > Picus > Picus viridis. The sequence goes on from CM066592.1 coordinate 2,626,247, forward strand.
AGAGGGGGAAACAAAAAAGTGGATGAAAATGCATTTTCAAGCCAAAAGGACTTGTTTGGAAGGGTTGTGCTAACAACTGGGTATTAAAGGAGCCTCATTTTATTCCAGAATCAATCATGGGATAGAATCATAGAATTTTTGGTTGCTTGTTTTGGAAGTGACCTTTAAGATTATCACAGAGAATCATAGAATTGTTAGGGCTGGAAGGGACCTCAAGGATCATCCAGTCCCAGCCCCCTGCCATGGGCAGGGACACCACTAACCCGACATTGCCAGGTGATGACTTAAAAAAGGAGTTTCCCGAGGAGTTATTATTCATATTGCATATAGATATACATTGGTAGTAAAAGGAAAATAAAGCTTTGAGCATCACCAGCAGCATGTGCTGAGCTTCTGAGCTTCTGCAGAGCCAGGCAGGGGAGACAGGATGAGATACACACACACACACTGAATGGAAAGCTTTCAAAGCTCCCCGCTGAACTTGGCACTTGTGCCTGCTGAGGGTGTCCTTTGCAACCCAGGATAATCCTTACCCTGCCCTCCCTTCTCCCATTTTTCACCTTTGAAAATCCTTCTTGGAATCTGGGTGGGATGAAGGAGGTTATTCCTGCTCTTGCCACACCCTGGGGAGGGAAACACAAAGATGAAAAATCCTTGAGGTTGTCACATTCGGGGATGCTGCCGAAATGAGTGCCGTCCTCAGTCAGGACTGCAGGAGGAAGGGAGCTCCTGGGTCTCCCCTGGGGAGGTTTGGCACAAGCAAGCAGAGGAAGGGGATAAATCTGGGCTGTGACTGTGGCCCGTTTTGCAGAAGATGGCAGAACGAATGAGCATCTGTCCTGCTCAGCTCCTGGAGAGTGGGTAGATAAAATTTAAGAGCTTTGTCAACGTCAATTTGCTTCCAGCCTTCCCTGACATCCAGTCTGGGGTGTCTTAGGAGGCATCCTGAAGAACTTCCCATCCTGAGATCTCATGCTCTATTTGTCCCTGGTGACTGCTGGCCCTTGATTCATTAGCACAGACAAACTGATTTCCTTCCGCCCCTTTCCTCCGCATCCCCAGCCGAGCAGTTTTTGCTTTTCTGTGCCCACAAAACCATGCCCTGGGAAGTCCTGAAGTGAAAAATGTTTACATCCCAGCTTGCTTGCCAGGAAAGTCCTATTCTCTCCTGACACATTGATCTTTCTCACCCTGTTTTTGCTCTCCCCTTGGCACCCGCAGCTGCCTGCCTCATGCCAGGCCGACCGTAGCGCAAGCAGGACGTGCTTGTCAGCCTGTCGGGCTTGGAAGACCCATGATTAAAAATCATGTTGCTCATTAGTCACTGCAAATCAAACTGAGAACAATGCTCTCTCTGGCCAATTTGTAAACAGCCCTCCTGTTCAACCTGTGCCGTGATTCCTCTTTAAGGCAGAGAATGAGAGACCAGCTCATAAATAAATAACTGCCTTAATTCTGCTGGAGACAGAAACTCAGGGCAGCTTACTGGGTGAATAAATATTCCATAATTTCATTTTCCACAAAATTGCCTCCTACCCATTTTTTTTCTGGGGGTGGAGGGGGTGGAGGGGCTTCAGAAATCCCTCATGCCAATAATGATTCATAAATATTTCAGGCCAGCCAGCGCGGTGCATACGTGTGTGCTGCATGTCTGCTCTCATGTGGACCAAGAGTTATCATTAAAAGTAACAAATTAATACCCTGAGAATACTGTCAAGAACATCACACCAGTGAGAGGGGGAAAAAAAGACCAACAAAACAACCCAAGCTCTGAAAGCAGATTTGTGTTCCTCATCTGCTTGCGAGCACGTAAAACCTGTGTGAAAAAGTGTTGATGTCAACCCCCCACCCCAAAAAAAAAGCACTTTTCAGCACCATTGCTGAATATTTTTCTCCTCCACTAACATTCCTTCAGTTCTCTTAGGCACCCAGAGGTCTAGGAAGAGCTTTGAAATCGGTGCCATAATTCCCTCACGTGTGCAAATTAACATTCATGGCCACAGACAAGGCGGAATTCAGACACCAGCCTGCGCTAAGAACGGCACATTTGCTTAGACTTCCAGCAGAGTTGAAGAGAGCAGGTGATGGCACAGTGCCATGGACCTTCCTGCTCTGTGTTCTCAGGAAAGTAGCTGTTTGTAAGTAGAAAGAGAGCAGAGTATATCTGATAGTGTATAGATCTGATATTGGGCAGATCTTGCATATCAAACCATTCTAGGATGCTGTACAAGGGGCAACGGTTTCAAACTGAAAGAGAGGAGATTTAGATTAGAGATTAGGAAGAAGTTCTTTACTGTGAGAGAGGTCAGACCCTGGAACAAGTTGCTCAGAGAGGTGGTATCCTCCTGGGACACCAGCCAGTGAAGAAGAAGCTTGACCCTGGTGATCCCTCAGCTGGCTCCTGGAGATGCCCTCCATGGGCTGCACTCCCTTGCTGGGCAGTTGAGGCTCCCCTGTCCTTGTCCACTTCTCCCCGCAGCTGCCACCTCTGCCTTCCTATCCCCCAAGGCGTGGCACAAGCTGTGGCAGTGCCTTTGGTGTGGCCAGGAGCAAGTCTCAGGCAGAGCCTTTGTGCAGCCCAGCCCTTGGCAGGAGTTCTGCCATCAGCTTCTGCCTGCTAGAATCAGTCCCTGGCTGTGCAAACCTGCCCTGAACTTCAGAAAATGCCTCAGCGAGCAGAGCCTGAGCTGGGAAGTTACACCACTGACCAGGATTAGTTCTGCTCTAGCTCAGACCAGGACAATACTGTATTCCCCAAAACTGGGTAAGTCTCACAGCCTGCATGCCTGATTCCTTAATACTGAGCAGACAAGAAAACATTTGCCTCCAATCTTGTTACACAGTGCACTGTGGTGTAGTACAGAGAAATATCTCCTTCTGGTTTCAGCTCCAATGTGTGGGAATCCTAGCAGAAAATTATGCACTTCTCTGGTATTAGATCACTTAAAGCTCCCTTTGTATTCCTGTCTGGAGACCCCAGTTGAGCAGAACAGCTCCACTACAAGCAGCCTTGGGGAACTGAGACACACAGCAGCCTGCACAGGCATTGGGTCTGGTAAGCAGAGAGAGACTTTCCAGTCTCAAAGGTTAAAGGTCAAGTTCTTGCAGATAAGCCAGCTGACAACAACACTTTCATTTTATGCTCAGGGGGTTTCTACCTCCCTACAAAGGCTCAGGTACCAGATTAAGTGCACTGAAGAAGGCTCATCAAGACACTCTGTGCAGTGTCTTTAAAATACTGACAAACCCAACCCAAACAAACAAACAAACAAACCCTGGAGAAGAGGAGACTGAGGGGTGACCTTATTGCTCTCTACAACTACCTGAAGGGAGGTTGTAGCCAGGCAGAGGTTGGCCTCTTCTCCCAGGCAGCCAGCACCAGAACAAGAGGACACAGTCTCAGGCTGCGCCAGGGCAGGTTTAGGCTGGATGTTAGGAAGAAGTTCTACACGGAGAGAGTGATTGCCCATTGGAATTGGCTACCCGTGGAGGTGGTGGAGTCACCTTCACTGGAGGTGTTCAGGAGAAGACTTGATGGGGTGCTTGGCTGTATGGTCTAGTTGTTGGGTGGGTTGGATTGTTTGATGGGTTGGACGCGATGATCTTGAAGGTCTCTTTCAACCTGGTGTATTGTATTGTATTATTGTATTGTAAATCAAGCTGGTTTCCCTTATTCAGCACTTCTCTTGGTGTTTCTATTCTGCCCTGGTGAGACCACACCTGGAACATTGTGCCCAGTTTTGGGCTCCCCAGTTCAAGAGAGAAGGGATCTGCTGGACAGAGTCTAATGGAGGGCCACGGGGATGATTAGGGGACTTGAGCATCTCCACTATGAAGAGAGACTGAGAGCCCTGGGGCTGTTTAGTCTTGAGAAGAGAAGGATGAGAGGGGATATGATCAATGTCTATTAATATTTGAGGGGTGGGTGCCAAGTGGAGGGGGCCAAGTTCTTTTCAGTGGTGTGCAGTAATAAGACAAGGACCAATGGATACAAACTGGAACATGGAAGGTTTCACCTCAACATGAGGAGAAACTTCTTTACAGTGAGGGTACTGGAGCCCTGGAGCAGGCTGCCCAGAGAGGTTGTGGAGTCTCCTTCTCTGGAGACTTTCCAAGCCCACCTGGATGCATTCCTGTGCAGACTACTCTGGGTGATCCTGCTTTGGCAGGGGGGTTTGGACTTGATGATCTCTGGAGGTCCCTTCCAACCTCTAACATTCTGTGATTCTAAACTTCCTTGCCAGGCAAACAAATAATTCACCTTACATCCATCAAGCCCAGTTCTGTGCCAGTCTCTCACCACCCTCATGGGGAACTTCTTCTTGACATCCAATCTGAATCTACCTAGTTCTAGTTATTTTTCCTTTCCCCCCAGTCCTATCACTCCCTGACACCCTCAAAAGTCCCTCCCCAGCTTTCTTGGAGCCCCCTTCAGATACTGGAAGGCCACAATGAGGTCACCTCAGAGCCTTCTCCTCACCAGACTGAGCAGCCCCAACTCCCTCAGTCTGTCCTCATAGCAGAGAAGCTCCAGCCCTCTGATCATCCTTGTGGCCCTTCCCTGGAGACCTTCTAGCACCTCCAGATCCTTCCTGTAATAGGAGCTCCAGAACTGGACACAGTGCTCCAGGTGGGGTCTCAGCAGAGTGGAGTAGAGGGGGAGAATCACCTCCCTCGACCTGCTGGCTCTGCTTCTCTTGCTGCAGCCCAGGATGTGATTGGCTTTCTGGGCTGCAAGTGCTCACTGCTGGCTCCTGCTGAGCTTCTCATCCACCAGCATTTCATCACTCACCTGAAATTCAAGTTAATCCTCCAAAGAACTCCCAGTTCATGGATTCACAGGTTCAGAGAATGGTTTGGTTGGAAGGGACCTTGAAGATGATCTAGCTTCAACCCCCTGCCATGGATATTGACACTTTCCACTAGACCAGGTTGCACAAGGCCTTATCCAAACTGGCATTGAACACTTCCAGGGAGGGGGCAGCCTGTTCTAGTGTCTCACCACCCCTACTGTAAAGAATCTCTTTCTAATATCAAGTCTTAACCTGCCCTCCCAAGCCTTACAAATTAATAAATCTGATAGAAACTTTTCTCTTTAATCATCCAGGTGATCAAGAAAAATATTGGAGGCTTCTCCTACAGACCCCCCATCTGATGCCCCTTTCCCTTGAGGTAAGTGATCATGAATTCTTTAAGTCTATTTGGCTGATGAGTTTTGAAACCAGTTCTTGTTCCATTAGGTTGTGTTTTACCCCAAAATTTGCTGATTACCAAACTGCTAAATTCTGAGAAAGGTCAGGAGATGGGAAAATTAAAGCAAAGAGAAGTTGGACTATTTTCCCATAGCCCTGATTCCTCAAAGACCTACCCCCTTCACAGGCTCACAGGATGTTAGGGGCTGGAAAGGGACCTCTGAAGATCAGCGAGTCCAACCCCTTGCTGAATTCTGTTCTCAGAACGATTCTTGGGTGCCCTGAATCCACAGGGAAGTCATTTAAGGTATTAATCACTGCTCATTTAAGGGATTAATCATTAAGGGATTGGAGCAATTTGAGCATGCTGCCTAAACTCCAAGGCAAAATGCTCTGTTAGGACAACCTAAACAGCAATGACTGCAAACCAGTGATTCCAGTAATGTGAACAGCAATGCTAATTACAGCAGCCAGTGCTCTTCATCAGCCTTATTCATCTTCTCATCTTCAAGTGGGGAAGATGATATTTTGAGTGCATGGATAAAACTCTGTTGCTTCACTGAGGAGCAGTGGATGAGCTCTGAGCTGTGTATGCTGATTAGCTCCTCATTAAACCCACTGCCTTGATGGCAACATTGCCTGTTAAGGCAGCCAAATACATAGACAGCTGGATCATATATAATTTAAACAGCTCTCACTTTTACAAACCTGACAACTGAACAAATATAATTGATTCATGCACTGCAATATTCATTCCATTAGGTAGAATACATCCCCCAAAATTGAAGCTGTCAATCAACCCAAAGGAAGGCATGTTTTCATAGAGCACTGCCAGGCCTTTTATTAAAGCTAGAACAAGGGGGGGGGAGGGGGGGAGGGGGTGGTTAGGGGGTGGGAAGGAAAGAAAATAATAACTAAAAATCAATCACTATTTTGGGATTCAGATTTGATGGGAGGTGTGACTCCTGCAAGTTGTGTGGCAATAAATTTACATGTTTATTTGAGGCAGGAGAAGAAATTCCTCTGGATACCTTTGATCTGTTTAATGTGGGGGAAAATAAGCTATTTATGATAGCAGTGTCTACAAACACCTTAAACAAATAGTTTGGCTGACGTGCAGGGTAGAGGAGATGGGTGCTGATTCTCACTTACACCAATTTTACACTCCATTGCTTCTCACTGAAAGTTACTCTTGATTTACACCAGCCTCAAAGAGGTTGGAGCAGCCCTGTATTTCAGCTGCTGTCTGTCCCGGGCTGATCTGCGGCTCCCGAGCTGCTGGATGAATAATGCTGAGGCAAATATTGCTGGTTGCTGCCTGCATGGGGTTTTTTGTAGTCATTTCCTCCTGAACCTTGGGAATAAAAGCAGAAATCTGTCATAAAGAAAGCACTCATTTCCTTCGTCTGGAGCTCTCTCCGCGCTCGCCGAGTGGGTCTGGTGTGTAAAGCAGGAAGATCCACCTCAACACGAGGAAAACTGCGGTGGCAGTGCTGGAGCCCTGGAGCAGGGTACCCAGAGAGGCTGCGGACTCTCCTTCTCTGGAGACTTTTAAGACCCATCTGGATGTGATCCTGTGTGACCTGCACTAGGTAATCCTGCTTTGACAGGGGGGTTGGATTTGATCTCCAGAGGTCCCTTCCAACCACTACCACTCTATGAAGCCTCCCATGCTTGAACTCATTAGTTTAAACTGGTTAGGCCACACATTGAGTCCTGTGTCCAGTTCTGGGTTCCTCAGTTTAGGGGAGATGTTGAGTCACTGGAAGGTGTCCAGGGAAGGGCAACAAAGATGAGGAGGGGTCTGGAACACAAGCCCTGTGAGGAGAGGCTGAGGGAGCTGGGGTTGCGTAGCCTGGACAAGAGGAGGCTCAGGGGTGACCTTATTGCTCTCTACAGCTACCTGAAGGGAGGTTGTAGCCAGGTGGGGGTTGGTCTCTTCTCCCAGGCAAGCAGCACCAGAACAAGAGGACACAGTCTCAAGCTGTGCCAGGGGAGTTTTAGGCTGGATGGTAGGAAGAAGTTCTTCCCAGAAAGAGAGATTGGCCATTGGAATGTGCTGCCCAGAGAGGTGGTGGAGTCACCATCCCTGGAGGTGTTTAGGAAGAGACTGGGTGAGGCACTTGGTTCCACGGTTGAGTTGATTAGATGGTGTTGGGTGATAGGTTGGACTTGATGATCTCAAAGGTCTCTTCCAACCTGGTTAATTCTGTTCTATTCTGTTCTGTTCTGTGCTGTTCTGTTCTGTTCTGTGCTGTTCTATTCTGTTCTGTGCTGATCTGTTCTATTCTATTCTATTCTATTCTATTCTATTCTATTCTATTCTATTCTACTCTACTCTATTCTACTCTACTCTACTCTACTCTACTCTACTCTACTCTACTCTACTCTACTCTACTCTACTCTACTCTACTCTACTCTGTTCTACTCTACTTTGTTCTACTCTATTTTCTTTCCATCACATATGCACAAGCCTGCTCCCTCCTGCCAACACACCAGTGTTTTCCCTAGGGATTTTTCCCTCTGTCTCTTCCAGGCTTCCTTCCCTGGCTGTCCCAGCAGATGCATCCCCCAGGAGAAGCAGCAGCAAGCAGCTCTCCTCCACCCCCCACCCTCCCCAGACATCTCCTTTTATGTGAAACATAAAATCTGCAGCACATACATGGCAAACTGTGAGCAAGGCAAACAGCTCAGCCATCCGTCACCGCACCATATGGTTGGATGTAGAAAGCAGGTCCTAAAGATGACATTGGAATGAACAGCAATGGCTCTCTTCACTGTTAGGAATAATGAAACCTTTGGATATGTAGAGATATATATGTTTTTTTTATATATATATATTTAAAAATGTATGAGAAATCTGTAATATATAGTCTCTCTATGTATATCTATAATTTTATATATAGAATTATATGTATAAATATATGTAATTTTATATATGTATGTATGTTTGTCTGTGTGTCCAGATTGGATTCAGATTGGATGTTAGGAAGAAGTTCTTCCCCAGGAGGGTGGTGAGACACTGGCACAGGTTGCCCAAGGAGGTGATGGAAGCCTCCTGCCTGGAGGTTTTTGCAGCCAGGCTGGATGTGGCTGTGAGCAACCTGCTGTAGTGTGAGGTGTCCCTGCCCATGGCAGGGGTTGGCACTGGCTGAGCCTTGAGGTCCCTTCCAACCCTGACAATTCTATGATTCTATGATTCCCTTAATTTATTTTGTTGTTGATGATGTGTATATAAGCTTATACAAATCCAGATCTAAATCAAGAAATTAGTGTCATACATAGAATCAACCAGGTTGGAAAAGACCTCAGAGATCAGCAAGTCCAACCTATTACCTAATCCCCAACACCTCCTGACAACTAAACCATGGCTCCAAGTGCCACAGCCAAGCCTTTTTTGAACACCTCCAGGGATGGCGACTCCAACAGCTCCCTGGGCAGCACATTCCAGTGGCAAATTACTCTTTCTGTCAAGAACTTTCTCCTCACCTCCAGCCTAAACTTGCCCTGGCACAGCTTGAGACTGTGTCCTCTTGGTTCTGGTGCTGGTTGCCTGGGAGAAGAGATCTACCCCCACCTGGCTACAACCAACCTCCCTTCAGGTAGTTGCAGATCGCAAGAAGGTCTCCCCTGAGCCTCACATTCTCCAGGCTAAACACCCCCAGCTCCCTCAGCCCTCCTGGTTACAAAGAAGAAGGGTACAGAGCCCCCACTTGAATACACTTCCGAGGGTCACAGGGATCAGACCCTCTAATTTCTTGTGATTAAATGAGCATGTACTTCAGAAAAAGCAAGCACCACATCAAGTTACATATGTCTGACTGCCTGAATCTACCTGGTAAAAGCAGAATTTCCTAGACAGAGGAGAAGATTGCTGTTCAATGTGCCATGCCCTATGCTGGCAGTAGTGAAGAAGAGCATCTTCAAATGTTTCACTCTCTCCAGATCTTGTAGCTGGTTAAAAAAAAAACCCAACCACTTCCCAAAATGGGTACCACTGCAGTACCAGCTTGCTTCTCCCTAGGCAGGGTCTTCACAGCTAATTGATACCTGTTCTTTACCTCTTTGTTAAGATTTCAGTAATTGAAGTGGTGAACCACAAAACCACAGAAACATTCAGGTTGGAAAAGACCCTCAGGATCACCAAGACCAACCCAGAACCCTACTCTAGAAGGGTCACCCCTAAACCATAGCCCCAAGCACCACGTCCAAACAACCTTTAAACACATCCAGGGCTGGTGACTGCACCACCTCCCTGGGCAGCTCATTCCAGTGCCTGATCACTCTTGCTGGGGAAATATTTCTCCTAATGTCCATTCTAAACCTACCCTGTCTCAGCTTGAGGCCTTAGCCAAGAACCAACTCATCCTGTGCTTATCCATACCTGTTCCACCATGTCCCCAAGTGGTTTCCAGATCCACTCAGACTCTGCAACACCACTAGAACTTCCCCAAAGGGTTGCCATTGAATTTCCTAAGCAGCAACACCACCACCAAGTCCTCAGTGGAGGATTTTACTCATTTTGTCAAACTTAATGATATTTCTAAGGACAAACTTGCATTTTCTGGGGTGTGAAGAGAGAAGCACAGGTTTGTGGAGGCCAGGTTTCACCAAAGGCAATTGGTTCCTCACTCTGGCACTAAAATGTCTGGGAGGAAGATGAAGGATGAACACCAGAAAAATAAAGAAAAAGACATTTTTAACAGGAAAATCCAATAATCAATTTATTTCTAAGTCTGTGGGATCCCTTATAATTGGGAATTTCTAAGGCTAGTTGTGGTGTGGTTAATCCTGTCTCTGGGTCAAGTGAAATAAGTGGCTTCCTGATTTCCCTCTACCTGCATGTGCTACAGTTCTGCTGATCTTGATTTAGCATCTTGGCCATAAGGCTGTGACTCTTTGGAGGCATTCTTTCCCCCCCTGATTTCAGGGCACCACTTCATCCCCAAGAGGAATGATAAGGCTGTTGGTATCTCAAGACATAAAGAATAGCCTTGGGATAGGAAACAGCCTTCCCCCCCGGCCCCTTATCCATCTCTATCTAGATTGCTGGGATTTCACCTCTAAAAAGTCAGTTTAGCCCAAAATGGCTTAAGTGATAAAAATAGCTAATATGTGCTTTGCTTTATGGCTCAATTTTTCCACATTTCTTGGGGAAAATAAAAGTAGGAAAGCTTTTAGAGGAATTGCCTGGGTGAGATGAGGAAAAGTTCTGGCCCCACACAGCTTCCACTGCACTCAGGAGTATAATGATATAATACATATATATTATATAATTATTTAATAATAGATAATGTATATATTATGACTAATCTAGATTATATAATAATGTATGAAAATATGCAATAATACAGTATTTTGATATATGTAATGAATAATATAGAGTATATAATAATGCATGCAGTGCTACAGGCTGGGGTGGGAGTGGCTGGAGAGCTGCCAAACAGAAAGGGACCTGGGGGTACTGACTGACAGATGACTGCACATGAGCCAGCAGTGTGCCCAGGGGGCCAAGAAGGCCAATGGCATCCTGGCCTGCATTAGGAATAGTGTGGCCAGCAGGAGCAGAGAGGTCATTGTGCCCCTGTACTCTGCTTTGGTTAGGCCACACCTTGAGTCCTGTGTCCAGTTCTGGGCTCCTCAGTTTAAGAAGGACATTGAGACACTTGAAGGTGTCCAGAGAAGGGCAACAAGGCTGGGGAGAGGCCTTGAGCACAAGCCCTATGAGGAGAGGCTGAGGGAGCTGGGGTTGTTTAGCCTGGAGAAGAGGAGGCTCAGGGAGACCTTATTGCTCTCTACAGCTACCTGAAGGGAGGTTGTAGCGAGATGGGGGTTGGTCTCTTCTTCCAGGCACCCAGCACCAAGAGGACACAGTCTCAAGCTGTGCCAGGGCAAGTTTAGGCTGGATGTTAGGAAGAAGTTCATCCCAGAAAGAGAGATTGGCCATTGGAATGTGCTGCCCAGGGAGGTGGTGGAGTCACTGTCCCTGGAGGTGTTCAAAAAAGGCTTGGATGTGGCACTTGGAGCCATGGCTTGGAGCCATGGATTAGTGGTCAGGAGGTATTGGGTGATAGGTTGGACTTGATGATCTTTGAGGTCTCTTCTAACCTTGTTGATTCTATGATTCTATGTTAATATGTAATAATATATACATATATATATATAAAATAGAATCATAGCATTGTTAGAGTTGGAAGTGACCTCAAGGATCATCCAGTTCCAACCCCCTGCCATGGGCAGGGACACCTCACACTACAGCAGGTTGCTCACAGCCACATCCAGCCTGGCTGCAAAAACCTCCAGGCATGAGGCTTCCACCACCTCCCTGGGCAACCTGTGCCAGTGTCTCACCACCCTCCTGGGGAAGAACTTCTTCCTAACATCCAATCTGAATCTACCCACTTCTACTTTTTTTCCATTCCCCCCAGTCCTATCACTCCCTGACACCCTCAAAAGTCCCTCCCCAGCTTTCTTGTAGCCCCCTTCAGATACTGGAAGGCCACAATGAGGTCTCCTCGGAGCCTTCTCTTCTCCAGACTGAACAGCCCCAACTCTCTCAGTCTGTCCTCATAATGCTCTATTATATTAATTCTATATATTCTATATATTATATTATATTATATTATATTATATTATATTATATTATATTATATTATATTATATTATATTATATTAATTCTATATTCTATTCTATATTAAGAGAGAAGAGGCTTGATTCTTCTAACAGCAGACTTGCACTGGGGTAGCAGGGGGGAAGAAAATTCAAACAGCACAAACCCAGGAAAGCAAAAGCTCAGCAGAGCTCACCATGGCTTGTTTTTGTTCCATCTCTCAAGAAGTAACAGTTTTCCTCTTGGCTCATTTTCCATGATATCTCCAGCATCTAAGCCTGTTACAAGGAGCTGCTGGCACTGGGCTAATACAGTGTAATAGACTTGTTAGCCTTTATCCTGCACCAGGTTTACAAGTGAGTAAAAAATGATTTATGAAGGATGCTGATAGCCAGAAGCCTCTTTCTGCCTTTTACCCAACATGACAACAGCAAAGAGGGACAACCCAGGAGCTCAGGAAGGCCTCCTGCACAATTAATGCACTTCCAGTTTAATTTGCATGTGGAACATGCAGGCAGGGAAGCAAGGAATCCAGGAGCATAACAGGGATCAGAACTCCTGAAAATGAGATGTGAACAAAATAAGCAGAAATATCTGGCAGCAGGGCTGCACTGGATCCCCAGAGCTCCCTTCCAACCCCTATCTTTCTGTGATTATGAATTGAAAATGTTTTTATATGTGTGTATTTCCACAGAACCACTGATTTTTAGAGGCTGAAAGGCACCTTGAAAGCTCATCCAGTCCAAAGCTCATCCAGTCCAAAGCTCATCCAGTCCAACCCCTCTGCCAGAGCAGGGTCACCTAGAGCAGATCACACTGGAATGCATCCAGGCAGGTCTTGAATATCTCCAGTGAGGGAGACTCCACAACCCTCCTGGGCAGCCTGTTCCAGAGCCCTGTCACTCTCACAGGTTAAAAAACCTTCCTCCTGTTTCCGCGGAGCTTCCTATGCCTCAGCTTCCACCATTGCCCCTTGTGCTGGCATTGGGCATCCCTGAGCAGAGCCTGGCTCCATCCTCTGGGCACTCACCCTGCACATCTTGATCAGCATGAATGAGGTCACCTCTCAGTCTCCTCCTCTCCAAGCTAGAGAGCCCTCAGCTCCCTCAGGCTCTCCTTGTAAGACAGGTATCAAGACATCACCCTTTTTCCTGCTGCAAAATAAGAAAGGAGCAGTCAAGATTTATTCTCTTGGGCAGGATTTTTTCAGCTTTACCTTTGGACTAACTCGATGATTCCATGATTCTAGATGACTAGCACTGAAAGATCTGTTCTCCTCTTCCAAGTGCTCCATGGAGCTTTTTACTTTAGACTTTATCACAGGGATGTATTCTCATCAAATTCACACTGAAATCTCAGTGGGAGTCGTAGAATCACAGAATCAACCAGGTTGGAAAAGACCTCAGAGATCATCAAGTCCAACCTGTTACCTAACACCTCCTGACAACTAAACCATGGCTCCAAGTGTCACATCCAAGCCTTTTCTGAACACCTCCAGGGATGATGACTCCACCACTTCCCTGGGCAGCACGTTCCAGTGGCCAGTTCTTCTTCTTTCTGGGAAGAACTTTCTCCTCACCTCCAGCCTAAACTTCCCCTGGCACAGCTTGAGAGTGTGTCCTCTTGTTCTAGTGCTGGCTGCCGGGGAGGAGAGACCAACCCCAGATGGGATCTGGGCAATGCTCAGCAAGAGATATGGGGTGGGGGGAAGAGGCTAGGGCCAGACTCTTCTCAGTGGTGCCCAGCAAAAGGACAAGGGACAATGAGCACATGGGGTCTGCGGTGACAGGTTGGACTCGATGATGTTCGAGGTCTTTTCCAACCTTAGTGATACTGTGGTACTGTGATACTGTGAAACTGGAACCCAAGAGATTCCAGCTGTACATGAGGAGAAAAATTCTTTGGTGTGAGTGTGCTGGAGCCCTGGAGCAGGCTGCCTAGGGAGGGTCTCTCCTTGTCTGGAGAGCTTCCAACACCAGCTGGGCCATTGTGATGCTGGGCAAGCTGCTGTGGGTGCCCTGCTTGAGCAGGGGGTGGATCGGTTGATCTCCAGATGTCCCTTCCATCCTCTACCAATCAGCATGACTGTGTGACCCTGTAAAGTGTGCATTTGCAAATGGCCCTTCCCCGGAGCACAGGGAGGCAGCAACTCCCTTCCAAGCTTCAATGTCTCAACATGAAGGCAACCCAAAAGATCAGGAGCCTGGGGGGTAATTAGTGCATCAGCGTGCTGGGGTTTGTTTGCACTCTTATAATTGCTTTATGAAGCCTGCATGGTAATGTGGAAAGCAGTTTTTAAATGGCTGGCTTTAAGACAATTGCTAAGATGTTGCAGGCTGGCAACGACTGATCTGTTTCAATTGCTGCAACCCAGCACTGTGGGATTTCTGCAACAGGACAGGGTCCCATTCCTTCACTGACTGTCACCTCAGCTAGCCAGGACCTAGCAGAAAGCAATCAGATGTGGTGGTGGTCATGCTCTGATGTTAATGGCTGGTAAGTCGGACCAGACCTCAGTTTGCTTTATTGCTGCTGCTTTTGCCCCTGTTAGCAATGTTGGGTGTTCAAATCCCCTTTGGCCAGGGGAAGCTTGAGGAAGGCTCTCCAAGTGAGGGCTGCCAATAAACTGGTTTTACTGGTTCACAGTGTTGCTGAAAGTACTCACACTGGAAAATGCAAGAGCCACAGGGGCTACAAACTCTCTGTCCAAGTGCTCCTGTGCCTGGGCTCTCACTGGCTGTCTCTGGAAGCTGCCTGCCATCCCCATTCTCCTGATCATAGAATCAACCAGGTTGGAAAAGACCTCAGAGATCAGCAAGTCCAACCTGTTACCTAATCCCCAACACCTCCTGACAACTAAACCATGGCTCCAAGTGCCACATCCAAGCCTTTTTGAGCACCTCCAGGGATGGTGACTCCACCACCTCCCTGGGCAGCACATCCCAATGGCCAATTACTCTTTCTGGGAAGAACTTTCTCCTCACCTCAAGCCTGAACTTCCCCTGGTGCAACTTGAGACTGTGTCCTCTTGTTCTGGTGCTGGTTGCCTGGGAGAAGAGACCAACTCCACCTGGCTACAACCTCCTTTCATAATTAAATATGAAACCCTAACTGCCTGATCTGCTGATGCTTCTTCAGTAGCTCACCACTAACCCCTTCCTCTGCTGCCTGCAGCTTTCCTCTGCTTTAATTCTCTTCCTCAACATGTATCCTTTGGCTGGAAGCTTATTCATCCTAATCTGCCACTTCTCAAATTAAAGCCTGAAGTTCTGTACTGTAGAAGGAAATATGACCATTGTAAGGACAGTCAAGCAACAACAGCTGGCTGATCAAATATACATTAGGAAGAATCTGCTGCTTGGTCTTTTATAGCTCTTTTTTTCCCCCCTCCTGTAGTCATCATCCAACTCTTCTTTTTTTTTTTTTCCACCCTGGTACAACATTACAGCTTATTACATGACTTGTCTGTCAAAGACTTTGCCTGAAACACTCTCTCAGCATTAAACTGCTCCTGGCTTCCAGATTGCAGCTGCCCAGGATCAGGCGTTAGCTTAGGGGCTTAGTAATCAATAGGTTTCAGATCTGTGACACAAAACAAGAAAACATGAAGGGGAGCAACAACCAGACTGAGCTGAACCCCAGTTTTGCTGCAAGTCAAGAGGCAGCACGTGGCTTGTCCTCAGAAGGAAGCAGGGATTGCATTTTTAGAGACTCCTCTGCTCTGCTGCTTCTCACAAATGAAATGGTGCAGCTCTATAATCTAAGAGGTCTTTTCCAAGCTTAATGGAAACCACCTGGAAAAGGCAAGGGGTAATGGCCACTCCTGGGTGGATTCCAATTGGACTCCAGAAGAAAATGCTTCCCCATGAGAACAGTTAGAATCATCTCCCAGGGGAAGCAGTGGATTCCCCTATGCAGGTCAATTCTAAGACTCAGCTTGCCAGGGTGCAGGGCCAGCTCGTTTCAGCTATACTATTACCTAGAAAGCTTGGGTCAGATGACCCTTGGGGTCCCTTCCAACCTGGCATGCTGTGATCCTGTGTTCCTTCATGATCCTATGAAATTCAATCGTGATTATTCCTCCTAAGAAAAACCTCTACAAGGCAGGTGAAGGCTAAAACAACATTCAGCTGACTTCTCAGCCCTTTGACCCACCTCTGTGGATCTTATTTGTGATGCTGGATGTGGCTCTGAGCAACCTGATCTAGGGTGAAGTATCCCTGCCCATGAAGGGGGGTTGGAACTAGATGATCCTTGAGGTCCCTTCCAACCCTAACAATTCTATGATTCTATGCAATAAATGGGTTAGGACAAAAGTGGACACTCCATGTCTTTATCCCAGTGACAAATCAGGACACAGCTGAAAGACTGCAAACGTTCCATGAGTCCTCATACAACACCACGACATTCCACATGAAAACAACTATAATGAGCTATGAGATTGTAAAAATCATCTTGCTGAATATTTCTGCCCTACCAAAGATGAAAGAGCACCTCAAAGCCATCCCTCCTTTCAGGTTGACTGAGTTTTGCACCACTTGAATCAATTTACATTATCCCAAATTTAAAGCGCTGCATTAATTCCGAGACCTGAAGGCACCAGCATCAGAGGCACTGGTTCTTTCTGTGAGCACCAAGTTGCCTGAAAGCCAGAATCATTTGGCATTCCCAGGTAAAAATCATCTCATGCCAAGGGAAGTGGTGGAAGCCTCATGCCTGGAGGTTTCTGCAGCCAGGCTGGATGTGGCTCTGTACAACCCGATGTAGTGTGAGGTGTCCCTGCCCGTGGCAGGGGGCTTGGAACTGGCTGATCCTTGAGGTGCCTTCCAACCCTGACAATTCTATGATTCTATGATCATTAACTTAAATAGGGAGATTGGGGTAAGACACAATGAATTGCCATGATCTAGTTGTTTGGGTGGGTTGGATTGGTTGATAGGTTGGACACAATGGTCTTGAAGGTCTCTTCCAACCTGGTTTATTGTATTGTATTGTAATTTATGGCTCTCAATGACTACATCAGGTGGAAAACCTGAATGTGTATCCATCAGGGATTGAAGGCATAACTAATTAAGTATGCAACCATAAATGCCTGATTTCCACAGGACAGGGTAAACAGCCAATTAAAATAAGATGCAGCATACACTTTTCCTTCTCATTAGTCAAAGCATAAAGCATTTGAACATTCCCTAAATAATTTACTTGTATTAAAATAAAGTGAAATGCTTAAAACATTAATAGGGTACTTTACAGTGCTGTAGTCAATAAGTTGCTATATGAAGGTG
Source organism: Picus viridis (assembly GCA_033816785.1). Classification (NCBI taxonomy): domain Eukaryota; kingdom Metazoa; phylum Chordata; class Aves; order Piciformes; family Picidae; genus Picus; species Picus viridis. The sequence goes on from CM066592.1 coordinate 2,643,335, forward strand.
AGGTAAATAATTAATGGCTCTGCTCAGCAGAAAGACTCTGTAGTTCTCAGCAGAGCAGGGTCCCACCAAGGCAGGGGGAAGAGGCACCTGGCCAAGGCACACTAAAATCACAATCAAGCCCTACAGACAGTGGCAAAAACCACTGGCGACACAGAAATCACTGACCTGAGCCTGCGGGTGTTGAAAGCACATGGTGGAGATCCAGGCTCTCTCTGAAGGAGATGGAGCCAAAGTCCACCTCACCTTATAGTGTGGCCAGCAAGAGCAGAGAAGTCATTCTGCCCTTGGACTCAGCACTGGTCAGGCCACACCTTGAGTCCTGTGTCCAGTTCTGGGCTCCTCAGTTTAAGAAGGACATTGAGAGACTTGAAGGTGTCCAGAGAAGGGCAACAAGGCTGGGGAGGGGTCCGGAGCACAGCCCTGTGAGGAGAGGCTGAGGGAGCTGGGGTTGCTTAGCCTGGAGAAGAGGAGGCTCGGGGAGACCTTCTTGCTCTCTGCAACTCCCTGAAGGGAGGTTGTAGCCAGGTGGGGGGTGGTCTCTTCTCCCAGGCAACCAGCACCAAGAGGACACAGTCTCAAGCTGTGCCAGGGGAAGTTTAGCCTGGAGGTGAAGAGAAAGTTCTTGCCAGAAAGAGTAATTGACCATTGGAATGTGCTGCCCAGGGAGGTGGTGGAGTCACCATCCCTGGATGTGTTCAAAAAGGCTTGGATGTGGCACTTGGAGCCATGGTTTAGTTGTCAGGAGGTGTCATAGAGCTTGTGCTCCAAGCCCCTCCCCAGCTTCATTGCCTTTCTCTGGACACCTTCCAGTAAGTCAACATCTTTCCTAAACTGAGGAGCCCAGAACTGGACACAGGACTCAAGGTGTGGCCTAACCAGTGCTGAGCACAGGGCAGAATGACTTCCATGCTCCTGCTGGCCACACTGTTCCTGACACAGGCCAGGATGCGATTTGCCTCCCTGGCCACCTGGGCACACTGCTGGCTCATGTTCAGCCTACTATCAACCAGTACCCCCAGGTCCCTTTCTACCTGGCTGCTCTGCAGCCACTCTGACCCCAGCCTGTAGCCCTGCATGCTTTGGTTTTATTCCCCGCCTCCCACCCCAGATCATTTTGCAATGCAGAGAAAATTTCCCTACAAACGTTTCATGCAAGAACTAAGAATTAATTTCATAATAAGGAATTGCTCAATAGTGCCTTTTAGCAAGTGATGTGGGCAATACCCTCCCAAAGCTTCGATGTGCAGCACAAGATAATATATAGCAAGGTGGCATTTGGCTGGGACAGCTTCTGAGGTTCTCTCAAATGCTAGAATCACTTTTCATTAAAGCTGTGACAGCAACTGAGAAGCTGGCACAGTGCCTTTGGTTATATGTACATTAAATCATGCACTTCCTGGCAGGATTTTGATAGATCTGGGGTTTTTATTAATTTTCCCCTCCTTTTTCTTAGATTTCCTGTTTATAGAAGTCATGCACAAGATCTTCCCTGAGCCACACCAAGATCCAGCTAGATAAAGATATATCTGCCTTGCAAAGAGGTGAGTGTTCAAAATGCACTGTCCTTCCAACCCCTTTGGTGAGGGATACTCCTGCAGGCAAGGTTTCCCAGTGCTGGCTGCTTGGAACAATTGATACATGAAAATATTGGAATAATTGATAGATGAAATCATCGGAATGGGATGGTGGCCAAGCCCATGCCGAGCTGAGCCATGCTGGTGAGCAAGCATGAAAATGTCTCTCTGGCTATATGGTACAAGAGAGTGCTTGACACCAGGGAGAGAACTTTTCTTGTCATGGAATCTCAGAAGCCCAGCCTGGTAGGCCTTGGAAGCAACCTCTGGAGATCATCTTGTCTCACCCCTCTGCTCAAGCAGGGTCACCCACAGCAGCTTGCCCAGCATCATAATGGCCAGCTGGGTCTGGAAGCTCTCCACACAAGGAGACTCCACAACCTCTCTAGGCAGCCTGCTCCAGGCCTCCAGCACTCTCACACCAAAGAAATCTCTTCTCCTGTTCAGATGGAACCTCCTGGGTTCCAGTTTGTGCCCCTTGCCCCTTTTCCTGTCACTGGGCACCACTGAGAGGAGTGTGGCTCCATCCTCTTGCCCCCACCCTTTAACTATTGCTGAGCATTGCTCAGCTCCCCTCTGGGGCTGCTCTTCTCCAGGCTTCACAGCCCCAGGGCTCTCAGCCTTTGCTCCTCACAGAGATGCTCCAGGCCCCTCAGCAGCTTTGTAGCACTTTCTCCTGTAGTTCCCTGTCTCTCCTGAGCTGGGGAGCCCAGAACTGGCCCCAGTGCTCCAGATGTGCCCTCACTAGGGCAGAGTAGAAGAGGAGGAGAACCTCCCCTGACCTGCTGTTCCTCTGTGCTATGGATGTACAAAGTGGCAGCCACTCTTGCTCTTCTCTCAGGGCCCGCTGTGCTGCACCACCTTTTCTTCACTAGTTATATTTTTTATGAGACTCTGTTCTGATAAAATACACTTTAAGGACCTTTTGTGTCTATCCTTTTGTAAGCTGGGTATCATAAGCCCAGGAAAGAAATTAAAACCAGCTTTAGTTCTGAAAAGCCTCTTGCCTCTGGGAACAACTCATTATTTGAAAACAGAAAAGATGATTAACACCAAACCAAGTCAATTCTAGATGACAAATTCTGCCCCTGGTCTCCAGAGCCTCAGCAAGGTGAGGGAAGAAGAATGTAGACCTTTCTTAGGGCTGCTGCCCATGTGAGGCTTGCTCTCCTGAGGGATGCTGCAGGCAGGGTCACTCTGTCTCTCTCCCTTCACTTTAAGAGCATCCCTGAAAACTCCTGCAATGGGATGGGATTTTATTTTCCCCACATGAACCATTTTCCCCACAGAACCATTTTTCTTGGAAGAGAGACCTTCAAGATCATCAAGTCCAGCTGTTCATCCAGCACGGCCAGCTCACCTCTACACCATGTCCCTCAGCACCACCGCTTCATGGCTATTCAATCCTTCCAGAGACGGGGACTCCAACACAGCCCTAGGCAGCCTGTGCCAGGGATTGACAATGATTCCTGGGCAGAATCTGTTCCTCATCTTCAAACTAAACCTCCCCTGGTGCAACCTGAGGCTGTTTCCTCTTTTCATGCCACTTATTCTTTGGGAGAAGAGACCAGACCCTTCCTGGTTCCAACCCCCTTTCAGGGAGTTGTAGAAAGCCAGAGGGTCTCCCCTCAGCCTCCTTTTCTCCAGGCTCAACACCCCCAGGTCCCGCAGTTGCTCCTCACCAGCCCTGATCTCCAGACCCTTCACCAGATTCGTTGCCCTTTGCTGGACACACTCCAGCACTTCAAAGTCCTCCTTGACCCTCAGAGAAAAGAAATGCAGACAGCACCACCTTCTACTTGCCCGACTCTTCCACAGCTGTGTGAAAGCAAGAGACCTGCTCCTGCTGTCTGCAACTCGCTGCTTCCTACAGGAGTCTCATTTCTATGACAAGGTTGGTGGAAGCCTCAATTAAATTTGGGACCTAATTTTAAACAGAATCTCAACCTCCTGAGTAAACAATAGACGGAGCCTGCCTATTAAATCATCATGTTTTAATTAAATCCTTTGCAGCTCGTGGGCTCTTTGAACTGAGCTGGCTGATAAATGCATTGTAATTTTAATGGGGTTGTATTTTGTGCTAAACTCGCATAGAGCAGTGACACGAGATATATTCCCTGTTACCTCCAAATGCTGCATGAGCTTGGGCTGATAACTGCACACTTGCTGTAGGACAGGGGAGCTTCATGCAGAGAAACAAAGGCAAGGTAAAGTGGGCTCTTTTCATGGAATCAACCAGGTTGGAAAAGACCTCAGAGATCAGCAAGTCCAACCTATTACCTAATACCTACCACCTCCTGACAACTTAAACCATGGCTCCAAGTGCCACATCCAAGAGTTTTTTGAACACCTCCAGGGATGGTGACTCCAACAGCTCCCTGGGCAGCACATTCCAATGGCCAATCACTCTTTCTGGCAAGAACTTTCTCCTCACCTCCAGCCTAAACCTCCCCTGGCACAGCTTGAGACTGTGTCCTCTTGTTCTGCTGCTGGGTGTCTGGGAGAAGAGACCAAACCCCACCTGGCTACAACCTCCCTTCAGGTAGTTGTAGAGATCAAGAAGGTCTCCCCTGACCCTCCTCTTCTGCAGCTCCCTCAGCCTCTCCTCACAGGGCTGTGCTCCAGACCCCTCCCCAGCTTTGTCTCCCTTCTCTGGACACCTTCAAGTGTCTCAATGTCCTTCTTACATTGAGGAGCCCAGAACTGGACACAGGACTCAAGGTGTGGTCTAACCAGTGCTGAGTACAGGGCAGAATGACTTCCCTGCTTCTGCTGGCCACACTATTTCTGATGCAGGCCAGGATGCCATTGGCTTTTTTGGCCCCCTGGGCACACTGCTGGCTCATGTCCAGCTGCTGTCAAGGCTTTTGGACCAGGCCCTGAGTTTGTCACTGGCAGGGCACACACCTAGAATACTGGGCTCAGTTTAGGGCCCCTACAAGAAAAACACTGATGTGCTGGGGCATGTCCAGAGAAGGACAAAAAGGCTGGGGAAGGGTCTGGAGAGCAGATGTAGTGAGGATCATTTGAGGGAATTGGGGTTGTTCAGCTTGGACAAAAGGAGGCTGAAGGAGGAGGTGGTGGAGTCGCCATCCCTGGAGGTGTTTAAGGAAAGATTGGATGTGACACTTAGTGACAAGGTCTGGTGGTGTGGTGGTGTTAGGTCATAGGCTGGACTTGATGATCTCAGAGGTCTATTCCAGCCTAAATAATTCTGTGATTCTGTGAGACCTTCTCACTTTGTAAAACTCCTGCAGAGGAGGTTGGAGCAAGGCAGAAGTTGGCCTCTTCCCGCAAGTTACAAGTGACAGGATGAGAGAAAGTGGCCTAAAATTGCTCCAGGAGAGGTTTAGGTCGGCTGTTGGAAGAAACTTCTTGACTGGAAGTGATCTCAAACACTGGAGCAGGCTCCCCAGGGAGGTGGTTGAATCCCCAGCCCTGGAGGTGTTTAAAAGACAGAGAGATGTGGTGCTGAAGGGCACAGCTTAGCACCAGACTAGGCAGAGTTAGTTAACAGTTGGACTCTGAGATCTCAAAGGTCTTTTCCAACTGAAACAATTCTGTGCTTCTATAAAAATGATAAAGTAAAATAAGGAAGAAACTCACACACACAAAAAGGCCTGAAAGAGACAATGCTGCCTTCTCTCAGCAGCACACGCAGCGCCACTAGATCTGAATGAAAGAGGCCCAAAGAAAAACATCCAGCAAGTCTTATTTCCTCCTTAAACAACACAGTGAGGCTTAGGGAAGTCGATGAAGGAAAGAAAAGAAAAAGTTGTAACTTTAAAACGACCTCCAGCACCATCACTGAAAATCTCTGCTGCTTTATTGCAGCCTTCTTGGAGCTATCTTCCCCCAACGCTACTGGCGTCATAAAGTTTCCCAGTAGGAAATATGACACACTCTTAAAACATATGTCAGAGATTTCCAGAACTGCAAACATGGTATTTTAGATGGTGAGATTCCTTTTCCTCATAAAAGCATCTTTAAATTGTCTGACAGAGCAAATTCATATCAGGAATAAAAATCCTGGCCCCGGCGGAGTCGGTGAGGGTTTTATGCCTGATGTGAGTGGAACCAAGATTTCATTTCTGCCTTGTACACTTATTCCTGGATGGAAGTGCACTCTGATGGTGTCAGCATCTGCCTTGTCACTGAGGGAGTGGGGCCAAAGGGGCCATGTTCTGTTTGCTCTGTCTGGAGCCCACCGAGCATCCTTGCTGCCCCTGCTTCCCACGCTTGCTGATGGAATGGAATGGAATGGAATGGAATGGAATGGAATGGAATGGAATGGAATGGAATGGAATGGAATGGAGAATAGAATAGAATAGAATAGAATAGAATAGAATAGAATAGAATAGAATAGAATAGAATAGAATAGAATAGAATAGAATAGAATAGAAGAATAGAATAGACCATGTTGGAAGAGACCTTCGAGATCATCACCTCCAACCTCTCATCCAACACCACCTAATCAACTAAACCATGCAACCAAGCACCCCATCAAGTCTCCTCCTGAACACCTCCAACGATGGTGACTCCACCACCTCCCCAGGGAGCCCATTCCAATGGGCAATCACTGTCTCTGTGTAGAATTTCTTCCTAACCTCCAGCCTAAACCTCCCCTGGCACAGCCTGAGACTGTGTCCTCTTGTTCTGGTGCTGGTTGCCTGGGAGAAGAGACCAACCCCCACCTGACCACAAACTCCCTTCAGGTAGTTGTAGAGAGCAGAAACCTGAAAACAAGTGAAAAAGGCACGAACCTCATACAGTGAGACGTGTGGCTGATGCTTGGGAACCATCATATGTATATATAACACCAGACTTGATAGCTTTCTGCTTGTAGACACCTGATTGTTCTACCTGGATAGTGGCTAAAGCAAAAGAACTACAGACAAAAGGAATCTCTGTGCCAAGCCCAAGCAGCAGGTGATGCTTTTCAATAGAGGTGTTGAGGGGTGGTTTATTATTTATTTCCCCCCTCCATGGCATTAGCTGCAGTGAAATGAATCATGCAGAGCAACATTTTTCACAACCCCCAAACATCCTACATTCACATAAAACTGATGTACACCAGGAGTGTTCACTGGGCTGGAGAATGGGAACAAAGAGGGCTGCAGACATACAATTTGTCATCCTGATTTTGTATAATAACACGATATAAGCATAGAAATGGATAGGTCTGGCAGGTGAAAAGGAAAATTATAGGGAGAGAGGAATATTGTAGCTAACTCAACAGTAGCCATATAGGCAATAGATCCTTTTGCCATTTGACAGCTGTCTCATGACAGGGCTGAAAAATCATGTTTACTCAGATCAGCCTGAACTCTCTCTTGGTTATTTAGGACTCTGCATATTCCACAAAAGCCCAAACAGCTTCACCTTCTAACTTCAAGTGAATTACCATGAAATGCACATCTCTCAGTATGTGCTTTCTAAACCTTCAGCACTAAGGCTGAGTGATAAAGTGTTCATCTTATCCTGCTATCATACACAGGAGTTTGCAATGTTGCTTAAGAGTCAAGGTTTGAGTTAGACCAGACCTAATTCTGCTCAGTGGTGTGATTTCCCAGCTCAGGCTCCACTTGGTGAGGCCCTTGCTGAAGCTCAGGGCAGCTTGGCACAGCCAGGGGCTGCTTCTAGCAGGCAGAAGCTGATGGCAGAGTTCCTGTCAAGGGCTGGGCTGCAGAAACACTTCCTGAGACTTGCTCCTGGGCACACCAAGGGCACTGCCACAGCTTGTGCCATACCTTGGGGGTGGCAAGGCAGAGGTGGCAGCTGTGGGGAAGAGCAGCCAGGACAGGGGAGCCTCAACTGCCCAGCAAGGGAGTGCAGCCCCTGGAGGGTATCTTCAGAAGCAAGCTGAGGGATGCCCAGAGTCAAGCCTCTTCTTCCCTGGCCAGCATCCCAGGAAGACTCTGTCCCTTCTGCCTTCTGTCCTCTCTGTTCCTGAATCTGCTTCCCATCTGTTGCTGAGTCCAGGCTGGAACTTGCCCAGTGCCTGCCCCCAACATCAGTGGTGTCAGTGGTGCCATCATTGCCATCAGGGGTTGGGATGGCTCTTGGTTTTTATCTCTTTCTCTGTTTCATGGGAGTGCTCTTTCCTTGCCAGCTGGTTTAGTTTCTTCCTCACCCCATCAGTCTCTCTGCCTTCTTTCCTTTCTCTTCTCTTTGGGAAGACAGAGGGGGTTCAGAGAGAGCCTCAAGCACTCATTTATTGGCCAGCCCAGCCATAAACCTTGACAGTAGGAAAGGTGTCTTTTTGTACCCAGACACAGGAACAAGCAGAGTTTAATTTTCCCTGCCTGACATTTGTATTTCTCTTAGAGATCAGCAGCTGGTCAGTATGCAAAGGGAAGAAGGGAGCTTGAGAAAATCTTTTCATTTTCTAGGACAAGCACACGAGGAAGCCTGCGAGGGCTGCTCTCTCCACCATGTATAACAGAGCCCCAAGTCCATGCCTCTGTGGACAGGTGCTGGGGAGGAGAGGGAGTTAAGGAAAGGCTCAGTAAATAGCTGACAGATTGCTCCTGCTGTTTCCTTTCTGGAGGGCTTGTTTTGTACTGTACTGAGAAACTTGTAATACTGGACTGAGCTGAAGTGGTGACATTAAACTGGGTCCTTCTGCTTCAGGCTAGGTCTAGTGTTTCATCCAAAATCAGATCATGAATAGTACTAACTTTGTTGTTGACAGACCTTTCATTCACTGTGAGCAGGTGCTTGGGGCAGTTTTCTGATGGTGACCTGATCAGTGGCATTTGGGGTAAGAAACTGGGAGAAGAGAACATTATTTACTTTCACTCCAGTGAGACGGCATTTCCGTGAGCCATCTTCCCCCAGCGGGGGAGGACGTGGGGGAACGCAGGGTATCGGGCAGCACAGAAGCATCTCACTCTTTGGAGTGATTTTGTTTGCTGCATTTTGTAGAGTTCTGTTGAACAAGCCCTGTGTCCGGGGAATTTTGCTAAAGGGTCTTAACCAGACTACTGGCTTTGCAGTCTCGAGTGGTTGTACACACAGGCTGTGTGTGGATTTCAGGCATCCTCCTATCCCACAAGCAGATGCAATCAGGTAGATTTGATGTTGATGTGAATTGAACTGGCTTTGAGTGGAAGAACAAAACTAGGGGCTTATAAACCTTTCCTCTCTGTATGATTTATCCATTAGGCCAGCAGAAAGCAGAAAGAGCAAGCCAGCCAAATACATACATAGAGACAGAAGGTCAGAGAAGGGAAGAATGGGAGGTAGCTATTACAGAGGGAACAATTCATGTTTGTACAACACTGAGGACAAGAATAATGGATCAACTCAACAAAGTCCATTAAAGCATCAACAGTAACCTGAGCAACAGTTTAGCTGACTTATACTAATGAACCCAGAGTGGTTCACCTCAGAATAAATGGATAATGAGTATATAAAATCACATACATTTATATCTTTGCAGCTTAAAAATGACTGGTAAGTGGTTCCTACATGTCTCCATACTCAGAAGGGGTGGGACAGAGCAGGTAGAGAAGAATGCCTGCAACTATATCCTTATTGATCCACACAGAAGGACAAAAGAAGTCTTCTTGAATTCATAGGGTAATTTGAGAGTAACTTAGACATGTTTGTTTGATCCAGGTCATGTGCAACTCTAGGTGAGGATGCTGCTCTACCTTGATGCAGATTTAAGTGTCTCTTTCCGAGTAGCTTATTCCAGGTCTCCCTCCATCCTCCTAGGCGTGCTTCTCATAACTGCTGCCAGCAGTAGGTCAGAGCACTTTCACCTCCACTCACATCCAGCAAATCCCATATCTAATGCAAGGGGAAAAGTAAGGTCTGCCAGGGCAAGATGTGTAACTGAAAAACGTTTCTCACATTGTGAAAGTGAAATTGAGTGCTGGAAAAAAATTCTTTCCTGCAAGAGCGGCCAGGCATTGGAACAGGCTGCCCAGGGAGGTGGTGGAGTCACCATCCCTGGAGGCATTCAAGAATCCTGTGAGCACAGCCCTTCAGAACATGGCTTAATGGCCATGGTGGTGTTGGGTTGATGTTTGGAATTTGATCTTAGAGGTCTTTTCCAACCTTGGTGATACTGTGATACTGACTGAGGCATGGAAGAGAGTGGAGAACCCAGCAGTAGAAACCTCCAAGAGAAGCTTGGAGAAGTAGAATCTCCAATGAGAAGCTTCAGACTGTGCCAAGCAGATTCCCCTACAATTTAGTATTGCTGCTAGGGAGGGCTGGTGCCAGCACACAAACCTAAGGAGCACCCCTGAGCTTTCAGTAGTCTTCTCTAACATCTACCAGGCTGCTTTTATTTTCTGTGCAAAACTGCCAAAATATGGGTGAGATTCTAAACCACAGAATAATAATAATTAAAAAAAAAAAAAAAATCAACTCCCAGGGAGTTATCTGAACTAAATATTAGGGAAGAGTTCATTTTAACAGAGTTAATCCACCCAGAAATGGGTAGCAGCAAGATATTTAATCACAGCATATCCAGTTTAATCACATTTGGAATCCTCTGGAAATTAAGCTTATACAACTTCCTTAATTTAGAGGACAGTATAATGCTTAAGCATTTAATCTCCTTAGGATTGATATTGGACTCGAGCCTTTTGCAGAGTTTCATGACTAGATAGAACACTCTTCATGGTGGAAAACTTCAGATGGAGCCCGAATTAATCAATCACCCAGTTCTGGTCCAAACGAGAGAACAGGTTTTGGTGTACTTTTTATGCCTCAGCTTTCTACTTTGACTTTTTAAACCCCACATTTAAAACTGCTTGATTTTGGCCTTAAATGTTGACAATTGTGGCATTCCTTTGGGTTTGCCTTTAATTATTGACGGCTCTATTGCCCACTCCTGCTTTCTTGGAATTCAAGCTCCAACGTGGTATGAGCTCTGGGCTGCAGCAAGAGAAGCAGAGCCAGCAGGTCGAGGGAGGTGATTTTCCCCCTCTGCTCTGGTGAGACCCCACCTGGAGCACTGTGTCCAGTTCTGGAGCCTCTATTACAGTGAGGTGCTGGAAGGTGCCCAGAGAAGGGCCACGAGGATGAGCAGAGGGCTGGAGCTATGAGGGAGTTGAGGCTGTTCAGTCTGGAGAAGAGAAGGCTCCAAGGAGACCTCATTGTGGCTTTCCAGTATCTGAAGGGGGTTACAAGAAAGCTGGGGAGGGATTTTTGAGGGTGTCAGGGAGTGATAGGACTGGGGGAATGGAGCAAAACTAGAAATGGGGAGATTCAGATGTCAGGAAGAAGTTGTTCCCCATGAGGGTGGTGAGAGCCTGGCACAGGTTGCCCAGGGAGGTGGTGGAAGCCTCATCCCTGGAGGTGTTTGCAGCCAGGCTGGATGTGGCTGTGAGCAACCTGCTGTAGTGTGAGGTGTCCCTGCTCGTGGCAGGGGGGTTGGGACTGGATGATCCTTCAGGTCCCTTCCAGTCTTAATGATTCTATGATCTTCATTAACACATGGCTAAATGAATAGAGGTAGACCCTCCTAATGTTCTTTGGAGGACATTTATAATGTCATAATTTAATCTGTGCTGAGAATTCAGCTCCATTCTAAGCTACAGTTTTATCTTACTGTGGTACAGGATGGATACTGCAGGCCCCAAATAATAAATCATGCACTGCTTTGATTTTGTTTATCCTACATCCATCTACAAGGATGAATAAGGGACTTGAGCAAGTGTCTTATGAAGAAAGGCTGAAAGACCTGGGGCTGGTTAGTCTGGAGAAGACTGAGGATTTACTAGATGTTAATAAATACCTGAGGGCTGTGTATCAGGAAGGAAGGGACAGCCTCTGCTCACTCATGCCCTGGGATAGGACAAGGAGCAATGGATGGAAACTACAACATAAGCAGTTCCACCTCAACATGAAGAAGAACTTCTTCACTGTGAGGGTCACAGAGCACTGGAACAGGCTGCCCAGAGAGGTTGTGGAGTTTCCTTCTCTGGAGACTTTCAAGTCCTGCCTGGATGTGTTCCTGTGTGACCTGTGCTGGATTCTATGGTCCTGCTCTGGCAGGGGGTTGGACTCGATCTTCAGAGGTCCCTTCCAACCCCTAACATCCTGAGATCCTAGCCTAGATTTCTACCCTGCTGTTCATTTGATCATGTAGATAACACAAAATGTTATGCTAAATGCCTCAATTCTGGTAATGTATTTCAGAGCAGCTTCAACACAATATTTAGCCCTGTTCTGTCCTTGTTTCCAGGAAGGCACTTAAGGCAGTGTGATTGCTGTTGGTGGTATAAGTGATGGAGGAATATGGTAGTCATAAATATAGCATGATTTTTCATCCTTTCCATTTGCCTAATGAGAAATCTCACCAGCCTGCACCTTAGAGGACTGAGCAGGCTTTGGATAATGGGGAGCTTGTAGACTCCACACGCCCTCAGCCTTCCCCACCTTGCCAGGAAGGGCAATTCCTGGAACAGAACTGGTCAGACAGGGCTTGTTCCCAAAAATAGCTTCCTGAGCACACCAAGGCTACATAAGGCAGTCACCACTCAGCATGAGTAATCCCTTCAAAATGGGATCCTAATTAAAAATAGGCAGTGCAATGAGAACAACAAGAATTGAAACCACTGAAAATAACATGCAGGCAAATTAATAACAGTAAAAATGAAATAAAAGTCACTAGTAATCACTTATTTCCTATGCCAATCCTTCAACCCAATAACCAAGTGTCTCAGACACAAGGCTCTAACACCACTGTAGCACTGAACCATGTCTCATAAACCAAGATGCCTTGTCTCAAAGTGTACTTTAATAATGTAGCATTTGGGGGTTTTATGCCTAACAATAATTTGATTGGGGGGGGGGGGAGGGGAAGGGAAGGGGGAGGAATTTATTGCTGAAGAAAGGGCTTTAAATCCAGCAGGAGTTCTTTTGCTAAAGAACACCAAATATTTCCTTCAAAAAGTGGAGGGAATGAAATTGAAATAGTAAATTCCCAACCCATCCAGGCAGGAAAATTCAGTGCTCAAGTAAATTCACTGGCAGATTTACAATCAAGTTCCATATGGAATGGAAATAATAATAATTATGGAGTCCTAGAAACCCTCTAGCAGCTTGTCTCTGGGATTCAGCAGGGAGAAGTAACTCATATTTGGTTTCAATAACGACATAATTCCTGATACCTTCAAATGCCTTCTAAGAGAGGCTTAATTTAGCATATTCTTTGAGAAACAGATCTGTTCCAAAATCAAACACTCCTGTACTTAATGCTCCTCCATAGGCAAAGCACAACTCTTAACTACTCTGCTGAGAAATTTCCTGCAAGCCTGAGCCTTTGAGAGCAGAGACATCCCGTGTCATGGTGTCTCAGTGCTGGTCAGGCCACACCTTGAGTGCTGTGCCCAGTTCTGGGCTCCTCAATTTAAGAAGGACTTTGAGACACTTGAATGTGTCCAGAGAAGGGCAACAAAGCTGGGGAGGGGTCTGGAGCTCAGCCCTGTGAGGAGAGGCTGAGGGAGCTGGGGTTGCTTAGCCTGGAGAAGAGGGGGCTCAGGGCAGACCTTCTTGCTGTCTACAACTACCTGAAGGGAGGTTGCAGCCAGGTGGGGGTTGGTCTCTTCTCCTAGACAACCAGCACCAGAACAAGAGGACACAGTCTCAAGCTGTGCCAGGGGAAGTTTAGGCTGGATGTTAGGAAGAAATTCTTCCTGGAAAGAGAGATTGGCCATTGGAATGTGCTGCCCAGGGAGGTGGTGGAGTCGCCATCCCTGGAGGTGTTCAAAAAAGGCTTGGCTGTGGCACTTGGAGCCATGGTTTAGTTGTCAGGAGGTGTTAGGTATTAGGTAATAGGTTGGACTTGCTGATCTCTGAGGTCTTTTCCAACCTGGCTGATTCTATGATGCTAGGACCATGCTTCATTCTACGTAGGTGTGGGTCCCTCCGGCTACTGCCACATCAGTTACACCTCTGGTTTCCCAGGTGCCCAACCCAGTAAGGTGGACACAGGGAACAGCCTATTTCTGCCCATAAATCCTGCACCCTATAAATCTATCTGCAAAGTCATTCTCTTCCTCTTTCTTCCCTCTCTGCACCCATGGGAGATGCTCCCTATTGGGTAACAGTCAGGGAGTATCTCAAGGCCTTTTAGGCCTAATGCCAGGAAGAAAGTGTGGCGGGGAAAGTGCAGTCTCAGACCTGGCCAGCCTGAGACTAGACCAGCAGTAGGGAGGGGGGAAACAGCCCTGTGGGGTTTGGGTGTACCCTCACCTGGGGAGAAGGGAAGTGTTGGGAGGCCTTTGGGCATGCTGTAAGGGACTCTGTAGGCTTTGGGATATCTTTGCCACTCTGCTTTGCAATTTCTGTAAAACACTAATTGCTTTTCCGTTTAAACTTTCCATCACTTTCCAATCCATTTGTGTGAGTGTCACTCTTCTGTCCCTCTTTCAGGGGCAACAGAGGATCTGTCTGGCCTCAAACCAGGACAGATTAGAGGACCCAGAAGGACAGGACTGGTGATGACTACATGAATGAAGCAGTCACTGCCCTCCCAGCAGGGCTGTGGGATAGCAAAGGACCATCTGCATGGTGACAGTTGCTGGTCTGTAGGGGGAGGAGTCCTCTCTCTGTATTTTACTGTACTTTGATTCCTCAGAACGTGGTTTGAAGTGTTAAACAATCTGCCAGGGTTGCATCTGTTTCCCAGTTCTTAGCATCTGAAGCCCCTTCATGTCCTACATTAGCTGAAGCAGCTTCACAAGCAAGCAATGGAAGTTATCAGATGCTGCTGCTGCTGGCCTTGGCTCTGATAATTTGGTTCAGATTTAATTTCCTTCTCTATCACAGGTTTCTATCAGGATGATTATGAGTCACTAAGTGAACTGCATAAATCTTTGTCTTTATGCTTGGATTTACAGGTTCTGGAATACAACCAATAAAGCACCAAGACACAAATACACCCATTGATTATATTGGCACTTGGAGGCATTTGTGACCTTTTCTATAGCCCAGTAAAAACCAGTGCAGTGGCTTTAATTCACAGAACTTCACATGACTGGGCTAACAGATTCATCACTCTTCACAAAGCCACAAAGGTGTTTTCAAACAGAAACAGTTAAGATCAAGTCCAGCTGCCAACCCAACACCCCCATGGCCACTAAACTATGTCCCAAAGTGCCATGTCTGCATGTTTTTACAACACCTGCAGGGGTGGTGACTCCACCACCTCCCTGGGCAGCCTGTACTTAAAGAGTGATCAGGAATTGGAAAAGAAAATACAATTATTCCTAATATCCAACCTAAACCTGCCCTGGTGTGACTTGTGGTCATTTCCTCTTCTCCCAAGTAACCGGCCATAGGATGAGAGACCAACGCCCACCTCACTCCAACCTCATTTCAGAGGGCTGTAGAGAGCAAGGAGGTCTCCCCTCGGCCTCCTTTTCTCCATGCTGAACATCCTCAGTACCCTCAACCACTCCTCATAAGTCTTCCTTTATCTTCAATAAGAACCCCACTACTCACCCCCATCCAGAGCCCCAGCACTCATAGCAGATTAAAGGTTTAAAGGTGCTTGAGTAAAAACCTCCCCACAAATATTCTTTACAGACTTTTGTCATGATTTGCTTATAGCTACAATATTCTTAGCAGGCTGGCTGTTGATGGGCCTAAGGGGAATGTTTCTTGGTTCTCTTTCTGGTGGGTTTTTGTGCTCTATTTTCTCTTGGCTTGGAGCAGTTGACAGAGACTGAAAAATCTACTTGGAAAATACAAGTTCTGCTATGGAAACCAAGTATTGTGTGCATGAAAATGATTTTATTTTTATAAATGAAGAGATAAATTGCTGGCAAGTGGCTGAACCACTCAGATTCAGGAGAACACCAAAACATGAAGCACTTCTTTCAATGGTAGTTTTCATCAGAGGAGAGAGGAGCTGAATTCCACCTTGTCTGAAGGTCATTGTAGTCCTATTTGGTTTTACAAATACATTTTAATGAAGAGCTTAA
The DNA here is from genome assembly GCA_033816785.1 of Picus viridis. NCBI lineage: Eukaryota > Metazoa > Chordata > Aves > Piciformes > Picidae > Picus > Picus viridis. The sequence continues at coordinate 2,658,861 of CM066592.1, forward strand.
TTACATAGATCATAAAACAAAACCAGAGATATATTTTTTCAGAATTCTGTGTGAAACATTTTTATCCTACCCTAGAGTCACAAGAAAGCTAAAAATGCATAGAATCATAGAATCAGTCAGGGTCAGAAGGGATCACAAGGATCAGGGACACCTCACACTAGATGAGGCTGGCCAGAGCCTCATCCAACCTGGTCTTAAACACCTCCACAGATGGGGCCTCAACCACCTCCCTGGACAACCCATTCCAGGGCTTCACCACTCTCATGGTGAAGAACTTCCTCCTCACATCCAGTCTGAATCTTCCCACCTCCGGCTTTATTCCATTCCCCCTAGTCCTATCACTACCGGCTGCCAAACAGAGAGGGACCTGGGGGTGCTGATTGACAGCCGCCTGAACATGAGCCAGCAGTGTCCCCAGGGGGCCAAGAAGGCCAACAGCATCCTGGCCTGCATTAGGAATAGTGTGGCCAGCAAGAGCAGGGAAGTCATTGTGCCCCTGTACTCTGCATTGGTTAGGCCACACCTTGAGTCCTGTGTCCAGTTCTGGGCTCCTCAATTTAAGAAGGACATTGAGACACTTGAAGGTGTCCAGAGAAGGGCAACAAGGCTGGGGAGGGGCCTTGAGCACAGCTCTGTGAGGAGAGGCTGAGGGAGCTGGGGTTGTTTAGCCTGGAGAAGAGGAGGCTCAGGGGAGACCTCATTGCTCTCTACAACTACCTGAAAGGTGGTTGTAGCCAGGAAAGGGTTGGCCTCTTCTCCCTAGCAACCAGCACCAGAACAAGGGGACACAGTCTCAAGCTGCACCAGGGGAAGTTTAGGCTGGAGGTGAGGAGAAAGTTCTTCACCGAGAGAGTCATTCGCCATTGGAATGTGCTGCCCAGGGAGGTGGTGGAGTCACCGTCCCTGGAGGTGTTCAAGAGGGGACTGGATGTGGCACTTGGTGCCATGGTCTAGTCATGGGGTCTGTGGTGACAGGTTGGACTCGATGATCTTCGAGGTCTCTTCCAACCTTGGTGATACTGTGATATCCTAAGAAGTCCCTCCCCAGCCTTCCTGCAGGCAGAATTAGAGTTTTTTTCTCCCCAAGTAAGAAAAGTGCTGGAACTAAAAGCCACTTCAAACTAACATTTCCTGGTTTTATCTGAGCGTGAATTGGTTACCAAGTCATCTTGACCCAAAGGGGATGTTTAATTCGATGTCACCTTATTGTCACACATTAAAGAGACTATTTTTTCTTTCAGAAGTACAATATTAGAGCACTCTTTCTCCCAAGGAGTGGTCATCCTCCAGCCAACGATTTTGATTAAACTGAACCCATCTTTTCCAACTGAAATGAAGTCTATAATGAAACTGAATGGAGAAGCACTTTGAGTAGCTGATAGCTTTGACACTTCATTCTTTTAGGCTGAGTTAGAACCTGTAAGGGACCTCAAAGATCATTCAGTTCCAACCCCCCTACCATGGGCAGGGACACCTCACACTACAGCAGGTTGCTCACAGCCACAGCCAGCCTGGCTGCAAAAACCTCCAGGGATGAGGCTTCCACCACCTCCCTGGGCAGCCTGTGCCAGGCTCTCACCACCCTCATGGGGAAGAGCTTCTTCCTGTCATTCAATCTGAATCTACCTAGTTCTAGTTTTGCTCCATTCCCCCCAGTCCTATCCCTCCCTGACACCCTCAAAAGTCCCTCCCCAGCTTTCTTGTAGCCCCCTTCAGATACTGGAAGGCCACAGTAAGTTCTCCTCAGAGCCTTCTCTCCAGGCTGAACAGCCCCAACTCTCTCAATCTGTCTCCATAGCAGAGGAGCTCCAGCCCTGTGCTCAGCCTTGTGGCCCTTCTCAGGACACGCTCCAGCATGTTGCGAGAGACTAAAGCCTGTCTCTCCTGGTGACTCAACAAAGATAAAATCACTTGCTGTTTGTCCAGACAATAGCTGATGTGCGTTGGGCAGAGCCTCTGGAAGGACTCTTGGAAGGTGCAAAGATAACATTGCTGACGGGACTGCAGCTGGCCTACAGCAATGGCCCAAGGGCCCAGCATTCACACCTTCAGGACAAGATCATTTCCAGCCATCAGATACCCCAGGAAAGGACAATGGTTCCTGATGTGAAAAGAGTGTGTGGGTAGCTAGATGGAGCAGGAGGAGGCGGAGGCCTTCCCCCTCCATCCAGTGGCTGCCCAAACTCACCTGAGTACACAGAAAGATTTCCTGGGGAAAGATACCTGGACCTAAAGATGATTTCCCAGAACGATATCCTGGGGAACAACACCTGGACACTTGCCTAAGGGCTAAAAAACTGTATAAAAGACTGGAGCAACTGCTGGCTTGTAGGAGGAGAAAATTGGAGAAGCAAGATGCAGAAGAAAGCAGACAGCAGCACACGCTGGAAACATCCCGGGGCCAACACTGACTCTTCACCAACTCTGAAAACCCTCTCTCCGTGCTCTAAGTTCCGCCTGCTGCAACTCATGGAGCTGAAGAAGCTGCCCAGAGGACCTCATCCCTTCTACAGCCAAAGCCTCAGCACCCTTCCTCTACAGACCCAACATCTCCTGCAGCACCGTTTCTCTACAGACCCAACACCTCCTGCAGCGCCTTTCCTCCACAGACTCAAACTGTCTTGGGGGGTGAGGGGTGTGCTAATATAATTATTTCCCTCTTCTCCCTTTCTTCTCTCTCTTCCTATTCTCTCTCTCTCCCCTTCTGATCCCTCCACATTATTTCCCTCTTCTCCCTTTCTTCTCTCTCTTCCTATTATCTCTCTCTCCCCTTCTGATCCCTCCACTTTATTTATGTAATCAATAGTCTAGCTGTTGATATTTTGGCCTCGTTTGTGCCTCTAATTTCACAGCATGGGAATATTCATTAAAAACCTCAGTCTCTTTCCCTCTCCAGATCGAGACACATGTCCATAACACTCTTGGTATAGGGGCCCCAGAACTGGATGCAGTACTCCAGGTGGTGTCTCACTAGAGTGGAGTGGGAGAGTTATGAACAAACTGGCAATTCTCTTCAGGCTTTTTTTCTACTTATTGCAGTAAATACATATTTTCCCTTTCCAATCAAATACTGGGGCTCAAAAATTACAATAGATTTGTACCAGGACTTCATTAACCAGCTGCTCATCTCTCTTCTGTGGGTGAAGCTGAATAGCTTCACTGAGCTGACATTGTACAAAGCAGATGAATTCACTTGTTAGCTATTGAAAGAAACCTGCATTCTCTGTTTCCAATTATTCTGAGTTCATGGAGATACTCTTCATTTGCAGCAGCACTACTGGTAGTCTATTCAGTCTCCTCTTCACTATAGGGATTGTGGGTGTTGCATGCACAATATGAAGTACCTTCCCCCTCCCCCCTGAGTTTACTCAAGTATTTTACTCCCTGAATATTTGTTTCATTTAAATCATTCATTAGCTGATTGCTACTCTCTTCTGGGCCAGCTGAACCCAATGGGAAATGGGGATTTCAAAGGGCTACAATCCCAGCCAGTGTCTCTGAAGGTGCATGGATGAAACCCTTGCATGGGTCTGGATCTGCAGTGGAAGACGACTCGATTGGGAAGGTTACATTTTAGTTCCTGCTGGTAAACTTGACAAAACAACCAGCTAAAAAAGGGTTCCCTTTGGGTGTAAGGCTCCCCCACTGGACTCAGACTGCTTGAATAGCATTTTACACAGCAAATTACAAGCTGGGGAATCAACATTTGGTCTGCTGGAATGAGAGAGAGACCTGGAACAACATTACATTTCCTTTTATGCTTAATGACTCTTTAAACACACCCATGAAGAAATGAACTAGTTTTTTTTGCCAGTGAAAATTGTTTGTTAAGCTGGTTGCAGAGCTATGATATTTTTTTCCCCTTACTTACAAGCCTTAATATAGCATGAACACGGCTTTAAAGCTTGTGTTTGTTATTCAGGTGAGATAACAAGCTCTACTTTAAAGGTTTCACAACAGAACAAATGCTAAAACACTGAAAAACAACACAATTGCCATGTGCAGCAGTAATCAGCAGCGACAGGGAATTTTAAGAGCAAGCTCTGACTGTATTTGGAATTCTCTAACCTGAGTGAGACAGCAAAGACTCAAACACAAAGAACTGCTGCAGAGAGAACAAGATGATAACTGTGAGTTGCAAATAAAGAATACCTAATTTTGAACTCCTCAGCCCATTCTCCTCCCTTTTCTAATAAATAAATTAATTGGCTCTAGATGAGCCTTTTAGCATCTCAGCAGGAGTAAAGCTGGTTTTATTTACCTTGGTGTAAATCCACTGGAATTTTTAAGTGGCAGTTCCTTGCTTGTGTTGGGAAAGGATGAAAGTGGCCCACAAAGAGAATATTCAGCTTTCAGCAGTTCTAAACAAAGCTGAATCTTATCTACCTGAGAGAGATGCTTAGCTACTGAGATCGTGGCAGTGGTGTTGCGTTGTAGCTCATGTGCTTTCCCCTCTCAGCAATCAGGGTGGTAGACAGAGTTGGGTAGATCAGTGATATTCCATGGATTGCAATCCACAGGATTGTTTTTCTTTCAGCCAGTTCTAATTTGTTCACTTGAAGTAGATTATCCTGCTCTACTATCATCTGCAAAAGGGTTTGTCCTCAAAGCCTTCCAGGGCCCTAGGTATCTGCTTCACATGCAGACATAGCTGTGTCTCAGTCCCTATGAGACCAAGAACTAGTCCCAGGTATTATTTTATTCACAGGGAGTTAGGGGCTGGAAGAGAGCTCCAAAGATCATCAAGTCCAACGCTGCTGCCAGAGCAGGACCATAGAGTTTAGCACAGGTTGCACAGGAACACATCCAGATGGGTCTTGAAAGTCTCCAGAGAAGGAGACTCCACAACCTCTCTGGGCAGCCTGCTCCAGTGCTCTGTGACCTTCACAGTACAGAAGTTCCTCCTTATGTTGAGGTGGAACCTCCTGTGCTGTAGTTTATATCCACTGCTGCTTGTCCTATCCCAGGGAGCAAGAGAGCAGAGCCTGTCCCCTCCCTCTTGACCCCCAGGCCTCAGATATTTATGAACATTTATGAAATCCCCTCTCAGCCTTCTCTTCCCCAGACTAAAATGATAGATTTGCTGACACTATATAAAATACACTTAAAAACTGGTGGGTTTCATGTTGCTAAATCCCATGCAAAGATTCAAATCTACTCAGGAATTGGTCACCAAGGCTGGTGCCCAAGTCTGGAAGGTTTTTCCTTCTCCTTACTTGAAATTCAGTAGCCTCTGTACTCCACCATTAGTACTACAGAAGAATAAACTTTCAGTGAATATTCCTGTGGCTGCATTAACATTTTTCTTAGCAGCAGCACAGCTTATGAAGATGTTTCTCTTGCAGAAGAGCACAACTGAGAGGACCACTGTGATGTGATGCTCCGGGCTCACGGCTTCCTTCCAGCAAAAGCAGATGAGGCCTGGAGGGAGGTCATTGTGCCCCTGTACTCTGTGTTGGTTAGGCCACACCTGGAGTCCTGTGTCCAGTTCTGGGCCCCTCAGTTTAGGAAGGACATTGAAACACTTGAATGTGTCCAGAGAAGGGCAATAAGGCTGGGGAGAGCCCTTGAGCACAGCCCTGTGAAGAGATGCTGAGGGAGCTGGGGTTGCTTAGCCTGGAGAAGAGGAGGCTCAGGGGAGACCTCATTGCTCTCTACAACTACCTGAAAGGTGGTTGTAGCCGGGAAAGGGTTTGGCCTCTTCTCTCTAGCAACCAGCACCAGAACAGCTGGACACAGTCTCAAGCTGTGCCAGGGGAAGTTTAGGCTGGAGGTGAGGAGAAAGTTCTCCACCGAGAGAGTGATTCGCCATTGGAATGGGCTGCCCGGGGAGGTGGTGGAGTCACCGTCCCTGGAGGTGTTCAGGAGGGGATTGGACGTGGCACTTGGTGCCATGGTCTAGTCATGGGGTCTGTGGTGACAGGTTGGACTCGGTGATCTTTGAGGTCTCTTCCAACCTTAGTGATACTGTGGAGACACGACGCAATGGCAGCAGTTGGTGGAAGATATGGACAGAACACAAACCATAAGATTCCCAGCTCTAAGTAACTATCACATTTGTTTGGAACACATGCCCACGAGTATGTCACACAGAAGAGCAATAGATCTGGCCAAATCAGATAGCTGATGTTCTTTTGGAGAAAAAGGAAATTAAAAATGAAATAATTGAATAAAAGCAAAACAAAGAAAAGGGAAAAAAAATCTGACTGCCTTTCAGAAGTTCTTCCCCCCCCTTCTGGTTGATGTATTAGTGCTGGAAAGAGGTTAAGCTCTCGTGAAATTTGGGCATGGGAAACTAAATGTCATTTGGAACTGCCTTGTTCCTGCATAAATCTCATTGCTAATGCACAGATCCAGGACTACACAGCCTGCAAACCACAGCTGGAGTAATCCTTTCCAGGGGAAGGCCTGCTGCTGCTTGTTGGGTGTTTTTCACAGAACTCTCAGGGTTGTAAAGGACCTCAAAGATCATCCACTTCCAACCTCCCCCCGCCAGGGACAAGGACACAGCATCACAGAATCACCAAGGTTGGAAGAGACCTCAAAGATCATCAAGTCCGATCTGTCACCACAGACCTCATGACTAAACCATTGCACCAAGTGCCATGTCCAATCCCCTCTTGAACTTCACCTCCAGGGAAGCTAACTCCACCACCTCCCTGGGCAGCACATTCCAATGGCTAACAACTCTCTCGGTGAACAACTTTCTCTTCACCTTGAGCCTAAACCTCCCCTGGCACAGCTTGAGACTATGTCCTCTTGTTCTGGTGCTGGTTGCCTGGGAGAAGAGACCAAACCCCTCCTGACTACAACCTCCTTCAGGTGGTTGTATACAGCAGTAAGGTCTCCCCTGAGCCTCCTCTTCTCCAGGCTAAACAGCCCCAGCTCCCTCAGCCTCTCCTCACAGGGCTTCTGCTCAAGGCTGCTCCCCAGCCTCGTTGCCCTTCTCTGGACACATTCAAGTCTCTCAATGTTCTTCTTAAACTGAGGGGCCCAGAACTGGACACAGTACTCCCACTCCATCCCTCCTTTAATTCTAATAAGAACCAAAATATATCCACAAGGGGAAAATTAGCATTCAAGTGAAATTCAGAAAGACCCAGTTGCCCTGAGGTTCTCTCAACATGTCTCTGCTCTGCCAAAATATGATCACTCCTCCCTGTAGACCTTATACAATCCTTTATCGCTGTTATCACTTCTTTTTTGCCCCATCCCCTGACAAATTCTACACTGTAGGATTTGAAATCTTCAGCTGTTTTGTTGTTTGGGGTTTCTTCCTCCCCCTCCAATGCCAGTCATGTGCCTGTTATTCTAGTAATATCCTACTTGTCCTTGAAAAGTATGGAAGTCCAACTCAGCACTCTTGCTGTGCTCCTAGCATTTGTTTAGAGAAGACAGAGAGAGCACAACATGCACAGGCCAAGGACAGATTTTTCACTCCCAGCCAGCTTTTACTGGATATCTTCTGGTACTTTTCATTGTGAAACAACTGATGCATTACCTCGGGAAGCAGCAGGTTACCTTGGGTGCTCCGTACTCTCGCTATCTAAAAGGAAATTGGCCTGATAATTTTCCCCTCTTAGTAGCACGTCTCTCTCTTTTCACACATGAAACAGGGAAGGTTCAAGGACAAGGCAAACGACTCCCAGAATTTCAGCATTCCAAGTACTAACTGGTAAAAAACAGAGGAGACAAAATGGGTCACCTCTTTGAGGCCAGTTCTGCTACTTCTATTGATGTTTAATAAAGCCCTATCGTCTGTCAGCTTCAGGGGATATGAATTCCTGTATTCAGTGAAAGAAACACTAACCAGAATCCCCTACAATTAGGACTTTCAAAGGGAAAGGGCCCTTCAGGAAAGATTTCCCTTTACTACAAAGCCCTGGTGCTCTCTGCTCGGTGGTAATGTTACAGCCAGACGTTGACTGACATGCTGGGCACTGATTGGGCTTTCTGGTAAAGACAGAAGGAACTGCTTTCACTAAATGCTTGAATAAAGCTACCGCAGATGCTTTGGGTGATGGATGAAAACGAACTATTAGAGGTTAAGCACTTAAACTTTGGATCACCACTTTACACACGCTACTTAAATCTCATTAGCATAGCAAAGCTTCACTCAGCAAATGGTACTGTTTTCTCTTGCCAGCAATTTCAGGTCGTGGCTTGAAACAAGATGATGAGGGCCAACCTCTTTTCGATGGTGCTCAATAACAGGACGAGAAACAGCAGATACAAGCTTGAACATACCCTGATAAAATTAACCAGGTTGAAAAAGACCTTTCAGATAATCAAGTCCAACCTAACGCCCAACACCATCTTATCTTCTTTACAGTGAGGATGATGCAGCACTGGAACAGGCTGCCCAGAAAGGTTGTGGAGTCTCCTTCTCTGGACGCATTCAAAACCCATCTGGATGCATTCCTGTGCAGATCACCCTGGGTGACCCTGCTTTGGCGGGGGGGGGGGGGGGGGGGGGGTGGGGGGGGGGGGTGGGGGGGTGGATTGGGATCTCTGGAGGTCCCTTTCAGCTTCCATTGTATTGTGTAAATTCTTCACAGAGAGAGTCATTTGCCATTGGAATGGGCTGCCCAGGGAGGCGGTGGAGTCAACATCCCTGGAGGTGTTCAAGAGGAGATTGGATGTGGCACTTGGTGCCATGGCGTAGTCATGGGGTCTGTGGTGACAGGTTGGACTGGATGCTCTTCGAGGTCTCTTCCAACCTTAGTGATAGTGTGATTTAGAGAGTCTTTTCAGTTCTTGTTTGGCCTCACAAGATCAATAAAAAGTATTAATGATGTAGACTAGAAAATGAGTTAATCCAAAAGATAGTTTTCTCTTGGAAATTCATGTGCTGTGATAGGTTTTTTCTTTTGGAGGAGACAAAGATCTCGAGGAAAATCCCAGTAAAAAGCAGTCCACACTGAGGGAGAAATAGTACTTTGCAAAGAACGAGAAGGAGCCAGAGCAGAAGTTAGAACATAATTAGTATTCACGTTGTAAAGGCAAACAAAAGAGTTTCTGCTGATGGCTTCAGGCATCCCCTGTGGGCTGAATGCCCAAAAAAGTAAGACACATACCCGCTTCTACCTCAGGAGCAGTAGCAGAGAGCACTGCTGTTTAGGGTAGATAGAAAAATAAGACGAGCTAAATATTAACATTTCAAGAAAACAAAAGCCACAGGAGAGCACTGATGGTCTCTTTAGCCTACTGAGTGTTTTAATGGAGAGGTTTATGCACTCGGAATGAATCACTATTATTTATTGCCTCGGAGCACGATGGGATGATGTGATAAGGAAGGGCTGAAGACTTTGTATTTCCCTTCTAGCATCTCTCTCTTCCTTAACAGCTGGAAAAATTAATACACGCTGAATCTTGGCAATAAGGAGGCTTCAGCAAGCCGGAGCGCTGAGAAATAGGAAAGACAAACAAATTTTGCATTTAAAAAGGTGAGGAATGGTCCATTCGTGCCACTTATAGACGTAAATGTCAGTGTCAAAGAAGTCAATGGAAGTTGCTTGTAAAGAGCCAGCTTCTCTGGAGAGCTCATTCTTTCAGCAGCACCACAATGCTGCAGCCAGACATCTAGTGGAATCTTATGGAAATCTGTCCTTTTGCACTGAGGTGTAAGAGAGGGAATTGTTGAATAGGAGGGTGATTGGTTTTGTTTGCTTAATCACCCTTTTTCGACCTTGATGGCTCCTCTATTTCCTTCAAAATGCTTATTACATATACTAGTACTCTGCAGCTTACTTTGGCCTTTCAGTACAAGTATTTGGAGGTTCCTTCTCCTAAACTGCAGGCATATTGATAGCTGTAGACAGCACAAGACTGTTTTGGAAGAGTTTGGCAGCAAAGAGTGCCTCATCTCCGAAAACGAAGAGTGCCACTAACTGATCTTGCAAGCTCCTGTGGAGAGCAGCAATAGCTTTGGGCGATGCCTCTACAAGTATCTCTGACTTCAGCATCGTAGAATGGTTTGGGTTAGAAGGGACCTTTAAAGGCCATGTAGGCCAACATCCCTGCAGTCGGCACAGACATCTGTGACTAGATCAAGTTGCTCAGAGCCCCAGACAGCCTGACCTTGAACGTATCCAAGGATGTGGCAACCTATTTTTCTTTCTGCATCCTATTGGTCTTCCTGCTTCCACAGCCACCCAGGAGAAAGCAAGCCTGGGCTTGCTGGTGGAGGCTGCACAACACGTGTGCTGGCTGACCTCACAGGTTTACACCTGAGAGACAGTTTTTAAAAGGCTTTGTAGTGGCAGTGCTGGAAGAAGATATGGAAGGAGGAATATGAGACCTTGCACAAGGTTTGGAGGCATTTGGACCATGGTTAGCCTTGGTATTACCCCCACTGAATGACTCGAGCCACAAATGTATTAGCAGCTCAGGCTAGCAGACTCTCACCTCGGAACACTCAACTCAAGCCCTAAATGCACCCTCAGTCCTGGTTAGCAGCACAGCACTAGCACGATGCTGGTCCCTTTAAATATGGTGATTGCCTATAGCTGTGCAGTTAAGATATCAGTCGAGTACACTTTAATTAGCCCAGAGGAAATCACAGTAGGGATGAAATGAGCTGGGTTGTTATTCTTCTGGGGGTTTTTTTGCTAGCAGCAAATAAAAGCATGTAATTAGCTTTTTTAAAGGCATTTCCAGGATCTTAAGGTTATCATAACTGTAAACAATAATATATTTATCTAATCTGAGAGTGGCACTTGAAATATAGTTTAGTTCTGAACGGGAAACATTAAAATTACAATTGGTCTACAGGTTTTTGGAGAACTGTGTTTGGGTTGAACTCTTGCAGCTTGGCAGCAGTCACATCACAGAACTGGTAGGGTTGGAAGGGACCTCAAGGATCATCCAGCTCCAAGAAAGAAGAGAGCTTCAAAGTTCCTCCAAGCAATAAATGCCTGACTTCTAGATTTGCTCTAGCAGTGTCAAAATAGTGCCTTAACATAAACCAAAAAGCTTTTATTTGGATTCATTCCACTTCATTTATATTGCATTGGCTTGAATAATAGATTTAGTACGTGCAGCATGACATAATTCAAGCTCTGAAAGACTAAGATTTACCAAAATAATGCTATATAAAAATTTTAACCACTTCCAAAAGGGTGATTTTGGTATAGCTGGGGAAAAAAAGGATCTGCTGAATTCATTTTGAGGAGTTCCACCCCCACCTCCCTATTTTTCACGTCATAATCTGCCATGCCAGTTTCCAACTACTAGATTCCACTCCACTCCTGCTATCTCTATGCCATATGAATCTTTGCAGCTCGGCTTTCCTTTCAGTGATGGTGATGCCACTCAGGAATTCTTCAATGAAATTACATTAGCATGGTCCAAAGAATTGGATCAGAAGTACTTTATGGTGGGAACCCTATCCCCAAAGGTTTTAAGGCTAGGCTGGACTGGGCTCTGGGCAACTTGATCTGGTGTGAGGTGTCCCTGCCCATGGTGGAAGGGCTGGAACTGGATTATCTTTGAGGTTCCTTCCAATTGAGGTCCCTTCCTACTCTGACAGTTCTGTGATTCTGTGAACTGTGCTAACTTCCTCCTACAGGCTGTACCTGAAGGGCACATCCCAAAGCTGCCACCTTAAGAAAGTCTCGTGGGTGGATTTGAAACCAAGAATTGGGGAAACAGTTTGGAAGGGGAATTAGACTGGAAGTGAACAGCCAGAGGCAACAACTGCAAAATGGCTTTATCAAAGAAATCTTTCATGGGAGAGAGTTGTACCATGAGCATCTTATCAGATAACTGACCCTAACCTGTGGCAAACCGAAGCTGGAGCCAAGGGAAAATCTTCTTCAAGAGGATTAAACAGAATTTCAACAAGAAAGCTGGGTTGCTATTTTCCAGAGAAAGCATGGTGCAAATTAAGTCTCTGAAGGAAAATTATCACCAACAGGTTCCTTAAAAAGGAATATTGTCCCTTTAATGGAAAGCCCCTCGGTGCTTAAGGAATCCATATTACAAACTTAATGGGACATGGAGAATGAAGTGCTGGTCTCCCATTGAGCTCACTATTGGTCTTTGCCTTTGCATTTCATCTAAGCCCTGCACTGAATTACACCCAATGCCAGCTTTCTATTTGGAGCACTGCAGGAACCAGCAGCCGTAGGTACCAGGACTTTTGCTTCTAAAAGTCCAATTTTCGATAGCATTTACATTCTTACTGTTAATCACCTGCTGTACTATGAGGGCTATCCAAAAAGCTATTCTCTCCTCCAAGAAATATCTATTAGGAATCACTTTCCTGCTTCCACGTGGGTACCCAGATGAAGTTTCACACCTCACCTCCAACAGGAAAATCAGTTTCATTTATTCATGTATTTTCCAAGGTAGACAGACAGAATTAACCGTCAGACAAATGCACTCACTGCCAGCACTACAAGGGGAATTGAGTTTGTGATGGGTCCTGATCAGAGGGATCAGCCCTGAGTGCTTTGGACAGGAACATTGCAATTCATATACAGTACATGTCTGTCTTGCAAGCATCAGCATCATACACTTGTATTCTTCCTCAGTGACAGTGCAGGGTGGGGGTTGAATGCTTTTGCCACACAGAACCAACACATCCAGAGCTGAATGGAACATTCTGGCTCTCTTTTTTTTTTTTTTTTTTTTTTAGGTGAAAATTAAATCCTGTTTCAATAATCCAAGATTTGTGGGTGCTGAGTAGCTACAGAAACGCCAATTCCCCACTGAGACTGGTGCAGTTAGACGCTAAAAAAAAAAAAGGCTTTGGGACATCCAGGATCATTACTACAGCCTAGCCAGAAATCAGTGGCTGGCAGAAGAGTAACCAACACAATTTTACCCATAAAAACCCTCTCAGCATGAATGCTTTTTGTCACTAGACTCCAATAACTCAGACCTGACTTTGCAGACTGAAAGCCTTAAAAGGCAACTGTCTCCAAAGGGAATCGCTGGCTTGGTGACCACTGATGTTGAACCCCACAAAGCTTCCTCCCCTGAGGCAGATTTCCCGGTGAGGGGGTCCTCCAGCTGCCCATGCATCACTCAGACAAAACCCCCTTCACTTCTTACATCCCCAGCAGCAAATTGCACACAATCAGCGACTGTTGAACATCAGATTCCAGATGGAATAACCTAATGAACTTTCCCACACATCACTCTGACCTTTTCTCAATAAATGCAGTGAAGGCTGAATTATATTTTTCTCCCCCCACCTTGGATGAAAAACACTTACTCAACTTGCAGGAATTCCATTAGAGATGACAGCATAAGAAGACCCTCACAAGATTGTGAGCTACCTGCAATCATTTCCTTGCAAAAACAACACTAAATTCCTGTCCCATCGGTGTGTTTTGATAACACCATCCTGGTAACATCTGCATCCCTGCAGAGCAGATGCTGCTGTACGACCCTGATACTGCACTCACACTTCACTTCTTTGCTATGTAAGAAGCTGCAAATATCAGGCTTTATTTTGGGGGTTAGCAGAGAAAGAAGGGAGAGAACAGCATACTGCTTTTACCCAAAATCGTGACTGCTCCTCTGGAAACTCACCCCCAGAGAGGATGAGATAAAGGCATCAGTGCTGAAGGGTATTTCCAAGTTCAGCAGCTGAGAGGCCAAGTGCCTCACAAAGCCAAATGAGATGCCAGCTCCACTGAGCTGCTGTGTGTGGCAGAGAGATTGTGCAGTGCAAGCTGATAACCATAGGAAATCTATAGGGTTGGGTTTTTTATCCCTGATGCAGCTCTCCCGTGCAGCTTTCTAGTTTGTGGCATTACCTGTCTGCAGCAGGTGCAGGTGAAAAATCCAAATGGACGTCAAGTCTCGGCCTCTAATTGCCAGCAATGCATTTCCAGCCCGAATGCCTGTTTTAAGCCACAGAATCAGCCAGGTTGGGAGAGACCTCCAAGACCATCAAGTTCAACCGATCACCCAACCCTAACTAATCAACTTGACCATAGCACTAAGTGCCTCATTCAGTCTTAAACGCCTCCAGGGACGTCGACCTCACCACCTCCCTGGGCAGCATATCCCAATGGGCAATCTCCCTTTCTGTGAAGGACTTCTGTCAGGACAGTGAGAGTATTTAGCCCTTTTAAGTTCTGTGTGTGCTTCAAGTAAAGCCACTACACATCAGCTTAGTGTCTTTCTTCATTCGGTGACACAAAGGTCAGTGCTGTGAGATACGTTTGATTTCACAGTTCGGCTAATTAATTTGCTCATGTCTGAGCGTACACCGTCAGCGTTGCTTTTGGAGTAGTACTACCAAAGCCAGAGATTAATTTACATGGTACAGTGCATCTGGAATAATTATTACCCCCACAGAATTGTTATTGAGGGGAAGAGAGAAGCTTCCTACTGTGATAAGAGGGCTCTGCTGTGGTTTTACCGGCTGAAAACCTCTACGTGGACTAAATAGCAAAAGCTTCTTGCAGCACGCGTTCCAAAAGACCATCAAGCTGTCGCAATACCAAAGTTGTTTCTCCGGTTTAATTCTCGGCAAATTATGTTGATGGGCTAGAAAAACAAACCTCAAACCATTCCTATTTCTCCAACAATATTAGCAGCCACTTCACCAATCAACATCAATTAATACAGCAGCAGCTTTCTGACTGCTGAAGAGCGTTGCTGGGCCCCCTGGTTTGCCAAACAAGGCTTGCTGTAAAGACGTGCTTGAAAAGCGCCAGGAGCACAGGTGCAGAATGCAAAAAGATTTTAGGGAGACAACAAAGAGTGATTTGAAGCAGCTTGCACAAGCTAGTTAAGCAGTTTGAGGTCTGGACAACTGATTGACCACAAAGGGAGCAGTATCTCTGTCTCTCTTTTTCGTTTTTCTCTCCTGCCTTTGAGAGCTGAGCTAAATTCTCTGGTTCCAGTTCTTGAGTCTTTGATTTGCTGGGAGCCCTTTGCTTTGACTGACTTATTAGCTCTTTTCACTACACTTTGTGAAGCAATCATTCTTGCCTTCCTCTTTGGACATCTAATTCCTACACATCTCCCCTGTTTCTGTAACCTGCTGCTTGTTCAGGGAGGGATTCCACATGATCCATGCAGTCTCTCTCATATTTATCTGGAATGTGTTGCTAGAGGTGTTCAAGAAACATGTGGACATGACGCTTTGGGACAAGGTTTTATGGCTGTGGTGGTCTTAAGTTGATGGTAGAATTCAATGACTTTAGAGGTCTTTTCCAACCAAAACAATTTTCTGATTTTCCAGCACTTATGAACCTGGAAGTTCATAAACTGTGTGGTGCCACAGTGATCTTAGCTGTAGGTGTTCCTTCTTCCTACCAGTTGGGTGTACCCAGTGGGGAATTCTGAGTTAAAGCTCAAAACAGTGTGGTGCTTCTACTCACCAGCATCCTCAGCATCCCACTGGTGATACAGATGGAAACAGGGCAAGGCCTGAAGACAGGCCCCAAGGGTAAAAGTGTTTAAAGGTGGGAGATGGGATCTTAAACAGATCTCAACCAACACAAGAGATTAAAATAAAAAGAGCCAATTTTTTAAGTCTCTGGAGTTCCCTGATGTAGATGCAAGCAGTAGACAAGTGAAATGAAGTAAAAGCCAGGACGCCAATGATTACACTTTGCTAATTAACTTCGGGAAGAATTTGAACAGCCCTCCTCTAGTCGAGTGAGCTGAGAACAGGTTAAGACCAATAAGTTTTAGCTGGGTAATTGGCGGATCAGAGAGCAAGTAATTTGCAACCAATTTGAAACCGCTAAGATTAGCAGAATGCTCCACACCCCTTCCAACTCCCTTGGGCACTGCATCACCATCCTGCTGACCCAAGCAAGGCTTATATTCACCCTTTTTCACAGGAGCAACAAGAAATATATTCCTAGTAGAAAACACTAAGCCGATGGACATTTCCTGTCCTGCAGCTCTGCCAGTGCAGGCAATTTACCGGCAGCAGTGTTTCAGGTGTTAGCAGCTTGAACATCTCACAATAGGGGAGTTTTGGGATGTTCCTCCACGATGTCCCCATGACAAAAGAGTCTTTGTGTGCTACAGGAGCTCAGAACTCCTAGAAGGGAGATGGCCTGGGCTGAAAGGCTGTAGCAAGCAGGAAGTAAGAGTAACCAGACCAACGTTTCTGCGTCAGTATTCCTTATCTGCAAGGATGTAAATAACAACATTGGACGGCTTTTAGGGACTACAGTAAGTATTTCTGCAACTTCCATATGAAAATAGCCACTATGCAGCTCAGAGAAGTGATGGGGGGGCAAAAGCATCTTATAAAACAGGCTGAGAAAGACTTTTTGTCTCCCTCTCTTCCTCGCGTTGGCAAAGTCAAAGAAGAGTAAAATGAAATAAATACATAACCTGTAAAAAGGAATCATTGACAACAGACTGTTATTAAGCATCTTGATCATATAGAATTGCTTTGCTTGGAAAAAGACACCCAAGATCAAGTCCAACCATCAACCTAAGCCCACCACGGCCTTTAAACCATGCTCCCAAGTGCCATGTTCACACATTCCTTAAACACCTCCAGGGATGGTGACTCCACCACCTCCCTGGGCAACCTATTTCAGTGCCTGACTGCTCTTTCAGTCTTCTCACAGGAGCCACAGCCAGTTCTTGATCTCTAGGATTTATGCCTTTTTACCTCAAGTCTGAGGAAAAGGTTATTTGCAAGCATAATTTGTCCAATTTTGACCCCATTCTTAGGGTCAAGCATAACACTGTGGTGAGCTTCATTTTACTGCCACAGGGAAATCAACAACTGACTGCTCATCAGAAGAAATGTAGCATTCACCCTGTTGAAAATGAACTGGTTAAGTGAATTGGAGAATTTGAAGATTAAGTTATTTATTAACAGTGCTTAGGTGCCACAAAGTTGAATGCAGACCCTTCAAAGAGGGGAAAAAAGAGAGAATCATTCTGTATGGAATATGGACCCATCCTTCCACTCAAGCCTTCTCTATAGCTTCCAGGAATCTTGAAAGCTTAAACACAGCTGGGAAAAAAAAAAAAAAGATACTTAATCTTTGTTCTTGATTGTAAATGCACAAGAAATGGCTTGGGGTCCCCAAAGCAAAAGGGGAAATACTGGAATTAATCAGAGTTTCTGTTGTGCAAATTTGCTTTGTTTGGAAGAGGAAAGGAAGGTGGTAGAGCTCTCTGGTGCAATGTCTTTACCCAAGGTGTTCCATCATAACTGCAGCAGAAAATAGGCAAAACACAACTTCACCTCCACTACTCAATCCCTCTTCCATAGTACACCTACTCCCTTCTTCTACCATAGTACACCTGGACCTTTAGCATCTTCAAGTCTTCACTCTTGGAAGAGTGGAATGAATGAAGCTGGATGTGGGGAGATTCAGGCTAGATGTGAGGAAGAAGTTCTTCACCATGAGAGTGGTAAAGCCCTGGAATGGGTTGTCCAAGGAGGTGGTTGGGGCCCCATCCCTGGAGGTGTTTAAGACCAGGCTGGATGAGGCTCTGTCCAGCCTGATCTCGTGTAGGGTGTTCCTGCCCATGGCAGGGGGGTTGGAACTAGATGATCCTTGTGGTCCCTTCCAACCCTGACTGATACTGTGATACTATACTATGATACTCTCCAGCAAGGCTACAGCTGGCACAGACACCATCTCCCAGTCTCCAACACATTCAATACATAATCACAGAAGTGTTTTGGTTGGAAACATCATCAAGCCCAACCATCAGCCCAGCACCATCATGGGCATGAAACCATGTCCCAAACTGTCACATCCACCCATTTTTTGGAACACCTCCAGGGATGGTGACTCCACCACCTTCCTGGGCAGCCTGTTCCACTGCCTGACCACTCTTGCAGGAACAACAGTTTTCCTAATATCCAATCTAAATAAAGTACAAACCTCTCTGCTGTGTTCCAAGTGCTTCCCAGGTCAGGCACAACCAGCTGCTGCTTTCCTCACCCAGCTAGTCAAGAGAGCAAATGCACTTGCCTTAAATAGGCTTTCAGCCCACAGGTTCAGGGAGGATTAATTAGGAGGGGCACACAGATGAAGAGAGAAAAGGAGAACCTTCCCTGTAGGCAAAGGCTGCTAGATTTGGGAATTTTCAGCCTGGAGAAGAGAAGACTTCATGGAGACCTTAGAGAAGCCTTCAAGTACTTGAAGGGGGCCTATAAGAAAGCCAGGAAGAGTCTTTGTAAGGGCTTGTAGTGATAGGACAAGAGGGAACTGACTTAAGCTTGAGGAAGGTAGATTTAGACTGGATATTAGGAAGAAATTCTTGGCAGGGAGGGTGGGGAGACACTGAAACAGGTTGCCCAGGGAGTTTGTGGATGCTCCCTCCCCAGAGGCATCCAAGATCAGGTTGGATGAGGCCTTAAGCAAGCAACCTGGGCTAGTGGGAGGCGTCCCTGCCCCTGGCAGAGAGGTTGGAATGAGATAATCTTCCAATTCCCTTCCAACCCAAACCATTTTATCAGTCTCTGAATTCGATGAATCTATGAAATTGAGGGGAATCCAAGTCTCCTGTGTAAATGTGGATCTCAACCAGCAAGGTGAAAGCACAATGTGGAGTGTGGTAATGAAGGGTATAGATAATTATAGCCACACAAAGGCCAATGACAGGCTGCTGCCTGAAAAGTCTCCGAGACAGACACCTAAATATTCATCTCTATGTACAGAGTGTGGGAGCTGCATGCACATCATAGAACCAGAACTGTAAGGGTTGGAAGGGACCTGAAGAATCAACCAGTTCCAAACTCCCTGCCATGGCCAGGGACACCTCACACTACAGCAGGTTGCTCACAGCCACATCCAGCCTGGCTGCAAACACCTCCAGGCATGAGGCTTCCACCACCTCCCTGGGCAACCTGTGCCAGGCTCTCACCACCCTCCTGAGGAAGAACTTCTTCCTAACATCTAATCTGAATCTACCCACTTCTGGTTTTGCTCCATTCCCCCCAGTCCTATCACTCCCTGACACATTCATAAGTCCCTCTCCAGCTTTCCTGTAGTCCCCTTCAGATATTGGAAGGCCACAATTAGGTCTCCTCGGAGCCTTCTCTTCTCCAAACTGAACAGCCCCAACTCTCTCATCACATAGATCTGACAATTATCTGTGCTTGTTTCTAGAATATGATCTTTTTCTAGCAGCCCAGCCTCCCAGTGGAAGTCAAATGAGCAGCTTGTTGTTCCTTCTGATCCTTTGATTAACTCATTGCTTACAAACACCTCCCACCCACTTTGCTAAGGGCCATCCATTAGACTTAATGTTGATTCCCAGGCCTGTCATGTTCTTCATGGTTCTTTGCATTCGAGCAGGGTGTTAACAATAGGCATTTAAAATCCCTGAATGCTGGATTTAATGACCACAGTGCAGCTGTGTGAACCTGACTGAGAATGCTCTGCCTGGCGATGGTGCACGGAGCACATTTTGCATCTCTCATGTTCTCAGTGTTTCATTTGAGAGCAGATCAGACCAAAAGCTGAGATCATTGAATGCAGAGCTAATAAACTGGGTTGAATGAGCTGTGATATTGATCCACTGCCCAGAGAGTATGTACCACTACCACAAATAGTGTGTTTAGTACTGGTGCATACAGCACCTTGAGAGCATAAGCTGGGACTCAGGCTGCAGCTGTGGTTGGGTTGGAATTACCAGGGCAGAACTGGTTAAAGTGTGATACTGGTTTGCAAAAGCAAGTTCTGTGCTCAGAGCTGTTCTTTCTGTTTGCCCTCTGTATGACTGCCTCCAAGAAATACTCTGTTGATCAAAAAAAATAGCTGTCTTTGCATTTGAGATGTCAGATATTAGGGCTGGATCAGCCACCAGCTGAGTGCCTTCTCCATGAACCCCTCTGCCTTCCCAAAGGGAAGAGAAAGGAAAGAAGGCAGAGAGACTGATGGGGTGGGAAAGAAACTAACCCAGCTGGGATGGGAAGAAGAACAATGCCATGGGACAGAGACAGAAACCAAGAGCCAAGCCAAGCCCTGATGGCAATGAGGGCACCACTGGCACCACTGATGCTGGGGGCAGGCACTGGGCAAGGCCCAGCTTGGACTCAGCAGCAGGTGGGAACCAGATTCAGGAGCTGGATTCTGGAACTGGATACAGGAGTGCATGGATCAATATGAAATGCAGAAGGGACAGAGTGCTGCTGGGACAGCAACAGGGACAACCCATCCCTGCAGGTGTTTAAGACCAGGCTGGATGAGGCTTTGGCCAGTCTGATCTAGTGCAGGGTGTCCCTGCCCATGGCAGGGGGGTTGGAACTAGATGATCCTTGTGGTCCCTTCCAACCCTGACTGATACTATGATACTATGACAGCAGCCAGGGAAGAAGAGGCTTGGCCCTAGGGATCCCTCAGCTGGCTCCTGAAGACGCCCTCCAGGGGCTGCAATCCTTTGGTGGGCAATTGAGGCTCCCTTGTCCTGGCTGCTCCTCCCCACAGCTGCCACCTCTGCTTTCCTGGTGCTGGTCTTTTCTCACAGGTAATCACTGGCAGAACAAGAGGGAAGGGCCCCAAGCTGTGTCTGGGTAGGTTTAGGCTGGACATAAGGTAATTTTTTTTCCCCAGCAAGAGCAGTCAGGCACCGGAATGTGCTGCCCAGGGAGGTGGTGGAGTCACCAACCTCGGATGTGGTTAAAGGTCATTTAGATGTGTTGCCTGTGGGCATGGTTTAGGGGTGAACTTTGCAGAGCAGAGTTCTGGGTTGGACTTGGTGATCCTGAGGCCCTTTTCCAACTTGAAGCTTTCTGTGATAAATTACCGTAAAAATAGATGGGGACAGAGCTGGGTACTGAGCGAGCACCACTTGATCTGCATCCAAAGCACTGTGCCATGCTTTTATGTGCTTGGTTTGCTCAAAGTGTAGAAGAATATGAACTGAGTGCCTAATTAAAATGAAGTGTAACTCATAAGGGTTTATTTACACTGCAGTGCACTTGCCAGATTATTCGTTACGTCCCTCTCAGTACCTTATCATTTAGTTATAGTGCACTGGAACTGCCACTTAAAAAGAAACTGTAACATCTTCTTTCTTTTATTTGTGTCCAGAGCCCTAACCATCTGCTTTATGGGGCTTCATCACTTTCCATATCATGCTACTAACCTCACTGAAGCTCTAACTGAACATGTGATTTAACTAATAAAAATGAGCCCATGTTCATAGAGTCATAGAATCAACCAGGTTGGAAAAGACCTCAGAGATCATCAAGTCCAACTTATTACCTAATACCTAACACCTCCTGACCACTAAACCATGGTTCAAGTGCCACGTCCAGCAACCAGCACCAGAACAGGGGGACGCGGTCTCGAGCTGCACCAGGGGAAGTTTAGGCTGGAGGTGAGGAGAAAGTTCTTCACCCAGAGAGTGATTCGCCATTGGAATGGGCTGCCCGGGGAGGTGGTGGAGTCACTGTCCCTGGAGGTGTTCAGGAGGGGATTGGACGTGGCACTTGGTGCCATGGTCTAGTCATGGGGTCTGTGGTGACAGGTTGGACTTGATGATCTTCGAGGTCTCTTCCAACCTTAGCGATACTGTGATACTGTGATACTGTCCTGTGATACCACCTCCCTGGGCAGCACATTCCAAGGGCAAATTACTCTTTCTGGGAAGAACTTTCTCCTCACCTCCAGCCTAAACTTCCCCTGGTGCAGCTTGAGGCTGTGTCCTCTTGTTCTGGTGCTGCTTGCCTGGCAGAAGAGACCAACCCCCACCTGGCTACTACCTCCCTCCAGAGAGCAATAAGGTCTCCCCTGAGCCTCCTCTTCTTGAGGCCCACAGAGCCCCTTCTCTCTCTCTCTTGTGGATGATCTTTCTAGTCACTCTTCAATTTGTAGTACAAATCAAAGGCAAATGACACCCATCCTCTGCAATTAGCCACTTCAAGCTGTCATCCTCACCGCCGGATCAGCACGCAGGCAGCTAGCCTTTGTTCAGCCTGAAGGATTTTGCTTTGCTTCTAATTGCATCTGGTTATGACAAACTACTGAATCCCAAATTTCAACCAGAAAGCAGCAGACTCCTTAAAGTGATGGGGAAAGACAGCAAATCTGCATAGCCTTTGAAGAACTGTCTTGGAAGAGGTGGAGGGGGAAGTAACAGGTGCAGTGCCCATAGTGGCATGGTGAAGATGTTCCAGCCTCGTGAAAAATCATTACAACCCACTGGTTACTATTGTAAATACAAGGTGGGATTAAGAGTGTGACTGGGAGGCAATTAAACACTGAATTTTCCCAGCAGCATGGAAAAGAAGAGCATTTTCCTCAAGCTAAACTCATCTCATAGAGGAAACATCGTGCTACCTCACCCACTGAACATCAAAACAGGAGGATTTCGAGCTCCGTCGCAGAGGTTGCAGTGTGCAAGGGGGGGAAAAAAAAAACACACTAATAAAATAACTAAAATAAAGTGGGTCAAAAATGTTTGCTTCAAAACCTGGCATCTCTAAACAGGAAGGGGAATTGCTAATCCATGAGCAGGGTAGGTCCCTGCTGCAGCCAATTGCTTTTCTCCTCGCTGCTTTGTAATGGTTGCCACTGGCACCAAGCAGAGGACACAGCCTCAGGCTGCGCTGGGGGAGGTTTAGGCTAGATGTTAGGAAGAAGTTCTTCCTAGAAAGAGAAACTGGCCATTGGAATGTGCTGCCCAGGGAGGTGGTGGAGTTGTCATCACTGGAGGAGACTTAATGGGGTGCTTGGTGCCATGGTTTAGTTGGTTAGATGATGTTGGGTGGTAGGTTGGACTCAATGATCTCGAAGGTATCTTCCAACCTGGTTTATTCTATTCAATTCTAATTCTATTCAATTCTATTCTATTCTATTCTATTCTATTCTATTCTATTCTATTCTATTCTATGCTATTCTATTCTATTCTATGCTATGCTATGCTATGCTATGCTATGTTATGCTATGCTAAGCTATGCTGTGCTACTCCTATCCTATCCTATCCTATCCTATCCTATCCTATCCTATCCTATCCTATCCTATCCTATCCTATCCTATCCTATCCTATCCTATCCTATCCTATCCTATCCTATCCTATCCTATCCTATCCTATCCCATCCTATCCTACTTCTATTCTATTCTATTCTATTCTATTCTTTCTATTCTATTCTATTCCAGTATCTGAAGGGGGCTACAAGAAAGCTGGGGAGGGACTTTTGAGGGTGTCAGGGAGTGATAGGAGTAGGGGGAATGAAAAAAAAAACAACAAACAAACTAGAACTGGGTAGATTCAGATTGGATGTCAGGAAGAAGTTGTTCCCCATGAGGGTGGTGAGAGACTGGCACAGGTTGCCCAGGGAGGTGGTGGAAGCCTCATCCCTGGAGATTTTGAAGGTCAGGCTGGATGTGGCTGTGAGCAACCTGATGCAGTGTGAGGTGTCCCTGCCCATGGCAGAGGGTTTGGAACTGGCTGATCCTTGGGGTCCCTTCCAGCCCTGACAATTCTATGATTATGTGATTCTATGATGCATTCCTCTGTGACCTGAGCTGGATTGTATGGTCCTGCTCTGGCAGGGGGCTTGGACCCGATGTTCTCTTTGGGTCCCTTCCAACCCCTGACATCCTGCAATCCTGTGACTGATGTGACCAGGCACAAAAGCTTCTCCATTGTTCTAACCAAGCCCAACCCTTGCATTTTGCATTTTGCAGCTCTTGAGGAAATCTGGTAGGGAAATTTATCCCTCTCAGGTGTTTACATCTAAACCCAGGCTCTCACAAACATTTTGCTTTCCTAAAAACCCTTCAGTCTGCGGAGAGGAAAAACGCTGCTGTAAACACGACCCAGATTTTCACTTCAAGTCTGGCAGTGAGCAAAATTACCATCCAGCTTTTGCATTCCAGTTTCCCAAGTTCTGCTTGTAATAGCTTCCTTTTGTATTTGTTTCATTAAACCCCTCTTTTTAGAATATTTATGGATGCTATTCTCCTTCTGCCCTTGGAAAGCAAGCAGCCAGTGTAATTTAGGATATACTTGGGTATGAATTATTTACTGGAAGCATAAAGTATTGAAGAATATTGTCTTAAACTTTATTCTCTGATAAGAGAGAAGGGGAGAGAGAAGGAAAAAAAAAAGGAAAAAGTAAAGATAATCTCATTAAAATGTGAGCTTCATATGAAAGGGGAAGAGTTTGGCTTCTCTAACTTATGGTACTGCAACCCCGGACAGGACATCTCCTTTTTAATAGTAACAATAACAACAACAACAATAACAATAATAATATGATGAAATAAAAACCAAACAAACACAACAGGGAGGGCTTCTCCCTGAAGTAAATATCCAGCCTGTGAAACATAAATAACAAGGCTAATGGAAGAGGAATAAAGATAAAGCAGATTAGCAGCAAAGATGAAAGCACAGAAACCAGGAGAGTGCTGTGAGAACTCTCCTGGGCTAACTAGAAGAAGTTGTCAGAGTGTGCACAGGGAGAAAAGAAATAAAACATTAGAGATCAAACAAAATCTCCTGAAATGTGGGTGATCATTTCAGGTGTTTATGTGTACTAACTAGAGAGCTACAGATGTAAGCAGCACTGGCAGTAGAGAAAATGTGCATGATGAGCAAGGCAAAACAATCAAAACCCAGCAATAAAATGAATTCCACAGGAATCACAAGAAAGATCTGGAGGTGCTGGAATGCATCCAGAGAAGGGCCACGAGGATGAGCAGAGGGCTGGAGCTGCTCTGCTATGGAGACAGACTGAGGGAGTTGGGGTGGTTCAGTCTGAGAAGAGAAGGCTCCAAGGAGAACATATTGTGATCTTCCAGTACCTGAAGGGGGCTACAGGAAAGCAGGGGAGGGAATTTTTAGAGTGTCAGGGAGTGATAGGACTGAGGGGAATGGAAAAAAAGTAGAAATGGGTAGATTCAGATTGGATGTTAGGAAGAAATTCTTCCCCATGAGGGTGGTGAGACACTGGCACAGGTTGCCCAGGGAGGTGGTGGAAGCCTCATCACTGGAGGTTTTTGTAGCCAGGCTGGATGTGGCTGTGAGCAACCTGCTGTAGTGTGAGGGGTCCCTGCCCATGGCAGGGGGTTGGCACTGGCTGATCCTTGATGTCCCTTCCAGCCCTGACAACTAATCCAGTGTTCAATTAAAAAGTACAAAACTCTCAAGCCTGGTAGACCTCAGTCCTTCTCCGTGCCCTGCAGGGATGGTGATGTCCTTCTCACAGTAAGCCGAGGTTCTCCTCGGCAGCAACAACACAGCAGTTGTCCAGGCTTGACTTTTAAGTTAGTTTGACTATAGCCTATTTACTTATAGTGTATATTAATAGTATTGATTCCCTAAGGCAAAAAATCCTCACTGAGGCACTTGGCAGCATCGGTGGCACCACATCTTCTAAAGGCCACTTGATCTTCCAGCCCACCTCCCACGAGGTTGTAACAGCTGGAAGAAGAAAAACTGCTCTCTCTACAACTCCATCATTGTTCTGGTGACAGTAAATGAAGGGCAGCAGTAAGTGAGGCAGCTCTGTAGCAGACAACTTCGAATGCCAGATACCAGCTGGACACAGCCATCAACCTTTCCTTGACTTTTGATAGAGCCAAACCAAAGCTGAACCGCTACATATGCAAATACATTTATTATCTTCATTTGTGACTCCTCAGTGTCTGTCCCCAGGACGTGGCTCTGCTGTGTGTGCAGATAGGACTTGAACTCAGGTGGACTCAGGCTTGCAGCAGCACCTTCCTGCTTTGCTGATAAACTTCAGCTGAAGGAAATGTCAGCTCAGCATTAGGCCACGCTCCGCGTCTTCTGTAACGCCGCGTTCGAAATGACTCTCACACGAGATTAATAGCTGAGATATGCCAGACTTTTCTGCAATTATTGGAGTTCAGTAAGTCTGAAAACTTCAGAATGAGCTATTTCTTCCTCTTGGCCAGACAGCTGAGCTCCTTTGATTCCACTCTGTTCCGACCTTTTTTCTGTAGTTACGTTTTACGTTCTGTAAAACACTCTTTTTATTGCAGCCCCGGTCATCCTTCTGCACACGGCAGAGCTTAAGTGCTTGATCCTCTTAAATAAATGAAAATATATCCACTGTGTTTTCATCCAGCCCTTCAAAGAAAAAGAGCAGAGGATGACTGAGTCATATTGATTTTGTTTTGGCTTCGCCCGGCACGTCCAAACTCATTAGAACAACTCAAACCGCAATGAGGCAAATAACTTTGGGTATGGAAACATGAAGCCAAGCCCCTGCAATGTGCCATCTGCCACCACCAACGGTGGGTTTAGAATCTCTCTAGGGAAGGAGACTCTACAACCTCTCTGGGCAGCCTGGCCCAGTGCTCCAGAACCCTCTAAGTTTTTCCTTAAGTTCAAGTGAAAGTTTCTGTTGGTCTCGTTTGTGCCCACTGCCCCTTGTCCTGTCACTGGGTACCACTGTCTGTCTTCATCCTCATCACCTCCACCCTTTAGATATTTATCTGCATTTATAAGATCCCCTCTCAGACTTCTCTTTTCTGGGCTACAGAGCCCCAGGTCTCTCAGCCTTTCCTCACCAGAGAGATGCTCCAGTCAAGGTTGGATGAGCCACCTTGAGGAAAGGCCAGGCCTGAGAGAGCAGGATGCTTATCACCATTGATACAATGAGACGTGGAATATGCACCCAGCTTTGATGTGAGTAGTGGTCACCACTGCATATAGCTTTGAAAAACCTGCACATCATAAAATATTTTGGGATGGAAGAGACCATTAAAGCTCATCCAGTCCAATTCCCCTGCAGTGAGCAGGGACATTGTGTCCAGTTCTGGGCCTCTCAATTTAAGAAGGACATTGAGACTCTTGAATGTGTCCAGAGAAGGGCAAAGAGGCTGGGGAGGGGTCTGGAGCACAGCCCTGTGAGGAGAGGCTGAGGGAGCTGGGGTTGCTTAGCCTGGAGAAGAGGAGGCTCAGGGGAGACCTTCTTGCTCTCTACAACTACCTGAAAGGAGGCTGTAGCCAGGAGGGGGTTGGTCTCTTCTCCCAGACACCCAGCAGCAGAACAGGAGGACACAGTCTCAAGCTGCACCAGGGGAAGTTTAGGCTCCAGGTAAGGATAAATTTCTTCCCAGAAAGAGGAATTGGCCATTGGAATGTGCTGCCCAGGTTGCTGGTGGAGCCCCCATCCCTGGTTGTGTTCAAGAGGGGACTGGATGTGGCACTTGGTGCCATGGTTTAGTTAGTCATGAGGTGTTGGGTGACAGGTTGGACTTGATGATCTTTGAGGTCATTTCCAACCTTATTGATTCTATGATTCTATCCCCAACTGCAGCAGGTTGCTCAGAGCCCCACACAACCTGACCTAGCATGGTCCCAGGAATGGGGCTTCTCCCATCTCTCTGGGCAACCTGGGCCAGGGTCTCACCACCCTCACCACAGAAAATGCCTTCCTTCTGCCTAGCCTGGATCTCCCTCTTTGAACTTAACACCACCACCCCTTCTCCTGCCGCAAGAGACCCTGCAAAAATGATTGTCCCTATTTTCCTTACAAACCTTCTCTAAGCACTGAGAGACCAGAAGCACTTTGAATTCTCCATAATACACAGTTGTAAGACAATCCAGAGATTACTACTTGGTCTGAAGCTATTAAGGCATGTTGGGGGTTTTGTGCTGTTTTTCCCTGGTTTGCTGCTGTTTGCTTAATTAGCTTATCGGTCACACTTGCATCTGCTGCCTGGGAGGGAGTGAGGTGGGCTCTGGGCTTTTACTGTTATTAATTACTTTAACTCCTGCCAGAAAAGTGTTCCATTAAAAACAAGAAAGCAAGCAATTTCAGCACTTTGAAGGGTGTTAATCGTGACTTACACAGATTTCCTCCTGGGCTGCCTCTTGTTTTTGGCCAGTAAATACAGCACAGAGCCCTAGCTGGAGAGACCTGACCTCCTTCTGCACCTTCACCTTTCACCTGGAGCTGCTCAGTCTCCCATTAGGGATCTCCACAGATCCTGTCTGCAATCCACTAGTGTTCACAGCAGCTGACAGCAACCATAGTCATTTGTTATTTGTAACATGAACAGAACCAGGGGAGTCACCTTCATTGGAGGTGTTCAGGAGGAGACTTGATGGGGTGCTTGGTGCCATGGTCTAGTTGTTTAGGTGGGTTGGATTGGTTGATGGGTTGGACGCGATGATCTTGAAGGTCTCTTCCAACCTGGTGCATTGTATTGTATTGTATTGTATTGTATTGTATTGTATTGTATTGTATTGTATTAAACCTCCCAGATAACTCATGCTGAAGGTGCTTGGTTTTCAAAATGCTGCTGACCAAGACAGGTTCTACTCAGCGTGGGTCCAAATGGGCAGAGGTGCTGCTTGGCTTGTGCTCCTGCATTGCTGCCATTTTGGACAGTTCTGGCAGTCTTTTTAACATAATCTTCCTGGTTGCTCAGGTACAGGTTGCACAGAGAGGTGGGAGCTGCCTCATCCCTGGAACCATTGCAGGTCAGGTTGTCTGGGGCTCTGAGCAACCTGCTGTAGTTGCAGATGTCCCTGCTGATTGCAGGGGCATTGGACTACGTGGCCTTTAAATGTCTTTTCCAGCCCAAACCATTCTATTAGTTTATTATTCTGAGTCTACTGCTGTGTCCAGCTCATGGCTGATATTGATCACTGTGGGTGCAGCACTGTGGTGTTAAACTAAAAGAAGGAGATTCAGGCTAGGCAGAAGGAAGACATTTTCTGCGGTGAGGGTGGTGAGATGCTGGCCCAGGTTGCCCAGGGAAGTGGGAGATGCCCCAGCCCTGGAACCATTGCAGGTCAGGTTGTTTGAGGCTCTGAGCAACCTGCTGTAGTTGCAGATGTCCTTGCTGAGTGCAGGGAGGTTGGACTAGATGAACTTTAAAGGTCCCTTCTAACCTAAAGTGTTCTATGAGTCTATAATTATGAAGATGCTGAGGGGTCTGGAGCATTTCTGTGAGAAGGAAAGGCTGAGACACCTGGGGCTGTTGAGGCTGAAGAGAAGAAGACCCAGAGGGGATCTTCTCAATGCTGATGAATAGCTGAACAGGTCAAGTGGATAGGAGAGACTCTTTTCAGCGGTGCCCAGCGACAGCACAAAGGGCACAAACTGGAAAACAGGAGGTTCCACCTGACCAGGAGGAGAAACTTTGGTGTGAGGGTGTTGAAGCCCTGGAGCAGGCTGTCCAGAGAGGTTGTGCAGAGATTCCAAAACCATCTGGACACTGAGATCCTGGGCAAGCTGCTGTGGGCAGCCCTGCTCTAGCAGGGTGGTTGGACTGGATGATCTCCAGAGCTCCCTTGTCAACATAATGCTCAGGGTCCTGTGCTCCACCTGTGGCTGTTGTGGTACACTGCTGCTTAGGCTCACAAAACTCACTCCACCAGCCTGCCCACATGAGTAAGGACTTTCCACAATGACCTTTAGTAAAGAGGTTTTCCACAGAAGAAAGTCTCTCACTTATTTAAAAGAAAAACAGAAAGTCAGAAAATGAAAAGCCTTGACACAGTGTCAAGCTCCAAATCTGGAAACACTCCTACTGCTGCAGCGGTCTGAGCCAGCATTTTGCTTACCTGACAATTTCATAGCCTCACAAACTGTTGGAAGCACCACCTCTAAATGGCAAAGCTTTTACAGCTGGCATCTCTGTGCTGTCCGTTCTTCTCTCCCACATGGATTTGTCATTCCCTGCTGGCACTGAGTGTCACTAGCAGAGCATTGGCCTTTTGTCTTTCCATCCTCCCTGGAAAATGGCTGCAGAGTGCTCTTTTGGTAGATGTGGACCCTTTCCAATCTGCTGCTGGTTGGTTCTGCCCATCCTCCATGGTGCCCAGGAGCCATATGGCCGTGTGGAGCAGTACCCAAGTGACTACACAGCAGCTCTCCGTGGGCTTGCTGCGACACTAACCTCAGCCACATGGCTTTTGGTTGGCTCCAAGCACTGACACAACAAGCTTACATCTGTCTGCAAAGTTGTGCCGAGACACATTTGGTCTCCTGAGGGTTAGGCAGCTGCCCTAAAACTGGCACTGAGTTCGTGTGTACTCTCTAGAGCCAAGCTGCTAGGAAGAGCAGAGAAAACCCTGTGCTGTGGATATGGAATTTAAAGCATTCTTGCTATGGAAAACAAAGAGCTGGATAACATCCAGCAAATGCTAATCAAGATCTTATGATTAAAGAAAATATTTAGGTACTTAATAGCTGTGATAAAAAATGTGTTCACAATGATCATAATACAAGAAACAATTCAATGAATGGTTGTTAGATTTTAATCCATTTACATCTAAGCATGTAAAATGGGAGATGATCACATCCTCTTCTCTTGTGGGTGAGAAACATGGGGGGGGAAATGTTAAACAAATGGAATGGAATGGAATGGAATGGAATGGAATGGAATGGAATGGAATGGAATGGAATAGAATAGAATAGAATAGAATAGAATAGAATAGAATAGAATAGAATAGAATAGAATAGAATAGAATAGAATGGAATTAACCAGCTTGGACAAGCCCTCAGAGATCATCGAGTCCAACCTATCATCCAACACTATCTAATGACTATAAACATCCAAGTCTGGCTGCAGGAAGGAAAAG
This sequence comes from Picus viridis, assembly GCA_033816785.1. Lineage (NCBI taxonomy): Eukaryota > Metazoa > Chordata > Aves > Piciformes > Picidae > Picus > Picus viridis. Next base: position 2,689,341 of record CM066592.1, read on the forward strand.
AAACCAAAGTTCTACCCCTGGGATGGGCACCAAAGTTATTTATCATTCATGCCTAGTTACTAATAAACACATTTCCCAAACAATGGTGAAGGCCACTTGCAAAAGTGAGGATAAAATCCTGCTGTGTGCACTCCAGTCATCACAAAGGTGTGTATCAGATGGTGAAGGCAGAACCTGGCAGCAGTCAGAGCCATCAAGTTGCCATATGATGCTCTGGGCAAAGGGATAGTCAATGAAACACAGAAAGAGAGATCCCTTCCCTTTAAACACTGATAAAATCACCACTGCCCTTGAAGCCCCTGGAGAAACAATCTGCCTCTGCCTCACTCAAATTTCACCAGATAGGAATAAAATGGCTCTGATTCTGCTCTCCCTTTGGTCTTTGATGGGTTTATTCCTGGTGCCATCAAGGAGGGGGGGTGTGTGCCTTTCTCAGGCTGATAACAGTATGAAATCAAACTCCATCCTGGCCTCATCAGGACAGAAAATTAGACATTCCAATATCTTGACTTTGAAAGAGTGGTGTAAAAATATCCTCCACAATCACTGAAAATCCCTTCAGTGTCCTTTATCCCCACACCAGAGTGTGCCATTATTGCAGGAAAATGTCAGCACAGATTCTAAACCACCTTAATATTACCCAATTATATCAGACAACTCTTTTGCTAATATCTGTTATTAAACCAAATATCATTATTATTTTCTCAGCACCTCGAAAGATCCAGCTATTAACATGTGGATGTGATCATTAAAAGCAGCTTGTCCAAAGCTGAGAACAGATCCTTGGTCATAATTATTGCCTCTGTTGACTCCCAGCTGAGATAGGAGGTTTTAAACATGCTGTAAAAATACAATCTTCTCTTTCGGAAGGGTCTCGGAAGAGCAGAAAGAGAAAGAAGGTAAAGGGGAGGGGAAAAAGGGAAAGAAAAAAGGGAAAGAGATGGCAATAAAGCAAATAACACAAAATATTTAGGCACATATAAATGGGGTGTGGAGCAATTCCATCTGGTTTACATAGAAATATAGAACCACAGAGTCATTGCAGTTGGAAAAGATGTTCAAGATCATGGAGCCCAACCATTCTCTAACTCTACCAAGCCTGCTGCTAAACAACGTCCCTCAGCACCACCGCTCTGCCACGCTGAAACTGCCACAGAGGGGCAGCCAACTAACTCCCTGGGCAGCCTGTTCCAGTGATTGAGAACCCTTTCAGTGAAGAAGTTTCTTTTAATGTGCAACCTAAGCCTCCCCTGGTGCAACCTGAGGCCATTTCCTCTCATCCTATCACTTGTTACTAAACAGAAGAGACCACCTGGCTCCAACCTCCTTTCAAGGAGTTGTTGAGAGTGAGATTTCCCCCACGAGGTTTGAGAAGAGAAGAGAAGAGAAGAGAAGAGAAGAGAAGAGAAGAGAAGAGAAGAGAAGAGAAGAGAAGAGAAGAAGAGAAGAGAAGAGAAGAGAAGAGAAGAGAAGAGAAAGAGAAGAGAAGAGAAGAGAAGAGAAGAGAAGAGAAGAGAAGAGAAAGAGAAGAGAAGAGAAAGAGAAGAGAGAGAAGAGAAGAGAAGAGAAGAGAAGAGAAGAGAAGAGAAGAGAAGAGAAGAGAAGAGAAGAGAAGAGAAGAGAAGAGAAGAGAAGAGAAGAGAAGAGAAGAGAAGAGAAGAGAAGAGAAGAGAAGAGAAGAGAAAAGAGGAGTAGGGTAGAATAGAGTAGGGTAGAATAGAGTAGGGTAGAGTAGAGTAGAGTAGAGTAGAATTAACCAGGTTGGAAAAGACCTTCGAGATCACCAAGTCCAACCTATCACCCAACACCATCTAATCAACTAAACTATGGCACCAAGTGCCTCATCCAGGATCATCTTAAACACCTCCAGCAATGGTGACTCCACCACCTCCCTGGGCAGCACATTCCAATGGGCAATCTCTCTTTCTGGGAAGAACTTCTTCCTACCCTCCAGCCTAAACCTCCCCTGGCACAGCTTGAAACTGTGTCCTCTTGTTCTGGTGCTGGTTGCCTGGGAGAAGAGACCAACCCCCACCTGGCTGCAACCTCCCTTCAGGGTTGTAGAGAGCAATAAGGTCTCCCCTGAGCCTCCTCTTCTCCAGGCTAAACAACCCCAGCTCCCTCAGCTGGAGTTGTTGAGAATGAGATCTCCCCTGGGTTTTAGTCCTTTGCCAAATGACAGAGCTGGAGCCCTGGTGTGCAGGTCTCCATTTTGATATCCCAGGACCACCAGTGCCCCTGGAAGCATTCTGGAGCATCTCTGAGCTCGGGCTGCATCAGGAACTCTTATGTACAGCAATCACCACTGGTACAGCAATCACCACTGGTACAGCAATCCGCAGCGAGTATGAAGCCTAAAGGAGTTTAGTTTCTCCTTTCAAATCCCCACCTTTGTCCTTTCTCTCTGAGATTATATGAAGAAAAGAAGTTTTTATGGCTTTGATAATGCTATTGTTGCCTTAGTAATTGGAAACCAAGGCCACTGGGAAATGATACAGCTAATACAGAATAGGGTTAATGAACCAATCCGTCCTCTGGACTGGGTTCTTGCTTCACAGAGCAGGACTATGAATGTTTATAGTGCATTACTCTCATCTGGTTATCAGTGACAGGTACCAGTCATTGCTATCTCCTGGCATTCCTTCCCTCTGTAGGAGAAAATTACCCTCACTCCAGCAGCTGAGAGGACACTGCAGTGGCACATAAACCACAATGTATGTTTTTGTTCGTTTTCAACTCAGCCTCCCAAGAGTAATAAGATAAAAATGAGTCGCACAAGGGTCAACTATATATGTCAGAATGCAATTCACCTGATTTCCCACTTTGGCTGCCTTGAGTTTGGAAAGCTAATGCCTTTTATTGTGTGAGCTTTAGTAGCAGCATACACAGGGAAAAGAATGGGGAGTGCTTGGGGACGCTCTCCGCTATGCTGGGAGAGAAGCAGCTTTCGGCTGTGTGATTGAAAAGTCTCCTGCTACGTCTCAGGCTGAAATGTCTTTCCACTGCCACAGCTGAACCTCCTGGAAACGATGTATGGCTTTTGGCGTGGAGAGCAGGGGGAAGAAGAATCCCTGGTGACAACAATGGCAAGACCCCACTGCCACCTCCTACTTCCCTTTGGGCCCTACTGCATTAGCTTGGCTGCAGGGTGGTAGGAAAGGACCATGCACCTCTCAAAGCTTTGCAGAGCTGACTGAATTATTTTTGCTCTGCCTGGTTGTGCTGTGTGAAAGTAGCTATTTTACTTTTTTGTTCACTTAGGGAAATTAGGACGTGATGGCTGATCTTTGGTTCTGGGCTTGCCATCACCAGTGTTTACACAGGGATGCATATCCATGGTACAGCCTATTTCAATGGGTAGTTGCTTTGTGTGTATGGAATCATAGAATCATAGAATCAACCAGAGATCAAGTCCAACCTATTACCTAAGACCCAACACTTCATGACAACTAAACCATGGCTTCAAATGCCACATCCAATCCTTTCTTGAACACCCCCAGGGATGGTGACTCCACCACCTCCCTGGGCAGCACATTCCAATGGCAAATTTATCTTTCTGGGAAGAATTTCTTCCTAACATCCAGCCTAAACCTCCCCTGGTGCAGCTTGAGACTGTGTCCTCTTGTTCTGGTGCTGGGTGCCTGGGAGAAGAGACCAGCCCCCAGCTGGCTACAACCTCCCTGCAGGGAGTTGTAAAGAGCAAGAAGGTCTCCCCTGAGCCGCCTCCTCTCCAGGCTAAACAACCCCAGCTCCCTCAGCCTCTCCTCATGGGGCTGTGCTCCAGAACCCCTCCCCAGCTTTGTTGACCTTCTCTGGACACCTCCCAGCAACTCAACATCTTTCCTAAACTGAGGAGCCCAGAACTGGACACAGGACTCAAGGTGTGGCTTAACCAGTGCTGAGTCCAGGGCAGAATGACTTCCCTGCTCCTGCTGGCCACACTGTTCCTGATGCAAAGTGTTCTTGGGGGGATAAAAAAAAAAGGGGAGGGGGGGAAAGGGAGGAGGGGAGGGAAAATGAAAAGGCACCTTGAAATGTTGTGAAGGGACAATTTAAGGTCCTGAGAATTGTGTGAAGTGAATTAGCAAGAGCCTGGGTGAGAAAGCTCATGACAAACTCCTCCCCTCGTCTCAGCTGTGCTTTGTCATCGTGCAGGGGGAACCTGGACAGGAATAGCAGAAATTAGAAGCCATGCCCCTTCTACCTGCTGGAAGCATGAGAATCACCCAAGCATTTTGGGTGGCAAGGAGCTTCAAGATGAAATCTTAACCATCTAACATTCAATTTATGTGGCAAACTGCCTTGGAAAAAAAGTTGTCTCAAGTACAAAGGCACTGGGAGGAAATGCTTTTATGTTCCAGATTTCTGCAATGGTTTTTGATCTTCCTTGATCTGTTCCTGGGTAGAGTGGGGACGTGGATGACTCCCTTGTTGTTTAGGTGGACAGAAGCTTTCTGAAGTGAGCTACTTCCTTGTATTTTCTGTTCTTTGGAGGAAACCTTCTGTGAACTAGAGGCACGAGAAGAAGTGGCTGTTGTGCCAGTAGCCCCAGTGAGGCTGGTCCCATCCTGTCCCCCAGCTTGCTCACACAGCAGGGAAGAGGAGCTGCTGCTCCTCAGATTTCTCTGGAAGCACTGGCTGAGCATTTTAAGAGTCTCACCAAGTATTTTTTTTTTTTTTTTTTTTTTTTTTTTACTGAGGCCATCCAGAGAGACCTTTTTTCTTTCCTTTCCCAGATCTCAAGGGTGAGCAAGCGACAAAGCTGCAAGTCGAACTGGAGAAGAAGCAGAGGAGGTTTAGGGTTGATGCTCACTCTCCATGCCCCATAGAGCACTCAGATCACTGGGTGCCCACTCCATTGCCCCATATCTCAGGGGACATTAGTCCCAGTGCCACCAGTTGCTTCTATTCAATTAGAACTGAAACAACCAGCTCAAAATGTTTAATCTTGAGGCACAAGTGGGTGAGCCAGATCCTCCTGCTCCAAGAAATTGCATTTACAGTTCTGTACTATTTATCTGAAGCACTGCAGCAAACCACACTGCTGTCCAGACATGAGGCAAACCTGAATGCCAGAATTAAAACCAAATCACTCAATACATCTTTAAAATTAACTCATTATCATAACACTGGAAAATAGGACATTGATCCACTCAACACAGCAATGCAAAGGGTCTGATTTTATGGTCTTCTGCAGACAATACACTGGAGGCTGTCACTCTAAATTTATACAACAGAGCACCCCCAGAATGCCTGAATGTTCAGAACAGAGGGGATAAAAACAATTGCAATAAAAAAACCCAACCAAAACCTAAACACTTGAAGCTTAGACATGCAAACTGTTATGAAAGGCTTCTTGTCTCAGATACAGAGTTCTACATCTTGCTTCGTGTGATGTTGGCACATTTAGAGAATCATAGAATCAATAAGGTTGGAAAAGACCTCAAAGATCATCAAGTCCAACCTATCACCCGACACCTCATGACTAAACCACGGCTTCAAGTGCCACATCCAAGCCTTTTTGAACACCTCCAGGGATGGGGACTCCACCACCTCCCTGGGCAGCACATTCCAATGGCCAATTACTCTTTCTGGGAAGAACATTCTCCTCACCTCCAGCCTACACCTGCCCTGACACAACTTGAGACTGTGTCCTCTTGTTCTGGTGCTGGTTGCCTGGAAGAACAGACCAACTCCCTCGTGGCTACAACCTCCTTTCAAGTAGTTGTAGACAGCAAGAAGGTCTCCCCTGAGCCTCCTCTTCTCCATGCTAAGCAACCCCAGCTCCCTCAGCTCCTCTCCTCACAGGGTTGTGTTCCAGACCCCTCACCAGATTTGTCTCCCTTCTCTGGACACCTTTCAGTACCTCAACATCTCTCTTGAATTGAGGGGCCCAGAACTGGACACACTACTCAAGGTGTGGCCTAATCAGTGCTGAGTACAGGGGAAGAATAACCTCTCTTGTCCTGCTGGCCACACTGTTCCTGATACAGGCCAGGATGCCATTGGCTCTCCTGGCCACTTGGGCACACTGCTGGCTGATGTTCAGCCTACTATCTACCAGCACCCCCAGGTCCCTTTCTGCATTCTCTATAGAGACATTGCTTTGACTGTCAACATGCACCCATTACAAAGCCAGATTTCATCTTCTGCCTGCTTTGTTGGTTTGGTTTTCTTTTTGGGAAGCAGGGTTGCCTCTGCAATATACATAAGCTTGGAACAGATTGTGAAGTGAGCTTTATTTTCTCCACCTTTCTGATCATCTTGAGGCATTATTTTTCCCCATCTATTTGACACGAGGAGGCTGAGCTCTGTTCACTTGCAGTTTGCTAAACACATCCATCCAGCATCGCAACCTCCGGGATTCAGAACTCGCCCGATTTCAGATACCTAATTGACAGAAATCAGCCCCCAGAGGGGTCTTCTTGTAGCTTCAACAGCTCTTTACAACGAAGGACACTGTAACTCGAAGCTAACATCCTCTTGAGCTTTGAACCAAGACCTGAAGGTCACCAAATGTGAGTTTAATCAGACCGACATGGAAACATATTTCCTTGTAAAAGCCTCTTCATTAAATAACGTCCTCCTGAGCCCTGCTTGGCTGGCAAGGCACTGCACACACTGACCAAGGGACCTTAATCACCCAAACCCAAGCAAGATCTACCACATCATTCAAATGCAGCCCAGCTCTGGAAGGGGAAGAGGGTTTGTGTGGTTCAGATGAGAGCCATAAGTCACGGATGGCTGAGGGCTGGGCTCGCTCCACCGCCAACGGGCAGCAGGGGGCTGCGCTGGCCACAGCTCCCAATGCTTTCAGCAGAGAGAAAGCCCTGGAGAACATTCCACTGGATATGCTAGAAGCAGATGTTTGGGCTGGATGTCTGCTGGAAGAGACACCTGTGGTGCAGATGGTGGGGAAACCGTAAAACATGTTCCCTTTGATATTAATTGGGTTCTGCATCCCAAGGTAGGGGTAGAAAAGATTACACTGTTCTGTAATTACATTGAACAAATTCCAATCCACTCATTTGCATTCTTAATTTTGACAGCCTGATTTTTTTTTTTTAATTGATTTTCTTTGTTTCCTTCCATGCACAAACACAGTTCAAAATGAAGCAAGACTTTGGGGTTTTTTTTGAATGAAACCCAAGTTATTTAGCAAAGGTATTACTGAGAGCTGAAAACCTCCACGCTGGAGACCCTAGCAGAGCCCCTTGGAAAGTGTCACAAAGATGAATTGTACATCTTAAATTGTTTAGCCTGAACTTCCTACTTGTAGAATAGAATAGAATGGAGTAGAATGGAATGGAATGGAATGGAATGGAATGGAATGGAATGGAATGGAATGGAATGGAATGGAATGGAATGGAATGGAATGGAATGGAATAGAATAGAATAGAATAGAATAGAATGGAATGGAATGGAATGGAATGGAATGGAATGGAATGGAGTGGAGTGGAGTGGAGTGGAGTGGAGTGGAGTGGAGTGGAGTGGAGTGGAGTGGAATGGAATGGAATGGAATGGAATGGAATGGAATGGAATGGAATGGAATGGGAAGAGAAGAGAAGAGAAGAGAAGAGAAGAGAAGAGAAGAGAAGAGAAGAGAAGAGAAGAGAAGAGAAGAGAAGAGAAGAGAAGAGAAGAGAAGAGAAGAGAAGAGAAGAGAAGAGAAGAGAAGAGAAGAGAAGAGTGGAATAGAATAATGGAATGGAATGGAATGGAATGGAATGGAATGGAATGGAATGGAATGGAATGGAATGGAATGGAATGGAATGGAATGGAAGAATGGAATAGAATGGAATAGAATAGAATAGAATAGAATAGAATAGAATAGAATAGAATAGAATAGAATAGAATAGAATAGAATCAACCAGCTTGGGAAAGACCTCAGAGATCATCGAGTCCAACCTATTACCTGATACCTAACACCTCCAGGGATGGGAACTCCACCACCTCCCTGGGCAGCACATCCCAGTGGCCAATTACTCTTTCTGGGAAGAATTTTCTCCTCATCTCCAGCCTAAACTTGCCCTGACACAGCTTGAGACTGTGTCCTCTTGTTCTGGTGCTGGTTGCCTGGGAGAAGAGACCAACCCCCACCTGGCTACACCCTCCCTGCAGGTAGTTGTAGATGGCAATAAGGTCTGCCCTGAGCCGCCTCTTCTCCACATTAAACAATCCCAGCTCCCTTAGCCTCTCCTCAAAAGTGTGTGACTTTTACCCAGTCACACATGGTCTATGATATAGAAATTCCCTTCTCCAGGTAGATGCCTGCAGAGTCTGAGTTTAGCCCTAGATCTTTGCTTTGCTAAGAGAGAAAAACCCCAACAGCTCAATTAGCTCTCTGTCTCTGCACTTGAGGGCATGTTTCCAATCCTTTTGTCGTTCACTGGTAGATATCTGATCCCTTTCCAACTTATCAGCACCATTCTTGGGCAGTAGCCAGCAGAGAGGGACACAGCAGTGAAATAGTAGAATAATCTGCCAGTAATTAAAATGCCCCTTCCCCCCACCCCAGTATCTGTTTTGGCTCCAGGATCTTCAAGAGCCCACTTCTTCAGCTCTCATCTCTTGTGATCACAACATGTTTTTTGGTGCCTGCTCCTAAGACAGACACTTCAGGTGACTTACACTGAATTTAAGTAAACTTCAACATTAATTTATGTCCTAGTTAATAACTTAATGAGTTAATTTAAACTGGAAGGAGAAGGATGATGAGCCTGTGCGGAAGCTCAGAATCAGAGAATGGTGGGGGCTGGAGGGACCTCTCGAGATCACCCAGTACAATTCTCCCTGCTAAGGCAGGGTCACACACAGCAGCTTGCCCAGGATCTCCAGAGAAGGAGACTCCACAACCTCCCTGGGCAGGTTACTTCAGTACTTTTTCACCCTCAAAAAAAATAAGAATGAAGGAGCCCAGTACAGCCATGAGCCCCAAACCTAGAAGATGTGATGAGATCTGAATGAAATGTGGATGAGAAGCTCAACAGGAGCCAGCAGTGAGCACTTGCAGCACAGAAAGCAAATCACATCCTGGGCTGCAGCAAGAGAAGCAGAGCCAGTAGGGTGAGGGAGGTGACTCTCCCCAGCTTCTCTGCTCTGGTGAGACCCCACCTGGAGTACTGTGTCTAGTTCTGGAGCCTCTATCACAGGAAAGATCTGGAGGTGCTGGAAGGTGTCCAGAGAAGGGCCACGAGAATGAGAAGAGGGATGGAGATGCTCCTATCCTATGAGGACAGACTGAGGGAGTTGGGGTTGTTCAGTCTGGAGAAGAGAAGGCTCTGAGGAGACCTCATTGTGGCCTTCCAGTATCTGAAGGGGGCTACAAGAAAGCTGGGAGGGACTTTTGAGGGTGTCAGGGAGTGATAGGACTGGGGAGAATGGAACAAAACTAGAAATGGCTAGATTCAGATTGATGTTAGGAAGAAGTTCTTCCACAGGAGGGTGGGTGAGAGACTGGCACAGGCTGCCCAGGGAGGTGGTGGAAGCCTCATGCCTGGAGGTGTTTGCAGCCAGGCTGGATGTGGCTGTGAGCAACCTGCTGTAGTGTGAGGTGTCCCTGCCCGTGGCAGGGGGTTGGCACTGGCTGATCCTTGAGGTGCCTTCCAACCCTGACAATTCTATGATTGTATGATGTGGATTCAGCTCTCTACTCCCCACACATACCTTTCATGACCTTGAACAAGTCAGATTCACTTCTCGATTCTTACTTCTCTACCCGCGTAACGCCGATGATAATATTCCTCGTAGCACCAGGGGAGTTGGAAGGATAAATAGATTAGCAAGACGAGCCAGATCATAGCTTTATTTCCATTTACAGTGTATCAATGTATAGGAACACACTTTCGCTCTTCTGGCCAAGCAGAAAATGAAACATTTAGAAAGGGAAGATCCAAGGAATTTCATTAAGAGCCCATTGCAAATTGCAAACGACACCTCCTGTACTGGAATGTGAATCGTCAGTTGGGTGTTGCAGGAGTGCAAAATTATTCCATAAATTATCTATGACAAAGTCAAGAAATGTATCAGTCAAGGGGGGGGGGGGGGGGGAGAAAAAAGAAGGGGAAAGAAAGAGAGTGGGAGAGAAAGTCTCGGTAAAAGCACAGTTTATTTTTAGCGCCTCAAACTGTGCACAGCAACATGTAGGATCCAGAAATAATTACTGCACTGCAAGGTGGGGAGTTGGAACCAGAAAGACAACTTGAAAAGTGAATAAAAAGGGGGAAAAAAAAGGTTATAAAAAAGTAAAAAATAAAAATTAATTTGTGCCATTGCTGCCTGCTGGCATCCCAGAAGGTAGATCGCTTAGTGAGGTTCAACAAGGAGCGCTGCAGAGTCCTGCGCCTGGGGAGGAAGAATAAACGGCAGCAGCGCAGGCTGGGAGGTGATGTGCCGGAGAGCAGCCCTGGGGAGAGGGACCTGGGAGTGCCGGTAGCTAACAAGCCCCCAAGGGACAGCAATGTGCCCTGGGGGCCACGATAGGCCAATGGGATCCTGCGGTGTATCAAGAAGAGTGTCCGGCAGATCCAGGGAGGTTCTCCTCCCCTCTACTATGCCCTGCTGAGATCTCAGCTTGAGTACTGCCTTCAGTTTTGGGCTCCCCAGTTCAGGAGGGACGGGGATCTGCTGGAGAGGGTCCAGCAGAGAGCTATGAGGATGATTAGGGACTGGAGCACTGCCTGGGGAGGAGAGGCTGAGGGACCTGAGGCCAGCCTGAGGGGGATTTAATAAATGTTTATCAATCTCTGAGGGCTGGGGGTCAGGAAGGAGGGGACAGGCTCTGCTCACTTGCTCCCCGGGATAGGACAAGGAGCAATGGATGTGAGCTGCAGCACAGCAGGTTCCACCTCAGCACAAGAGGGAACTTCTTTACTGTAAGGATCACAGAGCCCTGGAGCAGGCTCCCCAGAGAGGTTGTGGAGTCTCTTCTGATGACTTTCAAGGCCTGTCTGGGTATGTTCCTGTGTGACCTGAGCTAGATTGTACGGTCCTGCTCTGGCAGAGGGGTTGGACTGGATGATCTCTTTGGGTCCCTTCCAACCCCTGACATCCTGTGAGCCTGTGTAATGTTCTATTAAGCAGCCTTCTCTGTCAGGCAGAGAGATGATGTGATTCTAGCTCATCTCTTTTCCCCTTTCAATACTCATTTGAAGATTTCCCTCATATTTCAAAGGATAGGTTGGAGCCAGCTCTGGTACCTCCTCTATCCTTCATCAAATTTGGGACACAGTTTCTTCTGCTGATTTCTATACTCAGCTGAAGTTCAGCTTAAAGGATCTAGAAGTAGGTTAGAGAGAAATGGAGATGATTAGAAAGAAGAATTGGCCTTTCCTTCCAGCCCTGGTATGTGTTTGTTCAAAGGGTTGCTTTGCTGTGTCCCTCTGCACATTCCCTCCTTGGCCCCGGTCCATCACCACTGGCTGTCAACAGGCATCTTAGGCTGCCAGGATGCATCTGCCTTAAGTGAGACCTGCAACAGGCAAAGGCAGCAGAAAACCTGGCCCTGAGGAGATGGTACTGGGTGGTTTTGCTCCTGCAAACACATTCCCATTGCTTTTAAGTTGTCATCATCCTCTGGTTAAGCAATCAGACACCTGAGCATGAAGTCCACGCTTTGAAGTCCTCTGAAGGCACATTTAAGCAGGCGTGTAGTCTTCTGCCATTATTAGAGCAACTCAACAAGATAATTACTGGGTTTAAAACACTAAGTGATGCACTGTATTAATTAATATGGATCTGTCTGCCCAGACTCCCTCGGGATAGGAATAAGGAGAGTGATCTTCCAAAAACTGTTGTAGTTGAATGGGTCAAACCTACTTATTCAAAACAACCCAAGGTGCCATGACTTCACAGCAGATCACAAAGGCTTTGCTGAAATGAATAGCAAACATCCCCTAAAGACTTTTGTACTTGGGCCCCTGGAGCAGGCTGAGCAGAGAGGTTGTGGAGTCTCCTTCTGGAGAGATTCCAAACCTGCTTGGACATGATGACAGAATTCCGGTGCAGGGATGGAGATTCCTCCACTGCCCTGGGCAGACTATTCCAGTGATGATAACCCTTTCAGTGAAGACACTGTGGAACATGATCTAGATGAACCTGCATTAGCAAAGGACTAGATGATCTCCAGAGGTCTCTTCCAAGCCTATGATTCTGGTGAATCTCCACCACTACAAAGAAACATAGAATTGTTAGGGTTGGAAGGCACCTCAAGGATTACACAGTTCCAAACCCCCAGGGACACCTCACACTACAGCAGGTTGCTCACAGCCACAGCCAGCCTGGCTGCAAAAACCTCCAGGCATGAGGCTTCCACCAGCTCCCTGGGCAACCTGTGCCAGTCTCTCACCACCCTCCTGGGGAAGAACTTCTTCCTAACCTCCAATCTCAATCTACCTTGTCAGAACAAGAGGACACAGTTTCAAGTTGCACCAGGGGAGGTTTAGGCTGGATGTTGGGAAGAAATTCTTCCCAGAAAGAGAGATTGGCCATTGGAATGTGCTGCCCATGGGGATGGTAGAGTCACCATCACTGGAGGCGTTTAATAAGAGACTGGATGAGGCACTTGGTGCCATGGTTTAGTTGATTCGATGGTGTTGGGTGAGAGGTTGGACTTGATGATCTCAAAGGTCTTTTCCAGCCTGGTTAATTCTGTATTCTGTATTCTACCCACTTCTAGTATTTTTTCCACTGACCCCAGTCCTATCCCTCCCTGACGCCCTCCAAAGTCCCTCCCCAGCTTTCTTGTAGCCCCCTTCAAATACTGGAAGGCCACAATTAGGTCTCCTCAGAGCCTTCTCTTCTCCAGACTGACATGGGAGCATTAACTGAATTAAGGGCAGGAGGGAAAGGCTGAACACCATCCCACAGCTCAAACTTTGTGTTCTACTACCTCTGAACCCCTACACCGGTACTTAAAAGTGTTTGTGTGGTTGCAGTCGTTCACTTTCCATTTTCTTCAATCCTAAGGAGCGAGTGTGACATTTTTCCACACTGAGACAAACTGAGCAAGTTAGTCAGGCACTGCAATTTATATGTATTTTGTTTTGCACTTTGCTGTTTATAATATTAATAGCTGTGCTTTAAGAAGTCTACTATTGAACTGTCAGGAATGATTTGTTACCAGGTGTTAGCATAATTTGCCAGCTGTCATGTTTTAATCATTTTTATTTGCTTAAAATCTGACACTTAAACTTTAGCAGCAAATCAAGACATATAGCAGAACTTATTTAATGCTACAGTAGCTAAAGGGAGAAAAAAAAAAAGAAGATCTGAACATCCTACAACTGATATTTGTATTTTCAGGAGGAAAGCCGATTCTGAAGTCCACTTTTACTCCTATCTCACACTGAATTGCTACAGTTCTCCACAAAAGCTCTTTTTTTTTTTTTCCCTTTAAGGAGTTCCAGTAGATGCTGCAGGCTCTGCCTCAAGTGTATGTTGACTCCTGTGAAGAATTCTTCAGCTGGATTTGGAGAGTAGAAGGCACTCAGGATGTGAAGAGCACAGAGGACATGCAAGACCTTGTGTGCAGTCAACGCTGTCCTTAACTGCAGTGAATTCAAGACTGCTCTGCTGTTTTGGGCTCTTGTCTAAGGATTTAAGAAGGACATTGAGACTCTTGAAGGTGTCCAGAGAAGGTCAATGAGGCTGGGGAGAGGCCTTGAGCACAGCCCTGTAAGGAAAGGCTGAAGGAGCTGGGATTGTTTAGCCTGGAGAAGGGGAGGCTCAAGGGGGGACCTCATTGCTCTCTACAACTACCTGAAAGGTGGTTGTAGCCAGGAAGGGGTTGGCCTCTTCTCTCTAGCAACCAGCACCAGAACAAGGGGACACAGTCTCAAGCTGCACCAGGGGAAGTTTAGGCTCGAGGTGAGGAGAAAGTTCTTCACCAAGAGAGTGATTCGCTATTGGAATGTGCTGCCCGGGAGGTGGTGGAGTCACCATCCCTGGAGGTGTTCAAGAGGGTACTGGATGTGGCACTTGGTACCATGATTTAGTAGTCATGAGGTCTTGGGTGAAAGGTTGGACTCGGTGATCTTTGAGGTCTTTTCCAACCTTATTGATTCTATGATTCTATGACCTGGTGTGCTTAAGAACCTACAAGATCAGAAGATGAAGCCACACCTTATTTATTAACCACACCTGGGCAATGACAAATAAGCAGATGACAAACATAGACTCATAGAATTGTCAGGGCTGAAAAGGACCTCAAGGATCAGCCAGTTCCAACCCCTGCCATGGGCAGGGACACCTCACACTACAGCAGGTTGCTCACAGCCACATCCAGCCTGGCTGCAAAAACCTCCAGGCATGAGGCTTCCACCACCTCCCTGGGCAACCTGTGCCAGGCTCTCACCACCCCCTGGGGAAGAACTTCTTCCTAACATCCAATCTGAATCTACTCACTTATAGTTTTGTTCATTCCTCCCCAGTCCTATCCCTCCCTGACACCCTCAAAAGTCCCTCCCCAGCTTTCTTGCAGCCCTCTTCAGATACTGGAAGGCCACAATAGAGGCTTGCTAGATCTACTGGATTTGTCCTTTGCATTTAGATTTACTTGCACTTCAGATCATAGATTGGTGTATGAGAGAGTGCAAGAGGCATATTTAGCAAACCCCTTGATTTTTTCTTTCTTCTCCACAAAACACATCCTATTTTGAGCATTCCCTCTGGCTGTTTTGCATAGAAATGTTCTCCTCTGCAGTCTGGATTAAAAGGTGATTGATTACACACAATGAGAGAGAGGGGAAAAAAAACACCCCAACAACCAAAACTATTTATGAAGTTACAGAGAGTTTTATGAGCTTCACCAGCATCTTGTTGAATCTGATTTTATTACCTAATGTTTTCAACCTGAAAAAAGAAAAGAGAAGCTGAGAATCAATAATATGGAAATGCAGATTTGTTTTTGTAGGGGATAAACAAACAAACAAACAAACAAACAAACAAACAGAAGAATAAAAGGCCCTAAAACTTCAGGGCTGCAAGTGGGAGAAGCATCACAAAACTGTTTTGGTTGGATGAGACCTTTGAGACCATTGAGTCCAAAGGTTAAGCCAGCACTGCCAAGTCTGTTCCACGAGACCCTGGCATGGATTCACATCTCATGGGTACTCCTGTTGGTGTCTTTACAGTATCACAGTATCACCAAGGTTGGAAGAGACCTCGAAGATCATCGAGTCCAACCTGTCACCACAGACCTCATGACTAGACCATGGCACCAAGTGCCACGTCCAATCCCCTCTTGAACACCTGTGTCCATGTGTACTCCTGTTGGTGTCTGCCAGGAACATCCAACCCTTTTTGTCAGTGCACCCTCCCGGAGCTGTTACTCCTCTGCTGTTTGGAGAGTGTTGGGATAACTTTTGAGGCATGAACCTAATTTTATTGAGACTCTTGAACGTGTCCAGAGAAGGGCAATGAGGCTGGGGAGAGGTCTGGAGCACAGCCCTGTGAGGAGAGGCTGAGGGAGCTGGGGTTGCTTAGACTGGAGAAGAGGAGGCTCAGGGGAGACCTTCTTGCTCTCTACAACTCCCTGAAGGGAGGTTGTGGCCAGGTGGGGATTGGTCTCTTCTCCCAAGCACGCAGCACCAGAACAAGAGGACACAGTCTCAAGCTGCGCCAGGGGAGGTTTGGGCTGGAGGTGAGGAGAAAGTTCTTCCCAGAAAAAGGAATTGGCCACTGGAATGTGCTGCCCAGGGAGGTGGTGGAGTCACCGCCCCTGGAGGTGTTCAAAAAGGGATTGGATGTGGCACTTGGAGCCATGGTTTAGTTGTCAGGAGGTGTTGGGTGACAGGCTGGACTTGAAGTTCTCTGAGGTCTTTTCCAACCTTATTGATTCTATGATTCTATGATAAACTCAGCACAAATGGACTCATTGGCTTTTTGATTTCTAAACAGATCTTTGCATCTGAGTGCATTAAATATTCTCCTTTTGAAGGGGACAGTTTACTGAGGGATGCAGGAAGCTCTTTATTATTTCCCTGCTCTCAGAATTATTTACCTTCACATCAATCTTTGTGTCATCTGAAACTTTTATGAGCCAATCATTATCTAAAGTGATTAATAGCGCTAAGCAGATACCAGCCGAACACCAGCACTGCACTTCATTATGGTTTCACTCTGATGTCTGCATCCCAGATCCATTAGCTTGCCCACTTTTAACATATTTAACCTGTGTTTTGTTGCTATTGAATGATTCTCAGTTTTAATGCAAATATTCCCAGGTTTGACTAAAAACACTGCACAAAAGTCAGAGTGTGCAAGAGCAGCACAGCAGCCACACTTGGAATGGTATCAGCCAAACAAAGTCAGGTGGCTTTGCTTGACATGACCTACTTCAGAAGATCATGTAGATACAGGCTGGGCAGGGACTGGCTTGAGAGCAGCCCTGAAGAAAAGGGCCTGGGGGTGCTGGGGGATGAGAAGCTCCACATAAGCCAGCAGTGAGCACTTGCAGCACAGAAAGCCAATCATATCTTGGGCTGCATCAAGAGAAGTGTGGCCAGCAGGTTAAGGGAGGTGATTCTCCCCAGCTTCTCTGCTCTGGTGAGACCCCACCTGGAGTACTGTGTCCAGTTCTGGAGCCTCTATTACAGGAAGGATCTGGAGGTGCTGGAAGGTGTCCAGAGAAGGGCCACGAGGATGAGCAGATGGTCGGAGCTGCTCTGCTGTGAGGACAGACTGAAGGAGTTGGGGCTGTTCAGTTTGGAGAAGAGAAGGCTCTGAGGAGACCTCATTGTGGCCTTCCAGTATCTGAAGGGGGCTACAAGAAAGCTGGGGAGGGACTTTTGAGGGTGTCAGGGAGGGATAGGACTGGGGGGGATGGAGCAAAACTAGAAATGGGGAGATTCAGATTGGATGTGAGGAAGAAGTTGTTCCCCAGGAGGGTGGTGAGAACCTGGCACAGGTTGCCCAGGGAGGTGGTGGAAGCCTCCTGCCTGGAGGTGTTTGCAGCCAGGCTGGCTGTGGCTGTGAGCAACCTGCTGTAGTGTGAGGTGTCCCTGCCCATGGCAGGGGGCTGGAACTGGCTGATCCTTGAGGTCCCTTCCAACCCTGACAATTCTATGATCATTAACTTAATCATGAAGGGAGATTTGGGTAAGATACAATGAATAGTTTTCTCAGTGTAAGACTTGTTAAGCATGGAGCATGTGGAGCTTTCAAAACCTTGATAATGGGACCCTGTGGGAATGGATTCTATACCAAAAGATATCAGCTTTGGGGAGGTGAGGAAAAGTGGATGAATTAGGTGACCTCTGAAGATAAACCTACAGCCCCTTTCAGACCTGGTGAAGGTTGCTTTTCTAGATCAAAAGCTCTGGGAAAGAACACAGAACACAGAATTAACCAGGCTGGAAAAGACCCTCAAGATCAGCAAGTCCAACCTGTCACCCAGCACCCTCTAATCAACTAAACCATGGCACCAAGTGCCTCATCCAGGCTTTTGTGAATTTAAAGTCACAGCAGGACTCTGTGGAACTTACCCACCTGGTTTTTTGTTCCCCCAAGATTGCAAATTCACTGAGAGATGATGGTATTAACATACACTGAACTAGTGAGTTGGGAAGGCTGCATAAGGAGGCTGCTGTAGCATAAATGCATCATATACAGAATACTGAGGGCAGAATTAACCAGGTTGGAAAAGACCTCAGAGATCATCGAGTCCAACCTAGCACCCAGCACCATCTAATCAACTAAACCATGGCACCAAGTGCCTCATCCAGGTTCTTGTGAAGCACTTCCTGCAAACAGGGGAAATGATTTGAAGGCTCAGGGACATTTCTTGCCAGCTACATTAATAATAATAATAATAGTAATGATAATAATAATAATACAGCAGTAACAATAATGATACAGCAATAACAACAACAACAATAACAACAATAATAACAACAATATTAACAACAACAATAATAAAGCAATAGCAACAATTCTAATGGCATGCCATGAAAAGCCAGTGACTGTATTAAATATGCCATTCCATTTATTGTAACAATTAAAGCAGCAAAAGATTAACAACTAATGAAGCTGGAGAGAACCTGGCTTTCAAGCAAATCTGGTGACAAAGAATGCTTCCTGACAGCAGCACTTATCACAGGCTACCTAGTTCTGCTGTAGCTGTTTGTTGTCCTTAATGAACAATGAGAAATACATCTTTGTGCAGGAGAGGAGCTTCAGTGTGTGCTGTGCAATCTTCTGGAGGAACTGTAGCCAAGGCTAATTAAACGACTCTAATTAAAATTGTGGAGATAGGAAGGGAATTAATGGCTTCATTTGTACTATTTGTGTATTTCATTGTCAAGTGTGCTGGATATAATTGCAGTGCAAAGAAGGACTCGTCCAAAGTATTTTTGTACCCTGTTGATTCCTCGTTCCATCAATTTAGAGCAGAGGCTTCATTTGCTTTGTCTTCAAGAGGGAAACAATGCTGGGCAAAAAAATAATAGTGTGGAAGCCTCCACAAAGTTATTGTCTTGTTAGATGGAGAATACACTTATTGAACAAAACAAAGGTCAACCTTCAATTAAGCAGCCTAAATATGTTTAGTGAGCTATTGAAAAAGCCATGCTGCCTCAGCCCCCGTGGTCTACCGAAGGCTGCCGAACGAAAACAAATCACAACAGAAGCAGAAGGAGTTTTCAGATGGTGTGCCTCTAACGGGTGACTGACAAAGGAATGCAGCACTCCTCCCACCATCGGTTATGTGCAGCTTATTTCAGATAAAGAAAGGAGAAAAATCACAGTATCACAGTATCACCAAGGTTGGAAGAGACCTCAAAGCTCATTGAGTCCAACCTGTCACCACAGACCCCATGACTAGACCATGGCACCAAGTGCCATGTCCAATCCCCTCCTGAACACCTCCAGGGATGGTGACTCCACCACCTCCCCGGGCAGCACATTCCAATGGCGAATCACTCTCTGGGTGAAGAACTTTCTCCTCACCTCCAGCCTAAACTTCCCCTGGTGCAGCTTGAGACTCTGTCCCCCTGTTCTGGTGCTGGTTGCTAGAGAGAAGAGACCAACCCTTCCTGCCTACAACCACCTTTCAGGTAGTTGTAGAGAGCAATGAGGTCGCCCCTGAGCCTCCTCTTCTCCAGGCTAAACAACCCCAGCTCCCTCAGCCTCTCCTCACAGGGCTGTGCTCAAGGCCTCTCCCTAGCCTTGTTGCCCTTCTCTGGAGATGTTCAAGTGTCTCGATGTCCTTCTTAAACTGAGGAGCCCAGAAGTGGACACTGGACTCAAGGTGTGGCCTAACCAATGCAGAGTCCAGGGGCACAATGACCTCCCTGCTCCTGCTGGCCACACTATTCCTGATGCAGGCCAGGATGCCATTGGCCTTCTTGGCCCCCTGGGCACACTGCTGGCTCATGTTCAGGCAGCTGTCAATCAGCACCCCCAGGTCCCTCTCTGTTTGGCAGCTCTCCAGCCACTCTGACCCCAGCCTGTAGCTCTGCCTGGGGTTGCTGTGGCCAAAGTGCAGCACCTGGCACTTGGACTTGTTGAATGCCATCCTGTTGGACTCTGCCCATCTGTCCAGTGGGTTGAGGTCCCTCTGCAGAGCCCTTCTACCCTCTAACTGACCAACATCTGCTCCCAGCTTGGTGTCATCTGCAAATTTGCTGATGACTGTCTCAATCAAATCTCTATTAATACTAATTCTTTTCCCCTATATTTTTTTGTTTAACCTGTGAACAGCCTGTCCTATACAAAAGCAGAAGAAACCTGGTTTTGTTAATTATTATTGGGTTTTATATTCTTCCCAGGGCAAGGTTTACATTTCTCTCTTGGAGCTCCTCATATCCAGTGGATGATGAATCACATTGGACATAGTCTGCAACTCACACTAACTGCTTCCCATGTTTGGTGTGCCTGGAAAAACTCCAGCTGAGCTGCATGCAGGATAGCTGTGTCTGCTTCTCCAAGCAGCTTGTTGATGTCTTGCTTCTCCTTGCTCCTCTCCTCCCCACCACACAGGTAACAGAATCCCAGAATCCCAGCATGGTGGGGGTTGGAAGTGATCTCTGGACATTAACTAGTCCAAGCCCCCTGCTATAGCAGGGGCACACACCCAGGATCACAATGGCCAAGAGGGTTTGGAAGCTGTGCCAGGGGAAGCTTAGGCTGGAGGTGAGGAGAAAATTCTTCCCAGAAAGAGGAATTGGCCATTGGAATGTGCTGCCCAGGGAGGTGGTGGAGACCCCATCCCTGAAGGTGTTCAAAAAGGCTTGGATGTGGCACTTGGAGCCACGGTTTAGTTGTCAGGAGGTGTTAGGTCTTAGGTTGGACTTGATCTCTGAGGTCTTTTCCAACCTGGTTGATTCTGTGATTCTATGAATCTCCCCAGACAAGGAGATTTCACCTCTCTCATATCCTGCTCCAGTGCTCCAGCAACCTCACACCAAAGAAGTTTCTCCTCATGTTCATATGGAACCTTCTGGGTTCCTGTTTGTGCCTGTTCCCCCTTGTCCTGTCACTGGGCACCACTGAGAACATTATGGCCTCATCCTCTTGCTCCCTACCCTTTAGCTCTTGCTGAGCATTGGGTCTGCTCTTCTCCAGGCTGAACAGACCCAGGTGTCTCAGCCTTTCCTTCTCACAGAGATGCTCCAGGCCCCTCAGCACATCCCTATAACACAGTGGGAGCTGTGACCACCCAGGACTCCTTCACGAGAGCTCGCTGGTGGGACACCACCAGCAAGGGGTGGGATGGTCTCCACAGGTTTCCTTCCAGGACACCCAGCACTGCTCAGAAAACTGCCAACTCATTTCAGAGGATTTAAAGAGGGGCAGAAGTGTTTGGAAAATCTCATTTCTACTACAAGACGTGGAAAGGAGAGAGTCTGAAATTCATGAGCTTAAAATATGCTCATGTTTGGCTGGAATGTGCTCATGAAATTTGTTTCTCTGACATGCTGACGTTTCCTGCAGAAAGCAGATGTTCCTTGTGGAAATTTCTGATTAGTCAAAAATACAGTTTTCCTTTCCTTTTAAATGAGTGTCAGTCAAGCAATGGTGACAACTGAACCACAGCTAAAGCCTTGCTTGAATCTAAACGTGCTCCCACAATGCCCTGCACAAAGTGACTTTTATAGCCCTGGTAAGTGGAAATACCTGGGAAATGAGATCAGAACAGAACAGAATACAGAGGGAAGGGAAGGGAAGGGAAGGGAAGGGAAGGGAAGGGAAGGGAAGGGAAGGGAAGGGAAGGGAAGGGAAGGGAAGGGAGGGGAAGGGAAGGGAAGGGGAGGGGAGGGGAGGGGAGGGGAGGGGGAGGGGAGGGGAGGGGAGGGGAGGGGAGGGGAGGGGAGGGGAGGGGAGGGAGGGGGAGGGGAGGGGGGGGGGGGGGAGGGGAGGGGAGGGGAGGGAGGGGAGGGGAGGGGAGGGGAGGGGGAGGGGAGGGGGGGAGGGGAGGGGAGGGGAGGGGAGGGGAGGGGAGGGGAGGGGAGAGGGAGGGAGGAGAGGAGAGGAGAGAGGAGAGGAGAGGAGAGGAGAGGAGAGGAGAGGAGAGGAGAGGAGAGGAGAGGAGAGGAGAGGAGAGAGAGAGGAGAGGAGAGGAGAGGAGAGGAGAGGAGAGGAGAGGAGAGGAGAGGAGAGGAGAGGGAGAGGAGAGGAGAGGAGAGGAGAGGAGAGGAGAGGAGAGGAGAGGAGAGGAGAGGAGAGGAGAGGAGAGGAGAGGAGAGGAGAGGAGAGGAGAGGAGAGGAGAGAGGAGAGGAGAGGAGAGGAGAGGAGAGGAGAGGAGAGGAGAGGAGAGAGGAGAGAGAGGAGAGGAGAGGAGAGGAGAGGAGAGGAGAGGAGAGGAGAGGAGAGGAGAGGAGAGAGAGGAGAGGAGAGGAGAGGAGAGAGGAGAGGAGAGGAGAGGAGAGGAGAGGAGAGGAGAGGAGAGGAGAGGAGAGGAGAGGAGAGGAGAGGGAGAGGAGAGGAGAGGAGAGGAGAGGAGAGAGAGGAGAGGAGAGGAGAGGAGAGGAGAGGAGAGGAGAGGAGAGGAGAGGAGAGAAGAGAGGAGAGGAGAGGGGAGAGGAGAGGAGAGAAGAGAAGAGAGAAGAGAAGAGAAGAGAAGAGAAGAGAAGAGAAGAGAAGAGAAGAGAAGAGAAGAGAAGAGAAGAGAAGAGAAGAGAAGAGAAGAGAAGAGAAGAGAAGAGAAGAGAAGAGAAGAGAAGAGAAGAGAAGAGAAGAGAAGAGAAGAGAAGAGAAGAGAAGAGAAGAGAAGAGAAGAGAAGAGAAGAGACGAGACCAGGTTGGAAAAGACCTTTGAGATCATCTAGTCCAACCTATCACCCAACACCATCTAAGCAACTAAACTCTGGCACCAAGTGCCTCATCTAGGCGCTTCCTAAATACCTCCAGTAATGGTGACTCCATCACCTCCCTGGGCAGCACATTCCAATGGCAATTACTCCTCCCAGAGGTGCTCCAGGCCCCTCAGCATCTTTGTAGCCTCCACTGGACTCACTCCAGCAGTTCCCTGTCTCTCTTGAACTGGAAAGACAGGGATTGGACTCTGGATGTGGCCTCACTAGGGCAGAATAGAAGGGGAATAGAAGCTCCTTAGACCTGCTGGCCACACTCTTCTTAATGACATCCCAGAGGTTCTCACAAAGTTGTAACAGTAAAGCAAAACATCTGGAGATCTAAACCTGATCACAGAAGGCTGGAAGGGACCTCAAAAGATCATCCAGTCCAACCCCCTACACCAGAGCAGAATCCCCTACACCAGATGGCACAGGAATGCATCCAGGCGAGTTGGATGTCTGCCTTGCACATACTTGAGAGGTTTGTCTTTGTACCTACCCTTGTTTGGCCCCACAGACTGAATGCTCCTTTGTGGCTGGAGTTGCCTGTCATGAGCAGTGCTCCTGGTGTGCATCATCCCACCTGGCACTGCCCAGAGAGTGCACAGTGATTTCAGTGTGACCTGGGCGATGAGCAGGAGTGATCAAGAAATCTTTGGACACTCATTCCTGCCCCCATCTGATGTGGAAATGTAGACACACACAAAGCCAGCAGTGAGCACTTGCAGCACAGAAAGCCAATCACAGCCTGGGCTGCAGCAAGAGAAGCAGAGCCAGCAGGTCCAGGGAAGTGATTCTCCCCTTCTACTCTGCTCTGGTGAGACCCCACCTAGGGCACTGTGTCCAGTTCTGGAGCCTCTATTACAGGAAGGATCTGAAGGTGCTGGAAGGTGTCCAGGGAAGGGCCACGAGGATGAGCAGATGGTCAGAGCTGCTCTGCTGTGAGGACAGACTGAAGGAGTTGGGGCTATTCAGTCTGGAGAAGAAAAGGCTCTGTGGAGATCTCATTGTGGCCCTCCAGTATCTGCAGGGGGCTATAAGAAAGCTGGGGAGGGACTTTTGAGGGTGTCAGGGAGTGATAGGACGGGGGAGAATGGACAAAACTAGAAATGGGTAGATTTGGATTGGATGTTAGGAAGAAGTCCTTCCCCAGGAGGGTGGTGAGAGACTGGCACAGGTTGCCCAGGGAGGTGGTGGAAGCCTCCTGCCTGGAGGTGTTTGCAGCCAGGCTGGATGTGGCTGTGAGCAACCTGCTGTAGTGTGAGGTGTCCCTGCCCATGGCAGAGGGTTGGCACTGGCTGATCTTTGAGGTCCCTTCCAACCATGACAGTTCTGTGATTCTATGATTCTAAGCCCTGCACAGTCTCCACTTGCCTCCAGCTGCAGCCTTGGTAAGCTGAGTATTTAATCATTAGTGTCATGTTGTGTTGGAGTGATCACTGTGCTATCAGTAGCTGCAATGCTCTAAGGATATGAGCAGAGCAAGTTCAGCAAAGACAGTATTTTTTATTAGATCAGCTGATGGAGCTGCAAGAAAAGCAGACAAGATCTTCATTCCCCATGGGAGCCTATTTTTGGATGTGAAATAGAGGTCTTCTGTTTCCCATCAGGATATTCAATATTCTTCCATAAGTTAGAGGTCCAGGATCAGGGTTGGGTTGGCAAAAATAGCTAAGAATTAAATAAAATGCAAACCAGATGATTGTGGAGGTGTGGAATAGCTCCCTCCTAAAGCCAGAACCACCTTCTCCTCTTTCCTGGTGATGCGATGCTCACGTGCTGCTACCTCCCACGTGTGCTGTGCAGGGGACAGCCAGGTGCAGAGTGAGCCACATCCTGTGTTTGAATCATTTGTCAAGGTGCCATGAAGCTAAAAGAAAAAGTCATCTGAATACCTCAAGTGAAGGGCTGTGGGTTTGTGTTACCAACTCCTGATCATACAGGTGCAGAGGTGAGTTTTCAGGTACAAAGGTGAGCTTTCCAAAGCCTGGTGGTGTTGTACTAATTAAAATCATCGTACTAAAGAACTTTCTCCTGGCAAAAAAACCCAAACAACAAAACAAAACAACCCCAGAGTGTAAGTCTCTGCTGCACAGAGCCAAGAGCTGTTTGCCACAAGCTGTGAGGAATCATTACTCAATATCAACGAGAAGATCTTGCTTCTTTCTTGGGGGGAGCAGCTGTGATGAGATGATGAGTTGCTGGAATGTGTCCAGAGAAGGGCAACAAGGTTGAGGAGAGGTCTGGAGCACAGGCCTGTGAGGAGAGGCTGAGGGAGCTGGGGTTGCTTAGCCTGGAGAAGAGGAGGCTCAGGGGAGACCTTATTGCTGAAGGGAGGTTGTAGCCAGGTGGGGGTTAGTCTCTTCCCTCAGGCAACTGCCAACAGAACAAGAGGACACAGTCTCAAGCTGTGCCAGGGCAGGTTTAGTCTGGGTGTTAGGAAGAAATTCTTCACAGAGAGATTGACCATTGGAATGTGCTGCCCAGGGAGGTGGTGGAGTCACCATCACTGAAGGTGTTTAAAAAGAGACTGGATGAGGCACTGGGTGCCATGGTTTAGTTGATTTAGTGTTGGCTGATAGGTTGGATTCGATGGTCTCAAAGGTCTTTTCCAACCTGGTTAATTCTGCATTCTGTATTCAGATGCAGTACTAGGAGCATGCAAGCATTGCAAAGGCTCTTGAGAAGCAGGATCAAAACATGGCTACAGGACCTTCTTAATTTGGCTGAAGAATCTGCAGCAACCAATTGGCTTTCAAAATTTTTCCCCCTCTTAAATTGTTTGACAACTGCCCAAAAATATAATGGAACTTTCTTCTTTGCTTCTGCATTTATTTTGCTTGGTTTGTTAATCCACTTGCAGCTCACTGTGCTTCAAAGAATATTTCACAGAATCACAGGATCATGAAATAACTCAGGGTGGAAAGGACCTTTGAGACTGTGGAGTCCAACTGTTGACCTAATGCCACCATGGTCATTAAAACATGTCCCTTTAAGCATTCATCATGCAGCACGCAAGATGGAAAGGGCTTGATTTGACACCTAAGTCAAATGGAGGCCTTCAAGAAGCCACAGACCACTCTTTTCATGATGCCAATCACATGGAAAAGCTTCTTTGCTCTGAGGGTGCTGGAGCCCTTGAGCAGGCTTCCCAGAGAGGTTGTGGAGTCTCCTTGTGTGAAGAGCTTCCAACCCCCCTGGGCATCGTGCTCCTGGGCAAGCTGCTGTGGGTGCTCCTGCTTTAGCAGGGGGGTTGGACTGGATGATCTCCAGAGCTTCCTTCCAACCCTCATCATGCTGGGATTCTGTGAAAAACATTCCCAGTTCTGAATTGTGACTATAATGCTCCAGCAGACACTGTTGGACTAGTCCAGCTAAGAATACTCTGTGCTTAATATAAAGCTAAAGACAGCTATTTTGGGGCAAAGAAAGGGCCCCATCTGCTACAGATAGGTCTGCGTGAGGGCATCCTGTTAAAAGGAAGAGAAACCTAAATCCCTGGTGCCCAGGAAACAAGTTCTGATGACACAGAACCGAAGGGCCAACACAACTCGCTGTGGGATCACCTTCCTTCGACCTGACTGGGAGCTTCTGGGCTCTTCGTTGGTGCCTTGGCTTATTTTGAGACGGGAACAAAGATTGCTCAAAAGGGGGAGGCAAGAAAAGTGGATTTCCTTAAGAGTCAGTGTTACTCTTCCTGGCTTCTTTCAAAGCACCAGAGGTAATGTTACTGGCTGCATGGCTGTAAAAAGAACAGCAGGGATCAGATGAAAGGAGGACACTCGCTTTGAATTGTCTCTTCACCCCCTCTTATTTCACAATGATGTTGCCCAGCAGAGTGTTGGTTTTCTTTCTGTGACTCTTTTCTTTCTCTGCTACTGGATAACAGAAAATGGAATCTTACAAACACAGTAATCTTCCCATTTTCCTATTGAGCAAGAGAGAGGGAAAAAGAAATAATGGGAGGAAGGCAAAATCTGCAGAATTAGGGAGTTTGCTGCTAGGGCTCAAGTGGAGGTTTGTGTGCTGTTTACTGCAGCTCTGGTTTACGTGGCTCTGTGGGGAAGGATCAGTGGAATAACTGGGAGATACTGCTGTGTAGGAAAGTAGGAAGCTGCCTGAGTATTAAATAAGAGGAAAATCAATGCAGTCCAAAGGTTGCCTCCTAGGAAACAAAACAACATTTATAAATATGTCTGTCTTGCTTCTTTTTTCTTATTGCCTGCAGACTCTGCTAGTTTAGCTAAACCACCTACTAGAACACAATGGATTTAGCCTATGCTGTCTGCCAAACCCCTCACTGCTCATCATCACCTTGGCCAGAGGTCATTGCCCCTTCATGTCCTGGCCAAAACATTCTATGAGCTCTTCAAAATCTATTTTGATCAATCTGAGCTGCCTTGGCTGAAACAGGAGGTAGGAAATGTGGCCCCCCAGCTCTGGACCCAGCAGAGAGGGAGAAGGTGGAGTGGTGAGGCAAGGAAGGGCAGCAGAAGGGTGAAGGGTTTTGGAAGACAACCTACAGCCCCATGTACAGAATGTCTTCATCCACTGCAGTCAACACAGGATTTACAGACAGGATGGACAAACTACAATTTATGAGGGGTAGAGGGGTCCCAACATGCCACTCAATGACTGTTCTGATCGTCCCTTCTTCCTTTTGATACCTCCTCTCCTGTGCTGGGGCTAACTGGATTGATTTCAGTCTTTAGGTGAGACTCTGGAACAGGTTGCCCAGGAAGGCTGTGGATGACTCCTGCCTGGGGGTGCTCAAGACCAGGTTAGATGTGGCTTTGAGCAAGCTGAGTCTAATCGAGAGGAGTCCCTGCCCATGGCAGGGAGGCTGGAATAGATGATCTCTGAGGTCCTTTCCCCCTTAAGTCATTCTATGATTCTGTGATTTCATGATTCTCTGTCTCTATGATTCTGTGATGCTATGATTCTAGGATTCCTGGTCGTGAGATCTGGGCCAGAGGAGTGGCTGCAGTGACCACCCCTCTGCTAAGGTTTATGCTCATGGGTTTGCTTTCCTGCTGATTTGGCAGGTGGGAATTAAATATGAGGTAAAGAAAGCAACTCAGAATCAATTTCTCTTTATCAAGCTCTTTTAGTTGACTTGAGAACTGTTAAATACAGATTCAAGAACTCCTCTGATCTAGTGTGAGGTGTCCCTGCCCATGGCAGGGGGGTTGGAACTGGCTGATCCTTGAGATCCCTACCAACCCTGACAATTCTATGATTCTATGATTCCTTCATGGCTTGGCCTCAGAGTGAACATTTTTTTACATTTTATTAGGATAGGATAGGATAGGATAGATAGAATAGAATAGAATAGAATAGAATAGAATAGAATAGAATAGAATAGAATAGAAATCAAGCAGGTTGGAAAAGACCTTCAAGATCATCGAGTCCAACCTATCAGCCAACACTATCTAATCAACTCAACCATGGCTCCAAGTGCCTCATCCAGTCTCTTCTTAAACACTTCCAGGGATGGTGACTCCACCACCTCCCTGGGCAGCACATCCCAATGGCCAATCTCTCTTTCTGGGAAGAATTTCTTCCTAACATCCAGCCTAAACCTCCCCTGGCCTGGCACAGCTTGAGACTGTGTCCTCTTGTTCTGGTGCTGGTTGTCTGGGAGAAGAGACCAACCCCCACCTGGCTACAACCTCCCTTCAGGGAGTTGTAGAGAGCAAGAAGGTCTCCCCTGAGCCTCCTCTTCTCCAGGCTAAGCAACCCCAGCTCCCTCAGCCTCTCCTCACAGGGCTGTGCTCCAGACCCCTCCCCAGCTCACATTTGTTCTGTGTTGCTGACCACGGTCAGTGCCAAGGAGAGAAGGAGGAGACACTGACAACCCAGACACATAGATCATTAAAGCAGCCTCCATGCCACACTGCAAATCAAGCCTCTCAGCATGTGCAGCTCCCAAGCTCCCCAAATTTCCATCTGTATTTTTAATACAGATGACATATCACCTAATTACATAATTACATGAGGCTCTGGAATGGCTCAGTGATTTGGGGGAGAGAAAAAAACTGCTCTGGCAAGCTCCATGTGATCCTAAGCTCTGCAATTCTGGAGGGGATTGCCAGGTTCTATGCATGGGTTTGTCAGCATTTTAATTTGGTATTTCCCTGAAATCATTAGAGTTTAATGGTCTATAAAGCAGGAACCATGGCTGGCTTTAATTGTTCTATTTGGATAGTTTTTACTTTCTTCTTTATATGCAGCCCTCTAAAACAGGCTGCCAAAAGAAGAATTAGTTAGATTTCATAGGAAAGGCAAAATTCATCTTTTTTTCCACTCCCCCTCTGCATAAATACTTCCAGGATAGTAGAAGCATTAGGCCCTAACTAAGGAAATACACTAAGGGGAACAAAGTAGAAAGTAGAAATGAATGGATAATGTTACACTGCAGTTTGGCCTTGAAGCTCTTGAGCTGAGGATAGGTGCAGCTTGGAATGGGGTAGCTCTGTAAAGATCATGCCATACCTTGTGGCTTTCCTGCTCAGCTCTTGACTTGTGTGAATATCTGCCACAGGGACAGTGGTTGTGTGACCCACAAGTGTCAGCGGAAGCAGAAGCTGTGTAATTCCAGGGTGGCCAAGCCTCTTCTGTACCTTCTAATGGTATAATAATGTTGGTTTGTTCTTAGCCACACTGTCACACAGCTGCTGGTTTGTAGCCCTAACAATGTTTGAAGATGAGCTTCCTGTACGCTATGAGTCGTGGCCCAGCTTGAGGCTATTTCCTCTCATCCTACTGCTTGTTACCAGGGAGAGGAGGCAAACTCCCACCTTGCTCCAGCCTCCTTTCAAGCAGTTGCAGAAAGCCATGAAGTCTCTCATCAGTCTCTTTTTTTTTCCAGGCTGAACAACCCCAGTTCCCTCAGCTGCTCCTCACCAGACCTGCTCTCCAGACCCTTCATCAGCTTTGTTGCCCTTCTCTGGATAAGCAGATGTTGAACTACCTATGTGGAGGGTGGTTGTCAGCTTTAAATGATAGGTTAATTAGCACTGAAATTAGTGGTTTAGTTTGGGATGGGAGAAGAGGAGGATTCTGATTAATGGATTAATAACACTGAGTTATGTACTTCATTAGATACTTGCCTCCACAAAACCCTGATGTGATCCCCTTAAATCATGCTTGATCCTAAATGATGAAGGTCTCTCATCCTTTTGAGAGAAGCCAAGAACAACCTGGCTGCCAGCCTGAGAGGCACTGTGCAGAGTTCTCAGACCCTTCTCTTGCCTCTGGTGGAGAACAAAGTCATTTGTGGCGCAGGACCTCACGCAGAATTCCAGGAGAGAAATTCCTCATTGCTGTTATGTAGAACATAGAATCATAGAAGCATTTCAGCTGGAAAAGACCTCTAAGATCACTGAGTCCTGCTGTCAACACCACCATGCTGATGAAATCATGTCCCAGAGTGCCATTTCTACAATGTTTCTTGAACACCTTCAGGGACAGCGACTGCACTACCTCCCTGGGCAGCCTCTCGAGCACAAGCCCTACGAGGAGAGGCTGCGAGAGCTGGGGTTGCTTAGCCTGGAGAAGAGGAGGCTCAGGGAGACCTTCTTGCTCTCTACAACTACCTGAAGGGAGGTTGTAGCCTGGTGGGGTTTGGTCTCTTCTCCCAGGCAACCAGCACCAGAACAAGAGGACACAGTCTCAAGCTGTGCCAGGGGAAGTTTAGGCTGGAGGTGAGGAGAAAGTTCTTGACAGAAAGAGTAATTGGCCATTGGAATGTGCTGCCCGGGGAGGTGGTGGAGTCACCATCCCTGGAGGTGTTCAAAAAGACTTGGATGTGGCACTTGGAGCCATGGTTTAGTTGTCAGGACGTGTTGGGTATTAGGTAATAGGTTGGACTTGATGATCTCTGAGGTCTTTTCCAACCTGGTTGATTCTATGATTCCCAGGCTTGACCTCTCTTTCAGGAAAGATTTTTTGCCTAATGTCCAACCTGAATCTACCCTGATGCAACTTGTGGCCATTTCTTCTCATCTGGGAGAAGAAGAGGTCTAGTAAAGTTCCTCTGGGATGTTTAACTGAAAATAGGGGGAAAAAGGTTGATGTGCTACTGCAGAATATGTTTTCAAGTCTATCAGTTACTCAGCCACTCTCACCCCTGAGGCTCATTCCCTCACCTCACCCTGCAATATGCCCTCAGGAGAGTCAAAGGCCTGGCTTCTCAGCAGATATTAAAATACTGCCATTTTTGTGACAAATCAGGGAAAACCTGTTCATTGAAGCAGACACAAGCTTGTTAGTCGAGGGGAGCTTAATTTGCTGGTGAGTGTTCTGCAGAGCCTTGCCTGAGCTGCCCCCATGATTTGCTGAGCTTGGTGAGACTTGGAGCAAGTGGCTGGATTGTGAGACACCCTGAGCAAAAGAACTGTTAACACCAGAGACCCCATAACACACTTAACCTTGCCTCTGAGCCTTGCCAGCACTAAGTCTTTCAGTGAAATAAAAGTGAGATATTGAGAGGAGTTAGACCAGACTTTGTAAGCCAGATGCATTTCTGTGTGTATCTACTAACCAACAACAGAGAGCAGGCAGCAGCCACATGAGCCAGCAGGGTGCCCAGGGGGCCAAGAAGGCCAATGGCATCCTGGCCTGTATCAGGAATAGTGTGGCCAGCAGGAGCAGGGAAGTCATTCTGCCCTGGACTCAGCACTGGACACCTTGAGTCCTGTGTCCAGTTCTGGGCCCCTCAGTTTAGGAAAGATGCTGAGTTGCTGGAAGGTGTCCAGAGAAGGGCAACAAAGCTGGGGAGGGGTCAGGAGCACAGCCCTGTGAGGAGAGGCTGAGGGAGCTGGGGTTGCTTAGCCTGGAGAAGAGGAGTCTCAGGGGAGACCTTCTTGCCATCTACAACTACCTGAAGGGAGGTTGTAGCCAGGTGGGGGTTGGTCTCTTCTCCTAAGCAACCAGCGCCAGAACAAGAGGACACAGTCTCAAGCTGTGCCAGGGAAGGTTTAGGCTGGATGTTAGGTAGAAGTTCTTCCCAGAAAGAGAGATTGGCCATTGGAATGTGCTGCCCAGGGAGGTGGTGGAATCACCATCCCTGGAGGTGGTTAGGAAGAGCCTGGATGAGGCACTTGGTGCCATGGTTTAGTTGATCAGATGGTGTTGGCTGATAGGTTGGATTTGATGATCTCAGAGGTCTTTTCCAACCTGGTGAATTCTGTAGTCTGCAATTATTTCTTCAGTCGCTGATATTAAAGTGCTGCTGGTCTGATTACACAGAGGTGTCTGTTGAGTCGAGTTGCCTTTTGCACAGCTGCAGCATCTCCCTGTCCTCTCAGGCAAGCTGAATTTTACTGACAAGTGCATGTCACGCTTCCATATCTCACATTGATTTGCCATTAATCTGCATTTCCTTTAGCACTCTGAAGGGAAGTTAGGCAGAGCTACATGGTGTCCTGATTAACACCTGAGTGCAGCAGCATTTCTGCTGTGCTTGATTATTAATAGAACAAGTGTAGTTAATTGCATTGGTTGACTCGTCCCTGTCACTGATTAATGACTAAGTGCACTCTTTGGGTTTTCAAGATCTCGGGCTGACAGGGAAAAGCTCAGACATTCACATCCCATCTGAAAGGCCTTTTTTCTTTTCTTTTTAAATGATGAAGACAACTGTTTGCAGAGGGAACATTTGATATCTTTTTATAGAGTGTAAACATATACCATCTAAAATTAAACAGTTTTAGTCTTGCCTTTTGTTGCAGTCATAGCAATGCGTGACTGATGCAGCTCAGCGAGGTACAAAGTGCTCTCGGAAAGACTTCATGCACTGCCTCTCCTGTGAGTGAATTTAATCAAACTGCATTTAAAATGCTGTGCCAGTCAGGAAAATCACTGGGGAAAAAATCAGAACCGCAGGTTCAGACAATGGTTTGGGTTGGAAGGGACCTTCAAGATCGTCCAGTTCCCATGCCCCTGCCACGGCCAGGGACACCTTCCACCAGCTCAGGTTGCTCAAGGCCTCATCCAACCTGGCCTTGAACACTTCCAGGGAGGGACCATCCACAGTCTCCCTGGACAACCTGTTCCAGTGTCTCACCATCCCTACTGCAAAGAATTTCTTTCTAATACCTAGTCTAAAACTGCCCTCCTCAAGCTTCAGTCCATTCCCTCTCATTCTATCACTAGAAGTCCTTGTAAAAGATCCTTCTCTGCCTCCTAGCATTCCAGTGTCTCACCAGCTTCACTGTAAAGAAGTTCTTTGCAATCTCCAGTCTAAATCTACCCTCTTCCAGTTCAAAGCCGTTCCCTCTTGTCCTATCACTTCAAGCCCTTGTAAAAGGTCCCTCCCCATCTTTCTTCTAGGCCCCTTCAGGTACTGGAAGGCTGCTCTAAGGTCTCGTTGGAGCCTTTTCTTCTCCAGGCTGAAAAGCCCCAACTCTCTCAGCCTGTCCCTATAGGGAAGGTGCTCCAGCCCTCTTCTGATTATCTTCATGGCCTCCTCTGGACCTGCTCCAACAGTTCCATGTCCTTCTTGTTCTGGAGGCTCCACAACTGGACTCTGCCCTAGCTGAAGTCTCACAAGAGTAGAGTAGAGGGAGAGAATCACCTCCCTCATCCTGCTGGGCACAGTTCTTTTGATGCAGCCCAGCACACAGTTGCCTTCTGAGCTGCCTGTGACTAATGCCAGCTCATTTTGAGTTTTTCATCAACTGACACCCCCCAAGTCCTTCTCCTTGAGATTACTCTCAAGTAGGACTGCAGGAATGAAAGTATAGCCAGGTGGGGGTGGGTCTCTTCTCAGAATAAGAGGACACAGTCTCAAGCTGTACCAGGGGAGGTTTAGGCTGGATGTTAGGAAGAAGTTCTTCCCAGAAAGAGAGATTGACCATTGGAATGTGTTGCCCAGGGAGGTGGTGGAGTCACCATCCCTGGAGGTGTTTAAGAAGAGCCTGGATGAGGCACTTGGTGCCATGGTTTAGTTGATCAGATGGTGTTGGGTGATAAGTTGGACTCAATGATCTCAGAGGTCTTTTCCAACCTGGTTAATATTGTACTCAGTATTCTGTATATGATGCATTTATGCTACAGCAGCCTCCTTATGCAGCCTTCCCAACTCACTAGTTCAGTGTATGTTAATACCACCATCTCTCAGTGAATTTGAAATCTTGGGGGAACAAAAACCCAGGTGGGTAAGTTGCACAGAGTCCTGCTGTGACTTTAAATTGCCTTCATTCACATTTCCAACAGCCACCCTCACCAGTCAATGGTCTTTATACAGCGCTGCCAGAGTTAAGTGCTTGTGTTTACAGAGGTGCTAGGAAATCAAAGTAGCAATAGCAAAAACCTGAGTAAAGAGCATATCAGCCTGTGATACAGGGCAGCAGGTCCATGGGGGGAAAAATATCCTCTCTCTGCCAAATAGCTGGATACACAATGGGAAACAGACTGAGTGAAGGGAAATTCAGGGCAAAGCCGCCACAATTGCATCCCAGCAACAGAAACAACCGACAGAGAGAGATGCCATTGTCACAGCTTACAAGATGCACAGAGCTCCAGAGCCAGAGTGTGCTGACAGAATGAAATACAACCTCGGTGATGCTCTTGCTGAACTTGATGGAAGTGTTTCACCAGGTGGACAATGAAGCACTGTCATACAGCAGCAAGATCTACATTTGCAGTGATGGCTTTGCAGATTGATGAGGATCCATTGTTTGGAATGCTTCAGCATTTCCCTCACTTCATCCATTTCAAACCATAGCTTTGCTCAGCATTGATTTCGGTGTCACTGCATATCTGTGCTGCTTGGTTATGGCTGGGGGAAGAATTTCATCCATCAGGCAGCCACTGTCCATGGTCCTCATGTATGCAGGTCTCTTCCGAACCTTAAAGGTAAGCCACACCAGGAATATACCTAATTTTCTGCTGTTGAGGAACTAAATGGATCCTCATAGCTTCAACTCTTTTGGCAACCCAGCATGACCTTCAGCACATATCTTAGCAAGAGGACAATGAAGGACTTGCCACCCTGACAGGGACATGGGCTAGCAGGGGTTTTCCTCCTGCTTTATACTTGCAGCTAATCACATAATCAGAGAATCAGAGAAGGGTGAGTGTTGGAAGGGCCCAGTGAGGATTATCCAGTCCAATCCCACTGCTACAGCAGAGTTACCCACAGCAGCTTGCCCAGCATCACAATGGCCAGGGGGATTTGGACTCTCTCCAGAGAAGGAGATTCCACAATCTCTCTGGGCAGCCTGCTCCAGGGCTCCAGTACCCTCAGAGCAAAGAAGCTTTTCTTCATGATTAGAATCTCCTGGGTTCCAGTTTCTGTTCATTGCCTTTTGTCCTGGTACTGGGCACCACTGAGCAGAGTCTGGCCCCATTCTCTTTCCCCCTACTCTGCCTATCCTTTATCTCTAGCTGAGCATTGCTCAAATCCCCCTGGCTCTGCTCATCTCCAGGCTCAACAGCCCCAGGTCTCTCAGCCTTTTCTCCTCAGAGAGATGCTTCAGGCCCCTCAGCATCTCCAGGAGTTCCTTGTCTCTTTTGTACATCATGTGGCATGGTGAGAATAAATCTGTTTTGCTGGTCAGCTCCTGGCTACCTCTCTGCACATTAATACACAGAGGCTGTTGAAGTTCCAACCCCACACCCAGCATCAGGCCCTCTGAGTGCTCCCAGATATGAATGCACAGGCACATCAGTGTGCAGAAATCTTTATTCTTCAACCTGCAATGTGAGCCCTGCCTTTTCTCCCCACAGGGATGCCCTTTGTGCCTTTCTGTGGTCCTCTGCTGCTCTGGGTGCCTCAGCAACTGCAATGTCACAATTATGGGAGCCACGTGACAGCAAAGAAACTCAAAACAAATGTCAAAAGCTCAGCAGAGAATGACTCAGAGCAGGAGAGTTGGAGGAAGTGGGTGGAGAATTACCAAGTTTCCACACATTTATCAGGCTTAGTCATAATTTAGCTGCTGAGAAGCTAAGCTATGGTACAAACTGGGTGGGGGGAAAGTGTAGACATGTGAAGTGCCACTGTAGGTGCTTCAGCTAAATCAGACCTGGTGGCACCTCTGAAGAGCCAGGTGCAGACAGCAGCAGAATGGAGGTTTCTGAATGCCTCTCTTAGGTGAAGATTGATCTCATCGTGGGTCTATCCTGGGGTAAATGAAGGGAAGAATGGGACCTTATTGTGGCCTTTCAGTAATTACAGGAAACCTATAAGAAAGATGGGAACAGTCTTTAAACAAGGCCTGTTGTGACAGGACAAGGACTGATGGGTTTAAGCTAAAAGAGAGGAGATGTAGACTAAAGAGAAGGAAAATAAAACTGGCAATGAGGGTGGTGAGATCTTGGCACAGGTTGCCCAGAGAGGTAGGAGACGTCCCATCCAGGTTAGGTTGTCTGGGGCTGTGAGCAGCCTGCTCCAGTGGGGGATGTCCCTGCTGAGTGCAGGGGGGTTGGACTAGATGAGCTTTGAAGGTCCCTTCCAACCCAAACTATTCTCTGACCGCAGCTGTATCCAGTTCATGCCAGACAATGACCTTTGCTGGTCCCATCTAACCCACAGCACTCTATGAAAGCTTCACCCACTTCAGACTTGACCTGAGGGCAGGAAGTGAGTGATGGCTTGGGTCGGTATGACACGAAGCACTGCTTCATTTTGATTTCAGCAGCAGGAAACTGACCAGTGGTAGAATCTACAAACAGCTCAGGGGAAGATTCAATTCTTATAGGAACTGCATTTCACCTTGAGGCAAATTCTTATTAAGCCAAAACAAAACCCCCCAAAAGCTTTTGTGACACATTTCTCAGAGTATAGGAGGACTCTCAGTGCATTTTTTTATAGCCCTTGATAGTTATTTTTTTCTAATTGGAAAAGAACTCTCCCCTTTCTAATGGTTTTGGACATTGGTTGTGGCTAGTGACAGAACAAGAGGGAAGGGCCTCAA
Source organism: Picus viridis (assembly GCA_033816785.1). NCBI lineage: Eukaryota > Metazoa > Chordata > Aves > Piciformes > Picidae > Picus > Picus viridis. Next base: position 2,725,559 of record CM066592.1, read on the forward strand.
CCTGCACCAGAGGAGGTTTAGGTTGGACACTAGGGAAAAGTTTTTCACTGGAAGTGCTGTCAGGCATTAGCAGAGGCTGCCCAGGGAGGTGGTTGAGTCACCTTCCCTGGATGTGTTTAAAAACCACATAGATGTGGTGCTTTGGGCATATGGCTTAGTGCTGGGCTTGGTAGAGTAGGGTTAAGGGCTGTACACAATGATCTTGAAAGTCTTTTTCAACCTAAATGATTCTGTGGTCCTGAAATGGAGATTCAAGGCTGACATTTTCATTTTTACAACCCTACAGCCATAGCTCAGGGACACCATGTGTGATTTCAGTCACTTACCTAATTATCCTGTAACTGAATGGCTGAACATGAGCCAGCAGTGTGCCCAGGCAGCCAAGAGGGCCAATGGCATCCTGGCCTGCATCAGGAATAGAGTGGCCAGCAGGAGCAGGGAACTCATTCTGCCCTGTGCTCAGCACTGGTTAGGCCACACCTTGAGTCCTGTGTCCCATTCTGGGCTCCTCAGTTTAGGAAAGATGTTGAGGTGCTGGAAGGTGTCCAGAGAAGGGCAACAAAGCTGGGGAGGGGTCTGGAGCACAGGCCTGTGAGGAGAGGCTGAGGGAGCTGGGGTTGCTTAGCCTGGAGAGGAGGCGGCTCAGGGGAGACCTTATTGCTCTCTACAACTATCTGAAAGGAGGTTGCAGCCAGGTGGGGGTTCATCTCTTCCCCCAGGCAAGCAGCACCAGAACAAGAGGACACAGTCTCAAGCTGTGCCAGGGGAGGTTTAGGCTGGAGGTGAGGAGAAAGTTCTTCCCAGAAAGAGGTGGAGGAGTCACTGTCCCTGGAGATGGTTCAAAAAGCAATTGGATGTGGCACTTGGAGCCATGGTTTAGTTGTCAGGAGGTGTTAGGAGTTCGGTAATAGGTTGGACTTGATGATCTCTGAGGTCTCTTCCAACGTGGCTGATGCTCTGATTCTCTGATGACTGCAGACACTGTACAATGGTTTAAAAGGAAAAATAAAATAACAAAAAAGAGAGCTTCTAAAAGCCATCAGGATGCCACAGAAAAAGACAGCAAGCTCCATTTTGTCTTTTATTGGCCATCTGCCATCCCTGGGACGGGAGTCGATAACGATCCGTCAAACAATTAACGCCGCTAATAAATAGGCACAAAGTAACCTAATTTGCCAGCCACTAGTAGCCACCAGTTGGAAATTAATGTACTGTAGCTATTTGGTACCACACCTGCCACCCATCCAGATGGAAAGGAAACATGAGCTAAGAGATGATGATTGATGAGGAGAACGCCATACAGAGCCAACGAGGATCTAGAGATGGAAAACTCCTTCCCGCCAGCTACGGGGCTAGGGCTGGTGTGGCCTTACAAAGCAAGAACTGCTGAGGTGCCACACAAAGCCCCAGCTCTCCATGTGCCTCTCCTATCCATAGAAAAGTCTGACAACGTTCAGGGGTTTCTGCTGATGATGGAAGTTTTTATTTCCTCCTTTCAGCAAAGGGAAGAAGGCTGCAGAATGCTAATGAGTCACAGAATCTCTACGGTTGGAAAAGACCTTCAAGATAATCAAGCCCAACCATTATCTAGCTCTACCAGGACCACTGTTACACCATAGCCTTCAGCACCATATCTAGATGGTTTTTACAGTGCATCCAGGGATGAGGATTCAACCACTTCCCTGGGTAGCCTATTCCAGCCTTTGATAACCCTTTAGGTATAGAATTCTTACCTAATGTCTCACCTAAACCTCCCCTGGACTAACCTGAAGCATGCAGAATCTGTGATCAGGGCTTGTCAAATCCCACAGAATCCACCCTTGACTGATTCTGAGGTCTGGAATGGATCCTTTGCTAAGCTTAGTCTGGCTTTGTGGGGAGCACACGTTGCAGAACCACACCAAGTAATTCTTGCATCAAGGCCAAAGCTTCTATTTGAGCTACAGCACAATGTCACTCTCTTCAGCAGTGGCCAGTGACAGGACACAGGGCAATGGGTACAACCTAGAACACAGCAAGTTTCACTTGAACTTCAAGGAAAACTTCTTTACTTTGAGAGTGAATGGAGCACTGGATCAGGCTGACCAGAGAGGTTGTGGAGTCTCCTGCTCTGGAGACTCCCAAAGGCTGCTTGGGCTCATTGCTGTGTGACCCGACCTAAGCACAGCTGTATTAGCAGGGGAGGGGGTGGACTAGACGACCTCCAGTGCCTTCCAACCTCCACCATTCTGTGCTTCTGGTTCTGTGGCAGTTTGGGAGATCAATTCATGAATCACAAACTCGAGACTGATTTCTGAACTCTGTCCTACAACCTCCTTAACATTTACCTGTTCACCCTCATGCTGCACACTGGAGTCCAGCTGGGGAACGGCACCTGCTTGCCTACCTGTGAACACCTCACTGAAAGACACTGTGTGGAGAAGACTCAAACAGGGGAAGAACAAAAGAATTAGGGAATTGTCAAAACTGCCATGTTTCCTCTAAGCTCTCTGTGGGGTTCTGAGAGCTGAGGGAGCCTAATTTCACCACATCCATGCAAAGAGTTCAGGGATTAGTGTCATGCCTTCAATTCACGAAGCCTGCAAAATTCAGAAGAGCTGCTCAGAAAGAAAGGGAAGCTTAAGCAGAAAAGCAAAGCAGTGGGCTCTGCTTTTCTAAAGAAGATGTCTTCTTTAACACTGGGATCAGACAAAACAGAGAAATTTCCTATGACACTACACTGAGATAAGGAATGTTTGTCTCTCTCCTGTTTATGAACCACTTAGGCTTCTCTTCAATTATCCAAATACATTAGTGAACACAGACAAAAAAATCAGTGACAAATTCAGACTCCATGAAAAGCTTTTTAATTCCTGTCTCCTTCTTCCTGCAGTCAAACACAGACAGCTGTGGTGCCCGGCTGAAAAGATTCCAGGCTTTTGAAATTCATGGGAATTGATGAGATACTTCATGGGAACTGCTCCCTCCTGTGGAGCAGCTGTTGAGCAGAAGATGTTCAACCACGGGGAATGCAGATGTGGCTGCAGTTACCACCTAGGGTCACTTCTGACTCATCTGACCATGATGGCCAAGAGATCACGTTGCCATTAAAGGAAGGACCATCACAAAGTATCATAGAAGTGTTAGGGTTGGAAGGCACCTCAAGGATCAGCCAGTTAACCCCCTCCCACGGGCAGGGACACCTCACACTACAGCAGGGTGCTCACAGCCACATCCAGCCTGGCTGCAAACACCTCCAGGCACGAGGCTTCCACCACCTCCTGGGCAACCCGTGCCAGGCTCTCACCACCCTCATGGTTGGTGAAGAACTTCTTCCTAATATCTAATCTTAATCTACCCATTTCCATTGTTTTTCCACCCTATCAATCTCTCTCCCTTCTTGCCTTGGATAAGGCAGAAGGGTTCATGGAATGTTTCTGGCACTTGGCTGGTGGCCAGCCCAGCTCTGACCCTTGACAGGTGCGGGTACTGGCCCAGAATGTTCTCAGTCCTGTGCAATGCACAAGCAGCTGATCTTTGGCAGCCCATGGACAGGCAGGGCAAGTGGAGAGGGAAGAAAGAATAGAATAGAATAGAATAGAATAGAATAGAATAGAATAGAATAGAATAGAATAGAATAGAATAGAATAGAAATGAAATAGGAACAAACAAAACTATTGTGAGTGGAAGTAAGGTGCTGTGATTTTTTAGCCCATTTTTCAGTTATTCACTCTTCCTCCCCTGTCTCTTTCCTCCCTGAACAGCAGTTAATCAGCACCTTTGGACATTCATTTCCTCCATTCCAGATACTCTATGGAAAAGCAGAAGCATATAGGGAGAAGAATAGATGATATTGGCATACCTGTGCCTAGCAGCTTCACTTATAGCAGATGCCTGCTCTTGTCAATCACACAAATGCAAATGCAGAATGATGCACAAGAGACAGAATGGATGAGAGCTTAATAAAATACCTCCTCAACAACAATGAAGAGGCCATCATGTCTATGTCCCTCAATCCAGCAAAACAGTCTAGACAGAGCTAAACAAAGGCAAAGGAGTTTTATACCCAGGCTGGCGTGGTGGGGGTGGCTTGGTGAAAGAAGAAATGGTGGCAAATGCATATGCAGGTGGAAACACACACACACGGAGGTGATTTTATAGTGGGAACTTTGACAGACCTCTGGGACAGGTTGCAAAAGCAGATGTGGGACTGGAAAAAACCAAACCCCACAACCTCTCTTGAACGCTGACTGGGTAGGATTGCAATGATTTTGACACTTCTACAATGACATGGAATGATTTCAGAGAAGATGCTTGCTCCTGGGGAAAGTCAAGAGCTGTCACAGCACTCCAAGGGTCAGACAAACGCCAGAAACTGCCCTTTTTTCAACTGCTGAAAGGGATCAAGGCTCAGTTTCCAGAGGAGCTGAAGGAAAAGGTGGTTACCTTGAATCAGCCATGAAGTTCTGGGTGAGGTGGGCCAAAGTTCTAGGTGAACGGGGAGAGGGAGCTGGGGTTGCTTAGCCTGGAGAAGAGGAGGCTCAGGGGAGACCTTCTTGCTCTCTACAACTCCCTGAAGGCAGGTTGTAGCCATGTGGGGGTTGGTCTCTTCTCCCAGGCAAGCAGCACCAGAACAAGAGGACACAGTCTCAAGCTGCACCAGGGGAGATTTAGACTGGATGTTAGGAAGAAATTCTTCAGAGAGAGTGATTACCCATGGGAATGTGCTGCCTGGGGAGGTGGTGGAGTCACCATCACTGCAGGTCCAGTTACAGATAACCTACATAGACTAGAATAGAATAAACCAGGTTGGAAGAGACCTTCAAGATCATCATGTCCAACCTATCATCCAACACCACCTAATCAACTAAACCATGGCACCAAGCACCCTATCAAGTCTCCTCCTGAACACCTCTAATGATGGTGACTCCACCACCTCCCTGGACAGCCCATTCCAATGGGCAATCACTCTCTCTGTGTACAACTTCTTCCAGTATCTGAAGGGGGCTACAAGAAAGCTGGGGAGGGAATGTTAAGGGTGTCAGGGAGTGATAGGACTGGGGGGAATGGAGCAAAACTAGATATGGGTAGATTCAGATTGGATGTTAGGAAGAAGTTCTTCCCCAGGAGGGTGGTGAGAGACTGGCACAGGTTGCCCAGGGAGGTGGTGGAAGCCTCATCCCTGGAGGTTTCAAAGGCCAGGCTGGATGTGGCTGTGAGCAACCTGCTGTAGTGTGAGGTGTCCCTGGCCATGGCAGTGGGGCTGGAACTGGCTGATCCTTGAGGTCCCTTCCATCCCTGACAATTCCATGATTCTATGCTCTTGAAGGTCTTTTCCAACCATAGTGCTTCTGTGACAGGGATTTAAAAGATCTGTGGGTGTGGTGCTGAGGGACGTGGTTAAAGGGTGACCTGGCAGTAACCTAGTGGTGGTGAGCACTGGGTTAACCTCTGGAGTTGAAGACCTCTAAAGGTCTCTCTGCAACCAAAATGATTCTATTTAAAAAATAAATAACTACAGAAATGTACTCCCTGAGGGCTGGAGAGTACCTGGCTGACCCCATTATTTAAGGAAAATTGCAGATGGATGAGAAAACAAAGAAGAAGAAGGAAATAGCAGAATATTTAGCATCATTTTCTAGAGAAAGTCACCAAAAGTTGTGGTTTTGTTTTTTTTAAGATCAAATAAGGGAAAAAAGAAAAGGCAGAGGAGGGAAAGTCTGAGGAATTAAACACAGTCAACAACATTTTCTGAAAGGAAAAGTCAAGCTTCAGTAAGTTTTGCAAATTCTTCAAAAGCATGAACTGCCCTGAGGGCTGCAAGGACCAAATGTTCAGGTTTTCATACAGCCATTACCAAAGGCTTATCCTGGGAGTGAGTGTCTGAAGTGTGAAAGCAGAGGGTCAGAAAAATTTTCAGCAGCTGCTGCTTTTGCAGTGGTTTTTCCTCTAAACCGAGGGAAGAAGCAGCTTCTGCCTTCAGCAGAGTGACAAATGGCAAGAGGCACGGGAGGAGGAAGCCAAACTCTCCAAAATCAAAAGAATTGCAGGAGCAAACACACATCTTAATTGCACATGGTGTGCTCTTTCAGAATTAAAACCAAATAAATGAACCAGTGAAGTCTGGCTTTAATTGCATTTGGCAGGCTATGTAAATTGGTGTGACCCGAGGGCTGGAGCAGCTCAGCTGTCGAGGATAGGCTGGGGGAGCTAGGGGTGTTCAGCCTGGAGATGAGAAGGCTCTTGGGGGACATTAAGAGCTGCCTTCCAATACTTGAAGGGATCTTACAGGAGGGCTGCAGAAGGACTTTCCATAAAGATGTCTAACAACAGGACAAGGGGAAATGGTTTTAAGCTGAGTGTGAGCAGATGTAGCCTGGATCTCAGGAAGAAGTTCTTCAGTAGAAGGGTGGTGAGACTCTGGAAGAGGCTGCTCAGGGAGGCTGTGGATGGCTCCTCCCTGGGGGTGTTCAAGGCCAGGCTGATTGAGGCCTTGAGCAGCTGAGTCTAGCTGAGAGTTGTCCCTGCTCATGGCACGGAGGTTGGAGTAGATGATCTCTAAGGTCTCTTTCAACCTGAGCCATTTCATCATACTAAGAATTTTGAATACCTGTTGGCTATTGTGAGTCCAGATCAAATGAGCATAGTGATCAATATTTATCAGACACCAACTCAGAGCTGGATGGAAAGAATTGTCACTGAATTATGTTGTGCTCTCTTTGTCTGTTTTTTTCCTTCTCTGTTGTCTTTTCTGTAATGGACTGTGGCAAATTTGAATCAAATAATGGCCTGAAATAAAAATGGATCATTACAGAATCACAAAACCTCATCATGGTAAAGGCTGGAAGGGACCTCTGAAGATCATCCAGGCCAACCCCCCTGCTAAAGTGTCACAGTATCACCAAGGTTGGAAGAGACCTCAAAGATCATTGAGTCCAACCTGTCACCACAGACCCCATGACTAGACCATGGCACCAAGTGCCACATCCAATCCCCTCTTGAACACCTCCAGGGATGGTGACTCCACCACCTCCCTGGGCAGCACATTCCAATGACGAATCACTCTCTCAGTGAAGAACTTTCTCCTCACCTCCAGCCTAAACTTCCCCTGGTGCAGCTTGAGATTGTGTCCTCTTGTTCTGGTGCTGGTTGCTAGAGAGAAGAGACCAACCCCTTCCTGGCTACAACCACCCTTCAGGTAGTTGTAGAGAGCAATGAGGTTGCCCCTGAGCCTCCTCTTCTCCAGGCTAAACACCCCCAGCTCCCTCAGCCTCTCCTCACAGGGCTGTGCTCAAGGCCTCTCCCCAGCCTTGTTGCCCTTCTCTGGACACGTTCAAGTGTCTCGATGTCCTTCCTAAACTGAGGAGCCCAGAAGTGGACACAGGACTCAAGGTGTGGCCTAACCAATGCAGAGTCCAGGGGCACAATGACCTCCCTGCTCCTGCTGGCCACACTCTTCCTAATGCAGGCCAGGATGCCATTGGCCTTCTTGGCCACCTGGGCACACTAATAGGGTCACCCACAGCAGGCTGCCCAGGATCACAGTGTCCAGATGGGTTTGGAATCGTGTCAAGACATCTTCAAGTTTTCTTCACTCCTCTGGTGATCTCAAATTTCCCATTTGACAGAGAGCGTGGAGTGGGATCTTTCAACAACTTCAGAAGTTGTTCCACACCTTCATTTCTCCCAGAACAGGGAGATTTTTCTTTTCCCCCAGGCCTTTTTGTCCCCTATGGAGATTTTCTGATGAAGCGGCACTTCTATTTAAGAAAGCAAGTGTTGGCGAATTCTCAATCTGCTCTAACACACAGAATCACAAAAGCCTCACGATGTGGCTGGCAGTCATGGCATCCATTATTAGATCCCAGCCTTCAGCCGAGCTTTCTAGACACGTGTAAATATACTTAGTGGAGAGCAGAACATTTCAGCAACTGCAGAAACAAGAAACGCAGCAGAAACCGGAACGGTAGATGCTGGGCTCTGCGATGGAGATGGAGACCCCTGGGCTAAGGGTCCATGAAACAGCACAGAGTTAGCTCAGCTGGCCCTTCAACCTCTAGTTGCTACCTGCTCTTACATGAACAGAACAAGAGGACACAGTCTCAAGCTGTGCCAGGGGAAGTTTAGGTTGGAGGTGAGGAGATAATTCTTCCCAGAAAGAGTAATTGGCCATTGGAATGTGCTGCCCAGGGAGGTGGTGGAGTTACAGTCCCTGGAGGTGTTCAAAAGGGCTTGGATGTAGCACTTGGAGCCATGGTTTAGTTGTCAGGAGGTGTTAGGTATTAGGTAATAGGTTGGACTTGATGATCTCTGAGGTCTTTTCCAACCTGGTTGATTCGATGATTCTATGAAGACGGAGACCCAGAGGCTAAGGGTCCATGAAGCAGCACAGAGTTGGCCCAGCTGGTCCTTAAACCTCCAGTTGCTATCTGCTCTTACACAAAGATGGAGATCCAGGGGCTAAGGGTCCATGAAGCAGCACAGAGTTGGCCCAGCTGGTCCTTAAACCTCCAGTTGCTATCTGCTCTTACACAAAGGTGGAGATCCAGGGGCTAAGGGTCCATGAAGCAGCACAGAGTTGGCCCAACTGCTCCTTAAATCTCTAGTTGCTATGTGGTCTTACTTGATAGGGTCACTATGCACTTGTGAAAGATTTTGCAGAAGCCATGACATCATTTTATCTTTAGCTACAGGGAGCTACAAATCAGCCACAAGTACAGAGAGCAATAGGAGGCAGGCAGGCAGGCAAGGTGAGGATATCCAGAGGGAGATGGTCTTCCACCTGCTATATCATCACCCAGTGGAGGTCAATGGAATGTGAGGAACAGAAACATGCCTTCTGAATGCTGAGGAGTGGATTTGAATGCTGAAATTCAGAGGGAAACAGAGAAATTTTCAGATAGTGATGTGCTCCTTCAAGAAGGGCTGGAGAATACTTATCACAATGCAACAGACCACTGCAAGGAAAATAAAAGAGGCAAAAAACTTGTCAGGATCTCAAAGAGACTCTCATTTGTGCTTCAACTATTTCCTGTGCTAATATTTTTCTTGGCATAAGGAAGCACACAAAATATTTTGGGCATCGCTTTCAAGGCACTCACAGTTTGGGAAGCATCAGTTCGAAAGATCCCAGTGGGTGACCTCTTACCCTGGCTCTTGCTTAGGAGAAATAAAATGAAGTTTAACTTGTGAAATAGAATTTGCCAGAAAAGTCCCTGGGAAGCAGGAACTAGTAAGAAATCCATGTAGACAAATGCAGTAGAGAGATACAAGAACATTTCTGCTTCCTTACTGACCTGAGCCTCTCTGTGCTCTCTTGGGCCAGTGCAGGCTCCATATAGTATCATAGTATCAGTCAGGGTTGGAAGGGACCACAGGATCATCTAGTTCCAACCCCCCTGCCATGGGCAGGGACACCCCACACTAGATCAGGCTGGACAGAGCCTCATCCAGACTGGGCTTAAACACCTCCAGGGACGGTGCCCCAACCACCTCCCTGGACAACCCATTCCAGGGCTTCACCACTCTCATGGGGAAGAACTTCCTCCTCACATCCAGCCTGAATCTCCCCACCTCCAGCTTCATTCCATTCCCCCTAGTCCTATCACTACCTGATAGCCTGAGAAGTCCCTCCCCAGCCTTCTTGTAGGCCCCCTTCAGGTACTGGAAGGCCACAATGAGGTCACCTCTGAGCCTTCTGTTCTCCAGACTGAACAGCCCCAACTCCCTCAGTCTGTCCTCATAGGAGAGGTGCTCCAGCCCTCTGATCATCCTCGTCTTTGCTTCTTCCATGGATACATGAATGTGAGCAACCAAAGGGGAATCTATTGTCACAACTCAAAGCTTGTGCCTGTAAATGGGCATAGCATCTCTCATCTACTTCAAGGAGAACTAGAAATCACTGGCCAGATGAAAAGGAAGCAGCTTTTACTGACAGATGCTGAGCTCCTTCTTTGTTTCGTCCACAGCATGACCAATATAAGAGGAAATCTAGGTAACGAGAAGCCAGGAAGAGCGTGTGTGCCAATAATCCTTGGTGTGTGAGTGTCCAAAAGCTACTACACAAGCTGCATAGCAAAAGCAGCACTGGCAGATGTGTCCCAGGCTGTCAAGTTCATATTAGAGCAGAGATGTGGCAGGATTTCATGGTGGCTTTGGCCACAGAGCAGCTATTTACATACAGGCCTTCAGGGCTACATTGAGGTCCTTTTGGTTTATCTCTGCTCCTGGCCCTGGTTCTTGGAGCTCTTTGCTTTCTGGCTAAAGCTGCCTTGCTGTAAAAACTCCTAGAAGTGAAGCCAAACACCCACTCCTGGTTAGTGTGGAGGAACTCGGTGTACGGCATAACCCTGTGGATCCTTCCTTCCAGTGAGCATTGGGACCCCACAACCAATCCACTGGGGCTTACCATGCCTACATGGACAGGCAGCTGTTAGCTTGCTCTAGATGGCAGACTTCTTTCTTGGGGATGGGTCAACAGTGAGGCAGCCACCTTCCCAAGGTCTGCTGTCGACTCTGCACAGGATGTATGGGACCATCATCTGGGGCTGCACCCACAGTAATCAGTATCAGCCATGAGCTGGACACAGCAGTAGTCACTGAATGACAAACTAATGGAATGGTTTGGGTTGGAAAAGACATTTAAAGACCATCTAGTCCAATGCCCCTGCAATCAGCAGGGACATCTGCAACTAGAGCAGGTTGCTCAGGGCCCCAAACAACTTGACCTGAAATATTTCCAGGGATGTGGCATCTACCACCTCTCTGAGGAATCTGGGCCAAAGTTTCACCACCCTCAGTGTAAAAAATGTCTTCTTTTTATCTAGTATAAATCCTTTTAGTTTAAACTCGTCACCCTGTCACAACAGGCCCTGACAAAAAGACTGTCCCCAGCTTTCTTGTAGGCCACTTAAAGGACTGAAAGGTCATCAGAAGGTCTCTCTGGAGGCTTCTCTTCTCCAGGCTGAAGAAGCTCAAGTCTCTCAGCCCATCTATCACATCTGTAGAATCAGAGAATCAACCAGGATGGAAAAGACCTCAGAGATCATCAAGTCCAAACTATTACCTAATACCTAACACCTCCTGACAACTAAACCACAGCTACAAGTGCCACATCCAAGCCCTTTTTGAACACCTCCAGGGACTGTAACTCCACCACCTCCCAGGGCAGCACATCCCAATGGCCAGTTACTCTTTCTGGGAAGAACTTTCTTCTCACCTCCAGCCTAATTTTCCCCTGGCACAGCTTGAGACTCGTATTCTGGTGCTGGTTGCCTGGGAGAAGAGACCAACCCACAACTGGCTGCATCCTGCAGGCACATAGTTTTGTTCTCTACAGAAGAGCCACTGACATGTCTTCATCAATCCCCACCTCTTTGATTCAGCCATCAGCAGGCGGCTTTGCCGTGTTGTCCTAGAGATGACTAGAAGCAGATGGAGTGGGGCACAGAGTCGCCCTCATTTTCCATCTGGCACCATCTACTTTTAGCTCCACAGCTCCTTAGGAGGCTTTTAAGTCTCCTGGCTAGCACTGTCTGCTCTGGGGGATTCATACCCCCAGACGCTGCCCCCGATGCCGCAGTGCATCACGTACTGCACGCCACACAACCCAACAACTTTCCAGACCTTCTATGGATAGGGTTTTTTTTTTGTTGTTGTTGTTTTAATGTTAAAATAAAAGCAGATGATGTATTGAAGTCCTCCCTGCATGCTGTATTTATGCAGAACATAAAAAGTAATAGGATTTTTTTTTTTTTTGCTAGCTTAAATAAAACGTAGTTGAGTACATGAGATGGTGGAGCAATGTAAGAGAATAAATCTCACAACCTTCTCACAGGGAGAGTCTTGGGGAGTCATAGAATCAGTTGTTAGGGTTGGAAGGGACCTCAAGGATCATCTAGCTCCAACCCCCCTGCCATGGGCAGGGACACCTCCCACTACAGCAGGTTGCTCACAGCCACAGCCAGCCTGGCCTGCAAAACCTCCAGGGAGGAGGCTTCCACCACCTCCCTGGGCAACCTGTGCCAGTGTCTCACTACTCTCCTGGGGAAGAACTTCTTCCTAACATCCAATCTGAATCTCCCCATTTCTAGTTTTGTTCCTTTCCCCCCAGTCCTATTACTCCCTGACACCTTCAAAAGTCCCTCCCCAGCTTTCCTGTAGGCTCCCTTCAGATACTGGAAGGCCACAATTAGGTCTCCTAGGAGCCTTCTCCTCTCCAGACTGAGAGCACTGCATGGGGTTGTTGTGACCAGTGTGTAGAACCCAGCACTTACAACTGTGACCTCTCCTTTGCCCAAGGTGACCCCTGGCCTGTTTTGCCACCTCCATACAATCAGAAGTTTCACAGAAGCCCTGTGTGGTTTTGCAGGCAACGCTGACATGTCTCTACATTCTCCAACTCACAGTCACCTTTTGTTAGCATCCAATAAGCCTTCTCTTTCCCCTAGCCTGTGTTTAATTTAGAAACAATGTGTTGGGCTTGTCTAAAAGAAGAAGAAGAAGGAGGAAACAAAGGGAAAGCAGATTTTGACTTCAAGAACTTCAATGTGTGAAATCGTGCTCTCAGCTAAAATAGGACAGAAAGAGTAAATTTTTCAAGAAGATGCAGGGTGTCTAAGTCATCTCAGTCCAAACAGAGCCACCAGAGAGTCAGACAGGAGATGCTCTCTGCTGGGTGAAGCAGAAAGCATAACATCTGCTTTCTGGAGGGCTCTTTTCCCTCATTAAAAAAAAAGTCCAGTTTTAACATCATGAATTACAAAACTGTGAGGCTTGATTCTACTGCTAAGACTGCAGAAGGTTTCACTTAAGCTTCAAGAGCAGATCAAGGTTCTCATCTATAAAACTGCATGCAGTGATGTTTGATTCTTAGTCTGAGTTCAAGGAAAGCAATGAAAAGATTCAGAAAAACACCCCAAACCAACAAGCTATTTAAAACTGATGATGCAGGAGCTCATTAGCATGTTTAGGGTCCCTCTCCCAAATGGTTTTTGTTAGAGTAAAACCTGTATTTTAAAATAGTTCTTCAGGCTTAAGAGTTTTAACATCCGAGAACTGAACATTTCTTACAGTTGAGTTTCCTAACCTTATAAAACTCTTTGTGGAGATCAAACTCTTCATCAGTGATGCATGGGAACAAACATCAACATTCCATGCTCCTTCTCCTGGGCCACCTGGTTTAAAGACACTTTCCCCCATTTTCTTTTGCAAACCCATGACACCCCTGGACCAAAGGAAAGACTCAGCTTGGAATAGTTCAGCAGAATTTGCAAATCCTCTATGAGTGGAAACATCTCTGGGAAAAAAACAAAGCCAGCATGAGACTGGACAGATGGGCAGAGTCCAACAGGATGGCATTCAACAAGTCCAAGTGCCGGAGGCTGCACTTTGGCCACAGCAACCCCATGCAGAGCTACAGGCTGGGGTCAGAGTGGCTGAGAGCAGCCAAATAGAGAGGGACCTGGGGGTGCTGGTTGACAGCCGCGTAAACATGAGCCAGCAGTGTGCCCAGGTGGCCAAGAAGGCCAACCGCATCCTGGCCTGCATTAGGAATAGTGTGGCCAGCAGGGGTAGGGAGGTCATTGTGTTCCTGGACTCTGCTTTGGTTAGGCCCCACCTTCAGTACTGTGTCCAGTTCTGAGCCCCTCAGTTTAAGAAGGACATCGAGACACTTGAACGTGTCTCTTCTCTCTAGCAACCAGCACCAGAACAAGAGGACACAGTCTCAAGCTGTGCCAGGGGAAGTTTAGGCTGGAGGTGAGGAGGAAGTTCTTCACTGAGAGAGTCATTCATCATTGGAATGTGCTGCCCTTGGAGGTGGTGGAGTCACCGCCCCTGGAGGGGTTCAAGAGGGGATTGGATGTAGCACTTGTTGCCATGGTCTAGTCATGAGGTCTGTGGTGGCAGGTTGGACTCGATGATCTTTGAGGTCTCTTCCAACCTTGGTGACACTGTGAGACAGACTTAGAACTCCTAGTGAAACCAATGAGATAGCTCCCTACATCTCTGAGATTTTTGTCCAAGGGCTGGTGCTCCATGGCAGAACATTCCCAAAGATCTCACACCACAGCCATTGCTGCTGGAGTTTGGTCAGATCTCTTTGGAGACTGGTAAGACTCATATCCATTTTCCTTCTCCTTATGTTCAAGCTGAGTGAGAAACTTCACAAAGATAAAAGTCCTCCTCAATACATCAGTTGCCCAGGGAGATGGTAGAAGCTTCATCCCTGGAGGGTTTTAAGGCCAGGCTGGATGTGGCCGTGAGTAACCTGATGTAGTGTGAGGTGTGAGGAGCTGGAACTGGATGATCCTTGAGGTCCCTTCCAACCCTGACAATTCTGATTCTATGGTTCTACTTTTATCACAAACACCACAGGTGCTGTGAATGATGGTTAACAATCAAAGCAGTTTTGGTTGGCAGGAGCCTGATCCTTTATTCCATACACAATTTGGTTGGGTGGCGAGAGAGTGATTTTTTTTTTTACAAGGAGAACACCCACTTCAAAGAGCCCACCAACAGACTCGGGCCTTTGGGTTTCACAGCAGAGAATTCAGGAGGGGTGGCAACCCAAGGTGGCACATCCAGAGCAGGAATGTCCCTAGCACATCTTGGGAAGCTGAAGGATCCAGGATAAAGACAAATAATCCTGAAGTACTCCTGAAGACTGAATCAAATGGAGCCAGATGATGACTGCTAGATACACTGGGAAGCGAAAAGAAATTGAAGTCTGTGAGATGATTGCTCCTAATGTACATAAGTGATGCTACAAGACGGCTGGTTGAGTGGTAGGCAAATGAAGAAGGATGGCTTCAGGTGGCTATTGCTGACTGCAAGTGAGGAGATCCAAGCTGAGCAATGTCAGACAACCCCTGCTAAGTGGATATTTGGGGAATGAAGATGAACGACGTCAGAGAAAAACTGCTAAGGAAATGTAAGTCAAACAAAGATTAATAATATCAAAGGATTATTACAGGGACTACATGGGGGTATGAAGATAAATAAAGTCAGTCAGTAGCTGAGCAGATATTAGACAAACAAAGCTGAATAGAGTGAGATAAAAAAGATGCACAGCACAAACAATGCCTACAGAAGGTTCCTTTAAATTGGGGAAAGAAAATCTCTCTCCCTACAAACAGATCTTTACTTTCATTTCTATTTTCTGCAGAGATTTCATTCCTAAAGCTGGTAGATTTGATAATTTCCTTTCTCACTTGCTTCATTGCCCTCAGATATTTACATGGTGTCCTATTTGGCATGGAAAATACCTGCAGTTGGTGACTAGGGCCCTCTTCCCTCTGTAGTACCATAACGCTGTCAATATCATGACGGGACAAAATCCCTCTGATGTGACTCAAGGCAAAATTTGGCATAACTTCCTTTGGGCTGGACTGATAAATAACAGATGGAAAACCAAGACATGCTATATAGTGATACCTGCTGAGAGGCAAAAGGGAGAAGCTAATTGCTACAATTACAGAAGACTCCAAAACAGCACACTGGAATTACCTGGGCCCATTACTGAGACTGAATTCACCAGTCCCTTCTGATTTCTGACCCATTAGTGTGAAAATTGTAGGGTTTTAGGGGGAGGGAAAAAAAGGCAAATGTGGCATTCTCAAGCAAAAAGGCAATTAGACATTAGTTGGTGGGAGCTATGCCATAAATAGTCAAGTGGGGAATGCTGAATAGAGCACACCTCTGTCCCAAAAGGAAGTAGACAGTAAATAAAAGCCTCACTTCTGGTGTTTTCTCAACACAGAGCCATCAATAATGTGTTCAGTTTTGGGCCCCTCGCTAAAAAACAGCATTGAGTTGCTGGAGGGTGTCCAAAGAAAGGCAATGCAGCTGGTGAGGGTCTGGAGAGGAACAGCTGAGGGAACTGGGGTTGTTTAATCTGGAGAAGAGGACTCTGAGGGGAGACCTCATTGCTCTCTACAGCTCCCTGAATGCAGGTTGGAGCGAGGTAGGATTTGATCTCTTCTTCCGAGTAAGAAGTGATAGGGCAAGAGGAAAAGGCCTCAAGCTGCACCTAATATCAAGTTTTTGGCATGAGGGGAAATTTCTTGCCTGAATGAGTGGTCAGGCATTGGAACAGGCAGCCCAGGGAGGTCATGGAGGCACCATCCTGGAGATGTTCAACAAACCTTCTAGACATGGCACTTTGGGACATGGTTTAATGGCCATAGTGGTGGTGCTATCTTCAAATGAGTACTCAGCTGTGGGCATTGGCTTATAGGGCAAGACATCTTGCTGGCTAATTTTCTGTCTTTAATAGTATGCCAAAAAAGTGACTTTGTGATTGAGTGATGTGTGCATGTTTACTATCTACTACCAACACTGAAGATGTGACACAAAGATTGATCTGACCTAAATTTATAACAACTTCTATTGAATTTACAAGCAACAAACTAGAACAGTTTTTAGGCTTTAGAATTTAGTCTGAATGAACCCCTGCAGCCCAGAGAGCAAACCACATCCTGGGCTGCAACAAAAGAAGTGTGCCCAGCAGGTTGAGGGAGGTGATTCTCCCCTCCACTCCGCTCTGCTGAGACCCCACCTGGGGCACTGTGTCCAGTTCTGGAGCCTCTATTACAGGAAGGATCTGGAGGTGCTGGAAGGTGTCCAGACAAGGGCCACAAGGGTGAGCAGAGGGCTGGAGCTGCTCTGCTATGAGGACAGACTGAGGGAGTTGGGGCTATTCAGTCTGGAAAAGAGAAGGCTCCAAGGAGACCTAATTGTGGCCTTCCAGTATCTGAAGGGGGCTACAAGAAAGCTGGGGAGGGACTTTTGAGGGTGTCAGGGAGTGATAGGACTGGGGGGAATAGAGCAAAACTAGAACTGGGGAGATTCAGATTGGATGTTAGGAAGAAGTTCTTCCCCAGGAGGGTGGGTGAGAGACTGGCACAGGTTGCCCAGGGAGGTGGTGGAAGCCTCATCCCTGGAGGTTTCAAAGGCCAGGCTGGATGTGGCTGTGAGCAACCTGCTGCAGTGTGAGGTGTCCCTGGCCATGGCAGGGGGGCTGGCACTGGCTGATCCTTGAGGTGCCTTCTAACCCTAACAATTCTATGATTCTAACCAGCCCCAGTCAATGAGACAGAACAAAGAGTTTTACTGTGCAGACAGGGATTAAAATGAAACCAGCAGAAATGAAACGCAGCAGAAGCTGTATTCATCATGGACGGACCAGTGGCAATATCTGCTGTGCCAGGGTCAGAATTTGTTAACAACAGGTCAACACAGGAAATGGTTCAATTATATAGAATCATCTGCCATACAACCAAAGGGAGGACTAAAAATCACATAAAAAACCACCAAGTGAGGGTTCTCATTAGCTGCCTAAATGTGTGACTTTAGGTTCTCCACAGTGATTGATATCATCTGTTATTTAAGGGAGAGCTCTCAATTACAAGGTCAGGCAGCACAGCAAAGTGTATGGATTAATTTAGAGATTTTGGGGACAGAAGAGTTTATTACCATCATCTAATCTGGCCTTTCACTGAACAAGGGCAAAGGCTTCCCCTTGACAAAAGCCCCTGGTTTTGCTGGGTTAGATCATCAGCACTGTGCTTCATCCTGGTTTTAAGTGTTTGTGGTAGGGCAAGAGTTCAAAGGACGGAAGCTGGAAAGCAATGAAGAGAAGCCACGAGGCTTGTATCACAGAGAGATCACCATGAATAAA
This sequence comes from Picus viridis, assembly GCA_033816785.1. Lineage (NCBI taxonomy): Eukaryota > Metazoa > Chordata > Aves > Piciformes > Picidae > Picus > Picus viridis. The sequence goes on from CM066592.1 coordinate 2,743,218, forward strand.
GGATAACTGAATCTGGCATCCAGGTAAGGTCAAAACTAGATGGAGCCTGCTTTTAACTGCACAATACCAACTTGTTGAGATAATCAATAGGAAGCCCAGAGCCCTTCTTAGAATCATGGAATACACTGGGTTGGAAGAGACCTATGAAGGTCATCTAGTCCAACCCCCCTGCAGTAAGCAGAGACATCCTCAACTAGATCAGGTTGCTCAGAGCCCCATCAAGCCTGACCTTGAATGTCTCCACAGAGGGGCTTCCACCACCTTCCTGGGCAACCTATTCTAGTGTTCCACCACCCTCACCGTAAAGAGCTTCATCCTAATGTCCAATCTAAATCCACCCTCTTCTAGTTTCAAACCACTGCCCCATGTCCAATTGCTACATGCCTTTATAAACAGCCTCTCTGCAGCTTTCTTCTGAGTCCCCTTCATGTAATGGAAGGCTTCTATGAGGTCTCCCTGGAGCCTTCTCTTCTCAAGGCAGAACCACCCCAAATTTCTCAGTCTGTCTTCATAACAGAGGTGCTCCAGCCCTGTGATCATTTTTATGGCACTCCACTGGACCCTCTTCATCAGATGCACATATTTGCTCCTGTCCAGCTTTTATTCACCAGTACTCACAAGTCCTTTTCTGCAGGATTGCTTTCTAATCACATTTTGTCCCAGCCTGGACTGATAAGGAGGATTGTCCCAGTCCAGGGGCAGGGCTTTTTATTTGGTCTTGTTGAACTCCAGGAGGTTCACCTGGGCCCACTTAGCCAGCTTCTCCAGGTCAAGCTTGCAATTAGAGCTCTAAGTTCTTCCATAAAAATCAAGTGCTGCCCTTCATAACAGATTCACAGCTTCAAAGAGCACTGCAAACAGAAAGTAGGAAAGAATAAAGATTTAAATAAAGAGCATAGGTGAATTGAAGGCAAAGATTTTCTTCTCTATCTGTTCCAGATAATTAGAAATCATTTTAGGTCTCTATCAGCAATGCAGAACACAATTTTATACCACAAATTCTGAGCTGAAATAAAACTCCCCAGTTCTCCTCCCAATGAAATGTAGACACTTCAGATCCCTCTCCTGATTACAAGTTGCTTAGAATCATGGAATAATTTGGGGTGGAAAAGACCTTAAAGATCATCTGTTCCAACCATCTAAAAGATTACTTATAAGGCTTGTATATCCACACCTCCAAACCTAGAGGGAAGAATAACTTTAATCTTGGCTTAATTAAAAGGAGTCATCCTTTAGGTGAGTCTGTCTTTGAGCTTCTCATTGTTATACTGTTTCTCTCCAGAGGACTTTCTGCTTTCTTCCTCACCACAGCTGTAGTCTGTGTAAGGTGAACTTTTGAACTTCTGTTTCATAAAAAATAAAGAAGCTTAAGATATTCTCAGCTACACTACAGGGAAGACAAGACAATTGTCTCAGTGCAACATGACCTACTCAGAGTGAGACTTAGCAACGTTCCCACCCTGAACAAAAACCAGAAAATAAAAGAAAGCAAGACAGGTTCAGGACTTGGTGTGGGTGAAATAAGATGAAAACCCATTGAAATGAAAACATCTTTTGGAGTGGCTCTCAACTCACACCAATGAAAGAGAGTTTGAAATTGGATCCACAAAGATCATTCTGTCCATTTTCTTTTCCTCCTGTTCTTCAGACTCCTTAAAAAACCCACAACCTAAAACTCAAGTTCCCGAAACCCAAGAGCAGCAAAAATGGGACCTGCAGTGAGCATGGAGGCATGGCTAGTGTTTTTAGATAAATGGTTGACTGTACACATCACAGAATCACAAGGCTTGGAAGAGATCTTTAAGATCATCAAGTCCAACCATTCTCTACCTCCAGCAGGGCCACTGCTACACCATATCCTAACAACATTGGATTCTTCTCCTGGTGTTGATGGTTGCATCTTTGGTTGCAGCTGATACTGCTGGTGTTCATGCATTGTGATTCTGTGACCCTTGAGCACCATATCTAGGCAGCTTTTCAACACATCTGGGGATGGCAATTCAATGTAAGAAATGTTTCACTGTAGGTATATGAAAGCCAGAAGTTATCTGCTGCAATCAAACCTGCAGTCATCAACACCAAGAGAAGAAACCAATGCTGTCAGGAAGTGCTTGCAGCTGTAAGAAGAAAGCTGTCACACTCAGTCCAGCTGTTATCACCTATGTACAGATTTACCATGAGACTGAAAGCCTCTTAATTGTAGCTGCTACTATGGAAGGGAGAAAGGCATTTGTCACACAGAGGTGAGAAGAGAATGGATGCATTCAAACAGAACTGAACTTCAGTTACAACCAGACAAGCCTTTATTTTTTTCATCTTCAAGAAAACTCTCTGGCTAAGTGGTAAATTGTAATAGTCACAGCATCACTCAACTACAAGGAAACATAATTAGACATACTTAGGCAAATATATTGTGCTTACATTATTATTTCTCTACTGGTGAGGCTGAAAAGGCACCTCCGTGAGATGGTGTGAGGACCCAATGGCTACTGAACAGCACTTAAAGGTGCATTTAATACAACACATAAAACCAGAGGGGAGCACAGAGCAGCTTTGCAGATTTTAGGTGCAAAGACTCGCATTGAAATGCTCTGGCTGAATGCTCATCCAGGGTGGTTTTTATGTGAGATCAGATAAAAACTGTTCTCTGCAAATAAAGCTTTTGATACACACCGTCTGAAGCCTGTGGAAATGATGTTTGGCTTTTTCCAATCTTTAAAAAACATACTGTCCCTGCATAAAGAGAAATCACAGAGCCACTTATCTCAGGGCTGATTCTCTTTGAGATACACTACCTCTAATTTTTCTACACTCTCCCCTAACTGCTCAGGAGCTGCAGCGCAGGGCTGTGTTCACAGCAGCATGCGTGTTAGGATTACCACACTCAAGATGAGTATCAATGCACACTCAGCAAAAGGATGAATGATTTACAGTATCACAGTATCACCAAGGTTGGAAGAGACCTCAAAGATCATTGAGTCCAACCTGTCACCACAGACCTTCTGACTAGACCATGGCACCAAGTGCCACGTCCAATCCCCTCTTGAACACCTCCAGGGATGGTGACTCCACCACCTCCCCGGGCAGCACATTCCAATGGCGAATGACTCTCTCTGTGTAGAACTTCCTCCTCACCTCGAGCCTAAACCTCCCCTGGTGCAGCTTGAGACTGTGTCCTCTTGTTCTGGTGCTGGTTGCCAGAGAGAAGAGACCAACCCCTTCCTGGCTACAACCACCTTTCAGGTAGTTGTAGAGAGCAATGAGGTCGCCCCTGAGCCTCCTCTTCTCCAGGCTAAACAACCCCAGCTCCCTCAGCCTCTCCTCACAGGGCTGTGCTCAAGGCCTCTCACCAGCCTTGTTGCCCTTCTCTGGACACGTTCAAGTGTCTCGATGTCCTTCCTAAACTGAGGGGCTCAGAACTGGACACAGTACTCAAGGTGTGGCCTAACCAATGCAGAGTACAGGGGCACAATGACTTCCCTGCTCCTGCTGGCCACACTATTCCTAATGTAGACCAGGATGCCATTGGCCTTCTTGGCCCCCTGGGCACACTGCTGGCTCATGTTTACGCGGCTGTCAACCAGCACCCCCAGGTCCCTCTGTTTGGGAGCTCTCCAGCCACTCTGATCCCAGCCTGTAGCTCTGCATGGGGTTGCTGTGGGCAAAGTGCAGCACTTGGACTTGTTGAATGCCATCCTGTTGGACTCCACCCATCTGTCCAGCCTGATTTGCTGATATTAACCAAAGATGGCTGAGGGTGGAAAAAGTATCAGCCTGGTAAGGCAGCCTTACACTTCTTCTACCAGTTTGAAGAGAAGGGCCTAAGTAACTCATCAATAGATTCTTTCCAAATGACCTTTTAAAACTGAATTTTAGCTAGAAGCCTTCTTCTTTGTATCATCTCTACCCCAAAGATCAGTGTTAAAAGATTATGGAACTGCTGCACACAGGTCTTTGATATTTGCTCACCTTCCTTCCAAACCTTTCTTTACTTGAGGTTTACTTTTAGCCAGGAGTCAGATTAGTCTCTGTGAGTGAACCCACAGAGCAGCTCCTCAGATCCATAATATATTTGTCTCAGCAGGATTCTGTATTGGTTCTCTCTTGAAGAGGCTAAAAACCTGACAACCTCGTTTTCTGGCTTGAGTGTCTACAGCTGAGAACCTTGACCTCTGCCTCCAAGAATACATGCCTGGATTAGGCTCCTTAGGACTGCTTCTTATCACAGATGTGGAACACAGCTACACTCGATTTCAGTGGGTGCTGAATCAAAGAGATACCTCCCAAATCAAAATATGGAGCTATTGTCTTGATCCCACCAATGAAATCAGTTAAAAAGGAAACACTGTGTTACAGAGATGCACTGGAGACTTGCAGACAACACTGCTGTTCCTTCAAGCCACTGCTGGTGAAGCTTTCCTGATGATGTGCATTGAGAAAGCATTGAGAGAATTGATTACTCCCAACTGAGTTTTTCTTTTCCTGAGTATAAGTTTACAGACAAGCTTCCAATCAATGCCTCTGGTACCAAAAGCTTCTTCCAAGAGCAGGCTGGGCCTACAGATATCTATTGATATCCATGGCATTTTCAATTGGGAATATCCCAGTCCATGCAATAGCAGCTGAGAGGAAATGCCTGCTCTTTAACCATGGCCTTTCCTGCACTTGTGGAAAAGGGAGTAGGATTTATTTCTTTCTTTGTATCCTATCCATCCTAAAAGGATTACATTAATATGTCCCAAAGGAAACAGCAGATAAAGAGTATTTGCAGCCATTCTTCCTCATCCTGTGTTAACTGTGGAACCTGATTAATAGATTATGAGGCTGAGTCATTTGAGTGTTTTCTTTCAAAACAGTTGAATTTGGAATTGATTTATTTGCTCTCAGTGTATGCAGGGCTGGACTCAATGATCTTAGAGGCCTTTCCCAGCAGAAACAATTCTATGATTCTTCCCAACAGACACACCTCTGAAGGATGTTTGATAAAAATAACACATTGTCAGTGTTCTAATCCCTCTGCACCTTTCTCCTTACCCCACTGCCTTGTGTCTCATTGTTTACTGCTTGGTTTACTTCTGCTTTGTGTTTCTTATTAAGCACTTCAGAGATTTTCTTGAGTTGAGGATCAGACCTTGAGAATTTGCTTTTGTCTGTTTAGGTCTAATTCTTTTAAATTACTTTTTAACTTCTCCATAGATTTTATACTTTTCTACTGCAGGTATAGCCAGTGGTTGTCCTTGTCCTCCTCTCTCTATCTGAGAGTTAACAGCTAGTAAGTCAACGCTGAGATGACTCTGTGGAATGTGCAGAGCTGTAAACGCACCAACGAAGGCATAATGCACCTGATAATCTGAAAACAAGTAATGAAATTTGAAAGGATTTTATTTGGAAAGGCATCCAGAGGTCAAGGATGTTCTGAAGAGCTGAGTGTGGGGTTTGGTGGGGCTTTTTTTGTTCTTGTTTATTTTTTTTTTTCCTTTCGTGGTGAAATGCAATTAAAAGAAGGAGATCTTTGTCACTGCACCTGTTGTGATTCAATACATTGACTCTTAGTGCAATGTGGAACTGAGAGGAGCCTGTTCACCTTACATTGTAGAGCTCCAGTGGTATGAACAAGCTCAACGCGGCACAATACAGATCTCTTTGAAGGGTGTGCAATCCTTCTGACAGCACTGCTGCTGCCCTGCTGAGCTGGAAATAAAAAGCTGGTGGCAAAGAAACCTGGGGAGTGGTTCTTACACTGTTCCTTAGGGTCTCAGGGCAGTAATAACATGGAAGCATCCCTGGCATGTCTTTGGATTGCAGAAGGTCAGAGGAGCTGCTGTCAGGTTTCTGTGCAGTCTGTGTGATTCAGACCATGCCAGGATGGGCTTTACCCTCTGGTCCAGAGATGAATGACTCTCTCAGTGAAGAACTTTCATCCCTGAGCCTCCTCTTCTCCAGGCTAAGCAACCCCAGCTCCCTCAGCCTCTCCTCACAGGGCTGTGCTCAAGGCCTCTCCCCAGCCTTGTTGCCCTTCTCTGGACACGTTCAAGTGTCTCAATGTCCTTCCTAAACTGAGGGGCCCAGAACTAGACACAGGACTCGAGGTGTGGCCTAACCAATGCAGAGTACAGGGGCACAATGACTTCCCTGCTCCTGCACTATTCCTAACGCAGGCCAGGATGCCACTGGCCTTCTTGGCCCCCTGGGGACACTGCTGGCTCATGTTTAGGTGGCTGCCAATTAGCACCCCCAGGTCCCTCTCTGTTTGGCAGCTATCTGCTAGTGAATTAAATTTACTCCTAATTCTTCAGTTCTCTACATTCTTCTTAATCATCTGCACGTGCACTCAAAAAGGAATATTTTGCATCTTGGAGCTGAAAGTATTTTGGATACAAATTTAGAAGCCTTTAGCCACAGCTGAATGTCTTTAACACCAAGGTCTTTAACATTTATTAAATGCCTAACACAACCAAAAAAACCAAAACCCTTTTATATTCACAGGAAAATATCTTCCTCTTTTGTTCTCATTTATTCCATGCACTCCTAGAACATATTTTTTAGGTGGATTAATATTCCTCCCATGCTCATTTCCTGTCACACCACTATTTGTTTGCTTTGCTTTGCAGAAATACTTTCAGTCCAAGCTGATTAGAATCCTTCCAGCTTCTGTCTTGCAGTTCTAGAGGCATTTATTAAATGGCAAAAATTAGATGATCAATGCAGAAATGATAGTGGGATTCAGAGCAAAGCCACATAACCTTTGCTGCCCTTTTTTGCCACATGATTTGGAAATAGGAGGGTTTTTTTAACAAGGCCTTTATGAAATCTTTCATGGACAAACAGTTCAGATAATATTTGTTGGCAGAAGAATTTGAGAGGAGCAGAAAACTAAATGAGCTCTGCTTCCTGATCCAGGCTTCATAAAGTGGTCAGCTGGTCTTGAGCACCCAGCAGAAAAATTGGCTCTCCTCTCCAAAAGACCCTCCCGAGGGCAAATCAAACTGAATATGGATTGGGTGCATGACAACTTGAAACATGCTTTCCAGCTCATCCAGCAACAATGCCTTCTACAGAACAAAATGCCACCTTTTCCTCTTTCCCTTCCTTAAACACAAGCACGCAGCCAGCCAGGTTTTGATTTTTAGCAGCCAACAGATATGAGCCAAAACACCTTTATGATGATCAGCTTGGCAGCTCAAAACTGGAAATGGAAATCTCACCAAAACAAGACAAAAGAGGGAAAAATTCAGCAGCAAAACGTTTTGTTGGTGTCGGGGTGCTCATGTTGCTAAGTTCACTTTTGCTGGGGCTGAGATGATGATGTTCTGTGGCACTGTCCATTCAAATGATGTGTCTGTAGATGAGCCCCATGGAGCTATAATCAATGCCCACCTGAAAGTGTCAGCTATCACAAGTCAAAGCATCAACTCAACAATCCTGTACTAAGCCATTTTGTTGTCTGCAGCATAACTAATTCTGGGACTGGGTTTGCAGAGAGATTGGACCCATTAGAGGCCAAAATCTTGACTATGTCAGATAAATACCATCCATTGTGAGACAAAGAGGTACAAGGTGTTGTAGTGACACCTAAGGAACTGCTGTTTCTGGATTAAGATGATGCATTGCAGTGTCTCCCTATCTCCAGGAGACCATGACTTCAGCATGCTTGATAGCACCATTAAGCAGCTGTGGAGCACTTAAAGCAAAACACAAAAACTCAGGCTGAAACAGTGGAATTAGCCAAAGAGAATACAAATTAGCTAACAGATTTATTTCTCACACTGACATAATAAACAAATATTGATGGTTTCCTGTGGTGTAATACATCCTTATTCACAGCTTCACAACTCACTTGGAGCTCCATCATTTTCTCTTCACTGCTTTTAAATGGGTGATTTATCCCATACTTCTCGAAATATTAGTCTGTTTACAGTCTTCAGATAGCTAACAGATTGTGCATCACTGAAGTAACAATGTGGAGACTTGCAGTGGTTGTGCTGTTCACCTTTATTTCCCTTTTGTTTTTGTTTTAAATGCATCAAAGTTTTAAGGAAGGGAATTAAAAGCTTTGTAGTTAACAGAAGCCTTTTGAGTGTGTGACTGGCTTGAAAGCAGCCCTGAAGAAAAGGACCTGGGGGTGCTGGTGGATGAGAAGCTCAACAGGAGCCAGCAGTGAGCACTTGCAGCACAGAAAGCTAACCACCCCCTGGGCTGCATCAAGAGAAGCAGAGCCAGCAGGTTGAGGGAGGTGATTCTCCTCCTCTGCTATACTCTGGTGAGACCACACCTGGAGCACTGTGTCCAGTTCTGGAGCCTCTATTACAGGAAGGATCTGGAGGTGCTGGAACGTGTCCAGAGAAAGGCCATGAGGATGAGCAGAGGGCTGGAGCTGCTTTGCTATGAGGACAGACTGAAGGAGTTGGGGTTATTCATTCTGGAGAAGAGAAGGCTCTGAGGAGACCTAATTGTGGCCTTCCAGTATCTGCAAGGGGCTACAAGAAAGCTGGGGAGGGACTTTTGAGGGTGTCAGGGAGTGATAGGACTGGGGGGAAGGGAAAAACACCTAGAAATGGGTAGATTCAGATTGGATGTTAGGAAGAAGTTTTTCACCATGAGGGTGGTGAGAGACTGGCACAGGTTGCCCAGGGAGGTGGTGGAAGCCTCATGCCTGGAGGTTTTTGCAGCCAGGCTGGATGTGGCTGTGAGCAACCTGCTGCAGTGTGAGGTGTCCCTGCCCGTGGCAGGGGGTTGGAACTGGCTGATCCTTGAGGTCCCTTCCAACCCTGACAATTCCATGATCCTGGTAATGCCTTTTGAATAACTTCAGCACCACAGAATGCCTCCTGCTTCTGGAAAATTATGATTTGCTGGGTGCATAAAGTGCATGAATCTGAAGCACAGACTCACACAATGTGCCACAAGGTAAAACTTGAGCTGCAACTTTCAAAGGTATGGAGACCAATTCAAAGGCAGTGAAGCTCAAACACTCCTCATGCTTGGTCAATCCACAATTCAGATGAGAACAGTGCCACTTTCTCCTATCTTGAGTAGATACCCAAACCCTACTTCCATGCTTCTCAAAGGCAAATACAAAGAATAATCACTACAGGAACACTGACTAAAACAGTCAGCTATGATCAACATTATTTCTAGCTCCTTTTCTTTACACTCAGAATGAGAAATACTCTCATGCATTAAGCATGTAAGACTCAGTTTTCACAAGGAAATGCCCCTAAATATTGAAAAATGTAATAAGTATCTTGGTAAAATTTGTAGATGGAATCTTTGTATATATAAACTGACAGAGCTTCATAAAACTGGGATCCTCTTTGTGGGAATTAAGAGCTGGGTGTAGTCCAGCACTGGATTTGCACCATCCCACAGAAACTGAAGGACTCCTAGTTAAGATTTATAACCACAGCAAAATGAACTTGAAGATTTTGTATGAACTCTGAGATCCCCTTTTAAAAAAAAAAAAAACTAATTTAAAAAAAAATATCTTTCATGTGATATAATATTATTTAAGTCCAAATAATAAAATCATAGAATGGTTTTGGTTGGGAAAGACCTTTAAGGTCTTAGAGTCCATGCTGAAAGCTCTGTTTCCTGTGCAAAGAGAATAGTAATCAGAGAGCAAAAGCCTCTGCCTTGGTGAGGCTACGTCTGGAATATCGTGTCCACTTTTGGACCTAAGGGAACTGCTTGAAAGAGTCCGGTGTAGAGCCACAAAGATGATGGAGTGGAACATCTCCCTTGTGAAGAAAGGCTGAGAGAGCTGGGGCTCTTTAACCTGGAGCAGAGGAGCCTGAGGGGTGACTTCATTCAGGTTGATAAAGATGTGCAGGGCAGCGGCAGGAAGATGGAGCCAGGCTCTGCTCAGGGATGTCTAATGACAGGACAAAGGCCAATGAGGGCAAGCTGGAGAAGAGGAGGTTCCACAGGAACAGAAGAAAAAGCTTTTTCACTGTGAGAGCAACAAAGGCCTGGAGCAGGCTTCCCAGAGAGGATGTGGAGTCTCCTTCTCTGGAGACATTCAAAACCCACTGGGATGCATTCCTGTGTGACCTACTCTAGGTGGTGATGCTCTGGCAGGGGAAGTTGGACTCCATGATCTTCTTCCTTCCCACTCCTAACATCCTGTGATTCTCTGCTTTTGATTGAAATTATTTGACAGGTCTTATTCCATTGTTGCCACCTGACTATATAGAACTGCTTCCAGATTTATGATTTAATTACTTGACATTAACACAGAATTTAAAGGAGAAGCTCCTTTAAGAAGTAAGCTCTACTGAGACTTGAGAGTTTGGAAGTAGACTCAACATAGATCAAAATACCCACAGTTTGTTCTGCAGCACTGGAGAGTTACTAAATGAATCAAATGCTTAGGAAAAAAAACACCCAAAGTTTCTTCCACCCTTTCAAAATTTAAGACATGAAACTATGCCTAATTATGCTATTTGGTGCTGTATTCTACTATGTCTGTTAAGTTATGCTATGTAATATGTACAATGAATCAAAGGCTGCCAGAAGGTGCAATTTGCTTTTGGGGCATTTTTGGCAGCAATATGTTAGAAAGTGTAATTTACAGTTTGCTTTAAATGAGGGGAAAACCCAGATATATCACTGGGAAGTAAAACTGTTTTGCCTAGATTATTGATCTTAGGAAAAGGAGCATTTTAATTAAGTCTTCCATTTGCAATTTAATGCACCAATTTTGCATGAACAATCATGGGTATGAGATGAGGCATGTTGGCAAGAGGCATGCAAATCACGCTGCTTGCAAGTGTGGGGCACAGGTTCACTGTTAATGAAGAAAAGGGCCACTCAGGGCGGGTTTAGGCTATGCCTTTACCATTTAGTTACAGTCCATTTGCTTCTGAGTCGGTCTGGTAAAGTTAATGCGGGGGGAAACTACAACCCACCACACCACTCATGGCAAAGGGCTGAAAGAAACTGGTCCTGTGGTCCATTTGCAGAAGGACCTTGCCAGGCTGGACAGATGGGCAGAAGCCAAGGGCATGAGATTTAACACATCTAAGTGCCAGGTTCTCCACATTGGCCACAACAACCCCATGCAGTGCTACAGGCTGGGGTCAGAGTGTGGAGAGGCTGAGGGAGCTGGGGTTGCTTAACCTGGAAAAGAGGAGGCTCAGGGGAGACCCTTATTGCTGTCTACAACTACCTGAAGGGAGGTTGTAGACAGCAACCAGGACACAGTCTCAAGCTGTGCCAGGGGAGGTTTAGGCTGGGTGTTAGGAAGAAATTCTTCACAGAAAGAAAGATTGGCCTTTGGACTGTGCTGCCCAGGGAGGTGGTGGAGTGACCATCCCTGGAAGTGTTCAAAAAGAGCCTGGATGAGACACTTGGCCAGGGTTTAGTTGATTAGGTGGTGTTGGGTGAGAGGTTGGACTCAATGATTTTGAAGGTCTTTTCCAACCTGCTTAATTCTGTATTTCTGTATGAAGGATGGGGATCCACTTGTCACATGTCCCTTCCTCAGTGATTCTTTCTGTAGAGAAATGTGACTGGATTTCCAAGCCAGCTTGAACTTCCCCCCCACCTTCATTTACCACCATGAAACATAAGCACAATGGAGAAGATGCAGTCTTTTCCTGGCTGTTCTTCATGACATTTGTCTTGTGATTCATAAGATGTGATGCTCACTTCCCAACCTGCCCCTCTTCCTGAAGGCTTCCTGTTCAGAGCTGCTTGATAAGTGAATGCCTTCCCCAGAGATGCTTTATTGCTTTTTCCCTCCTTTCCTTCCTTATTTCTGAAAGGAAGCAGTGAGGAGGAAGAAATGGTCTGTAAATGAGGCACAAAAGCAGATTTATTGAATGATGAGAGCAGACTCAAGGTAAAAATAGCATAATTAACACAATATCATATGACTAAACAGCTCCTGCTCCACCACCACCATTTTTGCACCCATCCCAGAGCCAGGGGCGAGACCCTCACCAGTCAGGATCACAGCAGGCCAGGGGTTGGGGGGGGACCCAAAGAGATCATCAAGTCCAACCCCTGCCAGAGCAGGGACAGACAGAGGAGCCCAGACCCAGTAAGGAGGCCCAGCCAGCACCCATGGATGATACAGGAGGAGTCATCAATCATTGCCCTACCTGACCGGGGGCCACCAGGCCCCCGGCCTTTGTTGTCACCACCACCATCACCCAGTGTGCACCAGGGGCACTCACCAGTGATGAGAGGAGGATCCCTCAGCCCAGATGGGCTCAGCTTAGGGCTGCTGCCTTTCCTGGGGGAGATTAAATAGGGGAGTGGGTGGGAAGGGCCAAATGGCCACAGGTGGGATGGGAGGAGACTCCAACAGAGCCCAGGTGCTCTGAGTTTGAGGGGAAACAAGACATCTAAGTGCCAGGTTCTACCCATTGGCCACAATAACCCCAGGCAGTGCTACAGGCTGGGGTCAGAGTGGCTGGAGAGCAGCCAGGCAGGAAGGCACCTGGGGGTACCAGTTGACAGCTGACTGAACATGAGCCAGCAGTGTGCCCAGGTGGCCAAGAAGGCCAGTGGCATTCTGGCTTGCATCAGGAATAGTGTGGCCAGCAGGAGCAGGGAAGTCATTCTGCTCTGGACTCTGCACTGGTTAGGCCACACCTTGAGTTCTGGGTCCAGTTCTGGACTCCTCAGTTTAGGAAAGATATTGAGCTGCTGGAACATGTCCAGAGAAGGGCAAGGAGGCTGGGGAGGGGTCTGGAGCACAGCCCTGTGAGGGGAGGCTGAGGGAGCTGGGGTTGCTTAGCCTGGAGAAAAGGAGGCTCAGGGGAGACCTTATTGCTCTCTACAACTACCTGCAGTGAGGTTGCAGCCTGGTGGGGGTTGGTCTCTTCTCCCAGGCACCCAGCACCAGAACAAGAGGACACAGTCTCAAGCTGTGCCAGGGGGGTTTATCCTGATGTTAAGAAGAAATTCTTCCCAGCAAGAGAGATTGGCCATTGGAATGTGCTGCCCAAGGAGATGGTGGTGTCACCACCACTGGAAGTGTTTAAAAAAGAGCCTGGCTGAGGCACTTGGTGCCATGGTTTAGTTGATTAGTGTTGGACTGTAGGTTGGACTTGATGACCCCAAAGGTCTTTTTCAGCCTGGTTAATTCTATTCTATCCTATCCTATCCTATCCTATCCCTATCCTATCCTATCCTATCCTATCCTATCCTATCCTATCCTATCCTATCCCATTCTACTCTATTCCATTCTACTCTATTCCATTCTACTCTATTCCATTCTACTCTATTCCATTCTATTCTACTCTATTCCATTCTATTCTAATGCCTGCTTGGAGTTTCATCAGGATTTTCTACCTTGCTCCAAAGGCTGCATTTTGAAATCCAGCCTTGAGTTATTTTATTGTCTTTTTTTTTTTTTTCAATTGGAAAACTTCCTGGTTTTTCTTTTTTCCCCTTTAGACACAGTGAAATGTGATTTGACTATTCGGTGGCACAAGTTAATAAATTAAAAATAGAAAAGAAAAACCAGCTTTAAAGGTTGCATTTGGTCCACTGAGAAAAGTGGAATTAGAGGGAGACTCTCTCTAGCCATTATCATCCCTCTCCAAGACAGCAAGAACATCCTCACCTGTACCTCTGCCCTGGCAAGGAGCCCAAAGCACAATTATTTTCTTTCTTCTTTTACTTCAGGTTGCAGTAGCTGGTATTTCTGAATAGGCTTCTTGACAGCCCCAGGACATGTGTCTTCTGATCTGCCCTGAGGAAAACAGATCTCCTGGAGTGAGGGATGAGAAGGAAACCTGGCTGCAGTGTTCATTGCTTTCTGTGTCTGAAGCAAAGCCTTGCTGCCAAAACCCATAATACAGTCTAAAGAAAACTACAGAGCTGCTTTTGTTATTGGCATTAATAGCCTTAGGGGGGGAAAAAGTATTTCCCTTACTCATCACTGGAGCAGCCACTGGAGATTGAAGAGCCTTCATGCATTCCCTTGCCATGGTGCAATTTTGCTCATCAAATCCCATTGTCCCCTTTCAGCAGCACCTGCTGGACCCAGACACCCATCTTGATCGTGAGCTTGGGCTTTGGCATGAGTTCCAGCAGCTCTGCTTCTCTGGCAGTCATCTTAAATAATCACATTGGCAGCTTTCACATCACCCTGGGGCCCACTGATGGCTTGCCTGGCTGGACAGCAGCTCTCTCCTGGATGCCTTTGTAAATTTTTTATCAAGAGGAATATTCCAGCTTCAAGCCATCTGTGGCTCTGACCAAAGCCTTGCTAATACCTCTGATCTCTGTGGAGGTTGTGTTGTAGAAATCCCACATTTCCATGTTCAGTTCAGGCACAAATCTGCTCTGATGACTTTGATTCCTATACACCATCCTGAACTGATTTATAGTTCATTGGCTCTTTGGCCACTCCTTGACCTGAGGATCTTTTGCAGTGCAGTTTGATTTAAAGTACCATTCTTTCCAATCACCCAGACACTCTCTTTAGGAAATCAAAGAGCATCAGTCTGACCTCTTTCCTGGAGAACTGGTCTTTGGTAGGCTGAGATAGGCAATTTCATCTTCATCAGCATTGTAGGCAGGTAAATCTGCTGAGCACAGGTGAATCTGTCCCTAAAACGTGTATAAAGCAACCAGTTAGGACACTGAAATTGTGCCAGCGAGGAGTACAATAGCTCAGAGAACATATTAAGTGATCATGAAGGTCACCACAGAAAGATAAAATCCCAGTATGGTGTTGGAAAGGACCTCTGGAGATCATCCAGTTCAACCACCCTTCTAAAGCAGGGTCACCCATAGCAGCTTGCTCTGGATCACAATGGACAAGAGGGTTTGAAACCTCTCCAGAGAGGGAGACTCCACAAACAGGTGGGGGTTGGTCTCTTCTCCCAGGCAACCAGCACCAGAACAAGGGGACACAGTCTCAAGCTCTGCCAGGGGAGGTTTAGGCTGGAGGTGAGGAGAAAGTTCTTGCCAGAAAGAGAGATTGGCCATTGGAATGTGCTGCCCAGGGAGGCGGTGGAGTCCCCATCCCTGGAGCTGTCCAAAAAGGGATTATTGGACGTGGCACTTGGAGCCGGGGTTTAATTAGTCAGGAGGTGTTGGGTGATAGGTTGGACTTGATGACCTCTGAGGTCTTTTCCAAACCTATTGATTCTGTGATTCTCTGATTCTATGATACTTTTCAAGCCTTTCCCTGGCCTTTTTTTTTTTTTTTTTTTGGGTATTCTGCAGGAAAACCAATCAGTTCCCACAACTGCTGATAACGTGAAACTCCTGCCCGATCAAGCTCTTTCCTATTTCACTGAATTATTTCAAGTGGCTATTCCTCTGTGTGCCTTTCCATTTCTGCATAGCTGTAGATTTCCAGCTTTCCTGTACACCGCTGCAAAACATAATAATCCCACTTCTCTCCATCCAGCATAATAACATCTTGAGATTGGCTAATAAATCTCCTTTACAAAACAAAACCAAACCCCCAACCAAAACATTCTTGATTCTTTGGATTTGCTTTCTGGTTTTCTAGATTAGATTCCTCCTGCTTCACACTGCAATTTTTTTGTTTGCTGGTTTGTGTATAGAGAGGAGAGGAAAACAGATTTCATTTTTGTTTAAACCAAAATTGAGCTTTACATGAAAAATCAGCAGCTCAATGTTTAAAGAAAAAGAACCACCAAACTATAATTAAATGAATTTGTGGGGATCATAATAGCTGCAGTAACATTTCAGGAGTGGATATTGTTTTCAGCATCAGAGAATTGTTTGTTAAAATGATATTTGAACACACTCATAGGATCCATTCAAAGCCCAAGCCTTCAGTTTCTGTTCTCATCTAAAGCAGGGTCACCCAAAGCAGATTGCCTAGAATCGTGTCCAGACAGGTAGGAAGCCTCATCCCTGGAGGTTTCTGCAGCCAGGCTGGATGTGGCTCTGAGCAACCTGATGTAGTGTGAGGGGTCCCTGCCCATGGCAGGGAGTTTGGAACTGGATGATACCTTGAGGTCCCTTCCAACCCTGACACTTCTATGATTCTATGAATCTGTCAGACTCCACAACCTCTCTGGGCAGCTTGCTCCAGGGCTTCAGCACCCTCAAAGTAACAGAGTTTTCCATCCTGTTCAGACAGAACCTCCTGGGTTCAAGTTTGTGGCCACTGCCCCTTGTTTTGTCACTGGGCACCACTGAGAAGAGTCCAGTCCCATCTTCTTGTTCCTCACCCTTTAGCTATTGATTAGCATTGAGAAGATCCCCTGAGGTGCTCTTCTCCAGGATAAACAGCCTCAGGTTTCTCAGCCTCAAAGACATAAAAAATATGTTATTCACAGAGGTGTTTCTGTATACTGAATGTTTAAAGAACTCAAATACAGCCAAAGCCGAATTAGTCCCTGGAATTCAAAGGAACATCTTCAGAATTTGTTTGCAGCAATCCAAGAGCTACATTAAGAAACTATTTGAGCTTCAGTGTGTTACATCCCTTGTAAAATTAGTTCCAGCATATGTGTGCTCATGTGCAACCAAAGGAAAGACTGAGCCCTGAGTGAATAGCTCTCATTCTCTGATTTACTGCTCTGTGACTTCTGCTAATGTCACTTTATCAGCAAGCAACACGCCAGTGTGAACAGAACAATTGTCTCCAGCAATACCACTGCCTCCCCACTCACCAGTGAACTCATTCTTGAGCTCTTCCTATCTCATCTACCAATATAATGCAAGTTGGTGTCACTACTACATGGTTATGTGGCATCTGGGCTCTAGATTTCAGAAGACTATCAGTAATTATTCACAAATTCATAGAGAACAGTTTAGGTTGGAAGGTGCCTTAAATGTTACCCAGTTCCAAACCCCTGCCATGGGCAGGGACACCTCACATGAGCTCAGGTTACTCAAGGCCTCATCCAGCCTGGCCTTGAACACCTCCAGGGAGGGAGCATCCACAATGTCCCTCGGGCAACCTGTTCCCCACCCTCACTGTAAAGAATTTCTTTCTAATCTCCAGTCTAAATCTACCCTCCTCAAGCTTGATGCTGATCCCTCTCATCCTATTACTACATGCTCTTGTAAAATGTCCCGTCCTGGTTTTCTGGTGGCCTCTTTCAGGTATTGCAAGGCTGCTCTAAGGTCTCCCTGGAGCCTTCTCTTCTGCAGGCTGAACAGCCCCAACCCTCTCAGCCTGTCCCCACAGGGGAGGTGCTCCTCTCATCACGTTCAGGGCCCTGCTCTGGACCAGCTCCAGCAGCTTTATGTCCCTCTTATGCTGCGGGCACCAGAATTGCCCCACGGCCTTGTGCACCTCCGGATTTTTTAATCCCTTTTGTCTGTCTCCATGCTTGCCTCCCTTACATTGCACAACCATTTGACTGTCTCCTGCAGCTCAGCCACCTGCGGCAGGAGATCTCCGCCTGAGCACACCTTTTGCAGGCAGGTTTGTTACCCCCGTCTCCACTGCACTCCACAGCTCGAGGTCCGCACAGCTGTTCCTACCTGCGGCAGCTCTGCCTGGCTGCAGGCAGCGGTCGCCACCGGGGTAGGCGGTGCGTATCCCCCTGGCGGGACTCTTGCTCGCCGTCGAGTGTGCACCGTGCTGCCCGAGGGGGCTGCCAAGACTGTCTGACCTGCAGAGCTGAGAGAGGCTTCTCCATGGCCGCATGAACTGCAGCGCCAGCCCTTTTCCTCTGCCCTGTTTTTCCACCCTATCCCCGGCGCCGCCTGGGGTGTCCGAAGAGGCCGCGCTGGGTCCTAGCCTCATCCCTTCGCTGCCGCATCAGATCCTCACGCTGCCTGTGGCCCTGCGCCCCGACCCTGCCTGCCGTCCCCGGCGAATAGCCGCAAGCTTGCCTCTCTCTGGCTTTCGATCTCTTCCCACTGCACTTCCCGTCGCTGCTTTCCCGAGATCTTCACCTTGAAGATTCCAGCAATACCCTGGCATTTGTTTTAAGCCGGACACACAAAATGCAGATGCGTTTTAAGTGCATAATACTGAGCTGGAATTGAACAGGCTGGAAAGGAGCAAACCTGACCTCACTTCTGCCGTTTCTTTTCCTCCCATGATTGTGCTGGGACTTCAATACGGTCACGCTGCACTAACACTTGAAAGGGAGAAATGTGGCTGGGATTTGTTTTCCTCTTGGAGGGAGCAGTAGGGAAGCAAGAGAGTGATGATTACAGCAAGAGTTGAAAGTGACACAACATTAAAATTCAAATTACTTCCCTCCAAGTTGGAGGTTTGAATTCTTCTCTTTTTTTTTTTTTTTTTTTTTTTTTTTTTTTCCCTGAGGTTCGCTGGAAGTTCTCATTGACGGCAAAGGGTTGGGGGCTGGTCCTGGAAACTGTGTTTGATAACCCCCAGTGAATAACTGTGGTGCCTGGTTCATACTGGGATAAACCCCTAGCAGCTGCAGTTGTCAGATATATCTAATCAAAAAGCAGGAAAACCAGTAAACAGCACTCAGGACCTCTGGGAGCAATTCCTTCTCACAAAGAGCAGACAACAGAAAAATCTTTACCTGAGCTACTTTTCAAAGCAAGCTCTCTATGGAAACAGAGAAGTACAGGCAAGCATCATATCCATGTGTCTGTGAACCACTGTGCCCACCAGATCCATACGGTGCCTGGAGCTGTGTGGTGTTACGGGGATGGACCCAGAGAAACCATCACGGTGGATGTGACATCCACGTTCAATAAATCTAAGCATACACCTCAACAGGGTTCATCTGTTGATATCTCTTAACAAAGATGCTCTGACAAGTGACAGGATGAGGCAAAATGACCTCAAGTTACAGCAGGGGAGGTTTGGATTGGCTATGAGGAAAAATCCCTCACTAAAAGCGTTTACAAACATTGGGACAGGCTGCCCAAGGAGGCGGTTGAATCCCCATCCGTGGAGGTGCTGCAAAGAGAGAGTTGTGGTGCTGAGGGATATGTTTAGCACCATACTTGGTAGAGTTAGAGAATGGTTGGACTTGATGATCTTAAAGGCCTTTTCCAACTAAAATAATACCATGCTTCTGTTACTGTGCTTTTCTGATTTCTACAATACGTGCCCTGGGTGTGTTGGGAGGAAAAGGCAGGGAGAGAGTATTGGGTAAAATTGTGCTGCTTTTAGTGAGGCTGCACGTGTCCCACAGCACTGCGCACTGCCAGTGCCCTTCTGCTTAATGCCTAATTGGATTCAGCCTTGTCTGACATCAAAGCAAAGCTTAACTTGAAAAGTGGCGTTTTTCTTAGCTATCACCTCAGTACAACCCCTAATTGGACTTCAAACTTATCTGATTAGATGTCTATTTGTTTTTAGAATACAGACCTAAATATTTCTGGGTCATACACTTGCCTTCATTGACAAAGCTAAATATGATCTCTAGTCTTAAATGCACTGGAACGTGCTAAAATCAATGTATCTAAAATCAATACCTTAGAATCACAGAATCATGCATCATTTCAGTTGGAAAAGACCTTTAAGATCATTGAGTCCAACCATTCTCTAACTCTACCGAGCCTCGTGCTAAACCACGTCTCTCAGCATCGCATCTCTGTGTCTTTGAAACCCCTCCAGGGATGGGGATTCAACCATCTCCCTGGGGAATCTGTGTCAGGGTTTGAGAGCCCTTTCAGTGATAGAACTTTCTTCTAATATCCAACCTAAACCTCCCCTGGTGAAACTTGAGGCAATTTCCTCTCATCCTTTCCCTTGTTACTAGGGAGAAGAGACCAAGACCCACCCGGCTCCAACTTTCTTTCAGGCAGTTGTAGAGGGCAAGAAGGTCTCCTCTCAGCCTCCTTTTCTCCAGACTTAACGCCATTCGAATCAGCTCATTCAAATCTGTTCTTATGAAATGCAGCTCAGGGTTTTATCAGACCAAAAATTTGTCTGGCTCATTTTTGAAGTCAGCTCCACTCTGCTGTCACTTTGTCAGGGCTCTGCACAAAATGGAGGTGAACATCCCCAGAGCCCACATCTCGCCCGCAGCCCTCCAGAGCCACGTGCTCCTGTAAAAGGACAACAAAGTCAGTGGATTTCAGCTCGTAAGAGGCTATATGCAAAACGTTAAGGGAAACAAATGAATAAAAGTGGTTTCCCCCTTATTTCTGAATTACATACAGCAGAACCAGAAGTGATCCATTTATTATTTTGTGGATGAAGTCGAGCTGCCAGTATTATCAAGGCAATGCTTAGATAACCCCCATGAGAGAGAAGCAATAAAAAGTGCCCTGCAAGCAATATTACCTGCTAAAGCACCATGGCCAGATGGATATACAGCTGAATTTCAGAGAGCATCACTGATAAATTACTTCCAATTTCATATGTGATTTATAAATATTCTTTGGAGACTAAGGAAATATCTTCTTCTTTTAATTAACCACCATTTCCATCTTCTCAAAATAAGGTGAAAATCTCAAGTGCATCTGATCCAAAACCCTTCCACAGAAATTTTAGCTGTTAGCTCAGAGAAAGTCACAGCTATGCCTCCTTATCTTGCCCAAACTGGATTTGTTCTGGGCAAATTCCTAACAGATGGTTTCCAGTATCTAATGAATGCAGCAGACCATTACAAATGGGACATGAGATAGACTTAGATAAAGAAAAAGGAGTTTGAAAGAGTGTTTAAAAGTGCTTCAGAAGTTTGGGAAAGTGTAGGTAAACTAGATTCAGGTACTTCATAGTAAGCTAAGTGACCTGAATTAAAACAAGACATAAAATGTTTTTTATTTGAAAGGAATTTCTTGTAACACACTGAATAAGGCTTCCTTGTGTTTCAGAGCTTTGCTGGAATTCCTGGAGTAACTGAAGAGGAGGTCAGCCTCTCCCTGAGAGAGAAGCAGCAGCAGGAGAAACAAAGGGGAAATGAGTAATACCATGCCATTCTTGAAGAAAGAGAGAAATGAAAACTTGGGGGGAAAGGCAGCAGATCTAAGGAGCATTCAGAGCTGCAGTAAAAAAGGAGAGATTTCTGAGCAGATGCTTGCAAAATATCTCTGCAGGGCCTCAGGTGCTGGTTGGTGGTCAAATGCAGCAGGACATAAGAAATGAAGGGTGCTCTGGGAAATAATGGTGCTGCTGGCACAAAAAGGGTGTGAAGGGTGACTCTGTGATGGCTCTCCTCCAGGAACCTGATGTTATCATGGTACAGGTAGGGTTGCTTTTGTTGTGTTTGTTTTTTTTCCTCACTTATCCCAAACTCTCTCAATTTTAGCACAGATATTAGTTGTGAGTACAGCACAGAATGAGGAAAGGCAATCGAAGGTTAAAATTGTGTGTGAAGCAGCTTATCTTTGGGTATCTTCAGAATATGTAGGGCTTGCTGTTGCAAGGTGACAACAGCAGTGCTTGAAAACTCTCCTTTTTTTACAGCCTGTGTTAAAAAGACCAACAGGGACTTGATGCTTTCTTACTGACTTGTGTAAATCAGAAAATGGGAAGGGAACTGAGTTTTGTACCTGCTGTAACTAGCTTCCAGCTGTGTCCCCTGCAGCTTCAGGGCAGAAACAATTTCTAAGATAATGAAATGTAAACTTCTGAGAAAAAAAAAACTGTCCAGCATTTGGAAAGACATCATCAAACTACTGAAAGTTCTGGATGGGGCTGGTGGATACAACTCAGCTTCTGTTTGGGGGCACTACAGGGACCTGTGATACACAGAAGATGGGTGGTTGTGCTTTTGGGGATTTGTAAAGCTCTGCTGGCACTGCTTCTGCATGCTGTGGTTCATCAGAGAAGGCTCTGAGGGGGACATCTTGTGGCCTTTCAATACTTAAAGGGCTAATCAGAAAGATAGGGACTTTATAGCAGGACCTGTTGTGACAGAGCAAAGGGTGATGGTTTTAAACTAAAAGATAGGAGGTTTAGACTAGGTAGAAGGTAGAAATTTTGTACAATGAGGGTGGTGAGACACTGGCTCAGGTTGCCTAGAGAAGTGGTAGATGCCTCATCCCTGGAACCATTCCAGGTCAGGTTGTCTGCGGGTCTGGGCAACATGTTCTAGTTGAAGAGCTCCCTGCTCTCTGCAGGGGAGGTTGGACTGGATGGGCTTTATAGGTCTCTTCTAACCCAAATAGTTCTGCCATTCTAAGAACAAAGACCACGCAGCCCTGGGCTGGCCAGGCTTTGTTGCTGACTGGAACATCAGGTTGAAATCTCAGTAACAATGCAACCATGGTGATCAGCATTCATCTCCATGTGACCAAAATCCAAGCAGGCTGGAGCCCTGCTGCTAGAGACTGAGCAGGGCTTTGGGAATTAATGTTGCACTGTTTAATCTGTCTGGTAATTAACACTGCAAACATTGATTGACACATCAGATCTTAGACAACTGCCTCATTTGGTGGGGCGAGAAGTTTTTGGCAGCAGTTGCAGGATGCTAAAATTAAGGAGGAAGGTGGACAGATGTGTCAAAGCTTATTTATTTCCTTCTTCCTTCATCATTAGAGCTGTGTGGATCTAGCTCCTCTTTTGTTGCATGGCCTTAAGCCACACCATCATTCTTCTTTATGTCCTGGTTTTCACCTCCTTCATCACTCTATTATAACTCTTTCATAGACTCATAGGATTGTTTTGGTTGGAAAAGGCATCTAAGGTCATCAAGTCCAACAATCAGCCTAACACCACCGTGGCCATTAAACCATGTCCCAAAGTGCCATGCCCACATGTTTCTTGAACACCTCCAGGGGTGGTATAAGACTGTTGAGTTAGCTGAAATCAGAAAGCTCAAGGCCCTGCATAGTTTTCCCCTACTTGGATAGATGCCTTTGAGGGTTCTCAAGCAGCTGGTGGAAAGCCTAAACAGAGGGCTTGAGGTAGAGCTCCAACCATCTGCACATGCCACTAAGTGTTTGTGTAATCTGCAAGAGCGAGGCTCTAAAACTGATAATAGCTGCTTAGAAAAATTAATATTGTGACAGCAGTTATTGTAGGGAGATGCATTGCATTTTTAATGCCAACAGCTGTAATTTTCTAAAGAGAAAGGGAAATGGAGGGGAAAAAAAAAGCAAGCCAATAGTGCCCTATTTGTCACCATGCAGTCGAAAACGTCTTCAGATGGGGACATTTGACAAAACACAGATAAATAAGGGAAGCCCCAGTGTGGTGTGCAGGATTGGAATCTCATGTGGAGCTCTATTGACAATGGAACTGTTTTAATCACTTAAATTATCATTTTGTACCCAAAAAAAAAACATGGAAAAAGAAGATAGATTTGCTTAATAACCTCTCTGCCACAGGGAAGGAAGAAGCAACAGTCAATAAAAGCAATTATAACTTAAATGAGAGAGGCAAGCACTGTACAGGCTGGGGCTTACCTTTGGAAATGTTGCTTATCTATTTATTATTAGGCATTTGGGTTTGTTTGTTTGTTTGTTTAGGTTTCTTTTGACTTAATTTTTATTTATTTATTGTTATTTATTTATTAAAAATGTTTTTTTTTCTTATTTTTTATTTATTTTTAGTTATTTGTTTTTTAGTTATTGTTATTTTTTGCTATTGTTAGTTAATGCTTTCTTATATATGTTTATTGATTTTCAATTATTTGATCTATTTTTAGTTATTTTTCATTTATTTTCAGTTATTCATATTTATTTGTTGGTTATTTTCAGTTGGTTATGTTCAGTTGGTTATTTTCAATTATTTTTAGTTAGTTACTTTCAGTTAGTTACTTTCAGTTAGTTACTTTCAGTTAGTTACTTTTTGTTATTTTTGTTAATTTTGTTATTTTTGTTAATTTTAGTGGTTTATTTTTTGTTAATTTTTGTTAATTTTTGTAAGTGATTTTTTGTTATTTTTGTTAATTTTTGTTAATTTTGTTATTTGTTTTTGGTTAATTTTTGTTATTTTTAGTTAGTGATTTTTTAGTTAGTGATTTTTTTGTTATTTTGGTTATTTTTGTTATTTTATTTTTTGTTAGTTTTTGTTAGTTAGTTTTAGTTAGTTTTAGTTTTACTTAGTTTTAGTTAATTTTAGTTAGTTTTAGTTAATTTTTAAGGTGTTTTTTTAGGTGTGTTTTTTTTTTTTAAGCTATTTTTTAGTTAGATTTATTGACTCTTTTTTAGTTTTTATTTAATTTTATTCATTATTATTTGTTTACAATTGCAAATATTTGTCCTGATGCAAAGATGCCAACCCTGTGTGTAACAGATCACGTAACACCATGAAGATAGCTTTTATTTTCTCCCCAGCTACATTTAAGTGAGGATTCCTGAGCAGGACTCTTCTTGCAAGCTGACAGCAAAGCTTTTATTTGGCAGAGAATGCCTGAACTGGGATTAAATCATAGATCTGATCAGAGATTTAAACTGAGTTTTTTCTCATCTCCTCTTCAGTGTCCCTTGTCATAAAAGGCTCTCAAAATACTGCAGGAGAAGCAGAAGTCTTTCAAGGTTTCAGACTCTGCTAGTAGCAGAAACCTTAGATGTGGTGCTGAGGAGCAAGGTTTAGCAGCAGACTTGATGGTTGGATAATTGTGGTAATGCTGGCAGCAAGCAGTGTGAGCAATCTGGCAGCGTAGGCATAGAGCCTGACATGGTGGTAGTCCATGTCCAGCATGGGTGCAGAGATGGCTGACAGTGTGGCAGAATAGTGCTGTGCCTGCACCATGTAACTAAAGCAGGACACTGGTAGCTATAAACATAGAGAACTATCTTGGAATAACAGGACACACATGTGCATCAACAACCTCACCTGGTATTACTAGTTTAACCAATAATTACTCGTGACCCACTCACCCCATTTCCTGCCTTTTTCCCCTCAAACCCAGAGCACCTGGGCTCTGTTGGAGTCTCCTCCCATCCCACCTGTGGCCATTTGGCCCTTCCCACCCACTCCCCTATTTAATCTCCCCAGGAAAGGCAGCAGCCCTAAGCTGAGCCCATCTGGGCTGAGGGATCCTCCTCTCATCACTGGTGAGTGCCCCTGGTGCACACTGGGTGATGGTGGTGGTGACAACAAAGGCCGGGGGCCTGGTGGCCCCCCCGGTCAGGTAGGGCAATGATTGATGACTCCTCCTGTATCATCCATGGGTGCTGGCTGGGCCTCCTTACTGGGTCTGGGCTCCTCTGTCTGTCCCTGCTCTGGCAGGGGGTTGGACTTGATGATCTCTTTGGGTCCCCCCCCCCAACCCCTGGCCTGCTGTGATCCTGACTGGTGAGGGTCTCGCCCCTGGCTCTGGGATGGGTGCAAAAATGGTGGTGGTGGAGCAGGAGCTGTTTAGTCATATGATATTGTGTTAATTATGCTATTTTTACCTTGAGTCTGCTCTCATCATTCAATAAATCTGCTTTTGTGCCTCATTTACAGACCATTTCTTCCTCCTCACTGCTTCCTTTCAGAAATAAGGAAGGAAAGGAGGGAAAAAGCAATAAAGCATCTCTGGGGAAGGCATTCACTTATCAAGCAGCTCTGAACAGGAAGCCTTCAGGAAGAGGGGCAGGTTGGGAAGTGAGCATCACATCTTATGAATCACAAGACAAATGTCATGAAGAACAGCCAGGAAAAGACTGCATCTTCTCCATTGTGCTTATGTTTCATGGTGGTAAATGAAGGGGGAAAAAAGAGTTTAAGCTGGCTTGGAAATCCAGTCACATTTCTCTACAGAAAGAATCACTGAGGAAGGGACATGTGACAAGTGGATCCCCATCCTTCATACAGAAATACAGAATTAAGCAGGTTGGAAAAGACCTTCAAAATCATTGAGTCCAACCTCTCACCCAACACCACCTAATCAACTAAACCCTGGCCCTAAGTGTCTCATCCAGGCTCTTTTGAACACTTCCAGGAATGGTGACTCCACCACCTCCCTGGGCAGCACATTCCAATGGCCAATCTCTTTTTGTGGGAAGAATTTCTTCCTAACACCCAGCCTAAACCTCCCCTGGCACAGCTTGAGACTGTGTTTTGTCACAGGTTGCCTGGGGGAAGAGACTCAACCCCCACCTGGCTACACCCTCCCTTCGGGGAGTTCTAGAGAGCAAGAAAGTCTCCCCTGAGCCTCCTCTTTTCCAGGCTAAGCAACCCCAGCTCCCTCAGCCTCTCCTCATAGGGTGTGCCCCAAACCCCTCCCCAGCTTTGTTGCCCTTCTCTGGACACATTCAAGCAACTCAACATCTTAAACTGGAGGGCCCAGAACTGGATGCAGGATTCGAGGTGTGGTGTAACCAGTGCTGAGTACAGGACAGAATGACCTCCCTGCTCCTGCTGGCCACAGAGCAGAATTCTGGGATTCATTGGATTCTTTGTCTTTTTTCTTTAGTTGGAGTTTATTTTACCAATGAAATAGAGTGGATTATATGAAATACTGTTTTTCATTTATTTATAGGTGTGTGTGTGTGTATATATAAATCTCCCTGTGAAGATGAAGGTACTTGAACAGCTTTCATAGAATGCATTGGGATGGAAGGGACCTTGAAAGGTCATCTAGTCTAACCCACAAACACAGCTCTAAGGTAGCTCAGAGGTAACAAACAACTAACTTGCAGGAACATCCAAGCTCCCCTATCACTGATTGGTTTCCTTAGGAGGAGACTAAATCTTCCTCTCGTTAACAAGTCACTGGGTTCAGAGTGAGAGACCACTTCAGCTTCAAAAATCTCGAATTTACAAGTGAGCAACTGACAGAAGAGTCTCAAGTGCTGATGAGTTTATCTGCATAATGCACTGAAGTGCAAATAATTAAGACTTGCACTGATCACAGGGCTTTAAAGTAGCCTCAAAATTCAGGGTGAGGTTGCACAAACACTTCTCTCAGCTTGCAAAGCTGCTTCCAGCTTTTCCCCTTGGTTCCTTCCCTGCCTCTCCTTCTGTTGCAGCTTGCAGTCTCTGTGGTGCAGATCTCTCCTGTTTGGGGGCTGTGCTGCAAGCAGGACAGGTATAATTATCCAGATTAAGAAGCTCAAAGCACAACAAACCTTCAGGTTGTATTCTTTTTAACTCGGATCATTTGCTGATCCAATTTGCAGCACATTCCCTGCATCCTAATGAGAGCGAGGACCAAGAGAAGGGAGGGGGAGGAGAAGCAGGAAGGAAGCACCAAGACCTTTGGTGATGCAGCCTGCAGAAAAGCTCTTCTGCCTTTGGTATTGCCTGTTGCCTTGCAAGATGCCACTCAAAAGCCAAGAAGGAGGTTGTGCTGAGGTGGGGGTGGTCTCCTCTCTAGTATGAAGTGAAAGAATGAAAGGAAATAGCCTCAAGTTACAGTATCACCAAGGTTGGAAGGGACCTCAAAGTCCATCGAGTCCAACCTGTCACCACAGACCTCATGACTAGAAAGTTGTGCCAGGGTATGTTTAGACTGGATATTAGGACAAAAAAAATCTTCCCTGCAAGAGTGGTCAGGCATTGGAACAGGTTGCCCAGAGAGGTGGTGGTACTCCACCCCTGGAGGTGTTCATAAAATGCGTAGACGTTGCACTCTGGGACATGGTGTAGTGGCTAATGGTGATGTTTGGTTTATCATTAGCCTCAATGATTTATTTTTTTGCATATGGCTTTATATAATCTCAAAGAATGGCTTTATATAATCTCAAAGAGAGTAAAATGTCTGAATGTCCAGGTGCCTGTAGAGTGAGTTTGTGTTTTACATGCAGTGTAGGTGTTTTATTTCTAGCTAAGACCCTCAGCTCACCCAAGTGCAAGGGGTATGTCAGATTCGGAGTCAGACCCCCCTCTGGAAGTACCAGTCTCTGGCAGAATGGAGCAGCAAGTGATGAGTGGAGTGGGTGGGCATTTCCCACTACTTAGGCAGCTGAAGGACTTGCAATGTGAAGGTCTGGCCACCATCGCTGATCACCACACCCTGTATTGAACCTAAACTGCACTTTGCAAATGCTCTTTTCAAGGTAATCCTGTCATGTGCCTCACAGGAGGTGAAAAGCAGGTTTGGATGGCTCAGCTTCCTCTCTTTCCAGTATACTCAAGACCACTGGAGGATTTTGAATCATGGGAAGGATACTTACTGCAGTGAATCACAGAATGATAGGGGTTGGGAAGGACCTCTAGAGATCAAGTCCAGCCCCCTGCAAAGCAGGAACACTTAGGGCAGGTCACACAGGAATGCATCCAGGTGGGTTTTGAAGATCTCTAGAGGAGGAGACTCCACAACCTCTCTGGGCAGCCTGTTCCAGTGCTCTGTTCCCCTTAAAGTACTGACATTTTTCCTCATGTCGAAGTGGAAATTCCTGTGTTCCAGTCTGTATTCATTGCACCTTGTCCTATCACAGGATAGTAGCACCTTCTTCTTGACACATTACTCGGATCTCCTCTCAGTCTTCTCTTTTCCAGGCTAAGCAGCCCCAGTTCTCTCAGCCTTCCCTCATAAGACAAATTTTCCAGTCCCTTAATCCTCCTCATAGCTCTCTGTTGGACAGTCTCTAATATACCCCTGTCCCTCTTGAACTGGGAGCCCAGAACTGGGTACAATACTCCAGACGTGGTCTCACGAGGGCTGAGCAGAGGGTAAGAAGAATCTGTCTTGGCCTGCTGGCCACACTCTTCTTAATGCACCCCAGGATACCTTTGGGCTTCTTGGCCACAAGGACGCATTGCTGTGCCATGGATAACTTGTTGTCCAGCAGGACTCCAGGTACTTCTCCATGGAGCTGCTTGGAGCTGCTATTTTCTCCAATAGCTCAGAACAACTAAGTTACCATTCCAAGTGCCTCTTGGGTTGAGCCTGCAGTCCACCCAAACCAGATCAGACATTACCACTGGGAACTGCCAGTGGGGCTTAGGCACTTCTGGAAATCCTACTGCTGTGTGTATTAGGAGAGCAAGGCAGCAGAACTGACCTGTGCATGGCAAAACCCTGATTGACATAGCTGAACAGAACTGGGGAAAATAAACCAGGTCTTAATAAAATTGGAGATGAAAGCTGAAAGAATGCTGTATGTCCCCAGCAAGGGAAAAAAGCATGAGGAGAATACTCATTATGACAGAAACTATTGAAAGTGCAGAATATTTGTTCTCTAAAACAGAAGTGATGAGCTGGCTCAGATCTGGGCTCCCTGCTGATGGATCTGTTTTACTGCTTTATTTTCCCTTTAACTTTCCTTATCCTTTCAAATATTTGAAGGGGGAAGATTTTTTGTTTTGTTTTCCTTTTTAAGTGGGAGAAATCTTGTACAGTTTTGAATCTACAGCTGTGGAAGGCCAAACATGCTTTTCCTCTGCTGTGGAGCAACATGAAGATGGAAGAGTTGGGCAAAGAGAAATGAATTGTTACCATCTCAGTTCCTAACCAAAAGGGTGATTCTTCCCAGCTCCCATGGCTGCTCCCCAGCCCTGCTTCTGGGACTATGTGTTGTGACAGCAGCTTAACCATTGAAGAACCTGCTCTTCCTCATCATCCCAAGTGTCCATCATTGCTTCTTCAGCAGAAGTTTCTGGCTTGCCAGATCCTCCATGCTGCAGCTGTAGTTGGTCCTCAACCCAATTCTGTCAAAAAAGATCCAGTTAATTTGAGCACTTTTAATGGTAGAGGTTTTTTGGTTTCCTTTTTCAACCTGGATGGTTTTGACAGACTGTGGAACTGAGTGGGCAGGGGAACAAATTGCACTTGGACAGATGGTCCTTTAATTCACGGTGCTTTTACTACTTCTGTGGTGGTGCTGAGATACTGTAATGAGCACAGCAGTGATCATGGTTCCAGTGCAGTAGGTGCCATGTGAAGAGAGATGGAAATAGATCCTGTCCTGGGGAAAAACTTACCTCCCTCTAGACAAAATGTCCAGGAGAGGGGAGAAGCTAGTGAAGGATTAGCTAGTGAAGATGTGTGCTCCCAGCACACATCTTACAAAGATTGGCTGATCTTTAGTCTGGAGAAAGGAGGCTACAGCTACAGCTCCCTGAGAGAAGGTTGGAATGAGGTGGAGGCTGGTCTCTTCTCCCAAGTAAGAAGTGGCAGGACAGCAGGAAGCAGCCCTAAGTTGCACCAGGGTTGGACATGAAGAAGAATTTCAACCACAAAAGTCTTGTCAAGCCCTGGGAAAGGCTGCCCAGGGCAGTGGCAGGGTCCCCATTGCTGCAGAGACTTAAAAGCCATGCAGATGTGGTGCTGAGGGATGTGGTTTAGTGGAGCTGGCAGTGCTGGGTTACCAGGTGGACTTGAGGATCTTGTCACTGGTTGGGGTGGCATTTTAACAACACCAAGAATGTATTTTCTACATCTGCTGAATTAGCCACAAAAGCCATCAGTTTCTGCAGGCTGCAGAGCTCTTCCAAACCTGGTGACATGAATTTCATTGTAACAAAACGATGCAAAAACATGAATAGAGTGCATAATATTCCAATTAGCTTTGGTTTACCACAGTTTGGTTTGTGCTTTCCATTTTACAGAATACAGAATTAACCAGGTTAGAAAAGACCTTTGAGGTCATCGAGTCCAACCTATCACCCAGCACCATCTAATCAACTAAACCATGGCACTAAGTGCCTCATCCAGGCTCTTTTTAAACACCTCCAGTGATGGTGACTCCACCACCTCCCTGGGCAGCACATTCCAATGGCCAATTACTCTTTCTGGGAAGAACTTTCTCCTCACCTCCAGCCTAAACCTCCCCTGGCACAGCTTGAGACTGTGTCCTCTTGTTTTGGGGCTGGTTGCCCGGGAGAAGAGACCAACCCCCACCTGGCTACAACCTCCCTTCAGGTAGTTGTAGACAGCAATAAGGTCTCCCCTGAGCCTCCTCTTCTCCAGGTTAAGCAACCCCAGCTCCCTCAGCCTGTTTCCCCTGTCCAGCCTAGCCTGAACACCTCCAGGGAGGAGCATCTGCAACCTCCGTGGGAGACCTGTTTCAGTGTCTCCCCGCCCTCACTGTAAAGAATTTCTTCCTAATCTGCAGTATAAATCTTTCTTCTTCCAGCTCAAAGCTATTGCCCCTACAATGCCTTCCTGGAGCCTTCTCTTCTCCAGGCTGAACAACTCTCAGAGCCTTTCCCCACAGGGGACATTTTCCAGCCCTCTGCTCTTCTTCGTGGACCTGCTCCAACAGTTCAATGTCCTTCTGTTGGGGACACCCGAACTGCACACAGTACAGTGGGGGATAATCCCAACAAATATCATATCCCAACAGCTCACTGTGTGGGGTTGCAACTGTTGTTTTTCCTCCTCACATTGGTCTTTAATTAAACTGAATTATGTGGTGCTGTTAGTGAGGTTTCTTATTCTTCCTCTGATGGCCTCAGAGCCAGTAAAATGAACTGCGGCGGTTGAACAATTAAACAGTTAATGGCTCGGTGGGGTTGGCATTGGTGTTTCCAGGAGATAGTCAAAATGATGCTTTTGAAGTATTTTATTGTTCTGTATTCCTGCTGTAATTCAGGATGGGTCCCAAAGAGTCTTGTAGTTTCTGCCTTGTTTGCTGTCATCCCCGCTCTGGATGTCAAAGCCAGAGAAGCTTGTTTGTGTTGTTTGGAGAGCAGACAGGAAGTGGAATAGGAGGCATTTTAGTCTATTGATTTTTCACTTCTTTGGCTTTGGGTTTTGGTTGTCTTATTTTTCCCCATCTTCCTAAAGCATTTTCTGGCCTTTTGAATTTTCTCCATCAGCCTGCTCCTTTTCCTTATTGTTGGAATTGTAATAAGATGTTCTGTACAAATGTTCTTCTCTCATTATATAATGCCCTTAGTCAGGCTGTAGCCTATAGTTATTTTCTGCTCCTGCTTTTGTCTGTGAACACCAGCATCAGATGATTTTTTTTTCTTCTCTCTCTTAACTCCTTCACAGTAACACAACTGAGATTTTCTTTCCAAGGAGTATCAGCTGGGCAGATCTAAACACTCCTACCTAGGATGAGATAGCATCTCTCTGGCCATGACTGCTGGAAATCTGAGCCTTTTGAGGAGCCTATAACTAAGCCCAGCCTAGGAGAGGTTTAGACACTTGTGATGATGCTCCAGGCACCAGTCCCCGGTAAAAGTACTTGAGTACTTGAATACTGCATTCAATTTTGGGCTCCAGTTCAGGAGGGACAGGGATCTGCTGGAAAGAGTCCAGCAGAGGGCTATGAAGATGATTAGGGGCTGGAGCACTGCCTGGTGAGCAGAGGCTGAGGGACCTGGGGCTTTTCAGTCTGGAAAAGAGGAGACTGAGAGGGGATTTAATAAATGTTGATAAATCTCTGAGGGCTGGGGGTCAGGAGGGAGGGGACAGGCTCTGCTCACTTGCTCCCTGGGATAGGATAAGGAGCAATGGATGTAAGCTGCAGCACAGGAGGTTCCACCTCAACATGAGGAGGAACTTCTGTACTGTGAGGGTCACAGAGCACTGGAGCAAGCTCCCCAGAGAGGTTGTGGAGTCTCGTTCTCTGGAGACTTTCAAGGCCTGTCTGGTTGTGTCCCTCTGTGACCTGAGCTGGATTGTATGGTCCTGCTCTGGCAGGGGGTTTGGGTTCGATGATCTCTTTGGGCCACTTCTAACCCCTGACATCCCCTGATCCTGTGAAAAGTATCAGTACCTAGGACAACTTTGCTGGTCATTACCTGTAGGGTTGCACAAACTTTGTGACAGAAAGACAAATGGACATGCTGCTGGCTCAGGTAGTTGTACACAGTGATAAGGCTGAGAGGAGACCTTTTCGCTCTCTAAGGCTCTCTGAGAGGAGGTTTGTGTGTGTGGGGGGGTTGATATCTCTAGTATCAAGTGATAGAGTCAGAGGAAATGGCCTTAAGTTGTGCCAGGGCAGGTTTAGGTTGGGTATTGGGAAAAAATTCTTTGCTGGAAGAGTGGTCAGGCATTGGAACAGGCTGCCCAGGGAGCTGGTGGTGTCGCTGTCCCTGGAGGTGTTAAAAAACATGTGGACATGGCACTTGGGCACATGATTTAGTGGCCATGGTGGTGTTGGGTTGATGGCTGGACTTGATCTCAGAGGCCTTTCCCAAAGGTTTCCTGGAAAAAAAAAAAAAAAAATTATCATATTTTCCAGGATGTAAAGACTTTCTTATGGGAAATGCAATTTCTGTTCTCCCTCTAGTCATGGGAGACAGACTAGAGAGTGAAAGGGGATGTGTTTGCATTCTACAGCTTGGACTGAAAAAAACCTGGTTCATTCCTCAATAGTAGTAATGAAAATAACAATAACAATATCAAAGCCAATGTGAGTACTATGGATGTGACCCTGCAGTTTCCCCTCACTTTTTCCATAGATGTGAAGGACAACTGGGAGAGTGTTGCCAAGGTGCTCTGTGAAACCTGTGGCTGTGCTGCCATGTATCCCATCAAATGGATTTGCTCTCATTCCAGAGTTTGTACATCCACCAAAACAGCCTCCTGATCCTGCTCTCTCTCTTTCCCAGCTTCATTAGTGTGAGTTTAAACCTCATCATTTGGCAAAATCAGCATGGCTGCTGCTGGCTGAAGCGCCTCGAGTCCCTGATTTTAGAGCACTGCCTGGGGGTCACAGGTTTGAGACTGAGCAGATCTGATGTGATTAAATAAATATTCAGATGATGAACAAAAACCCTTGTGTGCATGAGTGTCTCAGTAGGATTGTGCTAATGACAAGTGAGTCACATCATTTAGACTCACCCATCATGCCTTGTGTATCTGTTTATCAAGCTGAACAGCTTGCTTCTGCTCTTCTTCTGTGTTTATGTAGAAACGAAGTTACAGGAGATAAAGGAACACCTCCCCTACAGAAAAGTGTGATGGGAAGACACCAAAGAGCTAGGTGCAGAGTGGGATCAGGTGGTTGTATTGTAGTTATAGGAGCACTATTGATTGATTGATTGATTTTAAAGAACAGGGAACTTTCAGGAAGAGTTTGACCAACTTAGCACTTTTGAACATGGTTTCCATTCATGAAGCCACTCATGGACTGGAGCATACATGGTACAGCAAGGCTGGAACAGTCTGGCTTCCAAATTTGTGACTTTAAGGCAAGCAAACTGGTTGTCTGAGCAGCTGAGGAAAGCAGGGTGGTGTGGAACCTGCCTGTTTTGCAGGGATTAAGCAGAGAATCATAGAATTAATAAGGTTGGAAAAGACCTCAGAGATCATCAAGTCCAACCTGTCTCCCAGCACCCCATGACTAACTAAACCTAAAGGATGCGGCTCCAAGTGCCACATCCAATCCCCTCTTGAACACCTCCAGGGATGGGAACTCCACCACCTCCCTGGGCAGCACATTCCAGTGGCAAACAACTCTTTCTGGGAAGAACTTTCTCCTCACCTCCAGCCCAAACCTCCCCTAGCACAGCTTGAGACTGTGTCTTCTTGTTCTGTTGCCTGGGAGAAGAGACCAAACCCCACCTGGCTACAACCTCCCTTCAGGTAGTTGTGGAGAGCAATAAAGTCTGCCCTGAGTCTCCAAAGGGAGATCTTGCTGACTGACATAGATTAATTAGATCCAACTCTAGTGGATCGTGATGCTGAGGATACAGTTCAGTTGAATGCCTGAGTGTCCACTGTTATCCACCCTCCACTCCAGGGGCTTTATTGTCATTGCTTTTCTTCTTCTCAAAGTGCCAGAGAGATCAGAAAGAGGAGACTCACTGAAGGACAACTTGCCATTTCACTCACGGGGGGTCTGGGCGACGTGAAGATGACTAATGCAGCTATTTCAGATGTAGGAAAATCCATCCAGCAGACAGCAAGCAGCCTTACCCTTGATTTTGTTCCTTCCTTTTTTGTTTTCCCTAGCAGGGCTTAGTGGATGCATAGCCTGTTGAGCTGTTTGATTTTTAAACCTACATTTTCAAGAGCAGAGCAAGGCCAAATCCTTGGCTGATGAGCAGAATCCTTGCGTGGATGAGTTGCTCTGCAGCGCTCTGCTAATGACAAATGACTCACATCATTTTGACTAATTGATCTTGTCTTGTGTATTTGTTTATTAACATGAAGCCACTTACTGCTGTTCCCACTTTGCATGTGTGCAGAAATGAAGGTTGCAAGCAGCTAACAGGCAGGTTTCTGTTGATCTGTAACCACACACACCAGTTTTTCAATGGTTTCTTTGATGGAGACTCCTGGCAGGTAGTTTCCAGCTTGCTTCAATAATGGTTTTAGCAACAGGAAGATTTTTACTGCCTAAATTATTAAACAAGCCTTCAAATATTAACCAGTTAACATTCTCCTTGTAGTTGTTAGATTTCTGTTGGAACCACCTGGCAGCCACAGTGCAGGCTGTATGTGTGGAATGGGTACCACCAAGAGCTGACTCTGCTCTGTGGGATGTGCTCAGAAGTGGAATGTGCAGTCTCACCCCTCCTTACAGCTCCTGCTCCTCACAAAGGGAAAAGCTTTCTCTTCAGGATATGTGACTTTGCTATTGATTGTCTAGGAAACAAATCCATGCCAATGAGCCTGAAGGGCCGGGCTGATCAAAAGAATAATAGACAGGTTGACATCCAGGGTTTCTTTTTTCCCCTTTCTGGTGCAGCTTTAACTAATGTGACTCATTAAAATTGGAAGGTAGATAAGTGACAAAAATCTTGTTTGGGTGATAGCTTCTGGGGACCAAATGCTATTCCTGTTCATCCCCTGTGCTGGAAACAAAGGACCAAATTAAAAAGTGAGGAGAGAGATAGAAAGAGTTAATGGTGCTTAAATGTGAGGCTTCCTCACCTTCCTCCTGTCCCCTTGGTGTTGTCCATGCCTGATGCCCCTTCCCTGGAAACACTGCAGTTCAGGTTGGACGTAATTCTGAGCAACCTGATGTAGTTGGAGATGTCCCTGCTGACTGCAGGGTTGCTGGACTAGATGACCTTTACAGTCACTTCAAACCCAAACCATTCTATGATTTATTCTATGTGCAACTGCAATCATTATCACCAGTGAACCAGCCCAGCAGCTGGTCACTCTCCTTCCAGGAAGCCATGGGGAAGAAACTGAGATGAGTGTTTGCAAACCCAGCTGTAGGTTGTTTGTTTGAGACCCCAGTTCTGTGGCTGCAGGTGGTAAGGTATGGAAATGCCCCAAAGCTTTGTTCTCTGACTACCACAGGGCTGCTGAGCTGCAGCAGTTCTGCTCCTCTTGATGTCAAACCCACTCTCTGAAACGAGATAAGAAAGTAAACATTCGGCTCCCAGTGTCTATATTTCTAAGGGGGAAATGACATTTCATAAATACTCAACTCTGCTGTTCTCAACATCCAATTTTCTATATTGGATTCATTTCTCAAATCTACTTACTCAGTTCAGAAGACTGAAATGTTAATCTAACAAGTCCTGCAGTTTTATAAGCAGCGTGTAGCTTTCCATTTAATCTGACAGTTGCATTTAAATGACCCTCCAGCTTTAGGGCACCGAGGCAACCATTATTTCATTAGAACATTTCCATACAATCATAAATAATTCCATGCATGATAACTCTTGAAAGGGAATAACGTGCATATGGTGTGGCTGCTATCAACTGGTGAAAGAATGTGTGTTGTGAAAATTTATCCACAGGAAACCACCGTTCCCAGAGGCCAGATAGCAACTGAGCAGTCAAACCGAGCTGTTCCTCGCCGTCGTTTGCTCCTTCCCTCGTCTGCAGGGAAGCAGAGTTTTTGACCTCAACATGAAGACTGCTAGCTGCAGAAAAAGAAAAATAGGAATAGAAGAATAGAATAGAATAGAATAGAATAGAATAGAATAGAATAGAATAGACCAGACCAGACCAGACCAGACCAGACCAGGCTGGAAGAGACCTTCAAGATCATCGTGTCCAACCTATCATCCAACACCACCTAATCAACTAAACCATGGCACCAAGCACCCCATCAAGTCTCCTCCTGAACACCTCCAGTGACAGTGACTCCACCACCTCCCCAGGCAGCCCATTCCAATGGGCAATCACTCTTTCTGTATAGAACTTCTTCCTAACCTCCAGCCTAAACCTCCCCTGGTGCAGCCTGAGACTGTGTCCTCTTGTTCTGGTGCTGGTTGCCTGGGAGAAGAGACCAGCCCCTGCCTGTCTACAACCTCCCTTCAGGTAGTTGTAGAGAGCAATAAGGTCACCCCCTCAGTCTCCTCCTCTCCAGGCTAAGCAACCCCAGCTCCCTCAGTCTCTCCTCATAGGGCTTGTGTTCCAAACCCCTCACCAACCTTGTTGCCCTTCTCTGGACATGCTCCAGCAAGTCAACCTCCTTCCTAAACTGAGGGGCCCAGAACTGGACACAGGACTCAAGGTGTTGCCTAACCAGTGCAGTGTACAGGGGCAGAATGACCTCCCTGCTCCTGCTGGCCACACTGTTCCTGATGCAGGCCAGGATGCCATTGGCCCTCTTGGCTGCCTGGACACACTGCAGGCTCATGTTCAGCCTACCATCAACCAGCACCCCCAAGTCCCTCTCTGCCTGGCCGCCCTCCAGCCACTTAAGTTCCACTTAATGGCAGTTCTGGTAGATTTTTAGCATTTGTGATTATTTTTTTTGGAGCCAGCTAAGGCTCTGTTCAACGCACCACTGAGCAGTTGTCAGTTGTTAATCAGCTGAAGTCAATTAGTGTTCTCGCTATGGATTTGTTCAACGCATGACAGCACTGGATGGCTCCATGGGACTAGAAAGCAGCTGACAAAGGGGACAGAAACGTTTCTAGGAATTCCTTGCTTCTGTGCTTCAGATCCAGGACACAAATTTTCATCATAGTTTGTAAATTGAAAGTTTTAATCGGTCCAGTCAGCCTTCTACAACTACTGGCCAAAAGCACAGGGCAGTTGGTGTCACAGAATGCATCAGGTTGAAAGGCAGCCTCAAAGGTCATCTTGTGCAAACCCCTGCTCTAAGCAGGGACATTCCCAACTGGATCAGGATTCTCAGAGCCCCATCCAGCCTGACTTTGAGTGTCTCCAGGGATGGGGCCTCCATCACATATGTGGGCAACCTGTTTCAGTATTTCACCACTCCCATTGTGTATGAACTTCCTCCTTAAGACTGTTCTAAATCTGTCCTGCCCCAATTTCAAACCATTGCCCCTCACCCTATCACTACAGGCCCTTCTAAACAGTCCCTCCCCAGCCTTCCTGTGGGTCTTCTTCAGCTATTGAAATGTAGCTATAAGGCCTCCCCAGAGCCTTCTGTTCTCCAGGCTGAACTGCCTCAAGTCTGTCAGCCTGTCCTCGTAGGAGAGGTGCTCCAGACCTCTGATCATCTTTGTGGTCACCTTCTGGGCCCATTCCAGCAGGTCCATGTCTTTTTCATGTCGGGGGCCCCAGAGCTGGACACAGTATTCCAGAAGAGTCTATCCTCAGAAGTGTTACCTTTGGTTGGTCACTCAAGTGTGACCTGCTGAGAAACTCATCCACATGAGGATTCTGCTCATGACTTGGCCTTGTTTTTGCTCACAGCTATTGAAGTATTATATTAAAATTCAAACAACTCAATGATCTGTGCATCCACCACAGGGGTGACTTTCTCAGTAACTGGGCATGGACCCACCCCAGTGCTTGCAAGAACCTTTGCCTCAACATACTTCTGACCTGGTGACCTACAGTCACTGGGCATGGACTAGTCCTAGATCTTACTGAGGGACACAGAGAGACTCCAACACATAGATACTGGGCAACAAGGGCAAAATAGACCTTTTTGTGCCAACAAAATGTTTTGCAGGCCACTGTGGGGTAACCACCTTTGAGCTCTTAGCTGACTTTCTTTGAGTCCAACACTGGACCAGAGATTTGCAGAGGTCCCCTTCAGCCAGAGCTATGGTATGCTGTAAGAAGCTGGGAGGAGAAGGGCAATTTGTGACTTTTTGAAACCCTGTGAAGGGTTGGTCACTTCTCCCAGGCAACCAGCAGCACAACAAGAAGACGCAGTCTCAAGCTGCACCAGGGGAGGTTTAAACTGGAGCTAAGGAGAAAGTTCTTCCCAGAAAGAATAATTTGCCATTGGAATGTGCTGCCCAGGGAGGTGGTGGAGTCACCGTCCCTGGAGGTGTTCTTCTGAGGGATTGGATTTGGCACTTGAAACCATGGTTTAGATAGTCATGAGGTGTTAGGTAGTAGGTTGGACTTGATGATCTCTGAGGTCTTTTCCAACCTGGTTGATTCCATGATTCTGTGAATATCACATGGAGCCTTCCACCAAACGCAAGTTGTGTTCCTTCATCTCAACTCTCCCCTTCCAGATGAGCACGAGACTCAAATCAATTCCTTCAGTTCCTTCCTGTTCCTAAGGCATGAGCTTTCCTGTTTATGAAGATTGACATTTTGGTTTGAAAAGTTTCAATTTTGCTTCAAAACTGACCCATTTCTCCCAGGAGCTGCGTTCCCCGGAGCGCTGAGTGTTTGCATGCACACGGACAATGGTGCTTCATTAACTGGGCGAAGCGTGGGGGCTTTTGTCTGCTTTGTTGACACTTCCTTTCATATGGAAAATCCAGCTCCGAGTTTTCATCTATTCATGTTGTGTCACCTCCTGTAAAAGTCAATATGTCACTATTTTCTGTACATCAGTTGAGACTGATGGGAGTGCTGACTTTAAAGACAGGTCAGAAAGGCAGCAGGGGAAGGGGAGGGGGGAAAGGAAAAGAAGGCAACAACCTTTGTGAAAGCAGAGCGATGCTAAATGTCACAGAACAAAGATTTAGATGCAATTTAGAGAGCTGACATGCAAAATGTGTACACTGTGGAGTTCAGAGGCTTGGGTAAAACGTAGCAAAGTCTGTGATATTATACCCAGACACCTTATTAATTCCTCATTCTCCTCCAAAGCTCCAATCTGTCTTCTAAGGCACCAAGAGCTCTTTGAGCGGTACTGCAGGTCTGCATCACCTAGTGTGATACAATACAATACAATACACCACCAGGTTGGAAGAGACCTTCAAGATCATCGCGTCCAACCCATCAAACAATCCAACCCACCCAACAACTAGACCATACAGCCAAGCACCCCATCAAGTCTTCTCCTGAACACCTCCTGTGAAGGTGACTCCACCACCTCCACGGGTAGCCGATTCCAATGGGCAATCACTCTCTCCGTGTAGAACTTCTTCCTAACATCCAGCCTAAACCTGCCCTGGCGCAGCCTGAGACTGTGTCCTCTTGTTCTGGTGCTGGCTGCCTGGGAGAAGAGGCCAACCTCTGCCTGGCTACAACCTCCCTTCAGGTAGTTGTAGAGAGCAATAAGGTCACCCCTCAGTCTCCTCC
Organism: Picus viridis; assembly: GCA_033816785.1. NCBI lineage: Eukaryota > Metazoa > Chordata > Aves > Piciformes > Picidae > Picus > Picus viridis. The sequence goes on from CM066592.1 coordinate 2,783,213, forward strand.
TCTCCAGGCTAAGCAACCCCAGCTCCCTCAGCCTTTCCTCATAGGGCTTGTGTTCCAAACCCCTCACCAGCTTTGTTGCCCTTCTCTGGACACGTTCCAGCAAGTCAACATCCTTCCTAAACTGAGGGGCCCAGAACTGGACACAGGACTCAAGGTGTGGCCTAACCAGTGCAGTGTACAGGGGCAGAATGACCTCCCTGCTCCTGCTGGCCACACTGTTCCTGATGCAAGCCAGGATGCCATTGGCCTTCTTGGACACCTGGGCACACTGCAGGCTCATGTTCAGCCTACAATCAACCAGCACCCCCAGGTCCCTCTCTGCCTGGCCACTCTCCAGCCACTCTGACCCCAGCCTGTAGCACTGCCTGGGGTTGTTGTGGCCAATGTGCAGAATCCGGCACTTGGATGTGTTAAATCTCATGCCATTGGACTCTGCCCATCTGTCCAGCCTGTCGAGGTCCCTCTGCAAAGCCTCTCTGCCCTCCAGCAAATCAACTGCTGCCCCCAGCTTGGTGTCATCTGCAAATTTACTGATGATGGACTCAATGCCCTCATCCAGATCATCAATAAAGATGTTGAAGAGCATGGGGCCCAGTACTGATCCCTGGGGCACACCACTAGTGACAGGCCGCCAGCTGGATGTGGCGCCATTCACCATTACTCTCTGGGCTCGGCCCTCCAGCCAGTTCCTAACCCAACGCAGTGTGCTCCTGTCCAAGCCACGGGCTGCCAGCTTGGCCAGGAGTTTGCTGTGGGGGACGGTGTCAAAGGCCTTGCTGAGGTCCAGGTAGACCACATCCACAGGCCTCCCCGCATCCACCAGGCAGTCACCTGATCATAGAAGGAGATCAGGTTGGTCAGGCAGGACCTGCCCCTCCTAAATCCATGCTGGCTAGGCCTGAGCCCCTGGTCATCCTGTAAGTGCTGTGTGATCGCACTCGAGATGACCCGTTCCATAATCTTGCCTGGCACTGAGGTCAGGCTGACAGGCTCAGCAGTGTGTTGCAGGCTGTTGTTCAGCTGTCACCATCAGCTGGAAATGTATCAACTGCTATCTATTTCAGGCTATTCTCTCCTTTTACATTAGTTCATTATCCCCAAATGGATTTGGACTAAAAGTTCGGCTTGCAGCTGCTTTTGGCTACCCAGACTATCATTAGAGCAGCCTAGGGAGAGAGCAGAGGCACCAGCTGCTGATGATAAAAAACTGGGAGGTGCAGCTGACACCTTGTCAGGCTGTGCTGCCATTCAGGAAGACGTGGACAGGCTGGGGAGTTGGGTGGAGGAAAACTTAGTGAAAGCCAGCAAGGACAAGTGTAGAGCCTTTCGTCCGGGGAGAATTAATCTCCTGCACCAGTACAGGTGAGGGGCTGAGCAGGTGGGAAGCAGTCCTATGGAGGACCTGGCAATACTGATGGATAACAAGTTGCCTGTGAGCCAGCAATGTCGCCTTGTGCCCAAGAAGGCCGCTGGTCTCCTGGGGTGCGTTAAGAAGAGTGTAGACATCAGGTCGAGGGAGGTTGTCGCCCTCCTCTGCTCTGCCCTAATGAGGCCACATCTGGAGGACTGTGGCCAGTTCTGGGCTCCCCAGTTCAAGAGAGACAGGGAACTACTGGAGGGAGTCCAGTAGAGGCTACGAAGATGCTGAGCAGCCTGGAGCAGCTCTATGAGGAGCAAGCCTGAGAGTCCTGGAGCTGTTGAGCCTGGAGAAGAGCAGCCCCCGAGGGCATCTGAGCAATGTTAATTAGTAGCTAAATGATGGGGACAAGATAGGCCCAGATTCTTCTCAGTGGTGCCTAGTGACAGGACAAGGGGCAACAGGCACAAACTGGAACCCAGGAGATTCCATCTGAATAGGATGAGAAACTTCTTTGGTGTGAGTGTGTTGGAGTCCTGGAGCAGGCTGCCCAGAGAGATTGTGGAGTCTCCTTCTCTGAAGAGATTCCAAACCCACCTAGACATTGTGATCCTGGACAAGCTACTGTGGGTGACCCTGCTTTAGCAGGGGGCTGGGGCTGGATGATCTCCAGAGGTCTCTTTCGATGCCCACCTTCTTGGGATTCTGTGATTCTGTGACTGGATTCAGCGCTGGGGATTTTTTCCAGGCATCAGCCCCATCTCCCTTGCCTGTCTCTTGCTATTTTTAAAGGCTTCATGCATTACCATCATGGTGCAAATCACCACAGAAACCAGCTCGCCTTTGACATGGAAAATGTTTAGTCTGAGAGCTGGGCTGAAAGAGTCTTATTCACACAAGTAATTGTCATCACAAAGACCTATCCTCCCTGCAGTGAATGGGATGGAGGAATTAGGATGCAGGTATCTCTGCCTGTCACTCTCTAGAGGTCACTGTTCTGGATTGATGAATCATGAACCAGGCTATCTGCCTGTGTACGGTTTAAGACCTGATTTTTGTCTGTTCTTTTCTGTGACCTCTATTGTTATGCCTGTAGAGTGACTTCAGTGCTGGAAATCAAAGGCAAGCACAGGCTAAAAATACTGTGCTTAAAAAAGGGGAAAAAAATTTAAAATGAAATAAAAACATCAAGAGTTTTATTAACTTTGCCCTACCTTTGCATTTCAAAGCATCTGTCACATCATTCCAAGAGCCCCACCTTCACAGATAATGCCACCTATGCCAGAGAGACTATTTTATTCATACCCCAAAATAATTGATAAACAATTGATTCCCTCCCTCCCCCCCCCTTTTTTTTTTTAAACTGAATTGTAGTGAAAACAGAAATGAATTAGATACTCTGTAGTCCAGCAATGTGCTGTAGAATCCTGCAGTTCTGGGCCACTTGGTAATGTGTTTATTTGTATGTATATAGAGGAATGTGTACAGCTGAGCCTGGAAATGATTGAGAACATTGCAACCCAGGGTGAAAGGAGTTGGCTCCTTTCCCCTGTGCTTGATAGGGACCTGTTCCCATCACAGATCTGTCATCACCAGTGTCATGAGTTGACAGCAGGTCTGCAGAGAGGCTCATGGGTCGAGGAGAAGACAGGCTGCAACCTCTTGCTTCCCTCAGACGCTCCTCTGGTCTGAACGACTCACAGAGAGGACATGAAGCTGAGCTTCCTCCTGGAAACATGCACGTGGGGATCTTCATCACAGGCCCTGAGGCAGCTGGAGCAGCTTTCTGGTCAGGTAGGTCCAGATTTCTCATGCTGAGATATCCAACAGATTTCCTTTGCTAACCACTTTCCAGGGTTGCTCTGAGGACTGAGGGCTGGCCTCAGATTTCCACACGGGTCTTTGTGCTCCCAGGGAAAGCTGAATTCTCCCATAAAAGTTTCCTAGATATTTATGTACAATTTTATGAGCTCTCATTTGTTGGAGTATGAAGTGAAAGGAGAGCAACATTCTGTCATTTCTACTTCCATGCTGCACCTTGGCTGTTTTTTTTTAGTATGAAGGTAAATTAAACCTGTCAAAACCATTTCCAAGCAGGACAAAACCCCAAAGGTTCTCCTGTTAGCTGCTTCTGCTATTCCAAGCTGCACCTGGAGAACTTTGAGGGCCTTGTAGCCAAGATTTTTTTACAACCAATGCTCAACATAACAGTGTCAATAACTGTGAGTGACAGCCATAAGTATTTAAACTAGTGCACAGTGTAGCCCCCACCTCTCCTTTAATGGTTCAGGGAAGAATGCATGTATCATATTAGCATAAGGTTAATTTACTGTCTCATAGAAAATGCAAATCAATTATGCTAAACTTTTAAGTAGCATTTGGTTAGTTTTTCATGAAGGGCAAGGATTCTTACGGGGGGTGAGGGATAAAAAAGTCAACATCAGTCTATGAGGAATTTGAATTCAGTTATGAAAACAGGATCTGGAGGTGCTGGAAGGTGTCCAGAGAAGGGCCACGAGGGTGAGCAGAGGGCTGGAGCTCCTCTCTTATGAGGACAGATGGAGCGAGTTGGGGCTATTCAGTCTGGAGGAGAGAAGGCATCGAGGAGACCCAATTGTGGCTTTCCAATATCTGAAGGGGGTTATGAGAAAGCTGGGGAGGGACTTTTGAGGGTGTCAGGGAGTGATAGGACTGGGGGGATGGAACAAAACTAGAAATGGGGAGATTCAGATTCAGAAATTCAGAATCATAGAATTGTTAGGGTTGGAAGGGACCTCAAGGATCAGCCAGTTCCAACCCCTCTGCCATGGGCAGGGACACCTCCCACTGCAGCAGGTTGCTCACAGCCACAGCCAGCCTGGCTGCAAAAACCTCCAGGCATGAGGCTTCCACCACCTCCCTGGGCAACCTGTGCCAGTCTCTCACCAGCCTCCTGGGGAAGAACTTCTTCCTAACATCCAATCTGAATATTCTCACTTCTAGTTTTGTTACATTCCCCCCAGTCCTATCACTCCCTGACACCCTCAAAAGTCCCTCCCCAGCTTTCTTGTAGCCCCCTGCAGATACTGGAAAGCCACAATCATCAACCAATCCCTGTACTTCCTTGGGACAATGAACCCATCAGCAATTACCACAGCTGTGGGAGCCAGCAGCCTGCACCATATCCACTTCTCAGAAGCTGGTAGCCTTCAGCACTCCAACCACCCCTGTGAAATGCTGCTCTCCTGCACACAGAAGCTCCCCTCAGAGCCTTGTTTTCTGGCAGGTCGGGGAAAATAAACAGGCTTTGAAGTATGCCCTGAAAGTCTTTCCAAACTGTAAGTCAAGTGTGACTTTCTACAAACCTGACAAGAGTTTAACATGATTCCTATCTTTACATATATATAAATTTTAAGTCACAGTTCTTTATTTATCATAGGATTTGAGGAACAAAAGTCTCCTGCCTTTGATTGCCTGGGAGAAAACATTTGAGAGATGCCTCTGCAGAGTTCTAAGGGTTGTTTTAAAGTCATCTGCTTTTGTAAAGATGGAAGTTCAAGGGAAATCATTTCAAAGAACCTCAGAGGAAAGAAACCAAAGTTGGCATCTCTTCTCATTTGTATATTCCTTAGCTTTTATTTAAAAGAAGGGGGGAGGGGGGAAAGAGTTTTGTTGTTTTCTATAGACAGAACTGAGGTGGGAAATGCCAAAAATTCAAATCAGCTCCAAAAGAATGCAGCCTTGTCCTGTCACCTGCTGAAATCAACAGGGCATTGTCGGCTGGGCTTCATTTCAGAGCTGGACCTGGGTATAGGTAACAGAAACAGGGCTGAAAGCAGAGGTTAGTGGCAGAATATAATGGTTAAACCTCTTCAAGCTGATCATCTCTCCGTTAAAGATGTTATTCAAGGCAAAGCATTTGAATAAAGTCTCTTAGGGGAACTTCAGCAAGATTGAAATGTGTGTGAGAAAGGGTGGGAAAGTGTTATTTTGTTCTTGTTGTTACTGGCTTTACCTATACATTACCATCTGTGTTCAGAGTACTGCTCTGTCATTAGTAGGCTTTTTATTGAAGGCGATGTAAATGCCTAATAACACTCAGACTTTCTAGAACTGGAGGATCATTTCTAGTAGCAGCTTGCCCTCTGACTGCACAAATAACATTTCTGGAACTGGAGAAGTCAGAAGGAGCGTTCTGCAGTCCCCTTTGCCAGGAATCACTCAGCCTTTGAACACGACGCTTTGTCTGGGAGCCTGCTGCTCCTCTTCTGGGCTCCTTTTAGAAGCAAACACCGCAAAAAGGCTGCAGCCTCTGTTGAAAAATGTTTAGTTTATTCGGCCACTGAAAAAGCCAAACCTGCAACAACAGCAAGACACTTGATAAACAGTCTGCAAGAGGTCGTTTCTGCTTAGAACATCATCTGAAATTATTACATTGTATTGAACTCTCAAAAAGAAGGGGAAAAAAAACCACCCCACCACCCCCCAGCTTTAATTAATTGAAATAAATAGATTGATAAGACTTTCATTTGCCATTGGCTTGCTTTACACTGTGGCCCCTCCTGGATCGTTCACAGCAATGTGACACAATAATTTCAATCACATGAAGTGATTATATTCTGTAATTTAGAATGCAGTTGCATGATGGGAAAGCAGATTATCAGACAAAATGGTGTGTCAGCTTTATTCAGGAGAAAGGAGAATTGAATAGATTATTTTTCCTTCAGATTTAATGTCTGCTCTTCACAGTAAGTGACCGTGTTTTCTGCTTGGCCATAGCTAATTTTCTTTCTCTTTTTTTTTTTTGACATATTTTCCTGATTCTCATAAAAATATCCTGTGTTATTCTATTATCTCTGAAGCCAAGCTCTGTTCTTCAAATAGTCTCTCTGTTTCATTTATTTGTATCTTCATCTAGCTCCATTCTTTTCCCAAAGTAGTTAGGGCTCAATGACTTAAGAATCCTCCTCAGAATGCTTAAATGGAAGCATTTGACAGCTCATTTTAGTCCTCTCTAATCTAATCTTCTCTAGCCTGCACATAAGATCTGTGCTCTCCTGAACCTCTTGTCTAACAGCCTGGATCAAGCTAGACCCTCTCTGGATTTAAGTCATTGAGAGGCAGTGGTGGCTTGAAGCATCTTTGACAAACACAGAGTAATTCATTGTTATGATCTTAATAGCAGTTGAAGAATGAAAACTTTCCAGAGATCACCCTTAATTTGTTGCCTGAGTTGTATCAGCAGGCCAATATCCACAGAGCACATTCTGGCTTAGTGTCCTCACTGCTTGCTGTCTCTCTGCCTCTCACACTTGCCCTCTTGCCCTCTTGCATTTGATGTTTGATCAATATTATCAGAAACCTGATCTGCTTGCCATTGAAACGACTGCCAAACTTTCTTTGTTGTCCCTGGAAACACGACCAGCCTCAGATTTTTGTCTTTTAATTAACAAGAGGTTTTAAGGACGAGTCTCATTAGAGCTGGCTTCATTTGATGCGCACGGTGACCTTCCCCGGTGCGCTCAGGGATGTGTTTCAGCACTTTGCCAGCGCAGAGGAGAAGCCTTTCTGCGGGGTCAAAGGGAGCGAAGCGGCAGCGGCAGAATAAACCAGCCGGCTCTGAAGATGCCCCAAGAAGAACAAAGAATAGGACTAATTAGATTACTCTATGGCAGTGTTTAATCTTTTCCAATTAATTGAGATCCCTTCTCCATCTCTCTTCCCTGGTGATTTCTCTGAGCCATGCAACCTCGGGGTAAGTCTTTGTAGACGTCGCTCCCCAAGGCTGGCCCAAAACCTGGTGGAAAAGCCTAACCATCAGATTTGGCTAATCCACTTTTGCAGATGAATGTTTAAACTGAACTGTAGCTTCTGTCCAGCATTCCCTCCGCTGATTTCAAATGCACCTCCACCTAATCACCGGTCCCAAAGAAAGGATTAGTCCATCCTTTCTGAAGATTAGCTCATCCTCTTGAAATCCCTTTTCAATAAATCTGGGAAATTAAGACAAATGTTATAAATAGGGGATTTAATTAACAATGGAGTTTCAGTGTTTATTTCCTTTTGGGTAGGGTTTGGTGTCTGTGCTTGCTAAAGCCCTCGGAGATTATTCCCTTTCTCTTGCAATCTTTTCATCTCATCTCCATGAAATATTTAAATGTTCAACATTTAAGAGTGATGAATAAGATCAAGATTGGAGCTTACAGCAACTTAACGAAAAATCTTTCATTTCAGCCGCTGACTGAAAGCATTAAAGTTACAAAACCAACATTCTTCTGTCTCCTTTAAGGTGATACTTCAGCTGGCACATTATAGAGCAAGGTAGAATTATTTGGATGTTCTTATTGTATTTCAGACTTGCTGACTGAAAGATCTGAATTTTGCCTGGCCACCCTGCCCAGACAATGTTGTTCTTGAAGCTGTTCTGTCTGAGATCCTGGGGTTGGAGTGACCACAGGTCTTTTGGCTCCTTAGTTGAGCAGAGGAGAGAAGCTGTGCCCTGTCGGTGAGCCCCACGCAGCCTTCCCTAGTGAGATTATTGCAAAGACTAATGACTGAGTGTGAGATGTGAAGATCAGAGGATGAACCGAAGCATCTATCACAAGTGCTTCTCTGAGTCTGGTCTTTTAATGGATTTTAATGTGCCAAAACCTAAAAACTTTCTGGTGTCACCATCATTCCTTTTAAATTTCACCTTTTTGTCTCTGGGGCGGTTTTGAACTAAGATATTCAAGGTGAGGCTTGACAGGGTTCTGGGCAGCCTGATTTAGCTGACGATGCCCCTGCTGACTGGAGAGGGGGTTGGACTAGGTGACCTTTGGAGGGCTTGTCCAAGGCAGACCATTCTATGATTCTAAGGCAGGTATCCCCATAACTACAAGGTGTGGAGGTTCTCTCTTTGTGCTTCTGGCCTCCAGAGGTGTTGTAGTGGGTGCTAATAACAAACACTTTGGTTGAGAGACATTCATCAATTACATTTTTCCAGATGCCACGGGCAATTGGAGGATTTCATTGCTTTGCTTTCCCCAACACTCCAGCCAATCACCACCAGGTATTTCTGCCTTTTGGGGAAAAAACCTATGAAGTCATCAACTGTTCTCATTTCTTTGGCTAAATACATGTTTTCTTGCATGGGTTTATAAGTTAAAGCAGGATTTCTCTTTCCTTATTTGAAAATTTGCCCAGGTTATTGATCAGATTCCATCTCTGTCTTCTTGCCAGCCATGCTTTGAGTTAGTTTCTCAACTAACTTTTACATGTGAGTGTTTATTATTTTAGAATAGAATAGAATTAACCAGGTTGGAAAAGACCTTTGAGGTCATCGAGTCCAACCTATCACCCAACACCACCTGATCAACTAAACCATGGCACAAAGGGACCCATCCAGTCTCTTCCTAAACACCTCCAGTGGTGATGGCTCCACCACCTCCCTGGGCAGCACATTCCAATGGCCAATCTCTCTTTCTATGAAGAACTTCTTCCTAACATCCAGCCTAAACCTCCCCTGGCACAGCTTGAGACTGTGTCCTCTTGTTCTGGTGCTGCTTGCCTGGGAGACGAGACCAACCCCCACCTGGCTACAACCTCCCTTCAGGTAGTTGTAGAGAGCAATAAGGTCTCCCCTGAGCCTCCTCCTCTCCAGGCTAAGCAACCCCAGCTCCCTCAGCCTCTCCTCATAGGGCTTGTACTCCAAACCCCTCACCAGCTTTGTTGCCCTAAATTTTGAATAGTTTGTGTTAATCATAGAATGGTTTGGGATAGAAGGGACCTTAAACAGCATCTAGTTTCAATCCCCCTGCCATGGGCAGGGATGCTAGCCTAGGTTGCTGAAGGCCTCATCCAATCTGACTTGAAGACCTCCTGGGAGGGGGCATCCACAACCTACCTGTGCAACCTGTTCCAGTGTCTCACATTGTTCAAACATCTACATAAGCAAAGCTGGAACAAATGAGTTCAGTGGTCTGAGGAAGGTGGTCTCCTCTTTTCGTCTTCCACGTTCTTAATTCCCATGTTTCCATATTCATCACTTGTCCTTAGAGGGATAATGGCATTTTGGAGGTGGAATCCCAACCCCTTCATACTGCTTGTCAGCCAGTGTTTCTTCTGCCTGTTGTGAAGTGAAGAGCACCACTGAGGTTGGAGGAAAGTGGTAGAAGAGAGAGAGATCTCTGATGGTCAGCCTAAGGCACTGACAGCTGCCTGGGCCAACTGCATTTTTGACAACCCATGATGTGAAGGAGCACAGCAAATTCTCTTGCAGATCTGAGAACATAACTGGGGTCCTTCAAATCCCAGTGAATCCCTCACTTAACCTGGTCCATGCAGTTGGCAGTGTTGCAGTAATGGCTGGATTCTATGCTCTCAGGGGTCTTTTCCATTCTCACAGAATCTAAATGATTCTCTGTCCCTAATTTGGAAGGGAAAAGATTTGTGCCTTAACATGAATGGATTTCATCTCTTCTCTCTCCTCTTTCCCCTCTCTCCTTTTGTCCTGTTGTGCTTATTCTTGCTCTTCACAAAATACCTGAAAGCATATCATTATGCCAAGGTAAGGCTCCCCTGATTCTTCTTTTTATCACCTCTAAACTTTTCAGGGGCACGACATATGTAGGCACTGAAGGTTATTCTTTAGAAGAAACCTTCATTATTTCAGCTCTGAGGCAGAAACACATTGGTTTAGCTTCTTGTTTGTTCTGCTCTACCTCCATTTCAAATTGGGAATGTGAAAAAAAAAACCAACCCCAAACCGACCAAAAGCAACAAATCTCTTCATTTTGTTTATGCTGATTTCACCACTGTGCAGAGCAAAGTTCTCCCTGGCTTCATGGCTTCCTTTTATGCCTTATTCGACGTTCTGCTGTTTGATCTTTTTATGGTTGCTAACAGAAGTAGCTTTGGTGACATTCTATCTGCCCCTTACTGCAAGCCATTTAATAACTGCCATTATGTGGCTTCACTGAAGCTGTCTCAGAAAATGTGCAATGCCCAACCTACACATCCACCAAAACGTAGTAATGGGAACATCCTGGAAGGCATTCCCTATTCTGGTGTGATCCTCGTCCTTCCTCCACTCAAAGGAGCACACAAAAAAAGGAGGAAAAAAAAAAAACACCCTAAAAGTTTCCCTTTTTGCTTTTTTTTTTTTTTTTTTTTTTTGGTGTAAACTTTGTTTCTCCCTGCCTGGCAGGAGGGAGAAGCAGCTAATGTCTCCCTGCTGAAAGCATTAACTGATTGCATTGTTGCTTGAGCACAGCAGCTGTCCTTACACATTTAGACTCCCAGTGACAACAAAATTAAGGCAGCTTCCCCTTCTGTCAGGCAATAAAATGATTTTCTCAACTTCTTTATTTCTTCTGAGAACTTCTTAGTGCCTGCCTTTCTGTGTCTGCGGCGAGATGCTGCATTCGAAGCGAGCATAATGAAGGGAACCTTTTACTCGGTGTTTGCTGGAAAGGCAAGAAAAGAAAAACAAAAGAATAACCCAGATTCCAGGGTGCCCTGAGGAAATGGTTCCCCCCCCCCCGCTTTCCCATTTGCTTTAAGTCTGGTGATGTGAGTGGGTGTTTAATCCCATTTACACCACCGATGCTATGCTCAGTAATTGCCTGTTGCTGTCTGGTATCTGATTAAAGGGATCTAGCAATGACACCCATGGCAAAGCCCAGCTCCCTGGCAAAGAGGAGGGTGCTCCTACGTGGTTCCTAATTTCATTTTTGAGTCTAGAAGGGTCCTAAGGCTTTCTGCTAGATGGCAAAGCCAAATCACTATCCACACATTTCTGAGCAGTTTTCTCTACGCCAGTGTCTTCAGTGAACCTTGGCAGGCTGAAGGCTCCCAGTTGAGAGCTGAAGCCAAGAGCCATCTGCTCTTGCAGGGTACCCAGGCCTTTGGATGTCCTGCAGTGTCCTGCTGGTCTTCTGTGACTGCTGTAGGCTGTGTCAAAATTGATCTAATTACGCAATTCAGGATTTTCTGCTCAGATCTAGAGAAGGCAACTTGCCAGCTGCAGCACCGATGGGCTCAGGGAGGTAGACCAGGAGCAGGCTTGAACTCATAACAACAGAGTCACAGAACGTTAGGGGTTGAAAGGGACCTTCAGACACCCTCCCTCGAGTCCAACCCTCCTGCCAAAGCAGGATCACCTAGGGCAAGCCACCCAGGAATGCATCCAGATGGGTCTCCAGAGAAGAAGGCTCCACAACATTTCTGGGCAGCCGGCTCCAGGGCTCCAGCACCCTCACCATAAAGAAGGGGTAGAACCTCTTGTTCTGCCTTGCTGAGGTAGAACCTCTTGTGTTGGTGAGGTGGAACCTCCTGTGCTGTTGAGGTGGTACCTCCTGTGCTGTTGAGGTGGTACCTCCTGTGCTGTTGAGGTGGAACTTCCTTGCTCCTTGTCCTACCACTGGGTGCCACTGAAAAGAGCCTGGCACCTTCAACTTGACACCCACCCCTCAGATACTTATAGACATTGATCAGATCCCCTCTCAGCCTTCTGCAGACTAACCAGCCCTAGGGCTCTCCGTCTTTCTTCACAGCAGAGATGCTCAAGTCTTGCAACCATCCCCCTAGCTCTCCATTGGACTCTCTCCAGTAGATCCCTGTCTCTTTGGAACTGGGCAGCCCAAAACTGGACACAGCATGCCAGGTGTGGTCTCACCAGTAGTACAGCTCAGCTAGCAACACGTTCCTTCACAATAATCTTATACCTATGTTCTTCAAGGCCCAGGAATCATTCTGAAACTGGGGCTCTTTTGTTCATTCTGTCCTTTGTACAATAACACTGACAATGAGGCCTCTTTGAAAGACAGGTGGAAGTCCCACATAGTTTCCCCAGCCAGGATCTTAGGCTGAGCTTCAAGAGTGACAAAACTGGTGAGGGGTCTGGAGCACAGCCCTGTGAGGAGAGGCTGAAGGAGCTGAGGGTGTTTAGTCTGGAGAAGAAGCAGCTCAGAGGAGACCTTATTGCTTTCTACAACTACCTGAAAGGAGGTTGTAGCCAGGTGGGGGTCAGTCTGTTCTCCCAGGCAACCAGCACCAGAACAAGGGGACACAGTCTCAAGCTGTGCCCGGGAGGATCAGGCTGGATGTTAGGAAGAAGTTCTTCACAGAGTGATTTGCCATTGGAATGTGCTGCCCAGGGAGGCAGAGGACTTGCCGTCCCTGGAGATCATAGAATCATTGAATCAATAAGGTTGGAAGAGACCTCAAAGATCATCAAGTCCAACCTGTCACCCAACACCTCATGACTACTAAACCATGGCACCAAGTGCCTCATCCAGTCTCTTCTTAAACACCTCCAGGGATGGTGACTCCACCACCTCCCTGGGCAGCACATCCCAATGGCTAACAACTCTCTCTGGGAAGAACTTTCTCCTCACCTCCAGTCTAAACTTCCCCTTCAAGCAAAGCCTGGATGAGGCACTCAGTGCCTTGGTCTAGTTAATCGGATAGGGCTGGGTGATAGGTTGGACTGGATTATCTTGGAGGTCTCTTCTAACCTGGCTGATTCTATGATTCTGTGATTCTATAACTTCCTAAAAAAGAAAATTAAATTAACTCAGTCTTTCTTTTTTTCCCATTTAATGACCTATTTTGGATGCTTCTCTTTAAGCAGGCATCCTACCTGCAGTAAAAGAGCCCTAGGAATTGGAGGTGTTTCGTTGCTGCTGAAGAGCATGAATATGTATCTGTATCCTTAGCTTCTGATTTGATATCTACTGAAACATAAATATGGATTGGTTTTCATGGGAAAATAACCCTTCCATCTTTCAATAGCTTACTTTATCCAGTTCTGATTGTGCCTCTTCCTGGGCAGTTGCTGCTTCCAGCCTGATACTCTAAAGCACCGACTCCGCTGCAACTTACAGATTACAGGGGGAAAAAACACCCCACAAACCTGCAGCACTGGGCTAAATCATCCAAATTCGCCACAGCAGGGTCCTTCACCTATTTTCTGAAACATTTAGCTTCATTTTTTCCCTTCTTCCTCTCAATCTGACCCTTGCAGCTCAGTACTGGTAATTAGCCCCCTGCTTCTTCTGTAGCTACTGAAAACTGGGGCGGGGGAAATGAATGTTACCACTTGAAGCCATTATTGCAAAGGCACAGCTGTGGAACACTGGAGACTCACTCATGATGTAAGGGCAATTTTCATAAGATGACACTCAGGCATTTGGGTTCCAGCCTTTAGAATTAAGAACAGTATATTTGCTGGGGATTGAAAATGAAAACTTGAGGCAGGGCTATTTCTGTGGCTGCAGAGCGTGAGCTCAGCTGCTGAAATCTGAGCTAGAGATGGTATCAGCTTGAAATCCCTTATAGGGAACCCTCCAGTTTGAGATAATAAAAAATTAGCCTTAATGTAAGCAAACTAAAAGTCTGTGGGAATGTGATTTCTTCACCAGTGGTACCAAAAGGAAAGGATGTCTGTGTGGAAGGAAGGTCAAGTGATGAACTTGTTAAAATAGAATTGTTATTATGGGAGACCTGCAGAATTCTCACACATGGTCCTAACAGGACTTGAGGGCTTTTCAGAGCAGCTCCCTCAGCAAATACCAGTTGACGAGAGACAGGAAACCACTGGAGAGAGATCAAAAGAGGCTACAAAGATGCTGAGGGGCCTGGAGCATGTCTGTAAGGAGGAAAGGTTGAGAGACCTGAGGCTGTTGAACCTGGAGAAGAGCAGCCTGAGAGGGGATCTGATCAATGCTCAGCAAGAGCTAAAGGGTGGGGGACAGGAGGATGGGGGCCTGATACTTCTCAGTGATGCCCAGTGCTAGGACAGGAAACAAGAGGAGAAATACGGAACACAAGAAGTTCCACCTAAACGTAAGGAAAAACTCCCTTAGTGTGAGGGTGCTGAACCCCAGCTCCCTCAGCCTCTCCTCACAGGGCTGAGCTCCAGACCCCTCCCCAGCTTTGTTGCCCTTCTCTGGATGCCTTCAAGTGTCTCAATGTCCTTCTTAAATTGAGGAGCCCAGAACTGGACACAGGACTCAAGGTGTGGCCTAACCAGTGCTGAGTACAGGGCAGAATGACCTCCTTGCTCCTGCTGGCCACACTGCTCCTGATGCAGGCCAGGATGCCATTGGCCTTCTTCACCCCCTGGGTGCACTGCTGGCTCATGTTCAGCCTACTCTCAACCAGTACCCCCAGGTCCCTTTCTGCCTGGCTGCTCTCCAGCCACCCTGACCCCAGCCTGTATCCCCTTCCAATTACTGCATCCATTCCACTCAGATAAAAATTTGCAGTTTAAAGAATCCAGCAAAAGGTTAGATCAACTGCTGCATGGTGGTTCAGTTCTGAACCTCCTGCAGACACATACAATTAAGCAGATATTTCATTAAATCAGCAAATGTCAAATTCAGGCAAGAATTTACCCAAACCTCTAAGGAAGAATTGCACCTTCCTAGCTGTGAATGTGTTTCGTCTTCAATCTATGGGTTTAAATATAAATCCTGTTTTCCTTTTTCTGCAAGGCACATATTGGAACAGATGTTATTGACTGAGAACCTAATCCTACAGTGACACCATGTCCAACTCACCCAATTTTCTTATGAAATTTGATGGCTCTCTTTAAGCTTCAGCTGCTTGTATGAGCCAGTTGGATAAGGAGCTCAGCCTTTCATTCATTTCAGAAGTGGTTTTCTGACAGGCAGGATCGAGGGCTTGGTCACACACTGAAGGCTCAAAAAACCCTCACCTATAAAAATGGCAAAATTATTGCCCATTTTGGGTAGCAGTCATGGTTGTTTTTAATGTATTCAACCATAAATAACTGGGTGTAGTCAGCTCCATGCAGAGGAGGGTGGTGGAGATGCAAACGTGCAGCACATCCCACTCCACTGACAGCCCAAGGTGCAAAGTGATCTTCAGAGGAGAATGAAACAACTGCCATGAAGGATCTTACAGTGTTCACTGGCTTAGTTTCATAGAATCAAAGAATTGTTAGAGTTGGAAGGGACCTCAAGGATCAGCCAGTTCCAACTTCCCTGCCACGGGCAGGGACACCTCACACTACAGCAGGTTGCTCACAGCCACAGCCAGCCTGGCTGCAAACACCTCCAAGCACGAGGCTTCCACCACCTCCCTGGGCAACCTGTGCCAATGTCTCACCACCCTCCTGGGGAAGAACTTCTTCCTAACATTCAATCTCAATCTACCCAGTTCTAGTTTTACTCCATCCCCCCCAATCCTATCACTCCCTGACACCCTAAAGAGTCCCTCCCCAGCTTTCTTGTAGCCCCCTTCAGATACTGGAAGGCCACAATTAGGTCTCTTTGGAGCCTTCTCTTCTCCAGACTGAGTAGCCCCAAATGCCTCAGTCTGTCCTCATAGGAAAGCAGCTCCAGCCTTCTGCTCATCCTTATGGCCCTTCTCTGGACACCTTCCAGCACCTCCAGATCCTTCATGTAATAGTCTGAAGGTTCCAAGGCCCTGATTCTCCCATCTCTTTCAGAATCTTGGAACCACAAACTGGTTTGGGTTCAGAGGGACCTTTAAAGGTCATCTAGTCCAAACCCCCCTGCAGTCAGCCAGGACATCTGCAACTAGAGCAATTTGCACAGAGCCCCAAACAAGCTGACCTGGAATGGTTCCAGGGATGGGGCATCTCCCACCTCTCTTTGCAATATATGATATTTTTTCACCGCCCTCAGTGTAGGAGAACTTCCTTCTCTCTAGTCTAAATCTCCCTTTTGCATTTTAAAACCATCACCCCTTCTCCTATCACACCAGACCCTGCTAAAAGGCCTGTCCCCATCTGTCTGGTCAGCCCCTTTAAAGCACTACAAGGCCACTAGATCTCCCTGGAGTTTTCTCTTCTCCAGGCCGAACAACCCCAACTCTCTTAACCTTTCCTCACAGCAGAAGAGCTGCATCATCATGCTTGTGGCTTCCTCTGGACCCACTCCAACAGGTCTGTGTCCTTCTTGTGCTGAGGACTCTGGAGCTGGCTGCCGTCCTTTGGGTGGGGTCTCAGCAGGATGTAGCAGAGGGGCAGAATCACCTCAGAGAATCTTCTGCATTTCTTATGATTCTCTGAGATTCCATGTGGGGGAACAACAACATTGCCCCTTTTTTCCCCCTGTGTTTTTATTGACTTCTCCATTCCCTATGAAGTTTTTATCTGCTCCACTGTGAGCTTGATGCTGTTCCTCTTTGGAAATCACAGTATCACAGTATCACCAAGGTTGGAAGAGACCTCGAAGATCATTGAGTCCAACCTGTCACCACAGACCCCACGACTAGACCATGGCACCAAGTGCCATGTCCAGTCCCCTCTTGAACACCTCCAGGGACGGTGACTCCACCTCCTCCCTGGGCAGCACATCCCAATGGCCAATTCCTCTTCCTGGGAAGAACTTTCTCCTCACCTCGAGCCTAAACTTCCCCTGGCACAGCTTGAGACTGTGTCCTCTTGTTCTGGTGCTGGCTGCCTGGGAGAAGAGACCAACCCCTTCCTGGCTACGACCACCTTTCAGGTAGTTGTAGAGAGCAATGAGGTCACCCCTGAGCCTCCTCTTCTCCAGGCTAAGCAACCCCAGCTCCCTCAGCCTCTCCTCACAGGGCTGTGCTCAAGGCCTCTCCCCAGCCTTGTTGCCCTTCTCTGGACACGTTCAAGTGTCTCGATGTCCTTCTTGAACTGAGGGGCCCAGAACTGGACACAGGACTCAAGGTGTGGCCTAACCAAAGCAGAGTCCAGGGGCACAATGACCTCCCTGCTCCTGCTGGCCACACCATTCCTAATGCAGACCAGGACGCCATTGGCCTTCTTGGCCACCTGGGCACACTGCTGGCTCATGTTCAGGCGGCTGTCAATCAACACCCCCAGATCCCTCTCTGTTTGGCAGCTCTCCAGCCACTCCAACAATCCTCCTTCAACTTTTCTTGTACCACACAGGCAACCTGAGAGCCCTTAAAGACGTCATTAACCTTTTTTTCTTTCATTTCCACACCTTCCAAAGCCCCTGGAAATGTGTAATGTGTTGCATGCATTCCATTGCATCACTGTAAATAGGATTTCTCTTAATGTAATATTCTCATTCTCATCTTCCAGTGGTGTGACTCTGCTGAAAAAGAAGGCTTAAAAGAGAGAGATGCTAAATAAATTAAAATGAGCTAAGGGGAGATGCTTTATACCCTGGAAATATTGCAAGCATTATTTAAAGCAGTTAATATTTTTACAGCCTCATGAATGCTAATCTCTGGGAAATCTCAGGTAGCAAATATAGTTTTAATTCTCAATTTAGTTATCACAATCTGGAGCTGTAAATTAATTTCAGCGCTATAAAAAGTAATAGAGACGTTTATTTTCTTAAGCAATCTGGCTTGCTCAGCTTGCAAACTCCCTCTGAATTAATGCTCCTGGTATGCTGAATGCAAAATTAGTAATAATGGGAAATGCATGTAATGATAATATCTGCTGCAAGAGTTATAATGCTGGGATCCAACTTTGTCTCATTAATGTACTCCATTACTGTTAAAAACACATCTAAGGGCCGGGTTCTACACACCGGCCACAGCAACCCCATGCAGCGCTACAGGCTGGGGTCAGGGTGGCTGGAGAGCAGCCAGGCAGAAAGGGACCTGGGGGTACTGGTTGACAGCAGCTGGACATGAGCCAGCAGTGTGCCCAGGCAGCCGAGAAGGCCAATGGCATCCTGGCCTGCAGCAGGAGCAGTATGGCCAGCAGGAGCAGGGAGGTCATTCTGCCTCTGTACTCAGCACTGGTTAGGCCACACCTTGAGTCCTGTGTCCAGTTCTGGGTCCCTCAGTTTCAGAAGGACATTGAGACACTTGAAGGTGTCCAGAGAAGGGCAGCAAAGGTGTCCAGAGAAGGGCAGCAAAGCTGGGGAGGGGTCTGGAGCACAGCCCTGTGAGGAGAGGCTGAGGGAGCTGGGGCTGTTTAGCCTGGAGAAGAGGAGGCTCAGGGGAGACCTTGCTCTCTACAACTATCTGAAGGGAGGTTGTAGCCAGGTGGGGGTTGGCCTCTTCTCCCCAATAACCAGCACCAGAACAAGGGGACACAGTCTCAAGCTGCACCGGGGGAAGTTTAGGCTGGAGGTGAGGAGAAAGTTCTTCACCGAGAGAGTGACTCGCCATTGGAATGTGCTGCCCAGGGAGGTGGTGGAGTCACCATCCCTGGAGGTGTTGAAGAGGGGATTGGACGTGGCACTTGGTGCCATGGTCTAGTCATGGGGTCTGTGGTGACAGGTTGGACTCGATGATCTTTGAGGTCTCTTCCAACCTTGTCGATACTGTGATACTGTGATACTGTGAAGTGTTTAAGAAGAGCCTGGATGAGGCTCTTGGTGCCATGGCTTGCTTGATCAGATGGTGTTGGGTGATAGGTTGGACTCGATGATCTCAAAGTTCTTTTCCAGCCTGGTTAATTCTGTAAAAATAAGATACTGAGCTTTCTGTCTGGCACTTGAATACTTTTTTCTGGTGTCTATACCTTTTTACATTATCAGCACAGCCTAAGTGTTGCTCCTTCTTCTGGGGGTGCATCAAACCTTGAATTATGGTGCCTGTTCTGTTTCTGTAATCAAGAATCAGACTAAGAGTAAACCTTCGAAACCTTTCTGGGTGTGACACCACAACCTGAGTCTCGGCAGATTAAAAGAGTTTCTGAGGAGGTTCCACCTCATCATGAGGAAGAACTTCACTGAGAGGGTCACAGAGCACTGGAACAGGCTCCCCAGAGAAGTTGGGGGTCTTCTTCTCTGGAGGCTTTCAAGACCCATCTGGATGTATTCCCTTGCGATCTGTTCTGGATTCTATGGTCCTGCTCTGATGGGGGGGTTGGACTCAATGACCTTTGGAGGTCCCTTCCAACCCCTAACATCTGGTGAGCTGTGATCCTAAGTCCTGGTTTTATTTACCAAAAAATGGAACATTGAGGGTCAATGAAAACAAAAGCCATTGGCACAGGCTCTTGAGTCCCCATCCCTGGAGGTGTTTGAAAGATGCAGAGATGTGATGCTGAGAGACATGGTTTAGCACCAGAACTGCTAGAGTCAGAGAGTGGTTGGACTTGATCTTAAAGGTCTTTTCCAACCCAAATGATCTATGATTCCATGATGCTTTCCCTGAGAGAAGCTTAGTGCAAGGCTTCCCCTGTCTCTTGGCTTGCTTGGGGCAGGTCTATTAATGAAGGAACTTTCTCACAATAGCCAAATAATAACAGTGACAAATCCAGACCTGTGCTTGACCTGTGCAAACCAGGGGGAGGAGGTGGGGCTGGTAGACCAATTCCTCACACCAAATCCTCCTGGTGAGCTCAGGCAGGCTGTGCCTCCTCAGGGCTCTCGGTGCTCAAAGGTTATTTGCAAGCCTGTTCAAAGCAGGGGTGAATCACTCGGTACTTGGTGGCATTAAACAAAAGTCAAAGCAAATAGCAAAGCAAGAACAAACTTATTCGCCAGCATCAAAGATGAACATCTTTAATGTGAGAGCTTGCAGAGAAATCTTTCCCATCCCTGTGGGATGGGACAGCTGTGGGTGTTCAAAAGCTGAGCAACCTGATCTAGTGTGAGGTGTCCCTGCCCATGGCAGGGGGCTGGAACTAGAGGATCCCTGAGGTCCCTTCCAACCCTAACAATTCTGTGATTCTGTGATTCCTGAGCCAGGCAGTTAATGGAAGGGTCAGGTTCTGGTCTTGATTCTGGGTTTGTGTTTTGTAGATACGGTGACAGGGGGACAGAGGTGGTGCTGGGATCTCCACTACAAGGTGGACAGTGAGGGGCTGGAGTATGTCCAGAGCAAGGCAACAAATTTGGGGAGATCTAGATTCAGCTGAAGGAACTGATGTTATTTAGCTTGGAGTAAAGGAGACTGAGGGAAGACCTTATTGCTCTGCCTGAAAGGAGGTTGGAGCCAGCTGGGAGTTGGTTTCTTCTCCCAAGGGACAAGCAATAGGACAAGAGCAATCATGTTGCACCAGGAGAGGTTTAGGTTGGACATGAGGAACAATTTCTTCCCCAAAAGGGCTGTCAAGACTTGGAACAGGCTGCCCAGGACAGTGGTGGAGTCCTCCTCCCTGGAGGGTTTTCAAAGCCATATAGATGTGGTACTGAGGGACGTGGTTTAGTAGTGACTTGGCAGTGTTGGGTTAATGGTTGGACTCAACGATCCTAAAGGTCTTTTATAAGCAAGACCATTCTCTGATTCTATGATGCATTTGCTCTGGGAGCAGCTGATGCTCAGGACCAGAGGCAGGGAGCCTGCTGGGGGTGGCTGGGCTGGGTTGGGCGAGATAACAGCAGCCTGGGGCAGTGGTGGCAGCTGCTTCTGCCAAGAACACCATTGCTTTCAAACAGCTTGACACCCCAGGGTGTTTCTGTGCTTGAAAGTAGAAGCTTTTGCAGTCACCAGCAGTTTTTTCCTTTTTTTTTTTTAATATATTTTTCCCCTTTTTTCCTTTTTTTCCTTCTTTTTTCCTTTCTTCTTTCCCCCTTTTTTCACCCTTTTTTTGTTCTTTTTGTTTTTTTTTTTTTTTTTTTCCTCTTTTTTCCCCTTTTTTCTTATTGCATTTTTATTTTTTCTTTTTTTAAAAAGTTTCTTTTTATCTTTATTCTTTTTCTTTTCATCTTTATTCTTTTTTCTTTTCATCTTTATTCTTTTTCTTTTCTTCTTTTCTCTTTTTATTTTTATTTTTCTTTCTTTTTTTTTCTTTTTTCCTTTTCTCTTTTCTCTTTTGTTTTTCTTTCTTTTGTTCTTTTCTCTTTTCTTTTTTATTTTTTTCTCTTTTTTATCTTTTTTCATTTTTTTCTTTTCTTTTTTCTTTTTCTTTTTTCTTTTTTCTCTTTTTTCTTTCCTTTTTTTCTTTTTTCCTTTTTCTTTTTTTTTTTTTTTTTTTTTTTTTCTTTTTCTCTCTTCTCTTTTATTTTTTCTTTTGTTCTTTTCTCTTTTCTTTTTATTTTTCTTTTTTCTTTTTTTATTTTTATTTTTTTTCCTTTTCTCTTTTCTTTTTCTTTTTCTCTTTTTTCTTTTTCCTTTTCCTTTTTTTTTTTTTTTTTTCCTTTTCTCTTTTTTCTTTTTTTTCTTTTTTTAAAAAAAATTTCTTTACCTTTTTTTCTTTTTCCTTTTTTTCCCTCTTTTTTCCCTTTCTGTCTTCTTTCTTTCCTTTCCTTTTTCTATTTATCTTTCTTCTTTTCCTTATTTCTTTTTTTTCTCTTTTTTTAATTTTTTCATTACCTTTTTTCTTTTTCCCTCCTTTTTTCTTTTTGTTTTCTTTTTTTATCTTTTCTTTTTCTCTTTCTTCTTTCCCTTTTTTCTTTTTCCTTCTTTTTTTCTTCTTCCTTCTTTTTTTTTCTTCTTTTTCTTTTTCTTTTTTTCCTTTTTTTTTCTTTCTTTTGCATTGCCCTTGGGCTGTGTTAGGAAACCACGCAGGGCAAACCCCTGTGCTTTTCCAAAGAGTGCAAGCATCCATTTCAATCCACAACGAGCTGCAGTGCTCTGATAGAAAGATTTATTAATCAAAACATTTACAAAATATTGACTGTGCAAAAAATATGCTGCTAGGCCTGAGAGATCATCTGCAAAGCAAAGCTTGAATTAATCACTTCTTCTCAGACATTTATCTTTGCAGAATGGAGGAAAAAAACCCAAACACCACACAGCAAAACCAGAAAAAATTAAAATGTGGAGGAGAGATTTGTGGATGTTTTTGATTATTATTTTTTTCTTTATAAGCTGTGTTTCTGGTAATTTCATTCTGTAATTTTAAAATTATTTCCACTCAACAGTTGTCATCTCAGAGGGGAGAAACAAAAACTCAGGGTAAGCAGCCAGAGCGTGGCTGACAGAACAAATGTTGTTTTGGAGCGGGGCTGGCTGCCGCCTCCTCCTGACCCCTCTCCCCACAACGAGGGGACCAGCCTGATGCATGAAGCTCCCACAGGGCCAAGCACAACTGCAGAATAACACTGAGAGCATTTTGCTGCCTCTTTTCTTTCTGGCTAAAAAAGCTTTTGGGAATGGAAATCTAGGAAAATCTGGTTAGGAGGATTTGGCAGTGACTGTTCCCCGCAAAAGCAGAGATGTATCACACCCATAAAATGTGTTAGTGATGGGAAAACAACAACAACAAAAACCCCTCTGTATTTCAGTATCCAGCCAAAGAATCCTTCCCATTTTTCCCTTCCAGAGAGGGTGGTGAGACACTGGAACAGGTTGCCCGGGGAGGTTGTGGATGTCCTCTCCCTGGAGGTGTTCGAGGGCAGGTTGGATGAGGAGGCCTTGAGCAACCTGGGCTGGTGGGAGGTGTCCCTGCCCATGGCAGGGCAGTTGGAACTGGATGTTTAAGGAAATAGATCTTTAAGGTCCCTTCCAACCCAAACCATTCTGTGATTTTTTTTCTTTGCAAGGTTTTGTTTTGTGTGAAAAGTGTCTCTTGCATAATCAAAATGCAAAATATTTTGCTAAAGCATTAGGTAAATGTTAAAATATGAAACCATTCTTGACTAAATAAAGTAGAGACTTTCAAGTTCTGTTCCTAGCCAGAGGGAAAGCAGCAACAACAAAAAAAAAAAAAAGGAAGAAAAAATAGAAAGCACTAAACCCCTATTTCTCAGCAGAAGAAGTTCCTTTTCTCAGGAAGAAGTCCTTCCCCAGGAGGGTGGTGAGAGCCTGGCACAGGCTGCCCAGGGAGGTGGTGGAAGCCTCATCCCTGGAGGATTTTGCAGCCAGGCTGGATGTGGCTGTGAGCAACCTGCTGTAGTGTGAAGTGTCCCTGCCCATGGTAGAGGGGCTGGAACTGGCTGATCCTTGAGGTCCCTTCCAACCCTAACCATTCTATGATGCTGTCTGCATCTACTCAAACCCTAATATTCAGGAACATTTTTGACAGCTCTTATAAACATGAAGGCATCCAGATGTCTGTCTGAGAGTCTCTCTATAAATGACTTGAATTTCTTTGGTTACCAGCAAATTGCTTTAATAAAGACTTGATGTAGGGGAAAAAAATATCTATCTGTGGGTGTTCAAGTGTACTTAAATGTCAAAAGAAGCATAATAAAAGTCAAATATCTCTGAGAAAGCAGCACAAGGTTTGTTTGCCGGGCAGGAATTTTCCATCCTCAGAAGGGAAGATGTCTTTCTGGCAGTGACTGCTGGGCTGGGAGAAGCCCAAGGATACAGGAGCAGCATCTTGGCCATATTGAGTGATGATGAAAGTCACAATAAACACTGAATATTCTGAGGACTAAAACTCAGTGACACTACTTGGTCTGGGCTCTTTGATGAGCCTGGAGAAGACGAGGCTCAGGGGAGACCTTCTTGCTCTCTACAACTACCTGAAGGGAGGTTGTAGCCAGCTGGGGGTTGGTCTCTTCTCCCAGGCAAGCAGCACCAGAACAAGAGGACACAGTCTGAAGCTGTGCCAGGGGAGGTTTAGTCTGGATGTTAGGAAGAAGTTCTTCCCAGCAAGAGAGATTGGCCATTGGAATGTGCTGCCCAGGGAGGTGGTGGAGTCACCATCCCTGGAGGTGCATAGGAAGAGCCTGGATGAGGCACTTGGTGCCATGGTTTAGTTGATTCGATGATATCGGGTAATAGGTTGGGCTGGATGATCTCTGAGGTCTTTTCTAATCTGGTGAATTCTGTGTTCTGTATTCTGATTTTATTAAATGCCAAGCTGTGCACCAGCAGAACCCAGAGGGTTCGTCATTCAGTAGGTGGATGCAGGATTGTTTCACTTAAAGTTGTTCACTTGCCACAAAGCAGCTTCAGTGCAGGCAATGTCTTTAATTTAAATAAATAAATAAAAGGCTCAGTCTGGAGGGCTGGTGAGCAACAGCCACGATTTTATTGCCCATGTGCCTTTGAGTGGTTTTATGAAGATGTTTCATAAGCAAAGTTTCAAAGTGCAAGGCATTCTACCATTCTATTTCCTCAGAACAACTCATAAGGGAGAGAGCCAGGGGTTGTATTTATAGCAGGATGTATTTATAGAAGAAATCTAGAGGCTGGGGGTGGGTGGGTGGAGGGGCTTCTGGGGGAAGAACACACATCCCCTGATGCAGAGAAATGCTTGGGAGCTCATAGGTGTGAATGTGGTGCCACAGCTAAACTAGACAAATTGTCATCGACCCTAGCTGCCAATGGCTGCTGCTACACATTGCCTGCTATTACAAACTCACTCTCATGATTTTCTTTCTCAAAGGGAGGGGAAAATAAAAAGGGCATCACATACAGATGTGATTATACAGATCTCTACTTTCTGCTCCTTCTAGATCTCTGTGTATGTAAACTGTATACACCTTCTGTACACACCTTCTGGGAGTTGGGGCTATTCAGTATGGAGAAGAGAAGGCTCCAAGGAGACCTAGTTCTGGCCTTCCAGTATCTGAAGGGGGCTACAAGAAAGCTGGGGAGGGACTTTTGAGGGTGTCAGGGAGTGATAGGACTGGGGGGAATGGAGGAAAACTAGAAATGGGTGGATTCAGATTGGATGCTAGGAAGAAGTTCTTCCCCAGGAGGGTGGTGAGAGACTGGCACAGGCTGCCCAGGGAGGTGGTGGAAGCCTCATGCCTGGAGGTCTTTCAGGCCAGGCTGGCTGTGGCTGTGAGCAACCTGCTGTAGTGTGAGGTGTCACTGCCCATGGCAGGGGTTGGTACTGGCTGATCTTTGAGATCCCTTCCAACCCTGACAATTCTATGAAACCTCATCTTCTACCAACTGATATGATAGGACCAGAACACAGCAGCTCTCTGCTAACAGGTAATTGTGATACTTGGGTATGGGGAGGGGGGTTGTGTATTGAATAGGAACAAAGGGTTACTTTATGACTTAGAGTCTAAGAGAAAATTTCAACAACCCTATGAAACTTGGTACCCTGGGAGAATTTCTCTGTTAGGAGAGTACCTTTGAACTTGAACAGTGTGGGTGTTCACAGACAGCTCCATCAAAGCTATTTATCCATCAATGATACTTTTACTTTATGCATTTCACCAGATAATGCATATAGAAAAATAGATCAATAAATACACGCATATAACAAAATAAATACAGTAATTCTGCCTTGCAAAGTGCATGCAGAACAGATTACACAAAATAAGAGGGGAAATGTTTCATCCCCTAGACAGTTCTGAAATGTCTTTGCTGTAAAGGAGCAAATTTTCACCATAAATGAGAATGAAAAGTGGAATGGATATTGTAAAACACTGAAAACATTAGAAAGCCCTTTTGATTTCCAGGAATGATGGAGAAACGTGACACAGAACTCTCTGAGTCTGTGCTGGTGCACATCTGTGCAAGCTGGAGTGGGAGGGGGATGTAGTAAACAAGATGCCTCAGTTGTTAGCAACACGAGAAAGCCACTAAGTAAAGTGTTTACAAGGAGCAAAAGAGTGTGTGCATCCTAAGGGGGGAGGGAAAAAACCCAACAAAACAGCCAGAGAATCAGAAACACTGAGAAAACCACACTCAATTTCATTCTGAGTCACTGGAGAACAGATCTGCTGAAAACATCAAAGACAAAAAAATCAGCATGTGCCTGCTAATGTTGTGCTCTGGAGAAACCATTTGCTGAGGGGAAACTGTCCCGTGAAACATTTTCCAACCAGCTTTAGCACAAATGCTGCCGGTCGGCAGCGTGGGGGGAAGTGAAGTGTGTGTTTTATTCTAGCCTCCATTCCAGCAGCGTGCAGGAAAGTGGCCTTGTGAATAGAAGCCTTTGAGACAGAGAAGTGGTGCTGAGGAGCTCCTCTGTTAATGGGACAATAGCCCTGATGTGCCTCTGCCCCTCTCCTGACCTCCAGTAAGCAAAAGCCTTGTTATGAAATCCCACTCAGTAAAATGGTATCGCTTCAGATCAGCTCCTCACATCAAACAGAGATTGAACTAGCCTGGACCAGGAACACTGTGGCCAGCAGAAGCAGGGAAGTCGTTCTGCCCTGTGCTCAGCACTGGTTAGGCCGCACCTTGAGTCCTGTGTCCAGTTCTGGGACCCTCAGTTTAGGAAAGATGTTGAGATGCTGGAAGGTGTCCAGAGAAGGGCAACAAAGCTGGGGAGGGGTCAGGAGCACAGCCCTGTGGGGAGAGGCTGAGGGAGCTGGGGTTGCTTAGCCTGGAGAAGAGGAGGCTCAGGGGAGACCTTATTGCCACCTACAACTATCTGAAGGGAGGTTGTAGCCAGCCGGGGTTTGGTCTCTTCTCCCAGGCAACCAGCGCCAGAACAAGAGGACACAGTCTCAAGCTGTGCCAGGGGAGGTTTAGTCTGGATGTTAGGAAGAAGTTCTTCCCAGCAAGAGAGATTGGCCATTGGAATGTGCTGCCCAGGGAGGTGGTGGAGTCACCATCCCTGGAGGTGTTTAAGAAGAGCCTGGATGAGGCACTTGGTGCCATGGTTGAGTTGATTACAATGGTGTTGGGTGATAGGTTGGACTTAGTGATCTCAAAGGTCTCTTCCAACCTGGTCTATTCTATTCTGTTCTAGTCTAGACTAGTCTAGTCTAGTCTAGTCTATTTCTGATGCTCAGAGCTAATCATTGTTTTCCCTTTTTATTTTATTCTTCCCTTATTCTTTTTTTTTCAAAGCAAGCAGGAGAAGCTGCCAGCTGGAGCAAGACTTTTCTTCAGCTGCCCACCTCACTCTGGTTCTCTTTTCCTGTGACTTTAACAACTGGCCTGTCTCACTGGTATTTCTGCATGTTTGCTCTTACTTAGCTCTATCTGCATCTGAAGCAGCTTTTGGCTTTGAGCGTTCATTTAAATTCACAGAAGCAGCAGCTTGGGCACTCCTTAGTGGCTGGTGCTGGGGGGAGAGGGGCTGACAAAATTCAAGCCCTGTCTTTCACAGTGGTGTTTGAAACAAAGTTTTCTCTTTTTCATTTCCCATTTGCTTGCATATTTCTTCCTCTGGCCTTTTGTGGGCCTTTCCCCCCCCTTGCTCTCTTACAGCTCCTCTGAGCTCCGAAAGATTCTCCAGGAGTGCTAATTCTGTTTGAAATGTGCCATCATAAAAGAAGCCTCGACTCCTTGGGGGGTGGGGGCAGGGAGTTTCTGTACTTGATGTACGAGTTTGCTTTGTTTGGTTGGTTGGTTTTTAAATTCTCCAGAAATTCTGCAGGAGAGATTTGAAGTCTGGGTTGACAGAGAACCTCCAAACAGAGAGAATTCACCCATGAGGACTTCAGCCTTTGATGTTAATTCAGTTTTCCAAGCTCCTAATTAAACAGAGGAGTTGTGGGAAGCCGCAGGACTTTGCACGGGTGGTGAGGTGGATCCGAGGCATTTGTTTGAAGGTGGACTTTGCTTGGCTGGGCTGGGCTGGCCTGAGAGGACAGCTCCAGCAGGAGAACACCTCAAAGCTGATGTGATGTAACCAGACAAATCTTTCAGAGGCAGGAGATCCGTTTCTCCACTTGGGAGAACTTCAAAACAGTCAGAGCAAAGAGCAGTTATACCTGCTTTATGGCACTGCAAAGCAGAGCTGGCTAGCAGCGGTGCTGGAAATAGCTTGCTGCAGGTAGAGCAACATTTCATCCCTTAGGTGGGGGACCTCGGGGTGCCTCAAGTCCTTTCTTGTTAGGAACCCATCTGAAACTGCCAGTCTCTTGATGGATCATAGAATCAACCAGGTTGGAAAAGACCTCAGAGATCAAGTCCAACCTATTACCTAATACCTGACACCTCCTGACAACTAAACCATGGCTCCAAGTGCCACATCCAAGCCTTTTTTGAACACCTCCAGCAACAGTGACTCCACCACCTCCCTGGGCAGCACATTCCAATGGCCAATCACTCTTTCTGGGAAGAACTTTCTCCTCACCTCCAGCCTAAACTTCCCCTGGCACAGCTTGAGACTGTGTCCTCTTGTTCTGGTGCTGGTTGCCTGGAAGATGAGACCATCCCCACCTGTCTACAACCTTCCTTCAGGTAGTTGTAGGTGAAGGGGGCAGCCTCATCAGCGTTGGAGACAGCAACAAGCTCTAAAAAATGTGCTCACCAGAATGAAGAACAGCTTAATCCCCTTCCTCAAAATTCAAATGCATTCCTACCTTACCACCCAGCTTGTTAGCTGTCTAAGACTGTGGACTGGAGTCACCACCAGAGAGGTGGGAGATACCCCACCCCTGGAAACATTTGAAGTCGGATTGGATGAGGCTGGTGGAGTCACCATCATTGGAGGTGCTTAGGAGGAGACTTTATAGGATGCTTGGTTTACTTGATTAGGTGGTGTTGGATGATGGGTTGGATGTGGTGATCTTGAAGGTCTCTTCCAACTTGGTCTGGTCTATTCTATTCTATTCTATTCTATTCTATTCTATTCTGCTCTATTCTACTTCTATTCTATTCTATTCTATTCTATTCTGCTCTATTCTATTCTATTCTATTCTATCCTATCCTATTCTATCCTATTCTATTCTATTCTGTTAAATTCTATTCTATTCTATTCTATTCTATTCTATTCTATTCTATTCTATTCTATTCTATACTATTCTATTCTGCTTCTATTCTATTCTATTCTATCCTATCCTATTCTATCCTATTCTATTCTATTATATTCTATTCTGTTAAATTCTATTCTATTCTATTCTAAGCAACCTGCTCTAGCTGCAGATGTCCCTGTTGACTGCAGAGGGCTTGGACTAGAGGGCCTTTAAATGTCCTTTCCAACCCAAAGCCCTCTCTGTTCTCTCATTTAACCCAGCCAGGTGAGCGCTGTGGGGGTTAAGCCTTACAACTTCTTTCCCCTGCTCTGCATCACTGTTTGCCTCCTACTTTTATCTGCTGGAAAGCAGAAATAATATTAAAAAAAAAAAAAAAAAAAAAAAAGAAAAGTGCTTCTAGCTCAGCTTGTGGATGATTTTTATCAGCTCATTTTAGTCAATAAAGAAAGAAGTCAATCACTCCTGGCAAACAGCACTTTCCAGTCCTGCAGATACCCGGGCAGTACAATCAGAGAATCAATCAATAGCCACATTAATCAATACGATGTAAACTGCTGATCTCTGTGGATAAATTGTACTGGTGTAAGGAGGCTTTCAAATAAATTCTAAACACACTCAAACTGTGTAGGCTTTAAATCTACTAAGGGCAGTGGGACCCCTGAGTGATTTGCACTGTTGCTCTGTAAAATCTCCGGGATAGCAGGGCAGCGGAAGCAGCGCAGAGTCGTTATGGATGGAGAAGACCTCTAAGAGGATCCAGTCCAACCTTCCACTCACCACCAGCATGCCCAAAGTGCCATGTCTACATGGTTTTTGAACAGCTCCAGGGATGTGACTCCACCACCTCCCTGGGCAGCCTGCTCCAATGCCTGATCACTCATTCAGTAAAGAAATTTTCCCTACTATTCAATCTTTAATGTAATTAAATCATGCTGGCAGTGTGTGTATACTCTCTCACACAAAGTCTGCCTCAATGACAGCCCTCAAACTCAAGTCTGCTAGCCACAGGGGATTTGTGCCATCCTGCAATGACTTTCTTCCTGTCTATCTAGTCTGGGTCTCCCCTCTTTTAGTTTCAAACCATCACCCTTTGTCCTGTCACAACAGGCCCTGCTAAAAAGTCTGTCCTCATTTTTCTCATAGGCCCCTTTAAGGGATAAAATGTCTCCCTGCAGCCTTCTATTCTCCAGGATTAATAACCCCAACTCTCTCAGCCCTTTTTCATAGGAAAATTGTTCCATCCCTCTAATCATTCTTGTGACCTACTCTGGACCCTCTCACAAACTGGACTGGGAGTGGCCAACCATGGCAGCAGCATGACTTGCAATGGGCTGTCCCTCTGCTCCAGTTCTGTTGCCCTGCATGAGAGGCTGGCAAACAAGGAGAAGGTGACAAACAGGAATATCATTTGTAGAGCTTTCCTCTGAGCTCTTCATCTTGGGTCTGCACCTGTTGTGGAAAAGAAAGTTTTTAGGAAGTGTTGTGTCCAGTTCTGGAGCCTCTGTTACAGGAAGGATCTGGAGGTGCTGGAAGGTGTCCAGAGAAGGGCCATGAGGATGAGCAGAGGGCTGGAGCTGCTCTGCTATGAGGACAGACTGAGGGAGTTGGGGCTATTCAGTCTGGAGAAGAGAAGGTTCCAAGGGGACCTAGTTGTGACCTTCCAGTATCTGAAGGGGGCTACAAGAAGGCTGGGGAGGGACTTTTGAGGGTGTCGGGGAGTGATAGGACTGGGGGAATGGAGGAAAACTAGAACTGGGTAGATTCAGATTGGATGTTAGGAAGAAGTTCTTCCCCAGGAGGGTGGTGAGAGCCTGGCACAGGTTGCCCAGGGAGGTGCTGGAAGCCTCATGCCTGAGGGTGTTTGCAGCCAGGCTGGCTGTGGCTGTGAGCAACCTGCTGTAGTGTGAAGTGTCCCTGCCCATGGCAGGGGGTTGGAACTGGCTGATCCTTGAGGTCCCTTCCAACCCTGACAGTTCTCTGATTCTATGACAGTCATGAAGATGTACATCACATCTGTAGGAATGCAGAAGACATAAGCACAGGTGGTGGGTATGGATTGAAGGGAGATTTCAAAATTTTATTTACTGCTGAACAGAGCTACACTGAGCAGGTGAGGGCCGCAGCAACCATTTCTGGAAGGAAGCAGAGGCAGGAGTGGCAGGATCCAGTCTAGTGGCAGGATCCAGTCTAGTGCCTTAAACACCATCTGTAGAAAGCTGGATGTATTCAAGTGCAAGCGTCTTAGAGACTTGAGCATAACTTGTGAGAAACTTTCACCTTCTAAGGGGTCTTGTGGTAACCTTTTGTGTTTCAGAACGACTCCAAGTCGCTCTCTAAGGACAGGAAACGCTTGTAGCTGTTTGTCAGTGCTGAAATAGATTGACCTATGTAGAATAGGTTAAGAGATGATACATAACAGCATTATTAATATGACATTTTAATTGGTACATCAGATGTGTTTTCAAGTACTAAGTGTTAGGAACTGATGAAAAAGAAGGAGTTCCTATTAAAAAATAA
Organism: Picus viridis; assembly: GCA_033816785.1. NCBI lineage: Eukaryota > Metazoa > Chordata > Aves > Piciformes > Picidae > Picus > Picus viridis. Next base: position 2,814,464 of record CM066592.1, read on the forward strand.
ATAAAAGCCTGAGTGATTGAAGCCATTTAGAGGCCTTTGTTGTTCCACACTGTCAAAATGTCCAACTGACCTTTTCTGCACGGGAAATTTCTCCAAGAAAGCTTTGATGCAAGCTCTTTTAATTGCACTGATTTCCCAGCCCTTGTAGATTTGGGCTTGCTAATGGTCAGAGCAAGAGAAATAACAAATCCTTACACAGTGATAGGATGAGGGGTAACTGCTTCAAACTGGAAGAGGAGAGATTTAGAGCAGAGATTAGAAAGAAATTATATGCAGTGAGGGTGGTGAGACACTGGCACAGGTTGCCCAGGGAGGCTGTGGATGCCCTCTCCCTGGAGGTGTTCAAAGGCAGGCTGGATGAGGCTTTGAGCAACCTGGTGTAAGATGTCCCTGCCCATGGCAAGGGTGCTGGAAATAGATGATCTTTAAGGTCCCTTCCAACCCGACCAGTCTATGATTCTATGATAAATAATGTTCAGACTGTGCATTGATGAGCTCATCAGCCTTGTAGTGATAATTCCATAGTCTACTGCTAGTACAAGATCCATGTTCACCCAAAGACCATGACTGGATGTTAGGAAGAAGTTCTTCCCCAGGAGGGTGGTGAGACACTGGCTCAGGTTGCCAGAGAGGTGGTGGAAGCCTCATCCCTGGAGGTTTTTGCAGCCAGGCTGGATGTGGCTGTGAGCAACCTGCTGTAGTGTGAGGTGTCCCTGCCCATGGCAGGGGGCTGGCGCTGGCTGATCCTTGAGGTCCCTTCCAACCCTGACAATTCTGTGATTCTATGTCTGCATCTGCTCAAACCCCAATATTCAGGAACACTGAGATGCAGAAACTCTCTGGCACTTCAAGGGAAATTGTTTTGGATGGTGTCTTGGGAATGTCAGTGCTGGAGAGAGCCAAAAGCATTGATTTGTTCAGAGGGGGAGAAGTTCTGCCCAAGATTTTTTCCAAGGGAAAAAGTAGAGGGATGGATAGAAGGAGGCCCTGAGACACTGACCCCCGGCAGCTCGGTGCATCTCCAAACCTCTCTGACAAGCTTAATTCTCTCTTCCACCCAGGCCCTGAAAATTGTTGAGGGAAATTCTCTCCAGCTGCAGTACAGGCAGATATTGATAAAATGTGGTGTTTTTTTTCCCTTTGTTTCCCCTGCTTTTCCAACATCTTTATACATAAGTGTGATTTAGAGCTGTGTGTCGAGTCGTCACCAGAGGTGAATTCCAACAACCTGCAGCAAATGCAGAGTGCTTCTGCACTTCAAGAAAACCTTGAGTTGGGGGCTGGTGCCAAAGCACACATGGGCTATTTTATTTAGTTCCTGGGCATTCAGATTCAAAAATTGCCCTATAAAGAAAGGGGAAGGCATTAAAATAAGTTTAAATGCCCTTAAATCAGGAAGCGGCATCGTGTTGAGAGGGAGCTGAAACGTTCGAACAGGCTCAAAATGGCTTCTTGGGTTTTTCTTTCATGAGTGAAATTTAAAAAGAAAATCTCCTGGCTGTGCCTTTTTATCATAGTTTATTTTTCTTGTTGATACTTTGCTTAGGTTATCAAAATAAAATAGGTATTGCTCTTCCAGCTGTTTGGAAACTTGTCTGGGACTTATAAACTCAACCAGGTTGGAAAAGACCGCAGAGATCCGCAAGTCCAACCTATTACCTAATACCCAACACCTCCTGACAACCAAACCATGGCTCCAAGTGCCACAGCCAAGCCTTTATTGAACACCTCCAGCAACAGTGACTCCACCACCTCCCTGGGCAGCACATTCCAAAAGCCGATCTCTCTATGAAGAACTTTCTCCTCATCTCCAGCCTAAAACTCCCCTGGCACAACTTGAGACTGTGTCCTCTTGTTCTGGGGCTGGTTGCCTGGGAGAAGAGACCAACCCCCACCTGGTTACAATCTCCCTTCAGGTAGTTGTAGAGAGCAATAAGGTCTCCCCTGAGCCTCCTCTTCTCCAGGCTAAGCAACCCCAGCTCCCTCAGCCTCTCCTCACAGGGCTGTGCTCAAGACCTCTCCTCAGCCTTGTTGCCCTTCTCTGGACACATTCAAGTGTCTCAATGTCCTTCTTAAACTGAGGAGCCCAGAACTGGACACAGGACTCAAGGTGTTGCCTAACCAGTGCTGAGTGCAGGGCAGAATGACTTCCCTGCTCCTACTGGCCACACTATCCCTGATCCAGACCAGGATGCCATTAGCTTTCTTGGCCCCCTGGGCACACTGCTGGCTCATGTTCAGCTGCTGTCAACTAGTACCCCCAGGTCTCTTTCTGCCTGGCTGCTCTCCAGCCACTCTGTCCCCAGCCTGTAGTGCTGCATGGGGTTGCTGTGGCCAATGTTGTAGCCAAAGTGCAGCCCCCAGCACTTGGACTTGATCTGGTGCCTCTCAGTCTGGTAAAACTGGGCCTTAGGCTCCCTGTGTTGGGCACCTTTAAGAAAAGTTTTTTTAGTTCAGCTTCCCAGTTGCTAAAAGTCAGGAGCACTGCAGATGTTTTACTTTTGCCATTGCTATCATTTTGGCTTCTGCTTTTAGGGGATTTTTACTGATTCCTTTCTCATTTTTTTTATTCCCCTGCAACTCTGAGTGACAAAACTATTGTTGGACCTATTTTTTGTTTTCTTTTAGTGAAAGCTGCCAGTCATCTGAACTCTGTTTCAGCATCTGGTGCTTTAATAACAGAAGAGTCCTGAAGAGCTGGACTTTCACTGCTTTGGGCAGCTCTGGCATCAGTCACCAAAGGAGAGTTGGGGAGCTGAAGAGGAAACACTGAACCTGCACAAATTAGAGGCTTGCCTTGATTTGGGGAGATGGAAGGGCTATGACTATAATTCTATTTAAAAGCATTCTCCTTAAGACTGCTTAGAAGTTCAGTTGCCAAAGCAGAACAGGCAGTTGGTGATCCATTTTGCTCCAGTTCTAAAGGAGGTCAGCAAGGGAGTAGTTTTCACAGAGCTGCAGGATAGGTTTGATTGGGAAAGGCCTTTAAGGACATCCAAGTCCAACCACTAACCCATCGCTGACAAATCGCCACTAAACTATGTCCCTCAACACCACATCTACGCAGCACTGAAACCCCTCCAGAGATGGGGGACACCACCACTTCCCTGGGCAGCCTGTTCCAGGGCTTGCCAACCCTTTGGAGGAAGAAAATGTTCCTAATATCCAACCTAAGCTTCTCTTGCTGCAAATTGAGGCCATTTCCTCACTTGCTGCTTGGGAGAACAGAGCAACCCTCACCTCACTTCTGCCTCCTTTTAGGGCATAATAGAGAGAGAGGTCTCCCCTCAGCCTCCTTTCCTCCAGGCTAAAGAGCCACAGACCCCTCAGCTGCTCCTCACAAGACTTGTGTTCTTTCCTGATGTTCATTCTTCCTAGCTTATCCCTTACTTTAAAAGGGCTCCTGAAATGGGAATGACAAAATAGGACTAAAGCAGAAATTAGGAGGTTAAACACTGGTGCCATAAAGATCCTGATTTGGAGAAGTACCTTCTGCAGTGAGAAAAGCACCTTGGAGAGAGCATCAATAGAGCACAGAGAAGTGAAAACAAATCTGAGGAAGTGATTCACTGTTTGGTTTCACTGCAAAGAAAATTGCTTTGACTTCATTAGAGCATGATCAAGATTTTTAATACCATCTCCAGTTCTCTCTAAACTGTTCTTTTCCTGTGAAAGGGAAGTTAACCCTCTCCCTAACAACTCCTGAGATGAGCATCCTTGCAGAAATCCCAGAGGACAGGCTTCTAAAAGTGGCATTATATTTCTGGAGCCTCCCTATAATCAAACTTCTCTCAGGGCTTCTGTTCCCTTGGATCTAACTGCTTAGTGGGAGATTTTTTCTTCACTTGAATAAAGGGAAAAAGAAAAAAAGAAAGAACTGTTTTGCTCAGACTTGGCAGAGGGTTGCTTTCATATTAGGAAATAGAAAACTTTTAGATTCAGTTTAACTGAAAAAGGGAAAAAATGTGCCCAGTGCACAGACACCAGAAGGTCTGCAAGCGAGCTGCTGTGGCAGAGGGCAGCTCCTGCTGGAGACCTGCAGGGAAGGGATGATGCAAAAAGTCATGTCAGAGTCACAGAATCATAGAATTGTTAGGGGTGGAAGGGACCTCAAGGATCAGCCAGTTCCAGCCCCCTGCCATGGCCAGGGACACCTCACACTACAGCAGGTTGCTCACAGCCACAGCCAGCCTGGCTGCAAAAACCTCCAGGCATGAGGCTTCCACCACCTCCCTGGACAACCTGAGCCAGTGTCTCACCACCCTCCTGGGGAAGAACTTCTTCTTAACATCCAATCTGAATCTACCCATTCCTAGTTTTGCTCCATCCCCCCCAGTCCTATCACTCTCCGACACCCTAAAAGGTCCCTCCCCAGCTGTCTTGTACCCCCTTCAGATACTGGAAGGCCACAATTAGGTCTCCTTGGAACCTTCTCTTCTCCAGACTGAACAGCTCCAACTCCCTCAGTCTGTCCTCATAGCAGAACAGCTCCAGCCCTCTGCTCATCCTTGTGGTCCATCTCTGGACACCTTGCAGCACCTCCAGATCCTTCCAGTAATAGGGGCTCCAGAACTGGACGCATCACCTCCTAACAACTTTCTTTTCCACAACAGCTCCAGCCCTCTAATTATCCTCCACCAAAGAGTGGTTCAACATTCTAAAGCATTTTGTTCCATTCAGTATGGGGACTGCTGAAGATCACAGATCGTAACTGGTGTTTATTTACCACACTAAAGAGAGATCCCCAGGTTGCTACAGTCTCTTCTTCGTGAGCCTGCAGCTGTACAACCATGAGAACATGAAACATGAGCACTTTGGCCTTTGGTTGTGTCAACACAAGGTGCAAATTTTGGTAAGTCCAAGTGGAACATCTTGTCCTGGGGGTTTAATTTCCTTTTCATCCTCTGGAGTCCTTGGCTGAAAATTTGACATAGAATCATCAAATCAACCAGGTTGGGAAAGACCTCAGAGATCATCACGTCCAACCTGTTACCTAATACCTAACACCTCCTGACAACCAAACCATGGCTCCAAGTGCCACATCCAAGCCTTTTTGAACACCTCCAGCAACAGTGACTCCACCACCTCCCTGGGCAGCACATTCCAATGGCCAATCTCTCTTGCTGGGAAGAACTTTCTCCTCATCTCCAGCCTAAACCTCCCCTGGCACAGCTTGAGACTGTGTCCTCTTGTTCTTGTGCTGGTTGCCTGGGAGAAGAGACCAACCCCCATCTGGCTACAACCTCCCTTCAGGCAGTTGTGGAGAGCAAGAAGGTCTCCCCTGAGCCTCCTCTTCTCCAGGCTAAACACCCCCAGCTTCTTCAGCCTCTCCTCATTCTATAACACATGCTCCTGCCACTTTACTCTGGTGACACCTCACCTGGATTACTGCATCCAGCCCTGGAGCCCTCACTACAGGGAGGGCATGGACCTGATGGAGTAGCCACAGAAATGATTAGGGGTGGAATTAGATCCTCTTCCAACCTAAATCATTAAATGAATCTATAAATCTCAGATTATGAATGGTACTCATTCAGTTCTGGCCTCAAGGCTTGTTGATGTCATTGGAAGTCTTCCTGTTGAATTCAGTGGGGTTTGGGTTGGATTCCTTTGATTTAAATTTCACTTTTTTGGGGGAGGGGAAGCAATCCTTGCAGTAGATTTCATGAATGCATTGCATGCCACCCCCACCCCCCACCCCTCCCCTTAACACAAACCACTGCAAAATGTAAACAAATAGCCTTTATTTGATTGAAAGTGGGGCTTGGGTTTGGCTGACTTTTTTACAGGTTACATTGAGGAGCATGAGATAGATCATATCAACATCACAAGCACTTGCAAGCCTCTCTCTTCCCTTCTTGGCACAGGTCTTTCATGTCTGACACAGCCCTGCCCTGCAGTTCCAAGAAGAGCGACTGCTCAGAAGGAAAACTTTCAGACCACTCTGCTGGCAGCCCGCTTTGGCACCACTCCATGTGATTAATGCAGAGACATTTATCCATTTATTTCAGAGCTTATTTTTGAAAAATTAATGTCATCTTGAGAATGGTCTCTTAATAATTAACCACTCCTGCCTCCCCCAACCCCCCTTCCCCCCCCACCCTGCCTCCCCCCATCCCCACCTTCTTCTCTTCAGCGGGGACGTTGGTTGCGGTGAAGCACGAAGACCAACTCTGCCCGTGGCTTCGCTCTGAAAGTCTGTGGCTGGGCATTGCTTTAGGCATCAAGGGACAGGGTATATGAGAGCAGAACTCAACAGCAGGATCCCAGATGTGAATAGGTCCTTTATCCTTTGGCACAACTTTATTGCTCCCGAGCTTAAGCCTGTAAAAGAAAACAATATGAGCAAATGAAAGTTTTCTGGCACAGGTGAATCTGTGTCAAGAAAAGGTTTTCCTCTGCACTCTGCTGTAACAGGGATCTGTGTTCTGTTCTCCAGGTGAAACATTTTCCACTACTGTTATTTCTCTCTGTGGTTTAGTGGCCATGCTGGTGTAGGGTTGGTGGTTGGGCTCTTAGAGGTCTTTTCCAACCTGAATGATTCACTTTATTTCATTTTGAGGCTGGAGCAGCAATTCCGTGGAGCATAGATTCAGATCAACTTCACATCCTCTGTAAATACTCATTTATTGGGTTTTTTTTAGAAGGCTTTTAGCTAGTTTGTTGCAATATTTTGCTCCATTTTGCATGAAGAGTAAGGCACTTATGAGGGCAGAGGCTGCACCACGGGCAGCCTCACCCCAGCTGTTGAGCAAGGCTGAAGTTCTCTCTGTCAGCAGCAGCAGCAACAACATCAGAAGACATTAGGAACCACATTGTATGTGAACGCTGCAGCTTTGACTTTAGGACTCCAGTTATTTCTCTGTCCTTCCTTAAGCATTGCAGGCCGGGGCAGATGGAGGCATCCACTAAAGATAAGGTCACATCTAGGTGATGTACAACAAACTCTCTCCATTAAAGAATGGGGTTCCCTGTTCAAGGGAGACAGGGAGCTACTGGAGAGAGTCCAGTGAAGGCTGCAAAGATGCTGAAGAAACTGGAGCAGCTCTGTGGGTAGGAAAGTCTGAGAGCCCTGAGGCTGTCGAGCCTGGAGAAGAGCAGCCTGAGAGGGGATTTGATCAATCTAAACCCTGTCTCATGCAGGGGTTTAGAGCTAAAGGGTGGGGGGCAAGAGAATTGGGCTAGTGTCTTCTCAGTGGTGTGCAGGGACAGGACAAGGGGCAACAGGCACAAACTGGAACCCAGGAGATTCTGCCTGAACATGAGGAGGAAACCCTTTGCTGTGAGAGTGCCAAAGCCCTGGAGCAGGCTGCCCGGAGAGGTTGTGGAGTCTCCTTCTCTGGAGAGGTTCCAAACCCAGCTGGACCTGTGATGCTGGGCAAGCTTCTGTGGGTACCCTGCTTTAGCAGGGGGGTTGGACTGGATGATCTCCAGAGTTCACTTCCAACCCCCACTGAGCTGGGATGCTGTGATCAGAGAATAATCAACATGCACCCAGCACCACAAAGCAACAGGGAAGAGGCCACGTGCGGTACTGGAAAGTCTGCTCATCTGCTGTGCTTCCGAGAGCCACACAGATTTCTCTTCATGCAATAACTTGCAGGGAAACCCAAATAAATCTCACATACTTGATATTTTGGGGATCCTAATTTCCTCACTGCTGCTGCCATCGCCACCATCGCTGACTGTTCTTATTTCTATAAGATAATCTTCTTCAAATGGTACCAGAAGTTCAGCTGAAGTGTTGTTTGTCTCCAGGATGTGTGCTTTGCTGTGTCTGTTTTGTCTGTACAGAATCTAAGTCAAAGGGGATGAGACAATGAGAGTTACTTAATTATTTTTCCTCAGGTTTCAGTATATTTTTTGACTTATTGGCTGAGAGTATCTCCTGTCATGTCCCAAGGTTTTCAGAGCACTCTGAGCATCCTGCAGACCATTAAACTTCATTCAAAGCACAGAAATACATTCTGCGGAACGTTGGGGTGGAGAACACAGCAGGTATTTACTCCAGCTTTCAAGAGAGCCTTTCTCTACCAGAACCCTCAATTTAAGAAGGACATTGAGACACTTGAACGTGAACTTGAAAGGCAACGAGGCTGTGGAGAGGTCTGGAGCACAGCCCTGTGAGGAGAGGCTGAGGGAGCTGGGGTTGCTTAGCTTGGAGAAGAGGAGGCTCAGGGGAGACCTTCTTGCTCTCTACAACTCCCTGAAGGGAGGTTGTAGCCATGTGGGGATTGGTCTCTTCTCCCACGCAAGCAGCACCAGAACAAGAGGACACAGTCTCGAGCTGTGCCAGGGGAGGTTTAGGCTGGATGTTAGGAAGAAATTCTTTACAGAAAGAGAGATTGGCCACTGGAAAGTGCTGCCCAGGGAGGTGGTGGAGTCACCATCACTGGAGGTGTTTAGGAAGAGACTGGATGGGGTGCTTGGTGCCATGATTTCGTTGATTACATGGTGTTGGGTGATAGGTTGGACTCAATGATTTTGAAGGTCTTTTCCAATCTGGTGAATTCCGTATTCTGATAGCCTCAACTTGAACAGGCTGCCCAGAGCCCTGTTGAATATCTCCAGGGATGGGGTCCAACCCCTGCCTGGGCAACCTGTTCCTGTGTTCCACTACCTTCATAGTAAAGAACCTGTTCCTAACATCCGAAGAACCAAAGAGATTCAGCACAGCAGATCTTTCACCTGTAAGTATATGCACAAATCTTGTTCCATCTCTAAATATCAGCCACGCACCCCAGGAACTCCAGAAAATCTCTGTTTTCAGGTAATGAACAGTCACCTTTCAACAGGTCAGGGAGTGATAGGACTAGGGGGAATGGAGCAAAACTAGAATTGGGTAGATTCAGATTGAATGTTAGGAAGAAGTTCTTCCCCATGAGGGTGGTGAGACACTGGCACAGGTTGCCCAGGGAGGTGCTGGAAGCCTCCTCCCTGGAGGTTTTTGCAGCCAGGCTGGATGTGGCTGTGAGCAACCTGCTGTAGTGTGAGGTGTCCCTGCCCGTGGCAGGAGGGTTGGAACTGGCTGATCCTTGAGGTCCCTTTCAACCCTAACAATTCTATGATTCTAAGTCACTGTTTGTACCTCTGTTATGATCAGCATGACAGGAATGACCTAAAGAAATGACTTACTTTGTAGCCTAGCACCTCTGATTCGTTCTCCATTGTTTTCACATGCTCCCAGTTGAGGCAGATTTTGGAATTTGTCAGCTTCCAGGCAATGTTTGCTGGGGGTTGGCTTGGTGCTTTAGGAAACAAGAAATAAAGAAGATGAGGAGGAGGAGGAGAAGATACAATTGACTATTAATCTGCATCATGTAATTGAATGAGCTGCTGACATGGAAGCAGCAAATGGGTGGCTGATTCAAATCTCAGGGAGCAAATCCAGTTTCCAGGCCATCATTGCTCTGGTATTAGTCAGAACAAAGATCTATTCTTAGCACAAACCCACTTACTGTGAGAGTTCATTTCCAAAATTAGGCAAAGCCTGACAGTGTCTGACAGTTCAAGTTCTATTGCACAGATCCTGCTTAAGTACCAAGTTGTTCCAATCTGGATTTCAACGTCCTGGGGAGTGTTTGGCTGTGTGTGGATTTCAGAAAGGGAAGCTGAAAAAACCCAGAGCAAAATACCAAAGACAAGGTTTTTCATCAGCCATGAGGACAGGTTACAAAGAGCTGCACATTAAAGTCTCTGTGTGTTCCATCAGGAAATGTGGTAGGATTTTATACATCCTCAGCACAATAGGCTGAGTGTAGCTTTTCAAAGGCTTTTTATGCCTAAGTGCCAGGACTTTGAAAATTTGCCTACAAGTGCCTGGAATTGAATCCTCTGTGAACTCCTGAATTTGAAACTGTGCTTTTGAGCTGCATCTCAGATTTAGAACAACACACCGTCTCCTTCTCCATGGTGTGCCCTCCTGGAACCCTCCCTGGGAGGATGGCACTGGGGGTGTTAGAGGAAATAAGAACTTGAAAAGAATGAAGAGAAAGGAGCAAAGATTCGAAGGGCAAAACCATCAAATCAATAATATCAATAAAATCAATAGTATCCCCAAGGAAAGAGTTCTTCAGATGTCAGATCAGCAGATCATTTCCTCAACTAATTTCTTGTAATCAGCATTGGCAAGAATAATACCCCCCCCCCCAAGCAATGGCAAGAATAATGCCCCCTCCCCCAAGTGTATGCTTCACTTTATTGAGTTAATGATGTTAGTCTCCTGGTGTAGGTAGCACTTGGCTTTTGCTGCTGTACTGAGCTGAGCTGTACCCTTGAAAAGTATTCCTACTGTCTCTATCTGTTGATGTTTCTACTTGTTAGGCAAAAGCAAAAGCCAAGCAATATGAGCAGAAGGGCTGAGCTTCCTACAGCTCCTCCTCATGGAGCAGCACACTCGTGGCAGGAGGACATCACTTCCAGTTTTCTAAGTAGTTTAAACTTAAGCCTAGACATCAGCTTGGACCTCAAATTGATCTCAGATAAGTATGTTTCAATCAGAATTGCACCTCTTTGGCAGAAGGACCATTTTAGTCTCCACAATAATGGCCTGGACAGAGCATTGTAGGAGCCCTGGACAATGAGTAGGAAGGCAGAGCTATTACCTCGGAGCTAAAGCTCCCACTGTAGATGTAGATTGTTGTTGTTCTCTTGACTTATTATCTCTCCTGATATTGAAAGTGCTTGCATCTTTCAGAGGCTGGAGCTTAAAACTTTAATATATGTTTCTAAATAATTAACAGGGTTATTTTGACTTTAATTTTTAAATGAACCATTAGCACAGTCCTGAATGTGACAGCAGATGAAGTCAGTCTGAAACAAAAGCACGTTTGCTCCTGGTGAGTCTTGCCATTTGACTGCCATGCTTCTCGTTTGTCTTTCATGCCTCTGAACATAGAAAATCATTTCCAGAGATGACTTTATTTCCCATCAATTAATCACTTGTTAGAGAAGTCCTCTTTGAGCCCTTAATACCTTCTCTGGCTTTCTTTTGGTTGATGCTATTTTGTGTTATTCATTTTACAGATTGGGTCTTGCCTTGCACTTCAAGCAGCAGCACACAGGGGCCCCATCCCTGGAACCACTCCAGGTCAGGCTGGATGGGGCTCTGAGCAACCGGGTCCTGGTGAAGATGCCTCTGCTGACTGCAGTGTGGTCAGGCTGGATGAGCTGTGAAGGGGTTTTTTTTCCCACCCCTATATTCAAGGATAGACAAGAGGAAAATTGATGGGAAAAGGGGAAGTATTTCCCTTTTTGTGCAGAAGGGCTGATCAGCTCTCTACTGGGGAAACACAGTGCAAGGAAAGTATAAATAGAACAGAACAGAACAGAACAGAAGAACAGAACAGAACAGAACAGAATAGAATAGAATAGAATAGAATAGAATAGAATAGAATAGAATAGAATAGAATAGAATAGAATAGAATAGACCAGGTTGGAAGAGACCTTCAAGATCATCGTGTCCAACCTATCACCCAACACCATCTAATCAACTAAACCATGCAACCAAACACCCCATCAAGTCTCCTCCTAAACATCTCCAATGATGGTGACTCCACCACCTCCCCGGGCAGCCCATTCCAATGGGCAATCACTCTCTCCGTGTAGAACTTCCTCCTAACCTCCAGCCTAAACCTCCCCTGGTGCAGCCTGAGACTGTGTCCTCTTGTTCTGGTGCTGGCTGCCTGGGAGAAGAGACCAAACTCTGCCTGTCTACAACCTCCCTTAAGGTAGCTGTAGAGAGCAATAAGGTCTCCCCTGAGCCTCCTCTTCTCCAGGCTAAGCAACCCCAGCTCCCTCAGTCTCTCCTCATAGGGCTTGTGTTCCAAGCCCCTCCCCAGCTTTGTTGCCCTTCTCTGGACACCTTCCAGCAAGTCAACCTCCTTCCTAGACTGAGGGGCCCAGAACTGGACACAGTACTTGAGGTGTGGCCTAACCAGTTCAGCGTACAGGGGCAGAATGACCTCCTTGCTCCTGCTAGCCACACTGTTCCTGATGCAGGCCAGGAATGGAATGGAAATGGAAGCTTAAACAACAAAATGAATTTTTGACGTTCTGGGATGTAGCAGATCACTAAGATTTCCTTCTTTGTGACCTATTTTTTTTCTCTCTCAGTGCACATTTACTTCTTCAGTCCTGCAGAATGATTCCCAGTGCTTCGTTTTGACCTTGGAAGGAGGCCCCATGAAAGCATTTCCTGTGGGCTTTTCTCTTTTTTGAAGTGGCTTCTCATAAATGCAGCATCTTAGGGGTTTGCTTCTGAAATTGCAGACCAATTAGAAAGCTAATGACTAGGTAACATTTCTATCAATATATCCCTTATACTATCCTCAGCAATGCAGTTTAGGTGTCTCCGAACCAGCATCCAGGTGTTCTCTTTAAAAGAACCAGCCCCGTGTTTCCACATCCAGATCTATTGTTTGACCTGTGGAACATCTTTCCTGTATTGACTCTGCATCTCTTTTGAAGCCTCCTGAAAGCAAGCAGCATGCTGTGGCAATGCAAAGAGAAATCCTTCCTAAGGGTTGCTGCAGTAGAGGAGCACAAACAGGGATTATCTGATTTTGGAGGTGTGCAGCATTCTTTCAGCATATAAATAGGGTAGGGGAAATGAAATAACCTGATTTGAGCCAAGAATTTTGGCTTCTACTGAGACAGACCTGAAGCTAAATATTGTGTTAAGAATGTCTTAAATGCCAAAGTCTGAGCAAACTTGATGGTGACCAAGAAAATATTGGGAGGGAAGAGATAGGGAAGTGGCTTGGTTGTAGAATAGAATAGAATCATAGAATCATGGAATGGTCTGGGTAGGAAGGGACCTCAAAGGTCACCTAGTCCAAACCCCTCTGCAGTCTGCAGGGGCATACTCAAGTAGCTCAGGCTGCCCAGAGCCCCGTCGAGCTCTGCTTTGAATACCTCCAGGGATGGGCAACCTGTTCCAGTTCTCCCCCACCTGTTCCTAATATCCAATCTAAATCTGTTCTTTTCTAGGTTGAAGCCATTGCCCCTTGTTCTGTCACTGCAGACTTTCATAAACAGCCTCTCTCCATCCTTCTTGTAGCCCTCTACAGGTACTGGCAGGCTGCTTCAGGCTGAACACCCCCAGCTTCCTCAGCCTGTCCTCATAGCAGAGCTGCTCCAACCCCTGATTATTTTCATGGCCCTCCTCTGGACCTGCCCCATCAGGTCTGTGTCCTTCCTATATTGAGGACTCCAGAGCTGGATGCAGTACTCCAGGTGAGGCCTCACCGGAGCCGAGTGGGAGATTCCCCTCTCTGGCTCTGCTGGCCACACTTCTTTTGACGCAGCCGCAGGCTTTTGCTGTTTAATTTCACGGAGGCTTTTGGGGGCCAGTTTGCTTTGATACTCCAGCGCTTGGCAGAGGTGGGGCACAGCGAGCTGAAATGTCACAGTCACACCTGGGAGCCTGCCACATTTGGAGCCCAAAGTGGAATACTCACGTGATTTTTTGGTGGTGACGTTCACCGGGGTGCTGGACGGCCCTGGCCCCGCCGTGTTGTAAGCCCGAACCGTCGCAAAATACACCGTGTTAGCTTTCAGCCCTGTGATGTTTTTGGCTGTTACATTCCCACTGACTCTGACTTTCCCAGCTGTGCTTTCCTTGGGATCATCAGTCCAATACAAAACCTGAAAAGCAAGAACAAAGAACAGGCAGTTCCTTGTTTTCCATCGAAGGCAGCTTTGGCTGGGAAGCAGACATGCAGGCAGTGAAGATTTCAAGGAAGACAGGACTGTATTGTATATTATTATTAGATTATGAGGGTGATGAGACACTTGCTCTCTGCAACTACCTGAAGGGAGGTTGTAGCCAGCTGGGGGTTGGTCTCTTCTCCCAGGCAACCAGCACCAGCACAAGAGGACACAGTCTCAAGCTGTGCCAGGGGAAGTTTAGGCTCGAGGTGAGGACAAAGTTCTTGCCAGAAAGAGTAATTTGTCATTGGGATGTGCTGCCCAGGGAGGTGGTGGAGTCCCCATCCCTGGAGGTGTTTAAGAGGGGATTGGATGTGGCACTGGAAGCCATGGTTTAGTTAGTTATGAGGTGTTGTGTGATAGGTTGGACTTGATGATCTCTGAGGTCTTTTCCAACCTTATTGATTCTATGGAACAGGTTGCCCAGGGAGGTGATGGAAGCCTCATCCCTGGAGGTTTTTAAGGCCAGGCAGGATGTGGCTCTGAGCAACCTGATGTAGTGTGAGGTGTTCCTGCCCATGGCAAGGGGGTTGGAACTGGATGATCCTTGAGGTCCCTTCCAACCCTAACAGTTCTATGATTCCACGCTTGTATGATTATTATCTTATTCGGAACTAGGAGGAAGTGTTTTTATCCTGGTTTCTTCTGTAATATGCAGACCCTGCACATTACAGATGTCCCTGCCTGTGGCAGGGGGTTGGATTAGATGATCTTCTAACCTAAACCATTCTATGACTCTAGGACCCCAAACTTTCCAGCAAAGCCCTCGTGCTCAGACAGCATTCCAGCTGGATAAGAGCAGGGAGGATCAGCCTTGGTTTGTGGAATTAAGCACAAGTCCTTTTCCAGTAGCCATCACAAATGATTAATCTTGAGGTCTTCATTTACATTATAAACAGTGTGGGCTGGAGCTGCAGCCCTGGTCTGTGAATGCCTGCGATAATCTCAGGTGAGATGTTCCTAACGAGAGGTGGGTGACTGACTGTCTGATCGCCTCTTAAGTTGGAAGCGAGAGAGGAGGAAGCAGAACACAAAGGTGGCCAGGAAAGGGCCATCTGTTAGGTGTCAGACACCAGCAGCAGCCAGCTCACCTCATAGCCCAGCACCCTCCCCGTGTGCCTGTTCCACGTGATGGGCTGCCAGGAGACCTCCACCTCCGCCGCAGAAATGCTCAGCGCCGAAGCTCCTGCCGGTGCTATCTGTGGCTCTGGGTGATGGGAGAAAACACAGCTGGTGGAATATTTGTGTTGCCAGGAGGCTGTGAGGTCAGGAACTGAGGGACTTTAAAGGAAAGAGGAAGAGATTCTGGGGCAGCAGGTGGAAAGTCAGGAGACCTTGCTTGAATTATTAGCTCTGCTGCCCAGTTATTGTAGCACAGCAGCAAAACCTGTGTTCAATATTGGTCATTACTACTACTAAGATGGGAGAGATTCTCAAAGGAGAGCAGCTGCACTGGGTGGTCTGAAAAGCTAGACCCTCTCAGAGGGAGACTTCTAAATGTCTCCTGACACTTGGAGGGAGCATCTTAGGGACAAAGGAGCTGAAACCTGCTGTCTACTTAAAAGGATTCTGAAAGTCTTTGCTTTCCCTTGTTTGACTTCAGTTTGCCGTATTCTGCCACAAGTACCTTGTCTATTTCCAATGAGCAACTTTAAGTAGGCTCTTTAATCATATCTAGGACCTCCTTGTGCTACCCAGCCATAACTAATCAAAGTAACAGGAGTTACCATCTTCTCCTGAGTAGACAATGGATATGGAGCTCAGGGTTCCTTCTCCTTCGTTGTTGTAGACACCAACTTTCACTTCAAAAGGAGAGAGAGGTGTAATGCTTTCGTTCCTGTAAACATATTTGCTTGCTTCCACTGAAGCCACCACTGCTTTTGTCCAGCTGGTTGAGCCAAGAGGGCGAAACACAATGATGTAGCCAAAACCTTCCCCATTTTGTAGCTCTTCTGGAACTGGCTGTAGTGACAAGGCAGTCAGTCAATAAGCATTTGCAAGTATACACTGTTTTAATTGAATCTTCATTCTCTGAGTATATTTTAGTGCTATTGATTTAGTTGACTGTGCCTTAGAGGAGATAATAATGTTTGCTCCATCAGTCAATGTATTATTGGAATAAAAATCAAAATAATAAATCTATTGGAGCAATCAATTCAGAAACAAAAGATCTGATCAGCTCCATTAAAGTCACTCTCTTGCAGGCACCGAGTTTTACAGATGAGCAGCGTTTCACTCAGTACAACTTGTAGCTGATTTCTGTCCACCCTCCTCCCCTCCCAAGGGGAATGCTAATTTTAAAGAAATTATTTTTAAAGAAAAAAAAAAAAAAAAAAAAAACAATAACAAAGAAGTGGGAAAAGATCTAGCCTGTCCTGGGAGCACTAAGAGGGTGAGGGAGGGAGGTTGTAGCCAGGTAGGGGTTGGTCTCTTCTCCCAGGCAGCCAGCACCAGAATAAGAGGGCACAGTCTCAAGCTGTGCCAGGGGAAGTTTAGGCTGGAGGTGAGGAGAAAGTTCTTCCCAGAAAGAGTAATTGGCCATTGGGATGTGCTGCCCAGGGAGGTGGTGGAGTCACCATCCCTGGAGGTGTTCAAAAAAGGCTTGGATGTGGCACTTGGAGCCATGGTTTAGTTGTCAGAACGTGTTAGGTATTAGGTAATAGGCTGGACTTGATGGTCTCTGAGGTCTTTTCCAACCTGGTTCATTCTGTGATTCTATGATTCTATGAAGATGGGAGACAAAAACCATGAAGGGACATCAGGAGATCTCAGGGCACCTATTTTATTCTTCATGTATTCCTTCTAATTTGAATCCCAAGCCTGGATGTGCCTTTCCTCACGTCTTTGACAGACGCTAATCCCCCAGGATGTCCCTTTCCACCTCTTTTCCAGCCCTGAGAGAGTTAAGTGTGAGGGATGGCAGTGAGCTGGGGATTTAGAAGAGCTCAAGAGACTTTCTAGAGCATTTAATTTGTTTGTGAGGCTTCTGTGACCTCAGATTTAATCAGGATGTTTAGTGAGTTCATCGCAGAAAGCTGGAGCGTCCTGCTCGGTGTTGTTAGCTGGGCGTAATTAGTGTTTGTTCTGACTCTTCTCCTGGACACACTATGGAGCCCAACAGGATAATTTGATTGAGATCTCTCAGGCTGTTTTCAATTTTCATGTTCTTCTGCTCCTCAGTAGAGGAGAAAATGAAACAAAGTAGTGAAAGATACATATGGAGGGAAATTTTCTCCAGGAGAAGTGATGTTTCGCTCTCTTTGGAGCATGGGGAAAGCATTGACAGGGCTTTTTATCTAGTAGCTTGGTTTTTTCCTTTTAACCTCATTTCCCCCTCCATCACCTCCCTTCCTCTCCCAAAGAGTAGATTAAATGGCAGCTTTTTAGCATACAGAACACAGGTAACTCCCTCAGCCAATGAATAACATCACTTTCAGTTCAACTTAAGTCCTTTTCCTGCCCTTCCAACTGTCTAGATGAGCTTGGTTCTTTCTTTTTCTAAGGGCAGCTTTCCTTGCTTAAGCTGAACTAGAACTTCTCTTTTTTTCCATGAAAAAATGGTTCCCATGACTTACAAAGAGAGCACTGTGTTTTTGAGGCCTTCATCCCAAACAGGGAATTAAAGAGAGCTCATCTTGTGCAGCCTCTGGGATAGCCACACCTGACAGATACAAGGCAAGGCTGCCTGGGTCCTGTCCTCCAGGCTGGCTGCTGCTGATGGCAGTGGCCTGCTCCTAATTCAGTCAGATGTCCTCAAAGCCAGAGGAAAGATCTAATTAGGTGAGTCAAATTAGCTTCATGTGTGGTTTTGAGTGGCAATTAAAAAACCCCAAAGAGTGGGAGATGAGTTTTTCCATAGGGCTGCAGCTCCAACCAAGCTGCTGCTTCATCCCTGCATCGAAGTCCTGGTTTGAGCTAGAGTAGAATTAATCCTGGTCAGTGCTGTGACTTCCCAGTTCAGCCTTTATGCAGTTCAGGGCAGGTTTGCACAGACAGGGGCTGCTTCTAGCAGGGAGAAGCTGTGGAGATTGTGCCAAGGGCTGGGCTGCAGAAAGGCTCTGCCTGAGACTTGTTCCTGTGCTAGCCAAGGACACTGCCACATCTCATGCCCCACCTTGGGGGGCAGGAAGGCAGAGGAGGAGAGGAGCACACAGGACCAGTGACGCTTAATTGACCAACAAGGGATTTCAGCCCATGGATATCATCTTCAGAATCAGGGGCAAGCCTCTTATTCAATGTCCAGTGTTCCAGAAGGACTCTGTCCCTTCTGCCTTCTGTCCTGATTCCTGCGTTCCCGAATCCAGTTCCAGAATCCACCTCCTAAATAAATCTGGTTCCCATCTGGTGCTGAGTCCAGTCTAGGACTTGCCCAATGCCTGCCCCAGCATCAGTAGTGCCAGTGGTGCTATCATTGCCATTAGGGGCTGGGTTGTCTCTTGGTTTGTGTCATTCTGTCTCTATTCCATGGGATTGTTCTTCTTTCCATCCGAGATGGATTAGTTTCTTTTCCAGCCCCGCAGCCTTCCTCCTTTCTTCCCTCTCTCTTCCCTTTGGGAAGGCAGAGGGGTTCACAGAGAGGATCTGGGACTCATCGAGTGGCCACCCCAGCCGCTGGAAAACAGGTTTTGCAAGATGCTGCCTGCCTTCATTTCAGTGTCCAGGAGGAGGCTGCTAGGGGCTGGAGAGGGAGAACTCCTTCCCGCAGCACTCCTTGCCCTCTCTCTGCAATGACCTCTGCTCACCCACTGCAACTGGTAGTGTGGTATTAACTCCTCTGGAAATGTATATTCTCTCCTCTGGCTGGAGAGCAGGAGAATTAAAGGGCTCATCTCTTTTAACACATAATAGGATATGTCTTGTCAGCACAGCGTTCCAGAATGAAAAACATGTAAACAAAAGTGTGAGAAATGGTAATGCAGGAAATGGCCAAGCAGATTAGTGTGTTAAGCACCTCCTGTACAATGGAGATAAGAGGGTTATACAGACTTCCAAACATCTTTATAACCTGCCTCTTAAACTGTTTATTTTTCTAAATGGTTCACCAGAACACAGAAAACTTGCTGGACATCTCACAGGCTCCTTTCTCTCCCACTGCAGGATGAAATCCAGGCTTAGCCAAAGCCCGCGACCAAAAAGCCTTTGGTTTTCAGCGTGGCTCTGATTCCACCCGTGGGCTCCGCCCCGTTAGACAGCTTAGGTTAATGGAGCTAACAATTACCTCCCAGGTGATGACCAGCTCAGAACGGGTTCCTCCTCCTCCACTGACGTTTGTAGGTGCCACGACAGGAACTGGAGAAGAAAGAGATGTTGTTGGTGTTTGCAGCCACCCCCGACGGCTGCCGAGGGTCCTGTCAGCCGGGTGAGTAAAGCTCCTGCCAGCTCCCACGGAGCGGCTCTGCCTTGCAACGCGCAGAGCAGGGACCGCATTACGTAGCAGCACGTCTTAGATGAACTGCACTTCTGTTTATGCCTTCTCAAGTTGCTAAGGGCTGGAGCCACAGATGGATTTGATACATGAGCACCCTGGTTCAAAATATTAATTAAAGGAGCTGGTAGCATCAAGTATCTGACATTATTATGCCTCATCAACTAATTGGCAAAATGATGTTCCATTCAGACTGTAGCTGCAACACTACTGATTTACTAATTATGCATTTGTTCAGTAAACATGTTGTTGGAGCAATAGATTAATTTTATTTTTTTTAATTGGCTCTGTGCTTTTCTTAGCAAATTCCAAACTCTTTAATTTGCTTCCTCCGGCTCCCGGCGCTGCCAGCGCCCCAAAGCTCACTGACTGCAGCTTGAGCTCCTCGGTGCTGCTGCAGCTGTGTGCCACCATGGCTTAGGAGGTCGAGGTCAAGCAGTGTGCCGGTGTTGCAGGTTGAAGGTGCTTCTCATCACTCAAATAGCTCTCAGTGGAACGACAAGGTGGGGAGGAAGGGCATTTCTCGCTTCTTGCTCTATATATCCATCAAGATCTCCACCCCATTAGCCTGCAAATATCCACTCTGGGGGTGGGGAAACTGCTTTGTGATGTAATGGATGGAATTTAGACAGACCAGCCTTGTTCTCATTGTACACTTCAGTGCAGACCTACTTGCCAGGATGACATCATGCTCATTCTCAGCTGCTGGAGAAGTATGAAAGAGAGGAGAGCCCTGGCACTGAGACAGGACCTCCCCTGAGGAGGGCATTTGTGCTGCTTGCCATCTCCAACCCCTTGATGCTATTTTTAGGCATTTCAAGACTGTTTTGTTATTCCCTTCATTCAGCTTTCCCTGGCTGAATATTGGCTGTGATAAGACAAGGCTGAGGACAATGTCAGAAATAGGCCGGGCAAAAGTTTTTTTCAGAGGTTTTGGTAACTTTTGCCCTGAGGTGGGGACAGACTTTATAGCAGGGCCTTTTGTCACAGGACAAGGGGTAGTGGTTTGAAACTAGAAGAGGGAGATAGAGCGTAGAGAGGAAGACATTAATTATGCTGAGGGTGGAGAGACACTGGCCCAAGTTGCCCAGAGTGGTGGTAGATGCCCCATCCCTGGAATCATTCCAGGTCAGGTTGTTCAGGGCTCTGAGCAACCTGCTTTAGTTGCAGATATCCCTGCTGACTGCAGCAGGGTCAGACTAGATGAGCTTTAAAAGTCACTTCCAGCCCAAACCATTCTGTGAGTCTGTCTCTTCCATCCTGCATTAGAGCAGTCCTAGCAGGGGCACGAAAGGCAAGAGCCATCTAAATTCACAGACATTTATGTGAAGCTACTATCCTTTCTAGATACCAGCACACATGTAAACCTTTCTCTGATGTCATCCATTTCATCTATTTCTAGAAATACAGGAATTTCACAGTAGTGCTTTTCTGTCCAGGCATCACATTGGGTGTGAGTGTAGACAGAGTGGATTGCTTTGGAGAGTTTAGCATAGCTCTCCAGCTGAGTCACTCCCAATCAGTATCTTGTTTCTTGGTGCACATCAGAGGCAAATAATTTAAGACTGAAAAGAACAGCAGAAATAGACTAGAATTAACCAGGTTAGAAAAGACCTCAGAGATCATCCAGTCCAACCTATCACCCAACACCATCTGATCAACTAAACCATGGCACCAATGCCTCAGCCAGTCCCTTCTTAAACACCTCCAGTGATGGTGACTCCACCACCTCCCTGGGCAGCACATTCCAGTGGCCAATCTCTCTCTCTGGGAAGAACTTCTTCCCCACATCCAGCCTAAACCTCCCCTGGCACAGCTTGAGACTGTGTCCTCTTGTTCTGGTGCTGGGTGCCTGGGAAAAGAGACCAACCCCCACCTGACCACAACCTCATTTCAGGTAGTTGTAGACAGCAATAAGGTCTCTCCTGAGCCTCCTCTTCTCCAAGCTAAGCAAGCCCAGCTTCCTCAGCCTCTCCTCACAGGGCTGTGCTCCAGACCCCTCCCCAGCTTTGTTGCCCTTCTCTGGACACCCTCCAGCATCTCAACATCTTTCCTAAACTGAGGGGCCCAGAACTGGACGCAGGACTCAAGGTGTGGACTAACCAGTGCTTAAAGGGGAGGGAAAAACACCAAACCACCACCAACAAGCCGCCCAAACAAAAACACCCCAAGCCAAAACAGACTCCTTAGCCTGGTATTTCACTGTTTCATGAACCAGTTGATGCTCAATTAGTTCACGTGTTAAATGTGTGCAGTGGGGAAAAAGAAATGTACTACTGCTCAGCAGAGCCTCAACTGGGTCATGGTAGAGAAACAGATGAAAATTTACAGCTGAGTGCACCAACAGAGGCTCAATTAATTCTCATCTCCATTTTAATGAAATGAACAGTGCCTCATTTGCATCCACAAATCTACTAATGCTCAGATTTTCAGCTGGCAAAAGAGCTGTGCCAGCAGCCAAGATCAGATTCACCCTTTCGTGGCCACCTCCTTGCTGTCCACTCTGCCAGAGTGTGTTGCTTCCTCTTCTGATTTAAGAAGACAGCAAATAAAGCTAAGAGGAGAGGGACCTGGGACTGTTGGTGGATAACAAGTTCTCCATGGGGCATCAATGTGCCCTGGTGGCCAAGAAGGTCAATGGGATCCTGGGGTGTATCAGGAAGAGTGTCCAGCAGATCTAGGGAGGTTCTCCTCCCCTCTACTCTGCCCTGGTGAGACCTCATCTTGAGTACTGTGTTCAGTTTTGGGCTCCCCAGTTCAGAGCCCTAAGCCCAGGCAGGATCAGTGCATTTTCCCAGGCTGGAGGCTCTCAGGATCTTCCCTTTTCTTGGGAGAGGCCTCCAGTCTGCTTTGTTCCACACTGGCCACGCAGTTCTGACTGCTTCTAAAGCTGATGCTGGTCAGGCATTGGAACAGGCTGCCCAGGGTGATGGTGGAGTCACCATCCCTGGAGGTGTTCAGAAAACAAGTGGCCACGACACTTTGGCACATGATTTAATGGCCAGTGGTGGTGTTAGGGTGATGGTTGGGCTGGATGGCCTTAGAGATCTTTTCCAACCAAAACTATTCTATGCTTCTATCAGTCATTTGATGTCTCTCTGCACCCAGAGAGCTGATAAAAATCTAACAAATATGTGTTCTAATGGTCAAATGGTTATTTCTGGCACCAATCCCTCAGCATAAGTCTTTCCTTCAACAAGAGGAAAAAGAATTTAATCTGATTTCATATGTGTTGAAGTTATTGGTTGCATGGTTTAGCTGATTAGGTGGTGTTGGATGATAGGTTGGACACAATGATCTTGAAGGTCTCTTCCAACCTGGTCTGGTCTATTCTATTCTATTCTATTCTATTCTATTCTATTCCATTCCATTCCATTCCATTCCATTCCATTCCATTCCATTCCATTCCATTCCATTCCATTCCATTCCATTCCATTCCATTCCATTCTGCCTTGGGACACATATTGCAGGTACTGTAAAGAACAACTGGCTCCTCATTCCTAAGGACCCAAGCATTGCCTGCTGCCTCCTGTAGTTTGACTTCTGCCTTGAATTGCAACTTGCCAAACTTCAGAGCTTGGCAAATGAGATAAGGAGAGAGAGAGAGAGAGAGAAAGTGGATTTTAAAAGCTGATTCCATTTTCCTGCTTTCTCTCCTATAAATACTGGCTTTACAGCAGGGAGAGAGTTGAGAAGCAGTGGGCTGGGAGAGACATTAGAAAAAAATAAAACAACTAAAGGTTTGGGTTTCAAATAAATTGTACCAAACTAAGCAGGTCAAAGGACTGACCATGTGGGTCACTCAAGAATGAGTCTTCTTCCTAGGAGGTTCAAAGGCCCAGACAATAAATGTGTAAAGGTTAGCCAGACATACAATAAGGATCCCGCCCTGGAGTCAGTGGAAGCTATTAGCTTCACCGGGCTTTTGATGCTGTAATTTATTTCCTCCAGTTAAAGCCAATATCCTGTCCCTGCTGATGCTCAGATATCAAACACCCTCTGCAGCAAAGGCATTTTGTGCTTGTGGCAGGATGTGCCAGAGAGCTGGCGTTAGCATTTCCTGTGCAGGTCCCTCAGCGGGGCACAAGCGAGGTTCTAACTGAAAGCAAAGAAGTGTTGCTCCCCAGGTTCTCGAACGAGAGGCTGTGGTCAGGCATGGGGATTAGGAATATTTTGGCATATATCAAAAGGAGGAAGCGTGGGCCACAAAGATGAGCAGAGGGCTGGAGCGCCTCCCCTTGTGGGGACAGGCTGAGGGAGTTGGGGCTGTTCAGCCTGGAGAGGGCAAGGCTCTGGGGAGATCTCAGAGTGGCCTTCCAGTACCTGAAGGGGGTCTATAAAAAAGCTGGAGAGGGACTTTTTATAATGGCTTGTAGTGATAGGACAAAGGGCAATGGATTGAAGCTGGAAGAAGGGAGGTTTAGACTGAGGATTAGGAAGCAATTATTCATGGTGAGGGTGCTGAGACACTGGAACAAGCTGCCCAGAGAAGTTGTGGGTTCCCCTCCCTGGAGGTGTTCAAGGCCAAGCTGGATGAAGCCTTGAACAGTCTGGTCTCATGGAAAGTGTCTCTGCTCATGGCAGGGGGGTTGGAACTAGACGATCTTTAAGGTCCCTTCCAACCCAACCCATTCTGTGGTTCTATGATTGCTGGCCTGATTGATCTCCAAATCAGAGAGCAAAGTGTGTGGTGCCTCAATCATGTCCAAGCATCCCTTGCATCAGTAGTTCAGCTCTGCTGTCATGAAGCCTTAGCGTCAACAGACCAAGCTGCCAGACAGATGTATAACTAACCCTTCACTGCTCTGCTGCAGTGAGGTTCTCAAACCAGGAGCTGGCAAGGTATCTGCATGGGGAAAAAACCCTTCCAGCCAGTAGGGTCTTACCTGCTGCTTTAGTTTTCAGCAGAGCTGAAGGCCTGCTCGGCTCCCCAATTCCCACGCTGTTGCTGGCCACCACCCGAAACTCATACTCAACCCAAGGGCTTAGGTCAATCACTGTTGCCTTGTGAATCCTACCATTAATGACTTCAGGAGCTAAAGGCAAGCAAACACGTCAGTGATGATGTGTTATTGGACTAATCAGTAGTACATGCCAAAACCAAATGACCCAGAAGGAAATCTCAAGCCTCTTACCTGTTGCAACTGCTTGCCATCCAACTGAGAACGGAGTCCTCACCTGCACGCTGTAGATCTGCACTGGACTGTTGTTATCTACTCCAGGCTTCCAGGACAACACAACAGTAGTGCTGGAAACATGTTCAACTTTAACATCTTCTGGTGGACCTGGGGGGCCTGATATGATTAGCAGTGTAAGCTGAAGGTATTAGGAAGAGAGGATTCGCTGCTGGAGTGAGTTGGGCAGCTCTTACTTTGTCGAGGCAGAGGAATTATTCATGTAGCTGCAGTTTCATAAAAGCTGCCCAAGCCCTAAATGCATTTGGCCTAATTAACGTATTGCAGTCTTCTAATTAATCACAGAATCACAGAATGTTAGGGGTTGGAAGAGACCTCGAGAGATCATCCAGTCCAACCCCTCCTGCCAGAGACCTGTACCAGATCACACAGGAACTCATCCAGGCAGGTCTTGAACACCTCCAGAGAGGGAGGCTCCACAACCCCGCTGGGCAGGAGCTTGGAGTCAGGAAAAGGAATGCATTTATGTTACTAACACAAAAACTACAAACAAAGGAAGGATTTGAACTTTTTGGTTTTTCCCTGTCTGACAAAGACAGTTACCCACTATGTCTTTTGCCCAACCAGCCAACAGTTGCAGATTTCATATGGAATTTAATCAAAACTGGGAAAAAATGGGCAATGGTGCACTGTGCAGAGCTCTGATTCCTGCTAGGGTTTAGAGGATCAGCTCTCATCACAGCATGGCAGTTAAATGATTAGTTAGTTGACCACAGAAAATCATTTGTCATTCTGCCTTAAAATACTGGAAAGGAATCAAATCTCTTCTTTCCCAACCCTTCCCCCCACCCCACCAGATCTGCTCAGTGACCCAGAGAAGCCCAGCAAGGATCATATTATCTTCAAATACTGAAAAGGAATCAAATCTCTTCTTTCCCCCCTGCCCCCAGCCTGCACAGTGACCCAGAGATGCCCAGCAAGGAGCTGGTGGCAGTAGTCTGCTGAAGGTAGAAGACTTCTCTATGCCCTGGCCATATGCCACAGAATCATTGTAGAATGGTTTGGGTTGGAAGGGATCTTAAATGTCATCCAGTTCCAAACCCCCTGCCATGGGCAGGGACATCTCCCACCAGCCCAGGTTGCTCAAGATCTCATCCAACCTGGCTCTGAATGCCTCCAGGGAGGGAGCATCCACAACCTCCTTGGGCAGCTGGTTTCTGTGTCTCACCACCGTCACTGTTAAGAACTTCTTCCTAACGTCCTGTCTAAATCTACCCTCCTCAAGCTTCAAACCATTGTCCTGTCACTACAAGCCCTTGCAAAAAGTCCATCCCCAGCTTTCTTGTAGACCCCTTTCAGGTACTGAACCTTTGTGGCCAGAAATTTTAACCCTCCCAAATGTCCATGGCAGAGCTGCAGAGATCTCCCCCCTGAGTTAGCTGCACCTTAAAATCATGCTGGTTAGAATCCCAATCCAATATTGGGGCCAAAGGTCTACCATATAGAATCATAGAATCAATAAGGTTGGAAGAGACCTCAAAGATCATCAAGTCCAACCTGTCACCCAAGACCTCCTGACTACTAAACTATGACACCAAGTGCCGTGTCCAATCCCATCTTGAACACCTCCAGGGGTGGTGACTCCACCACCTCCCTGGGCAGCACATCCCAATGGCCAGTTCCTCTTCCTGGGGAGAACTTTCTCCTCACCTCCAGCCTAAACTTCCCCTGGCACAGCTTGAGACTGTGTCCTCTTCTTCTGGTGCTGGTTGCCTGGGAGAAGAGACCAACCCCCACCTGACCACAACCTCACTTCAGGTAGTTGTAGACAGCAATAAGGTCTCTCCTGAGCCTCCTCTTCTCCAGGCTAAACACCCCCAGCTCCCTCAGCCTCTCCTCACAGGGCTGTGCTCCAGACCCCTCCCCAGCCTCGTTGCCCTTCTCTGAACACCTTCAAGAGTTTCAATGTCCTTCTTAAATTGAGGGGCCCAGAACTGGATGCAGGACTCAAGGTGTAGCCTAACCAGTGCTCACTACTGAAATGGTGAAGAGAGATTCTAGGAATCAGTTAACCAACAGCTGATGTTAAGAACTTGTGTTCCCTCCAGAAGATAGATGTGTCTCCACTGTAACAGACATACCTCTGACAATTACATCTGCTGCTGCAGATTGGCTGTCTAAAGTTGTTTGTACTGTGCACACGTACTTCCCAGAATGATGCAGCTGAATGTTTCTTATCATCAAATCCCCAACAGATTCCTGGAGATACAAAGAAAGTAAACTAATCACTCACCACATGCTTTCCACACTGGACACTTTTGGTTTTTAATAAATGGCTCAATATTAATAAAAAATTCAGCTTTGGAATTAAAATATTCATTGCTATCATCAGTTTCTTTCATGTGGACGTTTTTATTATGGCTTCACAAATAACTCCAAGCTCCTTTGTGAAAGTTAAGAAAGAAGAATAAATAGCTTGTAAAGAAACAGTGATTTGCCATAGAATCACAGCATCACAGTGCCACAGCATCACAGTGCCACAGCACATTAGAGGTTGGAAGGGACCTCCAGAGTCCATCAAGTCCAAACCCCCTGCCAAAGCAGCATCACCCAGGGTAGTCTGCACAGGAATGCATCCAGGTGGGTTGGGAATGTGTCCAGAGAAGGAAAATCCCCAACCCTTCTGGGCAGCCTGTTCCAGTGCTCTGTCACCCTCACTGTAAAGAAGTTTCTCCTCATGTTGAGGTGAAACCTTCAATGTTCAAGTTTGTAGCTGTTGTTCCTTGGCTTATTATTGCACACCACCAAAAAGGGATTTGCCTCCTCCACTTGACACCCACCCCTCACAAATTTACAGACATTGATCAGATCCCCTCTAGGTTTTCTCTTCTCCAGATTAAACAGCTCCAGGGCTCTCAGTCTCTCTTCCAGGGGAGATGCTCAAGTCCCCTAATCATCCTTGTGGCTCTTTGTTGAGGCTAGAATAGACCTTTGAGATCACGAAGTCCAGCCTATGACCTAACACCACCACATCAACCAGACCTTATCACTAAGTGCCACATCCAATCTTCCCTTAAACACCTCCAGGGACTCCACCACCTCCCTGGGCAGTCCATTCCAGTGTCTAATTCCCCTTTCTGTGAGGAAGTGCTTCCTAACATCCAAACAAAACCTCCCCTGGCACAGCCTCAGGCCATGTCCTCTCATCTTGTCACAAGTTGCCTGGGTGAAAAGCCTGACCCCCGCCTCACTACAATTTCCTTTCAGGCAATTGCATAGAAATAGAGCTGGGAGAATGATGATAAATACTTGGGTCATCCAAAAACTGGCAAATAGGTTCAATGAGCACTTGGGCTGGAGGTTAAGAAACTTACCCTTCCAATGCGTTCAAAATGATGTATTCCTCCGGTCAAATCAATTCTATTGCCGTTGAACCACCATGTGAACCCCACACGAACAGAGGGGTCATGAGCCACCTGGCAGGGAAGGACTATGCTTTCTCCAACTGTGGCATCCATATTAGAAGGTGGGACAGTAATCACAGTCCTTTCTGTGGAGACACAAAGAAAACCAAGCCCTGCTAATGCCCCTTTTTATTCAAATGCTTCGAGAAATGGTAGGTTTTGAGCGAGTTTTGTACCATCGGGGAAAATG
Source organism: Picus viridis (assembly GCA_033816785.1). Lineage (NCBI taxonomy): Eukaryota > Metazoa > Chordata > Aves > Piciformes > Picidae > Picus > Picus viridis. Next base: position 2,842,388 of record CM066592.1, read on the forward strand.
ATTTCAAATTGGCCCAAATGTTCCATCATACAGAAAATGGCCTCTAATAGGCTGATGGTTTGGGAGCACTTTTACCTGGGAGCAGCCCAGTGCCCACACAATGAGCATGCTGTGAGCCTCGGAGCGCGAGCAGGCATCGGAGGCGAGATGCTAAATTAGTCCTAGGACGCTTTGGAAAGCCCATAGTCAACAGATAGGATTTTCAGCTCCAAAAGTGCAGACCTCATTATTAAGACTGTTTAAAAACATGCCCAGGGTTTTTCAAGCTTGAAAAATCTTTCCTTACAAGAAACTGCAGCAGAGGCAAAATTGCTGTTCATCTCCGCTCGCTTTATGCATTAAGATCCTTAATCTATATTAATGTTAGTGGTAGTTTACCACAGTGGTGCTTATGTTCCAGCTTCAAAGGAATCTTTCACAGGCAGGAAAACTATGTCTGCAATCTTTTTCTTTTTAAGTCCTTGCAAGAAACACACTTGCAGCTCTTATTAAGGGAAGCAGCAACTTGCTGAAGGGGAGAGAAACAGAGTTAGAATAGAATAGAATAAACCAGGTTAGAAGAGACCTTCAAGATCATCATGTCCAACCTATCATCCAACACCACCTAATCAACTAAACCATGGCACCAAGCACCTTATCAAGTCTCCTCCTGAACACCTCCAGGGATGGTGATTCCACCACCTCCTCGGGCAGCCCATTCCAATGGGCAATCACTATGTTCATAGAATCATAGAATCAACCGGGTTGGAAGAGACCTCCAAGATCATCCAGTCCAACCTATCACCAAGCCCTATCCAATCAACTAGACCATGGCACTGAGTGCCTCATCCGGGCTTTGCTTGAAGATCTCCAAGGATGGTGACAGCAGCACCTCCCTGGGCAGCCCATTCCAATGGCAAATCACTCTCTCTGTAAATAATTTCTTCCTAATATCCAGCCTGAACCTCCCCTGGCACAACTTGAGACTGTGTCCCCTCATTCTGTTACTGGTTGCCTGGGAGAACAGACCAACCCCCACCTGGCTACAACCTCCCTTCAGGTAATTGTAGAGAGCAGTCTCCCCCTGAGCCTCCTCTTCTCCAGGCTAAACACTCCCAGCTCCCTCAGCCTCTCCTGATAGGGCTCTTCCTCTTCAGGAAAGTATTATCTGCTTGAATATACCTATGTTGTCTGGCTTCACTGTTTCTGATATGACTGGCAGATAGATTAGGGATAAGAACCACTTAGTTGGAAGTAACTCCATGGAATAAAGCTTTTCTGCATGGAAGTGTAAGAATTTAGAGGCACGTGAATAAAATGAGAGCAGAACTTGTTGAACAATATTAATGCATTCTGGAAGTAATCATGGAATTGTCAGGGTTGGAAGGGGCCTCAAAGATCAGCCAGTTTCAACCCCTCTGCCACAGGCAGGGACACCTCACACTGGATTAGGTTGCCCAGAGCCACATCCAGCCTGGCCTTAAAAACTTCCAGGGGTGAAGTTTGCACCACTTCTTTGGGCAACCTGTGCCAGTGTGTCACCACCCTTGTGGTGAAGAACTTCTTCCTGACCTGGAATCTAAATTTCCCTTCCTCTAGCTTGGATCCATTCCCCTCAGTCCTATCACTCCCTGACACCCTCAGAAGTCCCTCCCCAGCTTTCCCATAGGCCCCTTTCAGATACCGGAAGGCCACAATTAGGTCTCCTCAGAGCCTTCTCTTCTCCAGACTGAACAGCCCCGACTCTCCGTCTGTCTCCATAGGATAGGTGCTCCAGACCTCTGGTATCTTGGCCCTTCTCTGGACACCTTTATGGCCCTTCTCTGGACACATCCAGGCATGTCCGGATCTTTGTTGTAATAGGAGAAGAGGAAAATATGGCACAAGCTGCTTTGGTTCATTCTGGCTTAATATTCTGTGTTAGAAATGTACTTGAAAATTTGGTTGGACTTGATGAGCTCAAAAATCTCTTCCAGTCTCAACAGATCTATGAGTTAGGATTTGGGTTTTACCAAGGTGTTAGTTCCAAAGGGTTGATGCATGATGAGGTATCCAGCCCTTTCCCTTCACTCATGTTTTCATTCCAGCTGTCACCAACCTCAAAGTAGGTGAACAAAATGCAGGTACAGAGAGGCAGCATAGGCTGGAACTTGATATACTGCTTCCCAGCATCTGAGTTTCACTGGAGGAGGAACTGATACGGCAGTGGCCAAGTAGAAACAAGGTGGAATGTGGGGATTCAAAGTATGCGTGGGCATGGCAATTCAGACATGGTTTAGTGGTCTACTGGGTGTGATGGCTGGGCTTGATGATCTCAGAGGTCTTTTCCAACCTTAATGACTCTATGATTTTTTGCTAGCCTAAACTAAAACTGGATCTTATAGAATCAGTAAGGTTGGAAAAGACCTCAGAGATCATCAAGTTACCTAACACCTCCTGACTAACTAAACCATGGCTCCAAGTGCCACATCCAATCCTTTTTTGAACACCTCCAGGGATGGTGACTCCACCACCTCTCTGGGCAGCACATTCTCTCTGGGCCAATCTCTCTGGGAAGAACTTTCTCCTCACCTCCAGCCTAAACTTCTCCTGGTGCAGCTTGAGACTGTGTCCTCTTGTTCTGGTTGCCTGGGAGAAGAGACCAAACCCCACCTGGCTACAACCTCCCTTCAGGTAGTTGTAGACAGCAAGAAGGTCTCCCCTGAGCCTCCTCTCCTCCAGGCTAAGCAACCCCAGCTCCCTAGCTTCAGTGACACACCTGCTGCAGGCATCAAGTAAGGTTTTCCTGAGAAAACAAAGAAAGAATTTGCCTGAATTTTTATTGTTCTAGACAAATTAGATGTTGTTTGGTGGTTGTTTTTTTCCCTTGGTAGCATTCTGAGCATGTCAGAGGCTCTGACCGTGAGTTACAGCCCAGACTTGGAAGGTGGTTTCTCGGATTTCTCTGCATGCTCTGCTTGCTCTTCACAGCCATGCAAAGCTATCATTGTGGCAGCTCCATCAGTCTGTCTGGAGTCAAGGGCTGCAAAAAAATGTGAAGGCTTCAGATGGCTGCCTTAAAGACACTCGATCATTAGGCTAGAGAGAGATCTTCCTCCGGCTGGAAGCAGTGTGTCAGACGCAATAAATTCCAGATGATTCAAGGGCCATACTCTTTGTTGGCACAAGCCCACTGATTTCAGCACAGGCTGGCAGAGGGCTTGGCTCCATAAATCTCAGATGAAGTAATCCCATTGTGAAGTACAGGTAACTTCAGAGGGTAATTTTGAAAAGTATCTGGCAACTGCAGAGAACTTCCACAGAGTTTTCTTGTCTTCATTTTCTTCCTTGGACTTGTTCTCACTGCATGAGTGACGCTTGGAGGAGAGGAGTTCTATTACTTACAATCATGTTATAGATGTCCTCAGGGGTGACCTTATTGCTCTCAGGGGGGACCTTATTGCTCTCTACAACTACCTTAAGGGAGGTTGTAGACAGGCAGAGGTTGGTCTCTTCTCCCAGGCAACCAGCACCAGAACAAGAGGACACAGTCTCAAGCTGCACCAGGGGAGGTTTAGGCTGGAGGTTAGAAGGAAGTTCTACACAGAGAGAGTGATTGCCCATTGGAATGGGCTGCCCAGGGAGGTGGTTGAGTCACCATCATTGGAGGTGCTCAGGAGGAGACTTGATGGGGTGCTTGGTTGCATGGTTTAGTTGATTAGGTGGTGTTGGATGATGGGTTGGACGTGATGATCTTGAAGGTCTCTTCCAACCTGGTCTGGTCTATTATTCTATTCTATTCTATTCTATTCTATTCTATTCTATTCTATTCTATTCTATTCTATTCTATTCTATTCTATTCTATTCTATTCTATTCTATTCTATTCTATTCTATTCTATTCTATTCTACTCTGTTCTATTCTATTCTATGCTATTCTAAAAGAAGCAAAAAGAAACAATATCCTGGTCTATGTTAAAAATTGGGAAGTTGCTTTTAGTGAGGGCTGAAACTTCTCTCTCCCACTAGCAGGTCAAGAAGCATCATCTTCTGGCCTGATATGGCTCTGCAACCTCATGAGATCTTCCTCCAGAGTCACCTTGTAATGCTGTCTCTTTCTTTAAACCTCTGAACCTCTGCCCTGAGCTCTTAAAGCCAATGCAATGTGGCATTGGAGAAGCCAAGCCTTCCCCTCAATGCTACAAGTAGAAATTCTACGTTGCTCTGAGTGTTTATGACTCACTTTCTTCCAGACTCCAGCTGGGTTTTGTCTGCTCTGTCTTTACTTGGGCAGGAGAGACATCTCCACACATATTCTCTCATAAATGGTGCAGAAGGTTATGCCTGATTTACAAGAGGGTTTTGTAAGGTCTGGCAAGTCAGCCTGGGCTGTCTCCAACCTTATGTAGCCTCTGGGTCTGACCTGTACAGTGGAGAACCAGGGAGTGGGAAATCACTGCAAAGGTCACCTCCTCAGCTCCTGCCTCCTGCATGGTGTAACTGACCCTGGGAATAGGGAGGATTGGCCCAAATGAAGCTCTTCTACAATGTCAATCAATCAGATGGTCAACAGCATGTTCCCCGAGCCTTCCACTGTCAAACTCAATATGTGGATAGGAGTAAAGAGTGGTTACAAGTGGAAGGTTCAAAGTTGCTTGGCTAAATTCCAAAACCTAAGATGAGTTCTTTGCTCCCAGGTATAAACTGCTGCTGGTATTTTAGCTGCCTTGCTTTAAAGATGGCTTGAACACATTTGCTTTGCACTGCTTTGGGGACAGCCTGGAGTTTCCCTTGGAGTTGGGTATTCTGCCAAAACTCCAAATCAAGGCTTTTATCCCAGGGGATGAAACCCACCTTTTGTGCTTGAGCTCGTTCTGCTTTAACAAAACTGAGGGTTTTATGCCCAGTACTCCCTGTCAATCAAAACTCTCTTCAAAAATTCTACCCTTCCCAGGACCCTCATCACCCCTGCTGCCATAAGACTTCATGTCACAACCTTTTCTACCTCCTCCTCTGTACCGGATGGCTGGTCACAGGGATGGGTGCATTTTGACTTCCACCAAGCACTGTGTACAATTACAGCGTTCCATAAATAAGTAAAAGGCTATAAATAAAATCAATTTATTCCCATGGAAAGGTCAAAGTAAGACTAAGCAAGGATGAGACAAGCAAGGCTGCGTGGAATTTGCAATCAGATTCAGTAGCTGCATTCTGAAATCCATAGAATGCAAATAGGAAATGATGTGCTGTCTGGAAGCCTCCATCAAAGCCAGTTATCTGCTGCAGAGGAAGGAGCCATTAGCTCCAGCTGGCTGCAGTGAAAGTGGTTGGGAATGTTTTGAAACTTCTCTTCATCAGCAGGTTCCAATAATATTCTTGGTGCCTTAGCCAAGCCCGTGGCTTGCACAGCAGCACTCGGTGCTGGGTTAGGAGCTGGCTGGAGGGCTGAGCCCAGAAAGTGATGGTGAATGGTGCCACTGCCAGCTGGCAACCAGGCACTAGTGGTGTTCCCCAGGGATCAGTGCTGGGCCCCATGCTCTTTAATATCTTTATTGATGATCTGGTGAGGGGATGGAGTCTATTATCAGTAAATTTGCAGATGACACCAAGCTGGGGACAGGAGTTGATCTGTTAGTGGGTAGGAGAGCTCTGCAGAGAGACCTTGCCAGGCTGGACAGATGGGCAGAGTCCAAGGGCATGAGATTTAACACATCTAAATGCCAGGTTCTACACATTGGCCACAACAGCCCCAGGCAGTGCTACAGGCTGGGGTCAGAGTGGCTGGAGAGCAGCCAGGCAGAAAGGGATGTGGGGGTACTGGGTGTGCCCTGTGATAGGACAAGGGGCAGTGGATGGAAACTACAGCAGAGGAAGTTCTGTCTCAATGTGAGGGAAAACTTCTTTACAGTAAGGGTCACAGAGCACTGGAGCAGGCTGCCCAGAGATGTTGTGGAGCCTCCTTCTCTGGAGACTTTCCAGACCCCTTTGGATGTGTTCCTGTGCAACCTATGCTAGATACCATGCTCCTGCTCTGGCAGGGGGTTGGACTCAAAGATCTCCAGTGGTCTCTTCCAACCCCTAACATTCTGTGATCCTGTGATCTGCAAGATATATGCTGTTAGTGTTATAAGAAGTCTGGTTTTTTATTGGCATGAATCTATTTGCCTCCTTCAGATAAATACTGAAAACTGTCCTGTAGATTACACTGGGGTCTGTCCTGTGAGTTACACTGGGGTCTGTCCTGTGAGTTACACTGGGGTCTGTCCTTCTCTGAATGACACTGGGGTCTGTCCTGTGAGTTATGCTGGGGTCTGTCCTTCTCTGACTGACACTGGGGTCTGTCCTGTGAGTTACACTGGGGTCTGTCCTTCTCTGAATGACACTGGGGTCTGTCCTGTGAGTTACACTGGGGTCTGTCCTTCTCTGAACGACACTGGGGTCTGTCCTCCAGTGAGTTGCACTGGGGTTATGTGTAAGGTATGGTTTTTAGTAGTCAACAACAATAAAATGACTCTATCTGTTATGTGATTGTTATCCTCTTGTACCTGTTCTTCCAGCCTGCTCGTATCCAGTGACACCACAGATGTGGAGTGGCTTTGCTTGTGTGACATTTTCTGCTTCTTTTTATGGGGCTGTCTGTAAGATTTCCACCTCAAATGCTTTTAAAAGCTTCTTAAAAGCTCTTGGTTCCACGGTATCTATCTATCTTGCTTAGCAACTGCAGGCATGCATTACATGGCAAATCCCATTCCAGAGGAGAACACAGGGAAGATGTTGAGAGCGCTGGAGGTGTAATAAAGACTTCTCACACGAAGAATAAACAACTCAATGAGCAGCAATAAACTTAATTTGCACATTAGATATGCTTTTCCAAGTTCTGACATTTCAGTTGAAAATAATGCTGAAGCAATGAGCCCTATAATTGAACAGCCAAAACTTCTCCAGAGGGGAAACACAAACAAATGTTCCCTGCAAACAAGATCATTTTTACACCATGTTGTTACTCAGTGTTTTAATAAACTCCATAAATGCCAAAGACAATATTTTTGCCATGTTTTAATGGGACTCCCCCCACGTTGCTCCATGAGGATGTATGTTGTGTGATATGTGGAAGGCTGTAGAGCCTTAATGAAGTCAGAGCTGCCTGCACCCTAAACTTCTTGGTTTATTCATTGCCAGCTCCGCCGTAACATCGTCTGGGAGCGCACGCTGCACTGCATCAGTGCTGATTGCACTTTCATAACGTGATCATGAAAAAGATCTTTGCCAGATGCAGTGGGTGAGGCAGGAGGTTGTGCCTGCAGGCTGCAGGAGCAGTTCTGAAGGCATCAAAACCAAGAGTATGAAGAAGGGGGGGGAAAGAGAGTGTTACAAATTGCATTTAATAATGTGCTCTTGTAACTACAGCCATTATTACTGTTAGCTGTCTTGCAGCACTGATCAATATGCTTACTGTGAGCTCAGAAGTTTCACTTGGCAACTTGTTCTCATTTAAGATCAACAAATACGAATGATTTGGAGAGAAAACTTCTGTACTGAGAAGGCTGCAGAGCACAGAGTGGGGAAAAAACCCCGTACTGAGTTTGCCTCAGTTTTCCTTCCCCCTCCCCTTTCTATCAGTGATCAAAAGTATTTCATGCTCTGCTCTCAGGAATTTCTATCTAGACAATCTCTTTTTTCATGTCCTCCAGGTCTGGTTGAGTCCACCTGAGAGGTAAATTTGTATGAAGTCTTTTTGTTAATGGAGACAGACCATCCACCAGCACACCAAAAACATGGGGCAATAAACCCATTTTAATATGGCCTGCTGTGCTTCAAAGGAGAGTGAAAAAACACCAAGATGAGCAGAGGGCTGGAGCACCTCACCTGTGGGGACAAGCTGGGAGAGTTGGGGCTGTGCAGCCTGGAGAAGAGAAGGCTCCAGGGAGACCTTAAAGCAGCCTTCTAGTACCTGAAGGGGCTGCAGGAGAGATGGGAAGGGACTTTTGACAAAGGCTTGTAGTGACAGGAGGAGAGGTAATTGCTTTGAGGTGGAAGAGATTTAAACTGGAGATTAGGAAGGAATTCTTGACAGTGAGGTGGGTGAGATGCTGGAACAGGTTGCCCAGGGAGGCTGTGGATGCCTTCTCCCTGGAGGTGTTCAAGGCTAGGATGGAAGAGGCCTTGAGCTAAGTGTTCTAGTGGATGGCCTCCCTGCCCATGGCAGGGGAGTTGGAACTGGATGATCTTTAAGGTCCTTTCCAACCCAAACCATTCCATGGTTTAGTTAGTCACGAGGTGTTGGGTGATAGGTGGGACTTGATGATCTCTGAGGTCTTTTCCAGCCTTATTGATTCTATGATTGTATGAATACTCCAGGGAGGACATTCCCCTACCCCATGCAGAGCTTCACTGAAGAGAAGCTTCACTGAACTGGGACCAGAGCTGGAGTGTGTGGTTACAGCAGGAGCCCAGCCAAAGCTGCAGTTTTGAAGGGAAGGAGAATTACCCTGCAGCCCATACTTGTGACATATCAATGGAACAGCAGAGCAAATGCCATTATTAATGTTGCCTCCTGTTGCTGTGGATATCATGGGAGACCTCCCTGATACACAAATCGATCCTCAGAGTGGTGTGGTCATGATTTTTTTTTCTTTGCTGCCAGCTCAGTGTCAGCTTGAAGCTGCAAGTAAAAAGCTGTCAGTACTAGCACTGCCTGCCACAGGCTTGGGCATCCCAGTGAAGAGAAAACAAATATTTCCTGAGAGTCATCAAGCACACACACAGCAAAAAATTATATTAAAGTACCTTTTACAATCAGGTTCCCAGAATTTCTGGCAGCTCCAAACTGATTTGTTGCTATGCAAGTGTACAGCCCTGCATCTGCTTTGGTGATGTTGTAGAGCCTGAGACTGCCATCCTCTAGCAACATGACCCTGGGGAACAGAAATAAACAATGAGCAGAGAAGAGTAAAAGGCTTCAGCTCCAGGAACTGTACTGGAAATGCTACTTTTAATATTTAAACATTTCCATTATGCTTTTTTTGGTTGTTGCTTTTCCTTTTCTCTCCTACCACAAGCTGAATATTTATCAACCCTTTTGTTATTTTTTTTTACCTCTGCTTATATTGATTTTTGTAGTAGGAATGGTCTATTGACACACTGGAGCTGACCATTAGCTTACCCAGCTGAGCTTCTGGCAGCAGAATGTGGAGTCTCTACAGAAAAAAGGAAGCCCCCAACTTGTTATCTAATTAACAAGTCCAAGTGCTGGGTGCTGCACTTCGGTCACAACAACCCCAGGCAGTGCTACAGGCTGGGGACAGAGTGGCTGGAGAGCAGCCAGGCAGAAAGGGACCTGGGGGTAGTAGTTGACAGCAGCTGAACATGAGCCAGCAGTGCACCCAGGGGGCCAAGAAGGCCAATGGCATCCTGGCCTGCATCAGGAACAGTGTGGCCAGCAGGAGCAGGGAAGTCATTCTGCCCTGTGCTCAGCACTGGTTAGGCCACACCTTGAGTCCTGTGTCCACTTCTGGGCTCCTCAGTTTAAGAAGGACATTGAGACACTTGAAGGTGTCTAGAGAAGGGCAACAAAGCTGGGGAGGGGTCTGGAGCACAGCCCTGTGAGGAGAGGCTGAGGGAGCTGGGGTTGCTTAGCCTGGAGAAGAGGAGGCTCAGGGAGACCTTCACAACTCCCTGAAGGGTGGTTGTAGCCAGGTGGGGGTTGGTCTCTTCTCCCAGGCACCCAGCAGCAGAACAAGAGGACACAGTCTCAAGCTGCACCAGGGGAAGTTTTGGCTAGAGTTGAGAAGAAAGTTCTTCCCAGAAAGAGTAATTGGCCACTGGGATGTGCTGCCCAGGGAGGTGATGGAGTCCCCATCCCTGGAGGTGTTCAAAAAAGATTGGCTGTGGCACTTGGAGCCATGGTTTAGTTGTCAGGAGGTGTTAGGTATTAGGTAATAGGTTGGAGACGATGGTCTCTGAGGTGTTTTCCAACCTGGTTGATTCTCTGATTGTAATTGTTCTGTATTTCACCACGGGGGCTTTTGCCATCCCATCCCAGCGCTCCTGTGCCACACTAATGTGGTGTCTGAGCCCAGCTGCCTGGGCAATTTTGTCAGGATTATTAAAAGATATTAGCTGAGATGCTGAAATGCCATCTCACAAGCCAAGGAGCCAAATCAAATCTATCTCTGCCTCCCAGGGCCTTCAAAACACCTTATTAGTCACTATGTTGTTTACATCCATTTGCAGAGTATTGGCTAAGTGGCATTTAATAGCAATTTCAGGACCACCGTTGGGTTTTATGGGTAAAATCAATTTCTAAGGTTGTTCATATGCTTCTTCATGTCAATGAGATACTTTAGGATGCTTAGGTCATGGCATATATTCCTCCTGTGAGGACAAGCTGAGTGAGCTGGGATTGTTCACTCTAGAGAAGAGAAGGCTCCAGGTAGACCTAATAGCAGCCTTCCAGTACCTGAAGGGGGCTGCAAGAAGGCTGCAGAGGGACTGTTTGCAAAGGCCTGATGTGACAGGATGGGAGGCAGTGGTTTGAAATTAAAGAAGAATACATTCAGATTGGATGTTAGCAGCAGGTTCTTTACCATGAGGGAGGTGGAACAGGTTGCTCAGGGAGGTAGTTGAGGCCCCATCGCTGGAGATATTCAAGGTTAGGCTCTTCAAGGCTCTGGGCAACCTGCTCTAGTGGAGGATGTCCCTGCTGACTGAATGATCATTTGGGGTCCTTTCCAACCCAAACCATTCTATGATTCTATATTTTCCACAGGTAAACTTTCTCTGCATGCCTGGCACCATTTTTTTTGGCTTTTACACACAAAAGAAACACTTCAGGGGTGGGGAATTTGCTTCACAAATCTACCGCACATCTCTCTCAAAGGTAGAGGATTCTCAAATGAAAGCTGAGTGAGGCAGGAAATGACCTTTTGGACAGAAAATAAGACTATCCTGTAATGTTTTGTTAATTTTGTGGCAGTTATTCTGTCCATCTGTTGGCAGCTGGTAGATGTAGTAAGGAGAGTAGGAGGTGGATGGAGGAGGTCACAGTGAGATGGGTGCTGGTCTCTCCTTCCAAGTAACTAGAGATAGGACAAGAGGAAATGACCTCAAGTTGCCCCAAGGGAGGTTTAGGTTGGATATTAGGAAAAATTTCTTTCCTACAAGAGTGGTCAGACATTGGAACAGGCTGCCCAAGGAGGTGGTGGAGTCACCATGCCTGGAAGTGTTCAAAACCATGCAGGTATGGCACTTTGGGACATGCTGGTGTTGGGTTGATGGTTGGACTTGATGACCTTGGAGGGAATAGAATAGAATAGAATAGAATAGAATAGAATAGAATAGAATAGAATAGAATAGAATAGAATAGAATAGAATAGAATAGAATAGAATAGACCAGGTTGGAAGAGACCTTCAAATTCGTCGCATCCAACCTATCATCCAACACCATCTAATCAACTAAACCATGCAACCAAGCACCCTATCAAGTCTCCTTCTAAACACCTCCAATGATGGTGACTCCACCACCTCCCTGGGCAGCCCATTCCAATGGGCAATCACTCTCTCTATGAAGAATTTCTTCCTAACATCCAGCCTAAACCTCCCCTGGCACAGCTAGAGACTGTGTCCTCTTGTTCTGGTGCTGGCTGCCTGGGAGAAGAGACCAGCCCCCACCTGGCTACAACCTCCCTCCTCCATCTTGTCCACCCTTAGTGATTCTGTGGCTGTACATTGAGGCTCTTCAGCATTTCTGATGATTTCTGACTTTAGAAGGAAGACGCTGGGCTGACAGACCTGGGGTTGGAACCTTCAGATGGGAAGAGCTGCACTCAGTTGTCACTTTCTGACACTTGGCAGAATCCAGCTGTAAGTCACAACAGGCAAGCAGCCTTCATTCATTCCAACCTCACAGAAGCATGCCATTGTCTTGTTCTTTTTCTTCTTCTTAATCTTCCTCTTTCAATTGACATTTACATCTAATACAAGAAGCCTTTTTTTTTCTCAAAAGAAAACATCTAATTCATGCATCACAGCTTGGGTATTTAATAGTTATCCCTAACAACACATGATTGGATGACGCAATGAATTATTAAAGGGAATGAACAATAACAAGAGCAGGAGTTGGAGCTGGCAGCAATATCATAGCCATTAAACACACAAAACCATCACAGTGTCTTGCTGCTGGTATCCATATGCTTGTAGCTGGATGTGTAACACACATTAGACCTTGTTCTGCTTCCTGTTACATGTCCCCAGCCTCTCAGCTGATGAAAAGAAGCACTGTGTTTGGGGTCTTACATCACCCAAATTCCATGTCTCCCATGCCTGCTGAAACGTCTGCTGCTGAGCAGGGCAGGGATGGATATGGAACCCCTCAGGCTGAAAGAGTTGGGGTTGCTCAGCCTGGAGAAGAGAGGGCTCCAGAGAGAACTTCTCGTGGCCTTTCTGTATTTAAAGGGGCTGCACAAAAAGCTGGGGACACACTTTTTAGTTGTGGCAGGACAAGGGTGATGGGTTTAAACTCAAAGAGGGAGATTTAGACTAGAGAAAAGGAGATCTCTGTATCTATATCTATATCTATATCTATATCTATATCTATATCTATATCTATATCTATATCTATATCTATATCTATATATCTTTATCTATATATCTATATCATCTATATCTACAACATATCTCTCTCTCTCTCTCTCTCTCTCTCTCTCTGTATATATATATATATAATAAGAGAGAGAGAGAAAACTGGTGAAACACTGACCCAGGTTACCCATCATTGGAATCATTCCAGGTCAGGTGGTTTGTGGCTCTGAGCAACCTTCTCTAGTTGAAGATGTCCCTGTTGGCTGCAGCAGGGTCAGACTAGCTGAGCTTTAAAGATCCCCTCCAACCCAACCCAGGCTGTGATTCTATGATTTAGTTATGAGAAAAGCTCAGCTGTCCCCATGGTGCCAGGCATTTTGTTAGTAGGGTGTGGAGCTGAGAGGGGAAGGGATTGAGGCTTGAATGAAAAATCTATGTTTCCTTGGCAATAATCACCAGGTGCTGCAGCAGTTGTCCGTGTGCAATTTGCAGTACAATGAGAAAATAAGTTTGGGTTTAATAATCCATCATACATCCACGTTAAACTGGAGAGGAGCAAAATATGAGGCAGCAAAGTACAGTCTTTGATGTAATGATACATCAACTAAACGAGATTTTATAGATGAGGAAGGATGAGCAAGCATGAGAGAACTGCACCTTGCTGCTGGCTTCATGGCACTCGCCAGCAGAACCATAGAACTGTTGGAAAACACATCTGAGACATTCGAGTCCAACCCTCAATCTAAGACCACCATGGCCACTAAACCATGTCCCCAGGTGCCATGCCCACAGGTTTCTTGAACACCTCCAGGGATGGGGACTCCACCACCTCCCTGGGCAGCCTGTTCCTATCCCTGACAAATCTTTCAGTAAAGAAATTGTTCCAGATGTCCAACCTAACCCTACCCTGACATGATTTCAGGCCATTTCTTCTCCTTCTATCACCTGGTACTAGGTGAAGAGACCAAACCCCCACCTCACTCCAACCCCCTTTCAGGGATTTGTGGAGAGCAATGAGGTTTCCCCTCAGCCTTCTCTTCTCCAGAATAAACAACAGCAGTTCTCCCATCTGCACCTCACCAGACCTTTTCTCCAGACTCTTCACTAGCTTTATTGTCCTCTGGACACACTGCAGTCCCTCAATGCCTTTCCTGTAGTAAGGGCCCCAAAACTGAGCACAGTATTTGAGGTGCAGCCTCACCAGTGCCCAGTACGGGGGCAGGATCACTTCCCTCCTCCTGCTGGCCTATGGGTGCATCCCCCTCTCAGCTTGGGAGCACACCTGGTGATAGCATTTCAAATGCAGGTTTAAATATAGTGGCCTACAAGAAAGCTGGGGAGGGACTTTTGAGGGTGTCAGGTAATGATAGGACTAGGGGGAATGGAACAAAACTAGAACTGGGTAGATTCAGATTGGATGTTGGGAAGAAGTTCTTCCCCAGGAGGGTGGTGAGAGCCTGGCACAGGTTGCCCAGGGAGGTGGTGGAAGCCTCATCCCTGGAGGTGTTTGCAGCCAGGCTGGATGTGGCTGTGAGCAACCTGCTGTAGTGTGAGGTGTCCCTGCCCATGGCAGGGGTTGGAACTGGCTGATCCTTGAGGTTCCTTCCAACCCTGACAATTCTATGATCCTATGAAAAATTAAGCAAGATTTGCAAGTGTTCCTCTTCTGCCTCTGCAATTCTCTTTGCATTAATGATGCATTTTCTCACATTGCCTTGCAGCAGCCAGAAGAGACCACCCTCATTAAGAAGTGCTGGTGATAAAATAGTTGATTCAATGGAGTGGTTACCTAACATATGGTTGCTTCATCAAACAGAGTCAAAGGAGATCCAAGTGTGACTCAGGAAATGTTCATAAATTGGCTACCTGAGTAATAAGTTATAACAAGCCTCTGCAGTGTCTTTCTCACCATCAAATATTGATGCCCTGTTATTTTTTATTGCACTTGTACCTATGAGCTCTAGGTACAAATCAGCAACCAGAGGTGTGTGTGAGGCAAAAGAAGACAACCCTGCTCCTCAGAAGTGACCTAGATGTAGGTGAAGAAACTGGGGAAAGTAGTTTTTAAAGATAGAGTGTAGCAAAGGGCTGCTGCTTTGAATGCAGAGGCTCTGTGTTTAGTCCCTGGTGGGTTTCTGGCTAGTGCTGTTGCACTGAAATTTAGCCATAGAATCGTACAATCACTAAGGTTGGAAAAGGCTGCTAAGATCATCTGGTCCAACCACCAACCCAACACCACCATGACCACTAAACCGTGTCCCGAAGTGCCATGTCTGCATGTGGTTTTGAACACCTGCAGAGATGGTGACTCCACCACCTCCCTGAGCAGCCTCTTCCAAGGCCTGACCACTCCTGAAGTGAAGAACCTTTCCCTGATATCCAACCTAAGCCTTCCCTGGTACAACCTGAGGCCATTTCCTCCTGTGCCATTGCTTGTTTCTTGAGAGAACAGACAGCCCCCACGCCTGGCTCCAACCTCCTTTCAGGGAGTTGTAGAGGGCAATGAGGTCTCCCTTCAGCCTCCTTTTCTCCAGGCTGAACAACCCCAGTTCCCTCAACTGCTCCTCACAAGTCTTGCCTTGCTCTGTGTTCCTCATTAGGAATTGAGACCTGAATAATTTGAAGCCTCCTGATTTATCCACTCAGAGCAGTTTTTACCCACTCAAGAGCTGACAAGGCAATGTTTGATCTGAGGTAAGGCTTATTCTGAAACAAATATTTCAATGGCTGAGCAGGCTGAGGGTGGAATGGCTCTTTCAATGGATCAAAACCAGCTTAGCAAAGAGAAACCAGGAGCTAATAAAAGCTTCAGAGGGGTCTGAAACAGAGGTCAGGCTACCTGAACACAATTAGGGAGCCAGCAGTAAATAAAGAGACTCAGGCAGAATTTATGTCAAAGCACAAAGGACTCCAAAGTAATTAGTTACCAGGGAAGGGAATTAAAGAAAGAAAGAGAACCAAGAGGTGAATAATTTCCAGCTCTTCTGAGGTCCATGTCAGGAGGGGGATGGGAAAGCAGAACACAGCAGAAAATCAAGATGATGCATCTCAAACGCACAGGAAAAAAGAGCAATGTGAAATGCCGACCCCCTCGTCATACGCCTCCTCAGAGCCACGACTCTTACACCATGGGTGGGTGCAGAGGGGCTGCACTTTATCCCCTTCCATTTGTCTTTCAAATAATGGAGCTGTGAGGCTTAAGGCAAGGGGACTATTTCCTTTAATGGGCTTCAGCTCAAGCTCTAACAAGCGACTGAAGAAGCAGCTGTGAAACGCTTGTCTCACCTGCTGGGAGGCTGGCTGAAAACTGTTACTTTTCACAACATTTTAGAGCAGGTGAAGGCTGGAGAATATAATTTTCAGCGTTTGCATCAGGAGATAAGGCAATTCCAAGGGCTATGGCAGAGAGAAAAGCTGAGCTTGTCCAATATAACTCGAGCAGAACATTTTGTCTGCCCGGAAAACTGGACTGCTCTCCTTGAGTGAGCGCCTGTTGAGGGACAAAAAAGCAAATGATCTGCAGCAGATCCGAGAAACTCATCCCTGTGAAGGAAGTAGGAGAAGGAAAAACAACACAAGCTGCTCAGGACACAGGTGTTCATGAAGCCCTGTTGCAGCAAGGGATTAAGTATAATCCTGACACTAAACTTGCATCTCTGACTCACAAAACACCGCACTTTCTATCAGGCTGGTGCTGACGTCTCTGTTCCTGCCTGAATTACACAGGTGCTGCCTCTGGGTAAGGAGCTCAATTAAGCCAAGTTGCTATGAGGAAAAGAAGAGATGAAAATCCACTTATATAAATCCAGAAAAAGTTCCTGCACACAAGGGCTAATTAGAGGTGCTCAGGAGGAAAGCATAGATTCCCTGTGTGACAAGCCTGGCGACTTCCCCTGCAAGAAAAAGAAAGTGGATTTCTTGGATTCTCTTCCCTTCACATGGATCATGAGAACACAGGATTGCCCTTAAAGCCCAGTTCACAGATATGTGTGGCCAATTTTCCTTTAGCAGGATGCCCATGGCAGAGGATGAGGGCGAGGTAAGGATGCAGGGCAGGCGCCACAGTCCTGTCCCAGTGCGGAGTGTCCTGCAGGCCATGCTTGGGATGCAGAGATGGTGCCTTTCTGTACAGGATGAAAGCTGTCTTCAGGAATGAGTCACAGAATGGTGAGCATGGGAGGGACCTCTTGGGATCATTTAGTCCAGCCCCCCTGCTAAAACAGGGTCACCCACAGCAGGTTGCCCGCAGTCACAGGCAGGTTTGAAATGTCCCCAGACAAGGAGACTCCACAACGTCTCTGGGCAGCCTGTTTCAGGGCCCCAGCACCCTTACAGCAAAGAAGCTTCTCCTGATGTTCAGATGGAACCTCATGTGCTCTAGTTTCCCTTTGCCCCTTGTTCTGTCACTGGACACCACAGAAGAGTCTGGCCCCCTTCTCTTGCCCCCTGCCCTTTAGCTACTGATAGGCATTGATCTAAAGATGCCTTAGATTTGTTTGGATTCATCGATTAATCCAAAGCCCTCTGAGCCTCTGCAAACCTTTAGTCCCACAACAGTTTGTGAGAAGTTCTCCATGGTTTATTTAAGCACAGGCTAATTGATGTCCTTTTGTTTGTCTTCCATCTACTCATCCCATTGGATTGATCCATGGCCATGACTCCATTAGCATACAAGATAAGCAGTGCGTGGGGGAAGAGAAAGCAAACAGCCGATAGGATAGGGATAGGATAGGATAGGATAGGATAGGATAGGATAGGATAGGATAGGACGGGATGGGATGGGATGGGATGGGATGGGATAGGATAGGATGAGATGGGATAGGGTAGGATGAGATGGGATAGGGTAGGATGGGATAGGATAGGATGGGATGGGATAGGATAGGATAGGATAGGATAGGATAGGATAGGATAGGATAGGATAGGATAGGATAGGATAGGATTGAATTGAATTGAATTGAATTGAATTGAATTGAATTGAATTGAATTGAATTGAATTGAATTGAATTGAATTGAATTGAATTGAATTGAATTGAATTAACCAGGTTGGAAAAGACCTTTGAGATCATTGAGTCCAACCTATCACCCAACACCATCTAATCAACTAAACCATGGCACCAAGTGCCTCATCCAGGCTCTTCTTAGTCACCTCCAGTGATGGTGACTCCATCACCTCCCTGGGCAGCACATCCCAATGGCCAGCCGCTCTGTCTGGGAAGAACTTCCTGACACCCAGCCTAAACCTCCCCTGGCGCAGCTTGAGACTGTGTCCAGATCTGCTGGAGCCCAGACTTTGTGTCCTGATCCAAAAGAAGAGTTTGCAACGTTTGTGCAGAAGATAGGAGGCTGGTGAGAGCTCATTGAAAATGTCACACATGCTTTTCTTTTTCTTTTTCTTTTTTTTTAAGTAAAGAACCTGAGAAATCAAGCAGGGATGTTAGCTACAGCTTTTAATTAACCAGGCCAAACAATCCAGCTTCAAAAGTGTTGTCTCATGTGAACAAAAGCTTGTTGATGGCTATTTGCTTTGATCTTAAGAGCAGGAAAGAATAATATGTATTTAACAAAGGCTGATGGAGAAATAAAACCTGAGGAAAGCAAGAGCTGTCAACTCATTAGATTTTAAAGTGCAGCAGAGGTGATTTTTGTGTACTGCTCAGCCAGTCTGTTTAGGAAGAAGTGTGATTTTAATTCATGGGTGTGAGTCGCATGAATTCAACCCGGCTTTGAAACCCCCACCAAAACTGGTGGCTTGGTGTAAAACTGGGGGTGAAGCAAGCCTGCCTCTGCAGATTCCAGCCCTCACAGTGGGCTAGCTATCTCCTCAAGGGCACCAAAATCCTTCCTAGCCAAGTGAAGTAACCCTGATACTTCCTGTAAATATTCCCTCTTCTCCAGTCTGCCTCCAACATCAAGCATCTGACACCTCACAATGTCACAGAATCACCAAGGTTGGAAGAGACCTCAAAGATCATCGAGTCCAACCTGTCACCACAGACCTCATGACTAGACCATGGCACCAAGTGCCACGTCCAATCCCCTCCTGAACACCTCCAGGGATGGTGACTCCACCACCTCCCTGGGCAGCACATCCCAATGGCAAACGACTCTCTCAGTGAAGAACTTTCTCCTCACCTCGAGCCTAAACTTCCCCTGGCGCAAGCTTGAAGTCCGTGTTCCTGAAGTTGTCATCATAGCACTGTGCAGATTAAAAGGCAGCATTCTGGGTCTGATGAAACCAGAGGCAAAGTAATTTTTGCTATCTGAGAAATCCTGTCTGAAGCCCTGTTTTTCTCAGCCTATGAGCAGAGCCACTCCGGATTTCACTGGCTGTGAGCAGAGTTTTTGCTAATAAGCTCCCTCCGAGGTGCCAGTGGCCACTGAGGCAACAACTGACTCATGGACAGATGGGCAGAGTCCAAGGGCAGGAGATTGAACACATCCAAGTGCCGGGTTCTGCACATTGGCCACAGCAACCCCAGGCAGTGCTACAGGCTGGGGTCAGAGTGGCTGGAGAGGGGCCAGGCAGAGAGGGACCTGGGGGTGCTGGTTGATGGTAGGCTGAACATGAGCCTGCAGTGTGCCCAGGCAGCCAAGAGGGCCAATGGCATCCTGGCCTGCATCAGGAAGAGTGTGGCCAGCAGGATCAGGGAGGTCATTGTGCCCCTGTACGCTGCACTGGTTAGGCCATACCTTGAGTCATGTGTCCAGTTCTGGGCCCCTCAGTTTAAGAAGGATGATGACTTGCTGGGACGTGTCCAGAGAAGAGCAACAAGGTTGGTGAGGGGCTTGGAACACAAGCCCTATGAGGAGAGACTGAGGGAGCTGGGGTTGCTTAGCCTGGAGAGGAGGAGACTCAGGGGTGACCTTATTGCTCCCTACAACTACCTGAAGGGAGGTTGTAGACAGGCAGAGGTTGGTCTCTTCTCCCAGGCAGCCAGCACCAGAACAAGAGAACACAGTCTCAGGCTGCACCAGGGGAGGTTTAGGCTGGATGCTAGGAAGAAGTTCTATACAGAGAGAGTGATTGCCCATTGGAATGGGCTGCCCAGGGAGGTGGTGGAGTCACCATCACTGGGGGTGTTCAGGAGGAGACTTGATGGGGTGCTTGGTTGCATGGTTTAGTTGTTTAGGTGGGTTGGATTGGTTGATGGGTTGGACGCGATGATCTTGAAGGTCTCTTCCAACCTGGTGTATTGTATTGTATTGTATTGTCTCTTCCAACCTGGTTTATTGTATTGTATTGTATTGTATTGTATTGTATTGTCTCTTCCAACCTGGTTTATTGTATTGTATTGTATTTCACAAGGACTGAGGAGCATGAGAAGTGCTGAGTTAAAGAGGAGAAAGGGAAGTACAAAGGGAACTAAGTGAGGGGCAGAGACAGGGAGCCCAGCTCTCCAGTGACTCAGCCTTAGCAGTGATTTATGCAGATGCAAATGTGAATAAAGTTTGACTGAGTGAATGAATTGTGCCTGCTGCTGACAGCTCTGGTATTTTTGAAAAGGTCCCACTGAGTCCCACCTGAGATCTGACTGTCTGTGTTATATGTTAATGATCTCTGTACCTGTTTATCCTACTCTGAGTGTAATTTGTATGCTAATGGCATTGCCATTTAATAAACTATGCTTAAAAGAAGATTTTCCTCATATGCACACTGATATAAATGAGCTTCAGAGTTGACTGACAATTCACTGGGAATAAAATAATCACCATCAAACTCTGTGTTAACTATTGGGATCAAAACAGAATGACACAATCCAGCTGAAGAGTCATAGTAGAAAATAGTTCATAGAATCCTTGAATGGCTTAGGCTGGAAGGGACCTTAGAGATCATCTGCTCTAGCCAGCCATGGCCTCAGACACCTCTCAACTAGACTCAGCTGCTCAAGGCCTCATCCAGCCTGGCCTTAAACACTCCCAGGGAGAGGGTGTTCACAACCTATACCAGAGTCTCACCAGCCTTATACTGAAGAACTTCTTCCCAAGAATAGAATAGAATAAACCAGGTTGGAAGAGACCTTCAAGATCAAGTCCAACCTATCACCCAACACCACCTAATCAACTAAACCACGCAACCAAGCACCCTATCAAGTCTCCTCCTGAACACCTCCAGTGATGGTGACTCCACCATCTCTCAGGCAGCCCATTCCAATGGGCAATCACTCTCTCTGTGTAGAACTTCTTCCTCACGTCAGCCTAAACCTCCCCTGGAGCAGCCTGGGACTGTGTCCTCGTGTTCTGGTGCTGGTTGCCTGGGAGAAGAGACCAACCTCTGCCTGCCTACAACCTCCCTTAGGGTAGTTGTAGAGAGCAATAAGGTCACCCCTCAGTCTCCTCCAGGCTAAGCAACCCCAGCTCCCTCAGTCTCTCCTCATAGGGCTTGTGTTCCAAACCCCTCACCAACCTTGTTGCCCTTCTCTGGACACCTTCCAGCAAGCCAACAGCCTTCCTAAACTTCCTAAAATTCCCCTCTGTTCCACCCAAAGAATATTATTTTTGTGTCAAGTCTTTGCTATTTGGCACCACAAATATTTATTTTATGCAAATGTATACAGAGGCCTGAACTGATTTATGCTCCATCATAAAGCTTCCAGACTAAACACAGAGTTTTCAGGGGATCTTACTCCCTTTAACATAAGATGGCATAAGGGGTTTTGGTCCTGTTTTTATATGTGCTGGAGTTCTAGACATGAGGCAGATGTTCTTGCATGGTGACCAAAGGAAAAAGTGACAAAATAAGCCTGTCTGTAGGCATCTGTCCAAACCTTTTGTGGGAATATAGCTTAAAACATTCAGCTGGGGAATACTGGGCAACAGCACCTCTGTGTGCATGGGGAGGAAAGATGTGCCAAGGTTTAGTGAGGGAACAAAGCAAAACAAGCAGGTAAGCAACCACCCAAAAATGTTGCCTGCCATGTTTTGGTCCTTTCAGCTTTCTAAATCCTTGTGACAGGTGCTTGTGAGCCTGCTCATCCTCATTCTGCTGCGGTAAGCAGGAATGCCCATTTTTGTTCTCTCCACAGAATCCCACCATGGTGGAGGTGGACTTCTGGAGATCATCCAGCCCAAGCCCTCTGCTAAAGCTGAATCACCCACAGCAGGTTGCTGGGATCACAGTGCCCAGGAAGGTTTGGCATCTCTCCAGACTAGAGAACTCCACAATCTCTCTGGGCAGCCTGCTCTGTTATCCTCAAAGCAGAGAGACCTTGGTCTCCTGTCATAGTTCCAAGATGTGGCCTCTTATGGTTCTTCTCTTCCCCAGGCCTGTTCTTGTCCTGTTTCAAATCTGCATCTAAGCCGTGGATGTTAGAAGAGGAGAGATGCTGTACAATCCTGGACTGAGACAAGAACTATTCCTTAGCATGCCCAGGCAAAGAGAAAGATTCCTTGGTTATCAGTCTGCCTTGTGGGCAGGACATAATGAAACCCCAAATTTACGTAGCCATACACTGATTACTCTGAACATTCACAGCAGAAAAAATCATTAGTGATAAAGCAATACCCTGAGAAAGAAGGGATCAGGAAGCAGACTGTGTGAAATTCCAGGCTGAGGATTCAGGGTGAAAATGAACTGACTTGGCAAAGAAAAAGCTTTCCAGGTTTTAGTATTTGCCTACAAGTTCTCCTGTTTTCTATGCAAGCTTCACAACTCAGCTACACCAGGCAGAAGTTCTTTCAGCAGAGGATGGGATGCGCACACCTATTATTCAACCTAATCCCCAAATTAATCATTATCTTGACAATTCAGACGTCGTTAGGAGTTCAGACGCAGCCAGTCACACCCCCAAATTTGCTCCAGATGTAAAACTAAGCCCTTAATATAGGACTTGGGTAGAATTTAAACACTATGTAAGGCCCTGAATTACCCTCTGCGTGGGAGTTTAATGCACTTAGAGGAATCTTCTTCCCTCCCTGCTTGGCAGAACATATTTCAACCATAAAAGTACAATGAAACCTGCCGTTAACTTTAAAGGATTCTGTGCAGACCACAAGTAAGAGACACCAGGGACACAGTGTGGCACTGGCTTGCTTTCAGAAACCCTGGACTGGATGTTCATGTGCACACAATTCCAGAGCAGACAGACTCCGAACAGTGTTCACCTTCAGGGTTAAGGTTAGAGTTAGGGTTCATCTTCAGTCACTGTTCATTGAAGATGAAGAGTGTTCATCTTCAGTTACTTCAGCTTCTTTCAGCTGCACTTGCCCTCGTGTCCTCAGCTCTAGCATCTTGGACCTGTTGGTTGGGCTTGTGGGAAACCTTGGGGCAATCCTAGCTGGGCTGTTTTGGCTGATAAGGGTGCAGTGAAGCCTTGCTCAAAATATCAGAGCATAGAAATTTGATGTCTTTTTCATGTGCAATATTCTGCTACTTCCACCTCACCCTGGAGCAGCTCCTCCTTCCACCAAAAATTTGGAGAGTTTTTGACTTCTCATCACTGAATCACAGAATCATAGAATGTTAGGGCTTGGAAGGGGCCTCAAAACATCATCTAGTCCAAGCCCCCTGCCAGAGCAGGATCTCCTAGGGTAGGAGTAATGAAACAGCAGTATTTATAATAAAACCCCATGGCTAAGGCAGTGGTGGTAGTATCCTCCTACAAACCTTTTGTGTTGGCCAAGCATTAGCCACGTTTTCAAGGTGCTGTTACTCATGTAACCCTTCCTACTCCAAATGAGCCCAGAAACCCAACCCTAGAAGACTCTGTTCACCGTGCCAGCAGCATGACTGGCAGCAGTCCATGTGCCTGTCGTGCTGATCAATATCTTAGGGCTGCTGCTTGCATCCCCTCCACAACATATTCTGATTTATCTGTTACCTTTAATGTTGCTCTTAGGCTGAAAACTTTGGGGATCAGAAAGTCTCTTTTCTGTGGTGGTTGTGCAGCAGGTTTCTCACCCAGCACCAGCGCTTCTGTATGCTAGGGCCATCCACCCCAGAATAGCACAAGGGTAACGATGTGCATGGAGTACAACTTGGACTAGAAGAGAAGCACAGAAGGTTGCACTCTCTCATTACTATTATTTTTTTTCTCTTTTTTTGGTGCAAACCCCTAATTAGGATCCTGATTCACAGCCTGCTGCAATCAATGGAAAAACTCCAACGGGCTCTGCTGGCTTTGGATCAAATCCTGAACATCAATCGGAATATGTGCATGAAGCAGAGCATGATCTGGAAGGGAGAGAGGCCACAACGCTGCCACACACTGGGGTTTCGTTTATTTGCAGCTCTGTGTGGCATGGAAGAGTGACAGGCTGCTGGGGACACCTCAGCACATAGGGCAGCCCCTCAGAAGTGAGTGCTTCCTGTGGGAGGGCATGCTGCTGCTTATTTCCTAGAAGAGGCTGGAGATGCTAAGCACAAAGCGTGTCAGACTGGACTTCAGTACTAACATGCACTAAGCTTTCAGAGGTGCTGGGTGTTAGACTGGGATGGATGTGGCACTGTTAAGACTGAGGGAGCTGAGGTTGTTTAGCCTGGAGAAAAGGAGGCTGAGAGGAGACCTGGCTCTCTGCAACTCCCTGAAAGGAGGCTGGAGCCAGCCAGGGGTTGGTCTCTTCTCCCACGGAGCAAGTGATAGGACAAAAGGAAAGCAGCCTCAAGTTGTGCTGAGGGAGGTTGAGGTTGGACATGAGGAACAATTTCTTCATTGTGAGAGTGATTGAGCCCTGGAACAGAGAAGTGGTGGAGTCCCCATCCCTGGAAGCATTCAGAAAATGTGTGGATGTGGTTTAGTGGTGGTGGACTTGGCAGCATTAGATTAGTGGTTGGACTTGAGGATCTTAAAGGTCTTTTCCAACCATAATCATAGAATTGTTAGGGTTGGAAGGGACATCAAGGATCAACCAGTGCCAACCCCCCTGCCATGGGCAGGGACACCTCACAGGTTGCTCACAGCCACATCCAGCCTGGCTGCAAAAACCTCCAGGGATGAGGCTGCCACCAGCTCCCTGGGCAACCTGTGCCAGTCTCTCACCACCTTCCTGGGGAAGAACTTCTTCCTAACATCCAATCTGAATCTTCTCACTTCTAGATTTGTTACATTCCCCCCAGCCCTATCACTCCCTGACACCTTCAAAAGTCCCTCCCCAGCTTTCTTGTAGCCCCCTTCACATACTGGAAGGCCACAACTAGGTCTCCTTGGAGCCTTCTCTTCTGCAGACTGAACAGCCCCAACTCCTTCTGTCTGTCCTCATAGGAGAGGTGCTCCAGCCCTCTGCTCATCCTTGTGGCCCTTCTAGAAAGACTCAGCTTAACAAAGTTCCCAGGAGCTGAGCAGGGGCAATGGAGAATTGTATTAGAGAGGTGTGATAGAGGAGGGGAATGGTAATAAATCCAGCATCATGCAGGTTGTCATGCCTTTTTTTATACCTGAGAGCATATGGTTCATTTGCTTACTTGATGCTCAGGCTTTCTGATGTGCTAAACACTGCTGGATTAGGTATTCAGCAATACATGATGAAATTAGG
The DNA here is from genome assembly GCA_033816785.1 of Picus viridis. Lineage (NCBI taxonomy): Eukaryota > Metazoa > Chordata > Aves > Piciformes > Picidae > Picus > Picus viridis. The sequence goes on from CM066592.1 coordinate 2,867,391, forward strand.
TTTATTGGCTTGTTCCATTAGGAAACTCTCTAAGGAGAAAGAACAGAAAGGAAAAGTCCTTCTCTTATGTCTTCCTCTGCACTAATACTCTCTCTCTGTTGTCTGCCAGCCTTTCATTGGGTCAAGTAGCCATGGGGGTCCCCTTCTGCCTTCTCATTACTCTGCAGTGGGTTGACTTCAAATGGGAAGATAACCAAGGCAGAAGACAAGGGGAAGCAAAGCAAAATGAGATTAAGAAGGAAAATAATATATTGCTTTTTTATTTCTCCTCATCTGTGCTCATTCTTCCTTCTTGTATCTTCTTCCTTGTCTCTCACTGGTATGCTTTCCCACCCCCTCTGCACTCCACTTGGAGGAGCAGAGAGCAAAAACATGGAAAACACAAAGGAGGAAAGGCTTGAAGGTACTTCAGGTCATTCTGAGGGATTGTCTGGGAACCCTTGGGTTCTAAAACTTTTGTTATGCAAATACCACCAATTTTTCTGGCTCACCAAACCTTTCTGCTCTCTGTTTGGTGAGCACTGCACCTTTTGTGTTCCTCCTCTATTCAGTGACGCTATTCTTAATATTCTTAGTGATGCTGTTCTTACGCAGTCTTAAGCTGAGCCAGGGGAGGTTTGGGCTGGATGTTAGCAAGAAATTCTTCCCAGCAAGAGAGATTGGCCATTGGAATGTGCTGCCCAGGGAGGTGGTGGAGTCACCATCCCTGGAAGTCATAGAATCATAGAATCATAGAATCAGTCAGGGTTGGAAGGGACCACAAGGATCATCTAGTTCCAACCCCCCTGCCATGGGCAGGGACACCCCACACTAGATCACGCTGGCCAGAGCCTCGTCCAGCCTGGGCTTAAACACCTCCAGGGACGGGGCCTCAACCACCTCCCTGGATAACCCATTCCAGGGCTTCACCACTCTCATGGTGAAGAACTTCCTCCTCACATCTAGCCTGAATCTCCCCATTTCCAGCTTCATTCCGTTCCCCCTAGTCCTATCACTCCCTGAGATCCTGAGAAGTCCCTCCCCAGCCTTCCTGTAGGCCCCCTTCAGATACTGGAAAGCCACAATGAGGTCACCTCTGAGCCTTCTCTTCTCCAGACTGAACAGCCCCAACTCCTTCAGTCTGTCCTCACAGGAGAGGTGCTCCAGCCCTCTGATCATCCTCGTGGCCCTTCTCTGGACACGCTCCAGCACGTCCACATCCCTCCTGTAATAGGGGCTCCAGAACTGGACGCAGTACTCCAGGTGGGGTCTCACCAGAGCTGAGTAGAGGGGGAGAAGCACCTCCCTTGACCTGCTGGTCACACTTCTCCTGATGCAGCCCAGGATCTGATTGGCTTTCCGGGCTGTGTTTAAGAAGAGCCTGGATGAGGCACTTGGTGCCATGGTTTAGTTGGTTAGATGGTATTGGGTGGTAGGTTGGACTCAGTGACCTTTCCCAACCCAGCTCATTCTGTGTTCTGTATTCAGAAGGAAGCATGGGCAAATGCTTGCACACTTGTGCCTACAATCCATGCTGACAACAGAAAACAAATAAATATTCCATCAATATAGTATGTATTTCTGTGCCTCCCTCAGGGTTTTGCCATACCCTCTTTTCTTTCACACAGAAACCAAGAGCGCTGTCATTTGAGCATAAGCTATTTTTAGCTGGAACACAGAATGCTCCTTGCAGCTCTCAGCATTCACTCAGGAAAGGTGTAATGATGGGTTTGGCCTGGTTAGCACTGAATGTGTGGTAATAAGTGTGGCCTGAGAGATGAAAACCCAAAGCAATTCCACGCAGCAGCCTCAGCTTTTGTTGGAGTTTTCATAGCATCGTGTAAGTACAGAGCAAGCACTGGAGCAGGCAGGTAAATCCATGCCTTTGATTTCTGCCAGTCTGTTGGTTAGCAAGGAATGGGAGTGGAGTGATTAATCAAATTTAGCAGATGTGGAATCGATGCCATTGGTTCCCTGGGCAAAATTAGAATTTCAGCAGGAGATAAGCTGAATTTGCATTCCTGTTGACTTACCGAGATGGTGGCTGAGATAGCTGCAACTGCTCTGATTGCTGCTGCCCACACTTCAAGTGCTTGATTTGAAAACTCAAATGGGAAATGAACTTCTGATAAGGCAGAGGGGTTAAGGCACATCATCAAAGCTATGCAAAGCTTCTTGTGGTAGGAAAGCAAGAAGGATATGGGGGGAAGGAGCTAGACTTAATCCAGGCTTCAAAACCCAGACTCAGTAAAATAATAGTAATATTAATATCCCATTTCTATTCACCCAGCTGCACTGCTGTAGACAGCAGGGAATAGAATGGTAAGGGCTGGAATAGCATAGGAAAATATGTTCTGTAGGAAATTTGCTACCGGCACACCGATACCTATCCTGCCTTTACCAGCAGACAAGGTGGTTTGTGGCACTAAGCAGCAGGACAAGCAAAGCTTCTCTTTGCCTGTGCTGCTTACCTGGTGTGGCTTCAATACAGGTAGGGTTGGGTGTTTGGTTGGTTGGTTGTTTTTCAGGCACTGTGGGTAGCTTTCATCCCCACCCCCAGCTTTGCTCATCTAAAAGTTAGGCATCTCGTTTTGAGATGGATGTGCCTGCCAAGAAGAAGTAAACAGCTACCTCAGCCTGCATATTGACTCCAGCTAAATAAAAGTTAAGTGACATCAATCTCCTCTTTTGTTAGCAGAGCAGTGCAAATCTGGGACTTTTCAATCCATTTTGTCTCGATTCCTCCCCCCAAGCAGAAGGGTTTGGTTTAACTATTTATTTATTAATATATATATATTTTTAACACTAATGGATATTCTGGAAGGCTTCAATGCAAGCTAAACAAACAGTGTTGACACTCTGGTAATTGAAACGTTTCATTGAAGTTTGTTGAACTGCCCTGACACATTTCTGCTCAAATTGGTGGAAGCTGAAATGCCTCTTTCGCAGTGCAGCGTGTTGTGGATGTTGCATTTGATCAGAGGATTGAGGACTTCTCCAGCTTGCCCATTAATTGCCTTCTTTTTTTTTTCAGCTCCTCATTTCTCTAGCTCCAACAGCACTCACAAGACAGAATTCTTTCCCCAGGCAACAAGGAAAGTTTAAGGCCTGCTAAAAATGTTCGTAGTTTTGGGAGCTGACTCTAAAAGGTGGAGCAGCAGAGTGCCAGAAGCAGGTGGCGGCCATGAGTGCTCCAAAGGCTGATGGAGAATGGTCCTGCCCCTAAGACTGGCAGCAAGACATGGCTGTGACCCAAGCCTCTAATGAGAGAAACCTGCTGGCTCTTTGCATTTCACATGGAGGCACGAAAATCCCCTTGAGTCTGAGGCTCCAAGGGACCAGCTGTAAGATCTCAGCAATTACCAGACAATTTTCCTCACCCACACTGTTAGAAGACTCCACTCACGATTCTCTTTGCAGGAGGTTGTTGAAAGTCAGCTTTCATTTCAGTGCTCAAACATTCTCCCAGCTTTCCTTTGAGTAATGGCAACAACTCTGGTGAGAAAAACTCAAAGTGTGGCATGGGAGAGAGAATTTACACCCCTGAGCAGCTTTACTCACGGCAGAGAATCACAGAAATGGGAGTGAACTGCCTCCCGCAAGCAAAGTCTAAGAGCCAGCAAGTATTGAGCACAATCTATTGGCCCCTTCCCTAAACATCCTTCTTGCCCAGTCCCCAGAAAACGAATTAAATGATGACTATTTGCTTATTAGTGATTATTAATGCATGGGAAGTGCTGTACATGACTAATGCATTCCTGCAGCCTACCTCATTTCTCGGTTTTCCCTCAGCTGTCCTCATTTAAATTCCGAGCGCGGCGAATCCCTTATGTTTGTGTGCGTTCACCGCGGTGGCTGGGGATCCTCAGCTCGTGGTGGGGGGATAGCACCTCTCTCTGGCAAAGCAAGAGGCCCTTTCACTTCCCATTTATTAAAATGCTTCAATCCAAAAGCATCTTGAGAAAATCAGGGTTGTTTCTCTTTTTTTCTTTCCATGAGGGTCCTGCTCTTCACTAAAGGCAGTAACAAGGCATAAATTTATGATGAGTCTGGTGTCTAGACTTGCACATTTGCTTTCATTCTTTGGATTATGTTTTTTTCCCCCCTCTAATTTATTTATTTAATAAATTAATAGATGTTCCCTTCTACTCTTTCTTTTCCTCAGTGGACACGTGAGATGATAGAAGTGAGATGAAGAAAACTCCCATTGCACTTCCTAAGTATCTAACATACATGAATGCCCTGGAATGGGTTATCCGGGGAGGTGGTTGAGGCCCCGTCCCTGGAGGTGTTTAAGACCAGGCTGGATGAGGCTCTGACCAGCCTGATCTAGTGTGGGGTGTCCCTGCCCATGGCAGGGGGGTTGGAACTCGATGATCCTTGTGGTCCCTTCCAACCCTGACTGATTCTATGATTCTATGATTAAAATAACTCTTACCCGTGTCAGACTCCACTGTGGGAGATCAGAGTCTTTGTTGTGTTTTCTTTCTACACTGAGATATAAAACCTGCAGCCTGTGCCAGGGAAAAGTCTGGCACTTTGGCAAGGGGCAACCAAAAAGTCTTTTCAGAGTTGCCCACTGGACAAGTGGTATTGCTCCCAAAATAAATCCTCTTTCCCAAGATTTTAGAATTGAATCGAATCGAATCGAATCGAATAGAATAGAATAGAATAGAATAGAATAGAATAGAATAGAATAGAATAGAATAGAATAGAATAGACCAGACCAGGTTGGAAGAGACCTTCAAGATCATTGTCTCCAACCTATCATCCAACACCATCTAACCAACTAAACCATGCAACCAAGCACCCTATCAAGTCTCCTCCTGAACACCTCCAGTGATGGCGACTCCACCACCTCCCTGGGCAGCCCATTCCAATGGGCAATCACTCTCTCTGTGTAAAACTTCCTCCTAACCTCCAGCCTAAACCTCCCCTGGTGCAGCCTGAGACTGTGTCCTCTTGTTCTGGTGCTGGTTGCCTGTCTACAACCTCCCTTCCGGAAGCTGTAGAGAGCAAGAAGGTCACCCCTGAGTCTCCTCTTCTCCAGGCTAAGCAACCACAGCTCCCTCAGTCTCCCCTCATAGGACTTGTGTTCCAAACCCCTCACCAACTTCGTTGCCCTTCTCTGGACACGTTCCAGCAACTCAACCTCCTTCCTAAACTGAGGGGCCCAGAACTGGACACAGGACTCAAGGTGTGGCCTAACCAGTGCAGCATACAGGGGCAGAATGACCTCCCTGCCCCTGCTGGCCACACTGTTCCTGATGCAGGCCAGGATGCCATTGGCCTTCTTGGCTGCCTGGGAACACTGCAGGCTCATGTTCAGCCTCCCATCAACCAGCACCCCCAGGTCCCTCTCTGCCTGGCCGCTCTCCAGCCACTCTGCCCCCAGCCTGTAGCACTGCCTGGGGTTGCTGTGGCCAATGTGCAGAACCCGGCACTTGGATGTGTTCAGTCTCCTGCCCTTGGACTCTGCCCATCTGTCCAGCCTGTCGAGGTCCCTCTGCAAAGCCTCTCTGCCCTCCAGCAGATCAACTCCTGCCCCCAGCTTAGTATCGTCCGCAAATTTACTGATGATGGACTCAATGCCCTCATCCAGATCATCAATAAAGATGATGACGAGCATTTTGATCCAAAGAAGTAGGTTAATTGCCCAAAGGAAGATCTGAAGCTGTACTGCTAGATGGTCCTGAGAAGCTGATTGAGGGTTCACAGGAAGAGAGAGCTGGAAAAAGACCAGCTGGGATTGGCCAGCTGTGGCATTCCTTTTGATTCCTGCAGCTGAATTCCCTGTTCAAGGTGGACAGGAGTATGAGCCGATGATAACTGCACAACTCTAGGGGTGAGCCATATCAAGGAGAGTGGAACTCAGCTATTTCTGAGCATTCTGAAGCAGGATACCCATTGGAGAGGTGACATTAAAACTGGGAATAGGAGGCAGAACTGTTTGGGGTATCTTCATGCTTTATTTTATCACCTAATGTAAAAGTTGATTGACTGGGGAGTTGTTTGAGGGCCTTATGGATATGCTTCAACTGCAGTAAAGTGTTCCACATAAGTCAGAGCACACGAGTTGTTGAAGATCTGGACAATGTGTTTGAGCTGCAGAGAAGATGGGAGAGGCAAACAGTGTTGGAGGAAGATGTCAGTGCCCTGAAAAGGAAACTGAGGGCTGAGGACCTTCTCCCTGCTGGACTCAACTAGACTCAACTGCTCAAGGCCTCATTCAATCTGGCCTTGAACACCCCCAGGGAGGAGTCATCCACAGCCTCCCTGGGCAGCCTATTCCAGGGTCTCATACTGAAGAACTTCTTCCTAAAATCCAGTCTAAAGCCACTGTCCCTCAGCTTCAAACCATTCCCCCTGTCCTATCTCTGGACACCCTTATGAAAAGTCCCTGAGCAGCCTTCCTGTAGGATCCCTTCAGGTATTGGAAAGCAGCTCTGTGGTCCCCCTGGAATCTTCTCTTCTCTAGGCTGAACAAGTCCAGCTCCCTCAGCCTAGCCTCATGGCAGAGTAACTCAACAAAATATTCAAAGGGAAAAAATAAAGAGCTAGTAAGGGAATCCATAAAGATAATAATTGCTGCACAACAAAATAGGAGCAGAAATCAGGAAAGCCTCAGTTAAAATAGTTCATCTTTAAGTGACAGGTCAGGGTTTCATTGTTATATATAAAGAAAGGCAGAGCAGGTTCCTTCTCTTTTATTGATTTATTTTTCTCTTTATAAGGAAAGATAGATGTGATTTTAGTGTTGTAATTAGCTGTGCAGTTTAATTAGAGCCACACAAATCCTGGTTCCATTTTGCTGGGTTTTGCTTTGTCACAAAGATCACTGGAAAATTACTGCCTGGATTATTTATTTGCTCTTCTTGAAAGCCCCAGCCTTTGCTGGTTTGCCATTTAATAGCCAAAAAGCCTTCTAAATTCTACTTTAGAGTTTGTGATATATGAGCAAGAGAGTTTAAACACTCTTCTCCCTTTGCCTCAGTGTAAATCCTGCTCCTTTTGTTTACTCCTGCTGAGCAGCGGCAGCAGCAAGCCTTCTGGGATGCTCAAAATTGCAGTGTGCTTATAATTGTTGTTAGCAAATTAATACAGAAGCAGAAGTAAATACTGTGTGCAGTAGGCAAATATTAATTTATTTCTCTTTATGAGCAAATCAGATGGGGAATAGCAGGCTGCTAGAACCTGAGGATCTCAGCTTAATTCAGCTGTTTGGATTGTAAGCTCTGAACGGTGCTCTCCCTGCTGCTTTTCTCATCAGCCTGAGAAAATCCAGAGATTACCTGTGGCAAACTGTGGATGCTGAGAATGTTTTCTGCACGCTGTAGGTAGGGGCTGAATCTAATAAGAATTAACAGGGAACTTTGTTAAATAAGCCACACAATCAGGATGCAAACAAAGACTCGACTGAACGCTGGTTGGAAAAATGGTTTTCACCATTAGCTGAGCAGTTAAACAGAAATGCAACAGCCCGTAGAGAAAGGGGTGGGGGAGGGATATCAGTGGAATGCTTTCTATGCCCTGTGGTATGGATTGATACCCACATTTTCGTCTTTCATTGTGAACATCTACCTCAAATATTTCTCTTGGTTGGATGTCATGATCTAGAGGTCTCCCCTGGCACAACTTCAGGGCATTTCCTCTTCTCCTATCCCTTGCTCCTTGGGAGAAGAGACTGACCACCACCTACTCCAGCTTCCTGTCAGGGTGTTGTACAATACAATACAATACAATACAATACAATACACCAGGTTGGAAGAGACTTTCAAGATCATTGCATCCAACCTATCAACCAAACGAACCCACCTAAACAACTAAACCATGGCACCAAGCACCCCATCAAGTCTCCTCCTGAACACCTCCAATGGTGGTGACTCCACCACCTCCCCGGGCAGCCCATTCCAATGGGCAATCACTCTCTCTGTATAGAACTTCCTCCTAACCTCCAGCCTAAACCTCCCCTGGTGCAGCTTGAGACTGTGTCCTCTTGTTCTGGTGCTGGCTGCCTGGGAGAAGAGACCAACCTCCAGTGAGTACATCTCCCTGGAGCCTCCTTTTCTCCACACTAAACAAGGCCAGTCCGCTCAGCTGCTCCTCACAAGACCTGTTCTCCAGACCCTTCATTGATTTCATGGCACTTCTCTGGAGCCACTCCAGCTGATGTTGAGAAGGATTACAGTCCTTAGCCACTGGTGCCCATTTCAGCCACTTGTCTTCCTTTAGAAATACCACCAGTGTTGTGTCTTTTGTACACTACTCACACTGTAAGTCTGAAAGCTGCTTCTGATTTTAACACTTTACCATTTATTTAATGTTAACCTAGCACAATCTAGATGGTTTGTGCCAACTCCCAAATCAGCTATTAGCCATCAACATCTGTAAAGCTCTACTGAGGACCGTGAAACCCCACACCAGCTGGTGAGGAAATCTACCACTGTGCTGGTCCAGTGGCCAAATCCTGCCTAAGCACAATACAGACTACAGAATTATCCAGGTTGGAAAAGACCTTCAAGATCCTCAAGTCCAACCTATCACCCAACACCATCTAACCAACTAAACCATGGCACCAAGTGCCTCATTCAGTTTCTTCTTAAACACTTCCAGGGATGCTGACTCCACCATCTCCCTGGGCAGCACATTCCAATGGCAAATTTCTCTTTCTGGGAAGAATTTCTTCCTAACATCGTAAACCTCCCCTGGCACAGCTTGAGACTGTGTCCTCTTGTTCTGTTGGTGGCTGCTTGGGAGAAGAGACCAACCCCCACCTGGCTGCAACCTCCCTTCATGTAGTTGTAGATGGCAATAAAGTCTCCCCTGAGCCTCCTCTTCTCCAGGCTAAACAACCCCAGCTTCCTCAGCCCTTCCTCACAGGGCTGTGCTCCAGCCCTCTCCCCAGCCTTGTTGCCCTTCTCTGGACACATTCAAGCAACTCATCATCTTTCTTAAACTGAGGGAAGAGACAGAGAACATGGAGGCTGATTTAGCTGTGGCTTATTGTAGAACCTGCGCATCTCCAAAGCAACTATGCCACAGCCTGGGGGTATAGTCAGCTTCCCTGAAGCCTCCACTGATGTCTCCTACAGGAAGCTGATTCACTCAGGCTTTGTGTGTGGTCAACAGTCAGCTCTGGTAACGTTGCAGTGAGCTCATTGCTGATGAATACCAAGCTATGGATGGTACAATTACCCCTGTGGCTTTGGCTGGGCTTTGTTCTCCTCCAGCTTTACATCTGCAAAGCTCTATGGCCACTGCTAAAGACAAATAGGCCCCTGGCATCAAAGTTTGCCATGAAGGACCTGTCAAAATCAATACCAAGCCAGCTGTGTTTCAGTGCTGTTCCTTTAAATTACATTAAACCAGAGAACATCCAACAGCCCAGCAAGGGCTTTACGAGGGTACCTTTTGTTCTGGCGCAGAGCCTCGGAGCCCTTCCTCCAGTTAATGACTGCCCTGGGAGAGGCACTTGGTTTACAGCCAATAGTAACTTCCCCTCCAACTTGAACGACAGAGATCTTTTTCACAGGATTCTTGGAAAAATCTGGTGCTGCAGCTAAAAAAAAAGAGAGAAGCAGAAGGAAGAGCAGGAGCAGTTAATAAGGGAACTTGCAGGAGGTGAATCCAACAACTGCTTTGCTTTGAGGTTTCTGCAGAAGTAGATGTTTCAAAGGTGAAACAAATGGTGTCTCAGCACCAAAGAATGGAATTCATTGTGTCTTATTTATTATTTATCTTTATTTATGCTGCTTCTAAACTGTCTACCTACAAACTGGCTGCTCTGACAATCTTTCCTTAGGGTTATCTGCAGACTGGGAGGTCTATCTGCAGTGAAGAACAAGGTTCCTGAGCAACGTTCTGTCAGCAGGATAAGCATCGCAATCCTGCTCCCAGCCACAGGTATTCATCTGCAGGGTATTGCATTGCAGACACAGCTTTTCACTGCCTTTCTGTTCAGAAGCCAACACTGTTCACTGAAGAGGTCTTTATTTTTTACAGGAATTTATGTGCAAATCCCCTCTGTGAGAAGGGGAAAGCAAGCACCTGTACAACAAGGTGCTCTTAAAGTCTGTGTTTTACTGCTTTCACTACTCTATGGCTGTTGAGCAAGCTTCATGGTAATGGTACAGAATGCTTTTTATAATATATGAATAAATTCCAGTTTATGTGCATCTCTGGTAATCCTTAATGAGATTTCTTGCTGCATGTTATTTGTTTTTATACCCACACTTGCCATATGCTATATGCTCTTTGTTTACTGCTAAAAAACTCTCCTTCTCACTTTCTGAAGTGACTTTTAAAAGCTGCAGGATGACTATTAGGAGCTCAAAGCACCAAGTGAGAAACAGCATTCGTTAAACTTGTGGGTAAGTGACAAAAAAAAGACCACACAGGGGAGTCAATTCTTCCCCAAAGCCAGCCATGAAGTAAAACACAACAACCCCATGCAGAGCTACAGGCTGGGGTTGGAGTGGCTGGAGAGCTGCCAAACAGAGAGGGACTTGGGGGTGCTGATTGACAGCAGCCTAAACATGAGCCAGCAGTGTGCCCAGGGGGCCAAGAAGGCCAACGGCATCCTGGCCTGCATTAGGAATAGTGTGGCCAGCAGGAGCAGGGAGGTCATTGTGCCCCTGGACTCTGCATTGGTTAGGCCACACCTTGAGTCCTGTGTCCACTTCTGGGCCCCTCAGTTTAAGAAGGACATTGAGACACTTGAACGTGTCCAGAGAAGGGCAACGAGGCTGGGGAGAGGCCTTGAGCACAGCCCTGTGAGGAGAGGCTGAGGGAGCTGGGGTTGTTTAGCCTGGAGAAGAGGAGGCTCAGGGGTGACCTCATTGCTCTCTACAACTACCTGACGTGTGGTTGTAGCCAGGAAGGGGTTGGTCTCATCTCTCAAGCAACCAGCACCAGAACAAGGGGACACAGTCTCAAGCTGTGCCAGGGGAAGTTTAGGCTGGAGGTGAGGAGAAAGTTCTTCACTGAGAGAGTGATTCGCCATTAGAATGTGCTGCCCAGGGAGGAGGTGGAGTCACCGTCCCTGGAGGTGTTCAAGAGGGGATAGGACATGGCACTTGGTGCCGTGGTCTAGTCATGAGGTCTGTGGTGACAGGTTGGACTTGATGATCTTTGAGGTGTCTTCCAACCTTAGTGATACTGTGATACTGATACTGTGATACTGTAAAACAAACCTCACGCGTGTGAGTGAAGAGAAGCAAAGAAATACAGTATCACAGTATCACAGTATCACTAAGGGTCTTGAACAAGCTTGAACTGCCAGGTGGAATTTCACAGAATCACCAAGGTTGGAAGAGACCTCAAAGATCATCAAGTCCAACCTGTCACCACAGACCTCACGACTAAACCATGGCACCAAGTGCCACGTCCAGTCCCCTCCTGAACACCTCCAGGGACGGTGACTCCACCACCTCCCTGGGCAGCACATTCATCTATTTATTTCTTAATTTCCTTCTTTTTTTCTTTATCAGTGAGTGTCCCTCTAGGCTCAGGAGATGCTCATTTGATGGCATGTACTCACCTATCACCCTCAGCTCGGCGTTGGCATAAATAGTGTCGTACTTGTTTTCTGCCACACACTGATAGAGGCCAGAGTCTGACATATTCAGCACAGGTATGATAAGAGTTCCATTTGCTATTTGGATTCTTTCCTAGGACAGGAAAAATAAACAAGAATGAAAAAAAGCAAAACAAACCAAACCAAACCCCAAACATAGAAATGAATGTAGAATCCAAATAATTTTTTTCCTATGGCACCGATGCACCTGATAGTAATGCAGAGCAGAAATGTTGTTTCCTTGCAAGGGAGGTGAATGGATGCAGCAGAAACATGAGATATACCTTGGCTAGATGATGGTGGTTAGGTTTTCAGACCTCTTAGCTGAGAGACTGATGCCTGGACTTGATGATCTTAAGAGGTCTTTTCCAACTGGAACAATTATATGACTCCATGATTCAAACTTCTGGAGAAGTTTGGGGACAATGTTAAGAGCAGGGCCTGTTGTGAGGTTTTCAGACCTCTTAGCTGAGAGTCTGATGGTTGGACTTGATCTTAAGAGGTCTTTTCCAGTTGGAACCATGACTCTATGGTTCAAACTTCTGAAGAAATTTGGGCACAATGTCTAGAGCAGGGCCTGTTGAGAGGTTTTCAGACCTCAAGGCTGAGAGACTGATGGTTGGACTTGATCTTAAGAGGTCTTTTCCAACTGGAACAATTCTATGACTCCATGATTCAAACTTCTGAAGAAGTTTGGGGACAATGTTTTGAGCAGGGCCTGCTGTGGCAGGACAAGGGGTGATAGCTTTAAACTAAAAGAGGGAGATCTAGACTAGAGAGAAGGAAGAAATTTTGTAGAATGAAGGTGGTAAGACGTTGGCCCAGGATTTCTAGAGAGGTGGTAGATGCCCCATCCCTGGGAACATTCCAGGTCAGATTGTTTGGGGCTCTGAGCAACCTGCTTTAGCGGCAGATGTCCCTGCTGACTGCAGCGGGGTTGGAGTGGATGATCTCCAGAGATCCTTTCCAGCACAAACCTTTCTGTGAGTCAATGAAGAACTTCAGGCACACAGAATCATTGCCTTGGGCAGGTTTGCCGAGATGTTCCAGCTGCAGTATGTGTTTCTCTGCATTGCTGAACTGTGAGTCTGTAGGCATGCTTCTCCATCAAGCAGATGCAGAAGTAGCTACCAAGGGCACGTCCAGCTGCTCCACCTGAGAGCCTGGAGTGGCTACCATAGAGCTTGGGGAGAAGCAGCACCTGGAGCCCTGCCTGGAGACATAATGAAGCATGGCCTACCCACCTCACCTGATTAGATGAACCTGCACAGTGGGGATATTGGCACCAGGACTTCAATGTTGGTGTTTTAAGAGGAGTTCTAATCACTCTGTTTTGGCAAGTAGGAAAATAATAATAAATGAAAGGAAAAGCCTGTTTCATGCTACAAAGTGACTTAAGGCTAAATATTTTGTGATTTTACTATGACTAATCTCCAGAGACAACAACAACTCCACTGCAAAGCGTAGCACTGAGAAGGAGTGGAAAATACTTTCCCCCAAACAAATCAGTTCGAGGAAATACACAACAGGGAATATGAATTCCATCACCAAATGCAAGTCTGGAACAGCAGCTATTAGCAGTATTGCTATTGTTTAGCTGCTCACTTAAGCTTCCTCTCCTCCCTGTGCAGCAGCAATGGGAGCATACACTGTTGGAGTACACAGCCCAGATTTTGCAGAACAGCTCTGAGCATCTGAAATGGATTTGTGAACTGCTAAACGTGTCTAACCTGGCTTGCTGATCTAGCACATGCTTGGGGTGGGGTGGGAGGGGGAGGGAGGGAGGTGGATTTCTCTCGTGGTGCTCGCAGGGCAGGGAGTGCCACCTATTGAGCCATGGAACGCTATTTGCCAATACTCTGGATCTTCCTTAGAGGTCTCCCAACCAAGGAGTGACTCAGCCCAACCTCGTTCAGCTTGGAAATTTGATGAGAGCACAGCCTGAGGTTGCATGGCTGGTGTGCTGCAAACTAATTAACAATATTACATTACTTATCCACTGCTAAGGGTTTTTTTTTGGAGGCTCTCACTACAGATATCTTTTGCATATGTAGTTGTACCCTCAGGCTGTTTGTTGTCCTCTTGATGCATCCTATTTTTACAAGCATCCTTTGAATGTAAAAAAAACCCTTCTGAAGCAACACTCTTGTTGCCTTCACACCCAGGATCCCCTCCTATTCTCTGCTGGCTCTTTTGAGCTGTGCAGACAAAGAGAAGAATAAAAGCACACCGTGTTCACAAGCAGGAATGACCAACTAGGTGGTCAGGGAGAAAGGTTTGACAAAGAGCAGACAATATCCTCAGAATCAGCCCTAGGCTGGAAGGCGTCTGGGAGGTATTCTTCCCGTGGTATTTCCAACAAGCTGGGTGCTGTGAGAGGCTGAATATTTTATTACACCTCCCGTGTACTTTCACCTCCAAACTATGCACTGAGCAGTAACGCTCAGCATTTTGCTGCCTGAGGTATCCGGTTTACGATGGGCTGTAAGTGCTGTGAAAACGTTGGTTGAAAACGCGTCTGCAGAGTGGCTTATTCTTTCTTTTCTTATTGAAACGATGCACTCGAAGAGTGACAGATTCTAAATATCCCTGTCCTCAAAAGGAGACAAACAGGATCGTCTTGCTTTAGAAGAGGTGACAACGAGGAGAACGATCAAGTTCAGCAAAGCTGCAAACCCAGTAAATTCTGGCTAGCCTCCTCCCATGCAGGTTGGGTTCTGTTCAGGATTAATCCGGCAGAAAATCGTCTGGAAGATTGGACTCCCCTTCTAATCGCTTCAAGTCAGTATCACCAGGGCAAACAAGTGCTGGTTCTGCACAGCCCTGCAGGTGGTCCTTTGCCCCATATGTTTGGGAAATTATTCTGTGTCTGCTGATGATAGACAAAAATTAATCAGAGTGGTTTTCTGTTGGTTTGGGTGGGTTTTTTTTCCCAGCCAAACAAAAATGCCTTCCAGATGAGCCAGGCCACTTTATGCTGAGTACACACTGAAAAAATGGCTTTGAGAAAGGAAAACGTGGCCTCAAGCAGAATGCAAACACAGCAGAGTCTCCTGCCACAGAAGTCATCCTCCATGGGACTGCCAGCAACTGAGAATTGGAAGATGGATATGCCAGAGCTTGGCCAGTGCAGAAGTACAATCAGAGTATCTGGAAAGAGACAAAGCCCTATCTACACAAGGTTTCCTAAGGGTTTGAGCTCAAATTGATTTCCTCTCCCCTCCTGCATTCCAAACCCTTTCCACTTGGTTCTTCTTTCTCCTTTAAATGAGAGTGTTCACTTTTTCTCATTTTCCCTATAACTTCATATGGTTTTCTCTAGTCTATTATCCCTCCACATTACACCAAAAAAGGTATTAACTTCGACATGAACTGGTTTTTCAGAGCTGACTGATTAATTCAACCAAAGGATTAACATAGCATAAGAAAGGCCATACTGCATGAGACCAAAGGTCCATCCAGCCTGCAGATGAAGCAAAATTAAAATGCAAGTGAATTAGAATCACAGAATTGTTAGGGTTGGGAGGGACCTCAAGAATCATCTAGTTCCAACCCCCTGCCATGGGCAAGGACACCTCACACTACAGCAGGTTGCTCACAGCCACATCCAGCCTGGCCTTAAAAATCTCCAGGGATGAGGCTTCCACCACCTCCCTGGGCAACCTGTGCCAGTGTTTCACCGTCCTCATGGGGAAGAACTTCTTTCTTACATCCAATCTGAATCTACCCAGTTCTAGTTTTGTTCCAGTCCATTTTGCTATGTTCACCTTAATTAGGTTTCTGGGGGGAGAAAAAGAAGGGGGGAAAAAAAAGGCAAGGCACTGTGAAATGAATGTAGTGACTAAAGCATGAGGAAAAGCAAAAGGAGGAGCAAAGACAGCAAAGAAGGTGACAGGAGCCTTACCTCTGACGTGAGGGGCTGGCCATTTTTTAACCAGCTGTAGGAAGGGCTTGGTTTTCCTTTTGCCTTACATTCCCAAACTAAACTGTCATAGAGAGACAGAAAGGCATTTTGGATTTTTTTATCCCACTCAGGGAGGGCTGTAAAGAATATGCAAAGCATTTTAAGCAGGAGAAGAATTATTTTGCTGGAGGTGTGCTGCCATTAATTAATGAACCGAGCAAGGCTAATTAATATTTGTCCAGCATCCTCTTATTACATTGCAAGGGAATTCTGGGCTGCAATTCTCAGACACTGAACTTCAGGACTCAAGAAAATGCAAGAGATCAAGTACCTAGTGGGCACAAAACTTAGTGCAGATATTGCTCTTTTTTATTGCCAACATTTGCAGAAGCAGTGGCTTTAGGTGCCTGAAATTTAGACGCCGGGAGCCTCTGCTTTCTGAACAACCTCCTCAAGGTACTTCAGTCTGTGTCCCAAAAACCAGAAACATCAAAATCATTAATAGAAGCCATGGGTTGTAAATGCTACTTAGCTTTTTCACACACATCCCTGAGCCCATGGCTTGGGATCATGGGTTCTCTGCAGTTTGCAGCACAGATACTGCACAAAGGAATCAGAGCAGGATAACACTTTCTGAGTACTTGTGGCACATTGACATAGGATTATTGCTGCCTGCAAGCAGAATTTGCAGGAATCATCTACAAGCTCTGGAAACATCCAACTGAGCAGTCAAGGACTGAGCTGAGCAGGGGTTAGCTTGAGGCAGAATAGTTGTCAAGATATAGATCAATATCATAGAATGGTGTGGGTTGGAAGGGACCTTAGAGATCATCTAGTTCCAACCCACCTGCCCCCAGCCCAGGTTGCTCAAGGCCTCATCCAACCTGGGTTTGAACATCTCCAGGGAGGGGGCCTCAACCACCACAACCTCTCCACAACCTCTCTGGGCAGCCTGTTCCAGTGTCTCCCCACCCTCACTCTGAAGAATTTCTTCCTAATCTCCAGTCTCAATCTCCCCTCCTACATCTTAAAGCCATTCCCCCTAGTTCTATCACTGCAAGCCCTTGTAAAATGTCTCTAGATAAGATCTAGGGAGAACTACTAACACCCACCTAACTCTGAGACAGAGCAAAGCAAGTGAGGTGCTAAGTTGGATCTTTTTGTCTTAACATCCTGTGAGATTTTTGTTGGCTGTGTTGCTGAAGCACAACGCTGTGGTCTCCACGTGTGAATCACTATATATCCATACACATACATATAGTTCTTACCTAGAATAATTGAATTTTTAGGAGGAGAATCATTATCCTTTGAGACTAGCAGAGTGAGTCTCCATCTAAACCCCCACAGCCCTGGGGGTAGCTCATAACTCTGCTCCTACAAAGTACCTCAAAATTGTCCACCACTAGATTAATGCAATGCCATGAGCTGCTTTCCAGAGCAGGAAAATATCTGGGATGGATCTTACCACGATTAAAAGTGATTCTAATTACATTCTGATTTGTTTTCAGAGCCTGTGCATGGGATTCAGGTATCATACAAAGAATGACCTGGGTTGGAAGGGACTCTAGGGATGGGATGGGATAGAATAGAATAGAATAGAATAGAATAGAATAGAATAGAATAGAATAGAATAGAATAGAATAGAATAGAATAGAATAGAATAGAATAGAATTAACCAGGTTAGAAGAGACCTTTGAGATCACCAACACCAACCTATCACCCAACACCATCTAATCAATTAAACCATGGCACCAAGTGCCTCATCCAGGCTCTTCTTAAACACTTGCAGTGATGGTGACTCCACCACCTCCCTGGGCAGCACATTCCAATGGCCAATCTCTCTTTCTATCAAGAACTTCTTCCTAACACCTCCAAGCTAAACCTCCCCTGGCACAGCTTGAGACTGTGTCCTCTTGTTCTGGTGCTGGTTGCCTGGGAGAAGAGACCAGCCTCTGCCTGTCTACAACCTCCCTTAAGGTAGCTGTAGAGAGCAATAAGGTCACCCCTGAGCCTCCTCTTCTCCAGGCTAAACAACCCCAGCTCCCTCAGCCTTGAACGACCCCAGGGAGGAGGCATCCACAGCCTCCCTGGGCAGCCTATTCCAGAGCCTGATACTGAAGAACTTCTTCCTAAAATCTGGTCTAACCCTGCTCTGCCTCAGCTTCAAACCCTTCCCCCTTGTCCTATTGCTGGACACCTTTGGGAAAAGCCCCTCTGCAGCCTTCTTGCAGGATCCCTTCAGGTATTGGAAGGCAGCTATAATGGAGCAGCAGACAGTGTCCAGGAAAGAAGCTTTATTACCCAGAGACAAGCTGCCTGCAGAGTAAAAACAGCACAGAAATTAAGCAAGAGGCAGTCAATTAAGTAGCTAATACACCAGCCCACTCCTAAATATGATTAAAAAAGAAAAGGCCGTGTGCAGAAGCTTCTTGAGTGCTGTTTATACATTTCACTATGAGCAGCTATTAATTAATTTACAAAGCACATTTAATAAGCACATTGTTTTAGATTGTATTAACTGATCATTATTTTGTAATTGCCTGTGCTGTTATCAATCATGTCCAGGTAATCTACTGAGCTTAATTTTAATGGAACTGTTTGATTGATGTTCTGTAAAAAATTAGGCAGCAATGAGAACAAAAATAACTCCCTAAAAGCAAAGAAATAATTAAATATTCAAAGAGGCAGCAGCTGATTCCTGGCATATATCTATTTTGATATTAGCCATGGCTGCAGGAGACTGGTAGCTTATCAGCAAGGTCTGCATCTCTTCATGAGAAGAGATTGGCTTCACATAATAGAAGAGAGCAGCCAGGCAGAGAGGGACCTGGGGGTGCTGATTGATGGGAGGCTGAACATGAGCCTGCAGTGTGCCCAGGCAGCCAAGAGGGCCAATGGCATCCTGGCCTGCATCAGGAACAGTGTGGTCAGTAGGAGCAGGGAGGTCATTCTGCCCCTCTACACTGCACTGGTTAGGCTACACCTTGAATCCTGTGTCCAGTTCTAGGCCCCTCAGTTTAGGAAGGAGGCTGGCTTGCTGGGACGTGTCCAGAGAAGGGCAATGAAGTTGGTGAGGGGTTTGGAACACAAGCCCTATGAGGAGAGGCTGAGGGAACTGGGGTTGCTTAGCCTGGAGAAGAGGAGGCTCAGGGAGACCTTATTGCTCTCTACAGCTACCTTAAGGAGGCTGTAGACAGGCGGAGGTTGGTCTCTTCTCCCAGGCAGCCAGTACAAGAACAAGAGGACACAGTCTCAGGCTGTGCCAGGGGAGGTTTAGGCTGGAGGTTAGGAAGAATTTTACACAGAGAGAGTGATTGGCCATTGGAATGTGCTGCCCAGGGAGGTGGTAGAGTCACCATCATTGGAGGTGTTGAGGAGGATGCTTGATAGGGTGCTTGGTGCCATGGGTTAGTTGATTAGGTGGTGTTGGATTCGTTGATAGGTTGGACGCGATGATCTTGAAGGTGTCCTCCAACCTGGTTAATTCTATTCTATTCTATTCTATTCTATTCTATTCTATTCTATTCTATTCTATTCTATTCTATTCCATTCCATTCCATTCCATTCCATTCCATTCTATTCTATTCTATTCTATTCTATTCTATTCTATTCTATTCTATTCTATTCTATTCTATTCTATTCTATTCTATTCTATTCTAAAATAACACGTGCCAAGGTCCTCTCCAAAGATACCTGGTGGCAAAGGACTTGGGTTTATTGGTTGACTGTCAGCTAAACATGAGCCAGCAGCTGCCCAGGTGGCCAAAAAAGCCAGCAGCAGCCTGTCTTGGACCAGCAGTAGCAGGGTCAGCAGGACCAGGGAAGTGGCTGGGGCTTTTTAGTGTGGAGAAGAGAAGACTCAGAGGGGGTTTAATAAATGTTTATAAATATCTGAGGGACCTGGGGCTTTTCAGTTTGGAAAAGAGGAGACTGAGAGAGGATTTAATAAATGTTGACAAATCTCTGAGGGCTGGGGGTCAGGAGGGAGGGGACAGGCTCTGCTCACTTGCTCCCCGGGATAGGACAAGGAGCTAATGGATGTAAACTGCAGCACAGGAGGTTCCACCTCAACATGAGGAGGAACTTCTTTACTGTAAGAGTCACAGGGCACTGGGACAGGCTGCCCAGAGACGTTGTGGAGTCTCCTTCTCTGGAGACTTTCAAGGCCCATCTGGATGTGTTCCTGTGTGACCTGAGCTGGATTGTATGGTCCTGCTGTGGCAAGGGGTTGGACTGGATGATCTCTTTGCGTCCCTTCCAACCCCTGACATCCTCTGATCCTGTGATCCTGAGATTCTCCTCCTATACTCAGCACTGTGAGGCCACAACTCTAACACTGGACTCAGCTTTGGGTCCCCCACTACACTACACATTTTGGTGCTGGAGCATGCCCAAAGAAGAGCATTGAAGGGTTGGTCTAGTGCTTGTGCTGAGGGAACTGGGGTTGTTAAGCCTGGAGAAAAGGAGGCTCAGGGAAAGCCTGGTTCTCTAAAAGCCCCTGAAAGAAGACTGGAGGCAGGTGGGGGTTAGTCTCTTTTCCCATATAGCAAGGGGCAGGATCAGAGGAAACAGCCTCAAGCTGGGCCGGAGAAGATTTACCTTAGATATTAAGAAAAAAACTCTTCATGGAGAGGATTGGAATACCATGAAAGGGGCTGCCCAGGGCAGTGGTGGAGTCCCCACCCCTGAAGGTGTTTAAAATCCACATAGATGAGATGCTGAGGGACATGGCTTTGTGATGACCTGCCGGGGCTGGGTTAACAGTTGGACCTGATCATGGTAAAGGTCCATTCCAACCAAAATGATTCCAAGATTCTTTAACTGGAGGCTCTGTCTAGCTTTCCATAATATATTTCTCACTCTTATATTTGCTGTTCTTTTCTGGGGGGTGGGTTTCCTTCTCTTTTGAAAGATTGATGAAGTGAAGGAAAGCTCTCCCCTCTTATCCGTGTCAAAATATGTTGCTTTGCCTGGTTATTAGCAATGAGACTAAAGAGCACACAGTTCACCTTGGCTGACCCCTTGGATCACAAGAAATCCATGCTTGTGAGAAAGGAAAAAGCAAAAGGGAACAGTCTCACTGGAATATCATTCTTCATCTTCTGACAAGGAGGAAGGAGAGGAAGGCAGTGGAATGAGTTTCCCCTGCTTTGCCCTCATCTGCTTATGGAGCAATAGAGTTCAGCTGGAATAGGAGGTGAAATAATCTTCCACTCACATGAACCAAAAACCTCATGAATCCTTCCCTGATCTGCATCTAGGGCAGCACAGCTTTATGCTGCTGTGAGCTGTTGAGAGTAAATCTTTTTGCCTGCCCTTAATGTTTCATGTAAATGTACCAGGGATTTCTTTCTGCCTCACATTAACCTTTACAACTTCATCACGGCACAGCCCACGTTTTCAATCCGAGTTTTAATGCAAAATATCTTTATTTGCTGAGGATGGAATTCAGTGAAGGTCACTGCAGACCTCCCATCATTTTTTAACCAGCTTAACCTGAACTATATTTCATATCTCCAGTAAGGGGCTAATAGACTTCATCTACAAACTACAGCTGAACCCCATCATGCCCTGCAAAGAGAAATAAATGAAGAGATTAACTGATTTCCTTACCATAGACAAATAATTGACCTCTTGCAGTGTTTCTACCTCGAATGTTTCCTGCAATGCACTCATAAGAGCCTTCATCTTCTTGCTGGATATCTGGGATCTCGAGAACTCCTTGGGTTTTGTTGACTTCAATTTTCTTTGGCAAGGAGCTTCCATCAGACCTCTTCCAGATAATACTAGGGACAGGACTGAATAATCACGTTGCATTAGAGAAAAAGAGAGAGCAGTTGTTATAGCAGAAGAAAAAGGTAACATGAAATCCTTCCACAGAACTCTAAAAAGCAGAAATCATATCTGTTTCTAAGCACACCATACAGAGGTTAATGACTGAGGTTCTATAACCTGTCCAGTTTATTTAGAGGCACCAGTTCAGAAGTGGGATGAGGCCCTCAGTTGATTCTCTGATTGCTTCGTAAGCCAGTTGGGATTTTCCCCACCCAAACACTTACTTAAGGCTCAAATCTTCTTCTAAACACTGTGACATTGAAGGAAGCACTTTGGAAATCCAAAGAGACAGCATAGGAGCACTGGATTGTCAACTGGTTTTCACAGCAAACAAATTCCCTGGGGCACTGGAGGTATTTTCACATCTCAAAATAGAAAGCATTGGAGAAGAATTCAAAGTACTTAAAAATACCACTAAATCTAGGTATAAAAAGAAGGAGAGCCAGTGTAGAGGAGGGCACACAGGCAGCTGAACAAAGGAGTGGAAAGCAGGAGACATTGAGGCTGAAAGGAGATAGAGACTAAAGAGAATATTTCTTGTTTCATGTTCTTGTAGCTTCCTATCACTTTAATTTAGATTTGGATCAATGTATTCCACGCAACAACAAACAAAAAGTAATAGTCAAGTGTGAAGGCAGCTAAAAATACTTCTTGGGTTCCTGGCAATAGCACAAACCACACAAGCCTCACTCTCCTGATCTATTATGTCACCAAAACACTTTGAAATATTAATAGCCTTGGATTTCACAGTTGCTTTCTGTTTCTGCAAACACAAGTAAGCTGCTTTTTCTAAGCAGAAGAGATGTTTGGAACAGCTTTGTACAGAGGCTTTGGCTAAATGCTGACTTCGTTCCCAGCAGAAGTAAGATCAGCAGCAAATCCTTGGTACTGAACTTGAAAATACAACTTGATGGAAATTAGAAGTGCACATTGCCCTTCTCTGCCAGTCCTCAAGGCCCCTAGCCTGCAGCACTGACTTACAAATATTTACTCCTTTTTAGCAGGGGCTGGAACAGCTCATGCCTTAAATTATTTAGATCTCTGGTTCAAATCTGTGTTTGCTGATCAAGGGAATCTGGTCACAAATACAGAATGGATGAATTACCTAACACAGGTAAATTTAGGCCAGATTTCTGCATGTTGTGGCTATTTAGCACCTGACTTGATGGAGTTAGATAATGGTTGGACCTGGCAATCTTAAAGGTCTTTTCCAATTGAAGTGATTCCATGATTCTATGATGTTCACCAGTTCATGGAATCATAGAATCATAAAATCATAGAGTCAGCCAGGTTGGGAGAGACCTCCAAGATGATCCAGTCCAATCTATCACCCAGCCCTGTCAAATCAACTAGACCGTGGCACTAAGTGCCTCAACCAGTCTCTTCTTGAAGATCTCCAGGGGCTGCAACACCACCACCTCCCTGGGCAGCACATTCCAATGGCAAATCACTCTGTCTGTTCACTCAAAGCCAGAAGAACCAGAATGTAGGAGAAGTGGAAGTGCTCAGCACAGACATGGATTGAACATCTGGGCAGGTGTTAACAGATTTACTTCAAAAATAAAATGAGGAGGGATTTCTTTTTGCTGTGAGGATGATGAGACACTGGCCTGGGTTGCTCAGAAATGTGACAGGAGCCCCATCCCTGAACCACTCCAGGCCAAGATGCCTGGGGCTCTGAGCAACCTGCTCTAGTCACAGATGTCCCTGCTGACTGCAAAGGGCTTTGGACTAGCTGACCTTTGAAGGTCCCTTCCAACTCAAAGCAGTCTATGATTTTATAAGTCAACACATAGATTCTGTACAGGACAATTTACAGCTTCACCATGAAGCTACAACATATTGCAGATGCAAACTCCCCTGATATTATTCTTTATTAAGAACTTTAAAGGGTTTCTCTTTTTTTCCCATGGGCTACCAACTCCTCCACCAATCTTACATGACATAATTCCTGCACAGTTTCTGTGTGAGGAAGACACTGAGTTGCTGGAGAGTGTCCAGAAAAAGGCAACAAAGTTCATGAAGGTTCTGGACAAAAAGTCTTTGTTGTTTAAGCCTGGAGAAAAAGGATGTTGAGAGGAGACTTTGTTGCTCTCTACAGCTATCTGAAAGGAGGCTGCAAGGTGGGGGCTTGGTATCTTCTCCCACCTGGCAAGTGATAGGACAAGAGGAAACGGCCTCAAGTTTGCATTTGGGTTGGATGTTAAGAAGCATTTCTTTACTGAAAGAGTGGCCAGACATTGAAATAAGTTTCCCAGGGAGTGGTGGAGTTACCATCCTTGCAGGTGTTCAAGAAGTGTGTAGATGTGGTGCTTCAGGACATGGTTTAATGGCCACGGTGGTGTTGGGTTGATGGTCAGTCTTGAGGGTCTTAGAGGTCTTTTTCATCCCAAATGATTCTGTGATTTTCAGTTATTTTAAGGATGTGCAGCTCTAGTGCAGCACAGCTCTGTCCCACCATTGCTGGGCTCTCACCAGGAAAACAGCCAGGGGTGTTTAGCAGTCCTGCTGTAGATGGATGCAAGCTGTTGATGGCACAAAGGAGAGCAGGGCTGGTTTATAAAGCACCATGTGTATTAAACAGGGAGTGAGAAGCTACCCTATAGCAGAAGTATGCAGTGCATTCACTGCCAGAAGCATTGAGCTACTTAAAGGCATCTCTTCTGGATTGTTTTCTTGTTTCAAAGAGATTAAAGGAAGCTAACAGCTTCCTCCTATGGGAGAAGTAAAACAACAATTAGATGCTTTCGTTCATGCCCTGCTATCTGAAAATCCTTCAGTGAAATATCTCCTAATCTCTCAGCCGTTTGTTTGCTCTTGGTGCTGACTGTTCATGAGCGCGGGAGGTCAGCACTGATGCCAAGGCCAGAGGCAGGGCTCTGTGGAAGCAGGCCCCTTCTGTCAGCTTGGCAAGTCAAGTTTACCAAGGTGTGAGCTGAAGACAGTGTCCTATTTTCTTCTCCCCACACCACTGTACTTCTAATGACATCTTTGGGGATGTTTCAAGGCAACTTTACCTCATTTTTGGCCAAACACAAGGATGGTTGACACTCCCTCCCTCTGGCGGTAACTGGAGCGGGATGGCATAAACCCCTCAGTGGTTGGTTCATCAGCTTCACTGCATTTAAACTCCTAATTGCAGTAAATAGTTAACAGCACTTTGTTCTCCTGCCAGGGGAGCCTTGCACCGAGTGACCTAGTTTGATCAGCAGAGGGAATTCATTTATCAGGACAGCAGCTCCACATCAGCCTGACTGTAGGTTAAACTGAGCTCAGCCATGTGCCATCAGCCCGGGGAAGGACCTTTGCTGTCACACAGTCACAGAATTTCAGAGGCTGGAAGGGACCTCCAAAGATCATCTAGTCCAACCCCCTGCCAGAGCAGCTGGAGAAGATTTGCATTTCTTCACTGAATTCGCTGATCATTGTCACAGGCTTTCCAACACCTTCAATCACTGCATTTTGCAGAAGGCAGGGGGTTTGGGGCTGCTTTCACCCCTTCTGATGCTTATATTTTTAGAACCAGCACTCCTTAACAGCAACTCTTCCTATAGGCTATATGAAACACCACAAAACAAACCTCTATCAAATTAAATGTAAAAATTTACTTTTATGAAGTTTCTTTTTTATAAGGAATTATTTATCTGACAAGTTGATGCTTTCACAAGTGAAACTGTCCTTTAGGCCTAGGTAAATACATACATATAGAGAGAGACCCTAGTTTATATAAAACCTAGTAAATACATATAAAGCCCAGGAAAAAATATATATAAAGCCTAAAAAATTACTTTTATGAAGTTGCTTTTTTATAAGGAATTGTTTATCTGGCAAGTTGATGCTTTCAGAAGTGAAACTGTCCTTTAGGCCTAGGCAAATATATAGAGAGCCTAGTTTACATAAAGCCTAGTAAGTCCATTTAAAGCCTAGGCAAATATATATAAAGCCTAAAAATTTACTTTTATGAAGCTTCTTCTTATAAGGAATTATTTATTTGACAAGTTGATGCTTTCAGAAGTGAAACTGTCCTTTAGGACTAGGTAAATATATGTGAAACCTAGTTTAATAAAGATAGTCCTGTGTGCTTTTATAGGACTGTGTTGGATAATCATAGTCCATCAAAGGTCAGTATCTAACATTGCTACTAATGCCTTCTGATGCAGGTTCTGGGTGGTCCTGCACCTGGGCTGGGTCTTTTCCACCGAGTCCCTAGCAGTAAAAAGGTTAAAATAGGGAACTGCTGGGGTCTAAAAACATTTCTGAATATATAAAGAAACAATGAGTACCCTTCTCAAATTTATGACCCCTCACAGACAAAGCCTTGCTTTCACCTGAGTAAAGAAGAAAATGGTGCATAAATATGAGAGTGTCTTTGTACATAAATCCAGAGTTTATTTGAAAACTTCAGAGCATCAAGGAGTATTAATGTAATTTATTTTCAGCCATCCAGGCACAGCTGAATCACAAAACCATAAGTTACTAACTGAGAAAGAAAAGGCACTGGGAAAATATTTTTGGGTTGGTGACAAGCCTTGTCACACTGAACATGAAATTAATTTGTCTGCAGCATTACAGCCAGCACCAAGATGAAGCTTCCACCTTTCTGCAGCAGAGACTCAGCAGCCAGATGATGCATTGCATCCCTGCCTCATCTTTCGTCCTATGCATCTGAGGGCACTTCACAATAAAAGTAAATCTACAGCTTTGGTAATGAAGCCCGTGGCTAGTTAAACAAATCAGACAAAGCCGAGGCTTGAAAGGTGCTATCATGTCCGCATCAACTGCTGACGCAAGGAGGATTTAGGATTCAAGGGGCATCATAATTAAAGCGCTCAGGCGCCTAACCATCCTGATGTATTACTTGGGAAACGGCGGCAAAGTTCTCTGAAACCTGCTGTTGTGCCTCACTCTCCTGTGCTCAAAAGCCACTCACCTTAACTGCTGTAAGAGAGGATCATTCAGAGCTGCTTGCTCACCCCTTAGAGAACAAATCTTAAGGCATTAGCTTTTCAAGAAGGAACACTGAAAGCAGCAAATTTCCCTCGTGGTGGCAGAAACCCTTCATATATACGAATAACATAATTAATCCCTTTACAGACTCCTACATAACCTCCTTGTAAATAAACTAGAATAGCTGACTAATGAAGACGTGAAGCCTACTGTTTTCCTGTAAATTGAGTAAAGATGGTTATTTGGGAGCCCCTTGTAGCCATGTGATTATCTCCTTATACTAACAGCCTCTAGAAAAACCCTTCCCTGAATGCATTTACTGGAATATTTCAGGGCTTCCTACGAAAAAAACAATATGATTATTCTGGGTTGAAAGAAATCCTGGGTTATATTATTCACATATGCTCTTTACAGCCTCAGCTGGCAGGGGCCCATCTGCAGGGTTTCCAAACAGATTATTTCCCTATCTTTGAGAAGAGAATGAAGAAGAATGTAAACCACAGACCCAATTTAATAAATGTGTGCACCAGACAGGGAAACTGCTTTGCTTATTTTCATTCTTATTTGTGCAACAGGAGGAAAAAAAAAAAAAAAAAAGGAAGGAAAAAAGAGAAAAAAAATGAAAAAAAAAAAAAACGGGAAAAAAAAAGAAAAAAGGAAGGAAATGAAAGAAAAAAAGGAAGAAAAAAGAAAAAAAGGAAGAAAAAAAGGAAGAAAAAATAAGGAAAAAAATTAAGAAAAAAAGGAAGAAGAAAAGGAATAAAAAAGAAAGAAGAAAAAGAGGGGAAAAGGATGAAGAAAAAGAAGAAAAAGGGAAAAAAAGAAAAAAAAAAAAAAAGAAGAAAAAGGGAAAAAGAAAAAAAAAAAAAGAAGAAAAAGGGAAGAAGAAGAAAAAGGGAAGAAGAAAAAGAGGAAAAAGGGAAGAAGAAAAAGAGGAAAAAAGGAAGAAAAAAGGAAGAAAAAAGGAAGAAGAAGAAAAAAGACAAAAAGGAAGAAGAAAAATAAAAAGGAAGAGAAAAAAAGAGAAAAAAGAAGAAAACAAAGAAAAAAGGAAGAAGAGGGAAAAAAGACAAAAAGGAAGAAGAAAAAAAGGAAGAAGAGGCAACAAGAAAAAAAAAGGGAGAAGAAAAAGGGAAGATGAAAAAAAGGAAGAAAGAAGAGGAAAAAGAGAAAGCAGCACAGTAATTCAGCTGAACATAACTCCTTCCACAGTGCTCAGTCCTCTCAAAGACCTGCTGAACAATAATTTAGATGTATGGCATGATTAATACAGCTTGATCCAAACCAGGACTTTTAATACTGGCATAGCATTAAACACTGTCAGCATAATGAATATTAGTGCAGAACACAAAGCCTCATCTCCTCTGTTCAACTGCCACAGGCTGCACTGTTTGCAATAGGCAGGCTACTAGTGCAGATTTCAGTTTTCCTGCTTTTAGGAATTAAGTAGTAAGGTGCAGAAGAAAAGAGTTTGGTCTGGGAGACCATTTATGAGAATCAGTTGTGGTATTTTCATCTAAAATGATGGAATCATGGAATGGTTTGGGTTGGAAGACACCTTAATCATCATCCAGTTCCAACCCCCTGCCATGGGCAGGGACACCTCCCTCTAGCCCAGGTTAGAATAGAATAGAATAGAATAGAATAGAATAGAATAGAATAGAATAGAATAGAATAGAATAGAACAGAACAGAATAGAATTAACCAGGCTGGAAAAGACCCTTGAGATCATCGAGTCCAACCTATCACCCAACACCATCTCATCAACTAAACCATGGCACCAAGTTCCTCAGCCAGGCTCTTTTTAAACACCTCCAGTGATGGCGACTCCACCACCTCCCTGGGCAGCACATTCCAATGGACAATCTCTCTTACTATGAAGAACTTCTTCCTAACATCCAGCCTAAACCTCCCCTGGTGCAGCTTGTCACTGTGTCCTCTTGTTCTGATGCTGGTTGCCTGGGAGATGAGACCAACCCCCACAGCCTCATCCAAACTGGCTATGAACACCTCCAGGGAGGGAGCATCCATGACATCCCTGAACAACCTATTCCAGTGTCTCAACACCCTCATTGTAATGAATTACTTCTTAATATCCAGTCTAAACTTAGCCTCTTCAAGCTTCAATCCATTCTCTCTCATCCTGTCACTATGAGCCCTTGTGAAAAATCCCCTCCCGGTTTTCTTGTAGCCCCTTTCAGGTAATGGAAGGCTGCTGTGAGGTCTCGCTGAAGCCTTCTTTTCTGCAGACTGAACAGCCCCAGCTCTCAACTTTGCAACAGAGCTATGTGGAATACACCTACCCCTGCCTGCCCCACAGCCTGGCCGAGGGAGGACTTCTTAGGTTGCTTTGAGGTCAGAAAAAAGCATCTTAAAACTCAGCCACAAGTCTGGCCTCTTGTCCTCGCATTCTAAATGTTGAACTGCATTCTGAGCAAAGTCCAATAGGTATGATTTGCTGTTCCGTGCAGCAAAGGGATGCTATTTCTCTAACTGCCGTGAGAAGTACTTTCATTTAGGACTTCTAGAGCCCAAAACCCCAGCAGGCTGCCTATAATCTGCCTTAGATGTGAAAGATTTCTGTTATTCATAGCGCAGGGGTAGTAGCAGCTGCCAGCATTGTCTGAGCCACTGGACTAACAGTATGAATATAGAAAATTATGGATAATGGGAAAGCAGTTTTGAAATCCAAGAGAGATAATCACCATTAGTGCTTGTGGCGGATCAGAGGTATAGCTCAACAAATGTTGGGCAGAATTGATTTTAACACAAACAGACAATAGCAGGGGCTAGAGTTTTAGTGGAATTTAAGCATCCAAAGGTGCAGATGGCCACGTTGCTGCATTTGTATGTGCCAGACTACAATGGGCAGCAGCTGGAGGTAGGAAACTTCAAGCTTTGAACAATACCACTAATCACCTGCATGCCTTTAGAAATCTGGCCTTATCTAATGAGTTAAGAGTATTTCACCTGCAATCTGTTTCTACCTGGCTTTATTCACGCACAAATGCCAGCTCTGAAATAAAGCTTTTTTCCCCCCACTTGATGTGTTAGTGAAAAGTGGCTCAAGGCTCTGCTTGGGGAGGAAAAGGAAGGAGCCTGAAAACAGTGCAGTTCTGTATGAGAACTGCATTTATCCAAAAGAACCTAGCCTAAAAAACTTTGCCCACAAACACACTCTGCTCACAAGCAGCATCTCTCACCCATGAGCTGGACTAGATGTACATTAGCAGCATGAAACAAAACTATGAGTGAAGAATGGGTTTCACAGAATCACAGAATTTCAGGGGCTGGAAGGGACCTCGAAAGATCATCCAGCCCAACCCCCCTGCCAGAGGAGGATCACCTGCACCAGATTACACAGGAATGCATCCAGGTGAGTTTTGAATATCTCCAGAGAGGGAGAGAGGGGTTTCTGCCCATGCATCACTGCCTGTGTATTTATGTATGCAGTATGACTCCACTTAAGTATGGCAACACTGGTGTCAACTTCAGTCTCACATATAAAGAAGACTGTGTAGACATGGTGCTTTGGGACACAGTTTAGTGGCCATGGTGGTGTTGGGTTGATGGCTAGACTCAATGATATTTGATGGCTAGACTCAATGATCTTGGAGGTCTTTTCCAACCCTAATGATTTCATCGTCTTAGAATCATTAAGGTTGGAAAAGACCTCTGAGTTCATCAAGTTCAACCTTCTAACCAACAGCTGCCTGACTACTAGTCCATATCCTGAAGGACCACATCTACTTGTTTTTTGAACTCCTCTAGGGATGGTGACTCCACCATCACCCTGGGCAGCCTTTTCCAAAGCCTGACCACTCTTGCAGTGAAGACATTCTTCATAATATCCAATTTAAACCACCTCTGGTTCAACTTGAGGCCATTTCCCCTTGTCCTGTTGTCACTTGCTCGGGAGAAAAGGCCAACATCAACCTCATTACAACCTCTCCAGAGAGATAAGGGAGGTGCCCAGGGAGGTGGTGGAAGCCTCATCCCTGGAGGTTTTTGCAGCCAGGCTGGATGTGGCTGTGAGCAACCTGCTGTAGTGTGAGGTGTCCCTGGCCATGGCAGGGGGTTGGAACTAGATGCTCTTTGGGGTCCCTTCCAACTCTGACAATTCTATGATTCTATGATAATAATAACAATAATAAAACATATATTAAAGCTGCATTAACCCTCTCAGCCATGCCAGTTCCTAAGCACAGAACAGGAAGTGTTATGCTCACTGAAGGATTTTATTATCAATAAGACCTTTCAATCCACCTTTTTTCCCCCTCCTGAAGCCTTTCTTCAAATGGCCAAACCCATGTGCCGAGTTACCATGACCCACCTTCACCCTTTCAGCAAGGCAGCCTAGCTTTGCATCTAACCTTTCATTTGTGAGATGCTTGTCTGCAGTCAGTGTGTTACTGTTAAACGCTTCCCGTGCAACAGATGGAAATATGAAATGACAACTTGAAATGTAAAGCCTGCACCGACTCACACACAATTAAGGAGGTATTTAAAGAGCAGCAGCTCAATAGGGTTTGGAAACGACAGAAAAAACCAGTCTGGCCCTTGTTTGGGGCTCAAACCAATTGCACACACCTTTGATTGTGACTCTGGAGGAATATTCTTCACCTTTAAATAAAAATTAGCCCTGAGATTAGTTTATATAACAATTTAATCTAAAATGGAAGGCCACTTCCTACCTTATTAACTTTTTGTTTGCCTTTTTTGTTGTTGTTGGGTTTATTTTTCCTTTCTCTTCCTAGCATAGGTTCCAGAGGAACATTTGATTAATTTGTGTTGTCTGTGAGTCAGGCTTTTAACCTCTGGGAGAGCTCTAAACAGTTTAAAAGCTTACAGCCTTAAAACGGATTGTCAAAAGAAACTTAAACTGAATAGAGGTCAACAATCTAAGGTTATTTTAGCCTTATCTAAGGTTATCTTAGCTTTTGCAGGGAACAGTGGATGCTCACTGGGAGGACTAGGTTTTGTTGGCTGGTTACGCTTAATCAGTTAACCGTCTGCTCTTTGAATGCAGAGCAGCCCTTGCTGGTTGGATACTCCAGGGCTTCCCAGAAAGCCAATCACATCCTGGGCTGCAGCACGAGAAGCAGAGCCAGCAGGTCGAGGGAGGTGATTCTCCCCCACTAGTCCACTCTGCTGAGACCCCACCTGGAGTACTGTGACCAGTTCTGAAACCTCTATTACAGAAAGGATCTGCAGGAGCTGGAAGGTGTCCAGAGAAGGACCATGAGGATGAGCAGAGGGCTGGAGCTGCTCTACTGTAAAGACAGACTGAGGGAGTTGGACCTGTTCAGTCTGGAGAAGAGAAGGCTCTGAGAATACCTAATTGTGGCCTTCCAGTATCTGAAGTGGGCTACAAGAAAGCTGGGGAGGGACTTCTGAGGGTGCCAGGGAGTGATAGGAGTAGGGGGAGTGGAGCAAAACTAGAACTGGGTAGATTCAGATTGGATGTTAGGAAGAAGTTCTTCCCCAGGAGGGTGGTGAGAGATTGGCACAGGTTGCCCAGGGAGGTGGTGGAAGCCTCATGCCTGGAGGTTTTTGCAGCCAGGCTAGATGTGGCTCTGCGCAACCTGGTGTAGTGTGAGGAGTCCCTGCCTATGGCAGGGGGTTTGGAACTGGCTGATCCTTGAGGTCCCTTCTAACCCTAACAGTTCCATGATTCTGTGATTCTGGAAGTGCATACAACACTGCAAGCAACCCAGGAAAAATATAGGCTACTGCAAGGCTAAGAGAGTTGGAGATTTCCAGGTGGAAGGGCTATGTTTGGGGCTTCCCAGGGCTCCCAAGCAGAGGACAAGAGGGTGTGAGAACCACACGATCTTAGCTTCGTTCTAGAGAGTCTATGTGCTCTTGAAGCTCAGCTTCAGTCTTGTTATGACACAGAAACAAGATGCAACTTGAAGCCAGGTCTCATCTCAGGGTTAATGCTACTTTCAAGATATTCTGGGGTGCATTAAGAAGAGTGTTGTTGGCAAGCTAAAGGAGGTTCTTTTGCCCCCTGCTCTGCCCTAGTGAGGCCACATCTGGTGAGCTGGGTCCAGTTCTGAGCTCCCCAATTCAAGAGAGACAGGGAACTGCTCCAGTGGATGATTAAGGCATTGAAGGATCTCTTTGATGAGGAAAAGCTGAGAGATCTGGTGCTGTTTAGCCTGGAGAAGAACAGATTGAGAAGGGGATCATCTCAATTCTCATCAGGAGCTAAAGGGTGGCTGCAAGTGGATGGGGCCACGCTCATTTCAGTGGTGCCCAGTGACAGGACAAGGGGCAATAGAATCCAGGAAGTTCTAACTGAACACGAGGAAAACACCAGGCAGCTACCCAGAGAGGTTTTGGAGTCTCTTTCTCTGGAAGGATTCCAAACCCACCTGGACATTGTGATCCTGGACAAGCTGCTGTGGGTGTCTCTGCTTTAGCAGTGGGGTTAGACTAAATGATCTCCAGAGGTCCCTTCCAACCCCCACCATGCTGGGATTCTGTAATACAGCTTTGCCTGGTTTTTCCCTGTCTTCCCCAACCTTCCTCCCCTCCTTCAAGCTGCAACCAAATGAACTTCACTCATGATACAATTTTCTTTCTCATTTGCTTAGGAGCACATTGCAGAGCAACAATCAAACCAAGGCAAGGTTAGAACAAGTCAGCTGCACAAGTTCACATTCTAGGCAAACAAAAAAAAGGCAAAACAAAGCGAAACAAAACAAAGCAAAACAAAGCAGGGCAAAGCAAAACAGAGTAAAGCAAAGCAAAACAAACAAACCCAAAGCAGACAAAACTAAACCAAGCAACCAAATAAACAAATCTACTGTGCAGATTAGAGAGAACCTCTGTTTCTCTGTTTCTCCCCCATTTGAATAGAAGAGCAGAAGTCTTACTTCCCAAGGGCAAAGCATTCCAGTTTGACGGAGGAGCCCTTCGCTGCGTAAGTTGTTTCTGGAAAGCGAACTTCAATCTTGGGCTCGTACTCCCCCATCACACCTGTTGAACATCAAAACAGCTAGCACTCCACTTGAGCCTCACACCTGTCTAGTACAGCAGAGTTCCAGTGTAAAAGAAAGGCTGGCATTAAGAATTGCAGAGCCTCACCTTCCATTCGTGGCAGGCAAAACGGGATGTCTATGGAGCAGGTTAAGCCTACTGGGAGGGAATTCAGCCTTAGGTGAGATGTCTGAGTTGTATGCATTTGAGAGCTGAAGGGCTTGGCTTTAAGCTCTGCAAGTGTGTTACATTTGTGCTTTAAAGTTTTAGAGATAATTTAGGGTTCAGATCTCTTGTTGAGCAAGGGGTTTGCACTGCTCACTTCACTGAGTGGTGACTTCTTGGAGTACTGAACGGACTGTGTCTGCTGTGTAGATGTGGCTTTAGATATAATTAAGGTTTTAGAGATCATTTAGGGTGCAGATCTCTTGTTGAGTAATGGTTTTAGCACTGGTCACTTCACTGAGTGGTGGCTTCTTGGAGCACTGAATGGATTGTGTCGATGTGGCTTTAGATATAATTATAGATTATAGATAGATATATATCTATCTATATATCAATATATATATCTATATATAGATATATATATATATAGATATAATTAAGGTTTTGGAGATCATTTAGGGTGCAGATCTCTTGTTGGGTAATGGTTTTAGCACTGGTCACTTTACTGAGTGGTGGCTTTGGAGTACTGAATGGACTGTGTCTGCTGTGTAGATGTGGTTTTAGAGATAATTTAGGGTTCAGATCTCTTGTTGAGCAATGGGTTTTGCACTGCTCACTTCACTGAGTGGTGACTTCTTGGTGGTGACTGAATAGATTCTGTCTGCTGTGTCGATGTGGTGCTGAGGGACAAGGTTTAGTGGTGACCTGGCAGTGCTGGGTTAATGGCTGGACTTGAATCTGAAAGGTTTCTTCCCATCAAAGTGATCCCACGATCCTGGGTGCAAGAAAGAATCATGGAACTCTGGGTCCAAAGTACTTGTAAACCACTGGAAGCATCTTTAAAGCCTCCAAGTGTGAGCTCCAGGCTTGAGAAAACCTGCTTTAATGAGATGTCATGGTTGCTTTTGAAAAGCTGGCTGAACATCTGATAAACTGCAGATCATTTCTTATCAGCTTGGGACAGATCCTACACTGAAATGTAACTGATTCTCACTTGATATTTAACAGGGATCTGGCTAATATTCCACACACAATTTCCACCGTTGCCTTAGAGGCTGCTCGTTTAGGACTCGATCCAGAGATGATAAAGAGGTTGAGAAAGCAAGTTTGAGGCAAAAAAATAACAGAGCGATGAGAAGGAAGAAAATATAGAAAAGATCTGAAGTGTTTACACTCTCACAGCCCCAAATTCTTAACTTCTGAGCTGTGCAACTGAGAGTTTGTTTTGGGTGATCCGATTAAATATGTCATAAAGCAGCCCAGCTCCACAGTGGAAATATCATTCTGTACTGGACAGCGGAGTTTTATTTATCCTAGGAGCATAACTCTGGAGTGACTTCTGTTACTGATTGCTGCCACTGCTTGGCAAACACTGCAGGTATATTGAAATTTAGGTGAGCAAACTTACAAAACAAACTCTGGGTAAAGGTGTCCCAGGTATATTTTTCTCGCTCTGAGCATTTAATTAGAAGTGTTGCCAGAAAGATATTTGTATATGTGGGGGTGAGCTTCTCACCTCGATGACTCAGGCTTGAAACAGCTCTCTGGATTTGATGTTTGAGCTCTACCTACATTATAAATTTAGAAAGCTCTGCCAGATTTAAGCCTCCACACAGGGATCCGTAAGATGAAAAAATATTACCATACCGTTTGACATTCTCGTGCCATTTTTCAATGCTATTGAGCACTGCTTGCTTTGCATGTCTTTAGCTCATTGCTCCATATCCTGACAGCTCACATCTCAGCCCAGCAGAAAATGTGGGGCCATGTCCCACTGCACACATTTTTACTGGGAGCCTTTAACCTCGGTGAGGCCGCTTCCAGTCACTGGAGGCGGAGCGGTTAGCATCGTGCTGCGTGCTTTCAGCCAAGCTCCCCCAGGTAACTTACCATCCCTGCGGAGGGTGAGGGGAGTTGGTGGGCCCCAGACAGTTTGCTCTGCTTTGGGGTTGGTGACCACGCAGGTGTAGTTGCCCACATCGGATGGCTCGACTTTGGCAATGTACAGGTTCCCTGTCTCCTGCGAGACAAAGCGGCGGCTGTCCTCCTGAACGTGTAAGGTGCGGTTGTTGAAGATCCACAGGTAGGACAAGCCTAGAGAACACCAGACACACACCACAGAATCATAGAATCAATAAGGTTGGAAAAGACCTCAGAGATCATCAACTCCAACCTATCGCCCAACACCTCATGACTAACTAAACCATCCAATCCCCCTTGAACACCTCCAGGGATGGTGACTCCACCACCCCCTGGGCAGCACATTCCAATGGCCAATTACTCTTTCTGGGAAGAACTTTCTCATCACCTCCAGCCCAAACCTCCCCTGGCACAGCTTGAGACTGTGTCCTCTTGTTTTGGGGCTGGTTGCCTGGGAGAAGAGACCAGTCCCCACCTGGCTACAATCTCCCTTCAGGGAGTTGTAGAGAGCAATAAGGTCTCCCCTGAGCCTCCTCTTCTCCAGGCTAAGGAACCCCAGTTCCCTCAGCCTCTCCTTGTAGGCCTTGTGCTCGAGACCTCTTCCCAGCCTCATTGCCCTTCTCTGGACACGTTCAAGTGTCTCAATGTCCTTCTTGAATTGAGGAGCCCAGAACTGGACTCAAGGTGTGGCCTAACCAGTGCTGAGTACAGGGGCACAATGACTTCCCTGCTCCTGCTGGCCACACTATTTCTGATACAGGCCAGGATGCCATTGACCTTCTTGGCCACCTGGGCACACTGCTGGCTCATGTTCAGTTGCTATCAAGAGGTACCCCCAGGTCCCTTTCTGCCTGGCTGTTCTCCAGCACTCTGACCCCAGCCTGTAGCACTGCATGGGGTTGTTTTGGCCAAAGTGCAACACCCGACACTTGAACTTGTGAAATGACATCATGTTGGACTCTGCCCATCTGTCCAGCCTGTCCATTATGCATCCTTTATGGTGTAACCCACTTCCTGACAGTGCTGAAGTGCAATATTGCCAGTTGAAAGAACGAGTCACTTAAAGGGCAAACCGCTGGGGAAGCACAAATTAGCAAAGGCAAGGTAAGCATTGCTTTAGTTTTAAACTCATTCTCAGCCACTTCAGAAGGTCGTAAAAGTTTCTGTCCCCTGCTGCCTTTCATTTCCCCGCTCAGGTTATTTTTAAGTAGGAATGGCAGTGTCACAAAGCTGTGAGAAAGCTGCTTTGGTAAATAACTTCTGTTCATAGTGCTCTGAACATCCAGAGAGCCAATTGCTGGTCACAGTGCTACAGCTCCTTTCTTCACTCTGAGCATGGAAAACAGAAACCAGCAACATAAATCTTGATCATCACATTCTTACAACCAAGGGGAGCTGAGCTGCATGCAAATGTTTTTGAGAGTACATAATGTCCTATTCTACTGCACATTTGACCCTTCTCTTCTTCCAGACTTGCATCTGTTCTGTGCTTGTCCTGTTCTAACTTCCTAACTCTCTTCTGCCTCTCTCTTTTATTTCCATTGACGGCTTCACAATGTATACCTGAAGGATGAACCTCTTGAGATTTAACAAGCCTGAGTGCAAGGTCCTGAACCTAGTCTGGGGCTACTCCCACTGTCAGTACAAGCTATGGGATGAATGAGTAGAGAGCAGCCCTGCAGAGAAGGACTTAGGGGTGCTGC
This sequence comes from Picus viridis, assembly GCA_033816785.1. NCBI lineage: Eukaryota > Metazoa > Chordata > Aves > Piciformes > Picidae > Picus > Picus viridis. The sequence goes on from CM066592.1 coordinate 2,904,406, forward strand.
TGAATGAAAATCTGGGCAAGAGCCAGCACCATGCACTCACAGCCCAGAGTCATTTGTGTCTAGGGATGATGCCCAGCAACAGGGGCAGCAGGTGGACAAGGGGATTCTGCCCTCTGCTCCCACCTGCAGTACAGGGGCCAGATCTGGACTCTTCAGCACAGGATAGACACAGACCCTTTGGAGCAGGGCCAGAGGAGGCTACAACAATGCGGGGGGGAGGCTGAGACACCTGTGTTATGAAGACAGGCTGAGAGTGTTGTGGTTGTCGAGCCTGGAGAAGAGAAGGCTCCAGGAAAACCTTCTTATGGTCTTCAGTACTTGAAGGGGCTGATCAGAAAGCTGAGGATAGACTTTTGAGAAGGGCTTTTTGTGATAGGGCAAGGAGTGATGGGTTTCAAATAAAAGAGGGATATTTAGACTAGGTGGAAGAAATTCATCTACTGTGAGAGTGGTGAGACACTGGCCCAGGTTGCCCAGAGAGGTGGTACAGCCCCCATCCCTGAAACCATTCCAGATCAGGTTGTTTAGGCCTTTCACTAACCTGCTTGTAGTAGCAGATGTCCCTGGTGACTGCAGGGGGGTTGGACTAGATGACCCTTAAAGGTTCCCTCCAGCTCATGATACTCTATGAATGCTTATTTATAATCCAATTTAAGACTAATTTATTCCACTAGCCCACCCTGGAACCACACACCTCCAAAACCAACTCATCATGCCAGAACCTTGCTCCTCTGAAGGCCTTTTAGACCAAGCCTTGTCACAGAGTCAGCAGCAGCACAGCAAGAGGGTTCAGTGTTTACAACCCAGCATGCTGCAGACACGAGTTCACCCACGGTGTCCCACCAGCCCCATGCTGTGGCTGCTCCACATCCCTGCCATCACCCAACAGCCAGAGCAGAGCTGAAATCCTGTCTTTAATAAGGCACTGTAAATCAGAACTTTCAAAATCTACCAGTTTAGCTTTCCTTAATTAAATGTATAATTCATAAGCTAACAGTGTTCTGCCAACAGCTTCATTTTTACACATTTCCCCCATCAACAAGCCCATCTGAAAAGGATTATTTATGTTTCTTTCCCCCTCCCCACCTCAGCTCCAACATGGAGACAGTATGGTAATAAGTCTGCAAACTCCAGTAGTTTTGTGGAGTTTTATGTTATCATCTTCTAACATTTTAGGACTCTCATTAGAAGTGATGCATCTCCAGGGAGCAATCAATGACACTTGCTGTACTTGGCTAAATCCTGCAATAAGCTCTGCTTTGCTGCAGTTTAATGACAGACTCTTTTTCTTTCCCCCTCCTGGCCTGCAGCAAAACTGGAAGGTGCAACAATTACAGAAATAATCATAGAATTGTTAGGGTTGGAAGGGACCTCAAGGATCAGCCAGTTCCAACCCCCCTGCCATGGCCAGGGACACCTCACACTACAGCAGGTTGCTCACAGCCACAGCCAGCCTGGCTGCAAAAACCTCCAGGCATGAGGCTTCCAGCACCTCCCTGGGCAACCTGTGCCAGGCTCTCACCACTATCATGGGCAAAAACTTCTTCCTAACATCCAATCTGAATCTACCCAGTTCTAGGTTTTTTCCATCCCCCCCCAGTCCTGTCACTCCCTGACACCTTCAAAAGTCCCTCCCCAGCTTTCTTGTAGCCCCCTTCAGATACTGGAAGGCCACAGTGAGGTCTCCTTGCAGCCTTCTCTTCTCCAGACTGAGTATCCCCAACTCCTTCAGTCTGTCCTCATGGGAGAGGAGCTGCAGCACTCTAATCATCCTCATGGTCCTTCTCTGGCCACCTTCCAGCACCTCCAGATCCTTCCTGTAATAATGTGATACAATACATGTGTGCACACATGCACCTGCATACACACAAGAGAAAAGCACTGTGTTTGCACATTGGCATGTCCATGTGTTTTGAGGTACTTGAATAAAGCAAATATTTACATAGGGGAAAAAGAAAACAACTCTGAAGATGGCTGGGTTTGTCCTTTTGGGAAGATCAGCCTATAGCTAGATGTAAGTGATGCAACCATGTCCTCGTGGAACACCTCTGCTATGAGGATAGGCTGAGGGAGGTTGTTCAGCCTAAAGAAGAGAAGACTCCATGGGGACCTTAGAGCTGCCTTCCAGTACCTGAAGGGATCCTACAGGAAGGCTGCAGAAGGATTTTTCATAAGGGTGTCTAGAGACAGGATAAGGGGGATTGGTTTTAAGCTGTGGGAGAGTAGTGTTAGAGTGCATCTTAGGAAGAAATTCTTCAGTAGGAGGGTGGTGAGACTCTGAAATAGGCTGCCTAGGGAGGCTGTGAATGCCTCCTCCCTGGGGGTGTTCAAGGCTGGGTTGGATGAGGCCTTGAGCAGCTGTGTCTAGTAGAGATACATCCCTCCCATGGCAGGAAGGTTTAAGTAGATGATCTCTATGGTCCCTTCCAACCTGGACCATTCCATGATTCTATGACCTGATGTGTCTTCCAGGGATTTATTACACAGAGCCAATGTAAGGCATAGAGTTTGATGACTGTAGCCTGGGTAGACAAACAAACCACAGTGCTTGGGGTGGGGAACACCTTGGTCTGAATTCATTATCTGATGTTCTCTAGCCTGCGAGTTAGGGACTGTAAATAAAACTCTGGGGATTTTTTTAGGGTAAATAATCTACACTCAGTTAAGCTTCATCTTGTAGACTTGAGATTCCTGTGGAAGAAATGCCTTGGGTCTGCAGTTTCCTCAGTTTTCATGAGAACCCCGAGGGCCTGTGCCCTGATATCCCTTTTTGTGATAGATGGGAACTTTGCTTTCCTCCTCACATAGAGCTACCCAAAGGCACTTAAGGGCTTATGTGCAACAAAACTGCTCCACATGGTTGAACCTGAGAGCTGATTTGCATGACAGTGTAGCTAATGAGAAACAGGAGGGAATTTCAAATGCAAGACAACAGGAAAAAGGAGTTTGGAGGTTCCCTTGATAAAGTGAAGTCCTGGGGCTGGCAGTTAGAGGGCTGGAAAAAAGCACCAATCCACTCTCACATGGCATCTCCATACCAAATAAACACCAAATGGAGTCCTTTAAAGCATCTTATGGCTTGCAATCAAAAAACCCCAGATTCCTGCTGCAGGGCCTGGGGATGCAGTTTAATTTAGTGTAGGATACAGTATGCAAATTCTAATAAAACTCTATTAAAACTAACTTTATGCAACACAGACATTCTTCATGAGGTCAGCCTCTGAATTAATTAAGCAGTAAAAGAAAGTCAGTCCTTGTCTGTCCTGATTTCAGCTCTCAGGGGGTTCCAGTTGACTTCATCTTCTGAAGTTTCTGTTACTCACTCTCTGTCTGTATTCCACCATTGCCTTAGGGCCTCCTGATGAATTTTCCCATTAACTGGGAGCATGTTCAGGCCCCTCCTTTGCATGTTTAAATCCTTTTTCCCCCCTCAGTAGAAGGGATATAAACACTCCTACTCATCTAACTCCAGGTTCAGCATCACCCATCTGCAGGCTATACTTGCCTAGAGCCTGCTTCAGCTCCACTACACTCTGTAGAACCCTTCATTTTAATTGACTTCAATGGGATTTGGATGAAATCCTAAGAGAAAGGAACCAAACTGGGGAAACCAAACTTCTTTGTTTTTTTCTTTCCCCTTCTTCTAAGGTAGAACACCCTTAGACAATATCTTCTCTTAGGAAGTTAGATGACATCAACAGGTGCAGTAGGTTAGGAAATCTAATGTTGTGTTATAGAATAGAATAGAATAGAATAGAATAGAATAGAATAGAATAGAATAGAATAGAATAGAATAGAATAGAATAGACCAGGTTGGAAGAGACCTTCAAGATCATCATGTCCAAGCCACCATCCAACACCATCTAATCAACTAAACCATGGCACCAAGTGCCTCATCCAGTCACCTCCTAAACACCACCAGTGATGGTGACTCCGCCACCTCCCCAGGCAGCACATTCCAATGGTCAATCTCTTTCTGGGAAGAACTTCTTCCTAACACCCAGGCCAATCACTCTCTCTATGAGGAATTTCTTCCTAACATCCAATCTAAACTTCCCCTGGTGCAGCTTGAGACTGTGTCCTCTCATTCTGGTGCTGGTTGCCTGGGAGAAGAGACCAGCCCCTGCCTGTCTACAACCTCCCTTCAGGTAGTTGTAGAGAGCAATAAGGTGTCCCCTGAGCCTCCTCTTCTCCAGGCCAAGCAACCCCAGCTCCCTCAGCCTCTCCTCATAGGGTTTGTGCTCCACACCCCTCCCCAGCTTCGATGCCCTTCTCTGGACACATTCCAACAACTAAACATCTTTCTTAAATTGAGGAGTCCAGAACTGGACACAGGACTCAAGGTGTTGCCTAACCAGTTCAGTGTACAGGGGCAGAATGACCTCCCTGCTCCTGCTGGCCACACTGTTCCTGACACAGGCCAGGATGCCATTGGCCTTCTTGGCCACCTGGACACACTGCTGGCTCACATTCAGCCTACTGTCAACCAGTACCCCCAGGTCCCTCTCTGTCTGGCCGCTCTCCAGCCACTCTGACCCCAGCCTGTAGCACTGCCTGGGGTTGCTGTGGCCAATGTGCAGCACCCAGCACTTGGATGTGTTCAATCTCATGCCCTTGGACTCTGCCCATCTGCCCAGCCTGTCAAAGTCCCTCTGCAGAGCCCTTCTACCCTCTAAAAGATCAACACCTGATATACAGATCAACACCTGATGTACAGATCAACACTTAGATATTCCCATTTTGGGTCGCTTAGAGTAAATCAGACGGGTAGCAAAGCTGTTGAACTAGCAAAACAAAGCAGCAAAAGGCCCAAGACATCACTTGTAGGGTTATGGCCAGCTGGGATGAGCCTGGCGAAGGTAGTAAAGGCATAGAAGGGAGATTGTAAAGACAGCAACCTGCTGCTGAAGTGCAGCTGAAATGAATCTGAAAATGGCTTCTGGCAGCTATTTTATGAAAGAACAAATATAAAGTGACAATTATTTTTTAGTTTTTATATATATATGTATTAAACTTTCCATTTAACTACAGGATTTCTGACACAAACAGGGGTTGAGAACAGATTTCAGCATACCCTTGAAAGCCTCAGAGTGGTTGAATTTCACAGGCTGCTATGAAAAGGCTTGAGCATTAAAGGTCTTGCACAAAGTTATCCACACCAAAGAGTTTTTGGGCTTTTTCCCCTCCATTTCTTTCTTTTTATTTTCCTTTGTGCATAGTCTTCTTTGGCTGTAACCTTCCCTCTGGAATAACCACTTTTCATGTGATGTTGGAGATGAATCAGCGTACCAGAAGCAAGGGAATAGAGATTTTTTTCCCTGTACCAGTTGAATTAGTCCCATTTTCCTATTGCTGTTTTCACTAGAGTTAATGGGATGGGTTAGAAAAATAAATGCCAGGTTACACTACCTAGTGGGGCATGAGGAGATTGGAGGCTGGGGAAGGGAGCCCTTCTGAGATGCTCATTGACCATTCTGAGCCATTCATTGTTCATTGAGCCATTCTGCCTGGCAAGGAGCAAATTGGAGCAATCTTGGGTGAGTCTTGACTCAGGGGTGCTTTAGATATAGACAAACAAGCAGAATTTGGTCCTGGATTTTGAGCCTTTTTTAGAATAGAATAGAATAGAATAGAATAGAATAGAATAGAATAGAATAGAATAGAATAGAATAGAATAGAATAGAATAGAATAGAATAGACCAGACCAGGTTGGAAGAGACCTTCAAGATCATCGTGTCCAACCTATCATCCAACACCATCTAATCAACTAAACCATGCAACCAAGCACCCTATCAAGTCTCCTCCTGAACACCTCCAATGATGGTGACTCCACCACCTCCCTGGGCAGCACATTCCAATGGGCAATCACTCTGTCTGTGTAGAACTTCCTCCTCAACTCCAGCCTAAACCACCCCTGGCACAGCCTGAGACTGTGTCCTCTTGTTCTGGTGCTGGTTGCCTGGGAGGAGAGACCAGCCCCTGCCTGTCTACAACCTCCCTTCAGGTCATTGTAGACAGCAATATGGTCTCCCCTGAGCCTCCTCTTCTCCAGGCTAAGCAACCCCAGCTCCCTCAGCCTCTCCTCATGGGGCTTGTGTTCCAAACCCCTCACCAACTTTGTTGCCCTTCTCTGGACACGCTCCAGCAAGTCAACATCCTTCCTGAACTTTGTATCCATAAAAATATTGCTTGCAGTAGAAGCTGAGCTTGTTCCCAAGACAAATTAAAGAAAAACTATGATCTATGCCTAGATTGCAAACAAAAAGAATATCTAACCTCATGAAGCTTTATAGCACAGAGAATCCCTCTCATATCTGGACCTACAAATAATGGTGCAGAGATACGGTGCCGAGGGACATGATTTAGCAGCAGCCTTGGTAGTTAGATAATGGTTGGGCCTGATCCTAAAGGTCTTTTCCAACCAAAATGATTCTATGACAATAAAGAATTCAGGATAAAAGTTTAAAGCTTTACTTGACAAAACTTTACTTAACAAGGCTGGTGAGAGGCCTTGAGCACAAGCCCTATGAGGAGAGACTGAGGGAGCTGGGGTTGTTTAGCCTGGAGAAGAGAAGGACCAGGGGTGACCTCATTGCCCTCTACAACTACCTGAAGGGTGGTTGTGGACAGGAGGGGGTTGGTCTCTTCTCCCAGGCAACCAGTACCAGAACAAGGGGACACAGTCTCAAGCTGTGCCAGGGGAGGTTTAGACTCGAGGTGAGGAGGAAGTTCTTCACTGAGCGAGTCATTCGTCATTGGAATGGGCTGCCCGGGGAGGTGGTGGAGTCGCCGTCCCTGGAGGTGTTCAAGAGGAGACTGGACATGGCACTTGGTGCCATGGTCTAGTTGTGAGGTCTGTTGGGACGGGTTGGACTTGATGATCCTTGGGGTCTCTTCCAACCTTGGTTATACTGTGATACTGTGATACTGTGATACTGTGAAAGCTAGTAGTAAAACATTGTTCATTTAATTTGTCCCCTTGATGTTTTGACTTTATCAGCTCTGTGCCAAGCTGTTTTCTAAGACAAGCTTTCTCACTACTTATCACCTTCAGGTAATTAATTTGGTTTGGGCTTTTTTTGTTTGTTTGTTTGTTTTTAATTCTAACTGTGGCATAATCCATATCACAGTACTGCTCCTTTTCACATGTGTAGATGAGTAGTCTCAGCCTGCATTAACCTATTTGAGCACTGAACGCTGGAAAATGGTATTGACACTCAAAATAAAGACCTCAAGGGTGTTACTGTGTCTGTGAGAAGATGCCTGGGAGAGCACAAAACTGCCTTTACTTCAAAGAGGCTACACATCAGTGGAAAGGTTGTTAATGTCAACTTTATTATGCATATGCCAGAGCATAAACTGCTTGTCTTAGTAGCTCTGGGGTGTGCTTGGGTTGGTTTGGGTGTTTGGGTTTTAATTTTTATCCAAGGCAGGTGACTACTTGGTGTCAGTCTCCTTGATGTCAATCTCCTTTCTCATCCCAGAACCCCCCCCCCCCAAATTAGGGAATTCCATCACACCTTCCAGCCAAGCACTGCCTAGTGGGCAAGTCCTGAGCTTGGCCAAGCAGGAGAACTTTGGCTATGCCTGTCAGTCCTGAGCTCTTTCTTTCAGAGCACAGCTGAGAGGGAAGAAGAGCAGCTGATAATCACTGCTGATATACTGGTCTAGGGAATAGAATATTGCAGTGCTTCCCTCAGCCCAAGCAAATTCAAATCAGTATTTCTCGTTCTGCAAGAGAACAGCTACAGGCTGGTCTCAGGGAAGAGACTTCCCCCTCCTGCCAGAGATGGCAGGAAAGAATTAAAGATTCATAGGAGCCTTGAGAAATAGGAGCAGAGAGAGAAAGGGATGTTAAACCCAGGACTAAGACACTCAGCTTTACAGAGGAGGACACACTTCAAACCTTCACTTTAAGATTGTGCATTTTGTCAAGCAGACTATTTTACATGAAATGTAGAAACAACCTGAGGCAGCAGAAGCCAAAGACCCTTTTGCATGAAAGGCAGCACTTCTAGTCTCAGCCCATCTTTTCCACATGCAGTTTCCTCTGCCCTGCTTTCCACTGCACAACTCTCTCTCCACCCTTCTGCTGAGGATTTAGGATACTGCTGCAGTAAGCAGGTCCACAGGACTCCTAATTCCTTCAGAGTGCTTTGTTTCTGCGATATAGCCTTGGTGTACTAATGCCAGCATAGAGAATGTCTACAGACTCAGCATCCCAGCTTCAAACCCTGGCAGCTCCTGTGCACAAGGAGATGCAACAGCACAAGTGATCCTGCTGCTCCTAACAAGATTAGCAACTTCCTTAAAGCTCTGCAGGGAGCCAGCTTGAAGGAGTCTGGCTTTATATCAGGCTTTGCTTCTGAAAAATTAAATGAGCAACAGCCTACCCCTGAGTCTTGAGACATGTATTACTATTTAGGCAGTAACATCATCGTGGTCAGGTCAAGTTCATATGTAACCAGAGAAACAGAGCCTCCCTACATGGCTCCCTTTACCTTGGAGCTCGTTATAAAGCATCATTTTGTGATAATAAAATAATCGTGCATGTTGAGTGGGGAGGGGAAAGTACCCCCAACAAACAGCTGACCTAAAGAACTGAAGCTTGAGAAAGCACACAGCTCAGAGAGAGTAGAGCTTACTTTCTCACCCCTGCATCCCTCAGCCTCACTAACAAGCAGAGGAAAGTCGCAGGCTGAAGTGTGTTAATGAGCCTCATAAATAACAGCAGCAGAGGCTGGTGTACAAATAGACAAGGAGGGGCTGGGTGAGGAAATAGAGTTTGGGTCGGGTCAGGTAACCTGGGGTAGGTTTGCTCCTGCTTTCAAAAGCTAATTGCAGGCTGTGGTTTGTTGGTCATTAGTTGTAGCAAATTGTTAATGTCTTGCTTGATTGAAAAATATGAGAGACGCTTTTAAGAGGTGGGCTCTTCCCTTTCATTGTTGTGTTTGATCGTCGCTAAAAGCCCTCTTTGTTCGTTGCAACATCGTGTGGGTTTTTGTCTGTGGTTATTTTTATCAGTGGAGCTCTAACGAGAGTCTGCCAGGACTTTGTTCTGTTGGAGCTGGTTTAAGGTTTAAAGCTGATGTGAAAGCCGTTGGAGCAACACTTCTGAACTTTTTCTTGGGTTTTGTCACGTTGCCTGATGTATTTACCATTCCCTATTCGAGTGAAAAAGTTGTTTCTCTTGTATAAACAAAAAAAAAGGGTTAGAGGTGCAGTCCCAGTTAAGTGTGTGTGGAAAAATATAAAGGAGCAGCACAGGGTTCTTTTTGTCTACTATATAAAGAAACACTCTTTAAGGTTTAAATATTTCACTGGACCAGGCTACCCAGAGAAGCTGTGGAGTGTCCTGAGATTCCAGACCTTCCTGGACATTGTGATCCTGGGTAACCTGCTCTGTGCGACCCTGCTTTAGCTGGGGGTTTGGACTGGGTGATTCTTAGAGGTCTCTTCCAAGCTTTGCTGTTCTGTGAAGTGTTTGGGGATGTGGAGAATATTTAAAGCATATAGGGAACAGCTGAGTGGGCTAATGATAACTGCAGAGATTGCTTTCCTGTGAACCTAGCAGAAAGTTGAACTTCAGGCTGTTTGTGATACAGACTTAGGTAAGCCCTGCAATGTGTTGGTCTCCAAAGTGTGAATTAGAAAGAAGTGAAACATTTCTCTAGACACCCTTCTGAGATACCATAGAATGTAGGAATATTTTTGAGCTAGTTAACCTATTCCTACTTGATATTGTATGGGAAGAAACCTCAATTAATAAATATTCATTTGTTTTCTTAAGTCCTTGCTCTTCTGTCTCCTCTCTCTTGGTAGAGGCTTTCTAGGTTAGCAAGAAGGCAGAAGGCTTTACCTATCCCAAAATAACTATGTTGATGATGATTGCTTTGAATGACTGCTGTACAGATGTCTTGCCTTTTCCTTCAAGGCAATGGAAAACAAGCCAATAAGCAACAGAACCATGTTCCTTTTCCCTCTCTGTGATAGGGCCAGGTCTGAAGTGACTCATCCCTGGGAAGCAAGCAGCTGGTTTATAGGGAGAAGTATCTGGATCCGTCTGGCTCCCTTGGGTGTCTTTTCCATGACATAGATAATCTCTTTCCAAGAGCATGGTTAGTCTTTTCCACCCAAAGAGTTCTCTAAGTGTTCCTACTAGCAAAAAGTCTGCTTTGGTTATGGGCTGTATCTGCTAAGTTGGATAGGAGAACCTAAGAGCTGTTATATTTCCTTATGGCTAGGACAAGTCATACAGCTTGTATTGCCTTGAAGTCAATATTATAGGCCTGGTAACTCTCTCCCCAGTGGTTTATCTTCCAAATTCCTTGATATCCAATTCCTATCCCATTGAAAGCACAGAACACTTGTTATGGAAGCTCTATGAAATGCAAGTAATCCTTTCTCCTGTTGGTGCTGCGACTCACAGGCAGAAGTTTCAATTAAAAAGAACTAAAACTACAATTTTTTTTTTTTTTTTTTTTTTTTTTTTGCAATACAAACAACTTCCTAAGCATCCTGAGTTGGTCCACATCTTATCATAGCTCAGCCTGTGCACTCCATCCCCATGGCATGTAATTTTGGATCATAAGTACAGGGCGTGTGGATGACAAAAGAAGCTGTCTTCTGGTCTCTCGAGGCTTGTTATTTCAGATCATGTATTTTTCAGGCCTCTTGGTCAACAGCTCACACCTCCAGCTCAAGAAACACTGTGGCAAAGGCTTTGCTCATGGCTACTGTTTTGTCAGTTCAATTAATCCGGGGTGAGCTCACTGCTTAACTATTTATTTCCTCTGAATGCTTTCTTCTGCTCACTCCTATTTGTCAAATCCTGATTTTTAACCTTACAGCAAGAGGGAAATATATAGCTTAGTGACTCCAGGATGGATGTGCTGTCTTTCTGTCTGCCCCACTGATACATTTCAGGAGCTCTTTCCAGCATTTCCTGCCCTTAAGGATCAGGTTTTACTTCATCTCCTTGATTACATACTGCTTTCATATGGCGGTAAACACAAAGTGAACTGACATTTCCTCTCCATTCCAGACTTGAGGGCTTTAAATTGATTGATGGGTTTCTCTACATCTCTGATATACTGCATCCTCTTTACAGATCACTATTTACCTCCTCATGGGAATCTGTTTTATAGCTCTGTTCCTTTAAGAAGGATTGAGGAAGCATTGCTGAGAGCAGGGCATGTTCATGTAAGCGTGTGGACATAAGTCATCCAAGATTTGGCTTAGTGAGTCATGAGGTGTTGGGTGACAGGTTGGACTTATCTCTCAGGTCTTTTCCAACCTTATTGATTCTATGATTCTATGAAGATCTGATGATCCTCTCAGTCCAGAACAGGACAATTTGGTTATTATGCTACTGATATTTCCTCTTTATTAATATAATTTGCATTTCCAAGATAAAGTTTCCAATGACTTTCAGCTAATTACATTAGGAAGCCATAGATCTTCAGATTCCAAAGGCTCTGAAGCAGTTTTAACCAGGATTCTAGCATCCTTGAAGACTTGTGAATGTTTATGGCTCAGAACTTGCAGAAGTTAATATTGGAGGGGAAAAAAAACATAAATCTGAAAAGAAGAATTCCTCAAGAACTTCTCACTTCCAGTAGGTACAAAAAGTGTTAATAACAAATTATGACAGCAGTGTGCATACATGCTGTATGTATAGCATGAATGATGCTGTAAATGCTGATGTGGGAGGTAGCAACACCCCTATAAAAGGGGGGAAAGGAAAATTGTTCCCCATGCTTGAATAAAAAGTCTGAGACATCATGCTCAGTGCACTACTGGTTCCTTGCATGTTCCCTGGATTTGACCTCATGCAGAAAGGAGACATCAAACCCAGCCTAATGGTTAAGGAGCAGTAGATACAAGTGACCCTCGAATCAATCCCCCAAAATCCCTCCTTTTCATTCTCTACCTGAAGCACTGGAAGTTGTCTGTCAGTGTGGTCTAATCAGACTCTGATCAGAGAGTTTAGTTCTCCAGAAGTCCCTTCCAATCTAAACTTTTCTATGACTTTTATGATTATCAGTAAGGGGAGAATGAGATATTCAAGAACAGAAGACAAATTTTCATGACTGATGTGTGAAATGCAGGATCCAAATTATGGCATTGAAGTAGCAAGCACTGAATTAATGAATATTCCAGTTAAAACTGAAGTGGTTTTGATGTAGAGTTTCTCATGGTGCTCTTTTTCCATTTCATAAGGGCAAAGGAGCTAAGCATTTATGTCATGTGGCAGGATGACATGTTCTAGTCCCTCAAGTAGCCAAAGAATAATGAAAGGCCTCCCAAATCTCCTTATTGTGGCCTTCCAGTATGTCAAAGGAGCCTACAGGAAAGCTGATGAGGGACTTTTAGGGTGGCAGGTAGTGACAGGACTGGGGGGGGAATGGATCCAAGCTGGAGGAGGGGAGATTTAGATTAGAAGTCAGGAAGAAATTCTTCACCATGAGCATGGAGAGAGACTGGCACAGGTTGCCCAGGGAAGTGGTGGAAGCCTCTTCCCTGGAGGTTTTTGCAGCCAGGCTGATGTGGCTCTGAGCAACCTGATCTAGTATGAGGTGTCTCTGACCATGGCAGGGGGCTTTGAACTGGATCATCCTTGAGGTCCCTTCCAACCCTGACAGTTCTGTTTTAATTGACTCCAAGAAACCTGAGCACTGCTTTTTCAAGGGGAGGAAGAGGGAATCCTGGGGTGGTTTAGGGATGTGTCAATGTGGTGATTTTTATGGCTATTCCTTTTTTATCTTATTTCACCAAATGTACCACCACACTCAATCTTTCCTGCTCTCAGTTCACTGAGGCGTGGAAGTGCTAACGGTCTTGTTCTCTTCAAAGAATTCAATTACAAGGTGACACACGTAGATGTACTTTAAAATATGATTCTTCACATTGTGATCCACTAAGAAGACGACTTACTCCTTTTCCTCAGAGCACTCTGGGAAATGATGGCTTGAAATACGTCCAAAAATCAGTTTTTAGTATCATAAATATCAGCTTTCCTTAAAACTCCTTATGCCACCACGTTGCTAACTGCTTGCCTTAAGCTTATTTTATTTACCTTGCTGCAGGTTCTTGTTTCAAACAATTGTTCCATTTTTCATCAGCTGAACAGCTACCTGATCCAGAGCTCAATAGAGAAACAATTCTCCTTGGTCGAAGCAATAATGATTACCACCTCTACAGGCTCAGCTATTTATGTCAATACATCAATTTTCTCCCCCTCAGCTGAACTTTACACAGTTAATTTTTCTTTCCTCCTCTTCATCTCCTGTATATTGGCCTCCTATGAAGACATTGTCTACTCAGAGGTGACTGAATTGAATTAGGCAGCTGTAGCACCTCCTCGTGCTGTCATAGCCACAATAGATGGTGCCTGTCGATACACTGAGAAAGTGTTTGAAACTCTGATGCTCCTTTAATTGCCTGCTGGCTAGACCTCGGCCTTGCAGTCTGGCTAGTCTGAAAGGGCCAAAAACGGGGGAAAAAAAGAAGAAAGAAGGCTGAAAAAGGGAGAATGTGTTTAGTTTCATTCCATCCTGTAATATTAATTGGAAATAACAACAGTGGATGGTTGCAGTACGGCTAACTAGAGTTTGGAGTCGTACTTAAAAGTTGCTTCCTGGTTCAGTCTTTAAGTGTGGAATTCTTTATTAACTTGTTTGGAAATTCACTCTGAGAACATCTACCAGCTTTGTTGCTGCTGTTGTTGTTGTTTTTCTTTCTTGCGGGTTAAGTATCTTCTGAGAAGGAAGAAGGTATTTGTATGAAAAAGTGGCCCCTGAGACAGCTGTCAAGACAGTAGATGAGCATTTGCTTGGGTTGGCTGGCCCGAGGCTGTGTGTTCAGCACTGGGACCAGTGCTGTGAAAACATCTGTGTTGACAACATGGACAGTGAGACTGAGGCACCCTCGGCAAGTTTGTGGATTATGTTGTGCTCTAGAGTCTGGTTTACACACTGAGGGGAACAGATGCCATCCAGAGGCTTGGGTAGGCTTAGGAGGTGGGCCAAAACCCATCTCAACAATGCCAAGTACACCTCTCTGGGCAAAGAGTGGCTGGAGAGCAGTCTGGAGGAGAAGCACTTGGGGGTCATTTCATGCCAAACTCCCCATGAACCAGCAATGGTCTCTGGCAGCTGTGTGCTGGGCTGCAGGAACAGCAGGGAACGTAGTAGGACAAGGGAGGGGATTCTGCTCTGCTCTGGTGAGACCCCACCTAGAGTACTGTGTCCAGTTTGGAGTTCCCAGCATGACCCAACACCATCTAATCAACTAAACCATGGCAACAAGTGCCTCAGACAATCCCCTCTTAAACATCTCCAGGGATGGTGACTCCACCACCTCCCTGGGCAGCACATTCCAATGGCCAGTCTGTCTTTCTGGGAAGATTTCTTCCTAACATCCAGCCTAAACCTCCCCTGGTGCAGCTTGAGACTGTGTCCTCTTGTTCTGCCACAGGTTGTCTGGGAGAAGAGACCAACCCTCATGTGGCTACCACTTCCCTTCAGGTAGTTGTAGATGTCAACAAGGTCTCCTCTGAGCTTCCTCTTCTCCAGCTCCCTCAGCCTCTCCTCACAGGGCTGTGCTCCAAACCCCTCCCCAGCGTTGTTGCCCTTCTCTGGACACTTTCCAGCATCTCAACATCTTTCCTAAACTGAGAGGCCCAGAACTAGACACAGTCCTCTGGCCCATGACAGGTTCAAGTATGCTATGTCTGTCAGAAGTTACTTATTTAACCCATTTTTAAATAGCTCCAGGGGTAGACACTTTCTTTAGAGTGTCCATTCAGGTGCTTCACTAACATCTGCATCACTTGGCATCTTTTAGATCCCTCATTTCCCCTCCCCTCCCCCCAAATTTAGTAAGCCTGACCGAAAGAGTTCTCTTTTTTTTCCCCTATCTGATGTTGATCTTGATAGATAAGTGGACAGAAGGAGTTTATTCAGTGCCTCTGTCTGTAACACAGAATCATTGCATATTAGCAGAACCCCAAAACACCACAAACCCAAACATCTGAAAGAGCAAAACAAAGAAAAACTAAGTGAAAAATAGCTCATTAGGGGAGGCAGTCTTACTTCTGTTGTCATCTTTATTGGACCCTTTCTCCAGGCAGGCAGCATCTCCTGTGATGCATTATGACACCTCATTCAGATGGGATTCAATAATGGGTTATAAAATTGCCTGCCTGTGTTATGTAGCCCAGGGTGATAGAGAGGGAAGAGGTGGACCAGCAGAAGTCATGATTCTTTTTCTTTTGCTGGAAACAGTCCCTTTGCCCGAAAGATTTGTGCAGCCCTTTCCTCCCCTGTGAGGCTGGCTGTGTTTTCAGTGATTAATTGCAATCTAAAATGTGTTAGCTATGCATCAAAAATAAGCTGCAGATGAATATAAATGCACTTATTCTACTTTGCTCTTGTGATCCTGAAAGTCTGACCGCTTCTCCAAACCCCTTCTCCATGGCCCAAGCTGGCATGCACGCCAGCAGAGCCCGGCTGGTCTTCTCCCAGTCACTCTTCACAGAATCCCAGAGTGCTGAGGGTTGGAGGGACCTCTGGAAATCACCCAGTCCACCCCCTCTGCTAAAGCAGAGTTACTCACAGCAGATTGCCCAGGATCACAATGTCCAGGTGAGTTTGGAATCTCTCTACACAAGGAGACTCCACAACCTCTCTAGGCAGCCTGCTCCAGGGCTCCAGCACACTCACACCAGAGAATTTTCTCCTCACATTCAGGTGGAACATCCTGGGTTCCAGTTTGTGCCTGCTGCCTCTTGTCCTGTTGCTGGGCACCACTGAGAAGTGTCTGTCCCCACGTTTTTGCCTTGCACCCTGTAACTATTGATCAGCACTGAGAAGATCCCCTCTCAGCCTTCTCTTCTCCAGGCTATACACCCCTGCTCATTCAAGAGCTGTTCTGATCCCCTCAACTCCTTTGTAGCCTGCACTCGACTCTCTCCAGTAGTTCCCTGCCTCTTTTCAACTGGGAAACCCCCTGAATTGGATCCAGTATGGATCCAGATATGGCCTCACTAGGACCGAAGGGGAGGACGACCTCCCTCAAACCTCACCTCACCTAGCTTTATAACATACCATGACATAACCTAGTAAAGCAGAAATGTTCCTTGTCAAGAAGAACATCAAACAGGATTGCTAAGATCAGGTGTTTGGCACACATTTAGGCTGCTAATATGCACTGAGGAATAGTGCAGTTATTTAACAGATGGTGCATTTGCTAACTTCAGTGTTTCTGCAGAGATCTATAAATAAATTATCACCTAGTTCCTTCCATCCTTTGTCTGCATTTATCTCACTTCATGAACAACGAGTTCCCTCACACTGCACTGCTCTTTCAGCTGTGAGTTTTAACACAAAACAACCCAACCCACCCCAACTTTTCATTTCAGTTTCTTTTTTCTTTCCTAAGCACTGTGCCTGTTGGCACAAGTACCAGGGGTACAGCACAATTAATCAGCTGGATGTGATAATGAGGTCATGGAGGCTAAGCAAAATGCTCTGCTGAACAAATGGCTCTTCGTGGTAAAGAGAGGGAATGTCTGGACTCAGCTGCCTGTGGCAAGAAGTCACCAGCTTTGGCTGGGAACGTTTGCAGAGGTAGGCAAGAAAAGGATGCGCTCAGAACAAGCCAAACACACGGCCCTCTGTGGAAGCTGACTTAGACAATGACAGGGCTTCATCTGATGGAAGTGGGAACTCTGGGGGTGTAGGAGGCTTTCAGCTCATTACCAGGTATGAGGAGAGGTCTGGGGTGGAGGAATGAACCAGAGCTTCAATTTTTGAGCTGGAGTAAGTCTGTAGTACTCCAGTAGGGCCAAGGAAGTTATGACAGCAAAGGCTATTGCCTGCTTCAGTGACAGTCTTCAACTAAAATACACAATACAGAATTAACCAGGATGGAAGAGACCTTTGAAATCATCAAGTCCAACCTATCACCCAACACCATCTAATCAACTAAACCATGGCACCAAGTGCCTCACCCAGTCTCTTCCTAAACACCTCCAGTGATGGTGACTCCACCACCTCCCTGGGCAGCACATTCCAAAGGCCAATCTCTCTTGCTGGGAAGAATTTCTTCCTAACCTCCAACCTAAACCTCTCTTGGTGCAGCTTGAGACTGTGTTCTCTAAAAAATGAAGCCAGAAGATGAGAAGAAGAGTGGTTTTGGATGAGGATGAGCATGGCTTTACTAAGTAGAGGGCTGATATAGGAAGGAGGCAAGCAAAACCACAATGCTGGGTGAGTTGTCTACCTGAAGTGATGATCTATGGAGTGAGAAAGGAACTGTAACTGATGAACCCAAATATTTCCTGCTGCAGTACTTATGTTAATTAATAGGTTCAACCACACAGTGATTATTTCTTTAGTGCTTTAAAGCTCAGCACTGACATAATTGCCAATTGTCACAAATCTCTCTTCTGGTTTTCCCCACCACCACTATTTCCCACACGCCTGGGCTGGGTTTTCAGCATCAAACTGCCTCCTGAGGGTTGGAGTGTAGGTTTAGCTTGCACAGCATGATGTGTGAAGACAGGATCAGTTTGCCTGGGATTAGGGAACTGCTTCTTAATGATGGTAGGAACAAACCAAAACCCTAATCACATGTAGCTGTTCATTAATTTCAACCTCTCAGTTACAGAATCATAGAATAGTAGGGGTTGGAATGGACCTCTGGACATTAGAGTCCAACACCAAAAGAGGATCTACCTAGGGCAGGACAGAAATGAGTCCAGACAGGTTTGGAAAATCTCTAGAGCAGGAGACTCCACAACCTCTCTGGGCAGCCTCCTCCAGTGGTCTGTGACCCTCACATCAAAGAAGCTTTTCCTGCTGTTGAGATGGAAGTTCCTGCACTCTGTTTGTGTCTGTTTCCACTCATCCTATCACACATCAGTCCTGAAAAGAGCCTGGCTCCTTCTTGACACCCACCCTTCAAGTATTTATAAGCATTAATTATATCCCCTCTCAGGCTGCTCTCTTCCAGACTAACCAGCCCCAGGTCTCTCAGCCTTTCCTTATGAGACAAATGTTTCAGCCTCTTAGCCCTCCTTGTAGCCCTCTCCTAGACTCTTCCTAGTATTTCTCTATCTCTCTTGAACTGGGAAGCCCAGAACTGGACACAATACTCCAGATGTGGTCTCACTAGGGCAGAGTGGAGAGAGAGGACAACCTCCCCTGACCTGGTGGACACTCTGCTTAGTGCACCCCAGGATACTACTGATTTTCTTGGCCCTGAGGGCATGTTGTTGGCTCATGGTGAACTTGTCCACCAGCCCTCCCAGGTCCTCTTTCATGGAGCTGCTTTCTAGCAGGTCAGCTCCTATTCTGTGGAGGCTGCAGGGTTAATAGAGTGGAATGGAATGGAATGGAATGGAATGGAATGGAATGGAATGGAATGGAATGGAATGGAATGGAATGGAATGGAATGGAATGGAATGGAATGGAATGGAATGGAATGGAATAAACCAGGTTGGAAGAGATCTTCAAGATCATTGCTTCCAACCCATAATCCAACACCACCTAATCAACTAAACCATGTTTAGAACAACATACTCTTAGAATCATTTTGATTGGAGAAGTCCTTTAAGGTCACCAAGCCCAACTGTGATTGAAATCACATTTGGAATTCCTTGAGCTGCTCAGGGCTAGCTGCAGCCCTTCCCAAACAGTTCACTGTAAGGATGAGCGCCGGACAATTCTGCACTACCAAAGAGCAGACAAGGAATCTGGGGTGCTCTAATGGATGAAATTGTTACAGATAATTAGAGAAAGTCCAATTTATCACCTTGTGCAATTGCTAGCAGTTCATCTGAATTAATGCAATTTCATGCTTGCTTGGACTTCTGATTTTTATTATTCAATTACTTTTTTTTTTTCCCCCACCCATGTTTTGTCATTAACACAATGCCAACTATGATCTCTGTAATTACTTGCTATTGAGATGTGCAATGAATAGCAAGGTGTTAGTAGTAAGACCTTTTTCCAACTTAGTCATCCTCCCAAGGATAAATCAATAACAGGCTGCCCAGGGAGGTGGTGCCAGCCTCATCCCTGGAGGTTTTTGCAGCCAGGCTGGATGTGGCTGTGAGCAACCTGCTGTAGTGTGAGGTGTCCCTGCCCATGGCAGGGGGTTGGAACCGAATGATCCTTGAGGTCTGAATCCACCCATTTCTAGGTTTTTTTCATTCCCCCTAGTCCTATCATTGCCTGACACCTTTTAGATATAGACCTGACACCTTTTAGATGCATCACAGTATCACAGTATCACCAAGGTTGGAAGAGACCTCAAAGATCATCGAGTCCAACCTGTCACCACAGACCTCATGACTAGACCATGGCACCAAGTGCCACGTCCAATCCCCACTTGAACACCTCCAGGGACGGTGACTCCACCACCTCCCTGGGCAGCACATCCCAATGATGAATGACTCTCTCCCTGAAGAACTTCCTCCTCACCTCCAGCCTAAACTTCCCCTGGCACAGCTTGAGACTGTGTCCCCTTGTTCTGGTGCTGGTTGCTAGAGAGAAGAGGCCAACCCCTTCCTGGCTACAACCTCCCTTCAGGTAGTTGTAGAGAGCAATGAGGTCTCCCCTCAGCCTCCTCTTCTCCAGGCTAAGCAACCCCAGCTCCCTCAGCCTTTCCTCACAGGGCTTGTGCTCAAGGCCTCTCCCCAGCCTTGTTGCCCTTCTCTGGACACGTTCAAGTGTCTCGATGTCCTTCCTAAACTGAGGGGCCCAGAACTGGACACAGGACTCAAGGTGTGACCTAACCAATGCAGAGTCCAGGGGCAGAATATAGACCTCCCCAGAGATTTCAATCTGTTCAGACCACTGCAGAAGACCTCCCAAGCATCTAGCATATTACATCTCTTGCTTCTCAGTATTACTATTTGTATTGCCTTTGTGTAAGACTAGCACCAACCTCTTGCAGCCTTGTTACCAACAGGAAGTGTTGTGGAAATGCAACTCTTTCCCAAAGTATCTCCCAAAGGAATGGCAACTTGCCCTGGAAAGTAAACTTTTTTGGCTTTCAGCCTTCAAAGCTGGAGTAAACTTGCTGACCAGACCCTCTGACAGTTGAGTTGCCTCGTTAATAGTGTCAATGCATTAATCTTTGCCTGTTACTGGCTAATCTCAATATTTTTTTAAATGTTCTAATTGATTTTCTATGAATTCAATTCTGAGATTAAGAGCAGTGTTATCTCTAATTAAGGTGTCAGAAAGCTGCTTAGCATTGCCCATTTCCTGATTTTTAAACATTTGCATTTGCTACTGAAGTCCTGCTGAGCTCTTCTGCTCCTTCCTCCTGTGAAGCGTGAGCCTCTGCTTAGGCAGAGTAGAGAACACCACAAAATCTGTAGGACTGCAGGCAGGGTGAGCCTGGGCAGCCACTGAGTATTGTCTTGCACAGAACTGTGGAACAGTTTGAGTTGGAAAAAACTTGTCAAGGTCATCGAGTCCAACCCCACTCTAGCCAGCAAGGACATCTGCAGCTAAAGCAGGTTGCTCAGAGACCCAAACACCCTGACCTGGAATGGTTCTAGGGATGGGGGTGGGGGGATCTGCCACCTCTCTGGGCAACCTGGGCCAGGGTCTCACCACCTTCAGTGTCAAAAGATTTCCTCCTTGTGTCTAGTCTTTTAGTTTTAGCCATCACCACTTGTCCTGTCATAAGATGCCCTGCTAAAGTCTGTCCCCATCTTTCTTATTGACCTCTTTAAGGATTCAAAGGCTGCTATAAGATCTCTGTGGATCCTTCTCTTCTCCAGGCTGAGCAACTCAAACTCTCCCAGCCTGTCCTCACAGCAGAAGTCTTCCAGGCTTTGGACCAATTCGGTGGCCTTGTCCTTCTACAACAGGTCCACATCTCTCCTGTACTGAGGACTCCAGAGCTGGCACCAGCACTGCAGGTGGGGTCTCAGCAGAGTAGAGCAGAGGGACAGAATCCCCTTCCTACTGCCCACACTGCTGGGGATCACTCCAGGACATAGCTGGGGGTGGGCTGCATGTATACATTGCCAGCTCAAGTCCAGCTTTTCACCCACCAACACCCCAAAGTTCTTGTCTGCAGGGCTGCTCTTAATACCTCCACTTTGTTTTTTTCTTTGATTTTCCATCTGAGCTGAACACTATATCCCACCATGGCTAAAAGAGAAAGCTGTCCTCTCCTTCCCCCCAGGAGAACCTGATGGTGCTCTCGTTCCAAAGCCCTTCTCCTCTGTGCTCTAACAAAGCTGTCTTCCAAACCAAGAGGGAAAAATCATAATTGCTGGCTCTTGCCCTTCTCCAAAGCTTGGTAATCAACCAAGGACCTTCATCAGTGCTCCTTTATGTAGTTAAATTGCTCTGAAGCTTCTAAAGGGAGAAGACCTGTAATTTACACATTAAGATGCACATGGGCTCCAGGTCTTCAGTTCAGTTTAACTGGGATGAAGAGCCAATCCAGGCACTAATTTTCAAGGTGGGGAACAATAATTTCTGCCACAGCCTGATTGTCTTTCTTCAATTAAAAAGTGAAAATGCCCTTTATAAAGTAATATCAAGCTTCTCTAGAGGAAAAAACGGAAGGTCACAACTAAATTAAACAGGGAGGGTGAGTGAAGGAGGGTGGGAGGAAAATCCTTAGCTGACTGGATGTTTTGGGGGTGTTTTTTTTTTTCTTCATGCACCAAGAAACTCAGTGCAAAGAAACATGCTGTGAAGTTGCAGTGCTGGTCTGCATCTGGCTTTGTTGTTTTATTTTTTTCTCCCTTCTCCTTTTACTGAGTTAGCAGCATCAAATATTAAAGCTCCCTTCTGAACCGAGCACAGGGCTTGCAGTGAGCAGTAAGTGTTGATGCAGCCTTAGGGCTCTTACCCTAGAACCCATCTGCAGGCCAGAGGCATATCCAAGGATGTGACCCTCTCAAAGGGAGGGGGATGTAAGAAATATAGTTTAAATATTTTATATCCCTGAACAGTTTTCTCACTTGTCACAGCCGAGTTCATTTGTCACCTGTCATCACAGAGTTGCTTTGCCGGCTGCAGGAGTTCTCTCCAGATTGGAGTGCTCTTACAAACAGATTTCTCTCCCCACTTGAAATCTCAGAGGCCTGATTGATCCGTGCCAGAACTACAGGAATCTGACTGACCCACACCAGAGGTGGCCCCAGCCCCCTGGGTCAAAACTAGCTCTTGGCAGGTGGGTTAATGCTTATTCCAAACTGGCTCCTGCCATTTTTGCTTCCCCTGCTCCTTCAGAGGCCTGGTTTCCCAGTGTGTGTGGAGAAGGTTCTCAAGCTGCACCAGGGGAAGTTTAGGCTGGAGGTGAGGAGGAAGTTCTTCACCGAGAGAGTCGTTTGCCATTGGAATGTGCTGCCTGGGGAGGTGGTGGAGTCACCGTCCCTGGAGGTGTTCAAGAGAGGATTGGACGTGGCACTTGGTGCCATGGTCTAGTCATGAGGTCTGTGGTGAGAGGTTGGACTCGATGATCTTCGAGGTCTCTTCCAACCTTAGTGATACTGTGATACTGTAAATTTGCCCTTCTCCTAGGACCTTGACCTTTTTGTGGCTGCCCCTGCCCCTAGTCCTGTGTCCAGGTCTATTCACAGTATCACAGTATCACCAAGGTTGGAAGAGACCTCAAAGATCATCCAGTCCAACCTGTCACCACAGACCCCATGACTAGACCATAGCACCAAGTCCAGTGCCCTCTTGAGGAGGGAGGACATTGCTGCCCAGAGAGAACTCTCCTGCCCACTGCAGGCTTGAACTCATGACCTTCCCAGTAAGAGTCTTACGTGCTACCAACTTAGCCACATGGTCCCCCCCATATTCCTTATCTCAACCCATTGGGATTCCTGTGTGCTTTGCTCCCCTTCCTGGGTGTGAGCTTTCACAGTATCACCAAGGTTGGAAAAGACCTCAAAGATCATCGAGTCCAACCTGTCACCACAGACCTCATGACTAGGCCATGGCACCAAGTGCCATGTCCAGTCCCCTCTTGAAAACCTCCAGGGACAGTGACTCCACCTCCTCCCTGGGCAGCCCAACTTTGTTTTGCTTTGTTACAGCAGAGTGTGCTAAACCAAGGCATGCTGTGGAAAGCCCCTTTGGCCTCCGTGTCCAGGCTCTTGTGGGGTACCTCCTGTCAAACCTCCTACTTCAGGCTATGTCCTTTTATTCTCTTTATACCAAGTAGATAATCTATACTCATAATAAATAGAATAAATAGAATGCCAAGGCAGAGAAGGCTCTCATGCACAGCTGAAAGCATGCAACAAGCACACCCAGGAATGTCTCAGCCCTTCCCAAATTCCTGCCCAGCACTTTAGAGATCTTGATCCAGCACAGAATCACTTCCTGCAGAATTACCTCAAGTTGTCCCCAGACACCACTGCTTTATCTTGCTTGTTCCAGCTGCATAGCCATCAAAGAATTCCTTCCAATGGGAACTGCAGGATTTACCTCAGTGCCTGATGTAAAGGCTTTTATTTATTTATTTCTTGAATGTGAATCTTGTCAGTGGGATTTCAGGTGCAGGATCTTATTAGCTGTTCTTTCAGGAGAAGGGAATATTTATAGCTCAGTCTGTTCTCTGTACCTAATGTGGTTTCTCTCTTCAGAAAAGCTCTGCCTGTGGACTTATTCCTTCCCACTATGGAAAGTACCAGTGGCAAATGGCTTGAGGTGAGGAGAAAGTTCCTCCCAGAAAGAGGAATAGGCTATTGGGATGTGCTGCCCAGGGAGGTGGTGGAGTCACAAGTGTTCAACAAAGGCTTGGATGTGGCACTTGGAGCCATGGTTTAGTTGTCAGGAGGTGTTAGATATTAGGTAATAGGTTGGACCTGATGATCTCTGTGGTCTTTTCCAACCTGGTTGATTCTATGATTCTATGGAATATTGTTCCTCCTTCTTTAACATAAGTTATGAAATAGAGCCATAAGATCAGAGAATGATTTGAGCTGAAAGGGACCTTTGAAAGTCATCTAGTCCAGCCCCTTGCAGTTAGCAGGGACATCTGCAACTAGAGCAGGTTACTCACAGCTTTGTCTGACCTGGCCTGGAATGGTTTGAGGGATAGGGCATCTGCCACCTTTCTGAGCAACCTGGGCCAGTGTCTCACCATTCTCACAGTAGATTAATTTCTTCCTTCTCTCTACCCTAAACCTCCCTCTTTTAGTTTAAAACCATCATCCCTTGTCACAACAAGCCCTGTTAAAACTCTGTCCCTCTCTTTCTCCTTTAAGTACTGAAATGCCACAATTAGGTTTCCCAGGAGCCTCCTCTTCTCCAGGCTGTACAATGCCAGCTGTATCAGGCTGTCCTCACAGCAGAGCTGCTCCAGCCCTTTCATAATTTCTGTGGCTTCCTCTGGCTCTGCTTGCTCCAACAGGTCCATGTCTCTCCTGTGCTGAGGACCTCAGTTTGTCTTCTACTTTAAAAACCTTTCTATCAGACAGAGTGATCTCCAGAGGTCCCTTCCAACCCCTCCCATTTTATGACAGGATAGTTTTGCACCTTCACTGCAAGAGCAACTATCAATTAAGTTCATTATTTTTAGTCAACAAAAGGCAGAAACTCATTCCCAAGAAATGAATTCAATTGGGTTTTGTTTGGTTGGGTTTTTTTTTTTTTTTTTTTTTTTCCCTGCCAATCCTCCACCTATCTGTAACATCATTTTGTTTTTGGCACCCCAAAGAAAGAAGCAGCTCATGGGGACATTATGGATATGCCATTCAATAATTTATTGGGATCTAAATCATGTTGTCTGCAATGAAAGCAGAGTAGATAAAAAAAAAAAACACAAAAAGAATATCTTCACACATAAACTGCCTTATCCTTCAGAAATATTAAGCTTTATTGGTGAGAATCTAGCAGCTCTGGGACCTGTGGCTGCTTTGTTACCAAGTATATCTCAATCCCATGTATTGCTTTTCCAATAGACCTTGCAATGGGTTGATTTAGGATAAACACATTTTCTAGGGACTGCAGAATAGGAAGTAATACATAACTAAAAGATAATCTTCAAATGCTTCCACACTCCCTATTACTACTTTATCTGACTAGTTCACTGCCTGTATCATTCCTTACAACACCCCTCCAATGTATGTCTCCACAGATAAAGAATCCCTGTGCAAGAGGAGTGAGAGCCTTCTCCGATAAGGAAAGTTTAAGCAACTAACATAAGGGAATAAAAGATCTTTAACAAAGCATCCTGGCATGGCATGGACTTGAATGTGGTTGTTATGTACTCTGAGAGAGATGTCTGAAACCATTTGAGAGAGAGACAGGGAACTACTGGGGAGAGTCCAATGGAGGCTACAAAGATGCTGAGGGGCCTGGAGTAGCTCTGTGAGGAGCAAAGGCTGAGAGCCCTGGGGATGCTGAGCCTGGAGAAGAGCAGCCCCAGAGGAGATCTTCTCAGTGCCCAGCAGGAGCTAAGGGGCAGGTGTCAGGAAAATAGGTTCAGGCTAATTTCTGTGGTGGCCAGTGACAAAACAGGGTGCAATGGACACAAACTAGAACAGGAGATTCCATTTGAACATAGCATCATAGAATTGTCAGGGTTGGAAGGGACCTCAAGGATCAGCCAGTTCCAACCACCCTGCCACGGTCAGGGACACCTCACACTACATCAGGTTGTTCAGAGCCACATCCAGCCTGGCCTTAAAAACCTCCAGGGACAAGGCTTCCAAAACCTTCCTGGGCAATGTCTTCCAGTCTTTCACCACCCTCATGGGGAAGAACTTCTTCCTAACATCCACATGAGGAAAAACTTCTTTCCTGGGAGCGTGCCACAGCCCTGGAGCATGCTGCTCAAGTCTCTCTTGCAAGGATACTCCTTGATGTGATGCTGGACAACCTGCTCTACGTGACCCTTCTTTAGCAAGGTGTTGGACTAGATCATCTCCAGAGGTCCCTTCTGATCCCCATGCTGGATTTATATCATTAAAAACAGATTAACATGCAGCTTGGGTTTCTGCTGATGCTTGTTTTGTTGCATCATTAAAGAAAAGGGGGAATGCTGCTGCCATCAGCTGCAGTTTGTGTGCTTAACAGGAGAGGTCATGACTGCATTTGGTGTCAGTGGACATTAGATGGACTCTGAGAACACAGATCAGGCTCAGACTGGAACGCTGGAGAAAGCAAATTCCCTTCATTATGTAGTCATGCCCACATCTTCTGGCTTTAAGATTCCAGGCTGTTCCTTCTCTCTTCAGGAATGTCTGGAGATTTGCATAATCCTATTCTTGCAGTATCTGAGCTTTAAAATAGAAACACTATTGTCACCCTGCCGCGGCCTGTCAGCAAGCAGGTGAATCCCTTCCAGGCTTCCTGCTTCATCACTGTTGAATGGCCGCTGATGGCTCCTGCTTTTCCCTCAGCCTGCTGCAAAGAAAGAAACGCTGGGAAGCTCAGCAGATGTGCAGGGAGATGAGTTGTACGTGATGAGGTCTTGCAGCAAACTCAGCCTTGGAGTAAGCTCCACTGCTCCAAGTAGCCTTCTCTGCTCCAAGTAGCCTTGAAGGAAACACAGTGACCTACTTTAGAGGGGCTACATCAGCTTACAGTCCCCTTTGAGCAATGCAAATCAGGTTGTCACCAAGTTTTCCCTAATTTTGAGGCAAAATATCGAGGAGAAGAGGTTAAAAAGGAAAACATGCCTGAGGCTGCCGGGTCTGCTCCGTGGAGAGCATGCATTAAGCAAAGACCTTGATGTAGACTTCCAACGTGGAGAGCTGCTGCAGAGAGTGCTGCTGGAGCATTGGCACAAAGTGTCCATTGCAATCAGAATTGATAAATCAGATGTCTGCTTCTTTTTACTCCAGGCAGAATTGTGCAAAATAAGGGCTTTTTTTTGCTTGCCTTTTTTTTTTTTTAAACTATTTTTTTCTTTTTTCTTTTTTTCTTTTTTCTTTTTCCTTTTTTTTCTTTTTTCTTGTTTTCTTTTTTCTTTTTTTCTTTTCTCTTTTTTATTTTTCTTTTTTCTTCTTTTTTTCTTCTTTTTTTTTTCCTTTTTTTCTTTTTTCTGTTTTCTTTTTTCTTTTTTCTTTTTTCTATTCTTTTCTCTTTTTCTTTTTCTTTTTTCTTCTTTTTTCTTCTTTCTTTTTTTCTTTTTTCTTTTTTCTTTTTTTTTTTTTTTTTTTTCTTTTTTCTTTTTTTTTTTTTTTCTTTCTTTTTTTTTTCTCTTTTCTTTTTGTTCTCTTCTTTTTTCTCTTTTCTTTTTTCTTCTTTATTCCCTTTTCCTTTATTCTGTTTTGTCTTTTCCCTTTTCTCTTTTTTATTTTTTATTTTTCTTTTTTTCCTTTTCCCCTTTTTATTCTTTTTTTTTTCCTATTTTCTTTTTTCTTTTTTCTTCCTCCCCCCCCTCCTTTCTTTTCCTTTTTCCTTTTTCTTTTGTTTTTCTTTTTTTTGGGTGAGGAATAAATGGAATTGTTGCTGTATTTACTGCGACTGATTCTCTTCCAAAGCTTGCAGTCCCCCTGCCCACACACAAGGACAGGTGGCTACTGCTGCTGCTGCTGTTATATGAGGTTCTTTAACTGTGGGTTAAAAGTCCAAAAGGTAATTTTGAGCTGTAAGCCTACATGGTGACATGAGGAGGGAGGACAGAAGTGTTCTCACCCTCCAGACAGGACTGATCCACAGGCAGCGTTCCCACTGCAGATTGCATTCATTTCTCATCTGCTCACAGGAAGATGCAGATTGTGAGGTATCACAGTATCACAGTATAACCAAGGTTGGAAGAGACCCCAAGGATCATCAAGTCCAACCCATCCCAACAGACCTCACAACTAGACCATGGCACCAAGTGCCATGTCCAGTCTCCTCTTGAACACCTCCAGGGACGGCGACTCCACCACCTCTCCGGGCAGCCCATTCCAATGACGAATGACTCGCTCAGTGAAGAACTTCCTCCTCACCTCAAGTCTAAACCTCCCCTGGCACAGCTTGAGACTGTGTCCCCTTGTTCTGGTACTGGTTGCCTGCGAGAAGAGACCAACCCCCTCCTGTCCACAACCACCCTTCAGGTAGTTGTAGAGGGCAATGAGGTCACCCCTGGTCCTTCTCTTCTCCAGGCTAAACAACCCCAGCTCCCTCAGTCTCTCCTCATAGGGCTTGTGCTCAAGGCCTCTCACCAGCCTTGTTGCCCTCCTCTGGACACGTTCAAGTGTCTCGATGTCCTTCTTAAACTGAGGGGCCCAGAACTGGACACAGTACTCAAGGTGTGGCCTAACCAATGCAGAGTACAGGGGCACAATGACCTCCCTGCTCCTGCTGGCCACACTATTCTTAATACAGGCCAGGATGCCATTGGCCCTCTTGGCCACCTGGGCACACTGCTGGCTCATGTTTAGGCGGGTGTCGATCAGCACCCCCAGATCCCTCTCTGTTTGGCAGCTCTCCAGCCACTCTGACCCCAGCCTGTAGCTCTGCATGGGGTTGCTGTGGCCAAAGTGCAGCACCCGGCACTTGGACTTGTTGAATGTCATCCCATTGGACTCCGCCCATCTGTCCAGTCGGTCGAGGTCCCTCTGCAGAGCCTTTCTACCCTCTAACTGACTAACATCTATTCCCAACTTGGTGTCATCTGCAAACTTGCTGATGACTGACTCAATTCCCTCATCCATATCATCAATGAAGATGTTAAAGAGGATGGGGCCCAACACTGATCCCTGGGGGACACCACTGGTGACTGGCCGCCAGCTGGATGTGGCACCATTCACCACCACTCTCTGGGCTCGGCCCTCCAGCCAGTTCCTAACCCAGCGCAGAGTGTTACTGTCCAAACCATGAGCTGACAACTTAGCCAGCAGTTTGCTGTGGGGGACGGTGTCAAAGGCCTTGGTGAAGTCCAGGTAGACCACATCCACAGGCCTCCCCACGTCCACCAGACGGGTCACCTGATCATAGAAGGAGATCAGGTTGGAGAGGCAGGACCTGCCCTTCCTAAATCCATGTTGGCTGGACCTGAGCCCTTGGCCATCCTGCAGGTGTGCAGTTATTGCCGCCAGGATAATCTGTTCCATCACTTTCCCTGGCACTGAGGTCAGGCTGACTGGCCTGTAGTTTCCGGGTTCCTCCATCCGTCCCTTCTTGTGGATGGGGACCACATTGGCCAGTTTCCAGTCATCTGGGACCTCTCCAGTGAGCCAGGACTGGAGGAAAATGATGGAGAGCGGCTTGGCCAGCTCATCTGCCAGCTCTCTCAGCACCCTAGGATGGATCCCATCCGGTCCCATGGACTTGTGGATGTCCAAGTGGCTCAGCAGGTCCCGAACTAGTTCCTCATGGATTTCTGGGGTACTACACTGCTCCCCAACCCTACTACCCAGCTCAGGAGGCCACTCATCCTGGACTCCTACCTTGCTGTGTCACCAGGATCACCAGGAGGGCTGTGCAGAGCCTGGCAAGACACTGCTTTGTATCTGATTCTACACGTCTGCACATCAAGATGTCCCTGCATTATGTATGTGTCCTGGTCTGAGCTAGAGCAGAATTAATCTTGGTCAGTGCTGTGAGTTCTCAGCTCAGACTCTGCTCAGTGAGGCATTTGCTGAAGTTCAGGGCAGCTTTGCACAGCCAGGGGCTGCTTCGAGCAGGGAGAAGCTGATGGGGAGAGTTTCTGCTAAGGGCTGGGCTGCGGAAAGGCTCTGCCTGAGACTTGCTCCTGGGCACGCCAAGGGCACTGCCACAGCTAGTGCCACACCTCGCAGGACAGGAAGGCAGAGATGGCAGCTGAAGGGAGGAGTGGACAGGACAGGTGACCCTCAACTGCCCAATAAGAGATTGCAGTCCATGGAGGGCATTATCAGGAGCAAGCTGAGGGATCCCCAGAGTCCAGCCTCTTCTTCCCTGGCCAGTGTCACAGGAGGAATCTATCTGTTCTGCCTTCCATTCCAATCTCTGTGCTCCTGAATCCGGTTCCAGAATGCAGCTCCTGAACCTGGTTCCTATCTGCTGCTGAGTACGGTCTGGGACTTGCCTGGTGCCTGTCCCTAGCACCAGTGGTGTCAATGGTGCCCTCACTGCCATCAGGGCTTGGGTTGGCTCTTGATTTGTATCTCTTTTACTCTCTTTCTTGGGATTGCTCTTCTTTCCATCCCAGCTGGTTTAGTTTCTTTCCCACCCCATTAGTCTCTCTCCTTTCTTCCCTTTCTTTACCCTTTGGGAAGGGAGGGGTTCACCGAGAGTCATAGCTGGCCCTGCCCTAACCTTTCACATGACGTGAAACTTTGAGGAACAGATCTTTGGTGTCGTGACTCTGCCACTGGAAAGCTGTGCTTTTTACCTCCTCTTTGCTCTTCAGTTACCAGCTTACCATCCCTGAGTGCCTACTGAATGCTGAGTTGAGAAGCCTACAGCCCTCTTTGAGAAAGAAAGAGGTTGCAGTGCTTGTTCTTGCACCAGAAGCTGCCAGACAGCCTGATCAGTATGCCAGCCCTCGCGGGTGGTGATGAATTAACAATCAGCTTAAAGACCCAGCGAGCTTTACTCAAGGTGGTAGTTACAACATCTTAGCACACCTTTTAATCAAATACAATTGTTACAGAGGGAATTCTGGACACACTCAGCAGCACGACACAACCAGTCCAGGAGCATGTGTGTGCGTGTGTGAGCTGTGCAGACTCCAATTCATGCATAGCCAGGCTTTGCAAATCCAGACTATCTGATCCAAGTGCATTGATTTTTCCATTTGCTGTTCCAAAGCATGCACTGCCTGTGGAAAGGGTTATGACATCTTGAAGCACGCTGCATTGCTTTCTGATGTGCCTGTAATTTGTGTGCAGTCGAAGGCAAACAACCTGATGAAGTAATCAGCTGAGAAGTGTTCATGCTGGCTGAGCAGCTCGCAGGCAGTCACTCCAACAGGGCTCTGCTAATGCTCAGCCTGTCATCACCTAGCAGAGGCTAAACAGACTTGATTGCTTTGAATGTGTTTTCCCCTGAAAGGGTTAAATTGTAGAATCATAGAATTGTCAGGATTGGAAGGGACCTCAAGGACCAGCCAGTGCCAACCCCCCTGCCATGGGCAGGGACACCTCACACTACAGCAGGTTGCTCACAGCCACAGCCAGCCTGGCTGCAAACACCTCCAGGGATGAGGCTGCCACCACCTCCCTGGGCAACCTGTGCCAGGCTCTCACCACCCTCCTGGGGAAGAACTTCTTCCTAACATACAATCTGAATCTTCTCACTTCTAGTTTTGCTCCATCCCCCTACTCCTATCACTCCCTGACACCCTCAAAATTCCCTCCCCATCTTTCTTGTAGCCCCCTCAGATACTGGAAGGCCACAATTAGGTCTCCTCAGAGCCTTCTCTTCTCCAGACTGAACAGCCCCAAATCCCTCAGTCTGTCCTCACAGGAGAGGTACTCATCCTCATGGCCCTTCTCTGGTCATGCTCCAGCACCTCCAGATCCTTCCTGTAATAGGGGCTCCAGAACTGGACACAGTACTCCAGATGGGGGTCTCACCAATCCTTAAGGTTGGAATCCTTAAGGTTAGAAAAGATCTCTAAGATCATCACAGAATCATGGAATGTTAGGGGTGGCAAGGGACCCTGAAAGATCATTGAATCCAATCCCCCTGCCAGAGCAGGATCACCTAGAGTAGGTCACGCTGGAACACATCCAGGCAGGTTTTGAATATCTCTAGAGAAGACGACTCCCCAACCTCCTGGGCAGCCTCTTCCCATCATCCACATGACACCACCCTGCTTACTAAACCACATCTCAAAGTGCTATGTCTACACATTGATTGAACACCTCCAGGCACAGTGACTCCACCATCTCCCTGGGAGCCCACACCACTCTTTAAGTGAAGAAATGTTTCTTAACATCCATCATAAGCCTCAGCTGGTGCAATTTCACAGTATTACAGTAAGTTAGAGGTTGGAAGGGACCTCCAGAGATCATCACTGTCCTCTCTGTTGTTACTAGGGAAAAGAGACTGACCCCACCTCCTTCCAACCTCCTCTCAGGGAGTTCTAGAGAGCAATGAGGTCTCCCCTCAGCCTCCTTTTCTCCAAGTTGAACAACCCCAGTTACCTCAGCTGCTCATGTCCATACCTGATCTTCAGACCCTTCAGCAGCTTCTTTGCCCTTCTCTGGACTCATTCCAGCACCAAAAATGCCCTTCTTGCACTGAGGGCCCTAAACCAAACACAGTATTTGAAGTGCAGCTTCACCAGCGCTGAGTCCAGAGGGCAGGGATCACTTCCCTACTCCTGGCTGCACTATTTCTGATACAAATGCAGGTGACGGACTATTATTTTATGTTTCAGAATGGATAAAGTCTATTTAGGAGGAATTACTACCTCTTTAATTTGTTATTTCGGCAAAGCCAGGCCCTTTTCAGTCTATTTCATGAAAAAAAAAACAAAAACAATCAAGAGAGAGCACTTGGGAGCTGCAGATTTTATTCCAAGAGCTCCAGCGCTGTCACTCTCATCCACGCTGCGCTGCTCTGAGCACATCATCAGTGGCCAAGAGGAGGGAGGATGTGTGTGTTTAGCACGGTGCTCTGAGAGCAAACGCCAAGCGAGCCCCCTGAGCACCCCTTGAAAAAGCAGGAGAATATGGTTGCAGCCCCCAAATGCCACGGGGAAAAAATCTTTCCTTGGTCTGTAACACTGAAAGGAGCTTTTAAAGACACGGTTTAATGCCTCCCCTGTGCGCCCTCCTGTGTGGTTCAGGGAAAGCCGACTAATCTTATTCATGAGTTTCCATTGTTGTCATTGTTGCGCAGAATTCATGGGTGATAATGGGGGGCCTGAGGTCTGAGGCCAGCCGCAGTCATCACGGCTGTCTATCAGGGATGGCAGAACAATTTGGCTGAGCATCTCATTTAAGATCCCCAAACAATTAGATGTTTTCAATTAACGCCGAATTCTCTGGGTTTGTGGCTTGACTATTTCTGAATGAGCTTCACATCTGATTCTTTTTTCGTGGAGGAGTACTTTGTTCTTTCCTCTCCTCCTTTCTTTGATTGTGCTTCTTGCTTCTCCTGGATATCTGTTAATAATCTGGAGTCACCAGCACTGGAGGTGTTCAGGAGGAGACTTGACAGGGTGCTTGGTTGCATGGTTTAGTTGATTAGGTGGTGTTGGATGACAGGTTGGACACGATGATCTGGAAGGTCTCTTCCAGCCTGGTTTATTCTATCCTATCCTATCCTATCCTATCCTATCCTATCCTATCCTATCCTATCCTATCCTATCCTATCCTATCCTATCCTATCCTATCCTATCCTATCCTGTTCTACTCTGTTTTGCAGCCCTATATGACACATCTACAAAGGGCTACACAGATGACCGGGGACTGGAACACCTCCCCTATGAGGAAAGACAGGGAACTGGATCATTTTTAGTCTGGAAAAGAACAGACTCAGGGGGAATCTCATGAGTGCTGCTCAGTACTCAAAGGGTGGGTGTCAGGAGGATGGGAGCAGGTGGTACTCAGATGCAGGACAAGGGCTAACAGGCACAAATTTGAACATAAGGAGTTCCATCCAAACCTGAGGAGGAACTTTCATTTAAGGGTGGTGGAGCACTGGAGCAGGCTACCCAGAGAGGTGTTGGAGTCTCCAGCACTGTAGTCATTCGAATCCCACCCAGACACATTCCTGTGTGACCTTCTTTAGGTGACCTTGCCTTGGCAGGGAGAGTCAGACTTGATGATACCCAGAGGTCCCTTCCAGCCCCTTCCATGCTGTGATACTGTGACAACTAAATTAGAAGCAGACCTCAACAGACAGTTTTACTGCAGCTAGTTATGGGGATTTCCCTCCAGACTGCTTGTTTGCACACAGTTACTTTTACTTAAAACTGATGAAATAATTAAAGCAAATCCCCTGTGTGCCTTGGGATAGAGTTCTGGTTGAAGCCATATTTCAGCAGCTCTCTGTAACAGGCTTTTTTTGTTTGCCTTTTTCAAGGCATGAAATGCAATTGAAATGCTCTTCATTGGCAAAAATATTCTCACAAAACACCTTACTAATATGCATATAAATCCATCTTGGCTCCACAGAACAGGAGAAACCTCAGTTTTATGGAGGAACATTTGTCTGCAAAGCTGGAAGCTTCATTCTTCAGTGAGTTTTGAGTGTGACTATGGTCCTGCTATGTCTTGCTTTGGTTCAGAAGTGATAGATTCTCTCTTTGTGCCTGGCCTGCATCAGGAATAGTGTGGCCAGCAGGAGCAGGGAAGTCATTCTGCCACTGGTTAGGTCACACCTTTAGTCCTGTGTCCAGTTCTGGGTTCCTCAGTTTAAGAAAGATGTTGAGATGCTGGAAGGTGTCCAGAGAAGGGCAACAAAGCTGGGGAAAGGTCTGGAGCACAGCCCTGTGAGGAGAGGCTGAGGGAAGTGGGGTTGCTCAGCCTGGAGGAGAATCTGAGGCTCAGGGGAGACCTTATTGCTGTCTACAACTACCTGAAGGGAGGTTGTAGCCAGGTGGGGGTTGGTCTCTTCTCCCAGGCAACCAACACCAGAACAAGAGGACACAGTCTGAAGCTGTGCCAGGGGAGGTTTAGTCTGGATGTTAGGAAGAAATTCTTCCCAGCAAGAGTGATTTGCCATTGGAATGTGCTGCCCAGGGAGGTGGTGGAGTCACCATCCCTGGAGGTGTTTAAAAGGAGCCTGGATGAGGCACTTGGTGCCATGATTTAGTTGATTACATGGTGTTGGGTGATAGGTTGGACTTGATGATCTCAAAGGTCTTTTCCAACCTGGTTTAATTCTATTCTATTCTATTCTATTCTATTCTATTCTATTCTATTCTATTCTATTCTATTCTATTCTATTCTATTCTATTCTATTCTATTCTATTCTATTCCATTCCATTCCATTCCATTCCATTCCATTCCATTCCATTCCATTCTTGAGGTCCCTTCCAACCCTAACAATTCCATGGTTCTATGATGCAGACCAAGAGCCCCAGCTCTTGCAAAACACAAGTTAGCTTTTCAGAATGTGCAGGATTTATAAGGGGGCTTTCAACTTTATTTATGACAAAACAAACCTTCTCCTGGAAGTGGGGATAACATAGCACTGCCATCCCATGCATCCTGCTAATGCATTCATGTGCTCTTGCTCTGCTCCCTCTTGCTGATGCTGTCTCTCATTTTCAGCTTGTAGCTTTAATAATCTATGCCATTTCCTTCTGTACAATATTCCTCCTGCAGCTTCCATTTGACAGCTCTGTGTTTTTTCTTTAACAGGGGATAAGCATGAAACTTCCAGCTGAATCTGAAGGCACTTTTCTAATCTCATACTGCATTTATTTTCCTACTCAGAGAGCTCCCTGTCTTGAACAAGAGGCAAAAGTATTCCTCACATACTAGCTGGAGATGTGCAATAGGTTTTCAGAGGTATCATTAATTCAAACTCAAACTCCCAGAGTTAGTTACCTTGTAGTAAAAAGACAGACAGGCATAAACCCTGTGTACTACCCTGTGTACCATCTCCAGGGAGGTGGTTGAGGCCCCATCCCTGGAGGTGTTTCTGTGGAGAACTTTCTCCTCACCTTGAGTCTAAACTTCCCCTGGTGCAGCTTGAGACTGTGTCTTCTTGTTCTGGTGCTGGTTGACTGGGAGAAGGGACCAACCCCCACCTGGCTACAACCTCCCTTCAGCTTTCTCTAAACTCTTCTCCTTGCACAGTGTTAAACCAAGACAATTTTCCAGAGCTAGCTTTGGTCCTACAAATGGTTGTGAGATGCTGATAGGCAAATGACACCTAGAAAACCACACCAAGAAGCACAATTAAACATTATGCAAAGGAGCACTTGGCCAGAAGAGTTGTTTTGTATGCCCCAAGAGCTGATGTACCGAGCCAGTGTGATCCCATACAGACTGGGAGAGCAGTGAGCAGGAATCTGAAGTGCTTCCAGGAGTTTGAATCAGGAATAGAATCACAGGATCAATAAGGTTGGAAAAGACCTCAGAGATCAAAATAGATTTTTCCATTATAAAAAGACTAAATCACTGAGTTATCTGACATATGGAGCACTGAGCAGAGCTGCCTTGCTTTCAGCAAATCCCTGGGGTTTCCTTAGTTTTAAAATCCCTCTTACTTGGTGGGTTGGACACCAGGATCTTGAAGGTCTCTTCCAACCTGGTCTATTCTTTCTTTTCTATTCTATTCTATTCTATTCTATTCTATTCTATTCTATTCTATTCTATTCTATTCTATTCTATTCTATTCTATTCTATTCTAAGAAACCTCAAAGATCATCGAGTCCAACCTGTCACCACAGACCTCATGACTACACCATGGCACCAAGTGCCACGTCCAATCCCCTCTTGAACACCTCCAGGGATGGTGAATCCACCACCTCCCCAGGCAGCCCATTCCAATGACGAATGACTCTCTCAGTGAAGAACTTTCTCCTCACCTCCAGCCTAAACTCCCCCTGGCACAGCTTGAGACTGTGTCCTCTTGTTCTGGTGCTGGTTGCTAGAGAGAAGAGACCAACCCCTTCCTGGCTACAACCACCTGTCAGGTAGTTGTAGAGAGCAATGAGATCGCCCCTGAACCTCCTCTTCTCCAGGCTAAACAACCCCAGCTCCCTCAGCCTCTCCTCATAGGTCTTGTGCTCAAGGCCTCTCCCCAGCCTTGTTGCCCTTCTCTGGACACGTTCAAGTGTCTCGATGTCCTTCCTAAACTGAGGGGCCCAGAACTGGACACAGGACTCAAGGTGTGGCCTAACCAATGCAGAGCACAGGGGCACAATGACTTCCCTGCTCCTGCTGGCCACACTATTCCTAATGCAGGCCAGGATGCCGTTGGCCTTCTTGGCCCCCTGGGCACACTGCTGGCTCATGTTTAGGCAGCTGTCAATCAGCACCCCCAGGTCCCTCTCTGTTTGGCAGCTCTCCAGCCACACTGACCCTAGCCTGTAGCTCTGCATGGGGTTGCTGTGGCCAAAGTGCAGCACCTGGCACTTGGATTTGTTGAACGCCATCATATTGGACTCTGCCCATCTGTCCATTCGGTCGAGGTCCCTCTATTCCCTTCTATTCTATTCTATTCTATTCTATTCTATTCTATTCTATTCTATTCTATTCTATTCTATTCTAGGTTCTATTCTATTCTATTCTATTCTATTCTATTCTATTCTATTCTATTCTAGTCTAGTCTAATCTAGTCTAGTCTAGTCCAGTCTAATCTGCTCTATTCTATTCTTATACCTCCATTGTGCCTTTATCTGAGAATATGCCTGAAGTCTTCCCCTAGCTCCCTGCCTTGCCTGTTCGGCTTCCTTGAGGATTACAACTTGCACGGACAATTCTAAGGTGGCCATCTAGCCTTGCTTCTTTTCAAAGTGGGATTTGTTCTGTCACTGAACAATTTTGTCATCTCCAGAGCTTGCAATCATTTCCCCTAGAGGAAAGCTAGCTTGCAAAAAAAAAAAAAAAAAAAAAAAAAAAAAAAGTTTCAGGAAGAAAAAACCCCAAAAAGCAGAAGGAAAGTAATGAATCAAAATTTGTGTTTCCGTTTGACCAGCTCTGGGGAATCAAAAGCTCTTTAAGAAATTCAGGGCAAAACATTATTAAATGAGATACTAACCATAGACTATTTGATCAGCTGTACTAAAAGGGAGCTTGTGAACCAGCCTGGTCTCTAATGTCTCCTTTGTATAACCCCTGTGACCTGAGATTTGCTGTGAGAAATGGAAGAGGATTAATAATTAATGCGGTTGCTGGTGTCTGAAATAGCGACACAAGGTTGGCTTTGGCTGCATCTTTTATTAATGAGGCTTGAAAACAATTGCTTTCTCCCAGCAACAGACAGCACAGCCTTTTGTACTGGAGGGAAAGAAAAAAGGAACGGAGCTAACATCTGGGCAGAGGGGGAGTTGTGGCTGTTGGTCCCTACCCCAGGGCATTGCCAAACCTCAGTCACCAGGTGTACGTGTGGTGGAAAAGGCTGCGAAGTGGTGAAGAAGTGAAAGGAGGAGCAAGCCTAAAGTAAATATTAGATGGTCTGAAGACAGTTAGTCTGCTGTGCCTGATTGAGCTGAAATAGGAAACATTGCAGGGCAGAGCTCATTGTTTTGCACCCTGGGTAAGGAAGGGAAAGGAATGTTTCTTACTCTGTTAATGGGCAAAATATCAGTGTGGCAGGGTAGGGCTGCGATGTTGTCATCACTCAGACCTCGTTCATAGGTGCATAGAATACCAGGTTAGAAGGGACCTCACGGATCATAGACTCAATAAGGTTGGAAAAGACCTGGGAGATCATAAAGTCCAACCTATTACCTAACACCTAACACCTCCTGACAACTAAAGCATGGCTTCAAGTGCCACATCCAAGCCTTTTCTGAACACCTCCAGGGATGGGGACTCCACCACCTCCACGGGCAGCACATTCCAATGGCCAATTCCTCTTTCTGGGAAGAACTTTCTCCTCATCTCCAGCCTAAACTTCCCCTGGCACAGCTTGAGAGTGTGTCCTCTTGTTCTGGTGCTGGTTGCCTGGGAGAAGAGACCAACCCCCACCTGGCTACAACCTCCCTTCAGGGTTGTAGAGAGCAATAACGTCTCCCCTGAACCTAGTCCAACCCTGCAGGGTAAGAATATAATTTAAATGAGGTGGCCCAGCCTCCTGTCAAGCTGGGCCTTGAAACTCATTATGTTGTAGAAAATGGAAACCCTGACTTCTTGCAACATTTTCCCCCTTCTAGTTGTAACTACCTGCAATGGAGTGAAAGAAAAAAGTGAAAACACCTTTATTAAGTGGAAATAATTGCACTCCTCTTCCTTGACCTTTTAGTTTGCTGAAATCTATCTCATTCCTGAGGGCCAGCAGCCATCAGATGTCTGGGTTTGTTATTAATATTTGCTAGGAACAATTGCATTTCAGTTTCTTTGAAGCATAAGCACCACTAAAGGAAGCCAAACCTTTTGAACAGGACCCCTGATGATGCCTTAATTATCCCATCCATTACATTTCAGCTGCAGAAACTAATCAGCAAACAATGCTCTGATAAATATGATCTTCCCAACTTACATGCAAATTGAAGCTTTGCCTTCCTGCTCAGGATTGTTCCAAATGAATTTGTGGCCAAACACTGGTATGTTCCAATATCCTGTTTTTTATGTGGGTTATTGATTGCCAAGCTGCCTCCAACCAACCTGTAGTGATAACTCATGGTAAGATCAATATCTGTGCCATTTTGCTTCCACCTTTGAGGGGAAAAAAATCAAATTATGCTTATAATTTACAGAGCCTATTCATATTTATCTCAAACAGTGTGCTGTAGCATACCTGCAATGATAAAAAATGGAGTTAAATAGCATAAAAGAGATTACATATTGCATCATTTTTCACACCAGACTGCTGCTTCTATCCATCTTAATTATCTCAATAATTCTGCTTCTTGGAAAGAAAAATCTTTACTGCTCTCATGCTGGTCACCAATGTTCACCCAAAAATGTCCACAAAAGGTAATTACAACTTATTCACACAAACTGAGTTATCCATCCAGCTGGGAGCATGGTGTAAGCCCTGACTACTGAGACCTTAATATATATATATATATATATAAATAATTTTTACTATAATATTAATAACACCTGAATGTGATTTAGAGTCCTTTCAAATGATGCCATCAATTTGGCTGCAAGGAAAAAAATAGATGACTTGGTGACATAGATCAGGAAGGATTACACTTCAGAGAGCAGACTGAAGTAGAGAGAGAGAGAGAGAGAAGTTTTTATACCCAAGTTTGATAATTTAATGATGAGAAAGCTGCTGGTTTAAAACATGATCTGTTCCTGCTTGTCCACTAAATAGGGAATGGATTGTGCCTGCAACACTACACAGCTGTTTACACCTGGCAGGAGCAAATCTGTATTTCAAAGGCAATAAATATTTCATGTGTTCAGAAAGGGAAATGTTGTGGCTTCACTGCTAGTCACCAAAGGGTCCGATTTCCATTGGCCAGATGGAGTTCAAAGGAAGAATAAAGGACCTCAGTCACTCATGTCTGCAAGTTTTAGGCTTGTCAGTGGCACACTTAGGTTGTCAGCAACCCTGAAACGATTTATTTTCTTCTCCTACTTTTCTACCACACCTGCCTCTTCATCCTCTACCACCCATTGACCTACTTGGGTGGGATGCCCACCCCTCAGTAGACAGCAAGGACCACAGAAGAGTTGTTAATGGTTCACTTTGGGTGTGCAGCCTTCAAAACAAGGACAGTTGCCTCCTTGTTAATGGACTGATGGATCACAGCCAGAAAAAGTCCTATTTCTTTTTACTTGCAGAGATAAACTTTCTGACCGTGAGGGTGGTTCCCAGAGTTAACAAATTGAAGCAAACTTGCACCATATGTGTATTCCTGGAAGATCTGACCTGGGCACGCAGCTCCATTCTTTATTTCTCTCACCCACAGACCTTTCTCTACATGGTCAGACTGCTCAGGTGGTTGTTCTTGCAGAGGAAGGTTCCCCAGCTGTGCTGTGAAATTTATTTCTGTGTTCTAAGGGAAATCTTGACAAATGCATCGAGGGGAAGGGAGGCTCCTGACCTTTCAATCATGGAATCATAGAATTGGTAGGGTTGGAAGGGACCTCAAGGATCAGCCAGTTCTAAACCCCCTGCCATGGGCAGGGACACCTCACACTACAGCAGGTTGCTCACAGCCACATCCAGCCTGGCTGCAAAAACCTCCAGGGATGAGGCTTCCAGCACCTCCTGGGCAATCTGTGCCAGGGTCTCACCACCCTCCTGGGGAAAAACTTCTTCCTAACATCCAATCTGAATCTCCCCACCTCTAGTTGTTTGTTTTCTTTTTCCATTCCCCCCAGTCCTGTCACTCCCTGACACCCTCAAAAGTCCCTCCCCAGCTTTCTTGTAGCCCCCTTCAGATACTGGAAGGCCACAATGAGGTCTCCTTGGAGCCTTCTCTTCTCCAGACTGAACAGCCCCAACTCCCTCAGTCTGTCCTCATAGGAGATGTGCTTCAATGGGTGCTTGTTGTTTTTAGAGGTGAGTAATGTCTGATGAAAATAGAAAAATCAGTTCAATTCTGTGAACAAATTCCAGCAATGTTGCATAATTGACTGGAGTTTGCCAATCACTGCTTGCTTTGTTTGTGTGAGTGCAGGGAGATTAAGGCATTTTGGTGCCACAATGAACCATCAGCAATTCTTCCTACCAACTGCAGCTGATTTGGGATCTTTCCATACCTCTTCTCTATTCCTTTTTTATGTTTTACTGCAGTCACTCTAATTTTTTTCTTTTTCTGTTGTTTTAGGGTATTTTGTTGTGTTTCTTTCAAAGATAAGCTTGATCTTAGCTGGTGCCCATCCCTGAGCCTGGCCTCTGAAGCAGCAGCTCGTTATCAGTGTAAGGATTTTGCCATATATCAGGATTTGCATATGGAACATGCTGGCTGCCTGAACCTTTCAATTTCCTATTATAAGATATTCTGGTATTTAGTTTGCCAGTTCCCTTTAATTTCAGAATCAATCACTGAAATAACTGCTGTCATCATTACATGGCTCCCAATTAAGCTCCATAATTGTTTTTCACAACAAATGCAAAGTTGTTGGCTTAGTTGCTGCAAATGAATTCTTCACAGTATCCCCATAATCATTCTAATCACCGTGGTACAATGATTATTAAACTTTGCATATAGATCAGGGGTTCATCTCCTGGTGTGGGCTCTTTTCCTTCCCCCCCCCCAAATTAATATGTTTACATCGTTGGAGAAAGTGAATTAATGAATTTGCAGGATAGACAATGATTTAATGGCTCTCTGTTTGTTCTGCACTAAGCTGTCTCATACACAGAAAGCTTTGAAGAATTGTTTGAAGCCTGTTAAGAGAGGGATCACCTTCATAGCTCTGTGAGCTTCTTCATGCAGCCATTGGAAAATGCTTCCCACCAGTGATAAGAAATATATCCTGAACCAACAGGTTGCTAGTGTGAACAGCAAATAATTAATGCCTTGGAGAAAACTGTGAAGATTTTGGAGGGGGGAGAGTGATACTTTGGTGAGCTATGGAGCTTTGGTGCCCATCCCTGAGCCTGTGAAGCAGCAGCTCGTTATCAGTGTAAGGATATATCAGGATTTGCATATGGAACACGCTGGCGGCCTGAACCTTTCCAAAGTGTCACCTCTTGGGCACTTTGGCAAGAGAAGCTAAGCTCAGTCTCATGGTGGATCTCAGCATACAAGGAACATCTCTTACATCTGAAGCATGCCTTCCTCACTCGAGGTAAAGCAGGAACCCACATCTCCAGAACCTCAGCCCACTGATGACTCAGGGTCTGGAGCGGTTCAAAATTCATTGTGCTTCTACCATCCCCTAAATGGTAAAGCGATTATGAATTTACCATTTCCGGATGATAAAGTCATTGCAAATTTGCCCTTTCTGAAGGCTAAAGTACTGGTAAATTGACCATTTCTAATGGTAAGCTTTTCTAAACTGTAAAACAATATGCTGCATTTTGATGTGGAATTCATCAGCTCCCTGGGAATGTCAAACCTGGCAGCTCCTTGTGAGAGATCCAAACTCAGAAAACCCAGCTGTCTGTTTTGTGAACTCATAGAACAAATGATCCTATTTTACTGGCTGAAACAAAAACCCAAACACTCTAACTTTTTCTGAGCCCCACTTGCAAGAGCTTCTCAATAAAGTCTTCCTTAAATTAAAGGCTTTCAGAACACACACACACACACACACACACACACACATATATATATATATACACACACCTATATATATACACACCTATATATATATACAAATATACAGGAACATAGATAGATAGGTAGGTAGGTAGATTAGATAGATAGATAGATAGATAGATAGATAGATAGATAGATAGATAGATAGATAGATAGATAGAACTTTCTCCTCTTCCCATTTCATTTAAAGATCTCAAGCAAGAGATTTTGGGTGAAAGATCTCTAGCAGCAAGAGGCAGCCTCCTCTCTTTTGTTCTCTTAAGTTGCTACCAACTTATCCTCTCATTCAAATATACCAATATTGATTAGAATATTATTCCAAACCATTGGGTTGTGTTAGATCTTCCATGCTGGACTCATTTGCCTTCTGAAGTACCCTACGTGCAAGTCACTGATGGAAGGATAAACTTGTAATGGATGATGATTTCCTGTTGCTTATACTCCTCAATCAATACTTGTGATTTGCTATTCAAATAGTGTCCATCTCCAAGCAAATCATAACGCAGAGGATTTCTTAATGAACATGAACATGTGAGTAATGTGTGCTTACAATGCAACTGGAAATGATGCAATCTGTCTTTAGGGGTCATATCTCATGAGAGAGTTGTGGGCCAAACAATATAATGAATTTTGATCACGTTTTCACGCTGCAAAAAAACCCACCAACCCCATTTATTGATCTAGCTAAAAATGTTGGGAGAAGGCAGAAGCACATCAAACTTAGAGAAATGGTGAGATATGGGAGACCTTTGCAGAATACAAATGTTGTCAGGACTTGGTGGAGAAATGTCAATATGTTTTGTTGTGCACTAGCTGGCTGTTCAGCTGCACAGCAACAGGGTTGTGCTGTTTGCACCTCCCTTCTCTTCTCCGGGTAGAGTTTATTCTGGGCCGTGTATCTTCTGACAACACGATCCCAGCAGTTGTTCCCCAAGATATTTCTAAGTCCCTGCACCCCAACCCATGTTCAAATAAAGCCTTGCAGAGCCATGGAGACTGAGCCCTCAGCCTGGAGTTACCAATTTATAACCAAAATGCAGGCATGAGGCACCTGCCTTTAAACCCAGCACTTCCATGGGGTGCTCAGGAGCTTCAGAGCAAGAAGTTTGTTTCAGGAAGGTAAAGCTGCTGTTTGGTTACCTATGATCCCTGACATTTAATAGGGAAAACTTTAATGTTTGAGCTCAGATTGTGATTTCTGACCAGTGGGTAATTAACCAGGAAATTTGGATCTCTGAGGGTGCTGTACAGT
Organism: Picus viridis; assembly: GCA_033816785.1. NCBI lineage: Eukaryota > Metazoa > Chordata > Aves > Piciformes > Picidae > Picus > Picus viridis. The sequence continues at coordinate 2,948,381 of CM066592.1, forward strand.
GCTCTGTGATGTCTGGGTAGCTATAATTAAATGAGTCTCATCTCCGTGATTAATGAATCTGGGAAAAAAAGAGTAGTGGTCCATAGAAACCATTTAAGAAAAGGAAACATTTTCTTTCAGATGTGACATCTTGCTGGAAATGGAATGTGAAGGTCTGTTAATGTCAGTGAAGCCATCAGTGTAGGAATATTGAAGCACTTAAGGAAATAGTGAAAGACTCCACTTAGGCAAATACCTTGGATGAACTCAGATGCAATGTTTCATTAATCTGCTTTCCTTGCCTTTAAAAATACTAATAACAATCAAAGATGTGTTTAGGATTTCCTGCTGAAAGAGCCCTCTCCAGCTCTGTAAACACAAGCCTGGAAGTTTTGCAGAGCATTCATGGCTGCATCATGGTTTTGTGCCAACGTTATCGTGGCTGGAAGCTCTTACTTGCATATATATACCTTGCATATGTATTTCCTCAATCTGAATTAGCTCCCTGGCTACATGAAATGTAGACTTTAATGGATTGTTTTCTCACTGTACTGCTGTAGTAAAGAAAGACGTGATCAATGTTGAGTCTTCATTGTGTTCTACCTGTCTCAGATTGTTTGCAGTCCAATGGAAATGTCTTGGAGAATCATCTGAGATGTTTCTGTAATGGGGGGGGGGAACCCCACCAAACCCTTGCAAATTCCTTAGTATTTAACTTTCTTTAACTAAAGAAAGTTGAAAAAAATGACTGCAAGGCAACAGAACTTGAGGGCATTTTTAACTCTGCTCCACTTTTGAAGCAGAGGCTGCACTGAGTCAAGGGATGGCATTTCAGCAAGCAACTGCACTGCTGCAGTCATTTGTTTTTCAAGGGTGTGAGCAAGATAAATATCTTTCAGGGGTTACTGGGAATCACTCTGCAGTCGTATCCAGTGATTAGAAACATATTTTATGTCATTTGCAATCATCTTCAACTTTGTGCTCCTGCCCCCTCCCTTTTATTTGCCTGTTCCAGTTACCCTCTCTGATCCTTTGATTTGGGTGGAATTTGAGTCTCTTCAGCTTATTTGATTGCATCATTTGAAGTTATGCTGGAATATCAAAATGTTGTTATACTGAATCATGCCTCTGCTCTCCTTGGATTTCTTATTTATTTGTTCAATTGCCTGCTCTGGGTGAACTTTATTGTGGTGGTGGTGGGAAAATAAGTGAATCCTCAATTTCAAGCTTGCATGAAAGTGTTTGCTTAGGTGACTACTCTGGGCACAATCAAAAGAGCCAAGTTGATGCCTAGTAGTAGTACTTCACAGAGGAAACTCTTATGTGAGCAATTAAAAGCTGTTGAATAAATACTAAGTATTTGGTAGAAGACGAATTTCTTTCATGCCTCGCATGAATGATTTCTCCTTTCCTTCTTTTTCATTATTTGCCCCTGTCCCTTTCTGAAGAAAGCAGCCTGGCAGTTTTGACTCCAGATTTTCCCCTTTTCCCCAGGTTCCCAGGTCCTTGGTGCAGCAATGTTTTAAATGGTGAGGCTGCAGTGAAATAAAGCAAACGTTCTGAGGTACCAAGGTTTGATCGAGTCTACAGAGCCTTGCAAGCTGGATAGCAGAGCTGTGGCTTGCTGCTTCCCTGAATAAGCACCATAAACACACACATGAAGCATTGCAAGGGGCTGAGGATGTTGCTTTCTTGCTGTCCAAGCATTTCTTGATTTATGGAGAGCTTTATCAAATACAGATGTGCAGCATTTCCATGTTTCCATTTCCCCCAGCTGTTCAGTGGGTTCAGAAGTGGTTTTGTGTGTTTTAAAACCCCTTAGGGCCACTTGTCCATGATATGCTTTCTTTTCCTGTGCTAATTTGCCTCTTTCTTTTTCCTCTGTTGATTTTCCTACACTAGCAAGGATAGATTTTCCCCCCCCTTCAATCCTCAAATTTATTCTACCCTGTGCAGTATGCTGTGAGTACCTAAGTACCTGTGGAGTATCTATGTACTCTGCTGTGAGAGATCAACACCTATGACCACAGGCAACTGATTAAAACACATCAAAAGCTTTCCAGGCAGACAACACTGTTCCAAAGCTGACTTCACCTGTAGTATGGGAGTGGATATCCTTTAGCTGTGCAGTTCAGCAGGACTTCTGGATTTGCTGAGCCCATGGAATAAGTGACATCATATGGCTCTTGAATAAAAATAGGACCATGAAGGGTTTCTTCCCCTGTGAAAGAAAAACAATAATTTAACATTAGACATCTTTAGCAATGGATGCCCTTACACATCAAAATGTCCTTTGGAGTCCTTAGCTTTCGGTCAGAAGTTAAGGTCTGCTATTTCATTCAGCAGAGAATCCACCTCCAGACATTTGGCCGTTAAGGAGGAAATATTTCAAGCCTGATTGATAATAAAATCCCATATCCCAGGTGCTGCTGATTTATTTTGCAAGTGACAGTGAAGGCTAGCTGCTTTGCATACTTCCTATGGAAGCTCTGTGGTTGACTAGTAAATCTCCCCCATCCACCTCCTACTTGTGCCCTAGACCATGACTGGAGGTAAGAAAGGCTGAAGTTGTGGCTTTTGGTGTTTGGTGCTTCTACGTCCTTCCTCACCTGGTGAACTGAAGGTAACAGCCTCACATCACCCTTTGACAGATCAGCAGCTCATTGACTGTGACCAAACTCTACCAACACAGGCACATTGCTACAAGCCCTGGGAGTCTGTCTCATGGGGGAGGGTGGACCTCAAGCACCCTGGCCGATGAGGAGCCTGAGGGGAGACTTTGGTCTCCACAACTCTCTGAAAGGAGGTTGTAGTGAGGGGGTTGTTGGTCTCTTCTCCCTAGTACCAAGTGCTAAAACGAGAGGAAACGCCCTCAAGTTGTGCAAGGGGAGGTTTAAATTGGATGTCAGGAAACAATTCTTTCCTGCAAGAGTGGTCAGGCATTGGGATGGGCTGCCCAGGGAGGTGGTGCAGTCACCATCCCTGGAGGTCTTCAAAAACCAGGTAGAGGTGGCACTTGAGGAGGTGCTTTAATGGCTGCGGTGGTGACAGTTGCACTTGATGATTTTAAAGGCCTTTTCCAACCTTAGCAATTCTATGATTTTATGATCTGAAGCAATGAACATCTGGAAAAACTCTAGAGAGTGATGAGGAAATGAAAATGTTTTATACTGAAGCTTTTTTGGCCAGAAGCCTGTACAAGGATAGCAACTGCTAATCACAATCCACATGTCTAAACTGAGATGCCCATTCCTCTGTGTCTGTTAGCCAAATTTACACTGTGTCCCCTTTGGAAACTCAGCAAGGCAGCCCAGCTCTGTGTGTGTGTGTGTGTGTGTGTGTGTGTGTGTGTGTGTGTGTGTGTGTGTGCTTTCATAAGCACTACCTGTGAGAAATAGCCTTGTTGGAGCAAAATTCAAAGTAGCAGTCAAAAGAGATTGATTTTGCTTTATAGCACAATAGCTGTTTGGGTAGACACATCTCATTTTAAGAGTAGCTCATGTTATAGAGGAGAGAGCTTGGGCATGGCAGGAAGGAAAAATACATCCTTGCAGCTCAGGATATCAAGTACATCAGGCTGGTAAAACAGCTGAGGTGAGCTGGTGGCTTTGCAGACAAAACATTAACCTTGGCTGAACGTTAGATCTGATGCTACAAGTGACAGAGCAGACCATAAAATGCAGTGAATCACACACACACAAATAAATATCAATTTCAATAACTTTCTGATTCTGTTAAACTTTACAGGTTATATGTGAACCAAGAGAAGGCTCCAAATACTTCATGCCTTATCCACAACCAGTGGCACAGGTGGAAACCTCAGGAAATATGAAGCAAACACACCAAAAGAAGCTGTCAGTCAACTACCTTCAAGACATGGCAGGGTTTTGCTGTTTGCTTTTGGTGTGGTTCACAGGACCACAGGATGTTAGGGCTTGGAAGGGACCTCTGGAGATCCTCAAGTCCAACCCCCCTGCCAGAGCAGGACCATAGAATCCACTGCAGGTTGCCCAGGAACTAATCCAGTCAGGGCTTGAAAATCCCCAGAGGAGACTCCAAAACCTCTCCAGGGAGTCTATTCCAGTGCTCCATGACCCTTACAGTAAAAGTTTATTCAAATCCCTAAAGATAAGCATGTTTCAAGCTTTTAGCTCTATCTACAGCTTAAGTTATTCTTTTGTTTTTTTCTTCTTCAATTATTCTTTATAACTTGATCCTTCCAGGGGTCTTTAATCATAGAGCAAGATGCAGCAGGAAAAAATATTTCACTTCCATCTTACAGTTCCAGTCTTCTAATCAGAAGGCTTACACACCTCCCACTACTGACCAAAGACCCCCACAACAACCCCATGCAATGCTACAGGCTGGGGTCAGAGTGGCTGGAGAGCGGCCAGGCAGAGAGGGACCTGGGAGGAGTGGTTGAGAGAAGGCTGAACATGAGCCAGCAGTGTACTCAGGTGGCCAAGAAGGTCAAGGGCATCCTGGCCTATATCAGGAATAGTGTGGCCAGCAGGAGCAGGGAAGTCATTCTGCCCTGTGCTCAGCACTGGTTAGGCCACACCTTGAGTCCTGTGTCCAGTTCTGGGCTCCTCAGTTCAGGAAAGATGTTGAGTTGCTGGAAGGTGTCCAGAGAAGGGCAACAAAGCTGGGGAGGGGTCTGGAGCACAGCCCTGTGAGGAGAGGCTGTGGCAGCTGGGGTTGCTTAGCCTGGAGAAGAAGAGGTTCAGGGGAGACCTTATTGCTCTCCACAACTACCTGAAGGGAGGTTGTAGACAGGCAGATGTTGGTCTCTTCTCCCAGGCAACCAGCACCAGAACAAGAGGACACAGTCTCAAGCTGTGCCAGGGAAGTTTAGGCTGGATGTTAGGAAGAAATTCTTCCCAGAGTGAGTGATTGGCCATTGGAATGTGCTGCCTGGGGAGGTGGTGGAGTCATCATGCCTGGAGGTGTTTAGGAAGAGTCTGGATGTGGCACTTGGTGCCATGGTTTAGTTGTTGAGATGGTGTTGGGTGATAGGTTGGACTTGATGATCTCAAAGGTCTTTTCCAACCTATTCTATTCTATTCTATTCTATTCTATTCTATTCTATTCTATTCTATTCTATTCTATTCTATTCTATTCTATTCTATTCTATTCTATTCTCCTCTAACTTTTCCTTGATTTCATCCTTTCAGAATCAAAGGATTGTAAAGTAAAGCAGAACTTTTCCCATTTCTCAAGGCAATCTCTGTTGTTGTGGGAAGTAGGGGAGAAGAAAATGTATTAAGCAAGCCATGCAGGTCAGGGCAGAGAGGTCCTCAAGAGGTGGTGGCTGGATATAGTTAAATCATCTTTATTTCTTTTTTACCACTTTTCTTCTCTTTTCTTTTAATCTCTTGACAATTTTTTAAGGCTTCTTTTCCCACTGTTTCCACAACTGATCCTTTGACTTGTTGGTTCTTTGATAGGAATTTTCTTCCCCTCTGAGATAATTTGCTCAGCCTGTTAGTCACTCTCCTTACCTTCCCAGAAATACCAATGAAAAGCTTTTCTAAAGCACCAAAATTACCTGGAGATCATTGTCTTAAATCAGTGTAACTGAGTGGACCTGAAATTGGCAGTGGTGAGCTACTTGCTGGATGTGAGGATCTCTGGCTTTGCAGATAAAACTGTCAATACTTTGGTAAATCTGGGATGAAATGTCCATGATGAGTTCTCAGTGGAATTTAGAGACTTTGGAGTTTGTAGACTTTTCAACATCACAGGTCTGGTGATCCTTTTCAGTGTCCTCAATACAGCAGACCCTTATGTGTCACTTAATCATAGACTCATAGAATGGCTTAGGTTGGAAGGGACCTTTGAGATCATCCACTCTAACTCTCAACTAGACTCAGCTGCTCAAGGCTTCACCCAACCTGGCCTTCATTACCCCCAGGGAGGAGGCATCCACAACCTCCCTGGGCAACCTATTCCAGAGTCTCACCACCCTTGTACTGAAGAACTTTCTAATTAAGGAAGATTAAGGAGACAAAAGTTTACAGAACTCCTTACAGTAGACACCTCACAGCCCCTGTCACAAAAAATAATGTCCATGGATTTTGCTGAGGGTGGCTTTGTGCTGTCATTTGGGGGTTTGCTTTAATATCCTTTCCTTGCTGCCTGACCCACAGCAGAGCACAACATCAAATCTGTGAGAAATGCTGTGCAGTTGCTGAGCCAATGGTGTGCTAGGAGTCCAGTTCTTATTGATAGAAAAGGTCAGGCTGGTCACTTCTAATTTCCTGATGCATCCTTTTGTGTTTTGCACAGAGGGTGGGCAGACGGCGTCCTTCCTTCTCCAGATTCACTACCAGGCGCCATGATCGCTCCAGAGATACAAAGGCATCATTGTAGGACTGTTTACTTTTGTTAAGATTCAAAAGAAAAGGGGGAAAAACATTAACTAGGATTTCATTATTATTCTTATGATTATTTTAGATCTCTTGGAATGCAAATATTTGATTAAACTTATCACTCTCACACACAAAACTGCTGTGCAAATCCTCAGCACGGGGCTGGAAGGCAAATAGAAGCTCTTGCCAGAGAAAGTTTGATAAGTTCCAACACTGGAGGTGTTTAGAAGGAGACTTGATGGGGTGTTTGGTTGCATGGTTTAGTTGATTAGGTGGGTTGGATAGTAGGTTGGATGTGATGATCTCCAAGGTCTCTTCCAGCCTGGTCTATCCTATCCTATCCTATCCTATCCTATCCTATCCTATCCTATCCTATCCTATCCTATCCTATCCTATCCTATCCCCTTCCCTTCCCTTCCCTTCCCTTCCCTTCCCTTCCCTTCCCTTCCCTTCCCTTCCCTTCCCTTCCCTTCCCTTCCCTTCCCTTCCCTTCCCTTCCCTTCCCTTCCCTTCCCTTCCCTTCCCTTCCCTTCCCTTCCCTTCCCTTCCCTTCCCTTCCCTTCCCTAACCTAACCTAACCTAACCTAACCTAACCTAACCTAACCTAACCTAACCTAACCTAACCTTCCCGATGCCCAAGCAGTTTGATCTCCATGAAGACCAGGATTATGCTAGTCTGGATTCAAATCCAAAGTAGGAGGATGAAGCCCCACTCTGTTGTTCATTACGTGGCATTGTCTTCAGCCAGCACAGAGATTAACACACTGCCAGAGCCTATTTGGGGGTTTATTTTGTTCATAATTATGTCTCAGCAGAGGATATGATCAGTGCTTTCCCCTGACTGCTTCATGGGCAATGGTTAGTGCAACTGGACCGTGGTATTTGTGTCACATTTACTCCAAGAGGGTTTGGTTAGTCACAATAAATATTGAAATGTTTGTGTGCTGTCTCATCCAGAGAAGGAGAATGAAACACAAGGCTGGAGCCCACGCTTCATCAGCTTAATTTCCAGCCAAATCCAGCTCCCTCTTCTGTTGTCTGACTCTGGCTGGCTTCATAATTAGCTCCTTATGAGGTCATCCTGGTTTTGCTGGGACAGAATCCCAAGCCAGCCAGAGTCTGTAGACCATCAGCTGTTTGGCATTAACCAGGACAGGTGACCTGAGTAGGCTGCAGGTGTTTCTTATTCACACTCAGTATAAAGGGGCTCCTCCTGGGTGGGTTTTTTGTTATTCTCCTGCTTCTCTTCAAGCCTGCTGGTTCTTGCTCACCATTCTGCTCCTGAAGACTGCTTTGCCGTTTCTTGTGAGTACCACACATTCACTGGGCTGAGTGCAGCTTCACCTATCTTACATTAGCATTAGCAGCGCTTTGGCTGCTGCATTGAATCTGTTTTAATTTCCACCCATGGGGCTGCTCTTCTTTTCTTGATCTCTCTTTCTCAGCTAGGAAGAGGTCCTCAGGTGATAGGGCAACTGATACAGTTTAGCCCTGGGTGCAGGCTGAATGTAGATAACATCACAGTGCTTTCCTCTTGTTCCATGGGCAATGATTAGCTGCATTACTCGACAGTGATCACCAATAGGAGATAAACTCTGTTTGAAACGGAAAGTGTCCTGGGAACCTCCTGCTCTCTTTGCAGAGAAAGACCACGTGAGGCTTTACGTGAGGCTTTACGTGTGCCTGCGTGTGAGTCAGAGCCAAGCAGGCAAACTCCAGAGGATTCGTTGCTCAGGGACCAGAACTGTACAGCTCTGTTGTTCTGAGAGCTCCAAGCTCTGCAGTATTTGCAGCCTCTGTTATTATTTCTGTTGCCATGAGGTCTTGTGGAGCGACTTGGAGATTAGGAGCTCTTTGTGTCGTGGAGCAAGTAGCGAGAGGTCTTGCATTGGAGAATCCCAGATAAATGAGGGATCAGGGCTGAGCTGCTCGGAGATTAGGAGTCCTGTGTGCTGTAGAGGAAGTAGTGAGAGGTCTTGCATTGAAGAAACCCTGATATAAAAAATGGATCAGGGCTGTTCTTTCCTCACTTGGGCTTGTGCAGTAGGGATGGAGGGGTCATACTGCTGCATGTGTATGTGTATGGGTCTGTAAGTATCACATCAGCATATCCTTACTGAAGAGCTGAAGATTCAGGAGGTCAGAATAACAGTCAAACTTGCTTCCAGATGCAAAGCTGCTGTAATTCACATAAGCAAACCAGGTAAGGAGGAATTTATCCAGGCTATTAACTTCCAGGAAGGCTGTAAATTCCAGGGCTAGTGAGTTCCTAATGAATCTTTCTTAATGTGCTTTAGATAGAGCCTTATAGCTGATCCAAAACATTAATATGACTTTATGGGCCAAAGCTGACACCTGATTAAGGGGCCTCTTTTAAATCAGCTTGGTAGTAAAACACATGTCAGATCTAGCAAAAAGAATGGGACAGGTGACTTAAAGACTTCCTGGTGATGACAGCATAGGTATGGAAACATGAAAAACCCAAATGGCTTCAAAGTTTGCTCTAGCTTCTTCACAGCTGAAGACATTGGTAAGCTTTAATTGGAAGAGGGAGAATTCCTAGAGCCCATAGAGTTCTGGATGTGGTGGAGTCTCTTTTTTAGTGCTGATGACATTGGGGCTTTTGATTGAATATTGTCAGAAACAGAATGGATGAATCCTTTTCCCCATCAAAAGCCTGGATTGGGTAGCTCAAGGGCTTTAAAGAGAGCATGACAGATGCAAAATGAGAGGTAATGGATGAGGCACTGTTTGTTAACTAGAAAGCCTGAAGTAACATACAGCAGTTCAAAGAAGTGGATATAATGCTGAAAGAGAAGATGGGGGAAAAACAGCAGCAGAAAAGGGCCATGAAAGCATTCTGGAGGAAGAAAAACAACTTGTCAGTATTAGAGGCAGTGGGAGGCAGGCTTGCCTCCAATTCCTCTCAGTGACATCCACCTCTCAATCAGAGTGAGGCAGAAGACAGAGACAAAAAAGAAAGGGTGATTAAAAGAGACATTATAGATTCGAGCAAGGAGAAGCAACCTAAAATCTGCAGGATTTTCCCACAGGACTTTCAGCTTTGATGTGTTTTCTCCCTTCAGACACTGATGCACAGAGCTCCAGAGACACAGGGCTCCTTTCAAGTTTCAGCTTCTATTGAAAAAGTCAAACTGGGAGCAGTGGTGAAATTCCACATTGTCTCTGTTATTAGACACCCAAACCAGAAAGACACTTAGCTAGCTCTGATGTAGGCAGAAAGGCACATTGAGGAGACATGCAGGGCAAAGTCCTGGCCCTGCTGCAGTCAGAGAAGCTCTCAGTAATGAATTGAAGCTTGGCACTCAAGCCCAAGTATGGAGCTGTCTAGTCCATGACAGTCAATAGTGCAAGGCACCCCTTTCATCTGGGAATCGGCAGAGTAGCGATTCCCCTTCCTCACAGACCGCAAAAAAATAGCGAGAACAGGGAGATGAGAGAGAGCTCCTCCTGGGGTTCTCAGCCCAGCAGAGACACGGAGCTCTTGGACAAGAGCCAGAGGAGGGTACAAAAATACCCAAAGGGCTGGGACCTCTCTGCTAGCAGGAGAGGCTGAGAGAGTTGAGGGTGCTCAGCCTGGAGAAGGGAAGGCTCCCAGGACACGTTGTTGTGTCCCTTTCAGTACTTAAGGGGTCTACATTAAAGAAAAAGGAGAGATTTATGTTTCACCAGGCCCTGATGTGACAGGACAAGGGCTGATGGTTTAAACTAAGAGGCAGATTTAGACTAGAAGGAAGAAATTCTTCATGGTGAAGGTGGTGAAACGCTGGCCTAGGTTGCCTGGAGAGGTGGAAGATGCCCCATCCCTGGAACTGTTCCAGGTCAGGTTGGACAAGGCTGAGCAACTTGCTCTAGATGCAGGTATCCCTACTGACTGCAGAGAGGGGATGAACTTGGTGATTTATAAAGATCCCTTCCAACCTAAAGCAGTGATTCTAGAAATGTGACCCTGCACATTCCCAGTAGCAGGGTTGGAGCCATCATTCCAAACAGCTGCCTCACTTTATCCTTCCTTCCCATCTGTGGAACCAGGAGAGTCACAGTTCACATCTGCCAGTGACTTCCAGATAATCCTGCTCTGGATCTGAGTTTGGAGACCTAATCTTCAAGAGTGGAGTAGTTGGGGTTCTTCCAGCCCTGGCAAATGGCCCAGAAACATTGAATGTCTCTAATGAAAGCAAGTCTGCAGCCCTTAGCTTTTTTTTTTTTTTATGCCTTGAAAAAGTCTTGAAATATCCTAATGTGCTTCCTGGTGTTTAAACAGAACCTGTCTGATGGCATAGGTAGGGGGTCCTGGGACTAATGTGACAAGCAAGACGCTCAGGTTACATACTGTAGTTGGACTTGACACTCAAGTTATATACTACACTATAGGTTAGACTTAGTATCAGTCAGGGTTGGAAGGGACCACAAAGATCATCTAGTTCCAACCCCCCTGCCATGGGCAGGGACACCCCACACTAGATCAGGCTGGCCACAGCCTCATCCAGCCTGGGCTTAAACACCTCCAGGGATGGGGCCCCAACCACCTCCCTGGATAACCCATTCCAGGGCTTCACCACTCTTATGGTGAACAACTTCCTCCTCACATCTAGCCTGAATCTCCCCACCTCCAGCTTCATTCCATTCCCCCTAGTCCTATCACTACCTGAGATCCTGAGAAGTCCCTCCCCAGCCTTCTTGTAGCCCCCTTCATATACTGGAAGGCCACAACTAGGTCTCCTTGGAGCCTTCTCTTCTCCAGACTGAACAGCCCCAACTCCTTCAGTCTGTCCTCATAGGAGAGGTGCTCCAACCCTCTGCTCATCCTCGTGGCCCTTCTCTGGACACCTTCCAGCACCTCCAGATCCCTCTTGTAATAGGGGCTCCAGAACTGGAGGCAGTACTCCAGGTGGGCTCTCACCAGCGCTGAGCAGAGGGGGAGAATCCCCTCCCTTGACCTGCTGGCCACACTTCTCTTGCTGCAGCCCAGGACCTGATTGGCTTTCTGGGCTGCAAGTGCACATTGAGAGCTCCTGTTGAGCTTCTCCTCCCCCAGCACCCCCAAGTCTCTCTCCTCCAGCCACTGCTCTCCAGCCAGTCCCTGCCTTGATGATCTCTGAGGTCTTTTCCAACCTGGTTGATTCTACAGTGCACATCTTCCTGAAGTACTTGGTTGTAAACCCAAACAGAAGTATGAAATATTACCTTACTAACAGAGCCAGCTCAGGACTGCCAGAATCTGGCACATGCAATTAATGTGTAATATGTATCACAGGTAATAATTAAGGAGGTAATATATAAAACTGACCATAATCTTGAATTATGAGCCCTTTTCCCCCCACTTAAATACATCTATTGACCCGAGACTTTGTCAGAATCTGATGCTTCAAACTCTCTTTTTTTTTTTATCAGTTCTTTCATGACAATATTGCTTCAAGACCTGGAGTTAACTTTCTGTCAATATAATTGAGCATCAGAGAATTTATTACCCATCTGCATTTCAGTCTAGCAGAGAGACACACATTCTAATTCCAAAATAATTAATGGGAGCTCTTTTAAATGCCAAGATGTGGTGTTTCTCATGATACCATACTGAGTAGAGCAATCAGGCTATCAGCTGTAGATTTGCATGATTCTCACAACATTCAATACAAAAACAGGAGATTCCCTGAAGGTTCCAGACCAGAAGCTCAAGCTCCAGTGAGGGGAAATTGCTCATAATTGTTGCATTTTTGGAGAGCATTCAATGGAGCTTTGCTAAGCCACTCTTTTGGCTACTGATGAATGGAGATTTATGAAGAATCCATTGTGCAGATATGTTTAAAGTCACAAGAGCCTCAATGGGTATAGGAGTTAGAAATTCACAGATTGCGTCAGGTGGGAAGGGAGCCTCAAAGGTGGTCTTGTTCAACCCCCCTGCAGCGATCAGGGACACATCAACACCTCCAACCAGAGCAGGTTGCCCAGGGCCACATCAAATACAATTCAATACACCAGGTTGAAAGAGACCTTCAAGATCATCGTGTCCAACCCACCTAAACAACTAAACCATGGCACCAAGCACCCCATCAAGTCTACTCCTGAACACCTCCAATGAAGGTGACTCCACCACCTCCCTGGGCAGCCCATTCCAATGAGCAATCCCTCTCTCTGTATAGAACTTCTTCCTAACCTCCAGCCTAAACCTCCCCTGGTGCAGCCTGCGACTGTGTCCTCTTGTTCTGGTGCTGGCTGCCTGGGAGAAGAGACCAACCTCTGCCTGTCTACAACCTCCCTTCAGGTAGTTGTAGGGAGCAATAAGGTCTTCCCTGAGTCTCCTCTTCTCCAGGCTAAGCAACCCCAGCTCCCTCAGCCTCTCCTCATAGGGCTTGTGTTCCAAACCCCTCACCAACTTCGTTGCCCTTCTCTGATCTTGAATGTCTCCAGGGACAGACCGTTGACCACATCCCTGGGCAGCCTGTCCCAGTATTTCACTGCCCTCATTGTGCAGAACTTCCTCCCGATTTCCAACCCAAATCTTCCCTGCTCCAGTTTCAAACCACTGCCCCTCATCCTGTCCCTACAAGCCCTTCTAAAGAGTCCTTCCCCAGACTTCCTGTAGGTCCTCTTCAGATATTGATATGTAGCTCTAAGGTCTGCCTGAAGCCTTCTCCTCTCCAGGCTGAAGAGCCCCAACTCTTTCAGCTGTTTTCACGAGAGAGTGGTGCTCACACCAAGGTATGAACTGCATTAAGAATGTCATAGTTTAATAAGAAACAAAAAGATGTGTGAGCGCCACCACTTGAGTTACTGTGTGCAACTTCTTGGCTTTAGGGGAAGACCCTCTGGAGACTTTTGTGTGCGATTCAGGCAGGACAGGGGGAAGCCTTTTTGTTTGTGCAGGTGATTCGTTTGATGTCATGAACTTGGTCATGCCCTTCAGATCCAGAACAGCTGTGGAACAGCTATCTAATTATGGAGGCAAACACCCACAGTGAAGTTAGAGGGCTGTGCCTTTATGATGCACAGTAATCCTGAGGTCTGCTCCTCTCGATGCAATCTCATTAGTGTTTGTGTGTTACTAGGCAAGATGAATAAATAATAATGAACTTTGTCTTTTTCCAATCTAGTGCACAGGCATTTTGTTTGCTGTGATTTCAGCTATAAGTGAGACCCAGCTTCGATGACAGATACTGTTTGCTGCATTGTACTCTTGTAATAGTCATTTGGCACTGCTGCCAAAGTGACTCGAGGCTTAATTCAATAATTTACAATCCAGGAAAAGATAGCAGCTATATCATTTAATATCCTGCCAGTTAAATAAATCCAGCACTTTCCTGCCTTACAATTCATTTAATATTTTTGTTTTCCCCCTCTGTGCTACATTTTACTGTCCTAGAATGATGGTGGTTAATTTAGCTCAGATAGTTTTCAGTCACTGCTGGCATTGATCAGCTCTGGATTGTTGTGTGATGACTCCAGAACTCCATTGCAGCTATTGACAGATGCTCTGTAGAGAGGGGGAGAGAGAGGAAACAGGGAAACACTACCTTAGAATCAGTGAATTCTTTTGGTTGGAAAAGACCTTCAAGATCTTCAAGTACAACCATCACCTAACTTCGAGTCTCATGTTAAACCATGTCCCTCAGCACTGCATCTCTCTCTTTTATATACCATCTTCTTGGGGAGGCTGTTCCAGTGTTTGAGGATCCGTTTAAGGGAGAACTTCTGATCTAAACCTCCCATGGTGCAGCCTCAGACTCTTTCCTCTTGTCCTGTCTCTTGTTGTTAGGGTGAAGGGATGACTCCCACCCATCTCCAACCGCCTTTCAGGGAGTCATGGAGAGCAAGAAGGTCTCTCCCAAGTCATCTTTTCTCCAGGCTAAACAACCTCAGTTTCTTCAGCCACTCCTCATACTTATTCAGCGTGAGTATGCATTTAAGTATGTGACATATTAGTTGCACTTATACTCAGAACAGAGGAAAAGAGAATCCTGAAAAGTTCCTCCAGCTTTTAAGTTCCATTTCAGATCCATTTCGGTCTTTTCATTAAGCATCTTGCTTTGCAGCCTTGCAAACCCATGGAGGGACTCTAAAAACAGAGACGAAACCAAATTGCTCTGCTGCCTCCTTCCTCCAGATGCTGAGCAAGGAATTCTGTCTCTCTTCTCCCTTTGGCTGTGTTAGGATAAACCCTCTGAGTGGCTTCAAGGAGTTAGACTAAAATGCCTTTCCCCTCTATGCCCCTCTTCTTGGCTAGCCTGAGGTATCTGGGACAACCAAGCCTTTTAATCTCCAAGTTCATTTACACAGATCTTTACCATCTTTCATGGCAAGCCTCTTCCTTCCCCATGGCAAAAAGACTCGGGGAATCAGTTGGAAAAATACTGATCAAATGCAGTGGAGTCTGCTAGAACACTTTGTTATTTTATCTCCCCAGCCTGACTGTAATTTCAGTCTAGAAAACACTCAGCAGCCTGATGAAGGCTGAGTTTGGATAACATTTTTATAGCTGGTAGCAGATACAGTTTCATGCTTCGCTGGTAGTTCTTGATTTTCTGTGCAGAGACTGTGAGCCAAAGGGCTTTGAAGCCAGCAAAAGCCTTTCATAAACCTCAATGGCCAATGGATCAACCCTACCGAACAAAGTAGTAACAACTGATCATCCATTTGTTTTTCCTGTGCAACACTACTCTGTAGCATCCTATATCTATGAGTACATGAATGCCTAATGCATATGCATCCTTGCAAGCAATTAGGCTGTAGGGGAAGAGGAGAGATTTGATAATAACATCCCTTTGCTCTTCTATTTGTATTGACTGCACGCTATGTAATAAATTACATTTGGCGTACTAAATAGTTTTGTGTTTGCTAACTGCACCAGTTCCCTGTGCAGCAGCTACTGGATTATGAAGACAGCTGCATTGTTTTTTTAAGCAGACACTTAGCAGCAAAGATCCAGCCACCCTGGCACGGAAAGGAAGCGATGAACAAGGCTGCTGTGCAAATAGTTGGAATACACTAAAGCAAACAACGATTCCTTTTTTGCTTCCAGAGGGCACGCTTTGTAATTCCCATTTATGCTCAGTAGGAAACATGGTGTGATGGGAAGTAGTATTTTGGGGGCTTAGCAGCATGAGGAGTCCCAGACCTTGCAGAAATCTAGATGCAATCACTGCTGTAGGGCACTTGGATTGCAGGTGGATGTTTAAACTCCGTGTACGTGGTGTTTAAATTGTGCTTATTTAATTGGAGCCCTTTTGTTCCAGTTATTCTTTCCTAGCTGCTTGCCTTTCCCACCAGAGCTGAAATAATGCTCATGAATAAAGCTACTCAGGAACTAGCTGCAAGAACTTCACATCAGAAATGCTTTTGCATGTATTTGTATGATTATGTTTGTTGTGTGTATATTCATTGAGAAGCTCAACACGAGCTGGCACTGCACTCCTGCAGCCCGCAAGGCAAATTGTGTCCTGGGCTGCATCAAGAGGAGAGTGGTCAAAGGAGGTGATTCTGCTTCTTTACTCTGCTCTTCTGAGACCCTGACTCGAATACTGCTTCCACTTCTGGTTTCTCCATCATAAGATGACAGAGGTGTTGGAGTGAGTCCAGAGAAGGCCACAAAGGTGGTCCAAGGGCTGGAGCACCACTGCTATGAGGATAGTCTGAGGGAGCTGGGGTAGCTCAGCCTAGGAAAGATAAGACTCCAGGGGGACCTTAAAGCTGCCTTCTAATACCTGCAAAGAACCTACAGGAAGGCTGCAGAGGTACTTTTCATAAGGATGGCTGGGGACAGGACAAGGGGGAATGGTTTGAAGCTGGGGGACAGTAGGGTCAGACTGGATCTTAGGAAGAAGCTCTTCAGTATGAGGATGGTGGGACAGTGAAATACATTGCCCAAGAGGTGGTGGATGCCTCCTCCTTGGGGTATTCAGGACCAGGTTGTATGAGGCCTTGAGCAGCTGAGTCTAGTTGAGAGCTGTCCATGGTGGTGAAGTTGGAGTAGGTGATCTCTGAGATCCCTTCCAGCCTGTGACAGAGAGGTTTATACACTGGAATGAGGCTTAGAAACGATGGAGATGGTTAAAATAAGAGAGACAAACATGTGGAGAGGGTTTATTTTTGTAGCTGAGTTTACTACCACAGCAAAAGTCCTTAGCACGCAGGGAAGAGCTGTTAGAGAAATTTCAGGCTGCCACTTCTTGCTTTCAGATGATTGATAACTTGGGAATAAAAACCTTGGAAAATAAATCATCTTTAGCAATTAAGGTGATGTCAAACCCAGGCAAGATTAAAAAGCCCTTTATTTTCTTACATATAATCGAAGAGGAATGCAAGAGATATTTATAACACTTTAACTCTGTGGCAGGACCTGATTTAAATTGGATTCATCAGGCAGGATATTATAGAAATATTTATCGTATTGACTGACTGATTTGCATAAGTTTCTCATCACAGTATTGGCATCCATTTAGTGGATTGGAACTAGATTTGGAACTTCAACCAAGAAGAAAATGGTCTTGCTTCACCAAAAATCAAGGGCAGTCTGTTGCAAAACTTTTGAGCAGTGAGGAAAACTCAAGGGTCAACCTGAACTGCCTCTGATTTTTCGCTTGGTCCTATTGTGTGGCCATGGAACTAAGGAACTACTGCCTGGTGTTCACTGTATGGCTCAGGTCTCTGCTTCCAGAGGGTAGAGAGGCTTTGCAGAGGGACCTCGACAGGCTGGACAGATGGGCAGGAGATTGAACACATCCAAGTGCCAGGTTCTGCACATTGGCCACAGCAACCCCAGGCAGTGCTACAGGCTGGGGTCAGAGTGGCTGAGAGCAGCCAAGCAGAGAGGGACCTGGGGGTGCTGGTCGATGGTAGGCTGAACATGAGCCTGCAGTGTGCCCAGGCAGCCAAGAGGGCCAATGGCATCCTGGCCTGCATCAGGAACAGTGTGGCCAGCAGGAGCAGGGGGTCATTCTGCCCCTGTACACTGCACTGGTTAGGCCACACCTTGAGTCCTATGTCCAGTTCTGGGCCCCTCAGTTCAGGAAGGATGTTGACTTGCCGGAAGGTGTCCAGAGAAGGGCAACGAAGTTGGTGAGGGGTTTGGAACACAAGCCCTATGAGGAGAGGCTGAGGGAGCTGGGGTTGCTTAGCCTGGAGAAGAGGACACTGAGGGATGACCTTATTGTTCTCTACAGCTACCTGAAGGGAGGTTGTAGACAGGCAGGGGCTGGTCTCTTCTCCCAGGCAGCCAGCACCAGAACAAGAGGACACAGTCTCAAGCTGCACCAGGGGAGGTTTAGGCTGGAGGTTAGGAGGAAGTTCTATACAGAGAGAGTGATTGCCCATTGGAATGATCTGCCCAGGGAGGTGGTGGAGTCACCATCATTGAAGGTGTTCAGGAGGAGACTTGATGGGGTGCTTGGTGCCATGATCTAGTTGTTTGGGTGGGTTGGATGCGATGATCTTGAAGGTCTCTTCCAACCTGGTTTATTGTATTGTATATGATAGAATCAATAAGGTTGGGAAAGACCTCAGAGATCATCGTGTCCAGCCTGTCACCCAACTACTCATGACTACTAAACCATGGCATTTAGCTTGATTGTGTCCACTATTCTGAGCAGAACAAAAGCTCTCCCAGCACTGTATGCAGGGGAACATGCACTGTAGAACTGAAGACATTTGCCATCACTGCTCATGTAGCTGTCTTTAGGTGTCTGCTTTTGGCTGCCTGTCATACAATCAGTTGGCTGCACCTTCCCTCTGAGGCAGTATGGCTGTTTGGATGAGATGCGCTTTCTTGTGCAGCATCACCCGCAGATCTGCTTCACCCCTAGAATATTTATGTTTCATTAGTATTTTTTGGCATCCTGGCCCCCCCCCCCCCCCCAGAAAAAAAAAAGTAGTAAAAATCACAAGTATCATAAAGCAGCAGAAGGGAAATAGTGATTTAAACAAGCTGTATCTCAGAAAAATCTGGTAGGGATTTCATGGACCACAGCTTTTCCCATTAGAATCCTCCTGCATTTCAGAAGCGTGTCAGAGACAGTGAGGTGCAATAACTCCCTGTGAAAGGACATCAAAATCCCCCAGCCTGGAAAAATATTAGGCAACCAAAAATATAATTAGCATGGTATATTTAGTTATTGTGTCAGGCTCTGAAAGCTCCCAGGCACTTCTAAAACAAATAGAATAAAAGGAGACAAATGGAAGTGAACTCCGCTAAACATCCTCCACCGCGATCTGCCTTTATTGCTGGCAATTAAACACTGAAAGTCAAAACACAAGCTATCATTATCACTCATTGATTAAAAACCAGTTAGAACATTGCATTTTGAACTGAGCCACTGCTCTGCTCGTTATGCATTTCAGCATGAGCAGCGGCACAATATTTCAGGAATAATTAGGAACACAGCGCTAAGCGATCAGTGCTAATGCTCCCGACTCAAATTGCCCAAGCAAATGATTATGGATCAGCCAAAAGACGCTCGGTGAAGCCATCATCTTCTGTGACTGTTGTAATATCTTCATGATGATCTCTTTGTGGGAGCAAACAACAGACTCGGTTAAAAGTTTGAGTGAGGGAGCTGGGGTTGCTTAGCCTGGAGAAGAGGAGGCTCAGGGGAGACCTTGTTGCTGTCTACAACTACCCAAAGGGAGGTTGCAGCCAGGTGGGGGTTGGTCTCTTCTCCCAGGCAACCTGTGACAGAACAGTCTCAAGCTGTGCCAGGGGAGGTTTAGCCTGGGTGTTAGGAAAAAGTTCTTCCCAGAAAGAGAGATTGGCCATTGGGATGTGCTGCCCAGGGAGGTGGTGGAGTCACCATCCCTGGAGGTATTTAGGAGGAGACTGGATGAGGCACTTGGTGCCATGGTTGAGTTGATAAGATGGTGTTGGGTGATAGGTTGGACTTGATGATTTTGAAGGCCTTTTCCAACCTGGCTAATTCTGTATTCTGGTTTTGGTGTTTCCACCCCCAGTTAATGGCATCCTAAAATTTAGCAGAAGCCACAAATACAACTTTGCAAATTCTCCTTTTCTGGAAAATAATTGCAAGCTATTTAGGTTCCCAGGTGGATTTTGTCTCCAGTCTCTTTTAAAGGAGCTAACATCAAGATTTCTGATGTATTGCAAACTGGGAATGTCTCACTGTCAAATTGCTGCTCTTTTCCATTCAGGTTAAAAAAAAAGAGAAAATGACCTTTAACTGAGCTGGTCTCAAAAGGGGGAAAAAAAAAAAGGGCAGCAAAAATAACAAAACTAAACCCAACTGAGAGGAGTACTGGGGGGAAGACAGCTGAAAGGGCTGATTTGGAGGAGAGGCAGAAAGGGAAGGATTCATCAGGGTGGGCTAACCTGACCATGCCAAGTTTGGAGCTATATGCAGAGGGGAAATGTTAGCTGTGTCATAGAATCACAGAATTGTCAGGGTTGGAAGGGACCACAAGGAACAGTCAGTTCCAACCCCCCTGCCATGGGCAGGATAATCTCACACTGGAGCAGGTTTCTCAGAGCCACATCCAGCCTGCCCTTCAAAACCTCCAGGGATGAGGCTTCCACCACCTCCCGGGGCAACCTGTGCCAGGCTGGGAGGTGATGTGCTGGAGAGCAGCCCTGGGGAGAGGGACCTGGGAGTGTTGGTGGATACCAAGCTCTCCATGGCACAGCAATGTGCCCTGGTGGCCAAGAAGGCCAATGGGATTCTGGGGTGTATTAAGAAGAGTGTGTCCAGCAGATCCAGGGAGGTTCTCCTCCTCCTCTACTGTGCCCTGCTGAGACCTCATCTTGAGTACTGTGTTCAATTTTGGGCTCCCTAGTTCAAGAGGGAAAGGGATCTGCTGGAGAAAGTCCAGCAGAGGGCTATGAGGATGATTAGGGGACTGGAGCACTGCCTGGGGAGGAGAGGCTGAGGGACCTGGGGCTTTTTAGTCTGGAAAAGAGAAGACTGAGAGGGGATTTAATAAATGTTTATCAATCTCTGAGGGCTGGGGGTCAGGAGGGAGGGGACAGGCTCTGCTCACTTGCCCCCTGGGATAGGACAAGGAGCAATGGATGCAAGCTGTAGCACAGGAGGTTCCAGCTCAACACAAGAGGGAACTTCTTTACCGTAAGGGTCACAGACCACTGGCACAGGCTGCCCAGAGAGGTTGTGGAGTCTCCTTCTCTGGAGACTTTCAAGGCCCGCCTGGATGTGTTCCTCTGTGACCTGAGCTGGATTGCATGGTCCTGCTCTGGCAGGGGGGTTGGACTGGATGATCTCTTTGGGTACCCTCCCACCCTGACAGCCTGTGAGCCTGTGGGTTTTAAGCAGCTCACACAACCTGATGTAAGCCTCATACCTTCTCCTCACCTGGAAACCTTACAGAGAGGACATCATGAGCACAGGCAGAAGAACTGAGTCCAGTTTAGGACCTCCTTATGTCTGCCTCGGTCCATTGAGTTCTCTGAGCACAATTTCACTGCTTGGACTGGCAGCAGAAATCGAGACCAGGCAATCTCCCTTCTGAACAACCCGAGGAGAGCCTTTAGTGTGTGGGGACAATAATGAAATGCAGGGAAAACATTCCGCATCCTACTTTGTGGTGATTTTTTTTTTTTCCTCTCATCCAAAAATCACAAAACTGCTGCTGCAATTCTGAGGAAACCTTGCAGACTTGAATGGCATATTTTCTACACACACCCCCCCGCCTGGAGTAGGAACTGATAACAGGCTGCTAAATTACTGCTTAATAAATCACTGAATGAGTGCCATCTAAGATAACAGGGCATTAAATGACGACTATTCAGGGGAAAAGTAGAAGCAAGAGGACTCTCTGCGCAGATAGAAATTGGATTAGTCATCCCATCTTTGCCAGGGGTGAAATTGAAGCTGGAGCAGGTTGGGGGGGGGGGGGGAATACAAGGAAAGTGTTTTGATGCCATAAAGTGCCAAGGAAGGAGTACACTCGGTGCAGGAGCTCCTTCTCATCAGGGGGAGCTTGAGGTGGGGCAGAGAGAACTACTGGGGAGAGTCTAGCAGAGGTTACAGAGATGCTGAGGGGCCTGGGGCATCTCTGTGAGGAGGAAAGGCTGAGAGCCTTGGGGCTGTTGAGCCTGGAGAAGAGCAGACCTAGAGTGGACATTCTCTGTGCAAGAGCTAAAGGGTGGGGGACAAGAAGATGAAGCCAGATTTTCATTGGTGTGCACTGTCAGGAAAAAGGGCAAAGTGGAACTCAGGAGGTTCCATCTGAACAGGAGAAGGCATTTCTTTGCTTTGAGGTTGCTAGAGCCATAAATCAATCTGCCCAGAAAGGTTTCAGTCTCCTTCTCTGGAGAGATTCCAAACCCACCTGGCAACTGAGCCTGAGAAACCTGCTGTGGGTGACCCTGCTTTGATGTGAGGGTTGGAATAGATGACCTCCAGAGGTCCCTTCCAACCTTCACCATTCTCTGATCGAATCATGGGGGTAATGTGGGAAGTAAAATGTCATAAATGCCAACACAAAGTGAAAATGCAAAGCACACTCTGAAAAGCCAAATAATGGGAAGACAATAATATGAATAAATAAAACAAAGGGGGAAAAAAAGTCATCAAAAAAGATAGAAGTGGAAAAGAACTGCAGACTGTGAAGACAAAAGGCTGGGTGCCACTTGAATTCAGGCTCTTGGACCCCTAATTCCAATGGCAGCTAGTGATCTCAGTATTTGCCCTTGCTCTAAGGGTTAGAGCCCTGATCAAAACCAGTGGAAAGACACTGAGAGAAGTCTATGAGAGACAGCTCTGCTTCAGTCCATACATCACACCCTGGTGCCATCCATCTCCAGGAAAGGTGGTCCCAGAAGGCTGGGAACATAGTTGCTTGACTTGTAGTAGTTGGGGAAATTGTATCATCTTGACTGCTGCTTAATGTGTCTGCTGTGCAGTATCACCAGCAGAGTTATGACAAAGGGTCTGAAGCTCATATTTCTGGGGAATGACATAATCAATGATAAATATCACTCCAATTTAGGTGGGTTTAGAGGATGGTGGCTTAAAAGGAAAGTTGGGGAGCACCTTCCCCCCCAGCTCAATTTACAGCACTTCTGGCCTTACCACCTTTTATTTCTGCATGACAGTATTTCCACATTTATTATCTTGAGGATTATATGGACATTTTAGGGAAATGTCAATGCAATAAACTGCTTTTTGTTGCTTTATCATTCTGACTGGCAGTGAAAGTCCAGTTAGGGGCTGACAAAAGTGCTCTTTTCTCAGCTTCCCCCTGGAAATTTATATGCACAGTGCAGTAATTTGCACTGCTGTCACAGAATCACCAAGGTTGGAAGAGACCTCAAAGTTCATCAAGTCCAACCTGTCACCACAGACCTCATGACTGAACCATGGCACCGAGTGCTACGTCCAATCCCCTCTTGAGCACCTCCAGGGATGGTGACTCCACCACCTCCCTGGGCAGCACATTCCAAGGGCCAACAACTCTTTCTGGGAAGAACTTTCTCCTCACCTCCAGCCTAAACCTTCCCTGGCACAGCTTGAGACTCTGTCCTCTTGTTCTGGTGCTGGTTGCCTGGGAGAAGAGACCAACCCCCACCTGGCTACAACCTCCCTTCAGGGAGTTGTAGAGAGCAATGAGGTCACCCCTGAGCCTCCTCTTCTCCAGGTTAAACAACCCCAGCTCCCTCAGTCTCTCCTCTTAGGGCTTGTGCTCGAGGCCTCTCCCCAGCCTCATTGCCCTTCTCTGGACATGTTCAAGTGTCTCAATGTCCTTCTTAAACTGAGGGGCTCAGAACAGGACAATCATAGAACTGTCAGGGTTGGAAGGGACCTCAAGGATCAGCCAGTTCCAACCCCCCTGCCCTGGGCAGGGACACCTCACACTGCAGCAGGTTGCTCACAGCCACATCCAGCCTGGCTGCAAAAACCTCCAGGGATGGATGAGGCTTCCACCACCTCCCTGGGCAACCTGTGCCAGGCTCTCACCACCCTCCTGGGGAAGAACTTCTTCCTAACACTGCCAGGAATTAAAAAACTAGTTCCAATTTGTAATCGGAGTGATGTGAGCTTAAGGAGATGCAACTTTCTGGAAGGGAATTTTGTGGGGTGCACTTGCACCACCATTTGCAATGCACCACCACACACAATTTGGTGTATCATCAACTTTGTCTTTGGGAAAGGCTGGGGGTTAATTTAGGGAGGGGGGCGGGGGAAGTAGACTAATTAGAAGAGGGCAAGTTTTAGCTGATAAGGTCACTTGTCAGGCAGCTATGAATTCAATCTCTGTTGCATAAATGACTACATTTTCTCTGGCCTGGAGCAAGCTATCTGTGTTTTGCAAACCCACAGATGCTTACAAGAAAGATGCAGAGAAAACTCTTTTGTTTTTGCTGCATTCAGTGTAAAGAAGAATAAATAACATTAGAAACAGTGGTTGGGGGTATGATGTTGTACTCTGCTTTAAGTGGCATTATATCAGGAGTGTTCTCAGTGTCTTTAGGCTGATATGACTGGAAGATGAATCTGAAAAATGCTCAGCTTGATGCTGTTAGAGATTCATCCCTGCAGCTGCTTTCTCACAGAATTGTTAGGGTTGGGAGGGACCTCAAGGATCATCTAGTTCCAAGCCCCCTGCCATGGGCAGGGACACCTCACGGTGGAGCAGGTTGCTCACAGCCACATCCAGCTCCCTGGCCTCTATTGATAAACTTTTTTATATATCTGTAAGCTGTAGAAAGAAGTAATAAATCACCCACAACTGTTTGGCACACATGTATAAAATAAGACAATGTTAGAGGGTGAAGAAATTGCATTCCATAAATCACTTCTGTGTTGAGGGGAAGGCCATGTGAGCACATCAGGCAAAGTTTCAGAGATTTTACCAGGAGCTCCCCAGTCTTTTTCCAAGGTGAGTTTGGGGCACAGTCTGTGAGATGGAGACTGCACTGTGGCTTGGGAGCAGTGCCAGCCTCTCTGTTGGGGCAATAGAATAGGATTAACCAGGGTGGAAGAGACCTCTGAGATCATTGAATCCAACCTATCACCCAACACCATCTAATCAACTAAACCATGCACCAAGCACCCCATCAAGTCTCTTCCTAAACTCCTCCAGTGATGAAACAATATAGAACAAAAAAATTGTCAAACCCACACAGTAAAGGGGAAGCCAATCCCAAAGGGCAATGTTCTCTGATTTTGTAACTGCTGCTTGTCATTGTCCCAAATGACAATGGAGTTTTGTATCTGCTTAAGGAAATCCAGTGGCAAACAATAGTCCCATGCACAGCATCATTGCATAGAAATAATCCAACAGGCAGTAAGGCTTTAGCATGAAGTGCCTGAGTCTTGCTTGTCTCCAAGGGCTTTTCTCTGGCTGCTGGCAGAGGTGGGAGGGGGTGGGAAAGAGAGTTTCCTGTGTATTTTGGATGAAAGAAAGGTGAAGCTGATGACAGGGAAGAGCCAGATTTTAGAGCTGTGTTGAGTTTCCTTGCTGCTGTCCTGACTAGATTGTAGAATCATGAAATTGCAGAGTGGTGTGGGTTGGAAGGGAGCTCTGGAGACCATTGAGTCTAGCCCTCTGACAAAGCAAGACCACCTAGGGCAGGTGACACAGGAGCATGCCTAGGTGGGATCTGAAAGTCTCCAGAGAAGGAGAGTCCACAGCTTGTGGGGGCAGCCTGCTCCAGTGCTGTCACCTGCACATTTCTCTTTGTGTTGAAGTGGAACTTTCTGTGTTACAGTTTGTGCCTTCATCCTGTCACAGGCCACCACAGAAAAGAGCCTGGCCCTTTCTTGACACCCACCCTTCAGATATTTATAAACATGAGTAATAGAATTCCCTCTCAGGCTGCTCTTCCCCAGGCTAAACAGCCCCAGGGCTCTCAGCCTTTCCTCATCAGACAGATGTTCCAGTGCCTTCATCATGCTCATAGCCTCCATTGGGCTGTCTTTAATGTTCCCCTGCTCCTCTTAAACTGGGGAGCCCAGAACTGGACACAATGCACAATTAGTTGGGTTCCTTCATGAATCTTTCTCTTTTCCTTTGAACCCCTCTTCCTTTGTCCCCACTTTGGAACCACTGAGTACGATTGCTCTATTTCTAAGCACTTTCAGGGCTGCAGTAAAAGGTTCATTTCTTACTACCAAAAAAAATTATCTTTCTCCATGAGAACTTTTCATTCCTACCCATGGCAGCTCCCACCATGGCAAAGCTCACAGGAGTCTTGATTGAAAGACCTGATTGACATCAGTAGAAGTGAAGGACTTACAGGCAATTATAGCAGGCTGAAAAGCAGGAGCATGATGCTTGGAGCCAAACAATGTCACACATAGTGCCTTAATTAGCAACAAAAGTGATTTAGCAGAGTAATATTCTAATACCAACTCAATTGCTACAAATTATTAGTAACAATAGGCACAGAAAGCCTAAGATCCACTAACAATGAGGTGCGATATCTGTCAGAGGAGAATGTAGTGCTCCTTTAATAGTGAGATTGCAATTAGAACAATAAAGTATATATTAAGATTGAGCAAAGGAGAAAACACCATGGTGTTATCCTATCCAGGGGTGGGGGGAGGGGGCAGATCCTCAAAGGTAGAAGGATCTAGAAGAAAAATCAAAGAGATGAGAATGAAAATCCATGAGTTTACCTCTTGATGCAAACTTGGTACAATTTCAGACAGCTTCCTTCTTTGGCTGCCCTACCAGGACAAGGGGAGTCACCTCTAAAAGGACCTTGAACAGACAGAGGGAAGCAGAGACCCAGGGTAGTGGGGGCTGTAAGTCTCCTGTGTGTGTGATGTCTACCTCCCCAATCAGAAGTTGTCCCTTTATTTGTTCCCCTCCTTAATTCATGCAGAAGGAGTTGTAGAGAGCCTTAGCTCTGTCTGGGTGCTGATTGTGATGACCGTGCCACAAGCCAGAGCAATTACACGAAACCTGAAGTAGTTCTCCCCAGGAGGGTGGTGAGAGACTGGCACAGGTTGCCCAGGAATCCTCATCCCTGGAGGTTTTTGCAACCAGGCTGGATGTGGCTCTGAGCAACCCACTGTAGTGTGAGGTGTCCCTGGCCATGGCAGGGGGGTTGGAACTGGCTGAGCCTTGAGGTCCCTTCCAGCCCTGACAGTTCTGTGGTTCTATGAAATGCTAGGTGTGGGGTTTATCCTCAGTTCCTAAACAATGTAATTCCATGAGAATTGAACATTTAATTTTGATTTATTGATTTTCTTTCATTTGAGGCCAAGTTTAATGGAAAATACAGAAAAGGGGAGTTCAGGAGGGTAAAAAAATCCTCCAATATCCAAGGCAAATCAGAAGAATTTATCTGCATTATTATGTGAAGGTTCAGGATTATATTCCAGTCTGCAGGAAAATGTATACTTGTGATTTTAACTGTATTTGGAGCCGATGGAACAAAAAGTATGAAAACTCTGGGATCTGAATACAATAAGACCTCTGAGGGGAGTGTTGTGCAGATGGCACAGATGTAATAGCTTTGGTCAGACAATGGTTCATCTCTCGCTCAGATATTTTCCTTCAACCAAGCCCTGCACATGGTCCCACTAGACTAATCCATCCATATTTGTCTCAAATTACAGATCAGCATGTGTCTCAGAGCTGGCCTCCCTCGAACACACCAGCAAGCAATTTGAGTGGTAATCACAAGATTTTCACTTCCAGATAGCCACGGACAAAAATGCCTCACGTCTCCAGGAGGTCTATTTTTGTAATGCAGGCATGATAACCACAGCCTGAATCACAGGAAAAGACCTCTAGAGATTGAGTCCAAGCCCCCTGCCAGAGCAGGGTCATCTGGGACAGGCTGCACAGGAACACATCCAGGTGGGTTTTGAATGTCTCCAGAGAAGGAGACTCCACAACCTCTCTGGGCAGCCTGTTCCAGTGCCCTGTCGCCCTCACCATAAAGTGTCTCCTCATGTTGAGGTGGAACCTCCTGTGTTCTAGCTTGTACCCCTTGTTCCTTGCCCTGTCACTGGGCACCACTGAAAAGAGCCTGAGACCTTCATCTCGACACCCGACCCCTCAGATATTTATAGACCTTGATCCCCTCACAGCCTTCTCTTCTCCAGACTAAACAGCCCCAGGGCTCTCAGTCTTTCCTTGTAGAAGAGATGTTCAAGTCCTCTGATCATCCTTGTAGCTCTCTGTTGGATTGTCTCCAGCAGACCCCTGCCTCTCCTGAACTGGGGAGCCCAAAATAATACTGTGTGGGAGGGAACTACTCTGTGAGCTCAAACTCTGTGGCAACCATGTTCTGCCCCAGGCAAGTGCCAATGGCAATGATGACAAAAGATTTCTTAAAATTAATTAATTTTAAACATTAAAGGTTTTTTTTTTTTTGCCCATATATGATTTTTTTCTGCCAAGAGATGGCAAGAGGAAAAACCAAACCAGGCTGTTGAGAGCCCCAGTCTGAGCTGTACCCCAGGAAAGTCAAACAGGTATGAAGGCAGTGAACTCAAAGAAGTTTTCAGTGTTAATTTCTGCTCAGCAAGAAACACACAGAGAAACAGCAATCAATAGATGCTAAATGAGAGAAAGTAGCAAGTCAATAACAAGAGACATTTTATTTTCAGGCTTCTGCAAGCAGTGGAAGGGATGATCAGCCTGTGATGATCTGGAAATTGCAGATGTTGTGGGCAAGGTCTTCCCCACGTCAGTGTGTGCTAACCTGCTGGATGGCAATATCATAGAGTCATGGAACTGAGTTACCATGGGGATACCTTTGACCATAATAACATGTTTGGATCAAGGTGCAGGAGCTTCAAGTCTGAAATAGATCTTAAAATCCAGCCCTGTGGTTTTAGTTCATAGCCAAAGCTCTAATGGTGGCCTCTACAAAACAGTGTCTTCAAAGTTAGCTTAAAGAGCAGCTTGCTGCTAGAATCATAGAATTGTTAGGGTTGGAAAGGACCTCAAGGATCCTCTAGTTCCAATCCCCCTGCTGTGGGCAGCAACACCTCACACTAGGTATAGAACAGATACAGAATTAACCAGGTTGGAAAAGACCTCAGAGATCATCAAACCCAGCCTATCACTCAACACCATCTAATCAACTCAACCACTTAGTGCCTCAAGCAATCTCTTCGTACACACCTCTAGTGATAGTGACTCCACCACCTCCCTGGGCAGCACATTCCAATGGCCAATCTCTCTTTCTGGGAAGAATTTCTTCCTAACATCCAGCCTAAACCTCCCCTGGCACAGCTTGAGACTGTGTCCTCTTGTTCTGGTGCTGGTTGCCTGGGAGAAGAGACCAGCCCCCACCTGGCTACAAGAAGTCATTTGCCATTGGAATGTGCTGCCCAGGGAGGTGGTGGAGTCACCATCCCTGGAGGTGCTCAAGAGGGGATTGGATGTGGCACTTGGTGCCATGGTCTAGTCATGAGGTCTGTAGTGATGGGTTGGACTTGATGATCTTTGAGGTCTCTTCCAGCCTTGGTGATACTGTGAATACAGAACCCTTCAGGTAGTTGTAGATGGCAGTGAAGTCTCCCCTGAGTCTCCTCTCCTCCATGCTAAGCAACCCCAGCTCCCTCAGCCTCTCCTCATAGGGCTGTACTCCTAATCCCCTCACCAGCCTAGCTCAGGTTGCTCAGAGCCACATCCAGCCTGGCCTTAAAACCCTCCAGGGCTGGGGCTTCCAATGTCTCCCTGGGCACAAGCTTTATTGCAGTGAGAGATCAAACAGGCTGTGAGCTTCTTTCTCAAGGTCTGCAGAAGCAGTGTACGAAGCTAGGGACAGGAATAAGCCCTGTGGAATGTGGAAGGCTGCAGCAGACGTGCAGTTTGAGCTTGCTTTGTGCCTGTGTGTGACCAACATCAATTTTGGAAGCAGGCTCCCCACCAAATACTTATATCAGCTGTAAGAGCTGTGCTCAGCTGCATTGTGCTTGACAACAGTGGTGTGCTGCAGCAAGCTCTTTCAGTGATGTACTGTTGTGCCATCTTTAAGTTTCCTTTCTTTTATAGTTGATTTTTTTCCTATTGCTGGCAATAGGGAGGCTCAAACATCAGAAGTGTTTAATCACCTGCTAATTTCAGCTTCTTGGCAGTGATAACAAAGTGCAACTGCATTTTCCTTTGAAGCTGTTGCAAAGAAAAAGGGGGGGGGGGTGTGGAAATTAAAAGAAATAACAAATAAAGCCCCAAATTACTTCTAAAGCACAGGGATGGTATTTTAGCAAGTTAATAAGCATTTCACACAGAGAGATGAAATAGTTTGATAGGAAAGAGGGGGAAAAAAAACAAACATGTGAAATTCACAGTATGGGGGGGGGGGAAGCCCTTTTTTATTAATGTAAAGTAACTAATTGTTGAGATTAGGAAGCAGTAATTACTTAAACCACCCTAAAACTCTTTAACATCTTTATTGATGATCTGGATGAGGACATTGAGTCCAGCATCAGTAAATTTGCAGACGACACCAAGCTGGGGGCAGGAGTTGATCTGCTGGAGGGCAGAGAGGCTTTGCAGAGGGACCTCGACAGGCTGGACAGATGGGCAGAGTCCAAGGGCAGGAGATTGAACACATCCAAGTGCCAGGTTCTGCACATTGGCCACAGCAACCCCAGGCAGTGCTACAGGCTGGGGGCAGAGTGGCTGGAGAGCGGCCAGGCAGAGAGGGACCTGGGGGTGCTGGTTGATGGTAGGCTGAACATGAGCCTGCAGTGTGCCCAGGCAGCCAAGAGGGCCAATGGCATCCTGGCCTGCATCAGGAAGAGTGTGGCCAGCAGGAGCAGGGAGGTCATTCTGCCCCTGTACACTGCACTGGTTAGGCCACACCTTGAGTCCTATGTCCAGTTCTGGGCCCCTCAGTTCAGGAAGGATGTTGAGTTGCTGGAACGTGTCCAGAGAAGGGCAACGAAGTTGATGAGGGGTTTGGAACACAAGCCCTATGAGGAGAGGCTGAGGGAGCTGGGGTTGCTTAGCCTGGAGAGGAGGAGACTGAGGGGTGACCTTATTGGTCTCTACAACTACCTGAAGAGAGGTTGTAGGCAGGTGGAGGTTGGTCTCTTCTCCCAGGCAGCCAGCACCAGAACAAGAGGACACAGTCTCAAGCTGCGCCAGGGCAGGTTTAGGCTGGATGTTAGGAAGAAGTTCTACACAGAGAGAGTGATTGCCCATTGGAATGGGCTGCCCAGGGAGGTGGTGGAGTCACCTTCATTGGAGGTGTTCAGGAGGAGACTTGATGGGGTGCTTGGTGCCATGGTTTGTTTGTTTAGGTGGGTTGGATTGGTTGATGGGTTGGACGCGATGATCTTGAAGGTCTCTTCCAACCTATTCTATTCTATTCTATTCTATTCTATTCTATTCTATTCTATTCTATTCTATTCTATTCTATTCTATTCTATTCTATTCTATTCTATTCTATTCTATAACTGGGTTAGGCCTTTCAAGTCCTAGGAAAGACTTATACACAAGAGCCATATAGAAAACATAAAACTCCAGTAATGACTTCCATGAATTCTACTACGCTCCACTTAGCTTCAAGAACTGTAAATAACATCCTCCTGACAGCTAAATCAATGCAGCCTAAAAATCTGGAAGTGCACCCTCAAAGAGACATCTGAGCTCTAACCTTTTCTTCACCATATGTCGGTGCTTAAGGGAATTTAAATAAAAAAGAGAGATTTTCTTCTTTTTTCTGGAAAATGAAGTATGAAAAGGTAGAGACTTCTATAATTTGTTGTTTGTAGTAGAAGCCTCATCCCTGGAGGTTTTTAAAGCTGGCCTGGAAGGGGCTTTGAGCAACCTGATCTAGTGTAAGGTGTCCCTGGCCACAGCAGGGGGGTTAGAACTGGATGATCCTTGAGGCCCCTTCCAACCTTAACAGTTCACTGATTAAATTACCATCATTCCCTGTATCCAGGTATATAAGGGAAAGAGGGATGTGTTGCTTGCTTAGAATAACAAAGATCTGAGGTGGGTTTATGTCTGCTTAGGAAAAAGCAACTGACTGCCCCCCACATTCACAGAGTCAACCAGGTTGGAAAGACCTCAGAGATCATTAAGTCCAACCAATTACTTAATATCCAGCACCTCAGGACAACTAAACCATGGCTCCAAGTGCCACATCCAAGCCTTTTTTGAACACCTCCAGGGATGGGGACTCCAACACCTCCCTGGGCAGCACGTTCCAATGGCCAATTACTCTTTCTGGGAAGAACTTTCTCCTCACCTCCAGCCTAAACTTCCCCTGTGTCCTCTTATTCAGTTGCTGGTTGCCTGGGAAAAGAGACCAACCCCCACCTGGCTACCACCTCCTTTCAGGTAGCTGTAGACAGCAATATGGTCTCCCCTGAGCCTCCTCTTCTCCAGGCTCAGCAACCCCAGCTCCCTCAGCCTCTCCTCATAGGGCTGTGCTCCAGACCCCTCCCCAGCCTCGTTGCCCTTCTCTGGACATGTTCAAGTGTCTCAATGTCCTTCTTGAACTGAGGAGCCTGGAACTGGACACAGTACTCGAGGTGTGGCTTAACCAGTGCTGAGTACAGGGGCAGAATGACCTCCCTTCACTAAGTATGAGGTGAGGTTTCAGCAGAGCTGAGCTTTGCCCTAATCCTTCACCTTTCCAAAGCAAATGCTGAGCTTGCCATTGCAAACTGGAGGCATAAGGCCACCAATGCTGAGTCCTCACCACCACCACACAAGCTCATTGCTACTCACCTAGGTTGTTACCTCTTTAATGAAGACCTTATCATTGCTGCCTTGTCTTTTCTTTCCTTATGTGCTTTGTTATAGTACCTGAAACCACACACTGGTGGGAGTATATCACCATTTAAATTGAGTACTGAAGGAAAGGGTAAGCTTAAACTGCATGTAGCATCTTCCTCTTCAAGCAACCAGCAAGTGGTAGAGCCAGAAATTGCTCACAGGCTTCCTGAGCACCTTTCCCCTTTGTCACAAAAGGATTCATCCTCTATGGTGCTTTACACCAAGGACAGAGATTCACATTCCTCACATGGTGGCTTATTTTGTCCAGGCTTTGCCCCTCAGTTAGAAACAGTTTGTGCTGCTAATAAGAGAGAGGAAATGGAAGCAGTGAAATTGCTCATTTGTTGTTGCTGTTATTGAAATTAACCACGGAGGGAGCAGTTCTGTGTGAGCCCTTCCAGGAATGAAGGGGAGCAGAGCAGCTCACTCCCTGTCAGTTCCAGTTTAAGGTACTATTTGGGATAATATTTTTCCACGTGCACTGTCTGCAAAACTGGGTGATGGATTAGAAAAAACACCTTGTTTCCCCTTCCATATTGCTCATGCTTTTGCCTCTGCTGGCACATGTTCTTAGGTTGCTGAGGGTTTTTGTTGTTTTGGTTTGGTTTTTTTTTGCCTTGAGAACAGCATTTCCCCTGCTAATATAGGAAGGATTAGGTGCTGGTTTTGTAGCTGAGCATATGGTGTGACAGTTCTTGGAGTTCTAGCTTTCAGCTGGGATGTTGCTGGCCCGTGTCAGACCCAGACAACTGATCTGTTGCATGCAAGGGGAAAGCAAATGAGGTGTCAGAGGAAAATGATAGTGAAGGTCACACCTGAGAGATCTTCTCTCCCAGCTCTCACTACCCATGTTAGCCTGTGCTGGAGAAGCAGCTTATTCTACTGGGAAATTATCTCCCTGAGACTGCTTTCTTTCAGCATCAGAGGCAGTCAAAGCATCCTGACTGGATATGAAGGAAAGTGAAGCTGTGATGCCTGGGGTCAGAGTGGCTGGAGAGCGGCCAGGCAGAGAGGGACCTGGGGGTACTGGTTGGCAGTAAATTGAACATGAGCCAGCAGTGTGCCCAGGCGGCCAAGAAGGCCAATGGCATCCTGGCCTGCATCAGGAACAGTGTGGCCAGCAGGAGCAGGAAAGTCATTCTGCCCTGTGCTCAGCACTGGTTAGGCCACACCTTGAGTCCTGTGTCCCATTCTGGGCTCCTCAGTTCAGGAAAGACGTTGAGTTGCTGGAAGGTGTCCGGAGAAGGGCAACAAAGCTAGGGAGGGGTCTGGAGCACAGCCCTGTGAGGAGAGGCTGAGGAAGCTGGGGTTGCTAAGCCTGGAGATGAGGAGGCTTAAGGGACACCTTATTGCTCTCTAAAACTACCTGAAGGGAGGTTGCTAAGCCTGGAGATGAGGAGGCTTAAGGGACACCTTATTGCTCTCTAAAACTACCTGAAGGGAGGTTGCAGCCAGGTGGGGGTTGGTCTCTTCTCCCAGGCAACCAGCACCAGAACAAGAGGACACAGTCTCAAGCTGTGCCAGGGGAGGTTTAGGCTGGATGTTAGGAAGAAGTTCTTCATAGAAAGAGTGATTGGCCATTGGAATGTGCTGCCCAGGGAGGTGGTGGAGTCACCATCCCTGGAGGTGTTTAGGAAGAAACTTGATGGGGTGCTTGGTGCCATGGTTTAGTTGATGAGATGGTATTGGGTGATAGGTTGGACTCGAGGATCTCAAAGGTCTCTTCCAAGCTGGTCTGGTCTAAGGTATGCTCCAGGTTTCACTGGGAGAGCATCCTAGGCCAGTCATGATCTGCAGACCGTCATCAGCTTGAAGTCAACCAGGAGTTTGAGCTGGGAGGGACAAAAGCCAGGGCAGCTGGCTGCAGGTGTACCCCAGGCCAGAAACACCATTCTCAATATAAAGGGAGAAGTTTGCTGAGGATGGGAGCTCCTCCTGCTCCTCCTTCTCTTGCTTCTCCCCATCCTGGAGAGGCTTATTCATCATCCAGCTCCCAAGTACTGCTCTTCTGTTTATTGTGACTGCCATACTTTTACTGGGGTAGTGATAACTTTATGTACTTTATATTAGCATTAATATTAGTCTTGCTGTTTCACTACATCAGTTTCCCCTTCAAACTATGGACCTCTCTCTGTTTCCTAATCTCCCTTCTTGGCCAAGGAGGCGGTCATCAGGTGACAGAGCCACTGCTATATTTTAGCCCTAGATATGGGCTCAGCACCTGTTAAAATCAAATCAGAGTAACCAGATAATTTTATAGCCCATCCCCTCTAAATGCAGTCCCAGTCCCCATTTCTGTCTCTTGCTGATAGCCAAAATGTGTCCTCTTTGAAACGGCAGAGGAAGGGCTGCCCACCTCTCTGTGGTCCACCACCATGCTTTCACCTGCCCCAGCAGTGCTTCTTCAGGCCATTAAGCATTCTCTCTTCTGCTTTGTTGTACCAGCCTGTGAGTGCTGTTCAGTGATGTTGGGAAACGAGCTGGACCACGTGGCACCCCCGTAAAATGGAAACCAAGGTTTGCCTTTGTGTCACTCATCAGTCTCCCAGCAAGGTCAGGAGTGGGGCAGGCCCTCTCCTGCCAGCTGTTTGGAAGTCATTTAAAGAAATACAGCTTTCAGGGTCACTGTTTCCCAAAGTCAGGAAAACTTTCCTGTTGTCCAAGGGAGACCTAATTATCCTTCTGTGACTCATCAGTCTCCAAATGCCTCTGGTTGTTTGGAGAAGCCTTAACGTTTCTGGGCTGGGCTACTTCATCTCCACCACTTGCTGCTAGAAATAGCAAAGATGTCACTTGTCTTAAAATATATGGTCTGCCGTTCCACTCCTAAAGGTGCTGTTATGCTAACAATAAATCTGCAAGAGTCTGCAGACAGAGCGTGGGATGTGATGTATTCAATATTCATCACGCTGTGACCCAAAGGAGTATCAGGACGCTTTATGTTGTGAAATTTCTCTCTCTAATTTAACACTTTTGGGATGCTGGGCCAAAATACAGCCCTGGGAGGTTTGCAGCTGCGTCTGCAACTGAGTTTAAGCCAATAAGCCAAAGGGCTGTGTGAAAAATGCAGTTGAAGCCCCATTCCAAACTGCAGTTCCAAAGGGGATGGCTGTTGGCGCTTACATTGGCTATAGCTAATCTTAAGGTCCTGAGAGATTTTACTGGCAACTTCCTTTTGCTCTCTGCATCCTAGAGCCACAGGTTGGAAGGGATCTTTGAAGCTCATCTAGTCTACTCACCTGCAGTCAGCAGGGACATCTGTAGCTAGAGCAGATTGCTCAGAGCCCCAAACAACTTGACCTGGAATGGTTTCAGGATTGGGGCTTCTACTGCCTCTCTGGGAAAC
Source organism: Picus viridis (assembly GCA_033816785.1). NCBI lineage: Eukaryota > Metazoa > Chordata > Aves > Piciformes > Picidae > Picus > Picus viridis. The sequence continues at coordinate 2,983,760 of CM066592.1, forward strand.
CTGAGCCAGGGTCTCACCACCCTCACTGTAATGCATTTCTTCCTTCTGTAAGTCTCCCTCTTTTAGCTTAAACCATCTCCTCTTGTCCTGTCACAACTGGGCCCTGCTAATGCTCTGTCCCCCATCTTTCTTCTCAACCCTTTTAATACTGAAAGGCCATAAGGAGATCTCCCTAGAGCTGCTTCTCTTCTCCAGGCTGAACAACTCCTAATACGTGCAAGACTACAGGTATTTATGTGACAGGCAGGAGCTACCAGGAATCAGATACAAGGAGGCTCATAATAATGCCAGCCTTAAGAGATGGGAGAGGACACAGAAAACACAGAAATACTGAGAAGGTAACTCTCCTCTTCCTGAACAGTCAAGAGCCTTGGAGAATTGAAAGGAGGAAGCAGGGAAACTCAGATATTTGTAGTGGAACTGATGCTGAAGTGGGACTGTCCATAGCCTGCAGTGTAGGGAGCTACCAAGAGACTTGTTTGTTCCCCCAGTACCACTCAGGTCAGTCACTGGGAAAATAAAGCTGTGCCTGTCTCTTTTCAGATCTTCTCTTAGGTCTGCAACTTGTGCTCCTAAGATGGGTACATGAAAAAGATGCTAGAATGGCTATTCAATGCTATTGTTTGCATCACAGTATTGAACTGAGTTTATTAATCATAGGGGGTTGGAACTAGATGATTTTCAATGTCTCTTCCAACCCAAACCATCTAATGAATCGTTACTGACAGAGTGGCTGGAGCAGAGACAGAGGAGGTAGACGTTGGTACATGGGCAGCCTGCTGCAGAGCCAGGCCTGGCGCCCATTTCCAAACAGTGGATTAAGGTGCATCTGATGGATGCTTCAGACACCTTCCTCTCTCCATACAACGCTGCTGGCAGTTAGCCTTGCACAACAGCTCCAGGGGAAGGAGCATGAGCCAGGAGAAGCCATAGGAGGAAAACCTGAGACAGTTTTGTTACGAGGAGACAATTATTTCTTGAGCATTTTGGGCACTTTATGATTCATTTTGGCATCTCACGATCCTGCCTAGATCTTTAATCCAGAAAGTGAGTGCTCTTTCTTAACATAATAATAATACCAAGCAATGTTTACATAATGATTGGACTCAATGATCTTGAAGGTCTTTTCCAACCTAACTGATTCTATCACTTCAACAGCAGCATAATGAGGTGGTTGTCATGCATCCTTGTAACAAGTACATAACATTTAAAGTAATGATCTCTATTTTCATCACCCTTCTTGCCTCTGGTGCTCTGCTTAGCTCAGATCATCTCATTTAAATAGCAATGGGCTATGGAGTTGAAAAAAAAGGTCTAATCTGTTCCCCTCATTGTGTCACTGTTCATGCATGTATTGCTCTGGTTTATTCTATCCCCTAAGGTGCTTGCAAGGAAACCCTAAGGACCCTTGTTGAGTCACATAAAAGAGCTCTGCTGGAAAATCAGGAGTGGAAGGGAATATTGCTCTTGCTGTGATCTTTCCATATAGAGAGAATATAGAGGGGAGTTTGAGTTTTGAGTCATTGAGTTGCCATTGTGGGGCTGTAATAATCTCCCTCTCTGCTGCACAGCACATTTCATCCTTAGGTTTCAAATTAATTTATCAGTCCATATGATTTTTATTCTGCATGCCTGGTAGAGCAGAGCTAGAAACAAGGAAGAAATGAGTGACCAATGTCATCTAAGAGCCTGAATTACCTTTCAAGCCGCAGCTTACAAGACTGCTCTGCTCAGCATTGTGACTAGTTCCTCATTTCCCCACTCAGTTCTATTATTCTTAAATTGATGTGAACCATCCATATAATAAATCAAAGAAGTTTTGCCTGTAACTGCAGGTTGGACTACTACCATCAAGGAGATCTCACCATGCCATGTACTGAAAATCAGCATAGCTCTGCTAAAATCAATGGAATTAATTTATACCTGGGTATAAATTAGCTCATCTCAGTGAAGCCAGGGGCAGCTTTTGCTGTTCCTTTAATTGGTGGCAGGATCAGGACAAAGGTGCTGTTGTGATCCACTCTTGGTGCCTGGGAATATGGAACACTTAAAATCTGAGCTATTGTTAAGCCTTCAAAAACCTGAATGTGTTAAAGTAAAAGTGAGCTCCTGGTATCTTTCAACTCAGTTGGCCCAGGATACTGGGCTCATTAAAAGATGAGCCTCTAGAACGAGGAAAAAGGTGAAGGTGACAAAAAGTTTGAGAAATGAAAGCTTTTTGGGGGGGGAATAATGAAGGGAAGCATTTGGAAATTCAGATTGTGGGTGCAAAAATATCTTATCCACCCTGGAGCTGTGCTGCTCCGCCTGTGATTCCTCTCCCAGGATCACCAGTTCACAGCTGCTAAAAGCAAAGAAGAAGTTAGAGAGGAATTCTATTCTGCCCCCTGTACTCAGCACTGGTTAGGCCACAGCTTGAATATTGTGTCCAGTTCTGGGCTCCTCAATTTAAGAAGGACACTGAGACACTTGAAGGTGTCCAGAGAAGGGCAATGAGGCTGGGGAGGGGTCTGGAGCACAGCGCTGTGAGGAGAGGCTGAGGGAGCTGGGGTTGCTTAGCCTGGAGAAGAGGAGGCTCAGGGGAGACCTTCTTGCCATCTACAACTGCCTGAAGGGAGGTTGTAGCCAGGTAGGGGTTGGTCTCTTCTCCCAGGGAACAGAACAAGAGGACACAGTCTTAAGCTGTGCCAGGGGAGGTTTAGGCTGGAGGTGAGGAGAAAGTTCTTTCCAGAAAGAGAGATTGGCCACTGGAATGTGCTGCCCAGGGAGGTGGAGGAGTCACCATCCCTGGAAGTGTTTAAGAAGAGACTGGATGAGGCACTTGGTGCCATGGCTTACTTGATCAGATGGTGTTGGGTGATAGGTTGGAGTTGATGATCTCTTGAAGGTCTTTTCCAACCTTATTGATTCTATGATTCTATACTTTAAAAGATTGGACTGAGCCCTTTTCTTAGAGTAGTAAAGAAGGAAATGATCTCTGAGAAGTTCCTAAGAGGGCTGATAGATGCCGTGGCAGTGCAGTGGGCAGTAAAAGGCACAACTGGGACCCTAAATTGGTTGGGATTTTTTTTCAGGTCAGCATATCTGGGCTTAAACAAGTGACTGCTTGCTTGAAATCTCTGCAGATAATACAGAGTCCTTCCCAGGTTGGTTGTTTGCTCATAAATAGGCACTTAGTATTGATTTAACAGAAAGGCTGGTCCCAAGATTTACATTATTGCCTGCATTCTATTAGGTAAAATATCACCAGGTTTAATTTAAATCACATTTTAAAGTGCTCCTGAAGCCTTCACCCTGCTTCTGCTTCTTCATTTCGAGCAGCAGCTGACTCATGCACTGCATAATTAATTGAAGCACCATTTGAGGTTACTTTAATACAATTCCCTCATAAGCACATAAGTAACTTCCCATCTATTTGGAGTTCAATGCATTAATTGTAGCCAAAAGTCAGTTGTCATGCTTTCTCATCACAGACAAGTGTGAAGGGTCAGTTCAGCCCCAATTTCATTTCAACCTCAGAGGGTTCAATTCCCATTCTGTGTCTGTTTTTTTAGATGAATCTCTAATGAATCACAAGCTAAATCCATTTATGGGGTTTTGTGAGGCAGGATCGTCAAGTTATATGCTTTGAATTAAAAGAAAGGCTAAAATGAGCAAAAAAGGAATGAACACAGAATATCAATCCCTCCATGTGAACAAACCAGGCAGAAAAGGGCCATTTTCCTTCCAATATATTAGCAACTTGTTGATATTCTAATTAAGCAGAATCGTAGAATCAATCAATAAGGTTGGAAAAGACCTCAGAGGTCATCAGGTGCAACCTATTACCTAATTCCAAACTCCATCTGACAACTAGACCATGGCTCCAAGTGCCACATGCAAGCCTTTTTTGAACACCTCTGGGGACGGTGACTCCACCACCTCCCTGGGCAGCACATCCCAAGGGCAAATTACTCTTTCTGTGATGAACTTTCTCCTCACCTCCTGCCTAAACTTCCCCTGGTGCAGCTTGAGACTGTGTCCTCTTGTTCTGGTGCTGGAGGCCAACCCCCACCTGTCTGCAACCTCTTTTCAGGTAGTTGTAGAGAGCAATAAGGTCTCTCCTGGGCTTCCTCTTCTCCAGGTTAAGCAACCCCAGCTCCCTTCACCTTTCCTCAAAGGGAAGGGATATTCAAGAAGGAGAATGAGGGAAAGCAGTCCTGCTCCCTCCAACCTCTGAAACTTTGTCTGAAGAGTAGCTGAGGATTGTCAGGATGCCTAGCACCTGGTTCAGTGACAGGGTGGGTTGTGTTAGGCTCTATCTTCATGCCAACTGGGCACAAAGCAAGACGGTCTTTCAGTTTTGGTATCTACCTTGATCCTTATGATTCTTACCATAAGGTATTAATTTTGATCCATTATGATCCTTCTCTATTCTGAACATCACTGAATCACAGTGTTAGGGATCAGAAGGGACCTCAAAAACATCACAGATGAATTCTGCTTATTGTTGTCTTTAAGTTACATGTGATTTAAAGATACCTCATGAGTATGAAGGCAATTGGAGGATGTCCTTGCACCTCATCAAACTCCAGTTTTGAATCAAGCTCCATGGCTTCATGCTGTGGCTAAGAAGGGCCTTTCAAGTACATATTCCAGCTCACTGCAGGGGGTTGGTCTAGATTACATGTGGCACTTGAAGCCATGGTTTAGTTGTCAGGTGGTGTTAGGTATTAGGTTGGACTAGATGATCTCTGAGGTCTTTTTCCAACCTGGTTGATTCTATGAGTCTTGATGACCTTTGGAGGCCCCTTCTGACCCAAACCATTCTATAATTCTATGCTGTTAGCCAAATAAGAACTGAAACTTCTTTCCCCACCCCCTCAGTGTTATAGTTTAAGGTATTTTTACAAGCTGTTACCCTGAGACACAAGGTTCTTAGCTCCACAGAATCACAGAATTGTTAGGGTTGGAAGGGACCTCCAGGATCCTCTAGTTCCAACCCCCTGCAATGGGCAGGGACACTTCACACTGGAGCAGGGGTCCTGAAGCATGGATTCTTGGCTCAAAGGCACAAAATGAAAGCATGTCCCAATGAGAAGCTTCTGAGTCAATTGTTCCTGTAAGTACTGTTAGTTTGGGTAATTGCAGCTCCTTACCAGAAGAATTATGATACTGATATGGATTTATCAATCAAAAACCACTAATAGTGGAACATTTTACCTGTGCTGCAGCTCATGAATGGCAGCAGACTTATTAGTTTCCATAGCAACACCATCTCCACTTTCCAAGGTCAAAAATTCCTCCCATCCAATCAGTGGAAAGTAAAGTGTGTCTTCCTGTGACTACCTTGATGCTCTGTGAAAAAAGGAAGAGATACTGGGTGATTAAACTAGAGTTTCAAAGTAAATACCCCAATTTTCCCTGTGTAAAATCACCTTCTACTGAGCCCTTTGAAGACTCAGGCACTAAAAATGCAATAAACAGTTCAGATAAGATCATAAAAACAATAATTCCCCAAGGCCACAAAGCTGGAAATGAGATGAATGAAGAGCATGTGTGAAGTCTGAGAGCCAGCCATTCCCTCCACCTTGCACAGAGATCACTTGCACTGCAGTTTGTCCACACAAGAAAGCAAAAACCTGCATGTGGTCCATCCACTAACCAGTGAAGAGGATGTTAGAGGAGGGTTACAAGAAAAGGAGTTTGCTGGAGTCTATTCTTCTTGGCTTCTCTGTGTTCAGCACACTTTATGGTGTTCCTTGCCTTATGGTGATCTGGATTCTTATCCCAGAAAAGATCATCTGGTGATCTCCCTGCAGCCTTCTCTTCTCCAGGCTGATCAACCCCAACTCCCTCAGCCTGTCCTCACAGCAGAGGGCTTCCAGTCCCCTGGCCGTTTTTTATGTGGCCTCCTCTGGACCTGCTCCAACAGGTCCATGTGTCTCCTGTGCTGAGGACTCCAGTGAAGGTGGAGTCTCACCAGTGCAGAATGTTTCCTTGACATTTCTGTTTGTGTTTGCCTCCTGTACTGGCCACTGTCCTGTGGTGGTTGGTTGTTTGGGTTTTTCCCCATGAACAGAGAGCATTTCCCAGTGCTGCCTACGCTGGTCCCACCTCACTCCCTTTCCTCAAGATCTCTCCAACACCTTCCGTTTCTGGTCAGCACACATTAAATGTGAGAGTTCTTTTGAGCAGATCACCTGAAGCCCTTTTTAAAGGTACAAGAGTTGCCAAAGACAGTTATGACTCAAAAGAAAAAGGACTTCAACCCTCTAGTGTTACTCATATACTTCCCAGGGGGAATATGCTGAAAGCAAAAAAATCACAAATGAAAGCCAATTAACTGACCAGATCCATCCTTTTCCAAATCATTTTGCCCCTTGTGTAAGGAGAGATCCTTCTGAGAACCTCTCTGCTTTCTCACAGAATTGTTAGGGTTGGAAGAGACCTCAAGGATCAGCCAGTTCCAACCCCCCCCTGCCATGGGCAGGGACACCTCACACTACAGCAGGTTGCTCACAGCCACATCCAGCCTGGATGCAAACACCTCCAGGCAGGAGGCTTCCACCACCTCCCTGGGCAACCTGTGCCAGGCTCTCACCACCCTCATGGGGAACAACTTCTTCCTAACATCCAATCTGAATTTCTAGTTTTGCTCCAACCCCCCCAGTCCTATCACTCCCTGACTCCCTCAAAAGTCCCCCCCCAGCTTTCTTGCAGCCCCCTTCAAATACTGGAGGGCTACAGTTAGGTCTCCTCGGAGCCTTCTCTTCTCCAGACTCAAAGCCCCAGCTCCCTCAGTCTGTCCACATAGCAGAGGAGCTCCAACCCTCTGCTCATCCTCCTGGCCCTTCTCTGGACACCTTCCAGCTCCTCCAGTTGCTTCCTGTAGCAGGGGCAACAGTGGCTTACACATGACTCTTGAAACCATCAAGTTCCTGCTGCTGCCACCATCCAGAATAAATCCCCTAAGCCCTCTGTATTCATATAAGGCATTGATCAATCCTTAGAACTGTAATGCTCTTGCCTCTAAGATTGCAAATTATGAGGCATTATTGGGGGGGGGGAAACCCTATAAATGTGTGTATATATATATTTACACAGACATTTTCTCTAAGTAACACAACTGGTTTACTTATTTCTCTCTGACAAACTCAAGGACCTAACTGGCAAGCAGGCACTTAATATTTTTTACAACATCTTTCCCACAGCAGCTTCCATGGGATTATTTACTGTCAAACTAAATCAAGAATAAATGGGGTAAAAAAAAGCCAACAAAACATCACCACCCCACAAAACAAAAACGAAGCAAAAATGAACCCAAAACCACCCTGAAATATTTATAGCACAAGAAAAAAGAGGGGGAGGGGGAGAGGGGAAAATCTGGTTCAGGCTAGAAATCCCAGCCTGGCATTAAATCAAGAAATGCACCAAGATAAATTGTGCCATCATACTCTTTGTTTTCTGGATGTAACACTATCACTTATTCTAATTGCTGTGCCACAGCTTGAGCAGTGGGCCTGGATAGATAGATGGAAAACAGAGTGTATTAGAAGTGTGTTAAAGTGTATCAGGAGCAGAGTGGGCAGCAGGAGCAGGGAAGTCATTCTGCCCTGTGCCCAGCACTGGTTAGGCCACACCTTGAGTCCTGTGTCCAGTTCTGGGCCCCTCAGTTTAGGAAAGATGTTGAGATGCTGGAAGGTGTCCAGAGAAGGGCAACAAAGCTGGGGAGGGGTCTGGAGCACAGCCCTGTGAGGAGAGGCTGAGGGAGCTGGGGTTGCTTAGCCTGGAGAAGAGGAGGCTCAGGGGTGACCTCATTGCTCTCTGCAACTCCCTGAAGGGAGGTTCCAGCCAGGTGGGGTTTGGTCTCTTCTCCCAGGCACCCAGCACCAGAACAAGAGGACACAGTCTCAACCTGTGCCAAGGGAGGTTTAGGCTGGAGGTAAGGAAGAAGTTCTTCATAGAAAGAGAGATTGGCCCTTGGGATGTGCTGCCCAGGGAGGTGGTGGAGTCACCATCCCTCAAAGTGCGTAAAAAGAGCCTGGCTGAGGCACTTGGTGCCATGGTTGAGTTGATTAGATGGTGTTGGGTGATAGGTTGGACTTGATGCTCTCAAGGTTTATTTCCAACCTATTCTGTTCTGTTCTATTCATTATCATGAGGGGGAACATTCCACTGTCACTTACAAATATACTGCTTGCATGGCCATTTGTCAGCACTATGTAATTATACAAATGTGTTTGTTACAGGAGTAGTCAGCAGCTTCTTAGTTGGTTTTGGTGATTTTTCCCATCAGAGATAACAAATCCCTAGGAAAGGATTCAATTCTCAGATGTTTTCTCGGTTTTTCCTCCTCCTCTGTGGGGGAAGGAAGACCCAGACCTCCAGATATGAGGTGTGGGACATACAAAGGTGTGTCTAGAACCACAGAATCATTTTGCTTGGAAGGGATCTTTAAGGCCCTTGAGTCCAACCATTAACCCAGCACTGCCAGGCCTCCACTCTTGTGTTCCTCAACACCATCTCTACACAGCATTGAAATCCCTCAAGGGATGGGGACTCCACCACTGTGCCCTGGGCAGCCTGCTCCAGTGAAGAAAATTCTCACACTTTCCAACCTAAACCTCCCCTGGGGCAATTTGAGACCATTTCCTCTTGGCTTATTGCTTGCTACCTGGGAGAAGAGACCAACAACCCTTTGGCTCCAACCTCCTTTTAGGGAGTTGTAGAGAGCAAGAAGGTCTCCCCTCAGCCTCCTTTTCTCCAGGCTAAACAACCCCAGTTCTCTCAGCTGCTCCTCATAAGACTTGTGATCTAGATTCATCACCAGCTTCTTTGCCTTCTCTGGACATACTTGAGAACCCCAGTGAAAGGAGGGGAATAGATAGAAATACAGTGGTGGAAAAAGAGATGGCTGAGGTGAGTCTCAGCCCATGGCAGGGGGGTGGAACTGGATGATCTTGAATGTCCCTTCCAAACCAAACTTTTCTGTGAGTCTGGGGGGAATGGAATGAAGCTGGAGGTAGGCAGATTCAGGCTGGATGTGAGGAGGAAGTTCTTCACCATGAGAGTGGTGAAGCCCTGGAATGGGTTGTCCAGGGAGGTGGTTGGGGCCCCGTCCCTGGAGGTGTTTAAGCCCAGGCTGGATGAGGCTGTGGCCAGCCTGATCTAGTGTGGGGTGTCCCTGCCCATGGCAGGGGGTTGGAACTAGCTGATCCTTGTGGTCCCTTCCAACCCTGACTGATTCTACGATACTATGAACACATTGGTCAGCAGTAGCTCTGCAGGTAGCACAGCACCAAGTGTTGCATTGTAGGTACTCTGGGTAAAATAACTTGAGGGGGGAGGGGGCAAGTGCACAAAAATATTGCTTCCATCAACCATTTCTATTTTAGGACATCTGGAATGTTGAACTTCTCAGTCTAAAGTTGAGATAGGGGTAGATGCACGGACTTGGTGGCCTCATGCTTAGCACAGAGGGGAGAAGGTTTGTGCTGTGTCAGCAGCTTGCATTTACATTGCTGGCTTTCCCTTGGCAACAGAATTTAGGAGATGATATTTTATTGATTAATTCATTAATTAGAACGATCTGGCATACGTTTAGTGCCTTATCTTCTGCTCCAGTATTTTGTCCTGTATCGAGCTGAGGCTCAAGGTGGTGCTGAGCTCTGGATTTCAAACCCCAGACTTCCTTCAGCTGCTTGTTTTTTTGTCAGCAACAAAACGCTCCCAAGATGAAACCCGTGGCAAAGGACAAAAGGCACTCCTGGTGTCATCTGAGTTTCCAGGAGAATATGCAACACTTCACATTTCTGCCACAACTGTCTGTTAGTTTTGTTGGAGCCAGGAGGAGTCGGCTCAGGTGGCGAACTGACAGCTGCTGAGGTAAATGTTGGCAGGCACTGGGAATGAGGAGATTTTGCTCGTAGCTAAATTCAAGCAAATTGACATTTTCACCCGTGGCAAAATGTAGCTATGTTTGCAGAAATAGCAGCTCTTTGACCTGGCAAAAGGAACGGTGTTTAACAACAGGCATTTGGGGCTAAATGCTGGCAGAGGGGCTTCACTCCGGGGCTGCCAGATAGGTGTGGCTGCCTGTAGACAGCACTGGGCTCCCTGGGGTCAAGAAAGAGACAGGGAACTACTGGAGAGAGTCCAGCAGAGGCTACAAAGATGCTGAGGGGACTGGAGCATCTCTGTGAGGAGGAAGAGCTGAATCCTGGGGCCGTTGAGCCTGGAGAAGAGCAGCCCTGGAGGGGATCTGAGCAATGCTTATCAATAGCTAGATGGCTGGGGGACAGGAGGATGGGGCCAGGCTCTTTTCAGTGGTGACCAGCAACAGAACCGTGGACAATGGGCACAAAGTGGAACATGGGAAGTTCCACCTAAAGATAAAGACAGACTTGTTTCCTGTGAGGGTGACAGAGCCCTGGATGCCCAGGGAGGTTGTAGAGTCTCTTTCTCTGAAGACTTTCAACACCCACCTGGATGTGGTCCTGTACAACCTCATATAGATGACTCTGCTTTAGCAGGGGGGTTGAACTAGATGATCTCCAGAGGTCCTTTCCAGTCCCACTGCTCTGTGATTCAGTGACCTGTTGAATGCATATAGGAGGAAAGGAATAAAAATGTGAAGAGAAGAGGCTGCAATCCAGGAGTCCATGTGTAACCTTTTCATTCTGCTGCCTCAGCTTCCCCTCCCACCAGCTTCCACACCTCTCTATTATCTTTTGAATTTGGCCTTACATATTTCTTTATTCTTCATCTGCCAGGCAATAGGCTGAGTCTGTCCCAGCCAGGCTTGCATTCTTGGCACACCATTGCTCCTGATCTCTATATTGTCTCCTGAGCACCTGTTTTGAAGGCATCTAATGTGAATTTTCTCATGAATGCCAATGATACACAGCTACATTTTTCTTTTCAAACTTTTCATCCCTCAGGCACTTTCTGCACTCAAACTATTTCCCAGATATCCATAACAGGTTGAATAGCAAATACCTGTAACTACCAGAGCAGAAGCCACCAGTTTTCACAGTCTCCAGCAAGATGTACTGATGCTCTTGTGGTACTTAGTGCTTATTTAAACTTATTGAACTATACTCTGTGAGAGGAAAGTACCCCAAGTTATTTAACTAAGCCTTCCAACACTCATCACTCCTATTTTCCCTCTTTTTTTCACCAAAGCACTTGGATTTTCATTTGGTGATTTCTCCCTTCCCCTCCCAACCCCCCAACTGCTCTTGCTCATTTTGCCCAGGGAAGCAGGAAACATTGGAGCTTATCTGCAATTCAAATCCAGTACAGGAAGCCTTAGGGCAGGGTTTAAATCTTGTGTTTTCAAAACATTTTCCTAAATCCTACCAGCTCACTGCTTTTCAGGTGGCTCTGGGGCTCACACGAGTGGGATCAGGGAAGGGATTCTCCTCCTGTAGGGTGGTCTGGTGAGGTCACACTTTGAATGCTGGGTTCAGCTTTGGGGCCCTCACTGCAAGAAAGACATCAGTGTGCTGGAGCAGGTCCAGAGAAAGACAGTGAAGCTGGAGAAGGATCTGGTAACAGGTCTTATGAGGAAGGAAGAGGCTTGCCATGAAAGATGGTAAAGATCTGTGTAAATGAACTTGGAGATGAAAAGGCTTGGTTGTCCCAGGTACCTCAGGCTAGCCAAGAAGAGGGGCATAGAGGGAAAAGGCATTTCAGTCTAACTCCTTGAAGCCACTCAGATGGTTTACCCTAACACAGCCAAAGGGAAAAAAAAAGAGACAGAAGATCCCTTGCTCAGCATCTAGAGGAAGGAGGCAGCAGAGCAATTCGGTTTTGTCTCTGTTTTTAGAGTCTCTCCATGAGTTTGCAGGGCTGCAAAGCAAGATGCTTAATGAGAAGACTGAAATGGATCTGAAATGGAGCTCAGAAGCTGGAGGAACTTTTCATGATTCTCTTTTCTTCTATTCCAAGTGCAACTGTAATATGTCACCTACTTAAATGTACATTCAAGCTGATTAAGTATGAGGAGTGGCTGAAGAAACTGAGGATGTTTAGCCTGGAGAAAAGGAGGCTGAGGGGAGAACTTCTGGCTCTCCATAACTCCCTGAAAGGAAGTTGGAGCCAAGTGGAAATTGGTCTCTTCTCCCTCAGTAACAAGTGGTAGAATGAGAGGAAATAGCCTCAAGTTTCACCAGGGCAGGTGTAGGTTGGGCATTAGAAAATACTTCTTTATTGAAAGGGTTCTCAACTACTGGAACAGACTACTCATGGAGGTGGCTGAATCCCCATCCCTGGAGGTGTTGAAAAGACAGAGAAATGTGGTGCTGAGGGACGTGGTTTAGCTCCACACTTGGGAGCATTTTAGAATGGTTTGACTTCCAACCCAGACTGTTCTGTGATTCTAACAGCAATCTTGTGTCTTCTGCTGGAATGTGTCTTAAAAATAACTTCAGTTTGTCACATGATTTTCACGGACAACACCAATTAGAGAGCTCAAATTCAAAAGTTGAAAGAGAAATTCTCCTGCCCCACAAGTGCACTGCAGAATCCCCCTGTGTGCTTGGTGTGCAGCCATCACCCCTGCTAACATTTGCTGCTGCAGTGCCCTGGGAAGCTGTCAGCAGGTGACACACTTTCCACCAGAACATTTGTGAGCAGCTACACTGACTGAATGCAGCAGCACAAACTTTTGTGTGGGCATTCACCCCTGTAAATAACCACATCTCAGCAGGCAAGAGGCAATGAGAATTCTCTGTGTTTAACCTAAACATAAAGACTGGATGATACAGAGCTCAAAGTGTTGCATTGTTGACAGATCAGCATGAAAACAAAGAAGTCTTTCAGCAGTAAACTGTTTAAGTCATAATTGCTGTAATGCAGTCACAGCCCTTGCGCTCATCCAAGCCCTAGGAAAGGCTTGGCTCAAGGTGAGGAGAAAGCCTTCTCAGAAGGGGTATCTGTGCTACCCAGGGAGGTGGTGGAGTCCCCATCCCTGGAGGTGTTCAAAAAAGGCTTGGATGTGGCACTTGGAGCCATGGCTTAGTTGTCAGGAGGTGTTAGGTATTGGGTAATAGGTTGGACTTGATGATCTCTGAGGTCTCTTCCAACCTGAGCCATTCTGTGAATGTATGTCTATAGATCTGAGAACGTGTGTGTATATACAGAGTACAAACAAAGGTGTCATTGGATTCAATCATCTCAACATGGAGGTGGTGGAAGCCTCATCCCTGGAGGTGTTTGCAGCCAGGCTGGATGTGGCTGTGAGCAACCTGCTCACCATGGCAGGGGAGTTGGAACTGGCTGATCCTTGAGGTCCCTTCCAACCTTGACAATTCTATGATTCTAACTGTTGTGGTTTCTTTGGCATATAAAGCTGCTGTGCTATTTCTGTTCTTTGCAGTGACACACATGAAAATACAGACAGAAATAGCTCATTGTGGTGTGTGGGGGGTACAAAACTGGTTTTGTTTGGAGTCTTTTCTATTCATTACAAATCCTAGTCCCTTCCTCTGGGACACAAAGCAAAGATGTTAGTACGTGTGGGACATGTTAGGGTGCCCTCCCACAGCTGATATGATGCACTCCAAGATAGGTTCTCACAGCTGGAGCGTTTCCTGAGCAGAGCTGGACTGTGCCAAGGACTGGCTTCAGTCCAGATCTATCAATATATTCATTTCAGGGAAATGGTAGGACTAAAATATGCTACCAATTCAGGTTGTCACTGCTCCGAGTGGGAAATGGCATTCAAGCAAACTGCTTATCCCAGAGAGGTGGGAGTTGGAAAGAACCTCTGGAGATCATCTAATCCAACACTCCTGCTAGAGTAGTGTCACTCACAGCAGCTTGTCCAGGATCACAGTCTCCCAGGTGGGTTTGGAATCTCTCCAGAGAAGGAAAGTCCATAATCTCTCTGGGCAGCCTGCTCCAGGGATCTATGAAACACGTCCTGCAAGTTGTGAGGAGATGAGAACTTCAACCTAGTCTTTGTAGGCTGTGAACTGAAGAGGAGAATATTTTTCATGTGACTTAGAGTTTAGAAGCTTTGTTTGTATTGATAATTTCCATCAACTGGAAAATGCTCTGATGTTAGGAAGAAATTATTCCTCATGAGGGTGGTGAGAGCCTGGCACAGGTTGCCCAGGGAGGTGGTGGAAGCCTCATGCCTGGAGGTTTTTGCAGCCAGGCTGGATGTGGCTGTGAGCAACCTGCTGTAGTGTGAGGTGTCCCTCTGGTTTGGAACTGGCTGATCCTTGAGGTCCCTCCCAACCCTAACAATCCTATGATTCTAATCACTCAGCACAGTCTATGGTTAATTACTAAGCAAACACTGAGGTTGGATCAGAAGGCTTGCAAGGTTTGGCTGAGGTGTGTGGATCAATTTCCAATTCAATATAATGTGAAGAGGTCTGAAAGTGTTACATTTACCAAGTCTGATAATTTAACCTGTAAGCTACTTGTGTTCTTCACTGAGAGAGTTGTCAGCCATTGGAATGTGGTGCCCAGGCAGGTGGTGGAGGAGTCATCCCTGGAGGTGTTCAAGAGGGGATTGGACGTGGCACTTGGTGCCATGGTTTAGTCAGGAGGTCTGTGGTGACAGGTTGGACTCGATGATCTTTGAGGTCTCTTCCAACCTTGGTGATTCTGTGTTCACAAACACTAAAGCTAAATGTCTAGGTGATACCCTGCTCCTGAGTGTGGGGGACCATACATGATCCCTCACAGATGAGAAGTTTAATTCTACTTCATATCCAGGAGTAGAAACTTAGGCAATCTAGAAAGCAGCCTTCCAAATGTTATCAGTGTAATAATGATTAAACAAAAAGAATAAATGCATATATTGATTTTGTTCTACCTGAAGCCAGTAGGAAAATTGCCATTTCTTCAGCAAAACTGAATCCAAATTAGAATGCTATCAGAAGACAGTGTGCAGGTTTCTCCAAGGATGGGGATGTTAATAAAGGAAGTGCTGATAAACCCTTACAATCATATCTTGAAGGCTTCACCCCTTTCAAGGTCTCACACGGTGGTTGTTTCAATATGAGCCTTTAGTCACAGGAGCACTTTAATTTGTGCCACCCTGAAGTCCACTGTTCAGTGTTTTCATTTTAATCTTTTGCTTGCTTCATATTTACTATCCCAGGTCTGGCTTTTATTAAAACCCATATTAAAGGTATTGTGATATCTTTATGGTGCTCTTCTTTCCAACAAAATAATATCCTGAGGCACAGAGCTTTAGGTTCTGCACTTCTTGCACATCTATATCTCCAGCTGGTGGCCATAGAGGAAATCACAGACCAGGGAGAATAGAATAGAATAAACCAGGTTGGAAGAGACCTTCAAGATCGTCGTGTCCAACCTATCATCCAACACCACCTAATCAATTAAACCATGGCACCAAGCACCCTATCAAGTCTCCTCCTGAACACCTCCAATGATGGTGACTCCACCACCTCCCTGGGCAGCACATTCCAATGGGCAATCACTCTCTCTGTGTAGAACTTCCTCCTAACCTCCAGCCTAAACCTCCCCTGGCACAGCCTGAGACTGTGTCCTCTTGTTCTGGTGCTGGCTCCCTGGGGGAAGAGACCAACCTCTGCCTGTCTTCAACCTCCCTTCAGGTAGTTGCAGCAATAAGGTCACCCCTGAGCCTCCTCTTCTCCAGGCTAAGCAACCCCAGCTCCCTCAGCCTGTGTTCCAAGCCCCTCACCAACCTCGTCGCTCCTCTCTGGACATGCTCCAACAAGTCAACATCCTTCCTAAACTGAGGGGCCCAGAGGGAGGGACTGCTGCAGGGTCAGGTTGGCTCAGCTGACAGAATCACAGAATGATAGGTGTTGGGAGGGACTTCTGGAGATCATCCAGTCCAACCCCCACACTAAAGCAGGGGCACCCACAGCGGGTGGCCCAGCCAGGATCGCAGTGTCTAGGGCAGTTTGGAATGCTTCCAGATGAGACTCCACAGCTTCTCTGGGCAGCCTACTCCAGGGCTCCACCACCCTCACACCAAAGAGGTTTCTCCACATGTCCAGATGGAACTTTTTGGGTTCCACTTCATGCTTTTTAGCCTTTGTCCTGTTGTTGGGCACCCCTGAAAAGAGTCTGGCCCCATCCTCTTGCACTCTATTGTTTAACTCTTGCTGAGCATTGAGAAGATCTCTTCTCAGTCTGCCTTTCTCCAGACTAAACAGCCCCAGGTCTCTCAGGGTTTCCTCCTCAAAGTCCACTCAGCATCTTTGCAGCCTCCACTGTACTGTCTCTAGTAGTTCCTTGTCTCTCTTGACCTGGGGAGCCCAGAGGTGGTCACAGTACACACCTAGTACCTTCCCCTTCAGCAAGGGTCATACTGCTGTGTTTCTCAGAAGCCTAAGAACAAGCCTCTGTCCTCCTCATCAAGAGACACCCAAGTGATGCCCTTACCTGGCACCCTTGCTTCAAGCTAATGGTTGAGGGGATTCCCTGCCATGGCTCACAGATCTCCTCTGATCAGTATGCAGTAGGAACTTACCAGTTACTGAGGCCGTCTTTTTATTGTCCTTGGCTTGCTGCTGGATTATATCTTTACCAGCAGAGAATCTCATTTGTGGTTTGTTGCTCTAACACCTGAAATGATCTCTTTCTTCCTTTTTTCACCGTTGCTCATTGTTTGTTATTCCTCCCAATTACAGCCAAGCAGTTGCAAAGGCTGGGCTCCCAACCCCAGCACAGGCACCACAAGACAGCAACTGGCTGCCAGCTTCTTCTACTTAAAACAAAAACCACTGTTGTGGCCACTTTACTGAGAAACTGCTCATTTTCATACCCTCCCTACTGGAGGAATGATACTCATTACGTGCAAGGCATGTCAGGCACAAGGCAGGAAGGAAATCAGGGAGGACCATGAGCTTTGAGGGGTATTTGTTGTAATACAGGTGTTCTGTTCTTCTTGTGCAAAGAACACAGGCAAATCTTCCCCTACAGGCATGAAGTGGACATTGAAAAAGACTTGAATGATGTGGTGCATCAGAAGCTCCTTGTCTATTTCTTGGACTAGTTGAAAGGCAACAGGTCATAGAATCACTGAATTATTGCAGTTGGGAAAGACCTCGAAGCTCAAATCCAGCTGCCAACTTAACCTACCATGGCCATTCAAACAGACCTTCAAATCCCATGCCTACACATTTCTTCAACATCTCCAGGGATGGTGATTCCACCACGCCCCTGGGCAGCCTGTTCCAATCCCTGGCCCCACTTGTAGGAAAGAAATTTTTCCTAAGATCCAACCTAAACCTCTCCTGACACAACCTGAGGCCATTTCATCTTGTTCTATCACTTGCTGCTAGGGAGAAGAGACCCACTCCCCCCTCACAATGACCTCCTTTTCGGTATCAACAGAAGCATGAATGTAAATTGTTCACTTCATGTTTCCCCAGAGACCTAGCAGAAAATGTTTAGGTTTTTTTTACTAGCCATATGTTGCTGTGCAGCAATAAATGAGGAGCTAAGGACTAGTTCTGGCCTGAAGAAGGAAGAAGTTATTCCCCATGAGGGTGGTGAGACAGTGGCAAGGGTTGCCCAGGGAGGTGGTGGAAGCCTCATGCCTGGAGGTTTCTAAGGCCAGGCTGGATGTGTCTGTGAGCAACTTGCTGTAGTGCGAGGTGTCCCTGCCCATGGCAGGGGGCTTGGAACTGGCTGATCCTTGAGGTCCCTTCCAACCCTAACAATTCTCTGATTCTATGACCCAAGTGGGCACAAAACCTTAGAGGTTAGGTGAAGCTAAATCAGATTAAGTTGAATGTTAAGTGATATAACTAGGAGCAAGGCAGGACTGTAATGCCAGGGTGACTTTAAGAAGAGCTGAACCAGCCATGGCCATTATTTTTTGCATAAGATGAAGTCTCTAATCATTTTATTTGCCTGCATATGTGCATGTACGTGTTTCAGGAGGGAAAGTTAATTTCAGGGCTTATTGTTTAACAAGTAAATGATTCAGCATGAGATGATGATCCTCCCCAATCCCTCCCTCCTTGGTGCTGCTGTTTCTGTTTATTGCTATCATTTAGAATCTCTCTGATAATGAGGAAAAGAAGAAAATAATCAGTTGGTTTCTAGATGAAATTAGACTTAATTCAGCATAATCTGTGGGTTTTGAGATGGGGGAATATATCCAAGTTAGAATAATGAGAGATGCAAATAGATGATACAATTGCTTAGGTTGTAAAAGGCCTTTAGGATCATTCAGTCCAACCATTAACCCAGCACTGCCAGGTCACCGTTAAACCATGTCCCTCAGCATCACATCTCCACAGCTTTTCAATCCCTCCAGGGATGGGGACTCCACCACTGCCCTGAGCAGGCTGTTCCAGGGCTTGACAACCCTTCATTATATCTGGAGAGGCACATGTTAACATGCCCTAAGTATAGGCATGGTTAGAGATTCCTTTTATCACAGGGAATGACTTAGAATTAGTAAGGCTGGAAAAGACCTCAAATATCATCAAGTCCAACCTGTCACCCAAGACCTCATGACTACTAAACCATGGCACCAAGTGCCACATCCAGTCCCCTCTTGAACACCTCCAGGGATGGTGACTCCACCACCTCCCTGGGCAGCACCTTCCAATGGCTAACAACTCTCTCAGTGAAGAACTTTCTCCTCACCTCCAGCCTAAACCTCCCCTGGCACAGCTTGAGACTTGGCACATTTAAAACTAAAACTAATCTCTGCTTTCTTTTTCCTTACAGTTAAATGTATCTTCCTTTCTGCTAAGAATTCCTTGGGCACACCAAAATCCCCTCCAAGTCAGGTCAAATCACATGTACCAGTTACATCAAGTTGCTTGAAAGTCATGATGTAATTGTAGGCTGAAGATTAATCGATTTTTGTTTGTTTATTAATGAATGTCCTCCATGGTTGCACATGACAGCTTCAGGAGGTTCAACAGGACCAAATGCAAGATCCTGCATCTGGGTTGGGGAATCCCAAGCACTGATATAGGCTGGGTAGGGACTGGCTTGAGAGCAGCCCTGAAGAAAAGGACCTGGGGGTGCTGGTGGATGAGAAGCTCAACATGAGCCAGCAGTGAGCACTTGCAGCACAGAAAGCCAAGCAGAGCCTGGGCTGCAGCAAGAGAAACAGAGCCAGCAGGTCGAGGGAGGTGATTCTCCTCCTCTACTCCACTGGTAAGAGCCCACCTGGAGTACTGTGTCCAGTTCTGGAGCCCCTGCTACAGGAAGGATCTGGAGGTGCTGGAAGGTGTCCAGAGAAGAGCCACGAGGAGGAGCAGAGGGCTGGAGCTGCTCTGCTGTGAGGAGAGAGTGAGGGAGTTGGGGCTGTTCAGTCTGGAGAAGAGAAGGCTCTGACAAGACCTCATTGTGGCCTTCCAGTATCTGAAGGGGGCTACAAGAAAACTGGGGAGGGACTTTTGAGGATGTCAGGGAGTGATAGGACTGGGGGGATGGGAAAAAATAGAAATTGATAGATTCAGATTGGATGTTAGGAAAAAGTTCTTTCCCATGAGGGTGGTGAGAGCCTGGCACAGGTTGCCCAGGGAGGTGTTGGAAGCTTCATCCATCCCTGGAGGTTTTTGCAGCCAGGCTGGAGGTGGCTGTGAGCAACCTGCTGTAGTGTGAGGTGTCCCTGGCCATGGCAGGGGGGTTGGATCTGGATGCTCCTTGAGGTCCCTTCCAACCCTGACAATTCTGTGATTCTAGGACTCCTGCTGTTTCCTGGGGCTCATGCAGGAGCTGCTGGCTCATTCAGAGGGCAGACCTTTCTCAAGTGTCAAAGAGATGGGGAGAAATAGGAATACATTTTATTGCATTAATTCCTGCTGGACTTTTGCTCTGGACAGGGCAGATGATTTGTGGGCAATTGGTTCTGCTCCTTGTTAATCACCCTGCGCTCCAAGCAAGTCGTGCATCCACGTATCGATACATTTGCATCTGCTGGGTATGCAGCAGACAATTTAGACAGATTCAGAATACATTAGGAAAGCAAAATGATAGCTTGAATAATAATAGATATCTATGAAGGTTTTCTCCTCCTGGATACACTGAAGGTGGCTTGAACTTGAACTTACTGTTCTTGGGTTTTGACAAGCAAACAGAATTGGACGTCCCAGTGATGTAGGTAGGAATAGTGTAGAGCGTTATGGAGAGAGAGGCCAATGTACACCAGCTAGGAATCAAGATCAAAGATAACTGGAAGACAAAGCCTAGATATTTATCTGAGAGATAAGAATAATCACTTGACTTAGAGTTTCCTAATAGGCAAATATTTAGGATGCACTTATTGATGTATGCACATCCTGAATACACATCAGTCCTGAAACTCTGAGACATGAAGGTCCATGAAGTGTGGCCAGAGAGTGGCAATGAAGCTAGGGAAGAGTCTGGAGAGGAGGTCTTGTGAGAAGAGGTTGAGGGAACTGGGCTTTAGGATAGAGAAGGGAGGGACTTCTCAGGATCTCGGGTAGTGATAGGACTAGGGGGAACGGAATGAAGCTGGAAATAGGGAGATTCAGGCTGGATGTGAGGAAGAAGTTCTTCACCATGAGAGTGGTGAAGCCCTGGAATGGGTTATCCAGGGAGGTGGTTGAGGCCCCATCCCTGGAGGTGTCCAGACCAGGCTGATCTGTCCAGCCTGATCTAGTGCAGGGTGTCCCTGCCCATGGCAGGGGTTTGGAACTAGATGATCCTTGTGGTCCCTTCCAACCCTGACTGATTCTATGATTCTAAGATGAGGGGAGACCTCCTTTCTCTACAACTACCTAAAAGGAAGTTGGAGTGAGGTGAGGATTGGTCTCTTCTCCCTAGTATCAAGTGATAGAATGAGAGGAAATGGCCTCAGCTTGTGGCAGGGGAGGTTTAGATTGGATCCTAGGAAATATTTCTTTGCTGAAATATTGGAACAGGCTGCCCAAGGAAATGGTGGAGTCACCATCCCTTCAGGTGGTCAAAAAACATGTAGACATGGCACTCTGGGACACGGTTTAACAGCCATGGTGGCGTCTGGGCAGTTGGACTCTATGACCTTAAAGGTCTTTTCCAGACAATATGTTTCTATGAAGATTATTTGCACTAAGTCTGGCTGTGCAAGAGATCTTTACTGGCTTTGCTTTTATTTTCAGAGCTTTTCCTTTTGCTTTCTGCTGTGTTTTCTTGTCTAATAGACAGTGCATTGAAAGCTAACAGGGCTTTAACCTGTTCTGTGGCAACGTCAGTGCTCTGAGAAGCCTCTTTTCTATCCTTCTGTTCAACTCTTTCATTTAGACTCTCTCTGTGCACCAAAATATGTTGTTGGACTTCACAGGGCATAATGGAGAGGAAATTGCACTATGCCCAATGATCTGTTATCACACCAAAAGACAAAAAGGAAACAAGAAATGGTAGTGAATTTAAACCTACTGCTAGGTTACTCAGGGTTGGTTTGAGGAGCACTTCTGTTTCAAAGCACTTATGCAAGTGGTTCTGGTGAATAAGTGTCCCCCAGAATACAACTGACTGCTGGGGAACTGTGAGCATCCCTTGACATAACGTCAGTCCTGAGCATCTAGGTAAGTGCTCTGCACTCCCAGTTGAGCAAGAGAAATCAACCTAATGAAAGCCTGGATTTTTAATATTGCTGTGGTGTCAGTTAAGGAAAGATGGTTAAAATTCAGCTGTGTGATGAACTGTTCTTTCTTTCCTTTCCCTTCTCCTCCTCTGTATGTTCTATTCTAAGCCTTCCTGTGTACTTCTAAAGCGGTTTGCTGCATCCTCAACCCATACGTGGCTGTGCTCTTGTAGTGGCAGTCAGTGAAATGTTCAAGGCCAGATTTCCTTCCAAGATCTCAGCCTCACAGCTTTGTTTTCAAAGGAATAGGTATTGCTGCTGATGTGACTCATGGAATGCCATGAGTACTGGGATGTGTGTGTTTGCTTCTCAGAAGGATTAGAGCTGTGCAAGGAGACTGGAGTAGAATCATAGAATCACAGAACTGTTAGGGTTGGAAGGGACCTCAAGGATCACCCAGTTCTTATCCCCCTCTCATGGGCAGGGACACCTCAAACTACATCAGGTGTGAGGCATGATCACTTCCCCATCTGAAGCTACAGCCAAATGTACAGAAGTGTACAACCAATAAAGCAGAAGCACCCCAATCCGATGCTTTCCCAGGGCCACCAAACCCATCCCAGCCACGGCAGAAAAAGTACTGTGTCAGTATCGTTTGCAGTTTTGTGTTCCTGCAGAGCTGCTCCATCAATGTTTCTACACATTTCCTTGGCCTTGTATCTGCAAAATCTCAAAATAGTTTGGTCTCTAATGGGCTTAAATGGGCTTCCTGCTTTGAAGAGGAGCCATCGAGGAGCATCTCGAAGTGAAGTGCCTGCAGTTTTGTATGCTAATCATCCTGCCACCGGAGTTATGTTCTTAATAATGCAGATTGTTTCCTGGGATACTGCAGCTCTTCCCAAGCTTCTTGTCATCCACATGTTTGATTGCACTCAGAAATTGCATGTGGGCACTAATAACTTCTGCTGTGGTGCTGGACTGCGTGTCACTCTGATTGCCGGCTCAGCCTCTCTCGCCGTCCAAGATTCTCCCTAGCAGCTGTATGGTATAGGTTCAGCAAGAGTTGAGGAGATTGAGTAGAGGTAAGATGATGATGATGGACCTGCATTTCATTCTTGAGAGCCTCCATTTGCTGGTGATGATCTAAATAATGGACTGTTCATTTTCTTTCCTGATGTATAAAACAATGTTGTGACTACAGAGTCACACAAATCAAACTCCTCACCAGTTCTGGGCTAAAAACAACAAACAGATTGATTATATTCCTCTCGTGGTCTGCTCCTCTTGAAAAGAGGGAAAAACAATGATCTATCATCTGTCAGGGGAAATAGCAGGTCCTAGGACTGAAGGGATCCACTCTCTTTAGCTTTTACTTCCTTAATAAGCAAATCAGTCCTCACCAGTGTGCAAGATCATCAACATGCACCTCAGTTTCTGCACCCACCAGAATAGATCAACCACAATTGCATTAGGTGGAGGGTAAATCACACAGCCATTGTTGTAGCTAATAAACCTGGTACAAGAGGACACAGTCTCAAGCTGTGCCAGGGGAAGTTTAGGCTGGAGATGAGGAGAAAGTTCTTCACAGAGAGAGTTGTTAGCCATTGGAGTGTGCTGCCCAGGGAAGTGGTGGAGTTGTCGTCCCTGGAGGTGTTCAAGAGGGGATTGGATGTGGCACTTGGTGCCATGGTTTAGTAGTCATGAGGTGTTGGGTGGCAGGTTGGAGTTGATGATCCTTGAGGTCTTTTCCCACCTTATTGATTCTATGATTCTATTCTACAAGGCCTGATCCAGCCTTAAGAAAATCAGGGAAACCTATCCCACTGATTTCAGGAGGGTTTGGATCAGCTTTCTAAAGACCTGGATCTTCACTTAGCTCATGATAGAATCACAAGCTGTAGTAAATAGGCTCATACACCTGGTGTGTATCTGTAGGTCACTGCACTCATACTTCAAGCAGGATCTGCTGAGTAAAAGCTTATTTTATGTTCATGTGTCTGGCTCAAAGAAAGAAGAAGTCACATTCGCTCCAAAATGTTGCTCCTGTTCTTTGAAATAACGCTGGTGAAAAGGATGTTGTGTCCAGGCCAATGTGTACTGCAAAGAGGAATGTGCTACTGGAAAAAACAGCATCTTAGTAGTAAGCACAATACATGACTGTGTTCCACAAGCATGGTAGCTATCATTCTTTCTGAAAGGTTTTCCAACCCTCTTGATCCAAATCACAAAAGCCCTGCTGATGAGTATTTGAGTAGCCCTCAGGCTGTTTAGAGAGATGAAGGCTTCCTTCCCCTCCTCACATTCCTCACACCCAGCAAAAAGTTACCACCAGCAAATAAACATAAAGTATGTAACTGTCCTAAAACACCTCTTCCAGGCTCACCCTCTGTGATATGTGATTCTGGGGTGGGAAAAAAAGTCCTCTTCACAGGCTTTAGAGCCTTGTAAGTTTTCTTCAGTTATTGCTGGGAGCATCTGATGTTAGATGTAGAGACGCTTTGCAGGGGGACCTCGACAGGCTGGACAGATGGGCAGAGTCCAAGGGCATGAGATTGAACACATCCAAGGGCAGGGTTCTGCACGTTGGCCACAACAACCCCAGGCAGTGCTACAGGCTGGGGGCAGAGTGGCTGAGAGCAGCCAGGCAGAGAGGGACCTGGGGGTACTGGTTGATGGTAGGCTGAGCATGAGCCTGCAGTGTGCCCAGGCAGCCAAGAGGGCCAATGGCATCCTGGCCTGCATCAGGAACAGTGTGGCCAGCAGGAGCAGGGGAGGTCATTCTGCCCCTGTACACTGCACTGGTTAGGCCACACCTTGAGTCCTGTGTCCAGTTCTGGGCCCCTCAGTTTAGGAAGGAGGTTGACTTGCTGGAACGTGTCCAGTGAAGGGCAACAAAGTTGATGAGGGGTTTGGAACACAAGCCCTATGAGGAGAGGCTGAGGGAGCTGGGGTTGCTTAGCCTGGAGAGGAGGCGACTGAGGGGTGACCTTATTGGTCTCTACAACTCCCTTAAGGGAGGTTGTAGGCAGGCAGAGGTTGGTCTCTTCTCCCAGGCAACCAGCACCAGAACAAGAGGACACAGTCTCAGGCTGTGCCAGGGGAGGTTTAGGCTGGATGTTAGGAAGAAGTTCTACACAGAGAGAGTGATTGCCCATTGGAATGTGCTGCCCGGGGAGGTGGTGGAGTCACCATCACTGGAGGTGTTCAGGAGGAGGCTTGATGGGGTGCTTGGTGCCATGGTTTAGTTGTTTGGGTGGGTTGGATTGGTTGATGGGTTGGACGCGATGATCTTGAAGGTCTCTTCCAACCTGGTGTCTTCTGTTGTATTCTATTAGCCACTGTGAAACCCCTGCAGCCACCCTGTGAAGCCACCAGCAAAAGCCTGGGCTGATATAAATAAAAGTTGCCCCTTCAAGAGAATTCCAGGCAGTTTGTGTTTGTTTTGGTCTCATTAGGCTGCCACTAGATGATAAATGATTTAGGTTAAGGGTAATTCAGTTTGTGGCACGGTAGGTATGAGAGGTCCTTCCTTCTCGTGCCCTTCTCACATAAAATCTCCCTTTAAAAAAGGCAAGCCTTTACGTCTCAATAAGCAGAAGCCACACAGATATTGTGTAACAAATTGCATATTGGATAGCAATCTATAAAATTATATTGGCTTATGAGGTTTGCATTGATTGGAATTTTACCCAAAAGCAAAGTGTTATTGTTTCTGCAAACCACCGGAATAAAAGGAAGACAAAAACCTCCATCAGGGTGATTTTTTAACAGTGTAGCCACCTGCAGCACCTCTGAACAGTGCAATCAAATTCCTAGCAACAGGCTTACAGTTCACCTTGTCCCTTCCCTGCCTGTGGCTGAGAGCACCTCGCAAAGCAGCTCCGGTGAGGAGTTTAGCACCGAGGTTCACCACAAAGCCAAGAAACAACATCTGACACTGAGCTGGCGTTGCAAGAGGGTTCTGCAAAGCTCCCCTGCCGCTGTTCCATTCCCACTCTTGAGATGTTGGTGTTTTGCTGTCTGTATGAGTGATGCCATGCATCAGCAATAGTGTGGCCAGCAGGAGCAGGGAAGTCATTCTGCCCCTGTACTCAGCACTGGTTAAGCCACAACTTGAGTCCTGTGTCCAGTTCTGCGCTCCTCAGTTGAAGAAGGACATTGAGACACTTGAGTGTGTCCAGAGAAGGGCAGTGAGGCTGGGGAGGGGTCTGGAGCACATCCCTGTGAGGAGAGGCTGAGGGAGCTGGGGTTGCTTAGCCTGGAGAAGAGGAGGCTCAGGGCAGACCTTATTGCTCTCTACAACTACCTGAAGGGAGATTGTAGCCAGAGGGGGGCTTGGTCTAGTCTCCCGGGTGGCCAGCAGCAGAACAAGAGGACACAGTCTGAAGCTGTGCCAGGGGAGGTTTAGGATGGATGTTACGAAGAATTTCTTCCTAGAAAGAGAGATTTGCCATGGGAATGTGCTGCCCAGGGAGGTGGTGGAGTCACCATCACTGGAGGTGTTTCAGAAGAGACTGGGTGGGGCGCTTGGTGCCATGGTTTAGTTGATTAGATAGTGTTGGGTGGTAGGTTGAACTTGATGATGTCAAAGGTCTTTTCCAACGTGGTCTGGTCTGGTCTGGTCTGTTCTGTTCACTACTGCTCCTGAGAGCAAGGAGGTGAGGCACAATCAAGTCTGTTCTTACTCTTATTAATTAGTATTGTTCTATCCAGAAGAGGACAATAGCAGTGGTGCCTTTGCACCAGAACTGTTTTACACCCCTGTTGACAGATGAAACCCAGGCACCAATATTTTACAACCACATTCTAGTGCTTTGTGTTGCACAGCAGGGTGCAACCCTATCAACAGCCAACTCCTTCACTGCAATCATGTTCATTGTGTTGGATCCTGTCTGTTGGACTCTGCCTTGTCCAGAGCTGATCACCAGGCTCTGCAATTACCCACTTCAATAATCAGTGTCTGATTCTGATGAATTATAGCATGGGCTGCTGTATTTGCCAGAATAAATGAGATGGTATAAATGGTATGACACAGGTAACAATGCATTTGTAATAGTGTGTACAGCCATTAACCTCAGTGGGGAAAAAAACAGGAACCATGAAAATATGCAGACAAAATAATCAGAACTAAAGTTAAAAACATGTTTAAGATTGTGGCTGATAGCCAGGCCTGGCAGACTGGGAAATATCCTCATTCTGCATAAATTTGTGAGGGTGGCAAGGCACTGGAGCAGGATGCCCGGAAAAGTTATGGAGACTCCACGCCTGGCAGTGTTCAAAGCCAGGTTGGATGTGGTTTTGAGCAACCTGGCCTAGAAGGAGGTGTCCATGCTCATGGCAGAGGGGTTAAAACTAGATGAGGGGAGAAAGTTTAGGCTCGAGGTGAGTTCTTCACAGAGAGAGTCATTCGCCATTGGAATGTGCTGCCCAGGGAGGTGGTGGAGTCACCATCCCTGGAGGTGTTCAAGAGGGGATTAGATGTGGCACTTGAAGCCAGGGTTTAGTGGTTATGAGGTCTGGGGTGACAAGTTGGACTTGATGATCTTTGAGGTCTTTTCCAACCGTTCGATTCTATGATCTTCAAGGTCCTTTCCAGCCCAAACCAGTCTGTGACACACTCTGTGACCTGGTGTAGGTGATCGCCCTCTGACAGGGGGGTTGGACTAGATGATCTTTCCAGGCCCCTTCCAGCCCCTAACATTCTGTGACCATGCTCAGGTAAGCTCTCAGATCACCTGCAGTCCACCTGGAGAAGAGGAGGCTCAGGGGAGACCTTATTGCTGTCTATAACTACCTGAAGGGAGGTTGTAGCCAGGTGGGAGTTGGTCTCTTCTCCCAGGCACCCAGCACTAGAACAAGAGGACACAGTCTCAAGCTGCACCAAGGGAGGTTTAGGCTGAATGTTAGGAAGAAATTCTTCCCAGAAAGTGAGATTGGCCACTGGAATGTGCTGCCCAGGGAGGTGGTGGAGTCACCATCCCTGGAGGTGTTCAGGAAGAGCCTGGCTGAGGCACTTGGTGCCATGGATTAGTTGATTAGATGGTGTTGGGTGATAGGTCGGACCTGATGATCTCAAAGGTCTTTTCCAACCTGCTTAATTCTATTCTAGTCTAATATTCTGTCCCATCAGCTGTGACTGATGTGGCTGTTTTACCCATGATGGTGTAAATTTTGGCTGCTCCCCTGTCTGCTGTACTGGCAATGGGGAGTCAACAAAATGTTTTAAGAGGTGTCCAGAACGGTCTCATGTGATGCTACTGCCCTAAACAGCCCACAGGGATTTAGGTTTAAACTCCTGTTGTCCTCTAAATGACTTCTATAGTCCTTAACAAGCCACCCCACATTCAGCTGAAATATTTGCTTTAACTGTTTGCTTAAGAAAGAAATCCCAGCTGCTGCTGCTGGTGAAAGGGTCAGTTCTGGGAAGGAAATTGGCCACTTCATACAGCAAAAAAACAAGCTGTATGTTTTCAGTCCACACAGAAGAGCTTTTGGTCCCTTGAGGAGAGGTCCATGGGAAGGTCACAGCTTTGAGCTGCTCCTTCCTTCCACACCAGCCCTGGAATGTGCATCATTTTCTAGGGCGTCCACATACACAGGGAAAAAAAAATACAACACACTGAAATTGAGTTCATTCAGTACTTTCTTAGCAAATCTGTGCTTTTCCTGATGTATTTTCTTAATACATTTCCTATTTTCAGCCTCCTGCTTGGGCCAATATGCTTTGGAAACGTGAGCTCCCAGAAGGAAAGTGAATAATTAGGATCCCACCCTGATTTGATTTCAGTGGCACTTGTACCTAATGTTTCTCTGCAGCTTTTAACTCATTCAAAGACCACAGACATCACCCAGGAGCTCATGGTGTGCAGGAGCATCTCCTGTCTGGTTTTGCCCTCTTTGCAAGCAATATTTTATGGTATCACCTAGAAAATCAGCAGTGGCTGTGATTCAGAGCATCATAGTATCAGTCAGGGTTGGAAGGGACCACAAGGATCAGCTAGTTCCAACCCCCTGCCATGGGCAGGGACACCCCACACTAGATCAGGCCGGCCAGAGCCTCGTCCAGCCTGGCCATAAACACCTCCAGGGATGGGGCCTCAAGCACCTCCTTGGACAACCCATTCCAGGGCTTCACCGCTCTCACGGGGAAGAACTTTCTCCTCACCCCCAGCCTGAATCTCCCACAATCCCTGAATCTCTCACAATCAGCTTGTAACTTGTTTGTTGGGTTTTTTTTTCCCCCCTTCTTGTGTGTCTGTGGGTAGGAGTGAGAGGTTTCTCTGACTTACTCATGCTTTACTTAACCAGACCTCCTGGCTGGTCAGGGCTTGAGCTTTTTTTTTCATGTTCTTGGGGGTATTGCTGCTGGTTGCTCTGGCTGCTTGAACGACCTCCCCTTCAGCACTGTCAAACAAAGTGGTTTCCTGCTAATTCCTTTCAGGGCTTAGATGGATTTTGAATCAATCTTGCTGAGAAAGGCAGCCAGACAAAGAGGCAAGATCGTGACATGGTTAATAATTGATATTTTACCTGAAGCTGTGCATAAGGCACTTTTTGCCAGTCGGTCCTTACACTTTGTGTGTAACTTTTATCCTACCATTGTTTTGACAGAAGCTTGATTTGGGCCTTCTCTTGCCTGCATCTTCCAAATCAATCCTCTGAATCCCTAGCCCAGAGTTTGATGTCATCCATTATTCAACACCTTCAATAAGACTAACTTGAAAACTAGTAATCTCTCAGTAAAGCTGTGCAATTAACGCTGCAATACCTCCAGCACAGAGTAATACCTCACAGCCTTCCTCAGAGCATCCCAAAATACCAACAGCCTTCCCTGAATTCTCTAGTTCTCAAACGTTCTTTAATGTTTGAAGAACCCTAAAATGCTCATCTAAGTGAGCATTTTGCATTCACATGCAAAATAGGTTTTCTTCCAGGTGTAAGTGGCCTCTGCAGCAGCTGGCAGCGCACCCTTTTGGTGCCGGATTTGTGCCATCTAAATCTGCCCTCGTTGCTGCTCGGGGCACTAATGAGCTCTGTCCTCTTTGTTCTAGCAGTTTGATCACTCCTTCCTTGGCCACATAAATTGTTCAGTGTTTTCTGAAACACTGGAAGTAGGTTGGAGGGAGGTGGGTGCTGGTCTCTGCTCCGACGTTACAAGCAAGAGGACGAGAGGAGAGCCAATATGCAATAGCAGCAGGGGAGGTTTAGCTTGGATATGATGATAAATGTCTTTCCTGCAAGAGTGGTCAGGCATTGGAAGAGGCTGCCCAGGGAGGTGATGGAGTCACCATCCCTGGAGGTGTTCAAATAACTCTTCAGAGCTTCTTGACAAGCATTGCATTTGCTACAGTAGGAGGAGGCCATGATTTTTTAGCCACAGAGCCACAGAACTGTTAGGGTTGGAAGGAACATCAAGGATCATCCAGTTCCAACCCCCCTGCCATGGCCAGGGACACCTCACACTACAGCAGGTTGCTCACAGTCACATCCAGCCTGGCTGCAAAAACCTCCAGGCAGGAGGCTTCCACCACCTCCTTGGGCAACCTGTGCCAGGCTCTCACCACCCTCCTGGGGAACAACTTCTTCCTCACATCCAATCTGAATCTACTCACTTCTAGTTTTTCCTCATCTCCCCCCAGTCCTTTCACTCCCTGACACCCTCAAAAGTCCCTCCCCAACTTTCTTGTAGCCCCCTTCACATACTAGAAGGCCACAATTAGGTCTCCTGGGAGTCTTCTCTTCTCCAGGCTGAACAGCGCCAACTCCCTCAGTCTGTCCTCATAGCAGAGCAGCTCCAGCCCTCTGCTCCTCCTTGTGGCCCTTCTCTGGACACCTTCCAGCACCTCCACATCCTAGCCATGTTCACCACTGTTCTTTCTTCTCTCCCCTTTCTTTCTAATGCCTTTCCCAACATTTTCCTAGAGTTATCCAGTACATACTGGGCTCACTTAGAGTCACAGAACAGAGTGATAGATTCACCTGTAAGACCATCAAGTTCAGCTGTTGACTTAGCACTACCAGGTCACCACTAAAATATGTTCTTCAGCACCACATCTACAGGTTCTTAAATACCTCTAGTGATGTGGGCTCTACCACTGCCCTGGGCAGCCTGTTCCAGGGCTTGAGAACCCTTCTGGGGATGAAACTGTTCCTCATGTCCAACCTAAACCATTCCTGGTGCAACTTGAGGATGCTTCCTCTTGTTCTATTACTCATTATTCAAGAAAGAGATCAATACCCACTGGGACTCAAGCTTCTTTCAGGTATTTGTAGAGAAGGTCTCCCCTCAGCATCCTTTCCTCCAGGCTGAAACAACCCCAGTTTCCCCAGCAGCTCCTCATAAGGCTTCTTCCTTCTCACACTAGGTACATCAGAGTCATGCTTCTTCCCCCCAAGCTGTGTCTTCAGAGGAGTATTTAGGTTAAGTTTAGTTTATTCCTGGCTGGAACTGCAGCACTTGTGTGTAGGTTCATAAGCCAAAATTCTTCCCTGCTTTAGGCAGCTACTAAAACCCAAGATGATGTCTGAGATGGAGACAAAAAAGGAGAGGTGCAGCAGTGGGGTGTGAAGAACCCTTGCTACCAGGCAAGAACAATCTCTACAGCACTAACTGGTGTTCAGGGCATGGTGGCAGCACAGGGGGTGAATGATCATATTGATAGAAACACATGGAAAAGTGGCCAAATGCTGCAATAAACTTCCAGCCCTCTGCTCAGCTGCCTCCAGCAAGCATGGAAAACAAAGTCTTACATGGCAGCTGGGGCTTCTGGGGCCATGAGACTTCTCTGAGCAGTGGAAAGCAAGACTATGCTGAAGGTACAACTTATTGCTGTGGATAAAGGCTTCACCATAAACCAACAATATGTCCCTGTGGCCAAGAATGCCAACAGTATCCTGGTGTGCACTGAGAAGAGTGTGGCCAGGAACTCAAGGAGGTTCTCCTTCCCACTTACTTTGCCCTAGTGAGGCTACATCTAGAGTCATGGTTCTAGTTCTGGGCTTCCCAGCTCAACAGAGGCAAGGAACTAATGCAGAGAGTCCAGTGGGACTTCAAAGATGCTGAGGTGCCTGGAGCATCTGTGTGAGGAGGAAAGGCTGAGAGCCCTTGGGCTGTTGAGCTTGGAGAAGAGCAGCCTGAGAAGGAATCATCTCAATACTGATCAATTGCTAATGGGTGAGGGGCAAGAGGATGAAGTTAGACTATTTCAAGTGGTGTCCAGTGATAGGAAAAGAGGCAGTGGGCACAAACAAGAAGCCAGGAGCTTCCATTTGAAGATGAGGAGGAACTTGTTTGCTGTGAGGGTTGTTGGAGCCCTGGAGCAGGCTGCCCGGAGAGGTTGTGGAGTCTCACTGTGTGGAGAGATTCCAAATCCACCTGCACATTGTGATCCTGGGCAAGCCGCTGTGGGGGCCCCTGCTTTAGGAAGGGGATTGGATTGGATGATCCCCAGATGTCCCTCCCATCATGCTGGGATTCTGTGATGTGCTATAAACTCAGCCACAGCTGTTAGCTGCTTTTTAGGCACCTAAATGAGATGCATTTCTCACTATAGCTGTTTCTCATCATGCTTCCATTTCTTGCCATACCACACCTCCTGCCTGGGCCAGGGCTGTTTCATAGGAAATGTTTGCACAGGTACCAGCCTGACTTGGCCCTGGGCAGAGCTGCATGGTACTTAGCAGCAATTTCAACCTGTTTGTAGTACATTTAGTCCTGCAAGAATTCTCTCCTTGAAGAATCTTTCCTTTGTGTTTGCTTGTTTTATGGCAGCTTTTTGCATGAATAACTGCTCTGATTTCAGCTGTGTAGGAAATGAGGATTTTTTTCCCTTTCAAGCAGAAGAAGATCCCTCTGACAAGTCTTTTCTCCATTGCTACACCCTCATTATGCAGCTGGCTCTGCAGCTGGCCAGGCATGACACAGTTAGTAAATATTCTGATGTAGTATGGATCTTTGGGTGGGAAAAGTGAGGCAGGACTGAAAACATAGACCCAGCTCATGGGTGGAGTGAAACAGAGACACCAGGGGTTAGAGAGCAGTGACATTAGACATCTGCACCTCCAGTGGCTTCAGAGTGAGTAGAATCAAAGAATGAATCAGGTTGGAAGGGACCCTCAAAGGTAGTCTTGCCCAAACCCCCTGCAGTGAGCAGGAACATCTTTAAGGAAGAAATTCTTCATAGAGAGAGTGATTGCCCATTGGAATGGGCTGCCCAGGGAGGTGGTGGAGTCACCATCACTGGGGGTGTTTAGGAGGAGACTTGATGGGGTGCTTGGTTGCATGGTTTAGTTGATTAGATGGTGTTGACTTGATGATCTCGAAGGTCTCTTCCAACCTGGTCTATCCTATCCTATCCTATCCTATCCTATCCTATCCTATCCTATCCTATCCTATCCAAGACCAGGTTGCTCAGGGCCCCACCAAGCCTGTCCTTGGATGTCTTCAGGGCTGGGGCCTCCAGCACATCTCTGGGCAACCACTTCTAGTATTTCACTGTCCTCATTGTGAAGAGCTTCCTCCTTATACCTGCCATAAAGCTCCCCTGCTCTAGATTCAAACTATTGAGTAACATTGGAAAGGAAAGGGTTAAAAATATATATGTGCGTGGCTTTTAGCTTTGTATGACAGCACTGGGAAGGACAGGGTCACCTCTGTGGAGAGGCTTCAGCAATATGTCATTGCTAACGACGTTAGCGCTGAGAAAAGGGTGGCAGTTCAAGTGAGTATAACAGGGGTAGAACCTCTCACCTGCTGGGCAGCCTGAGTGCTCTCTCGAAACCAGCAGACAAAACGATTGCCGGGAGAGACATTTCCCGAGCACCCAGGTCTGCTGGCAACTGCAGAGCTTCCCCTCTACCGTCAGCCTAAGGAAAACAAACCCATTTGGGGCCGAGTGCCCGAATTAAGGAAATTAGCAGAACATCATAATCAGGTTGAGGAGAGCTTAAACGCTGCGGCACCGAGGGCCAGCTACAATACCATGGACAGGGCAGTGCGCAGCAGCCACCAGCCGGGGCTCAGCCAAAGCAAGCGCCAGGAGCTGCTCTCAACAGTGGCTGCTCCCAGACGCGCCAGAGAAGTGCAGCAGAGGCACGAAGGATGAGCAGCACTAGCGATCAGCCTGGATGCCCAGAGAGGCTCTCCAAAGCCTGTATGTGCTTTCTCTGCAGAGAACAGACCCAGGGTGCAAATAAGATGCTTGGTTTGACTTTAGAAACCAGGGATGGAGCACAGGTGGCCCAAACTCAGGGCAACTGAGAGTTTTGATATGAGGGATGGGGACTTAGAACTGGAAGAGACCAGGGATGGAGCACAGGTAGAAACTCAGGGAAGAGTTTTGATAGGGAAAAGAGATTGGGAAAGGCAGGGATGGAGCACAGGTCACCACAGAGAAGCCCAAACTCTGTCAGGGCAACTGAGAGTTTTGATATGAGGGGTGGGAAACTGACTCCTTAGAAGCTGGAAGAGACTGGGAAAGGCAGGGATGGAGCACAGGTCACCACAGAGAAGCCCAAACTCTGTCAGGGCAACTGAGAGTTTTGATATGGGGGATGGGAAACTGAGTCCACGTGGCACAGGTGACTCATTTAGGTGATAAAAATCTACGTTTTGTCTGGATCCCTTTACAAATGGGCAAAGCACAATTTCTAGTGAGGCTTGCTCTGGTCCTGCTGGTTTTGTAATTTCATGGTAGGATTGTCAGCAACTGCTCAAAGAGATGAAGTTGCAGAAACTTCAGTGCTTTTAATCCCCCTTCCTCTCCCCAAAGGTAGCACATGTAGGCTGGATGCAGCACATGCACTGCTCAGCAGAGAATGTCTTGGAGAAATGGATTTGAATTGATAAAATACATGGTGCCCTAGGGGTTCAGGAAAGAGTGGCAAGCATTTTGTGGCCCAGCCTGATCTATTTTCAGTGGAGTGACCTCCCAGCAGACAAGGCAATGGGACAGGATGAAGACCAAAATGCAGGAGATGTGTTTGAAAGGGAAATAAGCCCTGAACATGCAATCACAGAATGACAGAATATTGGGGTTTGGAAGGGAGATCATCCAGTCCTAACCCCCTGCTAAAACAGGGTCACCCACAGCAGGTTGCCCAGGATTACAGTGTCTGGGTGGGGTTAGAATCCTTTCAGTGGAGGAGATGCCACATCCAGGCCTCCAGCAACCTCACAGGAAAAATAGGCTTTCCCTAAGTTCAAGTGAAACCTCACCTCCTGTGTAATAGTTTGCACCTGCTGGTCCTGTCACTGGACACCACTGAAAAAGCCAAGCCCATTCTCCTGACCTTTAGACACTGATCAGCATTAAGAAGATCCCCTCTCAGACTGACCTTCAGACCACAGCCCTAGGGCTCTCAGCCTTTCCTCCTCTCAGAGATGCTCCAGGCCCCTCAGCATCTTCATAGCCTCCATTGGACTCTCCAGGAGCTACCTGTCCCTTTTGAACTGGGGAGCCCAGAATTGGACACAAATATCTCAAAATTCATTCATTTGACTGTAGGAAACTCACTGCAGAGCTCCAGCCAAAACAATTTCTCTAATTATTCCCAGTACTAACCAAAAAGATAGGAAGTAGAGTAGAGTAGAGTAGAGTAGAGTAGAGTAGAGTAGAGTAGAGTAGAGTAGAGTAGAGTAGAGTAGAGTAGAATAGAGTAGAGTAGAATAGAATTAACCAGGTTGGAAAAGTCCTTTGAGATCAGCAAGTCCAACCTATCACCCAACACCATCTGATCAACTAAACCATGGCACCAAGTGCCTCATCCAAGCTCTTCTTAAACACCTCCAGGGATGGTGACTCCACCACCTCCCTGGGCAGCACATTCCAATGGCAAATCTCTCTTTCTGGGAAGAACTTCTTCCTAACGTCCTAAACCTCCACTGGTGCAGCTTGAGACTGTGTCCTCTTGTTCTGGTGCTGCTTGCCTGGGAGAAGACACCAAGCCCCACCCGGCTACAACCTCCCTTCAGGGAGTTGTAGAGAGCAAAGAGGTCTCCCCTGAGCCTCCTCTTCTCCAGGCTAAGCAACCCCAGCTGCCTCAGCCTCTCCTCACAGGGCTGTGCTCCAGACCCCTCCCCAGCTTTGTTGCCCTTCTCCGGACACCTTCCAGCAAAACCAAAGGTGCTGATCAGTAGTTGTCTTCTCACATTTGCTGACAAGCCAGCCTAGCATGCTCTTTGCCCAGAACAGAGAGTGTTTTCCTCATTAGCTGAATTCTCTCAAATCTCCCTCTCCCCAGGTCTGTTAGCAGCAGTGTGAAGGTGAACACATGTGGTCCAGAGTGCAGTGTGATAGCAAGAGCTCTCACGCTCAGATCTCAGCAAGATGCTGTCTCATCAAAGCCCAATCTCCTCAGAAGTGTGCCAGCTCTGACAGAATTGTCTCTGGGAAGACTTCTCAGAGCTCTGGGAAAACTGCTGGAGCAAGGTTCCAGAATAGCCAGGAGTTAAGGCACCAGGCTACAGGCAGCGATGAGATTTCTGCTCTGCTTGAACAGTGACCTCCTGTACCCTGGAGAGTGTCCCAACCCTGACTGCTGGCTGCTGGAGGCAGACCTACCCCAGGTTTTGATCATTTTGACCCTGGGAAAACCCTCATGAGAAAGGCTCAGCAAGAACAGCAGTAGGTAATCTACCTGATCCAGAGGAGCAAATTAACCACTGATCTTTCTTTTCTTTCCCTTCCCCCCCCCCTTCCCTTCTTTATTTTTTTTGAGCACATCAAAAGGTTGCAGAGCTGAGCTGAGCTGAGCGCCCTGATTCTCAGCTCCCCTCAGACGGGTTTCTTCAGCCCTTTCCACACCAGAATGGAAACGATTAAAATCACAGCACTTTTCCTAGCAGAGGATCCTTGTTTTCCAGCCAAACTTCTCTTATGGCACAGAAGGGCAATGAAATTGGTGAGGGGTGTGGGGCACAGCCCTGTGAGGAGAGGCTGAAGGAGCTGGGGTGGTTTAGCCTGGAGAAGAGGAGGCTCAGGGGAGACCTTATTGTTCTCTACAACTACCTGAAGGGAGGTTGTAGCCGGGTGGGGTTGGGTTGGTCTCTTCTCCCAGACAACCATCACCAGAACAAGAGGACACAGTCTCAAACTGTGCCAGGGGACAGGTTCAGGCTGGATGTGAGGAAGAAGTTCTTCACAGAGTGGTTTGCCATTGGAATGTGCTGCCCAGGTAGGTGGTGGAGTCACCATCACTGGAGATCTTCAAGCAAAGCCTGGATGAGGCACTTAGTGCCATGGTCTGGTTGATTGGACAGGGCTGGGTGATAGGTTGGACTGGATCATCCTAGAGGTCTCTTCCAACCTGGTTGATTCTGTGATTCTAAGTGTCACCTCCAACAGAACAAGAGGACACAGTCTCAAGCTGCACCAGAGGAAGTTTAGGCTGGAGGTGAGGAGAAAGTTCTTCCCAGAAAGAGTAATTTGCCACTGGAATGTGCTGCCCAGGGAGGTGGTGGAGTCACCATCCCTGGAGGTGTTCAAAAAGGGATTGGATGTGGCACTTGGAGCCATGGTTTAATTAGTCATGAGGTGTTGGGTGAAAGGTTGGGCTTGATGATCTCTGAGGTCTTTTCCAACCTTATTGATTCTATGATCACTGTAGGGACTTGGTAGCCTCTGGTTAGGGCCATGGAAGTGTTGACTTCACTGCCAAATATGAAAGAGTTCTCATATTGTATTTTATTTTATTGCTTTCCTTTTTTTCCCCCTAAGGAATCTTATGAATCAAATGGTTTCTGTTGGTGTCCTGAAGAAAAGTGAGGACTTAGTTAGGGAAAAAAAATAAGTAGCATCTCTTTTATTTGTTTGAGGTGCCTCTGGTGGGAGCTGTGATCAGAGCCTGGAGAGGGCTGTTGCCTACCTGGGTGGCTGGGTCATTCCTGTTTGTATACAGCTAATAACAACACTTATCTGGAAGCCAATTATCTTAGTTCCCATATCATTATGTTGTGCAAAGAGCAAGGACATAACACTGTTTCTCTCATCCTTCTGCTGGTTTCTGTCTCTTTTAACAAGAGCTTGGCAGCAGATGCTGGCAAGAATTTTACTCAAACAAGCCGCCTTTCTGGCCATCTCGATCCATTTCTTCTTGCCTTTATAGGCTAGAAACAGCAGAGGGACTAGGTGATGGAAATCTCTCTCCCACTCCCTCCCCTCCTCCCCCTCTCTCAGACGTTCTTCTGAGCACTGCATGCTGTGGAGTTTTTCCTCTTCCAGGAATCCCCAAACCATGAAGATTCCCCCAGTCCAGCCCCACAGAATGCACTTGGCTGCCTGGGCACCTATCCACACTGACTGGCAGTCAGTCTCCATCACTCCCTCCTGCAGAGCTCCAAAGGAGCCTGAGATCATGGCAGAGCCCTTTTCCACACTCCCTAGAGTGCTGAAGGGAAGGGGGAAGTGGTGGGTACCACTTGGTTCTTGTCCCCAAAACCCAGCTGTGGGCAGCAAGGTGGCATGGCTAGAGCCACGCTGTCCTGAAAACAGATTGACCAAATCACAGCATCATCCCAAGGGATAACAATGCAGGTGGTTGGTGATAGTGAGTCACCGAGGGCTGGAACAAAAAAAAACAAGAGGAAAAGGCAAAGAAGAAAATATGCCAATAACTTGTAACCTGATTAAATGTTGCCTGGCTGCTGCTAGCAGTACAGAACAGGCATCATCTGTCTCCTGCTCTCATACAGAGCACAGAAACTGCTGTCCTCCTGAAAATCCAATCATGAGCAAAGGCTGAGAGACCTGTGCCTGCTTAGCCTGGAGAAGAGTAGACTCAGAGGGCATCTTCTCAATGCTCAGCAAAAGCCAGAGGGTGGGGGACAAGAGGATGGGGTCAGACTCTTTTTGGTGGTGCCCGACAACAGGACAAGGGGCAATGGACACAAGCTGGAACAAAGAAGGTTCTGTCTGAATATGAGGAGAAAATTCTTTGGTGTGAGGGTGCTGGAGCCCTGCAGGAGGCTGCCCAGAGAGGTTGTGGAGTCTCCTTGTATGGAGAGCTTCCAAAACCACCTGGACATTGTGACCCTGGCCAAGCTTCTGTGGGTGCCCTGCTTTAGTTGGGGGGTTGGACTCCATCTCAATACATACAATACAATACAATACAATACAATACAATACAATACACAATACACCAGGTTGGAAGAGACCTTCAAGATCATCTCTAAAGGTCCCTCCTGTCCTCACTATGCTACTCTTATATGTGTGTGCCAATCATCCCCTGATTTGTACATTTCCTTCTTCAGATGACTGAAGTCAGGTCTTATTCCATGACCTTTTGGACCTTCACACACAGAGGTGTTGCAAGTGAAGTCCTGTACGTCTAAACGAGAGAGGAGGCAACGATGGAATGAGTCAGCTGGAAGCTGCCCAAACTCAGGTGAGACCATTTTAAGAGGGTGTTTCTCCTACTCTGCCTTCCTATGCTTTCTGAAGCTGATCAATGGAAATAAATCTTGGGATTTATTCAGATGCACCAAAACACTCCCATGGGTGAGTGTCAGTACTCAGAGACAACAGTACCTAGAAGCAAGAGTCTGGAATGGGGACACACTCAACTTTAGGCTTAAGTGGAGGTGAGTTACTTGATTGAACTCAGCAGTGAAGTCACAGAGCTATTGAGGCATTAGTAAAACATGTTCCACTGAAAAACAAAACAAAACACAAAGCTAGGCCAAAAAAGCAGGTTTAGAAGGCAAATGCACTGGGCTTAGGGTCTTTAATTCCCTTAATTAACTCTTTGACTGTGATGGGACAACTCTACAGCAAACAAGTGAAAACAACTTTTGTTCTCAGGAGTAAAAGCAGAAGTGCTGACCTCTAATCCTGACTGACCAGGCAAAGAAAGCCAGGGCTGGAGGTGCTGCAGCTAGGCTTGAGTCCACAAGGAGCTTCTGGAGGGAGAGGAGATGGAGCTGAGAGCAGAAAGGTATGGCAAAACTTGGTTTTATTTGTCTCTACCTCGCTCTGGTGATGCTAAGACCTTTGGAATGGATGTGTGCAAGTCCTCATGTTTGATTATGTGCTAGCACTTTATGCTGACCTGGGTCTGTTTAGCACTAAGAATTGTTTTGGTTGGAGAAGAACTTAAAGGTCATTGAGATCATGGCAGGCCCTATCTCTGGTGCTTTGTCTCAGGCTGTCTGTGGTTGTTTTCTCAGCAAGATGGAGAATTGCAAGTGCAATATCCTGGCCTGTTTTGCTAGATTTTTGGTTTAGGTTTGATTTGCCATGATTAAGGTACTTGGAGGTATTTGTTTCTCTCGTTAATGGTGTCATGGTTTTGGTGTTGTTTCTGTTTGGGTTTTTTTCCCCATGCATACCCTGCACTTGTAGAAAAGCTTTGTGTAAATAAGAGAGAGTTGAAGTCTGCTGGTTGATGAATGGAATTAAGGTCATCTCATCATCTAAGCAGTGATGTGCTCCAACACAATAGGGTTTTTTTGTGTCTCAGAGATGATAACTGCCAGAACAGGTACTTGGATTTGTAAACCTGTGCCTGAAGTACTTTGTGGTTTCACTTCTCAGAGATTGTCTCTTACCTAGAAAGACCAAGCTGTGAATTAGCCCACGTACATAGTCATGATCAGCTTTGAGAGGAGCTTTTGGTATGAAGAAATGAAGGGCTTTTTGAGCCAGGCTTTCTGGTGCTGATCCTCTCTAAGAGCATTCCCTGTAAGTCTGCTCTTCCACAGAGGTCAGAGGGCTTGGCTGCACCTGTGGTAGTTTCAGTTTCATTTGCTTCCAACTGAGTTGGTCTGGCAAAATGAACGTTGGGGGGAAAGTGTCAACCCACCACAGCAGCCAGGGGTAGGGCAGGAGGCTGTGGGCAAGCAGGGCAGAATTAAGTTGGGTTTTGTGCCTTGGTCTCCCTGAACAAGCTAAATGCCAAGAAGGTGAGCAGCACCTAGCTGACCTCTGGGTAGGAGTTAGTGGAAGGCAACCTGTGGCAATCCTGTGGAATAGGCTCAGTCACAATTTTAAGCAAAAGTTGTGTTGCCTGCTAAAAGAGTTTTGGGGTGGGGTGGAAGAAAAAGGTAAATGCCATTTTGAAGAGCTGATACATTTCATATACTCACAGGCCAAACACCTTTCTAATCAAACTTTCCTGCTCAAATGCAAATGGTGCTTCGTGGCCACACAGTGCAAATACGAAACTTCGTGTTCCAAGTCCCCCCTGGGGGTGCTGGGACCTTGCTCTGGGATAGAAATATTTGCTTCAACTGCAGGGAATTAATTTTCAAGTAGCTTATCATGCACCACAAACCCTTCCAACACTGCTCATGAAGCTGGAGGAAAAGGGAAAAGAAAGATGTCTCCTATTTGATTTAAAGCAATTAAGTTGTAGATTATTTGCAATTTTAGCCTTGGGGTGGAAGGTGAAACTTTTAGTACTTGGTGATTAGCAACTCAGCAGCAGTTGGAACCTACAGCTGCATAGATTGGGGTGGTTTATTTTTCTTTCTTACACAGTAAAATGTGGTGTATAGGAGTTGCTAACTTTGCCTAAGTAGGGATTTGGGACTTTTTAGTGTCATAAAACCTGTGAAGGAAAGACTCCTGGAATGTGAAACACTGACATAGTGCCTCTGGAGCACCAAAGCAAGAGCTGGCTGGTGAAGATGGGTTATTTGTGGTGATGTGGTGCCTGGAATGATAAACACTGCAGGCTTTAGTTGCACACACACACACACACACACACACAAACCCCACAACGAAACTCCTTGAACTTGCAGAACTTTTCAAATGCTGAATGTGGAAGGAGGAAGCTGCCAATTCCCCTCTCTTTGAGGGAAGAAAATAAAAGGAGTGGAGGAGGAATTACCACTTCAGGGAAGCAAAAAAAGTCTGGTTTTTAACTTTAAATGTCCATCTGAAGATGGTTGCAGTGTTGACAAAAGGAGAGCTAACTGTTACTTAAATAGGCTGAAGAGTGGTGGCCTCTTGTTTAATCACTCAGACATACAAGTGCTGAAGGCAAGGGTGAGCACCGAGCCTGATGGTGCAATAGCTGTTGGAGGAGACCTCTTACACACGCACCAACCATCTGAATCAGAGTATTCACCCCTAGAGCACGATGGGAATAGATGAGTTGATGCAAAACACTTGTCAAGCAGGTGCTGACTTCTGGACCCCCAGCCTTCCAAAACTTGTTGTAAAGTATCCTTTAAAGCTGTGTCACTCAGTGGGGAATAAATCACAACACGGACGCTAAAACTCTTGCAAGTGTTTGGGTGCAAACCAATGAATGTCAAATATGTGCCTAGATACATTTTTTTCCCCCTTTTTTAATTATTAAGCTGAGCGACAGGGGAAACTTTCTTTTCAAGACTGACTGACGTTTTCCTGAAGATTTATGTTTGTTGCTTTTGCCCCTTCCGCTGCTAGATGTTAGAGGCGGCTCTCATTACCCACTTCACCTTATAACACGCTGTGGAAAGTCATATGAAAGTGCCAAAATTAGCACTGTCATGCTCTCTGTTGTCTGTTTCACTGCAGCACAGAGCTGTGACATACTCAAATCATATACCTGTGCCGTCTGTTACCAGCACGGTCTCCTGTGCTGTCGGGCTCAGCCCTCACATGCATACAAATCCATTCTAAACATTGTTGGTTGCTTGCTTGTTTTTTTACCCTCTTCCACGAATGTATACATTTGGAGCATCAGCCATTTACAGACACGCAGCAGACATAAAGCAGCAAATTTTCTTCATTCTCTTCCCCTTATGCTAATGAAAATTACTGAGGAAGGCAGTCACCCCCCCTCCCCTCCAGAAAATGCAGCTCCCCCCCCCCCAGCATTATTCACATTGCAGCAGACAGCACAATTCTGTACTTACAGCTCTGAACAGTGAAATGTCTGAGGATCTTTACAATTTTCTGCAGAACTGTTTGGAGCTCTCAGCAAGCCACAGTGCTCATCGAGGCAGAACGGAGCCGTATGGAAGGTCTATGCAGCTGGGAGATAATGGAACTATTTTCCCAGCTGGGACTACAAGCCTTTTATCCACTGAGCATTGCGTGGCTCTTCACTGGTATTAAGCGTGAAATACACTGCTTGCCTGCTGTACTCCTGCTAGGACCCACACAATTAGGGCTCGAAGCGAGCAAACAGCTACTACAGTTTCTGCAGGCTCCCTATCTGCGCATCTTGAGCGTGCAGAAATCGGCTCTGCCGTGGCTCATCCTTGGAGGAGGCTGAGCGAGCGAAAGCGCAGCTGCCTTACGAGGAGCATGAAAGATTAAATGTGCTCTTGCTTTCTCTTTACGTGCAAATGTGAGCTCCTGTCAAGTAATCAGAAGCCTCTCCTCTTGAAAACTGGGTCAGTACTCGCTAGTTAGGTTTGGAACACGGAGGGAAATGATTTTTTTGTTCGGTCCTGGGTCCCGCGGTCGCTTTTGCCTGAGCTCCAGAAGATTAAGCTCATAGGATGCAGGTCGGCAGTGGGATTACATCCCAGCACTGCCTGCCTGCAACGTTTAACTGCCCCTCCACACTTTACACATTCCCAAAATAAACAAGAGGTTGAAGGGTGCGGGGGAGGGAACATTTGCTTGTCTAAAGCAGCACAGACACAAATCCTGATTACATTTGAACTTCAAACCTCAGATTTCCTTTTTTTTTTTTTTTTTGTTCTTGTCCTCTTGGGACTGCTTCAAGCAAGATCAAAAGCAAAGCTCAGACAGGGGAATGCCTTTCTGTTAGTAAGCAAAAGTTATTTGTATTCACGGGAGATAGAAGTGGCAACGGCGGTTTGCAGAGTGCCTCCGCCAGGGAAAGTGCAGCAGTGTCACAGGCACCGCTTCACAACCCTTTCATGTAATCTCGGTGTAAATCCATTAGTTTGTAATGGGATTAATGGTCCTCCTGCCTGAGCAACGGCAAGTGGAGAGGACGGGGAAGGCAGGCAG
Source organism: Picus viridis (assembly GCA_033816785.1). Lineage (NCBI taxonomy): Eukaryota > Metazoa > Chordata > Aves > Piciformes > Picidae > Picus > Picus viridis. Next base: position 3,027,170 of record CM066592.1, read on the forward strand.
CAAAACCACAGCAGCACACGGACGGCTTGAGTTAGAGCCAAGCAATTCAATCAACAAAAAGTAAGAGAGTTCCTCTTTTTCCGTTTGGATTTTTTTCCTGGAGTCATGGAATGGTAGAGGTTGGAAGGGACCTCTGGAGATCATCCAGTCCAAGCCCTCTGCAGAAACAGGGTCACCCACAGCAGCTTGCCTAGGAACACAATGCCCAGGCGAGTCTTGAATCTCTCCAAAGATGTTGGCTCCACAACCCCTCTGGGCAGTCTGCACCAGCAGTCTCAAAGTAAAGAAGTCTGCCCTAAAGTTCAAGTGAAACCTCCTGTGTTCTAGTTTGTACCTGTTTCCCTTGTCCTATCACTGGCTGCCACTGGGAAGAGCCCAGTTCTATTCTTATGACCATCACCCTTTAGATATTTATATGGCATCTATTTCTCCACCTACGAACTGAGAGCACACTAAAGCATTCTTTGGATGTGGTGCTTGGGGATATGGTTTAGGGGTGAACTTTGCAGAGTAGGGTTATGGATTTGGTGATCCTGAGGGTCTTTTCCCATCTGAATGTTTCTGTGATCTCCCCCTATGATCCAGCACAACCACTCACCACACAGAGCTTGCACCAGGAATTTGGTGGTGTCTCCTCAATGACTCTGCCACAGTACTGATAATTTTTGGATGCTTCCTTCTTCCTCCTTATGTGGACTGGCAATGGCTCATTGCAGTATAACTGAGTCTCTGTGATCCTAGTTGGCCCACACAGAGGCATTGCTGAGTGGCAATGATGAGATTGCTCTTGAAGTGCACTTGAGTTAAGACAACCCTTGAAGAAAGGTGAAACAACAGTAGCAGGAGACAGTGTGAAGATGTTGGTTTTGAGAAGAGAGGAGGAGGTTTCTATCATCCATCTTTAGAGATGGAAGGCTGACTGAACCTGATTTGTCATAGAAAGCTTTTAAAGATCCCTTCCAATCTAAAGCAATCTGGTCCAACCCTCCTGCAATCACAGAATCAATAAGGTTGGAAAAGACCTCAAAGATCATCAAGTCCAACCTGTCACCCAAGACCTCCTGACCACTAAACCATGGCACCAAGTGCCACGTCCAATCCCCTCTCGAATACCTCTAGCGACAGTGACTCCACCACCTCTCTGGGCAGCACATTCCAAGGGCTAACAAATCCCTCTGTGAAGAACTTTCTCCTCACCTTCAGCCTAAACTTCCCCTGGTGCAGTTCGACACTGTCATCAGGGACATCTGCAACTAGAGCAGGTTGCTTAGAGCCTCAAACCTGACCTAGAATGGTTCCAGGGATGGGGCACCTACCACCTTTCTGGGCAACATATTCCAATGTTTCACCACTTTCATTATAAAAAGAAATGATGCTTGAGTGGTCTGGGTTCAACCCAGCACCCTTGGAGGGCTTTTTGAAATGACCTTGGAAACACCTCAGCTCTCTTGGTCTGCTCTTCATTTAGAATGAGAATAGAATTAGAATGGAATTGGAATGGAATTGGAATAGAATAGAATAGAATAGAATAGAATAGAATAGAATAGAATAGAATAGAATAGAATAGAATAGAATAGACCAGACCAGACCAGGTTGGAAAAGACCTCAAAGATCATCAAGTCCAACCTATCACCCAACACCATCTAATCAACTAAACCATGGCATCAAGCACCCCATCAAGACTCCTCCTAAACACCTCCAGTGATGGAGACTCCACCACCTCCCCAGGCAGCCCATTCCAATGGGCAATCTCTCTGTGAAGAATTTCTTCCTAACATCCATCTTAAACCTCCCCTGGCACATCTTGAGACTGTGTCCTCTTGTCCTGATGCTGATTGCCTGGCAGAAGAGACCAACCCTGCTCCTGGCTACAATCTCCCTTCAGGTAGCTGTAGAGAGCAATAAGGTCTGCCCTGAACTTCCTCTTAAAATGGGGACAAGAGGACTATGGGATGTGCATTGGAGTGCCCAGCATCCTTTGGCAGCCCCATGGGGCTGCTATGGTGAGTGCTCCCCTCCTGCTTCAGAGCTCTCCTAGCCATCCTCCTGATTAACATAAACAATTTCACACTTCCATCGTGTGAGCTTCTCAAATGAGCTTTACCGACAATTAATTAAGCCTTGCAGCACCTTCTAAAGTAGATAGGCATTATAATTAGCAGTTCTATTTTTAATTAGGAATAAAATTTGAAATGGAATTTTAGGTAATTCCTCATTAAACTTTTTTTTTTTCCCCTTCTGTTAAATAATGTCAGAGCTTTCTCCAGGTTGTGTGAAGAGTAAATAGACCAAGAGTCACTTACAAAAGCTTAACCCAAGCTTCTCATTACCAGTTTGACAACTGGGCTGCAGCAAGAGAAGCACAACCAGCAGGTCGAGGGAGGTGAGTCTCCCACTCCACTCTGGTGAGACCCCACCTGGAGGACTACATCCAGTTCTGGAGCCTTCAAAATATTATAGGAAGGATCTGGAGGTGCTGGAAGGTGTCCAGAGAAGGGCCATTAGGGAGCAGAGGGCTGGAGCTGCTCTGCTATGAGGACAGACTGAGGGAGTTGTGGATATTCAGTCTGGAGGAGAAAAGGGTCTGAGGAGACCTAATTGTCGCCTTCCAGTATCTGAAGGGGGCTACAAAGGGGAGGGACTTCTGAGGGTGTCAGGGAGTGATAGGACAGGGGAGAATGGAACAAAACTAGAAATGGCTAGATTCAGATTGGATGTTAGGAAAAAGTTCTTCCCCATGAGGGTGGTGAGAGCCTGGCACAGGTTGCCCAGGGAGGTGGTGGAAGCCTCATGCCTGGAGCTTTTTGCAGCCAGGCTGGATATGGCTGTGAGGAACCTGCTGTAGTGTGAGGTGTCCCTGCCCATGGCAGGGGGGTTGGAACTGGCTGATCCTTGAGGTCCCTCCCAACCCTAACAATTCTAATTCTGAAATCTAAGCCTTTTATGTCGGAGCAATTGATTTCATTTATGCATTGGTTGTCTAACAAGACTGCCTGGGAACAGAGCATCTCAGTTGCTGAGGGATTGAATGCTGTTAAAACATTCCCATTTCACCTGAGAATGAGTGCAAGCATTTTGGATATGCCCCTTCTAGGGGTAGAGTGTTCATTCAGCTCATGTGGGCTCATGTGTTCATTCAGGAAGAACACAACACTTCAGTGTCTGAATTTTGAACTTCTGAACCTCTGATTTTTCTTTGTCTTGAAACTTGTGAAGCTCTGATGCAGATTTTTCTGAACTATATGATACCTTATTGAAGATTATGCCTCCATCTCCTTGAAATGACACAGAAGAAAGTGATGATGAAATTGACCACTGAGCCAGCCTGCTCCCAAAGGCCAGGTTAAAACATGGCAAAGTTACCAAAGATGTTGTGGCTTTGCCTAATTTTCTTTCAACTTGTGTAACCTCTTTTAACTTCTGAAACCTTGCCATGTTCCCAGCACTCAGAAGTCCCTTACACAAACCTTTTCAACTGTTAAACCTTCATGCTACTCCTCTAGCAATCTGTGGTGAGACTTGACCAACCTCAGCGGTCTAGGATGGGGCTCTGATGACCCTAAAAATCTGGCTTGGGATTACAAAGTGGCCAAAGTTTCCCCAGTTCAGAGTGAACTGCACAAAGTCCTTGCTTACCTTTCATGACCCTGTGGTAGGCTAAAGTTAGCTTGGAGAAAGGATCTGGTCTATAAACTAGACAGCAGAGTCTGGAGCATAAGCTGGAAGAGAGGAGTGAATTAACCAAGGTGTCTCTTGTGAAAACTTGGCTGGGGAAAGATCTGGAAGATCCTTTCTGTTCTTTTCCTCTGTAAAAGTTGGAGATGCCTTCAGATGATACATGTGGGGGGTTGTAAGAGCTGTCACAACACCTTCAAAAGGAGACAGAGCTTTCCAGCTTACTGCTGACTTCTTCTGGCTGTGTCAGTTTTCTCTCTCTCCTCCAGACAGGGTAGATAAATCCAAGATGTCTTTAGCAACATTTTCAAAGTGAGTTAGATCAAGGTCTGATAGGATCTAGACTCTTCCCACTGTGCTCAAACAGCATCTGTCCTTGAGCTAGTCCCTGCCATCACAAAGGCAAAATTTAAGGCCCAGGATGAAACCCCTTTGAACAAAGGGATGTGATCAGATCCCACGAGGGGCTTTATTCAGGCAGTGCCACCTACTGCTTCCAAACTTATTTATTAAACAACCTGAATGGCTGCCTGGCATTTACACTGTGCACAGGGTTTTAGTTCCTCCAAAATCTTAAATCACCTTTGTGAGCCCAGAAGCACTGCTCAAGATTGAACCTGAGTTTTGCAAGGCTTATCCAGGCATCACTCCAGAGGCAAAACTGCTGGGCTTGAGTTACTCATTAAATAGGTTTGGATACCAGGGGCTCTACTACAGTGTGGTGTTGGAGAATGTCCATACTTAAAGCTACTGCTGGCTACCTTTGTAGAAACTCCTTTTCTGTGGACTGCCTGCAGGTAATTCCTTTTAAGTTATTGTCTTGTTAGACATATTCCAAAATAAATTGCAACATGCAGTAATTGCAAAGTAAATGCCAGATGAATGCACCTCTGCAATTGTTTGGATAGAGGAATTAGCTAGGGTCACTGCACATTCACACAGCTTTGTCTTGTGATACTCCTGAAAGCGTTGTCAGATGTTGGAAACCATGGACAGTGGAAAACTGAGAGGGGAAGGAAAACTAATCCATAATAATTCACAAGTTAAAATGTACTCTGAAGGTTTGTTGAGCTACTGGATAGGTTGGGTAGCTGAGCACTGTGGGCATTGGTGAGTGATCTGATCTTGCATGGAAGAGGCCTTGAAATCACACAGAAAAATCACAGACTGGTAGGGGTTGGAAGGGACCTCTGAAGATCACCTGGTCCAACCACCCTGCCCTAGCAGGTTGCACAGGACAGTGTCCAGGTGGGTCTTGAATGACTCCAGAGATTGAGAGTCTGGTGTGTCGCAGTCTACCCTCTAAGTATGAAGTTCCCCCTCGTGTTTAGATGAAGTTTCCTGTGTTCAAAACTGGATTATTGAACCCTGAATTCCCCCAGAAGTCTGCTGCCAGAGCTGTGCTGTTCCCTTCCAGAGAATGATAGCTATGGAAACTCAAATAAAACCAAGCCACCCACATTTTTGATGACTTGTTAGCAAGAGCCTGCTCCTAGGACAGGAGGTGGCATGGTCACTCCAGCAATGAACTGCTGAATTATTGAAGACTGATAATTAAAGCCAGTGCCTTACTGCTACCTGATTCAACCACTCAATGAGATTGGCCATTTTTACACTGTGTTGTTATCTATTCAGTGAGAAACATCTTTAGAAGCCTGATCAGCTCATAGACCTGGACTGAAGAGAAGCTCCCCATCTCAAACAATTACTACTACACATGTGCTCTCTAATTAAGTTATTAACTCCATTGCTGTCATTGCTGGGTTGGGGTTTGCAGCATAATCCCTGTGAGGAGAGACTGAGGGAGCTGGGGTTGTTTAGCCTGGAGAAGAGGAGGCTCAGGGCAGACCTTATTGCTGTCTACAACTACCTGAAGGGAGGTTGTAGCCAGGTGGGGGTTGGTCTCTTCTCCTGGGCAACCAGCGCCAGAACAAGAGGACACAGTCTCAAGCTGCACCAGGGAGGTTTAGGCTGGGTGCTAGGAAGAAGTTCTTCCTAGCAAGAGAGATTGGCCATTGGAATGTGCTGCCCAGGGAGGTGGTGGAGTCACCATCCCTGGAGGTATTTAGGAGGAGACTGGATGAGGCACTTGGTGCCATAGTTTAGTTGATTAGATGGTGTTGGGTGATAGGTTGGACTCAATGACCTCGAAGGTCTTTTCCAACCTGTTCTGTTCTATTCATTTCTCCAGCCTTCTGGAAAGAGGGAAAAAATTTGCTGTGGAAGAAACGTTAACTTGTTTGTTTGTTTAAAGTTTGGGGGTTTTGAATTTATTTTTAATCAGCATTTTACTCTAACCAGGCAACAGGAGAGAGCCTAAAGTCCCAGTAGTATGTCTTCCCTGTATGTTTTTAGCACTGTGGAAGAATGGTAATGAAGACAAACTAATGTAATCTACAGGAAATGTACCTTAATATAGAATAGGTATTTCTTCTGTAGCCTGTAGATTTTGATTTACCTTGGGAAAGGGAAGAAAGTGGAAGAAAAGGGATAAAAAGGATCTTCAGGTTTAACATAATCTGTCTGAACACGGTGTACATTTAGTTGTCTTTTTGCTGAGCATAAAAAGACAACTAAAAGTGTTGAGGCTGCTGGTCTGAAACACTAGATCTGCTGAAGCCTCAACATTTGACTATTTCATTCCTTGTTTGTATTCTACAAAACTCTTTCCTCTGTCTTCACTTCAGCCTTTGTCTCCTTCATCTATGAGGAGGTCATCGAGGTTTGTTTAAGTCTCCCTTGAAATGGAGTACTAAAGTTACAATAGCGACTGAACAGAGACAGTTATAGACCTTGCACTTGTTAAAGCTTTGATAACACAAAGACTAATTACTTTCCAGCTACAGACCCCCTAATGAACACACACTCCAAGGTAGAAAACAAGGCTTGTGAACCCCTGAGACGGTACCACACACAAACAAAGAGGGAAAGAAACCGTTCAGCAATGCTGTTAGTCCTCATGTTCAGGGGCCACACTGATCTCTATCTCTAGAATAAATGTGAAGGTTTAGTGGGTGTTAATCCTTGCAAAATGTTCTGCTTATTAATGATTGCTCCAGCCAAGGTGACCTCTGGAGCCATGAGTAATGGTCTGAGCAGAGTCTAAATGGCTCCTGGGCTTTCACCTGATCTCTGTTCTTCTCTGCTGCCATTTCGCTTTTGCCACGTGGTGGTGGATTTGAAAACTTTTTGTCCTCTACAGATACCTGGTGCTGAGTGTGGGGGTGGGAAATGCTTCAAATCAATACCTGTAAGCTTATCTATAATGGAACTGGAAGCTCTTTAACCCCAGGACTGAAATGTCAGGCCCGATTGGAGATAACCGGACAAGGGAATTTTCAAAGTATTAGCAGAAACAAGTATGAAGGCTTCTATTAAAGTTGGTTTTGATACACTGGCAGTGTTATCAAATGTGATTTCTGTTTTGAAAGCGTAGCCAGGTGCAACCTCTGCTGAACAGCCTTCTGTGTCCAGGCAATTCCAGTGTTCTTAGTGATGGGGATACTTCTTAATGCCCTCGGAATGGCTTTGTGACCAACTCCTGCATGATTTTCTATTCATAGCAATTGTGGTGGGTTGAAGTTTCCCCCAGCACTACCTTTGCCAGTGCAACTCAGTCAGAAGCAAATGGGAGCTGTATTTACAAGTAGGATGGGATAGGATGGGATAGATGGGATAGGATGGGATAGAATAGAATAGAATAGAATAGAATAGAATAGAATAGAATAGAATAGAATAGAATAAACCTGGTTGGAAGAGACCTTTGAGATCATTGAATCCAACCTATCATCCTACGCTACCTAATCAACTCAACCATGGCACCAAGTGCCCCATCAAGTCTCTTCCTAAACACCTCCAGTGATGGTGACTCCACCACCTCCCTGGGCAGCACATTCCAATGGCCAATCACTCTTTCTACTAAGAACTTCTTCCTAACATCCAGCCTAAACCTCCCCTGGCACAGCTTGAGACTGTGTCCTCTTGTTCTGGTGCTGGTTGCCTGGGAGAAGAGACCAACCCTCACCTGGTTACAACCTCCCTTCAGGGAGTTGTAGAGAATAATGAGGTCTCCCTGAGCCTCCTCTTCTCCAGGCTAAGCAACCCCAGCTCCCTCAGCCTCTCTTCGTAGGGCTGTGCTCCAGACCCCTCACCAGCTTTGTTGCCCTTAAAATCTACAGTCTACAAGGGAATGCAAAGAATATGTACAAAATAGACAGGATTTACTTTATTATACAGATATTTACAATTAATAAACAACACAAGCACCCCCTGGCCAAGGTCCAGGAGAAGCTACTAGCTTCTCCCTCCCTTATCTCCCTTACCCCCTGAACAAAAGGGACAAAGAGAAAGGAGCAGAGAAGTTTGACTTAGCCAAGGCCAGCTGATAAGCAAGTTCCTCTTTCCTGAGTGAAGCATAACAGCCAGAGATCAGAAGAGAAAAGAGAGGAATTGCTATGGTACAGCTCCTCTTATTCTAGATAGTTACCCAATGAATGTGTTTGGAGTAATCTTTTTGCCTTCCTTCTCACACCCATTTGTGATTTATTTCTATTTTTCTACTTTTCTGCTCAAAATCTGCCACTTAAGTTTAAAGGCATAGCCTGGAACCACCACAGCCATGTGGGAGACTTGCTTATTGTTGTTTGGGGGGATTTTTTGTGCTTTGTTTCATTTGGGGGAGTTTTCCTTTTTTCCTGGGTGGTGGTGGTGGTGGAGGTTTTTTAAAGGGGAGGGGAAAAAAAAGCCACCAGTTTTGTGTTTTGTGTTTCCAGCCTTTTAGGGTCATGCCTTTGTGGATGTGAAGTGTCAGATAAGTGGGTCACTTTTCACATTGATTTTCCTCAAGGGAGAGGGAAAAAAACCTAGAAGAATAGAGTCTGGGATTTACAATGAGCTTTCATTACTGCACCTCACAATTCTGCTAAATGGTCAGTGGATCAATGTCCACTGTCTGTGCTGCGTGGAGGAGAAGGCTACTAAGACGTTACCGGCTGTAAGTGTAGGGTACTAGATGTCACATAATGGCTATCAGCTGGAGGTACTCATTCAGCCTGTGAGAGAAAGAGCTTGGAAAACTAGACTAAAACAGAATAATTCACAAAGCCTCTCAATTTAAAGAACTTAGTGTAGCTTCACTTTAAGTTGCTCCTTTCAAGGATGGCTCTCTTTTATCTAATGCTTGGCACAGCGTCCAGGGGTTATGCTTTGCAGAAGGGCTTGCAGATGTTGCCTCTGCCCTCTGCAGACCCTTCTCTGTGGACTGACATTTCAGTGCAAGCAGAAGATCACCTCCTGGTGGCACTGCCACTCTGCTCCCCACATTTCCCATCATTTTCATGAGGTTGATTCAGCTTCTATAACATCACCTAATAACAATTGTCTTCAATGCATGTGTTTTCCTCGGGTGTTCATATTTCTGCAAGTCCACAGTGACTCCTTCATCGTTACTTGTGTCCAGTTCTGGGCCCCTCAGTTTAGATGTTGAGATGCTGGAGGGTGTCCAGAGAAGGGCAACAAGGTTGGGGAGGGGTTTGGAGCACAGCCCTGTGAGGAGAGGCTGAGGGAGCTGGGGTTCCTTAGCCTGGAGAACAGGAGGCTCAGGGAGACCTTCTTGCTGTCTACAACTACCTGAAGGGAGGTTGTAGCCGGGTGGGGGTTGGTTTCTTCCCCCAGGCAAGCAGCACCAGAAGAAGAGGACACAGTCTCAAGCTGTACCAGGGGAAGTTTGGGCTGGAGGTGAGGAGAAAGTTCATCCCAAAAAGAGAGATTGGCTGTTGGAATACAGAATACAGAATTAACCAACCTGTGCTGCCCAGGGAGGTGGTGGAGTCACCATCACTGGAGGTTTAAAAAATGGATTGGACATGCCACTTGGAGCCATGGTTTAGTTAGTCATGAGGTTTTGGGTGATAGGATGGACTTGATCATCTCTGAGGTATTTTCCAACCTTATTGATTCTATGATTCTATGATCTTTAAGGTCCTTTCCAAACCAAGCCAGAGCTCCCACAGAGCCAGAGGTGGATAAGTAGATTAAAGCCAGAAAACTCATTCACTTCTCAACATCATTTTTGGATCCTTTAAACTGTTCAGGCTCCCTTCCCAGCACGGGAAGGAAATGCTGGGTGTAAGCTTTAAAATGTATTCATCTTCAGCAGTGGCAGCTCTACAAACTCCAGCCAGATGAGACTGTGCTCTGCTTACTCTTAGCAAAATACACCTAGAAGCCTTCAAGCACTGTTGCTCCTCGTTGTCCTTCCTTATTACTCTGGTTCCTTCATCTTAAGCTTGACATTGATGTGGGTGGTATTAGATCAGTGTAAAGGAACAATTTGACCAGCTCCAAACGTTTATCCAGCCAGCTGGTGTCCACAGGGTTCGCCATCTCTGCCTTTAATAGGCTTTGATCTCATTGGAAGTGGGAAGAGCGGAGTTTGTGGCGGAAGATTTGCTGTTCTATTGGGTCCTCCTCTAGCTAACCAGTACATAAAAATCCACTTCTTAAAAACTTCTGCGTGAGAAGAGTGGATGGAATTTTATAGATCTGGTTTTACTGCAGAAAATGTAGTTATTTGGAGATCTCAGAAGCTGTAAACCTCCAGCTAGGTTTTTTACTGTGCTGGCTAAGCTCAGACAAATTAATACATCATGGATTTTTTTGTGGTGGTTATTTCCATCCCCCCCATCCTTCTTTGGGCTGTGTTTGCAGACACTTTTCATTCAGGTTATTATTGTTTTAATTTCAGGTGGCAAACAGAAAGCATTCCTCTCTCCAGCTGTAGCTGGAATTAATGAGAGGAACATAATATTCAGACAGGGATCATCTATACAAAGTCACTCGTGAGATGCTTGGTATAGAAATCTCCTCCTGTTTTGACACGCTGGCTTCTTGTTTTCTGACAGTGCTGTAATTTGCTTTAAGAAGCGTTTCAGTCATCTCCCAAGTATTTCTTGTGTGGCATTGGATAGGAAGAATCGAATTTTGCCAAGTTCTACCAGCATTCATCATGAAGAGGAAGAGATCTGAAGTGGGTGAGGGGTTTGGAGCACAAGTCCTATGAGGAGAGACTGAGGGAGTTGGGGTTGCTTAGCCTGGAGAAGAGGAGGCTCAAGGGTGACCTTATTGCTGTCTACAACTACATGAAGGGAGGTTGTAGCTAGGTGGGGGTTGGTCTCTTCTCCCAGACAACCAGCACCAGAACAAGAGGACACAGTCTCAAGCTGTGCCAGGGGAGGTTTAGGCTGGATGTTAAGAAGAAATTCTTCATAGCGAGAGTGATTGGCCATTGGGGTGGGCTGCCCGGGGAGGTGGTGGAGTCGCCATCATTGGGGGTGTTCAGGAGGAGACTTGATAAGGTGCTTGGTGTCATGGTTTAGTTGATTAGGTGGTGTTGGATGATAGGTTGGACATGATCATCTTGAAGGTCTCTTCTAACCTGGTCTTGTCCATGCCATTCCATGCCATCTCTTTATCAACTTTCTCCTCTTGAAGCAGACCATTGCTGCTGGTTAGAATGAAGTTGGGTAGGTGAGTGTTTGTATCACACCAGACCATCTCCTATTGCTGTTGCCTAGTAGGATGACCATAAGAGGTCCTGTAATCAAGGATCAGTAAGGCTTTACATTTTAAACCACTAACCCCACCTTGAGTAGCTGTGTCCCTTTTTAGTGCCCCCAGCATAAGAAGTACATTGAACTGTTGAAGCTGGTCCAGAGGAGGCCATGAAGATGATCAGAGGGCTGGAGCACCTCCCCTGTGGGGACAAGCTGAGACAGTAGGGGTTGTTCAGCCTGGAGAAAAGAAAGCTCTTGGGAAACCATAGAGCAGCCTTCCAGTACCTGAAAGGGGCCTACATGAAAGCTGGGAAGGGTCTTTTTACAATGGCTTGTAGTGGTAGGATGAGAGGGAATGGATTGAAGCCTGAGGAGGGCAGATTTAGATGGAATATTAGGATAAAATTCTTCAAAATAAGTGTGGTGAGGCACTGGAACGTGTTGGCCAGGAGGCTGTATAGGTCCTCTCCCTGGAAGTGCTCAAGGCCAGGCTTTGAGCAATCTGATCAAGTGGAAGATACCCCTGCCCAGTGCAGGGGGTTGGGACTACATGATCTTCAAGGTCCTTTCTAACCCAAATCTCCAGGGAGAAGGCATCCACAACCTTTCTGGGCAACCTGTTCCATATTGCACCATCTGATTTCCATGAACTCCTTAAAATGCCAGCTTTTAGCTTATTCTCAAAATACATTCATACTCAGATGCTTCCCAGCAGCTTGACACCCCATCCCTCTTCCCATAACATTGTCAGTTGTGTAAATCTTTGTCCAGACAGCCCTTTCCCCAGCCAAACCTTGAGGCATCTCTCAACTGTGCAACGGCTTTTTACCAGACTATTAAAAATAAATTATGCAGGCTTCGTGCCACACAATCAAATCTCTGCTTGTTAAGCATTTAGTGCCAGTGATCAACCCCCCAAAATGTCAGAAAGGTTACAGCTGAGCTGTGTTACCTGCATGAAATAAAAGCTTGTCTGGCGGGCAGCTCCACGGTTTCATCTACAGAATAAAACAATTAGGTGAAACATCCACTTGCAGACTCTGGAGCTTCTTCCACACCACTGCAGTGGCAACCACTGGGCAAAGCCTGTGTGAGGACAGGAGGGGTGTTTGATCCTTTTGTAGCCTGTTTTTCTCTATCCAAGGTTGATTCTAGACCCTTCATTTTGGTTTTGACATTGAGCACTGAAATCCAGACAGTCATTCTGCCCTGGATTCAGCACTGGTTAAGCCACAACTTGAGTGCTGTGTCCAGTCCTGGGCTCCACAATTGAAGGACATTGAGACACTTGAACGTGTCCAGAGAAGGGCAACGAGTCTGGGGAGAGGCCTTGAGCACAGCCCTGTGAGGAGAGGCTGAGGGAGCTGGGGTTGCTTAGCCTGGAGAAGAGGAGGCTCAGGGGAGACCTTATTGCTGCCTAAAATTACCTGAAGGGAGGTTGTAGACAGGTGGGGGTTGGTCTATTCTCCTAGGCAAGCAGCACCAGAACAAGAGGACACAGTCTGAAGCTGTGCCAGGGGAGGTTTAGGCTGGATGTTAGAAAGAAATTCTTCCCAGAAAGAGAGATTGGCCATTGGAATGTGCTGCCCAGGGAGGTGGTGGAGTCACTGTCACTGGCGCTGTTTAAGAAGAGCCTTGATGAGGCACTTGGTGCCATGGTTTAGTTGATTAGGTGGTGTTGGGTGATAGGTTGGACTTGATGATCTCTGAGTTCTTTTCCAACCTGGTTAATTCTGTATTCCAACCCTGCCTGCTCTTCCCAGAGAAGTCCCCCACCAGCCTTGCTCTGGCTTTTGATCTTTTCCTACAGCAGTTCCTGTTGCTGCTTTCCAAGATCTTCACAGTGAAACTGTGACTCTGTGGAAAATGATCTCAGCAAATCATTCTTTTTGTGTAGGAGTGGAGTGGGAGATTTTGTCAAGGATTTGCTGCATGGGTACGAGTTAAATCAACATTGTTTGGTTTAAGACTGGGTGAGAGATTTTGTGTGGTTTCATGTTGAACTTGAAACATATTTTAAGCAGACCAGGTGCAGAGCTGATTTGCTTGAAATGTAAAATTTCATCAAATCATGTAGAAATATGGGGTGAAATGTTTTGGAACAGCAGCCACCTAGGCAGAAGGCAAATCGTTCAAGGACATCACAGAATCAACCAGGCTGAAAAAGACCCCAGAGATCATCAAGTCCAACCTATTACCTAATATCTAACACCTCCTGACAACTAAACCATGGCTCCAAGTGCCACATCCAAGCCTTTTTGCACACCTTAAGGGATGGTGACTCCACCACCTCCCTGGGCAGCACATTCCAATGGCCAATTTCTCTTTCTGGGAAAAACTTTCTCCTCACCTCCAGCCCAAACTTCCCCTGGTGCAGCTTGAGACTGTGTCCTCTTGTTCTGGTGCTGGTTGCCTGGAAGAAGAGACCAAACCCCACCTGGCTACAGCCTCCTTTCAGGTAGTTGTAGACAGCAATGAGGTCTCCCCTGAGCCTCCTCTTCTCCAGACTAAACAACCCCAGCTCCCTCAGCCTCTTCTCATAGAGCTTGTGCTCCAAATGCACAGGACCAGGCAGCGTGAGGAGCTGAAGTGGCAGTGAGAGAGTGAGGCTAGGATCTTCTGGTGTAAAGCATTCTATGGATCTATAAATAACTACATATTACATATTTACATATATCTATCATGTATCTCTATTATTATTTTCAGTAGAACTTAAGGAAAAACTTCTTTGGTGTGAGGGTGCAGGAGCCCTGGAGCAGGTTACCTGAAGACAATGTGAAGCGTCCTTCTCTGGAGAGATTCCAAGCCCAGCTGCTCATTGTGATCCTGGGTGACCCTGCTGTAGGGTGGTGGATTTGGACTAGATCCCCAGAGGTCCCTTCCAACCTCTACCATGCTGGGATTCTGTGGTACCATATTTAGTGTTTCCAGTTCTGGGCCCCTCAGTTTAGGAAGGATGTTGACTTGCTGGAAGGTGTCCAGAGAAGGGCAACGAAGTTGGTGAGGGGCTTGGAATACAAGCCCCATGAGGAGAAGCTGAGGGAGCTGGGGTTGCTTGGCCTGGAGAGGAGGAGACTCAGGGGTGACCTTATTGCTGTCTACAACTACCTGAAGGGAGGTTGTAGACAGGCAGAGGTTGGTCTCTTCTCCCAGGCAACCAGCTCCAGAACAAGAGGACAGAGTCTCAGGCTGCACCAGGGGAGGTTCAGACTGGATGTTAGGAAGAAGTTCTACACAGAGAGAGTGATTGCCCATTGGAATGGGCTGCCCGAGGAGGTGGTGGAGTCACCATCATTGGAGGTGTTCAGGAGGAGACTTGATAGGGTGCTTGGTGCCATGGTTTAGTTGATTAGGTGGTGTTGGATGATAGGTTGGACATGATCATCTTGAAGGTCTCTTCCAACCTGTTCTGTTCTGTTCTGTTCTGTTCTATTCTGTTCTATTCTGTTCTATTCTGTTCTATTCTGTTCTATTCTGTTCTTTGTAATTATCCCCTTAATGCCATTTATTCCTCCTTGCTTATAGCACTTATTACATCATTTTTTGTTGGGTTTCCACCCCTCCCCCTCTTGGTGCACAAACTGTGTTGAAAAGGCAAACATCTCAAATTAGCTTCCTGGCAGCTCATTTTATTTTTTTCCCCTTGTGTTTCATAACCTACATCAGGTTGATTACTGTATCAGATAGTAAACAGCATATATCACCCTCTATGTGTTGCTGCTAATTGCTTGTTCATAATTCTTGCAGTTATGCATATTCTTCTAATAATTTATTAATCCTCCTCTTGTTGAAGCACCAGGAGCTGTCTAAAGGTAACAGGAAGGGGTAGAGTAAGAGTGGGCACTGTACAGGCTTTATCCCATATCCCTCATTAAGAAGACATCAGACTCCTGTAATTGAACTCAGGGGAAAATGATCATTCAGGCTATCATTAGGTATATTTCCTTACTTAAGCTCTTGATCTTCATTTGCACTTTTTGATATCTTGTGAAGAATGAAGTTAAGAAGTGTAAGAGTGAAGTTAGCTCAGAAAAGAAAGTGTGGTTATCCTGACCTCTCAGTAACAAATTGGTGTTTAAACGAAGAGATTATTACCATACAATCATAGAATGGGAAGGGACCCTTGAAAGTCATCTTGTCCAAACCCCTTGCAGTGAGCAGGGACATCTTTAACTAAATCAGGTTGCTCAGGGCCCCATCGAGTTTGACCATGAATGTCTCCAAGGGTGGGGCCTCCACCACATCTCTGGGAAACCTGTGCCAGTATTCCACTGCCCTTAGTGTGAAGAACTTCCTCCTAATGTCCAACCTAAATTTATTCTACTCTAGTTTAAAATCATTGCCCCCACGGTTTCAGGCATGGTGTGGGAAGAGCAAAGGAGCGTTGTGAGCAGTAGGTGCATGCATAGAAGGAGAAACAAGTCTCTCCAAAGATGCAGAGAAGAAAAGGCCTTGGAGGTCACAACTCTCAAAGCCCGCCTTGGCTATAATAATGAAATCCCTGCCAGCTTCTCATGTTCTGCCTTGCTTCAGCAATACTCCTGTAAGTCATTGGCAAAAACCATACCAGATGCCCTTACAGGGACTTAGGTGGATAAAAGATCAACTACCTATGACTACCACCAGTAATGGATTTACTCCTTTATCTCTTGTAATAAATGTCTGGATTTTGGATCCACAGTTGAAACCTCATTCTCGAACAGGTCAATATTGCAGAGGTCATTACTGTCCCAGTAGAGTCCTGGTGTGGGGTCTTCAGATAATATTGATGAATATGTCCTCTAATGCCTTGATGAAGAAGGGAATTGGCATGGATTTGAACAGAACAGCTCTTCCTTTCCTTCGCTGGAAGCAGTGTGTCTCTTGGCTACCCAAATTTCTCAACGCCAGTAGAAAATTAGAACCGCTCAGGTGACAGTGGAATTAAACCTGTTATAGTCAACACTGCTGAGGACAGAAAAGGTATTGTTGATGTTTAGTGTTGTGGAGAAGAGGGGGAAACACGAAGTTAAAAGCCCAGTTTCAGTGACAGTAATGATGGGCTAGAGAACAACTGGGTGTTTTGGAGAGCTGGTAATGCTGGTGTAGAAGATGCTAGGGCTATTCACTGCAACCTGGGATATGAATTGCCAGAAGGAGGGTGGAAATATGTGTCTGATTGCTGTGTTCATGGCATTAGATTCATTATCCTGCACCGGTTTCTGAAGAACAAATCTGTTTTAAACATCAGACCTGTGTGCAGGTCAGCGACTAGCACCAGGCAGGACTAAAGATTGAAGCATCCCATTAAGGCTGTGCCACGGAGCCTTTTGTTGAGCACAGTGTATGACAGATCTGCAGCTGCAGCAGAACAAAGAAGATGTTTCCATAAGGAGTCACATTGTTCGTGAAGTGTTTGCCATGAATAGGTTTTATCATTCTCCATCCCAGGGGGAAAAAAAGCCCTCAAATATGGCTGTTGACTGTGGTGTGAAAAGCATCTTGTTTGAAATCAAATTCCTCTGGCTTGATTTCTAACCAGCTGAGTGATGTCTGCCCTGGGACTTGACAGGGATGGCTTTTCCCCTTTTGTGAGCTCCAGACCGCAGGTTGTCAGAAGCTGGCCTGCTCCCCAGAATAAAACACATCAGTCTTGAGGTCCAGCTGTCTGTAGGTTTTTGTGGAGTAATCTAGCTGAAAGACAGCAAATTCGAGAGCCTGGCAGTGCTTGCTGTCCTCTGCCATGAGCACCAGAGTGATGCTGGGCGGATGGTGATGGTTGCCAGCCACGCTGGAAAAGGCCTTGGTGACCAGGTCTGCTGGCCTTGGCGACCATCCTGATGCTGAAGGGCTGCCAGCTGTGCCATTTGCATGCTGGTGACTCCTTGTGAAAGTGAAACATGACGGTCAGAGGGTCCCCTGATGCCCAGGACGTGACCTTACTTATGTCACTGACAAGTCTGATGAATCAAGTGGTTTCAAGGTCGAAATACTGCATAAAAATCCAAACTGCAAGACCCTGGCCTACTGCCTAGGGATTTAAAACCTGAGATCAGTGCCTTTCAGGATCGTTGACAACGCTGTGGTCTTGGAGAGCTCAAGACTAGTTGTGAAGCATTGATTAATAAATTGCTTAGTTGTCAGATTAGATGTGAGGTTTAGATCTGGATTACATTTAAGTACCAGCAGGAGTGAGGAGAAATTTATAGTACATGCCAAGAATCTCAGTCACAGTATCTAATGATATTGTAGTAATAAAACCTTCCTTTCAGGTGATAGTCCTCACCATTATAACAAAAGTTTAATCAAAGGATTAAAGACTCTTTCTTTTTTGGTTTACAACCTCCCATTCTTTTTTTTTTTTTTCTTTCCCCCTCTGGAAACTTTAAAAGGCACTGCAAGAAATATAAATCTTAGGAGAGGAAATTAAGCTCCACTTTTAATTCCAATAAAATTACTGAGAGCATTCCACAAGCTTTATACATGAGCATATCAAAACACTTTGTAAGTCTATTTGTCTTCATAACATGCCTATGAAACAGAGATCTACTGCAGCCTTAATTTCAAAGCAGAACCTTGGTCGACAGAGTAACCAGGGGCTGGTTTCACAGTAAGACTCTCACTTGCTTATTCTCTGGCCTCCTGAAACCACCTTAAGTCCATGAGGAGCTCCGAGTTTACTGTTAACGTTTTTCTATACCTGCAGATCTCCTTCTGCATCTTCAGAACTGAGACTTTGTCAGGGCAAATGCCTGAGGTGTCCATCTGCTTGCCTTGTCTGCACAGTCAAATAAACTGAAGCAAACAAGAGGATGCACTTTGGAGCAATTAAAGCAGCTCTTTATTAATGTTCAGAGAAACTAAGTCATGTTCCTTTCCATACAAGCCTTAAGGTTGTATGCCACTTGAAACTAGTGCACCAGAGTGCTAGGTGGGCATCTAGAGATCCTGGATGAAGGCAGGCTAACCCAAGTTCTACCCAGAAAAACACATGGTTCCTTGATCATAGAATCAGTCACGGTTGGAAGGGACCACAAGGATCATCTAGTTCCAAGCCCCCTGCCATGGGCAGGGACACCCCACCCTACATCAGGCTGGCCAGAGCCTCGTCCAGCCTGGGCTTAAACACCTCCAGGGACGGGGCCTCAACCACCTCCCTGGATAACCCATTCCAGGGCTTCACCACTCTCATGGTGAAGAACTTCCTCCTCACATCCAGCCTGAATCTCCCCACCTCCAGCTTCATTCCATTGCCCCTAGTCCTATCACTACCTGAGATCCTGAGAAGTCCCTCCCCAGCCTTCCTGTAGGCCCCCTTCAGATATTGGAAGGCCACAATGAGGTCACCTCGGAGCCAGACTGAACAGCCCCAATTCCTTCAGTCTGTCCTCATAGGAGAGGTGCTCCAGCCCTCTGATCATCCTCGTGGCCCTTCTCTGGACACGCTCCAGCACGTCCACATCCCTCCTCTGGACACACAATAGCTGTACTACAACATCAACCAAGCTTGCAAAAGAGAGATGTGGGAGAAGCCAAACAGATTTGAATCTTTTTTTTTTCCTTAGTCCTTGGGTTCCTTTCCAAGAATAGTGCTTTAGATTTGAGCATCCCTAACAAGGACCACCACCCCGGAGAAGACCACTTACAAAGTTCAGGGCCCTACTGCCAGGGGAAGGACCCTGGTTCTAGTTCTTCAAGAGGCTTTTCTTCTCAGCATGATGAGGAGAAAGTTCTTCACAGAGAGAGTTGTTAGCTGTTGGAATGTGCTGCCCAGGGAGGTGGTGGAGTCACCATCCCTGGAGGTGTTCAAGAGGGGACTGGAAGTGGCACTTGGTGCCATGCTTTAGTAGTCATGAAGTCTTGGGTGACAGGTTGGAATGGATGATTTTTGAGCTCTTTTCCAACCTTATTGATTCTAGGATAAGGATTAAGTGATACCAGGCAATGAACCACCAACATTCAAGCACTCGTTGAATGTTTTCCCATAGCAGTTTGGGAGAGCTACAGTCGCAATATGTAATTCCTGTGTCTGCTGCAAGCCTGGTGATTATTGCCTCCTACATTAAGACTAGGAGGTGCTTAAAATACTTGATGAATATTGAACAAAACATAGAATGAAAGTTATAAGGGGTTACCAGTAAACAAATTCCCATAGATGTTCAAGGGTTGATTTAGGCACAATCCTGTTTTTCACTCCAAGCTAAGCATCATTTCCCTCTCAATAGTCTTAAATAATATATACACACATCAAAATGCCTGTTGCAATGGGGAATAACCATCTTGTTAGTGCAAATGGGGCACGGTGCTGATTTTTTGTGGGCCCTGGCAGACGCAAAATCCATTTCAATTCTTTTACTGCAGACCTAAATTTCCCTTTTTATTGTTGCAGCGTCGTATAACTTTGTCACTTCCAACTGAGGGCTGTGGTACACAACAGGAGATGCTTTCTTCCATACCTGAGACTGCAAAAGCCACCTATAATTGGGTGGGTGGGGTTATCTTATTTCTGCTACAGGTCTTTCCCTGCATACATAATTCATGGCATCAAACACACTTGCTGAATGTATTTACTTTTTGCAAGAGCATTTAATCCTCTCTATGGCTTGGGGCAATCCCTGGCACCGATATAGGCTGGGCAAAGACTGGCTGGAGGGCAGCCCTGAAGAAAAGGACTTGGGGGTGCTGGTGGGTGAGAAGCTCAGCATGAGCAACCAATGTGCACTTTCAGCACAGAAAGCCAATCATATGCTGGGCTGCATCAAGAGAAGCAGAGCTAGCAGGTCGAGGGAGGTGATTCTCCTCTACTCTGCTCCAGCCTAAACCTCCCCTGGTGCAGCCTGAGACTGTGTCCTCTTGTTCTGGTGCTGCTTGTCTGGGAGAAGAGAGCAACCTCTGCCTGTCTACAACCTCCCTTCAGGTAGTTGTAGAGAGCAATAAGGTCACCCCTTAGCATCCTCCCCTCCTGGCTAAGCAACCCCAGCTGCCTCAGCCTCTCCTCATAGGGCTTGTGTTCCAAACCCCTCACCAACCTTGTTGCCCTTCGCTGGACACCTTCCAGCAAGTCAACATCCTTCCTAAACTGAGGGGCCCAGAACTGGACACAGGACTCAAGGTGTGGCCTAACCAGTGCAGTGTACAGGGGCAGAATGACCTCCCTGCTCCTGCTGGCCACACTGTTCCTGATGCAGGCCAGGATGCCATTGGCCCTCTTGGCTGCCTGGGCACACTGCAGGCTCACGTTCAGCCTACCATCGACCAGCACCCCCAGGTCCCTCTCTGCCTGGCCCCTCTCCAGCCACTCTGACCCCAGCCTGTAGCACTGCCTGGGGTTGCTGTGGCCAATGTGCAGAACCCGGCACTTGGATGTGTTCAATCTCCTGCCCTTGGACTCTGCCCCTCTGTCCAGCCTGTCGAGGTTTAGGTATGTTCAGGTTGAAATTGTCTCTGATATGGCAAAGAGCCCTCATCGCTTATTGATGATTGTGGAGTCACAGTGACACCAATCACTCTAAAAATCTCACCTCCTGCCTTTTAAAACAAGTAATAAATGGCAGAGTAGTGATCAGAGTCACCATGATTAGTTAAAGTGCTTGTGGGAATAAAGCCAGAACAATGTGACTTGGAGTTTACTCATTATAATCCTTTTCTTTGAGGAAGGAAAATGATTAATTTTTTATATTATTATTCCCAGTAATTAGAACATAAAAAGGTACAATGCACTCCAAAAAATCCAATTTTGAGGACTTCAAAAGCAGTTCCTTTCTCCCTGCTTACTCCTTTCTTTTCAGTAAAGCTTCCAAAAGAAGTATTCAAAGACATCAAGAAATCAGCAGTGTTTTATTTCAGACAAAGGAAGAAAACAAAAACCTGTCCCAAAGTGTGGATTTCCTTCCATTTCCATTCTTCTTTTGTTCTGCTTTAGCTCTTTCCTGGGGAGGAGGGAAAAGAAAAATCCATATTGTCCAATTGTCTTTCCATTAAAATCTGCAATAAGCTCCTCCAGCTTTCTAGATGAGCACAACGAAGGGAGGAATATTTGTTCAGGTATTGATCACTCCTGTAAGACATCAATGCCTTTTTTTTGGGGGGTGGGGGGGGTTTGATATTCTACCACCACCTCCTGATCTGGGGATTGCTACTCCCTGAACTTTGTGTGGCTGGAGGAGATTGCTGCTTTTTGTCTGTGTAATTGCTTCGAAGGTTTAGGTCTAGATTTTAATCTCAGGAGGGTAATATATCTCAGGGAATCTCAGAAGAAGCAGCAGCAAAAAAAAAATCTTGCTAATGGGTATGCAGGCAGGCCTGCAGCAGCGTTCTGCATTAACAAATGATGTGCAACACACAGCTGAGATTAGGATGTGGCAGTCATGAAATGCAGAGGGGAAACCCCCAGCAAGCCCTCACTGATTTCACTGCCAGTGGTCGCAATCTGCCATCCAATAATCTCAGTAATTCTTTCAATATATCTTCTCAGGGCTTTATAAACCCTTTCACATCTGAGTCCTGGCTTTATACTCAGAAGTACACAACTTTTGCCTTCCCAGAATCTATGAAATTATTATCCTTTCTTTAGACAGCCATGCACTAAGTGAAGGTCATGTTTGGCTCTGTTCTGGGCTCCCCAGTTCAAGGGGGACAAGGAACTATATTGGAGAGAGTCCAGCAAAAGCTATAAAGGGTGCTGAGAGGACCGGAGAATCTCTGTAAGGAGGAAAGGCCGAAAGCTCTGGGGATGTTTAGCTTGGAGAAGAGCAGCAGCAGATCTTCTCAATGCTAATCAGTAGCTAAAGGGTGATGAGCAAGATGGTGAGGCCAAGCTCTTTTCAGCGGTGCCCAGGACACCTGCCTTCCTCACACACAGTTTAGATGGTGTAATAACTCTTAAGTCACCAGAAAGATTTGTGAGCCTACATTTGAATTTGCAGATTCAGGTCAGATTCTTTCCACTCTCAGAGTCATTACACAGAAAACTACTTTTCTTGGAGTGCTTATGACCATGATCTGTCAACTGAACACACTACCTTGTCTTTTCTATTGATTACTGATTCAATCCATGTTATATGTTCTGGGTAATGTGCTCCCAATGACCTGCCTGGGTTGAGGTGAAATCCTTTGGGGCCTATCAGGTTTGTGGTTCTTCACTGCAGTCCCACACAGCACAATCTGATTTCTCTCCCCACCAAAATATTTACACTGCCTATAGATTGGTGTTATTCCAATGGCCATTCCAACCCTAGCCTTGGGATGTTGAAAAGAGAAGTCACACCTTGAACACAGGGTTGAATTTTCAGCCCTTCACTCCAATGACAATGAGATGCTGAGGCAGGTCAGGAAGTTGGTGAAAGGACTGGAGAACAGATGTTGTGAGGAGCAGCTAGTGATCTAGTGTGAAGGGTCCCTGCCCATGACAAGGGGGTTGGAACTGGATGATCCTTGAGGTCCCTTCCAACCCTAACAATTCTATGATTCTATTTAGTCTGGAGAAGAGGAGGCTGAGGGGAGACCTTCTCACTCTCTACAACTACTGGAAAGGAGGTTGTAGTGAGGGTGGGGGCAAGCGATAGGGCAAGAGGAAATGTCCTCAAGTTGCACCAGTGGAGGCTTAGGTTGGATATTAGGGGAAAAATTCTTCCCAGAAAGGGTTATCAAGCACTGGAACAGGCTGCCCGGGGAAGTGGTGGCATCGCCATCCCCGGAGGCGTTGAAAACCCACGCAGACGTGGCACTTTGGGACGTGGCTTAGTGGGCATGGTGGTGGTGGATTCATAGTTGGGCTTGATCCTAGAGGCCTTTTCCAACCCCTTCTGAGAGTGGTGCTGCACAGGTAATGAATGGCATTGCTTTCCTGTCACGCTTGGGCTTCTCCTGCATTGCATTATTGAAGGATCTCTCTCTGTATCCATGGGTAATATAATTAGCATCAAGATGATTAAAGCAGATAACACAGCTGGAGTCAAGGCCCTTTCTGCCAGTTTTCACATATTTCAGCGTTCCCCATAAGACCACCAAATATTCTAAGCCCATGGCCACGCTCCATCTGGAAGGAGGAAGCACCACCAGGCTCTTCAAGATGAACAAACTTCAGTCGCCTTTGGCTCTGTGACCAAACCCTCCCATGATGTCACAATGCATATAAAATTAGGAACCTAATGAAAAACCTAAATTCCAGGCAGCCCAGAATGCTAATGAGCCTGAAGGGATTTGCTAACAATATTTTTGGCTGCTTTGTACAGCTGCTGAGAGGTTGGGGGTTTGCTGTGGCTTTGTTTGGGTTTTGTCCCTTGGGGTTTCTTTCGTGGTTTTGACTTTTGGGGGTTTCTTTTTGCTCGCTTTGTTTTCCCAATTGTTGCTGCTGAAGACAAGAGAGGGTTTGAAGATCTGAAACTTTGAGGGAGAAGTTGCTGCCTTGTTCTTTCCCTCATGCTGTGTTGACACGTTTTCATCAGCTACATTGTGTTACCTCTTCTACATTAAAGACTAATCACAGAGTTGGGAGTCTGCAGTTCCCAGCTACAAATAGAAAGATTTCTCCCTGTGAGACCACAGCATTCCTCAAGCAATTTTCCACCTTTATGCAGGTGGTTTTGGGGGGGGGGGTTGTTTTGCTTTGTTTCATCAAGGTTGGGTTGGGTGGGGTTTTTTTTTGGTTTCTTACCATCTGCCTTGCAATTAAGTTATTTAAAAGCACTCAGATCAAAGAAGCGTTCTGGTTCTCTACAAATAGATCTCACTCCTGTGCTGCAAAATAATCCCCCTCCTGTTCCAAGGCTTGGATGAAATAAACATTTTTCCTTCATCTTTTTATTTCTTTATTTCTTTTATTTTTTTTTACTGACTGTTGGAAACCCAAATCAGGGAGGGGGAAGGGGAAAAAACCCAACCCCCAACATATTTTCCAAATCTGTCTCTATAAAGCAATTCTTTGCTGAAGAAATCCTACTTAGACAATGAGAATCTAACCAGCAGCATCTGTATTATTTGCAAGTCTTCTCCCCCTCCCTACATAAATGATATAAAATCTGTGGCAATTTTTACTTGTGGGCTTCCCCCCCCCCAATTCATTGCCTCTATTAAAATCACAGTGATGTGGTCCCACACTTCTATTACCTTTTTCTTTGTTGATGGAAGGAGGTATGTGTGGTTTTCATATTATTTCTAGTCTGCAGGTTTTATGGAGCATGGAGAACACCTAGATCTAAAGAAAGGGATGGGAAGATTAAAGGTTGAAGAGCATACTTAAGAATGCTGAGGCAGCTAAGCACTCCACATTTAATTGTTACTGTCAGGGTGTTGCAGGGATGAGCTCCTCAAAGGATAGAATATTCAGACAACAATGTTAGCCTCAGTGTAATGGCATAAGGGAAAAAAAGATACAGCATGGATTAGACAAGCTGTTTAAAACAAAAAGCAGCTCTGGCATTTTTCCTGCATCATAGAATCACAGAGTAGGTTGGGTTGGGAAGGACCTTAAAGGCCATCTAGTTCCAACCCCGCCGCCGTGAGCTGGGACACCTCCTCCTAGACCAGGTTGATCCAGTACTCATCCAACCTGCCTTTAACACTTTTAGGGATGAGGTATTCACAGTCTCTCTGGGTAACCTGTTCCAATGTCTCACCACCCTCCAAGTAAAGAATTTCTTCCTGCTGTCCAGGGTAAACCTACCTTTCTGTGGTTTGAAGTCATTCCTGTGACTAGGTTCAAAGCCTTTGTCCTTTCACTACATGTCTCTGTAAAAAGACCCTCTCCAGCTTTCTTATAGACCCCTTTTATGTACTGAAAGGCCACAATAATGTCTCACTGGAGCCTTCTTTTCTCCAGACTGAACAACTCTCAACTCTCTCAGCCTTTATTTACAGCAGAGATGGTCTAGCCCCCTGATCACCTTCACTGCCTCCTCTACACTCACTCCAGCAGGTCCATGTTCTTTTGCTGGGGCCCCCAGAGTTCACTTACTGGCTGGGATGAATGGAATTCCTTTCTGCTGCTCTTCACCATGTGCTCTCCTGCTCCCCTGTGATCCCTCAAACCAGTAGGAGCAGGATGGATTGAAATTCTCCTCCCTGACACTTTGTCCAATAGCAGCTGCACAGGAAAGCAAAGCACTTAGAAGAAGACCATTTTTATCAGAGGGGAGGCAATTATAGTGGAATGGAAGGCTGTGGAGAACAACAGTAAAAGTACAGAATCCAGTGCCTGGGGAGAAGAAACATTTGCAAAGGTGAAAACATGCAGATGGTTTCCAGGATGTGACAACAAATAATCTGTATAAGAAGTGACCAGAATGTGCAAGTGATTCAGGTTAGCATTTCACTGCCCAGATAGGGGATTACCTCTGTGTTACTCAGAGTGACCTCCCTAAACAATTTGAAAGCAAGCTGAGAACATGAGATTTACTTTTTGTAGTCTTCCTTGCTGACTTCTGCTGTCAACTTAGAGAGAAAGTAAATGAATCAGGGTGTGTTTGCATCGTTCACAGTCACGTTTTCCTTTTGGCATGGTATGGCTTCTTTCAACATCTAAGGGTCCAAATTATTAAGAAAACCCCAGGAATTTTGCAAATTCCATTTATCTTGTTAGAATCTGAGGAGTATATTGAACTGGGCTCTTCCCTGTCCCACAGACATGGAGCTGAGCAGGAGGCTGTTTTAAACTTGACATTAAATTATTAGGTAGTCCCTAAGGTTTTCGGATCAGTTCTGCTTGTAGATGATTCTAGAACTGGGATTAAGCTAAGACTAGGGAGCTTTCCAGGACTGTTTTCAAGAAAGATCATCTCATCTGCAGTATCCTCATCCTCTGCCTCTCCCACTTCCAGCTTCTCATTTTCTGAGTCTGGTTCTTTCTCCTCTTCCTTGCTGAAAGTACTGCACGGTCACATCAGTCTTCCGCGTGTCCTGTGTGCCAGGGAATGTTTAAGTTGGGTATCTCAGTCTCAAGCTGCACCAGGGGAGGTTTAAGGCTGGATGTGAGGAAGATGTTCTTCACAGAAAGAGAGATTGGCCATTGGGATGTGCTGCCCAGGGAGGTGGTGGAGTCACCATCACTGGAGATGTTTAAAAAGAGACTGAATGAGGTGCTTGGTGCCATGGTTTAGTTGATTAGATAGATAGTGTTGGATGATAGGTTGGACTGATGATCTCAAAGGTCTCTTCCAACCTGGTTAATTCTAATTCTTTCATGAAAGAGTGATCAGGCTTTGGACCAGGCTGCCCAGTGAAGATGGAGTCACCATCCTTGGAATTGGTCAAAAAATCTGTAGAAAGGAAGTTGTAGCCAGCTGGAGGTCAGTCTCTCCCCCCAGGGAACCAGCAACAGAATGAGGGGATGAGGGGACACAGTCTCAAAGCTGTGCCAGGGGAGGTCTAGGCTGGATGTGAGGAATAAATTTTTCCCAGAAAGAGAGATTGGCCATTGGAATGTGCTGCCTGGGGAGGTGGTGGAGTCACATCACTGGAGGTGTCTAAAAACAGACTGGCTGAGGCACTTGGTGCCATGGTTTAGCTGATCAGATGGTGTTGGGTGATAGGTTGGACTCAATGATCTCAAAGGTCTTTTCCAACCAGGTTCATTCTGTGATTAAATGGCATTTAGGTGCATGATTTAATGGTCATGATGGTCGTAGGCTGATAGTTGGACTTGATGTCAGAGGCCTTATCCAATGGAAACAATTTTATTGTTCTATTTTCTGCTTCTACCTAAACCAGCTGGAATCAGCATTCCTGGGGATTTGACTCAGTGTTTGAGTTTTGGGATCATGTAACACATGGGTACCACAGGAAGGTTTACCAACCCTGCAGCACTCAGAACAGAGGGTGCAGAATTTATTAGCAGCTTTGCCCTGTTAGACTTTCCCCCTCTTTCCTTTCATCCCAGTGATTGAAAGTAACCAAATTTCAGTTAATTGTCAAGTCTTGAGAGAATTAGGCTAAGCCCTTTCAAAGCAGTGTCAGAGGGAAACATCTTGGTGGTGGCAATCACTTTGTTGCTGTGTGGTGGTTGTCTTAGAAACTTCCTTGAGATGCAACTTCTGTGCAAATGAAGGAAGTGGGTTTTTGAAGAGCTCTGTGAAAGGGAAGATCAGAGGTGTCGTTTCTCTGCTGCTCTTATCTAACGTCAGCTCACAAGGAATTTGTTTCCACACATTAGTTTCCCTTGGCTTTCTTTTTCTTTTTTTTTCTTTTGTACTCCAGGTTTGAGCCAAAACTCACTGCAGTCACTGAAAGCATTTGTACTGCCTTCTGGAGAACTTGTCTCTATACGAAAGAGGCATCCAGGAATCCCTTCTCTTAGTGCTGGTGGCCACGAGGTTGCTGGGACTTAAGTCCTGTCCCATCAAGCCTGCCTGGTTGAACCCTGATGAATTATAACCTCTCCTTTCTCTGAGCTTTCCACTTCTCCAGAAGTCTCCATCTGCAGTTTCTGTCCCTAAAAAAATGTTTTGTCTTTTTGGTCTTGTGATATTTCACCTGCCTCAGAAAACAGAATTAACGAGATTGGAAAAGACCTCAGAGATCATCAAGTCCTAATCAACTAAACCATGGCACTAAGTGCCTCATCCAGGCTCTTTTTAAACACCTCCAGTGATGGTGACTCCATCACCTCCCTGGGCAGCACATTCCAATGGCCAATTTCTCTTTCTATGAAGAACTTTTTCCTCACCTCCAGCCTAAACCTCCCCTGGCACAGCTTGAGACTGTGTCCTCTTGTTCTGATGCTGCTTGCCTGGGAGAAGAGACCAACCCCCACCTGGTTACAACCTCCCTTCAGGTAGGTGTAGACAGCAATAAGGTCTCCCTGAGCCTCTTCTTCTCCAGGCTAAGCAACCCCAGCTCCCTCAGCCTCTCCTCACAGGGCTGTGCTCCAAACCCCTCCCCAGCTTCGTTGCCCTCAAATTGCATTGGTCAAAAACCCCAACCACCTTATCCACTTGTTATCCAGCAACTCTTACATAAAGGCAAAAAGAAAGATATTGTAGCTTTGTGCTAACAAAATTGCATTGTGATATTTTAAAGTAATTGAGGGTTTAAATGGAGCTGAAAGGGCAGAAGCAAGCATGGGGATTGTAGCTGCTCCACTAAGAAAACTGCATTGTGATATGCGCATCGAAAGTAATTAGGGGGTTAAATTCATGGAGCTTGAAGGGGGCGGGGAAACAAGCCTATGGTTTGCTGCACTGTTGTCTGTGATCCACAAGATTGTATGTCCAAGGTGAAGCTTCACATCTCCTTTAGGAATGTTTTACCAAACAATAAGTAAAGGTGGTCAGGACCTGGACCACAAAGTTTGGCACTTCTGAATGATGTAAATGAATATAGACTTTAAAAATATTATGTCAGGAAGCATCCCCATGGCTCAGTGCTGGCCTCATCATATTGTTTTCAAGTGTTCAGGAATGAAGTTGTTCTTCAGAGGAGAGTCCTCCAGGGCTGCATTTATTCTTGCAGTATGGAGTTCAAAGCATTAAAGTGTAAGAAACAACAACAAATAACCCACCCAACCCAACCCTTCCTAAAGGAAGAGCAAATATTCAGAGTGAGCTGTGTGGTGCCTCACCATCAATGTCTGCTCTACAATGTACATTTTAATGAGCAGGTGTTAATGAGCAAGTTCTGAAGACTGAACTATTCTCTTAAGATAATGGCTGCTTCAGAAATAAAACCTTTTAACCTAAACAGACTGGGAATAAAAAGCTTAAACCTTGAGAATAGGTGGAAGTGCAGCCTGTCTGAGGAAGAATAAACCCAGACAGCCACCCACTACTGAAAACATGACAGACACATGTGATGCAGAAACCAGGAGCTCTCAGGGATGCTGAACACCACAATCTGCTGCATCAAGCTAGTCACTTTCTAGCAGGCAGGCCTGGAAAATCAGAAGAATTATAACTGGTTTGTAATATGTAGATTGTGGAGCTTTGCTTTTCTTTTCAAGGGTATTTTTGTATCCAAGCACTTAAAGATTATTTGTACTTCTTTAAGAATCACCTGCCTTTACACTGAGGCTGGGGTCAGAGTGGCTGCAGAACAGCCAGGCAGAGAGAGACCTGGGGATACTGGTGGACAGCAGCTGAACATGAGCCTGCAGTGTGCCCAGGTGACCAAGAAGGCCAATGGCATCCTGGCCTGCATCAGGAACAGTGTGGCCAGCAGGAGCAGGGAGGTCATTGTGCCCTGTACTCAGCACTGGTTAGGCCACACCTTGAGTCCTGTGTCCAGTTCTGGGCTCCTCAGTTTAGGAAAGATGTTGGAAGGTGTCCAGAGAAGGGCAACAAAGCTGGGGAGGGGTCTGGAGCACAGCCCTGTGAGGAGAGGCTGAGGGAGCTGGGGTTGCTTAGCCTGGAGAAGAGGAGGCTCAGGGGAGACCTCTTTGCTCTCTACAACTCCCTGAAGGGAGGCTGTAGCCAGGTGGGGGCTGGTCTCTTCTCCCAGGCGACCAGCACCAGGACAAGAGGACACAGTCTCAAGCTGTGCCAGGGGAGGTTTAGGCTGGATGTTAGGAAGAAGTTCTTCATAGAAAGAGAGATTGGCCATTGGAATGTGCTGCCCAGGGAGGTGGTGGAGTCACCATCCCTGGAAGTGTTTAAAAAGAGCTTGGCTGAGGCACTCAGTGCCATGGTTTAGTTGATTAGATGGTGTTGGGTGATAGGTTGGACTCGATGCTCTCAAAGGTCTTTTCCAACCTGGTTAATTCTGTGTGAGAAGTCTTAAAAGCAGAAACTCCTGAACAGAGGAGATCTTCCTGCCCAAAGGGTTAATGAAATCTGTTGCACTGCAAGAGGCAGAAAGCGAAACTGCAGGCAACGCTCTGAGCGCAGGGCTGCTGCTTTCCACGATAATAAACCAAACAAGGTGATTTCAGCACAACTAATTGTCAGAGATAAGGAACAAATGTCAAGAAGGGAGGGGAATCTGCAGCTGGGCTGCGAGTCTGACACGCAGAACATGTTAAACACCTCACCTGTGGTAGCGGCTGGGATGCTCCTTAGCACAAATGAGATCAGGAGAGAGAGATAAAGCCTCCTTTGCTTAGTGAGCAGCTGTGGATGTGGCTTGTATCTAAAACACTCCAAATCAAAAAGCACACTTCAATAATGGACTGGGGTAGTTTTAGGCTATGCCTTTAAAATGTGTCACAGGTCTTGAGCAGAAAAGCAGTAAAATATAAATAAATCGCTGTTGGGTGTAAAAAAAGGGGAAATAAAGAAAACTCTAAGCAACCCCACTGTAGAGATGTCTAGCATAAGAGTGCTGCCTGCTTTCCACGATAATAAACCAAACAAGGTGATTTCAGCACAACTAATTGTCAGAGATAAGGAACAAATGCCAAGAAGGGAGGGGAATCTGCAGCTGGGCAGCGAGTCTGACACGTAGAACATGTTAAACACCTCACCTGTGGTGGAGGCTGGGATGCTCCTTAGCACAAATGAGATCAGAAGGGAGGCCATCCAGAGGGCCCTTGACAGTCTCACGAGGTTCAACAAGACCAAATGCAAGATCCTGCATCTGCACTGGGGCAATCCCAACTTCTGATATAGGCTGGGCAGTGACTGGCTGGAGAGCAGCCATGAAGGAAAGGACCTGGGAGTGCTGGGGGATGAGAAGCTCAACATGAGCCAGCAGTGAACCAATCACATCCTGGGCTGCATCAAGAGAAGCAGAGCCAGCAGGTCGAGGGAGGTGATTCTCCCCCACTGCTCTGGTGAGAACACAACTGGAGTACTGTGTCCAGTTCTGGAGCCTCTATTGTAGGAAGGATCTGGAGGTGCTGGAAGGTGTCCAGAGAAGGGCCACGAGGATGAGCAGAGGGCTGGAGCCCCTCTCCTATGAGGACATACTGAAGCAGTTGGGGTTGTTCAGTCTGGAGAAGAGAGGGCTCCGAGGAGACTTAATTGTGGCCTTCCAGTATCTGAGGGAGCCTTCAAGAAGGCTGGGGAGGGACTTTTGAGGGTGTCAGGGAGTGATAGGACTGGGGGGATGGAAAAAAACTAGAAATGGGTAGATTCAGATTGGATGTTAGGAAGAAGCTGTTCCCCATGAGGGTGGTGAGACACTGGCACAGGCTGCCCAGGGAGGTGGTGGCAGCCCCATGCCTGGAGGCTTTTGCAGCCAGGCTGGATGTGGCTGTGAGCAACCTGCTGTAGTGTGAGGTGTCCCTGCCCATGGCAGGGGGTTAGGACTAGATTATCCTTGAGGTCCCTTTCAGCCTTAACAGTTGTATGATCCTATAAAGCCTCATTTGCTTAGTGAAAAGCTGTGGCTGTGGCTTGTGTCTAAAACACTCCAAATCAAAAGCACTCTTCAATGATGGCCCAAACCCACCCAACCCCCCAAAAAAACCCAACAACAAACCAAAGAACAAAAAAAGCAAGGTTCAGCACACTTTCCCCACAGGGTGTACTTGTTTTGGAAGAAGTCTTTTACTCGACTCCAGAAACAAAGAGAAACATAAATCAGAGCGCTGGGTAAATAAACCGTTCGCAAATGTCTGTTTTCTATCATTAGCCAAACCGCTCATTGTTGGAAGTATTCCTGGGAGTGCCATTTTATCACAGCCCAGGCAACATGTTTGTACTACCCCAGCCTTCAGTAAGTACTTATTAAAGTCAGATCTGCAGCACGTTAAGTGGAAACCATTTATAAATATAATCTGAGAGTTAAACGCTATTAGTCATTTGGAAAGTATTGATAGAGCCTCTTATTAGTATGATTAGAGAGATTGCTTATCCAGCCACTCACTCAGCAAGGCAAGCGCAGGATGGAACAGAATTGGAGCTGCCAGGCTCAGTGGAGCGTTTCCTGTCGTACAAAAGGCTTCTACACAGAATCACAGAATCTGTCTGCTTGGAAGAGGCCTCAAAGATCATCCAGTCCAACCCTTGACCGTGCACTGAAGAGTCAGCTCTAAACCATATCCCCGAAGTGCCAGGTCCACACACCTTTTAGTATCATAGTATCAGTCAGGGTTGGAAGGGACCACAAGGATCATCTAGTTCCAACCCCCCTGCCATGGGCAGGGACACCCCACCCTAGATCAGCCTGGCCAGAGCCTCATCCAGCCTGGGCTTCAACACCTTCAGGGACGGGGCCTCAACCACCTCCCTGGACAACCCATTCCAGGGCTTCATCACTTTTGCAGTGAAGAACTTCCTCCTCACGTCCAGCCTGAATCTCCCCACCTCCAGCTTCGTTCCATTGCCCCTAGTCCTGTCACTACCTCATATCCTGAGAAGTCCCTCCCCAGCCTTCTTGTAGCCCCCTTCAGATACTGGAAGGCCACAATGAGGTCTCCTGGGAGCCTTCTTTTCTCCAGATTGAACAGCCCCAACTCCCTCAGTCTGTCTTGAACACCCCTAAGGATGGTGACTACACTACTGCCCTGGACAGGCCATTCCAATATTTGATGACTTTTCCAGTGATAAAATATTTCTTAACATCCAACCTAAACCTCCCCAGGTGTAGCTTGTAACCATTTCCTCTAGTCCTGCCACCTTGTCATCAAGAAGAGGCTGGCTCCCTCCTCACTGCAATCTCAGGCAGTTGTAGAGGTGATGATGTCTCCCATTGGTCTCCTCTTCTCCAGACTGAACAACCCCAGCTCCCTCAGATGCTCCTCATAGGTTGTGTGCTCCAGCCCCCTCATGAGCCTCATTACCTCTTACACATTGGATGGCAGGTTTTGAGTCAATGGTTTTAGTCCCAATGTGTTTAATGCATGAGCTTATGTGTAGCTGTGGTTTAGGTGTTCAGTTCAGGACATTTAGGAGAGCATATTTATCTTCACCTTGTTGCCACAGATGGATATTACTTATCCAGCCACTCACTCAGCAAGGCAGGCATGGGATGGAACAGAATTAGTGCTGCCAGGCTCAGTGGAAACTTTCCTCTTGCACAAAAGTTGCCTGCGTGTTAGATAGCAGGGTTTGAGTCAATGATTGTACTCCCAGTGTGTTTAATGTCTGACCCCAGGTGTAGCTCTGCTTTGAATGCTCAGATCAGGACACGCAGCAGAAGCACCACAATTGTTTACAACCTGTTGACACAGTTCTGGGGCTGCAGATAAATTTTAAACGATATGAAAGAGCAACATGTGAACTGAAAATAAT
Source organism: Picus viridis (assembly GCA_033816785.1). Taxonomy (NCBI): domain Eukaryota; kingdom Metazoa; phylum Chordata; class Aves; order Piciformes; family Picidae; genus Picus; species Picus viridis. Next base: position 3,060,480 of record CM066592.1, read on the forward strand.
TCAAATTTTTGGTAAAGGAGGACTGGAGCATTGTTGTGATGAGGAAAGACTGAAAGACCTGGAGCTGTTTAGCCTGGAGAAAAGCAGCCCAAGAAGGAATCTTCTCAGTGCTGATCAGTATTTTAAGGGTAGAAGCCATGAGAAAGGGGCCAGACTCTCCCCAGTGATGTCTGCCTCAGGACAAGGGGCAACAGGCACAAACTGGAACTCAGATTTTATCTGAGCAGGAGGAGAAACTTCTTTGCTATAAGGGTGCTGAATCCCTGGATCAGGCTGCCCAGAGAGGTTGTGGAATCTCCTTGTCTGGAGGGATTCCAAACCCACCTGGAGATTGTGATCCTGGACAAGCTACTTTGGGTGGCCCTGCTTTAGCAACGGGGGTAAGCCTGGATGATCTCCAGAGATTCCTTCCAACCCAGCCATGCTGGGAGGCTGTCTCTTCCAAATCCAGCTGCTGTCAGGTAGGGAGGAAACCAGGATTTTCCTGGACAGAATTGCTCTTGAGTTGCAATGAAAGAAACAAGAGGTAAAAATAAGATCCAAGAAAGCAGAGCAGGACTGTGAGGAGCAGGGCAGGAGCCAGCAGTTCCCTATGGAGATATGAAATGAAAGAGACTTGCTAATTCATGAACCATAGGTGTCTGCGCTTTAAAAGAGCAAACTTAGGGGACCAGTGCTTCAAATTTTTCCACTTTATTAACCATATGATGTGCTGTAGGCATGTCATTTCCTCAGCCTGGAGTTCACTCACATCCTCAGCTCTGTCCTACAATACCTGCCAACACCTTGAAATAAGAGCATTAGCCAGCGACAATATCCACCGGCGAAGGCTCACGTCTGCCGTAGGAAGATCCATTTCATGTTCTGCATGGCTGGCAGGGGGGAAAGGAGTGGGAGGGAGCAAGGAAAAGGGAAATGGAGCTGTGATGAAAAGGGAAGACAAACAGTTTCTCTCAATACTTTCCTGGGTATTTTCTCTTTTTAAAGAGGTATTACTGTTGTTGTTGCTATTGCTGTGTTGTACTAAGACCAGTATCGCACTGTGACCCTCGAGCAAGTGAGTGAGGTGCTCTCCATTCACATGCAGCTTCTGTATCCTTAGAACAGGGTTTGGAATTGGATAAAACCCACGTGGATTATAGGGGGTGGTGGTGTTATCACCTTTCTACAGGCAGAGACACAGCAATGAGCACAGAGAGACTAGGGGGAAGAGTGGTAGCAGCACAGATCAACTGCAAGTCTCCTGGGTCAGCGTCTCGATACTTTCCCTGTGACGGCTCAAAATGTATAAAATCAGCTAGTGATGATTTCCAAGAGGATGAAGGATTATTCTTTACCTGGTATGTTATTAAATTCTTCCATAATCATCACTGCCATGGAGCAGAAGCTAGCTAAATATATCCTCAGCCTGACCAGCTGTAGCAGTTCTTATGTTCTTAGTATTGCTTAAGACAGACATCAGAAACAAGATCTCTCTCTCTGTTTCTCTCTCTCCTCTGTTGGAGCCATTATTAATTTTTAACTCTGGCTTTCAAAGAAACCATATGATGAGATTATAAACTGCATTAATTATCTGAATTCTGCTTTCCAATTTGTATCTGAGGCAGAGCTGTGGAGCACTGCGCCACCGAGAAACTGTTGTGTGGGGTACCAATGAGAACAGCTACAGGTGGATACCTCTCTTCTTCAGCAGGTGATTTATGAAGCCTTCTGGACAAAGTAGTGCTAGCAGTGCAAAAAAGCTCTCCAGGGAAGAGTAAAGCCAGAGCAGAGAGTGAAGTGTTGGAAGATGCAGCGAAGAAAGATCATTTTACTTAATTATGCTTCTCAGTTCAAGGAGTGATTCCTTCCGCTGATGGCAAGACACCTACATTCTAGTGCAGGGAGAGAGGGGCACATATGGCATCTGCTGTTTCCTGTGGATGTAGCTTAAAAAAAGAAAAAAGAAAATGCAGAGATGGTTCATCAGAGTACCTGTGAGACTTCCTGGCTTCTTAATTTATCTCTTGGTCCAGATGGCATAGGGCTACCTAAATGCACGGAAAATTCCTGGTGGTGGAAATCTCTTTGGTTCAGCAGGTAAAGCTGCAGCAAGACCTAGGGCTTGCAAAATGAGGCTGGGCACAGTTGGGTCTGTAGTGAAATACTGGAACAGGCTGCCCAGAGGTGAGGAGGCCCCATCTCTGGAGAAACTCGAGGTCAAACTTGATGGGGCCCTGAGCAACCTGATCTAGCTGGAGACATCTCTGCTCACTGCAGCGGGATTGGACAAGGTGACCTTCAAGGGTTCCTTTCAGCCTGATTCATTCTGTGATTCTGTAAAAGGGCCCTAATGGTGTGAGCAAGCACTGCCTGGCATTGAACACAGCATGAGAGATTTCTTTTCATCAGATGTGGTTTAGAAGCTGTTACACCAAGAGCTGTGCCTTTTGGAACGGGGACCTGTGATTTGGCTGATGTGGAAGATGACAATACTCCACAAAAAAGCCAGCATGTGTTTTGTGGAGCATTCTGCACTGCTTCAAAGTGTACCCATGTACCCAAAACAAGACCTGGATGAATTTAAACTCTGTCCCAATGTGTGAAACACCCTTGATAAGGAGTTTTCAGCTCTTCATAACTTATTATGGTGAAGGGTCTGGAGAGGAGGACTTGCAAGGAGTGGTTGAAGGAACTGGAGTTTAGTCTGAAGGAAAGGAGGCTGAGGGGAGACCTTCTCTCTCTACAAGTCCCTGAAAGGAGGTTGGAGCAAGGTTGGGGTCAGTCTCTTCTCCCAAGTAATAATACAATACAATAATAATAATAATACAATACACCAGGTTGGAAGAGACCTTCAAGATCATCGCGTCCAACCCATCAAACAATCCAACCCACCCAACAACTAGACCATACAGCCAAGCACCCCATCAAGTCTTCTCCTGAACACCTCCTGTGAAGGTGACTCCACCACCTCCACGGGTAGCCGATTCCAATGGGCAATCACTCTCTCCGTGTAGAACTTCTTCCTAACATGCAGCCTAAACCTGCCCTGGCGCAGCCTGAGACTGTGTCCTCTTGTTCTGGTGCTGGATGCCTGGGAGAAGAGGCCAACCTCTGCCTGGCTACAACCTCCCTTCAGGTAGTTGTAGAGAGCAATAAGGTCACCCCTCAGTCTCCTCTTCTCCAGGCTAAGCAACCCCAGCTCCCTCAGCCTTTCCTCATAGGGCTTGTGTTCCAAACCCCTCACCAGCTTTGTTGCCCTTCTCTGGACACGTTCCAGCAAGTCAACATCCTTCCTAAACTGAGGGGCCCAGAACTGGACACAGTACTCAAGGTGCGGCCTAACCAGTGCAGTGTACAGGGGCACAATGACCTCCCTGCTCCTGCTGGCCACACTGTTCCTGATGCAAGCCAGGATGCCATTAGCCTTCTTGGCTGCCTGGGCACACTGCAGGCTCATGTTCAGCCTACAATCAACCAGTACCCCCAGGTCCCTCTCTGCCTGGCCACTCTCCAGCCACTCTGACCCCAGCCTGTAGCACTGCCTGGGGTTGTTGTGGCCAATGTGCAGAATCCGGCACTTGGATGTGTTAAATCTCATGCCATTGGACTCTGCCCATCTGTCCAGCCTGTCGAGGTCCCTCTGCAAAGCCTCTCTGCCCTCCAGCAAATCAACTGCTGCCCCCAGCTTGGTGTCATCTGCAAATTTACTGATGATGGACTCAATGCCCTCATCCAGATCATCAATAAAGATGTTGAAGAGCATGGGGCCCAGTACTGATCCCTGGGGCACACCACTAGTGACAGGCCGCCAGCTGGATGTGGTGCCATTCACCATTACTCTCTGGGCTCGGCCCTCCAGCCAGTTCCTAACCCAACGCAGTGTGCTCCTGTCCAAGCCACGGGCTGCCAGCTTGGCCAGGAGTTTGCTGTGGGGAACGGTGTCAAAGGCCTTGCTGAGGTCCAGGTAGACCACATCCACAGGCCTCCCCACATCCACCAGGCGGGTCACCTGATCATAGAAGGAGATCAGGTTGGTCAGGCAGGACCTGCCCCTCCTAAATCCATGCTGGCTAGGCCTGAGCCCCTGGTCATCCTGTAAGTGCTGTGTGAATAATAAGCAACAATAATAAGCAACAAGATGAGGGGAAGAGGTCTCACATTATGCCAGGGGAGGTTTAGGTTGGACATTAGCAGTGGGGTCGGACTACATGCTTGCCAGAGGTCCCTTCTCACCCCTTACCATTCAGTGATTCTCTGACATGTGGAACAATTTCTTTCCCCAAAGGATTATGAAGCCCTGGAACAGGCTGTGTGGGGCAGTGGTGGAGTTGCCATCCCTGGAAGGATTTCAGATCTCTGTAGATGCAATATGAGGGGCACGGTGTAGTGGTGACTTGGCAGTGTTGCATCAACAGTTGGACTTGAATACAGAATTAAACAGGTTGGAAAAGACCTTCGAGATCACCAAGTCCAACCTATCACCCAACACCAGCTAATCAACTAAACCAGGGCACTAAGTGCCCCATCCAGTCTCTTCCTAAACACTTTTCCAGGGATGGTGACTCTACCACCTCCCTGGGCAGCACATTCCAATGGCCAATCTCTCTTGCTGGGAAGAATTTCTTCCTGACAGCCAGCCTAAACCTCCCTTGGCACAGCTTGAGAGTGATATTGTTTTGGTGCTGGTTGCCTGGGAGAAGAGACCAACCCCCACCTGGCTACAACCTCCCTTCAGGTAGTTGTAGAGAGCAAGAAGGTCTCCCTTCCTCTTCTCCAGGCTAAGTAACCTCATCCCCCTCAACCTCTCCTCACAGGGCTGTGCTACAAACCCCTCCCCAGCTTTTTTGCCCTTCTTTGGACATGTTCAAGTGTCTCAATGTCCTTCTTCAATTGTGGAGCCCAGAACTGGACACAGGACTCAAGTTGTGGCCTGACCAGTGCTGAGATCTTAAAGGTCTCTTCCAACCTCAAAAATTCCACACTTCTATTAATATCTGCACCTTAATAGTGAGTCTAGCCCTTGCATTAGGCCTGGCTCAGCAGGCCTAAGAGTTGTGTGACCGGTTTAGGCTGTGCCTTTAAGGAAGGGACAGTTGCCTTTAGGATACTAGGATCCAATAGGATTATCCAAAGGATATTGCTTTGGGATATATCAGCCTTGCTGAGCGAACTTGTTTTCTTCTTGGAAAGGTGGAATTTAAAGTCTTGGACCAAGTGGATGGCAGCAAAGTTTAGTTAAATAATTACATTGCCAATTAGAAACATTTTCAAGTGTTTGTGTGCATTGTCTTGCATAATTAAACACTGCCATGACCTTTAAAATTATTAATGTGTGCTGCCTGTACCAGTTTGCTGGTTAAACACAAATTGAGACCTTTGGGCTGAATGGTAACTAATTATTTCAAATGCTACTGTTTGGGGGTTGAGAGCAAACTACATGAAAGCTAAAATGTGGATCAAATGTTCAAATTTCATCTTGCATGAGCAGAACTCTCCCCCACACAGAAGTTTGTGGCATTTGTTACTGCTGGAGATGCTGTATCTGCATTGAGAAGATTTGGAGGCGGTAATGTTCTTAGTGATAAGAGCAGGGGAGCGATAAACGTGGATTTCAGGTGGTCAGGTTTGACTTGTAACATCCACCTGCTAAAGGAGGGGTGAATTTTATGAGTTGTGGTGGAGAGAAAAAAAACACACACCAGTGTTCATCCTGATTTTATAGGCCTGGATCAGTCTCTAAGCGCTGCTAAAGCTCCTTGTAAGGGTGACCCTAAAGTCTGCAGCGCAGGGTATGGAAAAGGATTCTCACTCCCAGGAGCAGCTGTGCCTTTAATGTAACTTTAAGACAGTTCTATAGAGATGGATTTATACTATTTTGAACTTGACCTTGAGTGTGCACCTAATCTCCAGCACTTATTTTCAGTCTGTGAACCACAGTCACCTTTCCAGTGGCCCACAAACTCATGGCCCAGTGGCTTTGAATGGCTAAGGGAAAACAGCAGAAACTGGGCTGAAGCCACCAAACATCAAAACCTGGTGAGATTTAACTCATTTTAGTCCAAAAACAATATAGAAAGCAACTTTCTCAAAGACCTTAACACTACCAATTCCACTAGCTAAAAAGACAACCCTTGAAATAATTTCTCTGTTCTTGTGAGACCCCACCTTGAGCACTGCACACAGTTCCGGTGCCCCCATCATAAGAAGGACACAGACCTGCAGAGAAGGGACACAGAGATGATTCCAGGATTAAAGCACCTCTGCTATGAGGATGCGCTGAGGGAGCTGGAGTGGTTTGGCCTGGAGAAGGGAAGACTGCAGGAGGACCTTATTGCTCCATTCCAACAGCTGAAGGGATCTTACAGGAAGGCTGGAGAGGGACTTTTCATCAGGGTGTCTAGCAAGAGGGCAAGGGAGAATGGTTTTAAGCTGAGGGAGAATAAGGGTAGACTGCATCTGAGAGAGAAATTTTTCAGTAGAAGTGTGCTGAGACTCTGGAACAGGTTGCTCAGGGGGGCTGTGGATGCCTGTTTTTTTCCTGGAGGCGTTCAAGGCCAGGCTGGACGTGGCCTTGAGCAGCTGAGACTAGTCAAGAGGTGTCCCCACCCATGGCAGGAAGGTTGGAGTAGATGATCTCTGAGGTCCCTTCCAACCTAAGCCATTCTCTGAGTATTTGATGAATACTCCAGAAGAATTGGAAAATCCTTTTTTTTTTTTTCAGCTTTCCTTACTTTCCAGGAGTTCTATTCTGTATATATTTAACAGGAAACAGGGTTTGTGTAAGCAGACACAAGCCAGTATTTACATGTCAATAGCAAAGGCAGGCTAAGTCTAATTACAAGAGAAATGCAAGTGATTTCCATATGGTAATGACAAATCCTTGCTTTATTTTGTTATTTCTTTCCCAGTATTGCAAAGCTGCTGGGGAAAATGAACTGACATAATCCAATTTGCTATTGGGAGCTGTCTTATGATTTTAGAAGAAAAACCCCCACAACATTTACTAATCTGCTAAGTCACTGATATGATAAAAATTATGCTTAATATGATAAGGCTTCATTTTGCATTAGAGTCTCCCCTATCACGTCGGGGAATTGGAGTCTCACTGATGCTCTCCCTTCAGCCTTCAGATTTAAATGACTTTGGGTTAAGTAAAACAAGATATGCTTAATGATTTTACAGCCATTTCAGTGCAGCAGCATTAGTGTTATCAGTCAGTCCCTCAGCAAACAGGTAATGTGCTCAGGCAAGGAGCATGGCAGGAGTTCAGCTCCCTGATGGTGAGGTGGCATTCAGGACTGGAGGCTGTCTCTCTGGGACAGTTTTTGGCCTTCAGCTCAGTGAGTCCAGAGAAGGGCAGCAAAGATGGCAAAGGGTCTAGAGAACAGGGCTGGGGAGGAGCAGCTGGGGGTACTGGGGGTGTTTAGTCTGGAGAAAAGGAGGTTAAGGGGAGACCTCCTCACTTTCTACAACTCCCGAAAGGAGGTTGGAGCAGGGTGGATGTTGCTCTCTTCTTCCAAGTAATAGGCAATAAGACAAAAGGGAATGGCCTCAAGTCACACCAGAGGAAGATTAAGTTGGATATTAGAAGAAACATTTCCATTGGAAGGGTTCTCAAAGACTGGAACAGGCTTCCCAGGGAGCAGATTGAATCCCTGTCCCTGGAGGTGTTTCAGAGGCAGAGATGTGGTGCTGAGGGATATGGTTCAGCACCAGATTTGATAGAGTTAGAGGGTTGGACTGGATGATCTTCAAAGCTTTTTCCAACTAAAACTGTTCTATGATTCAGCTTCTACAGCAAGTTTGAAGTCCCTTTAAAAAAAAATCGTTTCTTCTCCTTTGTTTTTAACATCAGAAGAGGCAAAACAGAATGGATCCAAGTTTCTCTTGAAATGTGGAAACTTTCTATAGCCAGAAAGCAGCGCAATAATGTCAGGATATTACCAGGCAGTTTGTGCTGCTCTATTCTGCACCTGACAAATGGGCTGCATTATGGGGCATGAGTTTGCTGTGAGGATCTCACCCATCTTTTTCATGTTCAGATATAGGAATTAATTTGCTTCGGAAGCATAGTCTTTTATTTCCACATTTGCTCTTTGACAAGGAGCTGGCACTGTGTGCTTTGGAAAGGAGTAGGTGTCTGCAACACGCCAGTTTGGGATGCTGGCCACTCCATCTTCATTCATAATCATTAAAGAGGTGGCTCAAACCCCAGATGCTTGAGGCTTCGTGTCTCTTGTACAATTTTCTCGCTAAATATGCTCTAAATATCTGCATGTCTCTTTTACTGAAGTATAAAAAAGGATGAAGCAGCAGCCTTCCGTGCTGAGTATTGCTGCTAACCCTATCGATGACCTGCTTTTTAGAACCCAGCTACATTCCTTGTTTTGGCTATTTGTTCATCAATAACATTCATGACACTTCATTTCACTGACTAATCACGTACTCTGTGAAAACAATTCCTCTTTAGCCATTTAGGTGATGGCACTGTGCAGTGATCCCTCATTTGTACAATCTGAGATGGTGAGACTATTTCTCTGCCATTCATTATTTGATGCAATGGCCTCATTTTTTCTCTGTCCAGAGTGAAGAGCTTTGCTTTTTCAAATGCCTTGCTAATTCCCAGTTCCTATCACCACTGAAGAGCAGAATCATTTTGGTTAGAAGAGACCTTTAAGATTAAGTCCAACCATGAAGCCAGCACTGCTAGGTCACCACAAGACCATGTCACTTAGCACCATATCAACATGAATTTTCAGCCCCTCCAGGGATGGAGAATCCACCACTGCCCTGGGCAGCCTGTTCCAGAGCTTGGCAACCCTTTCCACAAATCAGTATTTCTTAGTATCCAACCTAACAAGATCAAATGCAAGGTCCTGCAGCTGGGTCGGGACTGATATAGGCTGGGCAGGGACTGGCTTGAGAGCAGCCCTGAAGAAAAGGACCTGGGGGTGCTGGTGGAGGGGAAGCTCAACAGGAGCCAGCAGTGCGCACTTGCAGCACAGAAAGCCAATCACATCCTGGGCTGCAGCAAGAGAAGCACAGCCAGCAGATCGAGGGAGGTGATTCTCCCCCTGTACTCCACTCTGGTGAGACCCCCACCTGGAGAGCTGTGTCCAGTTCTGGAGCCTCTGTTAGAGGAAGGATCTGGAAGTGCTGGAAGGTGTCCAGAGAAGGGCCATGAGGATGAGCAGAGGGCTGGAGCTGCTCTGCTATGAGGACATACTGAAGGAGTTGGAGCTGTTCAGTCTGGAGAAAAGAAGGCTCCAGGGAGACCTAATTGTGGCCTTCCAGTATCTGAAGGGGGATACAATAACACTGGGGAGGGACTTCTGAGGGTGTCAGGGAGTGATAGGACTGGGGGGAATAGAGCACAACTAGAAATGTGTGGATTCAGATTGGATGTTAGGAAGAAGTTCTTCTCCAGGAGGGTGCTGAGAGACTGGCTCAGGTTGCCCAGGGAGGTGGTGGAAGTCTCATGCCTGGAGGATTTTGCAGCCAGGCTGGCTGTGGCTGTGAGCAACCTGCTGTAGTGTGAGGTGTCCCTGCCCATGGCGGGATGGTTGGCACTGGCTGATCTTTGAGGTCCCTTCCAACCCTAACACTTCTATGAGTCTAAACCTTCCCTGGTGCAACTTGAAAAAGTTCTGCATGCTGCAACCATTTAGATGGTTTTCTGCAACTAAAGAGGAAACAGCAGGAAGTGGTGAGCAAACCTTTATTCTGTGCACCTGCTACATTAATTAACACCTTTAATTCCCCCCCCCCCCCGAAATTCATGTCATAATGAAAATCTGTGCTGTGCCATATTCCATCTTTCTCATATGTGTTTCCCATCACTGGTGCTAACAAATATCCTGTTGGAGAGATGAGGAGGGATACTCAGGACAAATAATAGTAATCAAAAACTCTAGTATGCTAAAAGAAGAGCTTTACTTGGCTGTATGGTCTAGTTGTTGGGTGGGTTGGATTGGTTGATGGGTTGGACGCGATGATCTTGAAGGTCTCTTCCAACCTGGTGTATTGTATTGTATTGTATTGTACTTTGACATGGAATCAGAGACAACATCCCTACCTCAGCTGTGCACTGCTGGGAGCAGTCAAACCCTTTGGTGTTTTTGTCAGAGCTGGACTTTGGGTATAAACTTGGAGGAACCAATGCAATGGGGTGGGTTTGTGCAAACTCCCAGCCAGAAGTGGCAGCTGTGTCCAGGACATCTCTGGTTCCATAGGTATCTGTTAAACAAAGCTGCAGGGAATTGTGAAGGTTATGTTAGATTACAAAAAAGGAGATGTTAGTCACTGTGTCAGATAAATAAGTCATAATTCCTCCAAGAGAAAGGAGCCTAAGAATAACTCAACCTAGAGCTTAGACAAGGAAATGCTGAGGAGTTTAAATCAAAGCCTATTTGCATGCAAAAAATGCAAACTCCTGGAGTATTAGCTTTGTAAGCTGTACAATAACCTCTTGGAGACAGCAGTAATGTTTGGTTTCAGCAGGAGATGCTGGGCTGCCAGCCCTGAAGCCTGAAGGGTTGTTTACTCAGAGAGGAGCTGCTGCAGCAGCATCGGCGTCGGTGCAAAACGCATCCCGGGGCCCCTGGACCCCTCGGGCTGGGCACCTCCCAGTCTACTGTGTCTCCTTCTATAGTTATTGCAAGGAAATCTGGTCTCTGCTCTTTGTTTACCCTTGTGGTCTTCTCTTCTTGCCCTGCTCTGCATTTTTAATCAGGTGCACTCCAGTTCTTCCCCTGCTTGCTCACGCTTTAATTTGGGAAGCGCAGTTTTCATTAGCTCTGCAAATACCCTCCGTTCTTTGCAAAGTCAAATCTATTACTTGCAAAATACCCTTGCTTAGTCCTGGTGATCAGTTGTACCAATAATCCTCTGCTCTCTAATTAGTCCAGCTGTTAACTGCTCAAATTCACATGACTTAGCTCAACTATGTCACTCTGCATCGACATGAGCGATGCTCTCGCTTGGCAGATGTTTTCCCATGGAGAGAAGCAGCTTCTCCAAGCTCCTGAAATAGGTGAAGTTGTGGGGGTATTTTTTCTGTGCATTTCAGGATGGGTTTGTTCTGCAGTTTGCACTTCCCCCCCCTTTTTTTTTCCCCCCTTTTTCCTTTCCCCCCCCCTGTAATCTCACTGTAATGTGCTGCCTATTTCTAACGCCTCTAAACCTGCCCCCTGGAATGAACGGAGCATTTCTCTGTTTTCAATACCTCTTCACAACTACTTGCTTCCAATGAAAAAAGACAAGTGCCATAATCTTCCCTTCCAGTCCTGGGCCACATTCAGCTCCTGGCTGAGTGAGGGATTCAGGTGGCTTCCCTTTATGCCAGAGGTTTATTCCCTTCTGACACCCCATAACAACCCCGTATCTCGCTGGTGTATTGAGGAGATCAGGGGGAGTTATATTTTTTGGCTTCAAAAGCCTGGAAAGGAGTAAGACAAGAAAATGGACCCTCTTTTCTGCTGGAAACTTTGGATACCACTGATGCAAGCCCCAGTGATTGCAGGGCTTTATCTACCATTTTATATCTTTAAAGGTATTCTATTCTCAAAAATCAGTCTTTTGACCTCCCAAGGTTTATCTGAAGGGCAAGAGGATGGAGTCAGACTCTTCCCAGCGATGTCTGCCACAGGACAAGGGGCAACAGGCACAAACTGGAACCCAGGAGGTTCCATCTGAACAGGAGGAGAACTTTTTCTCTGAGGGTGCTGGAGCTCTGGAGCAGGCTGCCCAGAGAGGTTGTGGAATCTCCTTGCCTGGTGGGATTCCAAAAGCACTTGGACTTTGTGATCCTGGACAAGCTACTTTGGGTGGCCCTGCTTTAGCAAGGGGGTTAGACTGGATTATCTCCAGAGATTCCTTCCAACCCAGCCATGCTGGGAGGCTGTCTCTTCCAAATCCAGCTGCTGTCAGGTAGGGAGGAAACCAGGATTTTCCTGGACAGAATTGCTCTTGAGTTGCAATGAAAGAAACAAGAGGTTAAAATAAGATCCAAGAAAGCAGAGCAGGACTGTGAGGAGCAGGGCAGGAGCCAGCAGTTCCCTATGGACAAATGAAACACCTCCTGTTAGTGACCCTGCTTTAGCAGGGGTTGGACTTGATGATCCCCAGAGGTCCCTTCCAACCCCTGCCATGCTGGGATTTTGTGATTCTGTGTGTGCTCTACCCTGAACATCACAGAGGAGTCGGAACTTTCTTGTGGAGCATTTCAAATCTCTCAGAGGCTCTCTCAAAATCTGCAGGTTTCATTAAGTGATCAGTTTTTTGCCAGATTGTGTCAGTGAAAAGAAACTGAAGTAAAAAAAAAAAGAAACACCACCACAAAACCAACCTACCAAAACAACAACAACAAAAACAAAACAAACAAAAAACCCCAAAGGGCAGAAGCTCAACAGGAGCTCTCAATGTGCGCTTGCAGCCCGGAAGGCCAATCAGATCCTGGGCTGCATCAGGAGAAGTGTGGCCAGCAGGGCAAGGGAGGGGATTCTCCCCCTGCACTCAGCTCTGGTGAGACCCCACCTGGAGTACTGCCTCCAGTTCTGGAGCCCCTATTACAAGAGGGATCTGGAGGTGCTGGAAGGTGTCCAGAGAAGGGCCATGAGGATGAGCAGAGGGCTGGAGCACCTCTCCTATGAGGACAGCCTGACAGAGTTGGGGCTGTTCAATCTGGAGACGAGAAGGCTCCCAGGTGACCTCATTGTGGCTTTCCAGTATCTGAAGGCGGCTACAAGAAGGCTGGGGAGGGACTTCTCAGGACATCAGGTAGTGATAGGACTAGGGGCAATGGAATGAAGCTGGAGGTGGGGAGATTCAGGTTGGACACAAGGAGGAAGTTGTTCACCATGAGAGTGGTGAAGCCCTGGAATGGGTTGTTCAGGGAGGTGGTTGAGGCCCCGTCCCTGGAGGTGTTTAAGACCAGGCTGGATGAGGCTCTGGCCAGCCTGATCTAGTGTGGGGTGTCCCTGCCCATGGCAGGGGTTGGAACTGGATGATCCTTGTGGTCCCTTCCAACCCTGACTGATACTATGATACTGTCCCTACCTTTTGCAATAAATTCAACATGTGTTTCCTTTAGGTTTTCAATTGTTGGCTTCGTGGCTTACTTCCCCAACGTATTTTCATCTTGTTTGTAGATGCCTAAGCAAAGTTTTCAGGCAGGGAAGGGCATTTAATTTTGGTCTTGAAGGGAACATTTTGTTCAACCCAGAGAGAAAGCTTAATTATTATTTTTAAGGCTGCCAAAAGCTGAGACAAATTTTCTTGTCATGTTGACTGAATTATTTAATTCTACCCAAAAAAAAAGCAAAACCCAAAAAACCCCCAGCCAACATTGAAAATAAATCTTTTCCAAAGCTGTCCCTACAATTATTCCTTTCAGCTGGAAATAAGATGCAGTGTTGATGTGCATAGGTGTGTGGCTGTGGTAGAGGGAGGTTACTTCTCATCCCTTTCCCATCGTCGTATGGCAGCACAGATTGAGAACAGCCCCACAGGTTTGAGCAGAACCTGTTCACAATGCGAAGTGTGAACATATGCTCAGCATTTGTTCCTAAATAAGGAAAGCCTCCAAAATGAAGGCACAGGCAGAATTCTGCTGGTGACTGCAGAAGGTCTGGGCAGTATGGAAGCCCTGAGCAGACCCAGGGAGCAATGGGGAAGATGAGCGAGGTGCCTCCGGCTGCTCTGATCGCGCACAGGGAGAAGTCAGCCTTCAAGAGCTCCTCGTATAAAATTGCCCAGTGGAAGAGTCAAGCCAGAATTGAAAGCAGATGCACTTAACAGTAGCAAAGAGAAATTTGGTGACTGTTAAAATGTGTTATCACCTGCTTTAAACTTGTTTGAAACAATCTGAGAGCATGAAGCGATGTTATTGCACCTTTCCCCGCCGCTGTTCAACAGCACCAAAGATAAAGGTTAGCCTTGGCTTTGATGTAGCCAGGGAGCCTGAGAGAGGGCTCAGATGATTTGCAAAATGGATCTGATTTGAATTTAATTTTTAAAGATGAGTCTAGCAGCTCTCCCCAAGGAATTGTGTTATCAGCCAGACCCACGGTGCAGACCAACAGGTCAACATCTGCTAATTGAACCCCTCTCTAAAGCCTAAGGGTCCATCAAGACTATTTAGAGCATATTATTAAGTCTTAGTTATGTTGTGTTTTTTTTTTTTATATAAAGATTATAATTTTCTCTATAGCAGCCTAAATCTGTTTTAAATTTGATATAATATGGCAAGCTAGAAAGGATGAAAGGTAAAATACCCACTTAAAAAGCTGGAGGAGGCATCAAAGGCTATGCAGGACATGAGGAATTACTCCAGTCTAGTAGAAGACAGGCAAAAAACTGGTTTCCAGTCCTGTCAGGTAAAAGCAGAGGGATTGGTGTGCCTGGGCAGAGCACCATCCTCATCACCCTCTCACTCCCCAAAAGTGGAGAGCATCCCATGGTCATGGTGCTGAGTGGGTTGGGGTTGTGTCACACAGGTGGGTGCCTCTGCTTAGGTAGAACCAGACCTTCTCTGCTCCTCTCTCTGCCCCAAGGTCACCATGGGGAATTCACATCAGAATCTGGATCTGGGCCATCCTAAGGCTCTAGGATAGGATAGGATAGGATAGGATAGGATAGGATAGGATAGGATAGGATAGGATAGGATAGGATAGGATAGGATAGGATAGGATAGGATAGGATAGGATAGGATAGGGTAGGGTAGGGTAGGGTAGGGTAGGGTAGGGTAGGGTAGGGTAGGATAGGGTAGGGTAGGGTAGGGTAGGGTAGAGTAGAGTAGAGTAGAGTAGAGTAGAGTAGAGTAGAGTAGAGTAGAGTAGAGTAGAATAGGAATTTATAATTATAATGGAAAGGAATGGAATGGAATGGAATGGAATGGAATGGAATAGAATAGAATAGAATAGAATAGAATAGAATAGAATAGAATAGAATAGAATAGAATAGAATAGAATAGAATAGAATAGAATAGAATAGAATAGAATGAACCAGACTGGAAAATACCTTTGAGATCATCAAGTCCAACCTATCACCCAACACCATCTAATCAACTCAACCATGGCACCAAGCACCTCATCCAGTTTCTTCTTAAACACCTCCAGCGATGGTGACTCCACCACCTGCCTGGGCAGCACATTCCAATGGCCAGTCTCTCTTTCCAACCTAAACTTCCCCTGGAGCAGCTTGAGACTGTGTTCTCTTGTTCTGGTGCTGGTTGCCTGGGAGAAGAGACCAGCCCCCACCTGGCTACAACCTCCCTTCAGGTAGCTGTAGAGAGCAATAAGGTCTGCCCTGAGCCTCCTCTTCTCCAGGCTAAGCAACCCCAGCTCCCTCAGTCTATATATCTATATAAAGCACCTGGGCTATTGCAGAACCTCAGGGAGGTTAAGCTCAGCTTCAGATATTAAATTAGCCAAAGTAAATAGTTATTTTTTCCTCTTTCTCTGTTAAATTGGGTTAGACT
Organism: Picus viridis; assembly: GCA_033816785.1. Taxonomy (NCBI): domain Eukaryota; kingdom Metazoa; phylum Chordata; class Aves; order Piciformes; family Picidae; genus Picus; species Picus viridis. The sequence continues at coordinate 3,075,940 of CM066592.1, forward strand.
GTCCTTGGTGCAATAAATAATGCACTGCACTTACATTCAAGTATTTATCTTTCTTTTTTTTTTCCTACTAGCCTAGGTAGAGAGCAGAACAGTGTTTGCAACAACAAAAGTTACCTTGTGATAAATACATGGAGATGTGGATGTTAAATGCCCTTGCTCCCAAGCTTGGTCAAGATTGCAATCCTGGTTTGTAGCTCATTCTCACTTTGTTTCCTGGAAAGCATGTGTTCAAAGAAAGGATTGGACATGGCACTTGAAGTCATGGTTTAGTTGTCAGGAGGTGTTAGGTATTAGGTAATAGGTTGGACTTGATGATCTCTGAGGTCTTTTCCAACCTGGTTGATTCTGTGATTCTATTAAATCAGCATGTCCAGGGGAAATGGTTTGAAACTGAGGGAGAGCAGGTTTGGACTGGATCCTAGGAAGTTCTTCAGTATGAGGGTGGTGAGACTGTGGAATAGGTTGCCCAGAGTGGTTGGGGAGGCCCCCTCCCTGGAGGTGTTCAAGGTCAGGTTGGATAAGGCCTTGGACAACTAAGCCTAGTTGAGAGGTGTCCCAGCCCATGCAGGAAGGTTGGAGTAGGTGATCTCTAAGGTCTATTCCAACCTGAGCCATTCTGTAGTTTTCCAGTGTAATAAGTTGCAAGAACTCTGATCCAGCTAGAGTCCAAATTGCTAATTCCTCATATATATTTGCTCCTTGTCCTATCCCATGGAGCAAGTGAGCAGAGCCTGTCCCCTCTCTCCTGACCCCCAGCCCTCAGAGATTCATCAACATTTATTAAATCCCCTCTCAGTCTTCTCTTTTCCAGACTGAAAAGCCCCAGGTCCCTCAGGCTCTCCTCCCCAGGCAGTGCTGCAGTCCCTAATCATCCTCCTAGCCCTCTGCTGGACCCTTTCCAGCAGATCCCTGTCCCTGTTGAACTGAGGAGCCCAAAACTGGACACAGTACTCAAGATGAGGTCCCTTCCAACTCAAGCCACGTTATGATTTTGTGATTCTGTGAGAGAATGGCTCTTCTCCAACAATTCCAATGTCATTCCCACTCTTTCTGTGGATCGGAAAACTTTCTGCCTATCTATTTGAGGCTGCAAAGACCTCTGGAGTCACCTCCTTGTATTTCCCACCGGATCACGACACGAGTTAAGGAAGTGCTGTGTTTCCTCCTTTGTGGCTCTCCAGGATGAAAGGTTTTAATGGCTGCGAATTGGATTGCTGAGCAGAACAGTGATTTATGCACCTAGAAAGCTGAAAATAGGATTACAATTATTTGTAGGTGGTATATAGATTTTTTTATGACTGATCCTAATAAGCCCTTTTTAGCATTTGACAGGCACAAGTGTGTGCATTTTTACCAAGGAAATCAAATGGGGGAAAGGAATTTGATTACACTTGGTGGGAGGTAGTTGACTAATGGACATGTAAAGGACTACATTGTAAATTGAACCAGCTCAGGTACAAGATGTAGGCAGCTAAATGGCAGCTCACGTTACTCCTACTTTCTCTGCCTTGGAGAAGGCTTCAGAGACCACTGTGGAGCCTCTTCCTGCTCTCCAGGAAGAAAATGAGGCACCTGAAGGGCAAGTATACCCTGCATCTCCTAGGCAGAAGTAATGCATCTGTACCTGCTTGCAGAACAGAGCATCACAGAATGGCAGGAGTTGAAAGAGACCTCTGGGGATCATCTAGTTCAGAACAGGGTCACCCAGAGCAAATTGCATGGGATAGCACCCATGCAGGTTTGGAATGACTCCAGAGCCACCTCTCTGGGCAGCCCACTCCAGTGCCCCACCATCCTTAACTAAAGAAATTCCTCCTCATGTTTAGATGGAACTTTCATAGATTCATAGAATACCAGGTTGAAAGGGACCTTAAGAATCATCTAATCCAACCTTTCAGGGGAAGAATAGAGTTTAAATGAGCTGGCCCTGCACCCTGTAAAGCTGAGCCTGGAAACCGTCTAATGCAGAGGAATCCACCACCTTCTCTGGGAGTTTATTCCACTGTTTAATAGTCTGAATGGTGAAAAAAACCTGCTGGCATCCAGTCTCAGTGTCCCCAGTACCAACTTCTGCCCATCACCCCTTGTCTTTGCCATGGGACTCTTTGTAGAAAGGGAGTCTTCCTCCTCATGATACCTATCCTTTGTGTACTTGGAATGGAATGGAATGGAATAGCATAGCATCGAATAGAATAGAGAATAGAATAGAATAGAATAGAATAGAATAGAATAGAATAGAATAGAATAGAATAGAATAGAATAGAATAGAATAGAATAGAATAGAATAGAATAGAATAGAATAGAATTAACCAGGTTGGAAAGGACCTTTGAGATCATCAAGTCCAACCTGTCATCCAACACCATCTAATCAACTCAACCATGGCACTAAGTGCCTCATCCAGCCTCTTCCTAAACACCTCCAGTGATGGTAACTCCACCACCTCCCTGGGCAGCACATTCCAATGGCCAATCTCTCTTTCTGGGAAGAATTTCTTCCTATACATCCAGCCTAAACCTCCCCTGGCACAGCTTGGGACTGTGTCCTCTTGTTCTGGTGCTGGTTGCCTGGGAGAAGAGACCAACCCCGACCTGGCTACAACCTCCCTTCTGGTAGCTGTAGAGAACAAGAAGGTCTCCTCTGAGACTTGCACATGGTTATGAGGTCTCCCCTAAGCCTTCTCTTCTCAAGGCTGAACAAACCCACTTCTCTCAGCCTTCTTTCATCTTCCTTTCTCTCAGCCTTCCTTCATCTTCCTGTGTTCAAGCTGGTGCCCACTACCTGACGTCGTGCCGCTGGGCAGCACCTCAGGAAAAGACCCTCCCCATCCTCCCGACACCCACCCCCATCAAGCACTGAAGTCTCTCCCCACCAAAACAATTCTCTGATTTGAAGCCTTGGCTCTTAGCAGCGGTGGTGGATCCGGCCTGCTGTTAGGCAGGGTGGTGAGCTGGGCACAGCTTAGCAGAGAGCTCAGAGGAGGGAAGGTGGAGATAGATCTGGTTTCATTTTTGCAAGCTGTATCTCTGCTCTTCCTAGACGCCCACACGCGGCAGCGAAGCGCCGGCAGGGACAAGCTGCATTTCTCTTTTATGGAAGATAGATGTTCCCGTGGTCCCTGTTACCTAAGCTTCTCTGCACCTCCTAAATCTGTCATTTACTTCACAGGCCCATGTTAAATGGATATTCTGGGGTATGGATGTACCAAGGGGCTCAATAGCACGAGCGAGTCTGTGCGGGGGTCCGGAGTCCACGGGGTGGGGAATTGGTCCTTCATTTCCTTCATTTCCTGGCTATTTGAAACCACTTTCTTCTGTGTTGTCATCCTTCTCCCAAGATCAGATCAACCTCTGCAAAAGCACAAATGTTTCAATTCCTTCCCATTGTTTTCTCAGGAAACTTCCCATTTTCCCCCATTAGCTGCATGATTTTGCACTGTATTTGCTCCAGAGAGGCAAGGCTGTTTGCTGCTTCTGCTGTGTACTCCATGACATGAAAGCAAAATGCTTTGCTTTGCCATTAATTTATCACATTATTTACTTAGTTATCTATTTATTTTAACCCAGAAATACTCCAGTGTTTCATGAAAAATGAATCCTGGGGAAAATGGCAACTCATAAACAACTTTGTAGCCCCTCTGGGAATACAATGATAGTGCTTTTGCACCACACATCAGCGTTCAGCATCTGGTACTTTTGGGGACATGGTGTCATCAGCAGCAGTAAGGAAGTGATTGTGCTCTGTGATTGTGCTCCTACACTTAGCACCTTGAATACCGGGTTCAGTTCTGGGCCCTTCACTCTGAGAAAGACACTGAGGTGCTGGAGCAGGGCCAGACAAGGGAAACAAAGCTGGTGAAGGCTCTGGAGAACAGGTGTGGTGAGGAGCAGCTGAGGGACCTAGGGTTGTTTGCTCTGGAGAAGAGGCTAAAGGGAGTAGTATCTTAGTATCATAGTATCAGTCTGGGTTGGAAGGGACCACAAGGATCGTCTAGTTCCAAACCCCCTGCCATGGGCAGGGACACTGCACACTAGCTCAGGCTGGCCAGAGCCTCGTCCAGCCTGGGAGACTTCACTGCTCTCCACAACTGCCTGCAAGGAGGTTGCAGTGAGGTGGGGGTTGGTCTCTTAGCTCTAGTATGAAGTGATAGGATGAGAGGAAATGGATTTAAGTTGCACCAGGGAAAGCTTAGACTATATACTAGGAAAAAATTGTTTACTGAAGGAGTGGTCAGGCATTGGAGCAGACTGCCCAGGTGGTAGAGTCAGCATCCTTTGAGGTGTTCAAGAAACATATGGCCACACGTGGGGACACCGTGTAATGGCTGTGGTGGTCTTAAGTTGACAGTTAAACTCGATATTATACATTTTCTCCAACTGAAGCTGTTCCCTGATTCAACAGACTTTTTTCCTCAGAAGGAACCATCTTTATGATGCTTTTTGTATAAAGAAAGAGTGGAGGCACTAGCTAGTGAAGGTGGCTTTGCTGCCATGCCCCCAGGAGGACCATCAGCCTCAGCAGTGCAGGGACAAGGCTTTTGAAGTACATCTCCAGCCAGTCTTGGCAATACTCCTGTGTTCATCAGTGAAACAAAAGGTTCACTTCCAAAGGAGTTCTAAATATTCTGTGTTACACACAGTCCTGCCTGTATTGCAACCTTCATAATCATAGAATCATTGAATCAACCAAGTTGGAAATGGCCATCAAGTCCAAGCTGTTACCTAATACCTCCAGACAACTAAACCATGGCTTCAAGTGCCATGTCCAATCTCTTTTTGAACACCTTCAGGGACAGTGACTCCACCTCCTCCCTGGGCAGCACATTCCAGTAGCCAACTACTCTTTCTGGGGAGAACTTTCTCCTCACCTCCAGCCTAAACTTGCCCTGGCACAGCTTGAGACTCTGTGTTCTTGTTCTGGTGCTGGTTGCCACATACCACGTCCAATCCTTTTTTGAACACCTCCAGGGACGGTGAAATCCACCACCTCCCTGGGCAGCGCATTCCAATGGCAAATTACTCTTTCTGTGGTGCAGCACTTTGCCAAACAAACCTGTGAGCATCCTGGTCTGTGAGCTGTGTAAAAGCTGTTTGTGTTTTTGCCAAACAACTCGGGAGATAAGGGCTGTGACTACTGCATCAGCTTAGTCTACTGCATTTATTCTTCTGTTATGTGAATGCATCTCCTTGTACACAGTTCCAGACGTACAGAGCAGGAGAGGTAATAAACAGATGTGTTGTATTGGGCCAACTAAAAGTGCTGAGGAGATTGGGTAAATAAAAAGAAAGATGTGGGAGATGGATGCAGGAGTGAAAGCTAAGGGGCCCTGAGCATCCATGCTCTGGCAGCGCACGGCTTTATTGCTGGTGGCATTGTTGATAGACTCTATTTGCCTGTAAAAGATGGTGTGCAGTGCTGAGCTGACAACCCTTAATATAAATACTTAAGAAAATATTTGAGGGCAAAAAAGCACTTCAATCTCCAGAGTCCATAAGCCTGAAAGGAACTTGCCATAAGGCTTATTCTTCTCTAGGTAATTTTCTCTTCACTCCCCTAAAGGCAGAACTATTAACTAGACATCAGATGTTTATTGTTTTTGTGTCAGTGCTGGAGGAAAGGATCCTACACAATATGCTTATCAAGAGGGAGGCTTTTCTCATGCTGCTGCATGGGGCTTTATTCTTTGTTTGGGTTTGTTGTGGGTGGTTTGTTGTGGGGCTTTTTCATGCTGACTCTGTGGAGCACGTTGCTGCAGTTACAGGTCTGCTCTTCTCTTGTGTAATTGAATTATTAACTCACCACGGGGCCAGCAGAATGGTTTATTTGTGTAACGGTACAGACCACATCCTGATACCACTATGTACATTGAGAAGCACCATATTCAGCGTGAGACCTCACAGAGGGATCTTAGGCATCTCTACAGCTACCCAAAAAGAGGTTGGAGCAAAGCGGGGATTGCTCTCTTCCAAATAACGGGCAGTAGAATGAGAACAAATGGCCTCAAGTTGCACCAGGGCAAGTTTAGGTTGGAGATTAGAAGAAAATTCTTCACTGAAAAGGTTCTCAAAATCTGAAATAGGCTCCCCAGGAAGCTGTTTGAATCCCTATCCCTGGGGGGGTCTAAAAGACACAGAGATATGATGCCGAAGGATATGGTTTAGCACTGGACCTGGTAGAGCTAAATAACGGTTGGACTTCATGGTCTTAAAGGCCTTGTCCAATGAAAACAATTCTATGATTCTACCTTCTTGCATCATCTGCTCCTGGACATTAAATTGGTTGTCCCTTACAAATGTACAGGCTGCAGAAAACCAGAAGCTGCAATGCAAGTCTGCATGAATGTAAAAAATCCAGAAGCAGCAGGATGCAAATGACCTGAAACAAACAAACAAAAGGTGACAAGAGACTTTCTGAAGACCCCTGCTCATCCTTGCATGGACTGTAGAGCTGAATTCCTGTGCACTTCAGAGAACCTTATTTTTTTTTCTGTTTGAAATCCCTGCTGCATCTCTTTTGCAACCCAGAATTATATTGTTCAGTTCCCCAAACGGAATCTTTCCTTTCCCAGCACGGAAATCTGCTGAAACCTTGTGTGTGCTCTAATAGAAGGAGATTCTCTGTAGCAGACCTTCCTCTGCACAGTTTTTCTTTGGGCACAGTGCTGTATTCTGTATTCTGGCTCTTCATTATGCTCTGTTCTCCGTTGTGAGCCTTTAGCAGAGAAAGAAAATTTGCAGTCTAGTGTCTGCAGTCTTTTCTCCACAAATGAAGAGGAAATAATGCTGAAGTAAATAACAGATGTCAGATCATGTCACAGTGTTACTTTGAGATGAGAAATGCAGAGAGTTTACAAGTCATACAAGCTAAAGGCTAATTAAGCATGACTATTGCTAATCAAGTGTGTTTAGTAATAAAGCAATGAATGAACTGAAGAAAAGATGGAAATCAAAAGCACATTTTGTACATTCCCTCAAAGCTCCTGCAGAACAGAAGTCTGTCATTGACCTGATCTTGTTCTGTGTAACATATTTTTTTTAATGTGCTTATGTGCTGGCTTGACCTTGATGGGCTGCAAAGTGCCCATTGAGTCATTTTCTCACTCCCCCTCTTCGGTAGGACAAGAGGAGAAAAGCAGATGGAGGAAATCATGGATCACGATGAAGCCAGTTTAACGAAGAAAAGCAAAACCCTTGTGTGGAAGCCAAGGAAACCAAAAGTTTTCTTCTCTACTTGATGTCCAGCCACCTGAAAAAGCTGCAGACGATCAGTTACTGAGATTAATATACCAATCAAGTATAAATCATGATCCACATATTCAAGGGCAATTTGATAACCCCCAAAGTGACTTTAAAAACCCCCCAACAAATAAAAGATAATCAATTTCTCTTTCAGCTTTTTCCAGTCTCTTAGTCTGCTAAGTCTCTTCATCTCAACCCTATTCCTTGCCTGTGGAACTCAAACCTTGAATGCAGCAACATTATTCTCAAATGACCACAATCATGACAGTAACTCAGGCATCCCTCCATGCTGCTCTGTGTTAAGATCACTTCCAGAAGGTATGGTCCTGCTGTAGAGTTCATGTCTCGTACAAATCAGCATTTCCTCTACAAGGGAGTAGCACTCCTCTCAAACTGCTGTGCTCTGGAGCTGGCCTCTGCACAAATCATCTTTTGCAAGGTCACTGGAATGAATCTGGTCTGTTCTCCCATCCTGCACGATTTAGTAGCTGTGGGAGGTGCATAAACACCTCCAGCAGTTGACTGTGTAGTATGATGTGATGAAGCACTTAATTTCATACTGAAAATAGAGCAATGACAGTCAGTAGGAAGAAGTGCCAATTATATCACGTCCAAGACCATCAAGTGGTGGCTTCCCATCAAGAAAAGAAGTGTGGCAGTTTGTACAGCATTAATGGATCATCCCCAAATTCTAGTCTCTGACTTTATGACTTCAGTTATGGAAATGGCAAGAGGCTGGTGTGCAATACCGCTGCCCCCGTGGAAACACAGATCAGGAAGCTTGTCTAGCACTTTAAAGCAGAAGATGCTTAAAACCCAAATGAATACTTAAGAGCTTAATAGAAGGCCATTGAAAATAATGCAGGGGCTTTGTACTGAATCCTTTGAGCTTTGGATCAAAAATAAGCAGCAGCTCAATAGGAGTTTTTCTGAGGGCAAATTATATAGTACCCAGTGAGGCACAAAGAAAAGGAGGAACTGCCTCACCTACATCAGATGGCAGCACAGAGAATGAGGAAGAGCACGTTCGACTTGTGTGTTGCTCCTAGGAATGTTTGGCTTCCTTTTTGCTCCAAGAGAGGTTCATTTTTCCATGATGGGTTGTTACTGTATTCTCAAATAACCACAACCATGGCAGTAACTCAGGCATCCCTCCATCCTGCTCTGAGTTAAGATCACTTCCAGAAGGTATGGTCCTGCTGCAGAACTCCAACAAATCATCATTTCCTCTACAAGGGAGTAGCACTGCTCTCAAACTGCTGTGCTCTGGAGCTGGCCTCTGCACAAATCATGTCCAAAACATGTTGGAATGCCCATTGGAAAGGTAAAGATGGGGCCAAGCCACTATCTTCCTAAGGCACAAAACAGCAGAATCTTAGTGGGGGTGTTTGTTCCATCTCCATTTGTTGTTCAGTTCAGCTTTATTTCATCCATGTTTTTGATTTGTCTTCCTCTCCTAAACTGTTTAAAAAATAATAATCCTTTTCAAAAGCCCCAAAGACAAAGCAATACAAAGTAGCAGCATAGAAGGTGAATAACAAACCTGCATTTTGACTTCATGTCCCGTTTTTGTGTGACTTAAGTGTTATAATTACTCATTTATAATGCAGAGGGATGGGTGGTGCACCACAGATGAGAAACTTCCAACCTAAATAGTCTAGACAGCTCAGGTATGAAAACTGCATGCTAAACAGAAATCTGCAAGCACTTGAGGAAATAGAGTTCAGTAGTACTCTGGCTGTCACAAGAATGTCCTTTGCCTGGATGGATGGTCAACACCACTACCAACTTCCCAAGTAGAAGAATCAAGGTTCCTCTACTCTGGAACGGACTGCTTTGAGCCCAAAAATTATTACAAAACCCCCTAAAGTTTAGAGACAAAGAAAATGGTTGAAAAATCTGCTCCTCAGGCACAAGTTAGCCACAAGAGTTCAAATCAAGTGAGCGAGAGGCAAAATCTTCCTCAGGACTCGGAGCGATGATGTGAGGTGAGTTCCCACAAGAGCTGCAAGCCACTGCTGAGCTCTACCTCTGCTCCAGATATGGAACACTTCATGTAGCAAAACACAGATATTGCTAGAATTGAAAGGCAATAAAAGGCAACACTGCTTTTATCAGGTGGGACTTGTTAGATGGACATTTCAGGAAAACAGTGGAATTTATTCCCCTGGCCTGATTGCTTCGGTTTCCCATGCGGTCCTTGGAAGCAAATGTGGCCTCTAAAGATCCAGTGAAACCTCCCTGTCTTCCTAAGCATCTGTATGTCAGGAAATAGTATCTTTGGAGGCTTCCAAAGGGACATACCTCCCTCCTCTGACTCTAACTTCAGCATCAGTAACATTCAGAGTAGGTAGGCTGTATCTTACTCCCAGTTTACTTGCTGTGTTGGGAATACAAGGCTCTATATTATCCAAGCGAACACTCTACTGAGGGACATTCAACCACTAGCATGAGACTGGTGGTAAGGATCTAACTGGATGTTTCTGACAAAGCATCTTGCTGTGGGAAGTGTTGGTAAGTCACAAATACTGTCAACATCACCACCATTATTATTATTAGTAGTAGTAGTCTCATTATTAGTTTTATTAGTAGTATTATTAGACTTATTTTTGGTTGGTTTTGTTGTTGTTGTTGTTCCCTATTCCATTCCAAGGAGAAAGAGAATTATTTTTGCACCTGAAAATGACTTTTGAGAGCACAAAAATTATTCTCTGTTTCACTCTGGCTCTGCAGCTCAGAAAATACAACCATAGAGGATATGGCTCTAAATATTTTCATTCCTTCCAGCCTAGGGAGGACATATCCCAGATGTCCTCTTCAAGGGGGCCACAGCACCTGCTGTACAGTGGAGAATGTAGCTGTGAAGTTTTTATGTGCTACATAATTGTTTTAAGAACCAAGCATGAAAGTGTTCTTAAATTCTTTTTGATGCCTTTGGAAGGAATTTCGGTCTGTAGAAGGAATTCTCAAGGGGGGGGGGGGGGGCGAATGAAAAACCCAAACAACTGCCCAGTGGCATTCGTGGAGCTTCATGATTGTGGAAGCTTTGCTCTACCTTAAAAATAATTACAGCATTTCACATAACCTGCTGTATTTCTTCACCATTCAGCTTAGGTACAGACATGGAACGAGCAATTAAAGCAAGCTGGGAGGAAGAGCAACGTGGGCTCTGTGTGTGGGATGGTTTCCAGGTGGGATGGCTTTCATAAGTGCCTTAAAAAACATTCTGCCACATGGCTCTTTAGAGGCCTCCCCACAGAAGCAGCTCAATTATTCATTCAGAGCAGAAACTGTTTTATTACATGTCTTGTAGTTCGAATGGTTAGACTGAAATGTGGGACACTCTGCTCTCAACAAGGTTCTGGTATTTGCATTTGTACTTGCACTTGTCCTGCAGAGCAGTAAAAGAGTTGCCAACACCAGCTGGGAGATAGGAATATCATTAGCACATATTTTGTTTTGTATCTTCAAGGTTAGTACAAATCACAAAACCTCTGCAGCTGAGAGACAGAAAAAGAGCACGGGGTTGGAGTTAAACTTAGTTTTCAAAGCAGCCTGGGCAAATGTGAAGATACCCTGGAACGTCTGCCTTTGGCCTGGGGCAAGATCGCTGCCGCCTTGCACCATCATTGCACGAGGTGAGTGTCGGTCTCCTCCACCTGGCATCAAGCAATAGGACAAGAGGAAATGGCCTCAAGTTGCACCAGGGGAGGTTTAGGATGGATATTAGGAAAAAATTCTTCCCTGCAAGAGAGGTCAGGCAGTGGCACAGGCTGCCCAGGGAGGTGGTGGTGTCACTGTCTCTGGAGGTGTTCAAGAAACCTGTGGACACGGCACTTTTTCAATGGCCGTGGTGGTCTTAGGTTGATGGTTGGACTCAATGATCTTACAGGTCTTTTCCAACCAAAACAAGCCTATGATTCTGTGATCCTGCTCAGGCAGTTTGTTTTTATCCTTGAAAACTCCTCTTTCTGCCCCAAGATATACGTTCTCTGTTCTCAAACTGCCTATCTGCAGCGGGCTGGCAGGAAAGGAGATGCAAATCTGAGATGCTGTGTGGTCCACTCCCGGTCTCCCTCTGCCACCTGGGGTGAATGTGAGGACACAAACCCTTGACAGCTACTCCTGGACAGCATGGATCCCCCTCCATATGCTCCCAGAGTTGTATCCAGCTTTCTTCCAGCTAATCACCTGAGAGCTGCTAAATTTCAGAACCGCTTTGACTTAAGAAAATACACCCCCCAAAAAAAAGAGTTGCAGCATTTTTCTGAGTGAAGAAAAAGGAAGTTTTCCCCTTCACTTCTAGCAGAAAGTTGTGCAAGCTCAAATTAATTTTGTGCCATGGAGGTCCAAGGCTGGGCTGGGGGCTCTGTGGTCCCACAATCTGGCGCTGCATTAGCAGTGAATGATTTGGAAAGCTTTTCCTTGAACTAACATTGACTTAATTGTGTAACACATTATATATTACCATATGTACACATTACCAAGGCTCTTGATTATTTCCTAATTTGAATTCCTCCAGCAGTTCTCTAAAGGGCACTAATTCAGTATCACTGTGAAAATGAAAGTTACTTAACCACCAGGATGCTCGCCTGGAATCGCCGAAGTGAGCGGAACATCTCCCCATCTACCCATAACTCTGTATTTCCCCAAAGTGAAGGAGGCCTGCTTCATTGTGGTCAGTGTTTACACAGGAAATGAGCAGGGCTGCAAATTGCTCTGCTCTGTTTTAAAATGGGATTCCTTCCTGCCTCTTTGTCAAGTGGCTGCTTTTGGTCAAGCTCCTTTGTTGGCGCCCCAGTGACAGCCATACCAGCAAATGAATCCTTTCAACGTACACCTAAGTAACTTTGCCAGTCCATGAGCTCCTGCAGACAGGCTGACCCTTTCATCTCCAAAGGAAAGACCAAGCCTAGAGGTCCTGCCAGCATGACATGGTGGGCCCAAGATGGGCTAACCTCTCAGAGAGTCATGTTCTTGTTGGAATGTTGGTGGGCAGCAGGTGTGAAGTTTTATGCTCCATTTTATATCCTCAAGGAAAATATTATTCCAACTCTGAGAAAGCATAACATCTATAATCTCCAGTATCTTAAGAGGGCTACAAGAAAGCTGGGAAGGGACTTTTTATTGTGTCAGGGAGTGATAGGACTGGGGGGAATGGAACAAAACTGGAAATGGGCAGATTCAAATTGGATGTTAGGAAGAAGTTCTTCCCCAGGAGGGTGGTGAGACACTGGCACAGGTTGCCCAGGGAGGTGGTGGAAGCCTCAGCCCTGGAGGTTTTTGCGGCCAGGCTGGATGTGGCTGTGAGCAGCCTGCTGTAGTGCGAGGTGTCCCTGGCCAAGGCAGGGGGGTTGGAACTGGCTGATCCTTGAGGTCCCTTCCAACCCTGACAACTTGATGATTCTATGATCATCTTAGACGTTTAAGAGTTGAAGAAAAAGAGGGAAGACATAATCCTGCTTGGAGTTTCCACAAGCATGACTTCATGGCCTTCCTACTAACCCAAAGCCAAAGAACTCATGAGATTTAGGAAGCTTTGCCTATTTACCTCCATGATTCTAGTTTCTTCTCTAGTGCTTCCTGTCAAGATCAAAAGCTTCAAGAAGTCTTCATGCTACCACAAAAAAATATAAATAAAATAAGAAGGAGAATGTAAGTATCAGTAAAACACACTGAGCTCTGATCTTAGAAGGTGAGATCAGTGTTAACTGAAACTTGGAACTCGTCGTTCTCCACACCCTCTTTTCCTACCTGAGCCACCAGAAATTGTCTCCCACATGCTGCTCTGCTCTTGAGGAGTTCAGGATGTCAGGATGTGTGCAATGAGGATGTCAGTGTGTGCAATTTGATTAGAGAAAGGCAGGTCCCCTGTCCTGCACATAAACTTTTGGTATCTTGTGTGTACCTGCTACAGAGAGTGGCAGTGCGTTCACACAGGCTCACCCCAGAGATGTTGGAACCTCCACGAATTTTTCAACGAGAGTGGCCTGAGGTTTTAATTTATAATCTAATCCAACCTCAGATGAAGTTCAGCTTCATGATTTCATGCCCAGCATGAGAGCCCTGCAGTCAGCATGCCCTCCACAATGCATTGAATGAATATGCTAATAGGTGAGTTAAGGAGAGGAAGACGGGAAACTTCAGGCTGAACCCTTGCTCAGAACTGAGACACCTTCTGCACTGCTTGTGCTAACAACTTGCACTCAACTTTCCTGTGATTTTTGCCACTCCAAGTCTGGATCAGCCTTCTCATGAAAGAAGCTGCTGGAAAACAGCTCTGTGGAGCAGCACCTGAGAGTTCTTGAGGAAAATGAATTTACTATGAGCCAGAAACGTGCTCTTGTAGCCAAGAAGGGTTGCATTAAGACGAGTGTGGCTGGTAGGCTGAAGGAGGTTCTCATCCCCTGCTATTTTGTCCTAGTGAGGCCACATCTGGGGTACTTTGTCCAGTTCTGGGATCCCCATTTCAAGAGAGAGAAGGGAATTTCTTGAGAGAGTCCAGTAGAGACTACAAAGATGCTGAGGAGCCTGGAGCACCTCTCTGAGGCAGAAAGGCTGTTGAGCCTGAAGAAGAGCAGCCCCAGAGGGGATCTGATTGATGCTCAGCAAGAGCTGAAGGGTGGGTGCAAACATACTTGTATGTGCACCCACATTGGCATTTTTTGGTGCTTTGCCTCTTTCTTCTCCTGTTTTTACACAGTTTCCGAGGTACTGTGTAGTGGGATGTCTTGCTGTAACTAAAACATACCAAGCCAGGGCTCCCTTGCCCAGAAGTTAATTAAATCAGGAGTCTTAGAGTGGCTCACTTGCTTCTATACAAGTGGTTTTGAACCCTATTGAATAGGAGTTTAAATACTACAGGCAAAACATGGACGTTTGGTCTGTAATGCATCGATAGCCCTCAGTATCTGAAATGAGTTTATCCAAAGGATTCTGCTCGTGGGAGAGAAATTGCTGTGATCAATCACCGCCAAGCCAAGGATCAAAGAAAATGCTGAATCAAGGGCTGGATTTCATTTCACCCCTTCAGCAAGAAAGAAGGGACACTGCAGGGAGCTGTTAGGTATTCTGTGAGGAATCTGCAAGTAATTTTAGATATTCCCTGCCTTCTGCACAGCCTAAGTCCCTTGAAATGATACAAAAACCCTGTGTGTTTGACTTCTTTTCCTTCACTTCGCGTTTCTGCTGCTCAGAGACAAGCCAAAGGCTTTGGCTGATCAGACTCTTGACTTCAGGTTCCTCTTCCTCCTTCTCCACAGCACAAAACTTTGGGTTTTTTTCTCTGTTTTTTTTTTTTCCCTTTTTTTTTTGCTTTCCCTAGATTGCTGTTCTTTCATTTGGAGAACAATCCACATGTCCATGAATTTGAGTTCTTTGATCCTTTCCTGAGCAAACTTTTCTCCCTTTCCCTTTAAATATGTCAAGCAATAGCTGTGTCTTAGAAGGTTGCAAGGTGTATTTGAGATCAACTTCAAGTGTCAGCTTAGAGAGAAAAGCTGAAGATCTGCTCTCTGATAATATTGGAGTTACCTAGAGATACCTCAAAGACTTTTGCACTTGAGGATGACAGAAAGTTCACCTCCAAGACCCTGAGCTGGAAGGCTGCTGGGCAAAACATTTGGTCTGTGGAGATCAGAGCTTCTGGTTCAGCTAATACACAAGTAAAGAATAACCCTGCAAGATTTATGCCTCAAAACTCATGTTGTCCAAACCTCCCTGCTAGCCCAGTCTGCATGAAATTCAGGCTGTTGACAGATCTAGCTGGATCAATTTCATTCTCTAACCCATTGCACCATGTTGTGCACTTTGCAGTGCCATCATTCCCTCCCCAAAAGCTTTTGCACTTCGGTGCCGGGTGAGACGGGGATACAGCTACAGCCAGAAAGAATCTGGAAAGAGAGCCAGGAGAGACAAACAGAGAGTTCTGTCACTTGAGTGAGGAGGACAACCATAGAATAGAATAGCATAGAATAGCATAGAATAGCATAGAATAGCATAGAATAGAATAGAATAGAATAGAATAGAATAGAATAGAATAGACCAGACCAGGTTGGAAGAGACCTTCGAGATCATTGCATCCAACCCATCAACCAATCCAACCCACCTAATCAACTGAACCATGGCACCAAGCACCCCATCAAGTCTCCTCCTGAACACCTCCAGTGATGGTGACTCCACCACCTCCCCGGGCAGCCCATTCCAATGGGCAATCACTCTCTCTGTGTAGAACTTCTTCCTAACCTCCAGCCTAAATCTGCCCTGGTGCAGCCTGAGAGTGTGTCCTCTTGTTCTGGTACTGGCTGCCTGGGAGAAGAGACCAACCTCTGCCTGGCTACAACCTCCTTTCAGGTAGTTGTAGAGAGCAATAAGGTCATCCCTGAGTTTCCTCCTCTCCAGGCTAAGCAACCCCAGCTCCCTCAGCCTTTCCTCATAGGGCTTGTGTTCCAAACCCCTCACCAACTTCGCTGCCCTTCTCTGGACACGTTCCAGCAAGTCAACATCCTTCCTAAACTGAGGAGCCCAGAACTGGACACAGGACTCAAGGTGTGGCCTAACCAGTGCAGTGTACAGGGGCAGAATGACCTCCTTGCTCCTGCTGGCCACACTGTTCCTGACGCAGACCAGGATGCCATTGGCCCTCTTGGCTGCCTGGGCACACTGCAGGCTCATGTTCAGCCTACCATTGACCAGTACCCCCAGGTCCCTCTCTGCTTGGCCGCTCTCCAGCCACTCTGACCCCAGCCTGTAGCACTGCCTGGAGATGCTGTGGCCAACGTGCAGAACCCGGCACTTGGATGTAGAGGAGAAGTAGGAATTAAACCTCTGTCAGCCCCCACAAATGTGGCACCCATAGGATGAAGCGATCAGCAGCTCTTGGTTGCGGTTTGCAGGTGTTGCATCTCAGCTGTCATTCTCGCAGGATGCATGCAGACTGCCTGATGTATTATCCAGCCCTCCAGTCAATTTAAGGTGACTCTTCAATGTGGCTCAAGGCCAGGTGCCATCATCAGCACAGCATTGTGGGGTCTTGCAACCAGCGCTGCTTGTGGAGGAGCTCCAGCTGAGCTGGATGAGAGCACTTGAGCTGGGTGAGAGGGCAACAACTGAAACAAGAATTAGTCTCCCTTCACCCCGAGAAGAGTTTGTCTCATATCAGCTCCCTGCAGCTGCTCTGACACAGGTTAAGCTTTCTGACATCCTACAAGGACCGGAGGAGGAAAGCTGTGTGGCATCCACACAAGGCACCAGGCAAAAGCCCTTGAGAAGAAAATACTCCAGGGGTCTGGTCCTGTAACATCAGCTTTAGAGGCCTGAAGTATTTTGCCTTTGTGAAGAAATACGAGTGCTGTGGGTAAGGTTTTGCCTTACAGCTCTATCCTGCTGTTCAGTCCCAGGTTCAGACATGATCTCTTGGCAAGTGCAGCATCCCCTCAATTTAAGAAGGACATTGAGACTCTTGAACGTGTCCAGAGAAGGGCAACAAGGCTGGGGAGAGGTCTGGAGCACAGCCCTCTGAAGAGAGGCTGAGGGAGCTGGGGTTGCTTAGCCTGGAGAAGAGGAAGCTCAGGGAAGACCTTCTTTCTCTCTACAACTCCCTGAAGGGAGGTTGTAGCCAGGTGGGGGTTGGTCTCTTCTCCCAAGCAAGCAGTGCCAGAACAAGAGGACACAGTCTCAAGCTGTGCCAGGGGAGGTTTAGGCTGGAGGTGAGGAGAAAGTTCTTCACAGAGAGAGTTGTTAGCCATTAGATTGGGCTGCCCAGGGAGGTGGTGGAGTCCTCATCCCTGGAGGTGTTCAAGAGGGGATTGGATGTGGCACTCGGTGCCATGGTTTGGTAGTTGCAAGGTCTTGGGCGACAGGTTGGACTCGATGATCTCTGAGGTCTTTTCCAACCTTATTGATTCTATGATTCTAAGATCCCACAGCCCCAAACATCACAAGTGGACAATCTCTCAGATGCTGTCTAACACTTGAAAGGTGCAGTGAAAAAGTTTTTAGGCTGAATAGGCTTATAATGAGCTGGCCTGAAACCAGGGTAAGAAAAATGGAAGATCTTTAATACTGAAGGATGGAATGACCTCCAAGGTTAAAATAATCAGAAACAAGACACAGTAATTATGAGCAGTATCTAAAGACAGGCAAATTGTGTCAACCTCTGTAGCTAATGCCTTGTTCTGCCTTCTTTACATAAACCACAGACAGATTTGGGCAAAGATCAAACCATCAGAGGTGTCCCCTGGGTGACCTGTGGTGATTTTAATACTAAAACACACACCTCTAGGAGAAGAATTCAAATGCAAATGTGGGAACACCTTAGTGTAATGAATTAGGTAAGAGTGTAATGAGTTAGGTAATTGATGGAACATCCAGACAAAGGTTTATGAGATGTAAAATCATCTAAGCAATTATATAGAGTTTCTTTGTCATTTGGGCTATCTCTAAACTGCTGCTGTTTGAGCTGGCAGGCCCGGGATTAGTGATTTATCACCTAGCACCCAATTCTATAGAGCTAAAATAAGTGTCTTGACTCTGTGTGTCTACTGGCTCTGCATGTTGTGTGAAAAGGACCCTTCTGGGGGACTGCACACTGACAGAGCAAATTTGTTGATATGAATTATTGATTAGAGTGGGTATTTTTATCACTTTCAGTGTATTCAAACCATTGAGTCTTTCCCCTGCTGCACCCCTGGGAAAGACTAACTAGAGAGGTCTGTATCCTGTTTAGTATGGGGAAGAAGAGGCTGAGGGGAGAGCTTGCTCTCTACAGTTCTCTGAAAGGAGGCTGAAGTGAAGATTTCATAGTATCGGTATCATAGTATCAATCAGGGTTGGAAGGGACCACAAGGATCATCCAGTTCCAACCCCCCTGCCATGGGCAGGGACACCCTACACTAGATCAGCCTGGCCAGAGCCTCATCCAGCCTGGGCTTAAACACCTCCAGGGATGGGGCCTCAAGCACCTCCCTGGACAACCCATTCCAGGGCTTCACCACTCTCATGGTGAAGAACTTCCTCCTCACATCCAGTCTGAATCTCCCCACCTCCAGCTTCATTTCATTGCCCCTAGTCCTATCATTGCCCCCTGATGTCCTGAGAAGTCCCTTCCCAGCCTTCTTGTAGCCCCCTTCAGGTACTGGAAGGCCACAATTTGCTCTCTTCTGCCAAGTAACAAGCTATAGGATGAGAGGAAATGGCCTCAAGTTGTGCCAGAGAAGGTTTAGATTGGATATGAAGAAAAAACTCTTTGCTGGAAGAGTGGTCAGGCATCGGAACAGCTGCCCAGGGAGGTGGTGGTGCCACCATTCCTGGAGGCATCAAAGAAATGTGTACATGTGGCGCTTGGGGACATGCTCGGGACGGGGGGGCATGGTGGTGTTGGGTTGATGCCGGACTTGATGCTCTTGGAGGTCTTTTCTAACCTTAATGATTCCATGGTTCTACTGTATAGCTGTGTTGTGTGGACATCATGAAGATCTTAACGACAGTGCTTGAGAGCAGAAGGCAGACATAAGCCCTGACTCTGCTCTGCACCCACTGGGACAATTTGCTGAACTAAATTACTGCTGTAACTGTGAGGCAGGAGAAGCCCAGGCAAGAGTGCAGGCCCTGAAGTAACCTCACTGCTCATTTTAGGAAGAGGAATAGCTACCTAATAAAAACCAGGCACGCATTGCCAAAATGAACTGGTGGATAACTAATGGGATGGATCAAGGTTCTGTTCCTTATGTGTGCTTGCACTGGTAGAAATGAGGACTTGGGCTCAATTGGCATGCAAGTAAAAAAGGAAGGCAGCACCTGCCAGAAGGGTCAGGTATCACATACAGCATCTCCAGCATCTCCAGAGGTGGAGGGTGGGATTTTAGCATGGCTTTAATAAGTTTCTTTCATCCCTTCTTCACCATTTGCATTGCTAGGTGATTATGACAGCTGAATTTATTTGAGTCACTGGAACAGGCTCAGTCCAGGATTTAAACTAAAACTCAGTTTGGGAACTAAATATAATATTTAACTTCATTTTCCTTCCACAACTTTTTCTCAATGTATAAAACTGCAGAAATGCTCAGGCAAGAAGCATCTGGTGACAGAAGGCAGAATCCACTCTGCCTTGGGCTTTTTTCTTTGCAATCTTTTTTTCCTTCCCCCCACCCCCTTTTTATGAAATGAGAGAAGACTCAGTACTTTAGCAGGTAACAGCAATCACATCCAAGTGCAGGGTTCTACACAGTGGCCACAACAACCCCAGGCAGTGCTACAGGCTGGGGTCAGAGTGGCTGGAGAGCAGCCAGGCAGAGAGGGACCTGAGGGTACTGGTTGATAGCAGCTGAACATGAGCCAGCAGTGTGCCCAGGTGGTCAAAAAGGCCAATGGCATCCTGGCCTGCATCAGGAAGAGTGTGGCCAGCAGGAGCAGGGAGGTCATTCTGCCCTGTACTCAGCACAGGTTAGGCCACACCTTGAGTCCTGTGTCCAGTTCTGGGCTCCTCAGTTTAGGAAAGATGTTGAGATGCTGGAAGGTGTCCAGGGAATGGCAACAAAGCTGGGGAGGGGTCTGGAGCACAGCCCTGTGAGGAGAGGCTGAGGGAGGTTGGGTTGGTCAGCCTGGAGAAGAGGAGGCTCAGGGGTGACCTTATTGCTCTCTGCAACTCCCTGAAGGAAGGTTGTAGCCAGGTGGGGGTTGGTCTCTTCACCCAGGCACCCAGCACCAGAACAAGAGGACACAGTCTCAAGCTGCACCAGGGGAGGTTCAGGCTGTATGTTAGGAAGAAGTTCTTCCCAGAAAGAGAGATTGGCCATTGGGATGTGCTGCCCGGGGAGGTGGTGGAGTCATCATCACTGGAGGTGTTTAGGAAGAGCCTGGATGAGGCACTTGGTGCCATGGTTGAGTTGATTAGATGGTGTTGGGTGATAGGTTAGACTTGATGATCTCAAAGGTATTTTCCAGCCTATTCTGGCCTATTCTATTCTATTCTATTCTATTCTATTCTATTCTATTCTATTCTATTCTATTCTATTCTATTCTATTCTATTCTATTCTATTCTATCTATCCTATCCTATCCTATCCTACCCTACCCTACCCTACTCTACCCTACCCTATCCTATCCTATGCTATCCTATCCTATCCTATCCTATCCTATCCTATCCTATCCTATCCTATCCTATCCTATCCTATCCTATCCTATCCTACCCTACCCTACCTACCCTATCCCCTACCCTACCCTACTATCCTATCCTATCCCCTATCCTATCCTATCCTGCTATCCTATGCTATCCTATCCTATCCTATCCTATCCTATCCTATCCTATCCTATCCTATCCTATCCTATCCTATCCTATCTATCCTATCCTATCCTATCCTATCCTATCCTATCTATCCTATCCTATCCTATCCTATCCTATCCTATCCTATCCTATCCTATCCTATCCTATCCTATACCCTACCCTACCCTACCCTACCCTACCCTACTCTACCCTATCCTATCCCTATCCTATGCTATCCTATCCTATCCTATCCTATCCTATCCTATCCTATCCTATCCTATCCTATCCTATCCTATCCCTATCCTATCCCCTACCCTATCCTATCCTACTATCTATCCTATCCTATCCTACCCTACCCTACCCTACCCTATCTACCCTATCCTATCCCTATCCTATCCTATCCTATCCTATCCTATCCTATCCTATCCTATCCTATCCTATCCTATCCTACCCTATCCCCTACCCTACCCTACCCTACCCTACCCTACCCTACCCTATCCTATCCTATCCTATCCTATCCTATCCTACCCTCCTACCCTACCCTACCCTACCCTACCCTACCCTACCCTACCCTACCCTACCCTACCCTACCCTACCCTACCCTACCCTACCCTACCCTACCCTACCCTATCCTATCCTATCCTATCCTATCCTATCCTATCCTATCCTATCCTATCCTATCCTATCCTATCCTTCCAAACTGAACCTCTCCCTTCTCCTAGGAAGCAGCACAGCTGCCTTTGACATTGCCAGTGTCCCACACAGCACTGCTCCAAAAATGAAAATGTTTTTAATTTGCAGCTCCAGAAGCCAAAAAAAAAAAAAAAAAAAAAAAAGGGAAAAAAAAGAGGTCGTTGCAATCACACCCAAAGTTCTCATTTCACCTTATTTTTACAGCCTCTAGCAGCCATTCTGTCACAGAGAGATGTTTTTACTATAACTCTAGGCTCAAACCCCAGTTCTGTTTTACAGCTACTTATTCCAAAGAACAACTACAAAGGCATAAAGGGAAGATCCTGGCTTATTTAATAAGATATTTCATTTTTTTCCCCCTATAACAAGCAGCAATTCTCGTGGAGGCCATAAAGTGGACAAGAAGCAAACAAGCAAAGGGAATTCTTTACCACTCTGTTATTTATAAGTCCGTCCCAGAGAGGATCTTCTTGGTGTGGGAGAGAAACTCTGACGCTTTATCACTCCGTGTGCCAATGCAGATATGGAAATTAAGCCATCTCCCAGCAGATGAATATAGCACTAATAAGGACACTGCTGGAATTGCCTGGGAGAAGCCTCAGGAGGCAAAAGGCTGTAGAATTAGCCACTTTGTTATTAGGGTTCTCTCTCTTCAAATGGATGATGAGATTGTGACCGTCGGAGTGAGCGTTTAGCGCAGATTAATTTGGTGTCCCAGGCTGAATGAAAGTGGTTGAAACCACAAAAATGCATTAACTGTCATCTTCACAAATAAAAAACCCAACCCAACAGTTTGTTGCTGGCCTCTCCCCAGTGTGGGGTAGTTAATCAGCTTTGAAGAAGACCCAGGGATCATTTCACAATGAGCAGAGAATGTGGGGGAAGCCTCATCCCTGCAGGTTTTTGCAGCCAGGCTGGATGTGGCTCTGGGTAACCTGATGTAGTGTCCCTGCCCATGGCAGGGGGGTTGGAACTAAATGATCCTTGAGGTCCCTTCTAACCCTAACCATTCTATGATTCTATGATTTCCAAACAATGCCAAATGAGTTGGGGACAAACCCTGGAAGAATCTCTGGCAGATTTCTTGTGACAGAAATCACAGTTCCATATGCACACAGAATCATAGGGTGGGAAAGAAACCAAACCAGCTGCAATAGAAAGAACAATCCCATGGAATACAGGCAAAGAGGAACAAACCAAGAGCCAATCCAACCCCTGATGGTAGTGATGGCACCAGTGGCACCACTGATGCTGGGGTGAGGCACTGGGCAAATCCCATATTGGATTCAGCAGCAGATGGGAACTAGATTCAGGAGCTGCATTCTGGAGCTGGAATCAAGAGCACACAGATCAGGATGGAAGGCAGAGGGGACAGAGTCCTCCTCAGACACTGGTCAGGAAAAAAGAGGCCTGACACTGGGGATCCCTCAGCTTGCTCCTGAAGATGCCCTCCATGGGGTGCAAGCCCCTGTTGGGCAGCTACAGGTCACCTGTCCTGTGTGCTTCTCCCTGAAGATGCCACCTCTGCATTCCTGCCCCCAAGGTGTAGCACAAGCTGTGGCAGTGCCCTTGGTGTGCTAGGAGCAAGTCTCAGGCAGAGCCTTTCTGCAGCCCAGTTCTTGGCAGAAACTCTGCCATCAGCTTCACCCTGCTAGAAGCAGCCCCTGGCTGTGCAAACCTGCCCTGAACTTCAGCAAGAGCCTCCCTGAGCAGAGCCTGAGCTGGGAAGTGCCAGCACTGACCAGGATTAATTCTGCTCTAGCTCAGACCAAGGTAGATACACACTGGAAATATTGGAAGTGCCTAGGTGTGGTCTGTTTTATATTGGAAATAAAAAAAATAGCCTTTTTTGATTTCTGGAGAGAAGGAAGTAGCACAGGTTTGGATCATGAGGATGCCTCGAGTTTTCTCAGCACTTCATTAAAACTCTAGGAACTCTTAATGAACCTGACAATACAAAGCCAATGCAGCCCATTTCAGCTTCTACCCTTACAAGAAAGCTGGGGGGGGGGGGGACTTCTTAGGGTGTCAGGGAATGCTGAGGCTAGGGGGAATGGGAAAAAAAAAAAAACAAACTAGAAATGGGTAGTTTCAGATTGGATGTCAGGAAGAAGTTTTTCCCCAGGAGGGTGGCGAGACACTGGCACAGGTTGCCCAGGGAGGTGGTGGCAGCCTCATGCCTGGAGGTTTTTAAGAACAGGCTGGATGTGGCTCTGGGCAACCTGCTGTAGTGTGAGGTGTCCCTGCCCATGGCAGGGGGGTTGGAACTGGCTGATCCTTGAGGTCCCTTCCAGCCCTGACAATTCTATGATTCTATGATTCTTTCATGTCCACACTCCCCCATCCCTGCTTTGCATTCTCTAATGAAGTATTTAAAGGATTCTCAAAGACCCAAGCAGAAGCTGTAGCTGCAAGCTGGGCCAACAGCCAGCAGCTCTCATTGGGCCCTTCCCCAGCCCTCCACTGGTTTCCAAATTTGGAGCAGACCGAGGGATTTGAATACTGCCTGGCTAGTTTGCAGCACTCGAAGGCTGTGCTCATAAATGATTCATGCACTACAGCTAGGCAAGTGAGGTTTTGACAAGAAGGAAAACAAAAAAAAATATAAGCCCTCAAACTATCCCCCAAACTAGCTCAGAGAAGTTGCTGCTTGTGTTTGGCCAGCCCCTGTCCTCTGGTGCTGTGGTACAGGGGATTGCTACACGGAGGGCACACACAGAGCTGGCCTTGTCAACCTCTAAAACAACAAAAAAAGGAGGATTTTATAACCACAGCAGGAGTCATGTCCCAGCTCTGGGCCCATATGTGCCTCCTGCACATTTCCAGTGCTGCTCTGATGCTCGGGAGCAGTTGGATGATCTGAATTTCTGGCTCCAGGAGCAAGCGGTCTGGCCAAGGATGCAATTAACCAGCTCCCATGACGGGCGGCGGGCTGCCCACTCCTGCCCAGCCCCATCAGACAGCAACTAGCTGCTGGAAGCTGCTGCTCTTACTGGCCTTGGAACTACTCATAAAACGCCACAGGACTCCAAAATTTGCGCTGTGGATTTTCATAGGATCACAGAATCGTTTTGGTTGGAAGAGACCTTTGAGATCATCAAGCCCAGCTGTTAACCCAGCACCGCCAGGTCACCACTGAACCGCGTCCCTCAGCACCACGTCTACACAGCTTTGAAACCCCTCCAGAGATGGGGCCTCCACCACTACCCTGGCCAGCTTCTAATAGCATTTGGACCACACCAAAGTTTTATTCATAGAATCATAGAATCAATAAGGTTGGAAAAGACCTTAAAGATCATCAAGTCCAACCTATCACCCAAGACCTCACAACCACTAAACCACAGCTCCGAGTGCCACGTCCAATCCCCTCTTGAACACCTCCAGGAACGGTGACTCCACCACCTCCCTGGGCAGCCCATTCCAATGGCTAACAACTCTCTCTGTGAAGAACTTTCTCCTCATTCATTCAGTTGAGAGGGTCAGGAGGTGGCTGTGGGGGTTTCCTGTCACCAAGGAGATTAGGAGCACCACTGGCTGGGAAGCTGGAAAGAAGAAATCAGTGAAATGTGATTTTCACGAGGGGCTCCATTTACCTGTCTTACATCCAGGCTCTTAAAAGGATCAAAACTGACCAAAAGCCTTAATTAATATGCCATGAGATGAGTGCTAAATTAAGTGCTTTGGGATATTGTCTGAAGCTAATCACATAATGTAGCAGCCATTTAAAGAGCAGTAATCTTTTGAAAGGGAAATCCAGACCCTTCAAAGGCTTCTGCAGGAGTAGGTGGCAGGGAGGTCAGGGTTAGTTAGCAGCTTGCTGGCTGCTGGGAAGATGATGCATCACTGAGCCTCACTCTGTGTACAACATAATTCGTGGGAATGAGTCCTGATGTCTTTGGTCCTGCCACAAAGGGAAGGCCTTTCATCTCTCATTGCCTTTGCTATTAAAATTCATGATTTCTTATTTGTATGAAGGGCTTCTGTGCCTCACATTTACACCACTTCTTGACATCAAATCTCCTTTACATAGACAGAATCATAGAATAGAATCATAAAATGCACTGGGTTTGAAGGGACACCAAGAGGTCATCTAGTCCAACCCTGCTGAAGTCAGCAGAGACATCCGCAACTAGACCAGGTTGCTCAAAGCCCCATCAAGCCTCATGCTGAATGTGTCCAGGGAGGTGACCTCCATCACCTCTCTGGGAAACCTATTCCAGTGTTCCACCACACTCATACTAAAGAACTTCTTCCTAATGTCCAGTCTAAGTCTACCTTTCCCTAGTTTAAAAACATTGTCCTTTGTCCTAATGCTACAAGCCTTTGTAAACACTCCCCACATCACTTCTCTGGGTATTCTCCTCCTTCCCACCCTCTCCTCTATTTGGAACACTGCTGTTTTATTTCAAGATCCCGACCAGGAATGGGTCAGTGTCGTGCCGAGTGCTGTGCAAACAGAGATAAAGAGAATCACCTGCTTTGGAGAGATAAAATCCACACTCAGGCAGGATTTGTGCTCTCCAGGTGAGGCATCTTTCTGCAGCTCTGGCTAGCCATGGAGAGGTAAAGGCAGAAGCAGTGGAGCTGCATGAAGTTTCTAGGTGCAAATCTGACCCCTGAAGACTTGGGTGGGGACAAACAGCCAAAGTTTTGCATCATCCTCCTCATCAGCTTGTTCCATGCTCTGTTTGCAGATGGAAGGACACCTGAACTTTTGTTTGCCACGAGGTGGGGACGCAGCACAAGAGCCTGCAGGAGGGGGTGGCAGTGATCCCATCACTACCATGTGCTGTAAAGCTGCTGGCTCACCTTACTGATTAATCCTACCCTACCCTACCCTACCCTACCATATTTCCCACATGAAATAGGTTGAAGGTCTATTCAATTGCAGCAGAAGTTGTGCCCACCAGCCTGACCCTAGTTAGGTTCCAGCAGGTTACTGCCACTGGCTCTGACAAGAGTCCCCATCCCTGGAGGTGTTCCAGAAACCTGTGGCCATGGCATCTGGGGGCATGGTTTAGTGGCCAGGGTAGTATTGGGTTGAAGGTTGGACTGGATGACCTTGAAGGTTGGACTGGATGATCTTGGAGGTTTCTTCCAACCCAAACAATTCTGTGATTCTGTGACTTTGTGTCACTAAGCAAAGGCAGAGGGCTGCAGGGTAGGAACAGTGTGGGCATTGTAGCTTTACACCTTCTATGAGTACTAAGGAAAGTTAAAAAAAAAAGTTATTAATAATAATAAATGAATGCAACTAAAAAAATCTTGTAAAATACTATGTAAAGAATAAATTAAGTTAAATAAAAAAAGAAGGAAATAAAATATGAGTTTCAGAAGGGGCCAGAACAGATAGTCAGTGACTGAACAATCCCTGTGAGGTGCAGCAGGATTAAGTAGAGAGTGACAACAGAAAAATGCCAATTTTTCTCAGCTGTTGAAAGAAAATGTGTGTGCTACACAACAGAATCTTTCACTAGGAGCTACAAGTTGTGTAGAAGCTATGAGGGAAAACTGCACTCTGCTATAAGCTCACAAAGATTGTCTTGGCATGCAATGCCCATGGCAAGGCATGTGGGGGGTGAGTTGGATCTTTAAGGGCCCTCCCAGCCCAGACCGTTCTGTGATTCTATATCATAAACCTGACCACAGCTCTTGCAGGGATTAGAGCCTCAGCTGATTGTATCTGGAGCATGCAGATTGCTCTCTGCAAGGTCAGGCTCTCCAGAGCCGCTTATTTTAATGAGCAGCCACTGCAAATGTGGTCGTTAACAAGTCTGATGAGGAATCAACCCTTCACTTTGCAGCTCCTTCATTCAGGGTGGAGAGAGGTGGAGGTGGCTCCTGCCTGCCTGGGCCTCACAGGCGACTATATCACAGTATTACTAAGGTTGGAAGAGACCTCAAAGATCATCGAGTCCAACCTGTCACCACAGACCTCACGACTAGACCATGGCACCAAGTGCCACATCCAGTCCCCTCTTGAACACCTCCAGGAATGGCGACTCCACCACCTCCCTGGGCAGCACATTCCAATGGTGAATGACTCTCTCGGTGAAGAACTTTCTCCTCACCTCGAGCCTAAACTTCCCCTGTTGCAGCTTGAGACTGTGTCCCCTAAACTGAATGGATGAATGGATGGGACTGAATCCCATCCATCTGCAGGTAGTTTTGTTGGCAATCACACACACACACACACAAAGTAGAGCTCTAATTCTTCTATTTAATTGCTCACAGCCTGGTAGGGGGAAAAAAACCCCAAACTGTTACCAATTTTCAGGCTCGATCACAGGAGCACTGGATGTCCTTCCACAAGCCTTATCAAGCAATTTGTTCTCTAATCCAGCCCCATCTTTAATGTTCAGTCGTGATAAAATCCTGGTAAATAAAACTTTTGCCTTCATTATCGCCTTTCTTTTTTAGGTATTGATTAAAACGGCTGCAAACATTAATTAATGCCATTAAGGTAGAGTAAATACTGTCTGCTTGGATGCTCCCACAATTAAGGGAGAGGACTGGCCCAGAGCTGCTTTAATCTACCAGCCCTTTTTATTGCTCTTAATCAAGTAGTCAAATGCATAACTCAGTGTTTATTTCATGTATTAAAAGACAATACACAAGTACATATGAATGCATCCTACATTAATGCATGTGTGTGGCTCCTTCCCCATGCCAACAGCAACCTTTAAGGAGATCACCCAGTTGGAGTCAGGGCACTTTAAGAACTGGCTGGTTGGGGTTTTTCCTCTCTTTCCCCCCGCCTCTTGTTTCCCACTCATGGAGGCTCATTTAGGAGAGCAGGGACTGTCTTCACTCTTCTCCTCCTGGAGTACTTCTTTGTTTCCATGTTTGTTGCTCCTTTTTCCTCTTCTCTCCCCCAAAAATCCCAGTGCTTGAGTCAGGCTGTGGATGCTGCAGAGCCCTGCTGAAGGTTAAAACTGCACAAAGGGAAGCATCATGGGAGTTCAGGAGCAGGCTAAGCTGTCACAATGGATATGGAGAAGGCTGAGGTGCTCAGTGACTACATTGCTTCAGTGTTCAGTGGCTTGCTAAGGACTACAGAAAATGAAGAAGAGGTGATTGGTGTTAACCAGCATGGCTCCACCATGGCAAATCCTGCCTGAGGAACTTGGTGGCTTTCAATGATGGAGTTACAGCAGCAGTGGATAAGGTAAGAGCAACTGTTGTCATCTTTCTGGACTTACTGTAAAGCAGTTGATGATGGTCACCAAATTGGAAAGGCATGGACTTGGTAGAATCACAGAATAGTAGAGCTTGGAAGGGGCCTCTGGAAATCATCTAGTCAAAAAAAACTACACCTCTGCCAGGGCTCACATAGAGCAGGTTGCACAAGATGGTGTCCAGACAGGTTTGGAATGACTCCAGAGATGGAGACTCCACCACCTCTCTGGGCAGCCTGCTCTGGGTAACCCTGCCCCAGCATCGCTGCTGCTTGGATTTCCCCAGCTAATGGGGCGGGAGTTTTACGTGAAGTGAAACAGCTCTGAGGAACACTTGCTGTTCTGGAGGCTGTAATTTCTCTCTCAGGTTAAATGAATTTGACCTTTATTTGGCTGAAGGCTTTGCAAAATGTTTTGTGCATGTGTTTTTTTCAATCCCAAGCTGGCTAACTTGAAATCATCATTGCAATCTAAGCTCCTAATGGAGTGAGATATGCATGACTTTTGTTTTCATGTATGTGATTAAATCAATAATGCCTCTGCCCCTCATCTCATCTGCTCAGCCACACAGAGGTTAAAAACAATCTCTGTTTTGTTTCACCCAATTTCCATATTAAAATCTACTTAGAGACACTCTGAGGCTCCCAGCTCGTCTCGAGGAGCTTGGGTTACACTCCTGCAGCACATCTCATTTATTTATGTATACATCTGTTGTAGAACCAAGGCTGTAAATTGTTGTGTTGCTTTCTGCTTGTTGAGCACAGACTTCATTTCATCCTAGGCACGGTGATGGGGACGCAGCTGATTAAGTGTGAGCCTTTCAGGACGGACGGTGCTTTACAGCCAAAGCCACCTACGCTCTGTGTCACCACAAAGTTAAATGCTCTGAGAAAGGCACCATAAATCTGCTTCATCACCAAGTGCATTCTGCAGGGAGAAGCTTAGTACTTTTGACAATTAAAGTGTTTAGCTGCAGAAGATGAGACCAGGCAGAAGGAAGTGTGATTTGTTTTTTGGTCTTTTTAATTGCTTACCATGAATTCTTTGATTTAAGCTGTGCAGCGTTGATGATTTGCATGGTGTGTCTTGGGTGCAGAGCTCGTTTGCAGAGGGATGCTTTAAAAGTTTTTAGTAGAGAGAAAATTGTTGGTGTTGGCATTAAGAGTAATGCTGAATCAGGGATAAGTTTGGCTTTATGTTCCCTGCTATCCTTACAGGAGCAACTGCTCCTCATGCCCAAGTGCCTTCCTGTCCCAGGTGCCAATTAATGGCAAGGCAATCAATGATGTCCTCTTTAATTCATCAGCTGGGAAAGAATTAAAGCACTTCTCCTAAGAGGACCAGCTGAGAGAGTTGGAGAAAAGAAGGCTCTGAGGAGACCTTATAGCTGTATTTCAATATCTGAAGGGGACCTACAAGAAAGCTGGGGAAGGACTCTTTAGAAGGTCTTGTGGATGACAGACAATGGTTTGAAGCTGGAGCAGGGAAGATCTAGGAGGAAGTTCTTTACAATGAGAGTGGTGAAATACTGGAACATGTTGCCCAGAGATGTGGTTAGGGCTCGATTCCTGGAGGCATTCAAAGTCAAAGGGATCTTGAGCAATCTGATCTAGCTGGAAGTGCCTCCCCCATCAGTGCAAGAGGGTTGGACAAGATGATCTTTGAGAGTCCCTTCCAACTCAATGCATTCTGTAATCTGTCAGTGGTTATCATTAGGTGAATGGCTTCACAAGGTTCAGCTGTGGTAGGTTTCTTGCCTGTTGTGCAGAAGGTCAGCGCTGACAGGAGGAAGGCAGAGCTTTCTTATCCTCACCAGGAGCCCAAAACCTGTGGCATGGCTTCTTTGGTGGCACAGTCTCAAGCTGCGCCAGGGGAGGTTCAGGCTGGAGGTTAGGAAGAAGTTCTTCATAGAAAGAGAGACTGGCCGTTGGAATGGGCTGCCTGGGGAGGTGGTGGAGTCACCTTCACTGGAGGTGTTTAGGAAGAGACTGGTTGGGGTGCTTGGTGCCATGGTTTAGTTGATTAGATAGTGTTGGATGATAGGTTGGACATGATGATCTCAAAGGTCGCTTCCAAATTCCTATTCTATTCTATTCTATTCTATTCTATTCTATTCTATTCTATTCTATTCTATTCTATTCTATTCTATTCTATTCTATTCTATTTATTCTATTCTATTCTATTCTATTCTATTCTATTCTATTCTCCCCAAACTTGCAAACCCCCTCCGTGGAGCCCTCAAGGCTGCTAGCGGTGCTCACTCACTCGCTTTATTTTTGGATATATCTTTAGGTGCTTGGTGAACAGATCCTGCTTAAAAAAATAGTATATGCTTTAGCAAATTAAAACCTCATCCTGCTGTAAGCCCATTACCCTGCTCTGTCACTTTTCAGATTAATCATTACATAACCAGGAGGGGCTGGCAGGGTTTGGTTTGCAGCTCCCGGTTGCCTCAGGTGACCTCCGCTCTGCAGGGTGAGCCAAACCTGACGAGCTAAGGAGAAGAATGACTCACCCTGTAAACCTGAAGTCAATAAGCCCCCTCCTTAATCTAGGTAAAAAGAAATCTGCACTTCCTTCCTTGCTGGAATGTCGCTGCTGTAATTCTAAAGCAAATATGTTTTGCCAAAACCTGAAACAGAAAGTTTTGGGACAGTCCATCACACGCCTTTAACTTCCAGCTTTTGCATTTGCAACTAATTAAGTGTTTTAACTGGAATTAATGGAGATGATACAGACTTTAATATGCCCAGAACTACAGGCATCTGTCTAATTCTCTCGTAATATGAGCAAATGTTGCAGAATTTAATCAGTATTTAATCTCTTCAGTTAGAAAGGTAACCGAGGAGAAAAGTCGTTCTGGCAGCCTAAAGCCTGGTGCTAGAGGGGGTGGCTAAATCTGAACCCCGGGGATGTCCCTTGCAGCCACTGCTGGTTGCAAAGAGTGATGTACAGGAGTTAAGAAAGACGGGCTCATGGGATCACAGAATCATAGAATGGTGGAGGCTAGAAGGGACCTCTGGAGATCAAGTCCAACCCCTGTGCTAAAGCAGGGGCACACACAGCAGGTTGCACAGGAACACACAGAGGTAGGTTTTGAAAGTCTCCGGTTATGGAGAGTCCACAACCTCTCTGGGCAGTCAGCTCCAGGGCTCTAGCACGCTCACAGCAAAAAAAGTTTCTCCTCCTGTTCAGATGGAACCTCCTGGGTTCCAGTTTGTGCCTGTTGACCCTTGTCCTGTCCCTGGGCATCAGTGAGGAGAGTCTGGACCCATTCTCTTGCCTCCCCACCCTTTAGTTCTTGCTGAGCATTGAGAACATCCCCTCCTGGGCTTCTCTTCTCCAGGCTCCTAGCTTTTCCATCTCACAGAGGTGCTCCAGGCCCCTCAGCATCTTTCTAGCCCTTAATGGACTCTCTCTAGTAGTTCTCTGTCCCTCTTGAACGGGGGAACCCAGAAACAGACACAATACTCCAAGTGAAGCCTCACCAGGCCAGAGTACAGGGGGAGGAGAGCCTCTCTTGACCTGCTGGCCACACTTTTCTTAGTGGACACCCAGGATGTATACTTGAAATCCATAGCTTTGCTGGAAGCATACAGAGAAACAGTGGCTTTCATCGCTCCAAGTGAAAACCCCAGCCATCAGATGATAGACTATTTTAAGGGATTCTCATCTGAAGCACAGATGCTGAAGTACTAGAGAGAAACCAGAAGAAAAAACCTTGTCTTCAAAGACATTCCATCAAGGATGTTACATAGTTCCCTTTGTGATCTCTCTTTATAATTACCAGAAATAATTGAAATTGCCTCATCCTTGCATTTTCTTCTGACTCAGCTGCCATGAAACACAGCTGCAAATACGAGAAGGGGGATAAAATTCAACCTTCTAATCTCTAGCCAAATTAAGGTCAGCTCTCCAACCCAGCTTAGTAGGCATTTTTGTTTGCAAGCCACGAGAAGAGGCATGAGGGGAGCACACGAGCTCCTGTCCACGGAAAACCAGAAGGAGGTGACCCCAGTGGGCTTTTTATTCAAGATGTGCTCCTTAGGTGAGCTGTGGAAATGCCTGTGGAGTGTTCCAAACGAGTTCAGGCTTTCCTTGTGCCTTATTATGCCTTTGTGGAGGAAGGTTTACAGCCAGCATATCCACTTTCATTAGCAGGAGATGTCATCCTCACGTTGTGAGCTCTGCTGCTGCAGAAAGGCAGCTCCTTGTTTATCTGCACAGGACACAGTGGATCTTTGGTGGGAATGGGATTCATCTGTAATTAGAGTCTCCAGGGCCTTGTTTCTCTGGATGTCTTTGATATTAAAATGATGCAGGAAGGCTGTAGACATCATCATGTCATGTTTAAAAAGAAATCCAAAACATTCCCTCAGTATCTCCACTAATAAAAATCACTGAGTGCAGTTCACTGCTTTGGGCACAACTCCTAAAATCAATCACTGGCTACTTGCTGAAATGCATTTTATTTTGGTGTTTTTCATGGAAAATAGTGATTTGTTTAAGGAGACTTCTGTTAGAGACATTCCAAAGCCACCTGGACATGAATCCTGGGTAAACCTGCTCTGGGTGACCCTGCTTTAGCAAGGGGGTTTGACCTAGATGATACCCAGAGGGTCCTTTCCAGCCCCCACCATGCTGGGATTCTGTGAAAACCCTTCACAGTGCTCTAGTGGAAGCTCTCCTTCAGAACCATTTGTTTGGGATCCTGAAATGATGCTCAGAAATGAAGCTTTTCTGGAGCTAAGGTTTGCAAAACCCAGTTTAGCTCTTGGCAACTGGTTTCAGGTAGTTACCCTCCCTTGGTCCTACACCCTAAGATACTGGAAAAGCTCTGCTGGGCTTCTGTGGTTATCAATACAAAGCAATTTGGGCACTTGAGTAAGTCTGCCCTAATATTCAGCCCCTGAATTAGGAGATTGGATGAAGCTGAGCAACAGAGAAGCAGCAGCAGCTAATGCAACAGTTCTGGAAACAATTGCTTCTCCAATTACTCTAATTATTGCACCGAAGGCTTACACCACCCCCCACCCCCCTCCAAACTGCCATGTCAGAATATTTTGTTGTGATTACAGCTGAGAAGTGTAAACATGGAA
Source organism: Picus viridis (assembly GCA_033816785.1). NCBI lineage: Eukaryota > Metazoa > Chordata > Aves > Piciformes > Picidae > Picus > Picus viridis. Next base: position 3,109,406 of record CM066592.1, read on the forward strand.
AGAGAAACAATTCCACAAGGTAGGAACTGTCTCTTAGAATCATAGAATCAGTCAGGGTTGGAAGGGACCACAAGGATCATCTAGTTCCAAGCCCCCTGCCATGGGCAGGGACACCCCACACTAGATCAGCCTGGCCAGAGCCTCATCCAGCCTGGGCTTAAACACCTCCAGGGATGGGGCCTCAAGCACCTCCCTGGACAACCCATTCCAGGGCTTCACCACTCTCATGGTGAACAACTTCCTCCTCACATCTAGCCTGAATCTCCCTATTTCTAGCTTCATTCCATTCCCCCTAGTCCTATCACTACCTGAGATCCTGAGAAGTCCCTCCTCAGCCTTCTTGTAGCCCCCTTCAGATACTGGAAGGCCACAAGGAGGTCACCTCAGAGCCTTCTCTTCTCCAGACTGAACAGCACCAACTCCTTCAGTCTGTCTTCACAGAGAGGTGCTCCAGCCCTCTGCTCATCCTCATGGCCCTTCTCTGGACACCTTCCAGCACCTCCAGATCCCTCTTGTAATAGAGGCTCCAGAACTGGATGCAGTACTCCAGGTGGGGTCTCACCAGAGCTGAGTGCAGGGGGAGAATCCCCTCCCTTGACCTGCTGGCCACACTTCTCTTTCTGCAGCCCAGGATCTGATTGGCAGCTGAGTGATGCCTTTTTTCCCTTTGAAGCACAAAATTGCCTCCACTAATGCTCAGCTACAAAAATAAATAAATAACGTTCTCAGACAGTGCTTCTGTTGAGTAGAAAATATTGTGACTGGCTCAGGTGAGCTCTGTCTGCTGCCACTTTGGTGGCAGAAGCAGAATCTGCTCTAAAAAGACATACTTTTTACATCATCTTGGCTTCATTTTTTTTCCTCTGGGTAAATAATGCCATTATTTTTTATCCTGGAGAAAAATCCATGGTGAGAATGAAGCAGCACAGACAGCAGGAGGTCCAGGCAGGAGGAGATAATGGAAGTTTTAACTGAAAGAAGACTTCCAGCCTGTGATTCAAGAAATACAACTGAATAGGATGACTTGTTTTATCTGGTGCAATTTTGGAGGGCTGAATGTTTTGATGGATTTGAGAAGGAAAGAAAAAAAAAAAAAAAAGAAAATGAAGGGGGAAAAAAAGGAAAATAACTTTCACCTTAATACCTGAACAAGAGCGAACAGAATAATTCTCTTACTCTAGCATGGCTGCTTGGAAATGTTCTTCAGGGTAGCAGAAGTGTTTAACAAACCAGAGGAAGAAAATATTTCTCTGCTGTCCCAGCCTTAACTAAACCAGCTGTGACAATGAGAGCTGCTTTTCTTTCTCGGGACCTGGCAGGCTTGATAACTGATAGAATTGCAGCAGGACAGGTGCTGGGAGCCTTCAGTGTAATTCTGGAGTGAAGCACTTTGCTGTTGTAGCTTCTCAGAATGGACACCTGGTAATGACTATGCAAAACCTCTAAGTACTGGTACCTCACGAGTTCAGAGTGAGAAGGAAGGAAAGAAGCTGAGAAAGAGCTTCTCCTATTTTCTTTAGGGTAAAAAATATATTCAACCCTCAGGAATGTCTGTGGTGGGTGTCACTAAACCTGGGGAATGCTGACCTCTGACTTCAGGGATCAGTACTGGGACCAGTCTTGTTAATAACATCTTTTTTTGGTGGCATGGACAGTGGCATTGAGTGCACCCTCAGCAGGTTTGCTGATGACACCAAGCTGTGTGGTGCAGTAGACACACTGGAGGGAAGGGAGGACATGCAGAGGGACCTTGACAGGCTGGAGAGGTGAGCCCATGATTACCTCATGAGTTTCTTTATCAGGATCCTTGGTTCTGAGCTGCATGGATTTCCTTTCAATTGGATTTATTCCTGGAGATCCAGTCAGACAAATGCTCTTGTAACAGACTAGCATTCTCTTGTCTAACTTAAAGACCCACTTGAGAATGTTAGTTAACCTTTTAGCCTATGAATGACAACCCTGGTGTCAATTGCTATCTAAAGGGCTGCTCACCATGGTCAAAATGCTTCTTGTTGAGCTAGAATCTGAATCATGCAGGACTTGAATAGAATAGAATAAACCAGACCAGGTTGGAAGAGACCTTCGAGATCATTGCATCCAACCTATCATCCAACACCACCTAATCAATTAAACCATGGCACCAAGCACCCTATCAAGCATCCTCCTCAACACCTCCAACGATGGCAACTCCACCACCTCCCTGGGCAGCCCATTCCAATGGGCAATCACTCTCTCTGTGTAGAACTTCCTCCTAACCTCCAGCCTAAGCCTCCCCTGGCACAGCCTGAGACTGTGTCCTCTTGTTCTGGTACTGGCTGCCTGGAAGAAGAGACCAACCTCTGCCTGCCTACAACCTCCTTTCAGGTAGTTGTAGAGAGCAATAAGGTCACCCCTGAGCCTCCTCTTCTCCAGGCTAAGCAATCCCATCTCCCTCAGCCTCTCCTCATAGGGCTTGTGCTTCAAACCCCTCCCCAGCTTTGTTGCCATTCCCTGGACACCTTCCAGCAAGTCAACCTCCTTCCTAAACTGAGGGGCCCAGAACTGGACACAGGACTCGAGGTGTGGCCTAACCAGTGCAGTGTACAGGGGCAGAATGACCTCCCTGCTCCTGCTGGCCACACTGTTCCTGATGCAGGCCAGGATGCCATTGTCCCTCTTGGCTGCCTGGGCACACTGCAGGCTCATGTTCAGCCTCCCATCAACCAGTACCCCCAGGTCCCTCTCTGCCTGGCCACTCTCCAGCCACTCTGCCCCCAGCCTGTAGCACTGCCTGGGGTTGCTGTGGCCAATGTGCAGAACCCGGCACTTGGATGTGTTCAATCTCCTGCCCTTGGACTCTGCCCATCTGTCCAGCCTGTCGAGGTTCCTCTGCAAAGCCTCTCTACCCTCCAGCAGATCAACTCCTGCCCCCAGCTTGTTTTAAGAGGTGCTGATCTTTATAGTTTCGATGAATGGAAAGCATTGAGCCACGCTAATTAGAAATTCCTTGCAACGCTTCACAATAAGAAATGACATTGAATCTGAAAGCTTCATAACATTTAAATGCATTTCCTGGCAGAGCACTGGCAGCATTTAAAAAGTCTTAAGGTGCTTTGAATTCCTGATTGGTTTGACAGCTTGACAGTGATTTGTACACCGAAGGTGTTGGCACAGCTTGCTTCGCTGTCGGAGCAGATATCAAAGTTCAGGCTCCAGCTCAGTCACCACTTGAGCATAGAGATGAAAAATTGCTCACTGATAAATGTTTGCAGCGAGGAAGGAACAAGCTCCTGCTCCTGAAAATAGACAGGCCTGATCTGAAAATGATTCAAACCAATGGGAAGACTGCTATTGATTTTTGATGGCCTTTGAATCAATCATTCTTTTTTTTTTTTTCCCCTTCACATATGTCCCACTTCATGGCATATTGGCTGCTTTGGGGTTTATCAGAGGACAGACTCAAGCTAAACTCCCCAGCCATTCTACATAAAATGAAGCAATGGTCCAAATTTAAGAGGGAGACAGGACTTAAGATGAAGCAGGTACACACAGTGGTGTAAGTTAGGCAGAGCACAAAGTTTGAGTATCACACAATCCAAGCATGCTGGGGGTTGGAAAGGACCTTTGGGGATCATCTAGTCAAACCTCTTACTAAAGCAGGGTCACCCAAAAAAGATTGCCCAGAAGCAGATCCAGGTGATGTCTCTCTGAGGAGACTCCATAACTTCTCTGGGCAGCCTGCTCTGGGTCTCTGTCATTTCAGAAAGAAGTAAGTTTTCCCTCATGCTCAGATGGAACTTCCTCAGTTCCAGTTTGTACCCATTGGCCCTTTGTCTTGTCACTGGGCACCACTGAAAAAATCTGGCCCCATTCTCTTGCTCCCTACCCTTTAGCTATTGATCAGCATTGAGTAGATCCTCTCTGGGTCTGGTCTTCTCTTCTAAACAGCCCCAGGTCTCTCAGCCTTTCTTCCTCACAGAGATGCTCCAGGCCCCTCAGCATGTCTGTAGCCTCTGTTGGACTCTTTCCAGTAGTTCTCTGCACAGGACTAGAGACTCCATCTGTGGCTTCGCTAGGGCAGAACATAGGAGGAGGAGAACCTCTCAACCTGCTGGTCACACTCTTCTTAATGCATAAGAGACTTGTTCCAGTCTCCTCACCATCATTTTCTTTTAACTCACCCTTCCTTCTGAGCATGAATTCATATTCTCTGATCACATCAAAACCTGTAAGCAATTTGTTTTGATTCTCAGAGATCACAGACAGAATCATAGAATCAATAAGGTTGGAAGAGACCTCAAAGATCATCAAGTCCAACCTGTCACCACAGACTTCATGACTAAACCACGGCACCAAGTGCCACGTCCAATCCCCTCTTGAGCACCTCCAGGGACGGTGACTCCACCACCTCCCCGGGCAGCACATTCCAATGGCGAACGACTCTCTCCGTGAAGAACTTTCCCCTCACCTCCAGCCTAAACTTCCCTTGTTGCAGCTTGAGGCCGAGATTTCCCTCTGATGCACCTAAAACAGAGCTCTAGCTGTAAGAGGACAACTTAAGATCACACATTTATAAATTTAAATGAAATAATTTAATTGCCTGAGATGAGGTCTGCTCCATGCCCTCCTATGGGGAGTCTCACCAAACACCAACTTAATTAAACGGGGTGGCCGAGCGTGAAGCGCCACACCTGCAAAGTTTGTTAGCCATGAAAATTCGCCGTTGTTTCCATTGCAGTGCTGTATTTTACACATTAATCCCAGCCCCTCTTGCATTATTAAGCCATAAATTTTCATGGCTTACAAACTTTGCAGGTGTGGCGGTTAAATGCCCAATTGCGCTGGTTAATTATTCGCCCGGTTTTTAGCATCCTTGTAGGAGTTCTGGAGGCTGCACATGTGGGCAGTAAAAGCCCTGCCCAGGAAAAAAACACACCACAAACAACACCACAAAAAAGGCTTTGAGGTGCAAATATTTTTCAATTAAAATCATGGGTGCTTTTTTCCAGGGCTCTGTTCTTAGCTGAGCTCTGGAAATGCTGGGAAGGCAATCGATACCCTGCAGGATGTCAAAGATATCCTTTCTGAGGCGAGAAACGGTGAAGCAGTGGAATTAATAGATGTTAAGAGCCACTCCATAGCATAAGCTATCTGCTTGTCTCCTGACTTGAGAGGGGGTAGTATCACTCTCAGTAGCTTCACACACCTTCCTCTCTGTGTTTTCCTTCTGAAGTGCTTTCACAGCTTCTCCCTTGGTAGGGAGGCGTTCTTACCCGGAGAGCTCTGCAGCACTAAATGTTGATCTGGGAAGTGCTCATGGAAAATGCCCTCCACATCTAAGTACTTTTGTGTTAGAAGTCCTCCAGAGGTGAACACAGTCCTAAGATTGTCTCATGACCAACAGAATATCCTGGGGAAAACATGGTTCTTAGGAGATCTGAGAGTCACGGGAGCATCTGGTTGGGAAAGACCTTAAGACCACTGAGTTCAACCTATTCTATTCCATTCTTCTATTCCCTTCTATTCCATTCTTCTATTCCCTTCTATTCCATTCTTCTATTCCCTTCTATTCCATTCTTCTATTCCCTTCTATTCCATTCTTCTATTCCCTTCTATTCCATTCTTCTATTCCCTTCTATTCCATTCTTCTATTCCCTTCTATTCCATTCTTCTATTCCCTTCTATTCCATTCTTCTATTCCCTTCTATTCACTAGCATCTCCCTGTATCAACTGTCAGACCAAATGAGCACAGTCTTATAATTATCTCCTGATTATCAGAATATTTGGAGGGGGAGGAAATGGATCAAAATCACCCTTTGAGATCCCTTCCAGCCTCATTTGTCAGAGAAGCTCAAGCCTAGAATGTACCTTGGTAGTGTGAAGATAACCTGACACAGTCAAATGCTGACTCTTGTGTTTGCTGTGAACGCCCAAGTCTCAGTGACTGCACACAGAACTTCATCCTTCCTTTTAGCCCTTATTTATTGAGATAATAAAATGTAAGTATATCTTCCTCTGTTTTGGCAGCCTGGGAACCTGATACAGTAAAGAGATCCATGCCTTTTCTCAGTGTTTTAGCTGCAACATTCAATTCCTGTCAGTCATGTCCAATGTGATTTACCCACAAAATAAATCAGTGGCACAAGCCAAACAACCTCCTGAGTCCTAAATCCCAGCCCACTCCCTACCCCTAATGTATTCAGACTCTAGGAACAGACATTTTCCCCAAACACTGCTCACTGATGAAGAACATCCCAAAGTCTCAGTCACAGCCCAGAAGGTTTTGACCAAGGACAGAATCAATCTCACTGAGCAGAGTTAAAGGGTTTATAGAAAGAAATTTGTGGGGGGGGGGGAGTGGATCTCTGTGTGTGTGAGGGGGAGTGGCCTTTAACTTGTAGGCTGTAAAAATGCTTTAAATTCAATGCTGCTTCCTTTGGATTGGGAATTGTTGCTTTCTACTCCTGGCAAGACCTCATCTTCAGTACTGCCTTCAGTTTTGGGCTCCCCAGTTCAGGAGGGGCAGGGATCTTCTGGAAAGGGTCCAGCAGAGGGCTACCAGGGTGATTAGGGGACTGGAGCACTGCCTGGGGAGGAGAGGCTGAGGGACCTGGGGCTTTTTAGTCTGGAAAAGAGAAGACTGAGAGGGGATTTAATAAATGTTGATAAATCTCTGAGGGCTGGGGGTCAGGAGGGAGGGGACAGGCTCTGCTCACTTGCTCCCTGGGATAGGACAAGGAGCAATGGATGTGAGCTGCAGCACAGGAGGTTCCACCTCAACTCAAGGGGGAACTTCTTTACTGTGAGGGTCACAGAGCACTGGAACAGGCTGCCCGGAGAGGTTGTGGAGTCTCCTTCTCTGGAGACTTTCAAGGCCCGCCTGGATGTGTTCCTCTGTGACCTGAGCTGGATTGCATGGTCCTGCTGTGGCAGAGAGGTTGGACTAGATGATGTCTTTGGGTCCCTTCCAACCCCTGACATCCTGTGAGCCTGTGATTTGATGGTAGGTGAGACAGAGAAGGTGTTTTGAAGCCTGCCATATGCAAAACACTTTCTGCCTGCGTGCTCCTTTCTTCTCCCCAACACGTGGCTGAGGTCTTTACATTAGGCTAATGTGGAACAACATTAACGAGGAACCCAAGGTGTAATGTTCTTGCAAGAGTGCTGACAGAAGTGAGTCCAAGTTTGCAGCAGGGCTTGCTTGCTTTAGCATTATCTCTATTGCCGTTAAACATGCTCTACATTTTCTGGGCAAATATCATTTGGAATTAATTGAATGGAAAGGAGGATGGGGGGTGGGGGACTGGAATGCATCTTTGGAGTTATTGAAGTATGACTTTTTAATCAAACTGAGTGATTGTAAACATAAATTAGTTCTTGTTCTTCCTGCTGGCTTGAGAATGAAGAAATGTGTACACTTTGAGGTTAAAATCTGTTTCCCCCCCACCCCTCCTGAGTTTGCAGTTTCAAACCTTGTAAATGCTTTGCTGGTCTGGTAGAACCATTATGTAATTATGATTACTTGAGTGCTACTTGCAGCACAGGCTCTTTGCACAAGAGAATGAATTTTTCATCATCATCACCATTATTATTATCATCAATCCCCCTCCCCCCCCTCAGTTTTACTGTATTCTATTATTCTCCACATTGCAAATACCTCATCTTAAAGCAAAATTCTGCTTGTGCTTCTACCCTCCTTCCTCTGGATGGAGATTTTAGGGTATCCTTCACAATAGTTTCTGATACATTTTCTTCCTGAGTGACCTTGGGCTTTAGGACAAGAATGAGCAAAAATACAGAGTGTGTGGTTTCTCCATGTCCTTTATTTCCCCCCTGTAGTATCTGAATAAGGATCTGGAGCTTTGGAGGTTGTATAGAAGACAGTGTAGATGTCCTTCAGTAGAATAATTAGGTGTAAGCTGCAAAGCTGAATGATCTCATTTAATGTCCACTGGATAGACTGATTAAGGTTTGGGCTGAAGCTTAATGGGAGCAGAGAGAAATTGGAGTAGAAAATAAGAAGCAGAAAGCCTGCAGCTGTAAGAAGGAAGAAACAACATCCTACTTGTATTCAAAGATTTTCATACACAAATACAATTCCTTTTATTTGCTTAGCAGCAGTTGTATTATAAAAAGGAATTAGAAGATCTGAAATTCATTTCTATTACATTTGTAGAACGTTACCAACCCCTCCTGAAGGTGTTTAAGCTCCTTCAGCCTTCAGTGTGCAGTAGAAACATGCAAAGAAGGTAGTGGAGAAAAATAACAGGAAAAGCAAACATCCTCTTTGGGTAGTTCCAACTATTTCCTCTGATGCTCTGTGCTGCTGTGGCCCTGAGTATGACTCTGCGTGTGCTGGACACACTAAAAAGTCAGTTCCAAGGAATCAACAGCAGAAATCCATTTCACAGCAAATCAGTTCAGAAGTGATTCATTCCGTGTTTTGGTGCTGATGTCTGTCTGAGATTTAAGGGCTTCTTTAAACAAGTAGTTAAGCAATGGCTGTTATTTCCACACATAAACAAAAGGAGATGGTAGAAATTGAGATGAACAAAGGAGAATGACTTTAGAGAAGAACTGAGAGGGCAGTTCCCCATTTTGTCCCTTTAAAGGGAACAAATAATTCTTCCTTCCACCGTTGCTAATGGAGAAGTCAGATTAGAACGAGCTGGACAGCAGCTGCCATCCACTAAGTACTTACAAACAGTGGGACAGTCAGTGTGCAGCATGCTCTGCTTGCTGATGTCACCTGCATTAAGCTGCTGCTGCCTTCTGCTCTCCCCACTCTGGCTGCTGTTTCTGCCATTGTGCCTGGAGAGAAATTTCTGCGGACCAGATTGGGGGCCATCTTTTTGGTCCATGTGGGTCCATTCCCCCTAGTCCTATCACTACCTGATATCCTGAGAAGTCTCTCCCCAGCCTTCTTGTAGGCCTCCTTCAGATACTGTAAGGCCACAATTAGGTCACCTCTGAGCCTTCTCTTCTCCAGACTGAACAGCCCCCAACTCCCTCAGTCTGTCTTGACACAAATGATCAGGCTCCAGGTGTGTTTCACTATGCTGCAGCTTTTTATTGTGCATCTTACAAGATGTATTCTGCTGCTGGTTTTGCTTTGCTTTTAAGCCAATTTGACTACTGGGTCTTGTTTGTGTGTGAGGCAGGAGGGATGCAAAGGCACTCCTGACTCATTGTTTTGTTGCCTATGAGCTGCTAGAACTATAACACACTTAAGCCACGTCCAAAAGCGTTCAGCAAATGCCAGGAGCAGAAAGTATTTCACCCTCCATCCTTCTACACCACTCCAGGATTCTTCCAGATACTGAGACGTGGCAACTGGGAACAGCAAAGCTTTAGATTGGCTTTTCCAAAAGAAATAGCTCTGTCTGTTAATTCAGATGCTTAAATGCTGCTTAGTTGACTCTCCAGTATAGGGAAGCTAAAATCCTATTAACTCTAATAAGAGCTTCAAGGCTGAAACCAACATTTAAAGTGGAGATGGGATTTTTAAAATGCCTTTTTTTCTTTTTAAATTTTTTTTTCCTTACTTTTAATGAAGATGAACACAAAAGAAAATGAATCAGTGCTAGCAAATTAGAGAGGTTCTCTCCATTATTATTATTCTAGAGGCTCTGTCCACAAAATGAGAGAGCCTCTGTCCCTACGAGGAGAGGCTGAGGGAGCTGGGATTGTTTAGCCTGGAGGAGACTCAGGGCAGACCTTATTGCTCTTTACAACTACCTGAAGGGAGGTTGTAGCCAGGTGGGGGTTGGTCTCTTCTCCCAGACAACCAGCACCAGAACAAGAGGACACAGTCTCAAGCTGTGCCAGGAGAGGTTTAGGATGTTAGGAAGAAGTTCTTCCTAGAAAGAGAGATTGGCCCTTGGAATGTGCTGCCCGGGGAGGTGGTGGAGTCACCATCACTGGGAGTGTTTAAAATTAGGCTGAATGAGGCACTTGGTGCCATGGTTATTTGATCAGATGGTGTTGGGTGATAGGTTGGACTTGATGATCTCAAAGGTCTTTTCCAACCTGGTTAATTCTGTATTCTGTACAACAGGAAATTGGTTATTCAGTCAGGGGAGAGGGAGCTGAGAGCACGAAGCAAGGGAGGTAAGAGGGACTGAATGTCTTTCCTCTGGGTACAGCAGCACTTAAATGAAGAACTTAGATATCTTGCAGGTGAGAGCAGCACAGAATCATTCTCAAAACACAAAAGAAGGCTTTGTGATTCCCCTGCATTAAAATAAGCAGGCATGGAACTGGTGGAATTGGGGAGTGGGTAAATCAGGTTGAGAGAGAGACATCCAGCCAGCTTTAGTTTAAGAATAGAATAGGATAAACCAGGTTAGAAGAGACCTTCAAGATCATCGTGTCCAACCTATCAACTAATCCAACACCATCTAATCAACTCAACCATGGCACCAAGCACACCATTAAGTCTCCCCCTGAACACCTCCTGTGATGGTGACTCCACCACCTCCCCGGGCAGCCCATTCCAACGGGCAATCGCTCTTTCTGTGTAGAACTTCTTCCTAACCTCCAGCCTAAACCACCCCTGGTGCAGCCTGAGACTGTGTCCCCTTGTTCTGGTGCTGGTTGCCTGGGAGAAGAGACCAACCCCACCTGGCTACAACCTCCCTTAAGGGAGTTGTAGAGAGCAATAAGGTCACCCCTGAGTCTCCTCTTCTCCAGGCTAAGCAGCCCCAGCTCCCTCAGCCTCTCCTCATAGGGCTTGTGTTCCAAACCCCGCACCAACTTTGTTGCCTTTCTCCAGACATGTTCCAGCAAGTCAACATCCTTCTTAAACTGAGGGGCCCAGACCTGGATACAGGACTCAAGGTGTGGCCTAACCAGTGCAGCGTACAGGGGGAGAACTTTTGGTGCCATGGTTTAGTCATGAGGTCTGCGGTGACAGGTGGGACTTGATGATCTTTGAGGTCTCTTCCAACCTTGGTGATACTGTGATGCTGTGACAAACAGAAGGAACTTCAACTGCTCATACAGAAAGAGTTAAAACCTTCACTCCTGCTTTCATTATTCCCAATAAATAATTCAGATTGTTTCAAATTCAGCTCATTGAGTTTACTTTCAGCGATTGGCAGTGCAGTCTGCTTTGGGTTTTGCTTTTTGATAGGGAATATCATAAATTATCCACTGGCTTGTTAATGTCACACAGAACTAATCAGACATATAATCATGCACCATATATCATAAATTCTCCCCTACTGCAATAATGTTAATTATGAGGATTTCATTCATTATTAATGTGGAAATAAGTGGTTCCACTGTAAAACTGAAATTAATGGACTGTAATTTTGAAGGGTTACTAGCACCATCTTTAGTGTTTCTTAATTAGCCACGTGTTCTTTCCTTTTGGGCTGGCAAAGCTGCTGCTGTGTTTATATGGCACGTTCTTTATTGCCAGAAATCAGAGTAGTGGAAGGTCAGAATGAACCATTTTAGGACAGCACACATTAATGCTTGGAGATCATCTGTCAAAGTCAAGAATTTGTCTGAAGCTGGCACAAGGAAGGAACAAACACATTACAATTGGATTTATTTTGTACAAAGCTATCATTTGATTATTGTTGCTGCCTGAGAAAAATCCCATGCAGATCCACTGCAAGGTAAATACTGAGACCCAGCTTTGCAGAACCATAGGATAGGATAGGATAGGATAGGATAGGATAGGATAGGATAGGATAGGATAGGATAGGATAGGATAGGATAGGATAGGATAGGATAGGATAGGATTAACCAGGTTGTAAAAGACCCAACACCATTTAATCAACTAAACCATGGCATCAAGTGCCTCAGCCAGGCTCTTCCTAAACACCTCCAGTGATGGTGACTCCACCACCTCCCTGGGCAGCACATTCCAAGGGCCAATCTCTCTTGCTGGAAAGAATTTCTTCCTAACCTCCAGCCTAAACCTCCCCTGGCACAGCTTGAGTCTGTGTCTTCTTGTTCTGGCGCTGGTTGTCTGGGAGAAGAGACCAACTCCCACCTGGCTACAACCTCCCTTCAGGTAGTTGTAGAGAGCAATAAGGTCTCCCCTGAGCCTCCTCTTCTCCAGGCTAAGCAACCCCAGCTCCCTCAGCCTCTCCTCATAGGGCTTGTGCTGATAACTTAAGGTCTTACTTAAGATCAATACAAGCAACAATTCTCAGCTATCAGTATTATAGTATCAGTCAGAGTTGGAAGGGACCACAAGGATCATCCAGTTCCAACCCCCCTGCCATGGGCAGGGACACCCCACACTAGATCAGGCTGGCCAGAGCCTCATCCAGCCTGGGCTTAAACACCTCCAGGGATAGGGCCCCAACCACCTCCTGGACAACCCATTCCAGGGCTTCACCACTCTCATGGGGAAGAACTTCTTCTTCACATCCAGCCTGAATCTCCCCACCTCCAGCTTCATTCCATTCCCCCTAGTCCTATCACTATCTGATAGCCTGAGAAGTCCCTCCCCAGCCTTCCTGTAGGCCCCCTTCAGATACTGGTAGGAGCAGACATGGCCCTTCTACTGTCTTTTTTTTTTTTTTTTTTTTCCCCTTTCCTTCCTATATTGGGGGGGGGAAGACAACAAGAAAATTAGACCATGACAGGATATATTGTTGTCTGACTTGAATTAATTCAAAAAACCCCATTTAGGCACTTATCAGCATCTTAACATGCCTAATTGTGCATGAAATTTCTTCTGAGTGGTTTGGCCAACGAAACAGAGATCATCTCTGGCATCATCAGGCACTAAATCTGAGGAAAGTTTCCCTGTCTCCTTACAAAAGAACATCCACAAGGTTTGGGATTATTCTTCAACTGTTCAGAACCTGGTATGGTAAGGATTAATTGATTAATTTGTTTATTTACAAGGTGAACAACACAACTTTCACTGACATCACAAAAGATTTCTCAGAACCTGTGAAAATGGATCTGAAGCACAGAGTAATTTCTGACAGGGGTGGGATCAGTCCCGTTGTGAGAGTACCATGTCTGAAAAAGGAATACAAGATGTAAAGCTTCTTACCTACCTTCCTTGTCTCTGAAGGCTGTCCTTGTCACAGAATCACCAAGGTTGGAAGAGACCTCAAAGATCATCAAGTCCCACCTGTCACCACAGACCTCATGACTAAACCATGGCACCAAGTGCCATGTCCAATCCCCTCTTGAACCCCTCCAGGGATGGTGACTTCACCCCTCCCTGGGCAGCCCATTCCAATGTTTCTCATAGACTTTCTCTTTTCAGTGGTCTTCAGGACCCTGGTGATGTATTATCTGTGTCATGCACCATTAGTCCCGAGCGCAGACCATGCCAATCATAGGTTGGAAAAGATCTTTAAGGCTATCAAGTCCAACCATCAACCAGAAACCACCATTGCCATTAAACCATGTCCTAAAGTGCCATCTCTACAGGTTGTTTTCTTAACTCCTCCAGGGATGGGGACTCCACCACCTCCCTGGGCAGCCTGTTCCAATCCCTGACCCCTCTTGCAGCAAAGACATTTTTCCTAATATCCACCCTAAGCCTCCTCTGGTGCAACTTAAGCAACACAGCCAAAGTCAAGGGTAAAGCCACACTGAAGCCAAACACCTGATCAGAATTCACCTTGAAAGAAAAGCTGAGCAGATCTATTAGCAGCAAAAATGGGAAGAAAAATGTAATTGCTGAATTAATGATGAAAGAGGAATTGCAGCCATCCAGGACGTGGGATACGCCTTGGTGTTCCTGTTGTGCTCTACAAACCCTGCAAGTTGTGCATGTTAAATGCTGCAAGCACCTGAAAGTAGAGTAGGTGAGAAAACATGCCCTGGTGAGGGGGAAGTACAAAGTCATTAGGATTTCCCCTCCCCTTAAATGTGTATTTATAGTGGAATTATAAATAGACTAGACTAGACCAGACCAGGTTGGAAGAGACCTTTGAGATCATCGCGTCCAACCTATCAACTAATCCAACCCACCTAATCAACTAAACCATGGCACCATGATGTAATGGAACAAATAGCCAAGAAACCCTTGTCAAAAATGTGAAAATAAACACAGCACATCTTAAATGTCCTCAAAAAAGAGAAGCAACATGGAGTAAAATGTTACTCTTCCCTTACTTGGGCTATGAATTCAGCCACACTGGACACTGAAGCTTCCCAGAGCTTGTAGGGTGGCAGGTGATAGTAGTGGGACTAAGGGGAATGGATCCAAGCTAGAGGAGGGGAGATTTAGATTAGATGTTAGGAAGAGATTCAGAACAAGAGGACACAGAAGCACCAGAACAAGAGGACACAGAAGCACCAGAACAAGAGGACACAGAAGCACCAAAACAAGAGGACACAGTCTCAGGCTGCACCAGTGGAGGTTTAGGCTGGAGGTTAGGAGGAAGTTCTACACAGAGAGAGTGATTGCCCATTGGAATGGGCTGCCCAGGGGGTGGTGGAGTCACCATCATTGGAGATGTTCAGGAGGAGACTTGATGGGGTGCTTGGTGCCATGGTGTAGTTGATTAGGTGGTGTTGGATAATAGGTTGGACACAATGATCTTGAAGGTCTACTTACGGTCTGGTCTGGTCTGGTCTATTCTATTCTATTCTTCCCCGTGAGGGTGGTGAGAGACTGGCACAGGTTGCCCAGGGAGGTGGTGGAAACCTCATGCCTGGAGGTTTTTGCAGCCAGGCTGGATGTGGCTGTGAGCAACCTGCTGTAGTGTGAGGTGTCCCTGCCCACGGCAGAGGGGTTGGAACTGGCTGATCCTTGAGGTCCCTTCCAACCCTGACAATTCTGTGAGATACTGAAGCTTTCCAGAGATACCACCAAATCCCTTTCAATCAGACAGAGTGTGAAAGCTCCAGCTCAGGAAAAACAGAGTGCTCCAGAGTTTGATTACCTTAAAATGCTTTATCAGTTAATGCAACTAAGGGTGTTGAATGGTGTGAAGCAGAATACATAGAGGAGTTATTTGTTCATGGTATTTTCATTTATTTATTTTTACAGTCAAGAGAGGGGGAAAAAAGGTGGGGGGGAGACTAAATTTTTGTACAAGACAGTAGAGCAGGTTGTCAAGAACTACAGATACAGAGCATTGTTTATTTGAAGACCTGTGAGCAGGAGCTGTCAGAGAGAATTGGCAGGCACAGCACACAGCCCTGTCTTTTCAGAGGTTCCTGACACTGAAACACCTTTTTTTCCTCAGTGCAGCTGTGGAAAATCAAAGCAAAATATGAGAATGTGGAGACAGCAGGGTTCAGTCAATTGCTCTTAGCAGCAATTGCTCTGGAGAGGTACAATCAAGCTCTCCATTACATGGGTTTGCAAAATTGGTGCCTATGGAAACTAGAGGAAAGGCTGCATGGAAACATCAGATCCATTGTGCCCAGATTCATGGCTTCTGTTTCAGTGGGATGCAGACTGGTTTCCAGATCTTGGCTTTTCACACTAATGCTGCATAATGGACCTGAAGATAGACATCATGAAGTTCGGAATGGAATGGAATGGAATGGAATGGAATGGAATGGAATGGAATGGAATGGAATGGAATGGAATGGAATGGAATGGAATGGAATGGACCAGACCGGGTTGGAAGATACCTTCAAGATCATCGTGTCCAACCTATCATCCAACACCACCTAATCAACTAAACCATGCAACCAAGCACCCCATCAAGTCTCCTCCTGAACACTTCCAGTGATGGTGACTCCACCACCTCCCGGGCAGCCCATTCCAATGGGCAATCACTCTCTCTGTGTAGAACGAAGGACAAAGTTTGGATTTGGGTCATGAGATGATTTTCATTCCCTCTCCTGAAAATGCCTCTAGTGGGGGATAAAATCAAAAGGCTTTCATTTTAGGGGCTAGGCTTTGTGGTGACTACTCCAGACCTTTCCTAGGCACAACATTTCCCCCTTTTTGTGATAATATTTAGAACCACTCACGAGAACAATTTCAGTGTATTCTTGGTAGCGTTTGCAGCAGGCTTTTGCCTTTACTGGTAGCTTGCAGAAGGAAGCAAGAGACCTTTTTGGTGTTTTATAGGAGTGTGTTTCTTAAGATAAAAAAAAAATACAACAAACCCTGGCTGAAAGGCTTTCCAAAGGTTTTCCTTCCAGATTAAATTTGATTAAATGAAAAGTTGCAGAGAAATTATGATTGGGGGGGGGGAGGGGAGGGAGGAATATTATTTATGAAAGAGAAAAATAAAAGGAGAGTTGTTTCTGGTTTTTCCTTCCTTGGGAGACTATTTCAAAGGAAAGCTAAACATTTTAGTTTGGCTATGAAGCTGCCATCCTCTTTGGAAATCCCAGCTATGCTTTCCTGTGCTTCCATTCCCCGCTACATCCCTTGCTTTATTTCACCTGTAAGACTCAAATCACATCCTGTCTTCTCTATATGATGGGACATGGGAAATACAGACTAATCAAGAAGCCTCCAGAGAGAAGCACTTGGATTTCAAGTCTTCCTTTTGTATCTTCCTTTATGGAACACTTTGTCGATAATCAGGTAATAGGAAAATTGTCTTTCCTGCAAGAGCTGTCAGGCATGGGACTAGGCTGCCCAGGGATTTGGTGCAGTCACTGTCCCTGGAAGTGTTCCAGATACCAGTGGATATGACACTTTGGGATGTGGCTGAATGGCTATGGTGATCTTAGATGGTGAGACCACACCTGGAGTACCGTGTCCAGTTCTGGAGCCTCTAATACAGGTAGGATCTGGAGGTGCGGGAACGTGTCCAGGGAAGGGCCACGAGGATGAGCAGAGGGCTGGAGCTGCTCTGCTGTGAGGACAGACTGAGGGAGTTGAGGCTGCTCGGTCTGGAGAAGAGAAGACTCTGAGGAGAACTAATTGTGGCCTTCCAGTATGTGAAGGGGGCTCCAAAAAAGCTGGGGAGGGACTTCTGGGAGTGTAAGGGAGGGATAGGACTGGGGGAATGGAAAAAAAAATACTAGAAATGTGTAGATTCAGATTGGATGTTAGGAAGAAGTTCTTCCCCATGAGGGTAGTGAGAGACTGTCACAGGTTGCCCAGGGAGGTGGTGGAAGCCTCATCCCTGGAGGTTTTTGCAGCCAGGCTGGATGTGGCTGTGAGCAACCTGCTTGTAGTGTGAGGTGTCCCTGCCCATGGCAGGGGGTTGGAACTGGCTGATCCTTGAGGTCCCTTCCAACCCTGACAATTCTATGAGTCTATGATTCTACTATTTTCTTTTTCCCAATAATCACATTTATTTTCCCTAGAAAACTGTCATCTTGGATTTGTTTTTTGTGATTGTCACATTATACACAAGGGGGGAAAAAGCAGACTCAGGAAGTGTGCTTTTCTTTTTAGTTTGTTGGTGAATGAACGTTAGGAGAATTGGTATTACTGTACCAGGCCACTCTCAGTTTCAGGATTTTGAGAATCATTTTTTTCTGTGCTATTGTGATATCTTTTAAAGGTCTTGGAAGGACTGTACCAAGTTCCTTGAATGCATTAATAGCAATGCTTTCCATTAGTTTGGGATAAGTCAGGTGGTAGTCACTGGACAAATCACCTTCATAATGTGGAAAATACTGAGTGGGATCCAAGATGCTGCCTGTGGCACAGTTTTCCAAGTGCTGCTGACCAGCTAGGAGAGAGTTCATACCATGCTGGATGAAGCTGCAGTCAGTTTGTGCAAGGCAGTGAAGGGGAAATAGGACAAGGCAATATGACCTAGGTTTCTGTTTTGTTTTATGAAGTGCCGAGGTTAAGTCCACCAAGTATAGGTGGTCCTGCTTTGGCAGGGGGTTGGACTGGATGATCTCATGAGGTCCCTTCCAGCACCTGAAATTCTGTGATTTTATGAGCTCATAATGTCATCAAGGGTCTTCTGTTGCAGAAAAACAACTTTGGTGAAGGACTGGGTGTCCTAAGTGGATGGAAGAGTGAGTAGTAACCAGCAAAGCATTGCTTTTAGCAGTCAGCTCATTTGAAGGGATATGAACACAGGGAACATGAAACAGTTATTTGCAGACAGCCATAATACTGACTAGAAACCAGAATAAACATGAATGATTTACTTCCCATCTGAAGCACACTCTGGTCTTCCATTTCTTCTGCTAGCCAGACAGTAACTAGAAAGTCATTTATAAATCTGTGCTCCAGGAGTAAGAACAAACCTCAAAGTTACTGCTTGGTACTTAAGGCTTATGACAACATCCATCCTGCAGCTCTGTCATTACAGGTCTCCAATACTTGCAGTATTTGTGAGTTAGTCTGCTTGTATTTAGTCATCTGAAAGCCCTGTGAAGATGATTGTAGTTGTAACTGGAGTTAATTCTCTGGGACTTGGCTTTGGCAAGGAGCTATTAATTCTCACTACAAGAAGGTCATTGGGGAGCTAGACCATGTCCACACAAAGGTAATGAAGCTGGTGAAGGGTCTAGAGGACAAGTCTTGGAGAAGCAGCTGAAGGAACTGGGGTTGTGTAGCCTAAAGAAAAGGAGGTTGAGAGGAGACCTCCTCACTCTCTACTATTCTGTGAAAGAAGGTTGTAGCCTGGTGAGGGTAGGTGTCCTCTCCCAAGGAACAAGCAGTAGAACAAAAGGAAATGGCCTCAAGGTGCTCCAAGGGAGCTTTAGGTTGGAGATTAAGAAAAATTTCTTGCTTGAAAGATTTGTCAAGCCCTGGAACAGGCTGCCCAGGGAAGTGGTGGAGTCCCCATCTCTGGAGGGATTGAAAAGCTATGTTGTTGTGGTGCTGAGGGAGATGGTGACCTGGCAGTGCTGGCTTAATGGTTGGACTCAGTGATCTTAAACATCTATTTTTCAAACCAAAACAATTCTATGGATCTTGAGCAAGCAAACAACCCTTTCACTACTGCACTGTGTTCCAGAGGGACTTTGCTGTCTAGGAGAGGGGAAGGAAAAAAAGCAACCAAGCAAAACCCAGCCATGCTCTGCTTGAGAAGGGAAAGCTCTTTGTTCATCCAGTCTTTTGTCGCTGAGGAGATCTGGGCCATGCAGCCTACCTTGGGGTGGTGAGGTATGAAAATTCCTTCTGTCAAATGCTCCCTCCCCACCCAGTAAATTACAGGAAGAAATCAATCACCAGGGAAATGCATCAAAATCTTTTGTGCAAGAGAATCAGGAGTGACAGATGGTCTGAGGCTGGAACATATGGATTCTGTCAGGCAACAGAAAAAAATATATAAGATCATGTTGTGGAAAGTACATGTAACCTCTGTGTGTGTGCGCTCTTAAAAGAGGGGGAAAAGGAGGCAGAGTGTTTCAAAACTTATCTTTCTTTCTTTCTTTTTTTTTTTTTTTTTCCCTTTGACAATGATTTAGAGAAAAGTGGACGAGAAAATATTTGGTCCTCAACCTTTCTAACCTCCCAAGAAATGCTGGTGCCAGGAAAAACAGATGGCACTCAGGCCTCTTCTGCAATGATAGTTATTCCATTCCTGCCAGATCTCTGTGGTGTGCAAAATAGATGGGATAAGTCACTATCAGAAAACAAGCCATTAATTAATAACATTTCACTGCTCAAGGATCAGGCAGGTGAGAGTGGCAGGCAGGCATCTGCCTCTAAGAAATCTGCTCAGCAGAGGAGGAGAAACAGGCACAGTGAGAGATCACTCTCCCCACCTCCTCTACCTGCATCGTGGGCATCCATCATTACAAGTAACCAAGCCTAAAAGTATTTGTCATCCCTAGGGCATGAAGCTGTTTGCAGTCCAGAGTATAAAGAGAGCATCAGTGGAACAACAAAACGATCAGTCAAGTAAAAAAAAAAAAAAACAAACCCAATCAAATAAATAAATAAAGAAGTGAGAAAACCAGATAGCAGAATAACAGGAAAAAATCTAATTAAAGCCTTAAGTGTGATTAAATTCCGTGTGAAGTGACAAGCAGCTCTTGCAGAATGATTTTTGTCCTTGATGCATTTACTCTGTAGCTGGCATGTATATTTTTCTTTTCTCCTTAGTGGGAGCCATACCACTTTTTTGTCAGGTTGTGCCAGGGAAGGTTCAGGAAGAAGTCCAGTTCTGGGCTCCTCAATGTAAGAAGGACATTGAGAGACTTGAACGTGTCCAGAGAAGGGCAACGAGGCTGGGGAGGGGTCTGGAGCACAGCCCTGTGGGGAGAGGCTGAGGGAGCTGGGGTTGCTTAGCCTGGAGAAGAGGAGGCTCAGGGGAGACTTTCTTGCTCTCTACAACTACCTGAAGGGAGGTTGTAGCCAGGTGGGGGCTGGTCTCTTTTCCCAGGCAAGCAGCACCAGAATGAGAGGACACAGTCTCAAGCTGTGCCAGGGGAGGTTTAGGCTGGAGGTGTTAGGAAGAAATTCTTCCCAGAGAGACTGTCCATTGGAATGTGCTGCCCAGGGAGGTGGCGGAGTCCCCATTCCTGGAGGCATTCATAAAGGGATGGGATGTGGCACTTGGAGCCATGGATTAGTCAGTCACGAAATGTTGGGTGATAGGTTGGTCTTGATGATCTCTGAGGTCTTTTCCAATCTTATTGATTTTATGAAGTTCTTCACAGAGAGAGTCATTTGCCATTGGAATGTGATACCCAGGGAGGTGGTGGAGGTCCCTGGAGATCTTCAAGCAAAGCCTGCATGAGGCACTTAGTGCCATGGTCTGGTTGATTGGATATGGCTGGGTGATAGGTTGGAGTGGATGATCTTGGAGGTCCCTTCCGACATGGTTGATTCTACAATTCTATGCCAGGACTGTTTGGGTTGGATTCAAGTTAACCCCCAGGGCACAAGTAACTCCTTCATTGTACTCCAAGAATTTTGGATGGGTGCAGCTCTAGAGGTGGTTTGAAATCAGGGCTTTGGAAGGGAAATCGGGACATTTTCTGAGCCAAAGCAGAGACCCAAACACTTATTGTCTCTTCCACTCTCGCATAGATGTGTGAAAGCTGAAGAGTTCTATTAAGTTGACAGAAAATACTGCATGATGTGTCTGTGCTAAACTCACTGCAGTGCTCTTTGTGAGATGTGGTCACCAAGGGTTTGGTTTTGGACACTTGTTAGCAAGGCTGACTACTCTCAACACCTGCTCCCCTTTTAATTGGTGGTGTGAAGTGTGTCCCGTACCACATCTGTCCCAATCTGGGTGATATGTGCAATTCTATATCCATTTCTCTGACAGGACATGTTATCAGAGGCGGTGCACATTGCTCCTGCAAGAGTCAGTCACCTTTTTGTTTTGCCATCAGCATTTTCATATCCCTTCATGTTAGCTCCTTCCTGCATCCCAGGGGTCGTTTGCTTTGTGAAGGAGTCCATCTCTTTTAAAAGCTCCCACAAGAATGTTTCTCAAGATTGTTACTGTGACAGCAAAGCTGTTTTTTAAAGGGAGTTTCATGCTGAAGAACAAACCATTTCCATCTCCATCTGCCTTGGGGGCATGGCTGGAGTCTTGCTTGAGAGCTGTGCTGATGGGGAGGGTGGTTCAGGAGCTGCATCTTGGTCAGTTATCCCTCCTCCCGAAACCTGCAGTAACAACGGGGCGCAAGCTCTGCTGTTTAATGTGTTGCCCTTCAGAACTGAACTGTGAGCTTGTTTTGCAGAAGCAAACCAGCCAGGAGGGAAGGAGGGCACCAGGTTCACTGCTGAGCATGTTACACTCTGGCCTCTTCAGCCAGATGCCAAAGAGCCCAAGTTTCCACGTTGGGAAACTGATGAACTTCTCATTCTCTAAACCTGAGCCAGGTTTATCTTCGCTTCCCCAAACTTCCATCCAAGTTTCAGTTCGCAGAAAGTGAGTTGTTATTCCTCAGCGTCTTCTGGTTTTCAGTTATACTGACTTGAGGAGGAGAATTTCTATCCCTGCTCTGAGCTCCTCAGGGAGGAATGAGAAGCAGACTGAGAAGCTGAAGATTTCCATGAGATGCTCTACTCCAAAGCTCTTAGAAAAGAGTGTGAAAACATGGGGCCTCTGAGGCTGGGTCACTGGAGGTTGGTTCCCTCCAAACTCTCCTTATCAGCCTGGCAAAAACTTGTGTGGTAAGATACTCACTGCATATCTTCACGAGGGACACAGAATGAGCCTCCAAAGGGACAGCAGCAGCATAATTTAGTGGTTTCTTCAAGCAAGATTTGCTCAGTTAAGATTTCCAAAAAGATATTCTCTGCCTGTGGAAGGAAGAAGTCCTTGGGCAGGAGGTTTTCTCAACGCTTGGCTTCCAAACATGAAGTAAATCCTTTCATCTGGGTTGCGGAGAGCAAAGTCAGGTCTGCGGTGGTGAGGTACCGCCCAGGGGAATCTCGTTGTGCAATCATTCTTGTTTCTTGTTGGGAAAACTTTCTTCCCCCAAAGCGTTGTCATGTCCTGGAACAGGCTGCCCAGGGAAGTGGTGGAGTCCCCATCCCCGGAGGCGTTTAAGAGATGTGTAGATTCGGTGCTGAGCGACGCGGTTTAGAAGCAGATTTGATAATGTTGGGTTGATTGTTGGACTCTCTGATCCTAAAGCTCTTTTCCAGCCTATGACTCCATTCTATGATTCTACAGAAGCAGGAAAAACAACTCACACCTGAAGCCTTCCAGGATCTGAAGGCTGGGGAGGGACTTCTCAGGATCTCAGGTAGTGATAGGACTAGGGGGAATGGACTGAAGCTGGAGGTGGGGAGATTCAGGCTGGATGTGAGGAGGAGGTTCTTCCCCATGAGAGTGGTGAAGCCATGGAATGGGTTGTCCAGGGAGGTGGTTGGGGCCTTGTCCCTGAAGGTGTTTAAGCCCAGGCTGGATAAGGCTCTGGCCAGCCTGATCTAGTGTGGGGTGTCCCTGTCCATGGCAGGGGGTTGGAACTAGATGATCCTCGTGGTCCCTTCCAACCCTGACTGATACTGTGATACTAAGCAGGAAGTCTCTTCTTTCCCTCTGATGATATACTCAGCTTTACAAAGGTTCCCCCTATGATGGATTTTTTGTTTTTCTTATCTTTGCAAAAAGCAATAGACTCCTTCAGTTTAATTAGGAGCAGGTGCAGCCAAAGTTAGCTTTAACTTGATCTTCAAGGAATTTTCATTTTAATTATGCTTTTAGTAGTAAGTTTCCAATTTGCAGCCAAGGCTTTTGTGCACTGGTTATTGATAGAAGTGCAATTATAGTGCTATCAATAGCAAACCATATGAAGAAAGATGCATACCCTGACCTCCCAACTGCTCCAGTCAGAGATCATCAAGCCCCCAGGAAAAAAATTTGCATGGTGTTTTATATGCTTGAAAGTAGCTGAGGTCAGAGAAAAGCAGAGATTCCAGAATATTGTCCCAGAGTAGCGCTGGAATTAAAGCATTGAATTAAAGCATAAAATTAATGCAGTTGGCCGTGACCCAAAAGAGTTGGCAATGCACAAGCAAACTGGATGATTAAAAGAAGGTTGTACTTGTAAGAATGGTTGTTTTGGCTGGAGTTGGAAGGTGGAATTGGTGATGCAGACAAGAACGAAGTTTAGGACTGGATGAGGTTTCTGGGTGGTTAAATCTGGATGGTGTTCAGTGGAAATGTTTGAAAGCCGCCTGAGAGTCTCTGTGTGTTTGGAAGAAGAGAGTGGTCCTGGATCAGAGGAATCTTCAAGATGGTCTTTGGCTAAAGCTCTATAGGTGGACAGAGCCATGGTTAGTGATGGTGACTGCAAGACAGGATGACATCTAGCTATAGAACCAAAATAGGGCCGCAAGTGGTTTGGCTACTCAACCAAGACTGGATTTTTATCCTCAGATTTGATTTAACTTGGTTCCTTCATAAGGTGTGGATTTGGAGGGATGGGAGCCTGAGCAGCAGTTAGGAAAAAATATGTAGGGTACCAAGTTCATAATGAAGCTGTCCTCAGACAACCTGCAAATCAACTGTGAGCCTTGTCTAGAGTCAGAACTGGAGACTCGTGCCTCAGGGGCAGAGGGCAGCTTCTTTCTGCGGTGGTTATCATGGAAGACACAAGATGATTTGGGCTTGTAGACGAGTGAAAGCCTCTCAGACTGGCCTCTCAGACAGAAACTGTGGATAGGGACCGGGCAGCTTGGTATTTGGTGCAGAAGATGATGAACCTGCTTTAAGTTACAATGTTGTCTACTTCTGGTGCTGGCTAGTCCTGTGGTGAGTTGAAGGGGTGAGGATAGCTCTGGCTTGGAGATGCTTGGAGTCTCAGACTCCAACCTCATGGGGGCTGAGACAGGCAGAACGTGTTTAGAACTTTATTCCGTAAGGAAACGATTTCATGAGCATGCAGAAATTAATTTCACTTCATTTTTATTCAGCGTTGCACAGAAATTAAAGTGCTGGTGGACACTTGAGAAGTAGAAGCTTGTTCTAGTGAACAGATGGCAGCTCACTGAAGATTGCTACGAAGAAGACCACCAGTCCTTTTGTTTACAACACTTACATGTCCTGATTTGTTTTAATTACAGCATTGTTTCTGCACCCAGGCTCATTCACTTAAAAAAGACAACAAAACCCAACCCCCACCGCCATCCCCCCAGCATTTGTCAGCAAAACTAATAAGCAAGCCACTAACTGGGGCTGGGTAAGCAAATGCTCATGAATATTGAGAACTTCCTGATAGATGTGAGGGCTGACTCTGCTGTTGGATCCATCTTGAAGTCCCTTGTGAAGTCAAAGGACTTCAAGGAACAAGCTCCTCTTCAATAGGAGGCTTTCTCTCAAGCTCAGGGCTTTCTCTCAACATTTTTGCTTTATGCTTTGTGAAATCCATTTAAGAGTCTTATGTTCATGAGGCTGAAATATATGAGAAGAGGGGAAAAACCCAAATGCTTTCCCTCTTGTCAAAGGCTGCAGGTTTAAGGCAGGATTTAAGCAGTTTCTAACTCTTTATTGTCTCATATCCCCTATACTGTAAATGGCAACATTTAATTACAGGTAATAAACAGAGAAACCACTAATAGGATTATCAACACCAGCTTTTAGTGCCCTGCTGCTGTCTGGTGGAAGAGGGAAAGGTGTAATATGTGGCTGCAGCCTCAGCCAACGTCAAAAGCATCGCAGGAGGAGCCGAGGGTTGTGTGTTTGGACACAAACTCGATTTTTTCCTCTCGGCTGCTTCCCACGGCTGCGATACCCTCTAGCGGCATCTCGCCCAGCAGCAGCGGCCGCGGACCTGCGGAGCTCAGCCTGCCCGGGGCTGTCACCCGCAGCGGGGGGCTTGGGGGTGTGCTGTGCCTCCGGCCGGTGCTGGCACCTTGGCGGAACGGGGCCTTGTGGATGTGTCGTGTCCCTGTCCGGTGCTGTCCCCTGTGGAGCAGGGCTGTGGGGATGAGCCATGTCCCTGCCCGATGCTGTCGCCTGAGGGGCTGTGCCATGCTCCTGCCCGGTGCTGCCGCTTGTGGGGTGAGGTTCCAGGCAGGTTTTGTGTCCCCGTCCGGTGCTGTCAGCCTCGGGACTGCTCCGCGTCCCTCTCACCTGTGGGGATGCATCACGTCCCCCGTTTGCTGCTGCTACCCCTGGGGCGTGGGAATGTGTTGTGTCCCTCCCCGGTGCTGTCACCCCTGGGGATGTGCCACGTCCCTGCCCGGTGTCGTCACCCGTGGGATGGGGGTGCAGGGATGCTCCGTGTCCCTGCCCGCTGCTGTCACCTACAGCGATGCACCATGCCCCTGCGCGGTGCTGTTGCCTGCGGGGCCGCTCTGTGTCCCTGCCCAGTGCTGTCACCTATGGGGTGTGGGAATGTGTCGTGTCGTGTCCCTCCCCATCTTCTCACCCCCGAGGTGGGGGCATGAGGTCAGGGTAGCCCCTTTGGGGCTGCTTCTGGGCAAAGCATCTGTGGCTGATGCTCAGTCAACAGCTGGTGATGCTCGAAGGAAGCCGCAATGCTGCGGAGCAGGAGTCTGAAAAATTCGGCCAAGAAAACATCATCATCATGTCCAAAATTGCAGTAACTTTGGGAAGAAAGGGGGGAGGGGAATACAGCTTTCCAGCACCTTAGTTTTCCTTTCTTTAGTTTGTTGGTCTGTTGGGATTTTTTTTCTTAATACAGTGCTCATTTCAGAGAAATAGTATCAATCATCTGGTTCATTTCTAACTTTGCTCAGTGTTTTCTGCTAAACCCCTGAGCTGTTCCAGGCTAGAAATACCCACATTCTAATAGACCTGCATCTCAGCTGTCAGCTGCTAATGCTGTTCAGACAGTCAGTATTAAGCTGGGTTTAACAACCTCCTCTTACATAAAAAAAATCCCCAAACAACAAAACCCTGAGCAAATATGACTAGTCACACTTGACTGCAGCCAGCAGCCTTACCAAAACAAGAATTCAAAGTCACCAAGCCCCTGGCATGGACAGCAGCACTCTGTGCTGGGTTAGGAACTGGCTAGAGGGCTGAGCCCAGAGAGTGGTGGTGAATGGTGCCACAGCCAGCTGGCAGCCGGGCACTAGTGGTGTCCCCTAGGGATCAGTGCAGGGCCCCATCCTGTTCAATATCATTATTGATGATCTGGATGAGGGCATTGAGTCCATCATCAGTAAATTTGCAGATGACACCAAGCTGGGAGCAAGAGTTGGTCTGTTAGAGGGCAGGAGAGCTCTGCAGAGGGACCTTGGCAGGCTGGACAGATGTGCCGAATCCAAGGGCATGAGATTGAACACACCTAAGTGCCGGGTTCTGCACATTGGCCACAGCAACCCCAGGCAGTGCTACAGGCTGGGGTCAGAGTGGCTGGAAAACGGCCAGGCAGAGAGGGACCTGGAGGTAGTGGTTGACAGGCACCTGAACATGAGCCAGCAGTGTGCCCAGGCAGCCAAGAAGGCCAGTGGCATCCTGGCCTGCATCAGGAACAGTGTGGCCAGCAGGAGCAGGGAGGTCATTGTGCCCTGTACTCAGCACTGGTTAGGCCATACCTTGAGTTCTGTGTCCAGTTCTTGGCCCTTCGGTTTAAGAAAGATGTTGAGTTGTTGGAAGGTGTCCAGAGAAGGGCAACAAAGCTGGGGAGGGGTCTGGAGCACAGCCCTGTGAGGAGAGGCTGAGGGAGCTGAGGGTGTTTAGTTTGGAGAAGAGGAGGCTCAGGGGAGACTTTATTGCTGTCTACAGCTACCTGAAGGAAGGTTGTAGCCAGGTGGGGGTTGGTCTCATCTCCCAGGCAAGCAGCACCAGAACAAGAGGACGCAGTCTCAAGCTGTGCCAGGAGAGGTTTAGCCTGGAGGTGTTAGGAGGAAATTCTTCCCAGCAAGAGAGATTGGCCATTGGGATGTGCTGCCCAGGGAGGTGGTGGAGTCACCATTGCTGGAGGTATTTAAGAAGATCCTGGATGAGGCACTTGGTGCCAGGGTTTAGTTGATTAGATGGTGTTGGGTGATAGGCTGGACTCAGTGATCTCAAAGGTCTTTTCCAACCTGGTTAATTCTGCAATCTGTATTTCTTGTGGTAGGTTATGTATCACTTACATTAAAATAATTTAATGTTTCAGAGGAGCACTCAGAGCCTGCAAAGTTTCAGAACTCTCTACTGTCAGCAGTATATACACAGTACCTTGTGTACGCACTGTATTTCATGCTGAGCTTCTGCTTCATCCAGTGAGCACAAGGGACAGAGCCCATAAAATTAACAGCTTCCTGCTCTAATCCGTGGCTGCAGGCCTCGTGGAGGTTGCAATCTAACTCCAAACAAAATATAATTGGGTTTTCATCTTTTTTCTGACTGCCTGGCAGCAAATTCGGGGTAGTACAACTCCTGATGTTGTGGAGGGCAGAGGGGTTGGCACCAGGTGATGTCCTTGAGGTCCCTTCCAACCCTAACAATTCTATGATTCTGTAATTCTACTCAGTGCTGTGCTCTTGGCTCTTCAAAGCCACTGGGCAACCTCTTCTGATTCATAGATTCTTTTTGCCATGGCTGTCTCAGAATATTCTGGACTGCATTGCTGAGGGTTTGGAGTTTGCTCTTAGCCGTCATGGCCAAGCTCATGCATTCCTAACATCGTTGAACTTGGTCAATCACAAGCCATCTGTCTTTGACAGGGATTTAAACTGTGCTAGATGAGCTGTACATCCACAGCTATAGGGGGAAATGGCTGCTTTACTTCTTTAGGTGTCATGAGGTGTTAGGTATTAGGTAATAGGTTGGACTTGGTGATCTCTGAGGTCTTTTCCAGCCTGGTTGGTTCTGTAATGTGCTGCCCAGGGAGGTGGTGGAGTCCCTGTCCCTGGAGGTGTTCAAAAAAGGCTTGGATGTGGCACTTGGAGCCATGGTTTAGTTGTCAGGAGGTGTTAGGTTGGACTTGGTGATCTTTGAGGTCTTTTCCAGCCTGGTTGGTTCTATGATTCTATACCCTCTTAGCTTTCAGATTATTTGAGATGTAGGACAGTGCAGGCTTTAAGGTATGGTCAATCCAAAGACAAGGATTTTCTTCTTCTATCCATTCTGGAGATAGGTTCCTTCCACAAGAAGGCTTTGACATTAGCTCACTTGTGGATTGCTGCAAAATGCAAGAAATGGGTAATCCATGAAGCTTACTTTGTGTTCCAGGTCTTTATTAGCCTTTGGAGGAGGGGCGGGGGGGAACCAAAACACCATGCCACCAAGTGTCTAATTCTGTTGCAATATCCCTTAACATTTCCCCCAGCTTGAGAAGAAAGGTTTGGTTGTGAAAGCTGAATTTTTGTGTCAGCAGGGAAAGAGGGATGCACGACTTCTTCCTGCAAGGCAAGTCACCCATAGGGGAAGCAACAGAAAGCATTCTTCATCAAAAGAACCGTCTTTCGTTGCGGCTCAGCCAGCTCTGCGGTTCAGTCATTCTCTCGGCACTCCCTGCAGAGAAAACGTGAAGTGACCCTTTAGCTTCCCCCTTGCCTCTCAGAGCCTTTTCAGACTGCCAGGCTGCTGTTGTTTTCAGTGTCAGATGGAGAAAAGTGGAGCTTTGGTAAAGTTCTCTCTCATTAAAGTACTGTTTTTCAGTCGAAGGCATGAGCACTTGACCTGCTTTATTCTCTCTGTTTCTGACTGCTTTGGTGAACTTATGTGAAGACATCACATGTAGCCTTGTAAGAGCAAACCAACCTGGGAGATCTCCATCAAAAGTAGCAATAACTTCTATTAAAAGGTTGCTTAGCTCTCTTTCCCCAGGACAGCTAACATTGCAGCTAAGCCTGCTGCTGCTATCAACTTTTTCTTCTTCTTCTTCTCAAAATGTGAAAGCACTGACTTCCTCTTGTCTATCCAATTCTATAGACCTTTAGATTCCTGTCTCTGATCCTATAGCATGACAACATTGGGTTTCAGCTAAGCTGCTTCTTGGTTAACCAAACATAATAAGTAATCCCATGGTTTGTACCCCCAAAAAAAAATCCAGTGCATACCTTTCAGATTTTGCTGTGGTCCTGCCCACCTCTTCCTAACAACAGGCTAGCAGCTCAGAGGTGAGCCAGGGAACTGCTGCAAACCTTTCCTCCCTGGCAACAGCTGACTTGCTCTGCAGTGGGAGCCTGACTTTTACAGCTGCAGCCAATAACTATGGACTGGTCTCAGTCTCCTGCCCTGAAGGAGATGATGAGAGCAAATTACAGATGGGCTGCCCAGGGAGGTGGTGGAGTCACCATCACTGGAGGTGTTTAGGAAGAGACTGGATGGGGTGCTTGGTGCCATGGTTTAGTTGATTAGATGGTGTTGGGTGATAGGCTGGACTTGATGATCTCAAAGGTCTCTTCCAACCTGGTTAATTCTATTCCTACTCTATTCCTATTCTATACTATACTATTCTATACAGATGGTTAAAAATGTCTTGCAACTCTCCCTCCCCTCTCCCCTCTCCCCTCTCCCTCTCCCTCTCCCCTCTCCCCTCTCCCCTCTCCCCTCTCCCCTCTCCCCTCTCCCCCTCTCCCTCTCCCCTCTCCCCTCTCCCCTCTCCCTCTCCCCTCTCCCCCTCTCCCCTCTCCCCTCTCCCTCTCCCCTCTCCCCTCTCCCCTCTCCCCCTCCCCTCTCCCCTCTCCCCTCCCCTCTCCCCTCTTAGGGATATGACTTCAAAATATTGCTAATTTGAGAGGTGATGTGTTGAAAGAGTGTGAAACTTTCACTGCATTGTAAAGTGAAAACTTAGGGTCTGTCAATATCTAGTAAAGTAATACTAGGAAGTGTAGCACCCCCGTGGCTGTGGGGATTTCAGCTCTGGGTTCTGTTTATCTTCCTTCTCTTTTTTTTTTTTTTCCCTGGTGGAGTTTAGAGCCCAACAAATAGCGAAGCCAAAGAGAGATTTCTGAATGAATATAGGTTGGATCAGATTCAGGGCAGACAGAGCAGGGAAAAGCACAACACTTTGCTATGAGCTGCACCAGTGGAAGTTTTTGGATGCTTCTGGAACAAATCAGGGTAGTGACAGGTAGCATCAAACTCGTGTTGTTCTCTGGTTGTTGGCACCATCCTTCCTTGTCTGGCCACTCTTCCCATAAGTAACTTTGCATTCATACCTTTCTAGATGTCATTAAATGCACATTAATGCCTGATTTTTTTTTAACCAAATGAAAAGCACAGGATGCCAAATGAGAATCAAATGGTTTGCTTTCATTAAAAAAAAAAAAAAAGGCTTTTTTTCCCCCCACTGCTGAAATGCAACATTATGAAAAGCTTCAATTTTCTCACCAGCCACAAGTAGTAAATAACTTAACTGTATCACATCATAGCCATTTAACAAATATTCCCAGGCCAGCAGCAGCATTTAGCTCTGTGAAATAGATTTGTTCTGGATATAAACTAAGGAGAGCAGAATACATATTCCTTGGCCCTTGTGGGTAGATGTGATGGAGTCGTGCGAGATGACTTGAATTAAGATGGAGCACGTGCAGAGCAAGTATCCCCTGGACAGGGATGTTTATACACATTTCCTCCCAGCCTCCCCTTTTCCCTCCCTCCCAAATGCTGCCTGTTATGGTTTGCTTTTTTTTCTTTTGCTTGCTTGCTTTTTTTCTTTGTTCTCCCCACCACTGCTAAGTGAACGTTAAAGTGATGCTGCACTTTGCTCAGCACTGGATAAATGTGTGTAATACGTCTCTCATAAAACGTTACTAGGCAGATGGGACCAAGAAAACTTCTTTTTTTATTCCCCCCCCCACACACACACCTTTTCCCAGTTTATGAAGCCATCCTTAGTAGTATTTCCCACTTATGAATAATAAAAGAAAATGGCCTCTGGCAAAGTTGAGAGTTTTGTTTTGCTTTCTGTGGAAATCCTGGAAGAAAATGAAAGCTCAGAAACTGAACGATCGAGGCGTGTGATACAAAACCTCCTCAGGTGCAGGCATCCACAGCCTCTGTGGTTCACGTGGGTGAGGCCTTTTTTGCACATGCAGCAAATCACAGAATTGTCAGGGTTGGAAGGGACCTCAAGGATCAGCCAGTTCCAACCCCCTGCCATGGGCAGGGACACCTCGCACTACAGCAGGTTGCTCACAGCCACATCCAGCCTGGCTGCAAAAACTTGTGTTCAGTATTGTTCAGTCATTGTCAGCGGTGCCTGCAGCACCCCAGAACGTGGCCCAGGCTAAACAGCTTCTGTCATACAAGGCTCAGAAGCCTCAAATAAGGTGTTCCCTCAGTGCAGTGTAGGCAAGAAGCCTTCTTTTAGTGCATGTTAAGAGTGAAGACTGACATACAATCATAGAATTGTCAGGGTCGGAAGAGACCTCAAGGATCAGCCAGTGCCAACTCCCCTGCCGTGGGCAGGGACACCTCACGCTACAGCAGGTTGCTCACAGCCACATCCAACCTGGCTGCAAACACCTCCAGGGATGAGGCTTCCACCACCTCCCTGGGCAACCTGTGCCAGGCTCTCACCACCCTCATGGGGAGCAACTTCTTCCTAACATCCAATCTGAATCTCCCCATTTCTAGTTTTGCTCCAACCCCACCAAGTCCTATCCCTCCCTGACATAAATCTTTGTGCTTTATGTTTTTTTAACCACCATTCTTACACCGAGAGGCAAATCTCAGTCACAATCAGTTTTCACTCTGTACTGTTAACAGGTGAAAAACAAAGATGAGCTGGGGGATTGCTTGCTTTGTCTTTGCTTTGATTGATGTAGCCTACAGGCTTGTCTGTCTTTTGTGATGGCAAATGAAAGAATTGAATCATAGACTGACAGGTTGGAAGGGACCTCGAGGATCATCTGCTCCCACCTTTCTAGGCAATGGGAGAGTTGCAAGGAGCTGGCCCAGCACCGTGGCAAGCTGAGTCTTGAAACTGTCCAGTGTAGGAGAATCCACTGCTTCCCTTGGGAGTTGAGTCCAATATTTAGATGTTCTCATGGGGAAACATTTTCTTCTGGAGTCCAATGGGAACTTCCCCAGGAGTAATTTGTACCCATTACTCCTTGTCTTTTCCATGTGACTCCTTGTAAAAAGGGAGTCTCCATCCTCTTGGCAGCCACCCTGTTTGTACTGGTACATAGCAATACGGTCTTCCCTAAGCCTTTCCTTCTCAAGTCTGAACAAGCCTTTTGTTCTCTCAGCCTTTTGTTAGATGCAGGAATTCCAGTTCTAAGATCATTCTTGTGGCCCTTCTCTGGATAATTTACAGCCTGTCTGCATCTGTTTGTGTAGCAGGCACCAAAACTGAGTGGCATTCAGAGGATTCCATAATTCTAAGGTATTAGTAATAAATGGAAACAGTGAGGAAAGGCAATCTGGAGTAAAGGCTGACCAGAGGAAGAAAAGCAGGTGTGAAAACTCTATAGTTGTACTTTATTAGGCAACAAATGGTGGTGAAGATTAATTGTTTCCCTTATAACTGGAGCTGTAAAATAAATGGGGAAATCTGGAGTGCATTAAGAACACTGTGACCAGCAGGTCAAGGGAGGTTCTTCTCTCTCTCTGCTCTGCCCTAGTCAGGCTACAGCTGGAATACTGGGTCCAGTTCTGGGCTCCTCATTTGAAGAGAGATAGGGAACTACTGGAGAGAGTCCAGTAGAGGCTGCAAAGATTCCGAGGGGCCTGGAGCAGCTCTGTGAGGAGGAGAGGCTGAGCACCCTGGGGCTGTTGAGCCTGGAGAAGAGCAGCCCCAGAGGGGATCTGAGCAATGCTCAGGAAGAGCTAAAGGGTGGGGGCAAGAAGATGGGGCCAGACTCTTTTCGGTGGTGCCAAGTGCTAGGACAAAGGGTCACAAACACAAACTGGAACACGGAAAGTTCCACCTAAACATAAGGAAAAACTGCAAGGGTACTGGAACTGCAGCAGGCTGCCCAGAGAGGTGGTGGAATCTCCTCCTCTGGAGACATTCCAAACCTGCCTGGCCATTGTGATCCTGGGCAGCCTGCAGTGGGTGATCTTTCTTTAGCAAGGGATTGGGGTAGAACTCCTTTCCAACCCCTACCATTCTGTGATTCTGTTTGTGATTCTGTGATTCTGAGCTATCCCTACCTCAGGAGCTGCAGGAGCCTGTTCTGAGTGTACCTTGCAGTGATTTGTTCAAAACAGCTATGAAACTTCGGAGGCAGAGGTGAAAAGGAGCAAGTTCTCAGGCTGCTGTCACTGACATGCTCCTGCAGCTTGGTTTTGAAGAGTTCTCATCTGAGCTGCGCAGGGCATGATGTCTGTAGGAAGGAACTCGGGATTTGGAGCTACCTGCCAAGAATTCAAAGCAGATGAGACCTGGAGTTGTGACAGCAGCATTGGAGAAAAGTAGCTTGGAAGAGCAGCTGAAGTTTGGTGTGCTCCATTTATGAATCCACATGTGACAAAGAGCTGCTGAGCTCCCAGGTAGTTCCTGGCCATGCAGAATTGACAGGGGTATGAGATGTCAGAGGGAGCATTTCTTTGGCACATCAATGCTGCTACTTTTTGTCGTGTCTGAGGTGCTGCAGTCTGTGTGGGGCCGGATGGGACCACTTTGCATTTGAGAGAATTCAGGGATGTTGGCAAGGAGAGGAAAACAAAAGTGTGTGTGTATATAGAGTCTACTGTGGCTCATCCAGAGGTAAGCAATGGAAATACCAAAGACAAATGACAGCATCAATGAAAAATGACACCAGGGATCTATTGACTGGTGGTATATGATGAAAGATTCAGTAAATGAATACTTTAACTTGGGAAGTGTGAAGGCCGAGGAGAAACATCCTTGGATATCAAACACTAAGCATCAATGTTTCAGCAGGAAGGAAAGCAAGGAAGTGGCTGAGCTTTGCATCATTATTTGCTGATGATCCTCAAGAACTGGAAACTGATGAAAGGGAATTTTACAAAGAATGTGAAGCTCCATTGTTGCCTTAGATGAGAGGTA
Organism: Picus viridis; assembly: GCA_033816785.1. NCBI lineage: Eukaryota > Metazoa > Chordata > Aves > Piciformes > Picidae > Picus > Picus viridis. Next base: position 3,143,550 of record CM066592.1, read on the forward strand.
GCCAGGAACTTCCTGCAGACTTTGGAGATTTAAGCAAGTTTGGGATCTGACCAAGAAATCTTTGGTTTCTGAAAGAGAAATGAAATCCATGCCTCATTCTGTCTTTGGCAGTGAACAAAGTTGCTTTTGTTCGTGTTTTGATTTACAGAGCTAGTCTGCATCAGACATCTGTTGCTGGATGGATTAACAGCACACACTATTTGTTTCTCGGCGTGGTTATGCAAACTCCTCAGCAAAAGAGGAGAAAATATCAGTGGCTATAAATTCATGCACTATTTCAAGTACAAAAAACCCCCACCAATAATAAGATCCCAGATTCACTAATCACACTAAATTATTAAAACATTCCTTTCACGTATCAGAACAATGAAGAACAAGAGGCAAACAAAGCTGGTGAAGGGTTTGGAGCACAAACCCTGTGAGGAGGGGCTGAGGGAGCTGGGGTTGCTTAGCCTGGAGAAGAGGAGGCTCAGGGGAGACTTTATTGCTGTCTACAACTACCTGAAGGGAGGTTGTAGCCAGGTGGGGGTTAGTCTCTTCTCCCAGATAATCTGTGACAGAATGAGAGGACACAATCTCAAGCTGTGCCAGGGGAGGTTCAGGCTGGATGCCAGGAAGAAATTCATCACAGAAAGAGGGATTGGCCATTGGAATGTGCTGCCCAGGGAGGTGGTGGAGTCACCATTGCTGGAGGTGTTTAAGAAGAGACTGGATGAGGCACTTGGTGCCACGGTTGAGTTGATTAGATGGTGTTGGGTGAGAGGTTGGACTTGATGATCTCAAAGATCTTTTCCAACCTGGTTAAGTCTATTCTATTTATATATATATATATATATATATAGCTATATCTGCTTCTAATTTGCTGACTGTTGTGCTGAAACCTACAATCAAACCAAAATCACAACTCAGCAGTCAAGGATCTGGACCTAAATTTAAGCCTATGAGTAATGCAACTGACTCAAGCAGGCTTACCTGGAGTCTTAAAATTGCATTGCAAAATCCTTGTCATAGCTGGAGCCTTATTTTCTTGCTAATCCCCAAGTATATAGAGCATCAAGCTTCCATCTAATTTGATTTAATTAGTGAGAAGTTAACTGAAAAGTGTCAATGTGTGAGGGAAGAGTGAGGAGAGGCTAAAAATATGGCACTTGAGACAGGTATCAAAGTGTTCTGACTGAAAATTCAGAGTGAGTTGGAAACGTGCATCATGTCAGTATTGACTTCAGATTTGTTTCCTGCTGGGGTTGTCTCAAATAGACTTTCAGGACCAGGTTTTACCCAAGTTTATCCAAACAGTGATTCTTAAGATTCTTTTAATTGAGTGCAAAGAGCTAAAATAAATAGCACAGATTATATGACTTCTGCCAACTCTGGATTCTGCTTGCTGTTTTATGACGTGGAAACCAATCCAATCCACTTCTTGATGTCATTTGTCTTCCTAAAACAAAGGGAGCCCTTGTGCATAATTTGGTGTCAGTTTCTAGAAGAAAGGTCCAACATAAAGAAAGCAACAGGTACTGGTATCTAAATAGTGACTGATGGTGCAGAAATTCATATATATGTGCATGAATGGGGACACTCATTACAGACTGGTTAGACCTCACTCTGTTCCAGTTTGAAAGCCACATATTAATGTGGATGGAGTGAATTAACTCTTTTTATCAGCCCAAGAGCAGTAATGTGTTCATACAGAGTCAGGTAATGATAGGACTGGGGGGAATGGAACAAAAGTAGAAATGGGTAGGTTCAGATTGGATGTTAGAAAGAAGTTCTTCCCCAGGAGGGTGGTGAGACACTGGCACAGGTTGCCCAGGGAGGTGGTGGAAGCCTCATGCCTGGAGGTTTTTGCAGCCAGGCTGGATGTGGCTGTGAGCAACCTGCTGTAGTGCGAGGTGTCCCTGGCCATGGCAGGGGGTTGGCACTGGCTGATCCTTGAGGTCCCTTCCAACCCTAACAATTCTATGATTCTCTGAACACAAGCCTTTCACATGTCATCTGAAAAGAGTTGCTGGACCACCCGTGTAGATCATCCTTAACAGTACTGATCATGAATGATACAAAAAGAGAATTAAAACTTTAGCCTCAGGCTCTCATGGATTGTAAGACCCAATCTCTTGAATGGCTAAATAGCTTCATGGTAGTGTCAGAGTTTGGCTCCTGGACAGGCAATGGGCATCCATTTCCTCACTTGCACTTTTCCTCTCTTGGTTATGAAGTTGGCCAAGTATAAAACCTCCTCCTCTTTACTAGCAAAGCTGTGGAAAAAAAATCACTGCCAATTACTTAGTGGTTCATAAATAATGCTACAGTGAAGATTCTGGATTAGAATCTGTTTTGTTGTTGCTTTAGTGCTGACCCTTTTTCAGTCCTGCTCTAGCACACAGAGCATAATCTTGTTGGATGCATGGTCTTTCTAAGTCATACTTGTGGCTGGTCATCCATCTGTCAATCCATCAGGAACTCAAAGGTGATTCTATCATCAGCTAAGTCATACAATAGCTCTCTACAATCACCTGGAGGGAGGCTGGAGCAAGGATGGGGCCAGCTTCTTGATGGCACAAGACAGGACTAGAGGAAATGGCTGCTAGTTGCACCAGGGGAGGTTTAGGTTGGTGTGGTGGTTTGGGCTGGGTGCCCTATGTTCAACCCACTACAGTTGGGTATAGGAAATATTTCTTCACTGGAAGGGTTCTCAAACATTGGAATGGTCTGCCCAGGGAAGTGGTGGAGTTACCATCCCTGGAGGTGTTTAAGTGACATGTGGACCTGGCACTTAGGGACATGGTTTAGTGTTGACCCCTCGGTGCTGGGTCAAAGGTTGGACTGAATGATCTTGAAGGTCTCTTCCAACCAGATATACATTCTGTGATTCTGTGATCATAGATCAAAGGAGTTAACTGCAGTCAGAGGAGTGTTAATTGTACTGCCTGATCTTCATTCTTTCTGTGCAGAGCAACATGCAGAGCAGCACAACACTGAGACACTTGAACGTGTCCAGAGAAAGGCAACGAGGCTGGGGAGAGGCCTGGAGCACAGCCCTGTGAGGAGAGGCTGAGGGAGCTGGGGTTGCTTAGCCTGGAGAAGAGGAGGCTCAGGGGAGACCTCATTGCTGTCTACAACTACCTGAAGGGGGGTTGTAGCCAGGAGGCAGTTGGTCTCTTCTCTCAAGCAACCAGCACCAGAACAAGAGGACACAGTCTCAAGCTGTGCCAGGGGAAGTTTAGGCTGGAGGTGAGGAGAAAGTTCTTCACTGAGAGAGTCATTTGCCATTGGAATGTGCTGCCCAGGGAGGTGGTGGAGTCACCGTCCCTGGAGGGGTTCAAGAGGGGATTGGATGTGGCACTTGGTGCCATGGTCTAGTCATGGGGTCTGCGGTGACAGGTTGGACTCATTGATCTTTGAGGTCTCTTCCAACCTCTGTGATACTGTGATACTGTGAATTAATGCCAGGATTTCCTGTAAACCACCTTCTCCATTCTGCTACAAATGATTTGTTGCAAACCAAAATTCTTTTCCAGAAGGGCTACTTTCATTGTTTCTAGTCAGCCTTTAATCACTTTTAGGTTTTCCTGTATGTCTTGATATAAATTTTCGGGTCTGTGAGGATTGATACAGTGCAGGTACTGAGAATCTGGTGTGATGGATTCCTGTGTTCTTTAAAACTACTAATCAATGAAGACACATTTTCAAAATGACTTCCCATAACGGATGTTTTATGCTGCTTGCTTGAGAGAGATTCTGGAGATTTATTTGAAACATAATTTTCAGACTTCCTTAACTTCAAAAGTTACAGATTGCCTTAAGAGAGGTTGGGGGGGCGGGGGTTGGGGGGTGGGTGGTGTTGCCCCGTTTGCACCATACCCTGCACGGCTGTAAGCAGGCAGACTTAGGTCTGGTTTGTGCATAAACATGAGCAGAAGCCAGGGTAAATTATACTTGGCTTTGATAAATTCCATTCAAATTGAACAGTGGTGGAAAGAACACAAAATTATTACTTGCTTTATTAATTTCTAGTCCAGCTAACAAAAACCCCCAAATCTTCCTAGAACCCATGTTGTTTTGTTACCACAGCAGTATTTTAAAGACCCTCCTCAGAGACATTAAACCAAGTGTGGACATTTTATTGACACATTGGGGTTTCATTTCAGTTCCATTTTAAATTCCCAACCACAATGTTTGATTTGGTTTTTTGACATAAGTCCATTCCTTTGTGTATCTATTGAATAAGTGAGTTGCTTTTTTCACAAGCATGCATGAAGATAGATGCTTAGGCATGGATACAGAAATGCAGCCTGAAATCAGAATTCAAGCAAGAAAAGTAATGGGAAGAAACAGGAATAACCACAGCTTCTGCGCTGTGGGGATGATGGGAATATTAAGATGCATCTCCCCACAACCTGCTACTACCGGTGAGGGGCCTGGAGCACAGCCCTCTGAGGAGAGCCTGAGGGAGCGGGGTTGCTTAGCCTGGAGAAGAGGAGGTTCAGGGCAGACCTCATTGCTTCCTACAGCTATCTGAAGGGAGGTTGTAGCCAGGTGGGGGTTGGTCTCTTCTCCTAATCAGCACCAGAACAAGAGGACACAGTCTCAAGCTGTGCCAGGGGTTGGGAAGAAGTTCTTCACAGTGAGAGCGATTTGCCACTGGAATGTGCTGCCCAGGGAGGTGGTGGAGTCGCCGTCCCTGGAGACCTTCAAGCAAAGCCTGGATGTGGCACTTAGTGCCATGGTCTAGTGGATTGGGTAAGGCTGGCTGATAGGTTGGAGTGGATGATCTTGGAGATCTCTTCCAGCCTGGTTGATTCTATAATTTTATGCAGCCCCTCTTTGGAGCTGACATACAATGGCCCCATTGAAAATTCTTCTTCATAAAGAATAAGAGGTTGGTTTCCTTTCAGGATCTTTTAATATGTTGAGTAAGGATGGCAAGATGCTTTGACCAGTAATGCTGACAAAATGGATTTGGAAGCTAAGCTGATTCAACTCTCATGGTAGATGGAGGGGGCAGGGGGAGGAATCCATTATCTCATTAGAAATAGGATGTCAAGGAGAGGATAATAAGCACAGCTACCATGTAACATCTGTGCTACATCAGCACAGGATACAGTCCTAGAGGTGAAGGAATACACAGTATGGGAATATGAGTTGCCTCCACATATTTCTTGTCTTGCTGAGAAACCATCCTATTTTTCCTGGCAATCCAAAACTTCTTTAGGAGCTATAATGTGTAAGTCACATTGTCTGACCACGCATCAAGGGTCAGTGCTCAGCTGGTCACTAGGGAGTGACAGACACTCTCTATGACCCCCTTTGCCTTCTCAAAGGAAACAGAAGGGGGAAAAGGAAGAGAGACTGATGGAGTGGGAAAGAAACTAAACCAGCTGGGATGGAAAGAAGAACAATTCATAGATTTATAGAATGGTTTAGATCAGAAGGAAACTTAAAGATCATCTAGTTCCACTCTCCCTGCCATGTGCAGGGACACATTCCACCAGCCCAGTTTGCTCAAGGCCTCATCCAACCTGGCCCTGAACACCTCCAAGGAGAGGACATCCACAACCTCCCTGGGCAACCTGTTCCAGTGCCTCCCCACCCTCACTGTAAAGATTTTCTTCTTAGCATCCAATCTGAATCCCCCGTCTTACAGCTCAAAACTGTTGTCCCATGGCCTGCCACTAAAGCCCTTGTCAAAAGTCCCTCTCCAGCTTTCATGTAGGCTCCTTTCATGTTCTGGAAAGCTGCTCTAAGATCTCCCTGGAGCCTTCTCTTCACCAGGCTCAATAGCTTCAACTCTTTCAGCCTGTCCCTATAGGAGAGGTGCTCCAGCCCTCTGATCATCTTTGTGGCCCTCCTCTGGACCTGCTCCAGCAGCCCTACGTCCCTCTTATGATAGAGACACCAGAACTGGATGCTGTACTCCAGGTGGGGTCTCAAAAGAGCAGAGTAGAGTAAGAGAATTTCCTCCCTCATCCTGCTGGTCACACTGCTTTTGATGCAGCCCAGGACACAGCTGGCCAGCTGGGCTGCAAGCACACATTGTTGGCTCATGAGATCTTTGCCTTAACTGCTCCGAAATGGTGACTCAGTCCCATGAAATGGGGACAAAGAGACAGAAACCAAAAGCTAAACCAAACCTCAATGACAACGACATCACCACTGTCACCACCGATGCTGGGGTCAGGCACTGGGCTCTGCAGCAGATGGGAAGTGGATTCAGGAGACGGATTCTGGAACTGGATTCAGGAACACACAAATCAGAATCAAAGTCCTTCTGGGACACCAGCTTGACCCTGGGGATCCTTCAGCTTTCTCCTGAAGACTCCATCCATGGAATGCAATTCTTTTTTGGGGCCTGTCTGCTTCTCCCCTCAGGTGAGGCCTTTTTATCTGCACCCCCAATATAGTCAATAAGATTAATCAGTAACCTTGATCTGTACCCCAATGTCCAGCAGTAACTCCCCTGATCAAGGCTCTCACTGCTCAAAGCAGCCACCTACTGTGCAAACCTGCCCTGAACCTCAGAAAGTGCCTCACTGAGCAGAGCCTGAACTGAGAAGTCAGAGCACTGACCCCAATTAGTTCTGGTCTAGCTCAAACCAGAATGCCACGTATGAAAAGGAGCTTCTCTTATGCCACAAAGGCAGCTACTTTTAATGGGGAAACTTTTCTTTGACCTTGCATGCCAACAGTCTTCATTTTGATGAAATTCATCATTCTGGTGCCTCATTTGGATGATTCTTATTCAATTGCAAAGGCAATTTTCTTTGACGATGCGTATTATTTATTCACTGTAGAAGAGAGAGAAACCAACTCATTTGAGAAGCAGGTAGTTCTCCAGGAAACTGGGCATGGATTCATTTACATTAGCAAAACAAATCTACTTTTGAGAGCCAAATAAGGGGAACTTCACGTAATTTACTCAAAGCAATGCTGCCAAACTTAGATTTGCTCGCAGGGTGTTCTGAAGATTTTCCACTATCAAAAGCTTTCAAATCCAGGACTTTCATTTTATCATTAAAGGTCCTCAAGATCTCCTCAAAGCACAGTTAATTGCATTCTATTTTTGTCTGCCAGTTGTGTAGACTAAGGTTTTGACAGCGCATGTTCTCTGCCAGAGAACAGTGAAGAGGTGATCGTTGAACCACTGAATGGTTTGGGTTGGAAGGGATCTTTAGAGGTCATCTAGTTCAACACCCCTGCAGTCAGCAGGGATATCTGTGACTAGAGAAACCTGACCTGGAAAGTTTCCAGGGATGGGGCATTTAACACCTCTCTGGACAACCTGGGACAGTGACTTGCCACCCTCAGTGTAAAACAGTTCCTCCTTCTCTCTAGTCTACGTCCCCCTTCCCTTCCCCTTCTTCTGCTACAACAGCTCCTGCTAAAATGATTGTCCCCATCTTTCTTATAGGCTTCCTCTAAGTATTGAAGTGCCACAAGTAGGAGTCTCTGGAGCCTTCTCTTCTCTGTGCTGAACAATCCCAGCTCTCTCAGCCTGTCCTCACAGCAGAGGTCTTCCAACCCTCAGAGCATTTCTGTGCCCTCCTCTGTCCCTGCTCCAACAGGTCTATGTCTTTCATGTGCCAAGGACTCAAGAGCTGGCCCCAGCACTGCAGGTAGCGTCTCAGCACAGGGGGCTGAGCATAAGGGCAGAATCCCCTTCCTCCACCTACAGCCCAAGATACAGCTGGCCTTCTGGGCTGCCAGTGTACGCTGCCAGCCCTTGTCCAGCTTGTTGAGCTTGATTCCCTGCCTACATCACTGATGAAAATAATGAACTGCACTACTCCCAGTGCAGACCCCATGGAACCCAGCTTGACCTCAAAGGAGCTTCTTGCTGAGGAACACTTCTCTTTGAATACAAGCAGTGGAATCGGGCCCAGAAGAGATGCTGTGATCAAACTCTTCCTCTGTGTTCAGAAGTGGTTTAAGCTTTACCACTGGTAAATGTCAGTGAAGGCTTTCCTCCAGAATGTTCTCTCCCACAACAGCCACGAGTGACAGCTCTGCAGCACACTATCTGTCACAACAGACCTGCCTCACAGCTGTTAGATGGATAAGCTGGGACACACAGGTGGAAGGAAGTAGGTCATGTTTCATTGAGGAAAAAAATAGGCTATATATAGTGTAAAAATACATTAGCAGTCGGGTCAGGCCACGAGTTGAAAAGCATAGGAAGTGAGAGGGAAGTGTGATGCCAACAACAGCATCACCAGGGCTGCTTCCATTTGTTGAAAGCACACTATGCATATTACTGACTGGGGGGGGGGGGGAATGACTTTTATGCATGGACAGCTTGGTGCAACAGGAATATGGCTGGGACAAGCACTTCCAGAAAGCCCTCAGATGATGTAATGCTATGGCTAAATTTGGCACCTTCAACCTGCTTGCAGTCATGGGCATTCTGGGTATGTTATAAGTGTTAGAGAGCTGGGCACGGACTCACCAAACCTCAGTGGGATAGATACCTACTGTTATAATTGTCTAAGTGCCTTTACAAATCTATTTGTTGCTTCTCTGTGCAGAAGCTCTCGTTTATGTGTTTCATTTTTGCCCAGCTGTCTGGGGATTTTGTAGTTCCTAGTGCTATGGAAAAAGGTCCCAAGTTATAGGAGGTTGTATCAAGGTCAGAGTCGGTCTCTTTTCCCAAATAACAAATGCTAGGACAAGAGAAAATGGCCTCAAGTTGCACCAGGGGAGGTTTAAGTGGACCACTAGGAAAAATATCTTCCCCAAAAGGGTTGTCAAGTCCTGGAACAGGCTGTCCAGGGCTGTGGTGGAGTCCAAATTGCTGAAGGGATATAAAAGCCATGTGGATGTGGTGTTGAGGGCCATGGTTTAGTGAAGACTTGGCAGTGTTGGTTAAATGCTTCAACCTGATGATGTGGGGATGCTCAGCCTGGAGAAGAGGAGACTCAGGGGTGACCTTATTGCGCTCTACAACTACCTGAAGGGAGGTTGTACACAGGCAGAGGTTGGTCTCTTCTCCCAGGCACCCAGCACCAGAACAAGAGGACACAGTCTCAAGCTGCTCCAGGGGAGGTTTAGGCTGGAGGTTAGGAAGTTCTACACAGAGAGAGTGATTTCCCATTGGGGTGGGCTGCCCAGGGCGGTGGTGGAGTCACCATGACTGGAGGTGTTCAGGACAGGAGGAGACTTGATGGGGTGCTTGGCATCATGGTTTAGTTGATTAGGTGGTGTTGGATGATAGGTTGGACGTGATGATCTCCAAGGTCTCTTCCAACCTGGTTTATTCTACTCTCTTCTATGCTACTCTCTTCTATGCTACTCTCTCTTCTATGCTACTCTCTTCTATGCTACTCTAAAGGTCTTTCCCAACCAAAACTGTTCTGCTCTGCTGTGGTTCTGTCTAGACACTTTTCAGTGAAGATTCATAGAAAGCTTTATTGAGTTTTGAAATTACTTATTGGTATCACTTTCCATCAGCCCAGCTATTTCACATTTAGCCAGCCAAACAGTGGAATTAAAACTGTTAATTAAATTCCTAGCAAGAAAGAAATGTGGCATATGTGGGAATGAAGCTGCTGCTTCAGCAGTTTGTACTGGGATGTCAAATGAAAATAAAAATAATAATAATAATCAGCATTTCATGATTTCCTGATGAACAGGAATTCTGCTTTTCACCTCCAATCAATGCCTGCATATTTCAAGCATACTTTTAAACACTTTAACTTACAGGGTTGCTATGTTTGGGTTTTCTTATTTGAATAGAGTGGAGTAGAATAGAATCATCGTGTCCAACCTGTCTTCCAGCACCACCTAATCAACTAAACCATGACACCAAGCACCCCATCAAGTCTCCTCCTGAACACCTCCAGTGAAGGTGACTCCACCACCTCCTCAGGCAGCCCATTCCAATGGGCAATCACTCTCTCTGTGTAGAACTTCCTCCTAACCTCTAGCCTAAACCTCCCCTGGCACAGCTTGAGACTGTGTCTTCCCCAGAGAAGTGCCAATGCCTGCATGCCTCTATCTGATGGGCTAAAGAACACCAGACCTCTGCTCATTCTCCTGGCCCTTCTCTGAACACATTCCATCACACCCAATACTGTGAATACTTGAAGGGAAGCAAGCTACTGAATTCCTGTGGCTGTATAAATGATGTTCTTTTTGTGGTAAAGTTCAGACTGAACCCTTTCTCTTGGGCTTGTCCTGAATTGCTCAGAACTTGCATAGAACTAGCTCAGGGCTAGCTCTATCACTCCCTGACATCCTAAAAAGTCCCTCCCCAGCTTTGTCAGCTTATGTCAGAGAAGATCCAAGTCCCAGTGTGAATCTTGATAAAAGGATGTAACACATTGAATTCTCTACATGGGGAGGTAGACCCCAAGCCTTCCCCTATTCAACAGCATTTTGACAGCAACGATCATCTCTCCTCCTTCGAATACACCAAATCACTTTGGAGGGTTTATTCCTATCTTTGTCCATGATATAGAGGAAGAACATATGGGTAATTTAAGCTCCAAATTGCAAATGGATGATCTTAAATTGATATATTAGGAAGAAATTCTTTACAGTGAGAATGGTGAGACACTGGAACAGGTTGCAACTCTGTCTCTGGCTACATGTGAGGCCAGGTTGGATGAGACCTTGAGCAACCTGGTCTAGTAGAAGTTGTCCCTGCCCAAGGTAGCAGGGTTGGAACTACATGATCTTTAAGAGCCCTTCCAAACCAAGCCATTTTTATGAATCTATGGATCCAAACACACTAGTCATTAGCCCCGTGTCCAATCATGCTTTGTTTCAGCAGCAGACTGTTGCAGTTCAGACAAAACTCTCACAGGTTCTGTTTCTACTAAGTCAGTTTGTTTAGATCATTCTATTACAAATGCATTTTTGTCAGAATGCCCATAAAAGCAAGTTTATGTGAGTTAGAGATCTCACTGGCTTGATCTAAATGCTTTTTCTTTACTTAAAAGGGCCTCTCCTATGAGGAGAAGCTGAGGGAGCTGGGGTTGCTTAGCCTGGAGAAGAGGAGGCTCAGGGGAGACCTTCTTGCTCTCTACAACTACCTGAAGGGAGGTTGTAGCCAGGTCTCGTCTCCCAGGCAACCAGCAGCAGAACAAGAGGACACAATCTCAGGCTGTGCCAGGGTAAGTTTAGGCAGGGGGTGAGGAGAAAGTTCTTGCCAGAAAGAGAGATTGGCCATTGGAATGTGCTGCCCAGGGAGGTGGTGGAGTCACCATCCCTGGAGGTGTTCAATAAAGGCTTGGATGTGGCACTTGGAGCCATGGTTTAGTTGTCAGGAGGTGTTAGGTATTAGTTATAGGTTGGACTTGATGATCTCTCAGGTCTTTTCCAACCTGGTTGATTCTATGATTCTATGAATCACAAAAGCCCTATGAAGTGGCTGTAAGAGAAAGAGTAAAGTGTTTAGGCACTACACCAGGTTGGTCAAAGCCTCCTGCAGCCTGGTCTTAAACAATTCCAAGGATGAGGCATCCACAACTTCTCTGGGCTAACCTGTTCCAGTGTCTCACCACACTCAAATCAGTCTGTGGTTTCAAACAGTGCATTGCTCACATTGGTTCAGGCCCCATGCACAAAGACAGCAGAACCAATGGCTACCAACCTGAGTAGGAGGTGGCTCTTACCCCCTTGATTTCAAGAGATTTACTCTAATCTACACCATGGCATGAAAATGAGTCCAATTCCACCAATTCACCTTTCCACCAGACCTTTCATCTACTAAACCTGACCTTTAGCTTCAGTTTTTCCACACTCTAATATCTCTGTGTTGAATGACAGGTTTATGATTAGAGGACAACAGAAATGTTCCAGGAAAGAGCAAAAGTTAGCTCTAACCCTTGGTATTATGGCACCAAGAGGTTTTTTAGGCCATCAGATCTTCTGTGACACATTTCAGGGGAAAAAGCCCTGTCTAAAACTTTGAACAAAGTTTGCATCTGCATTGCTTTTGGGGGGGGGGAAGATAAAATAATAACAATAAAAGAAATCTTCCAAATGCCTGGACCCTGGGAAAATTTCCCCATCCCTAATTGTCATTCAGTGCTTCCCTCACTGTCAAACGTGTGATAAATGCCAAAGCAGCAGAGGCACGCTCTGCTCAGTGTGAAGTTAAAGGCATGTTTGCCTTTAGACCTGTGAGTTTAGTGCACAAGTTTCTAAGTGAACCCTACTCCTTCTGCCTTAACACTGGTCTGAGTGAAATATTAGAAGTTATTTTCCCCCTCCCCCCATACACTATTAGCTTATCTGCTGGGAGCAAAGGCACAGCTTGTACATGAAGGGGGGGGGTGTGTACACCAGGTTGACCTTGTGTCCAACCCATCAACCAATTATACATCTTCTCTTGCTACCTCCTGAAGTGTGGATTCTTTTATTACACAATCTTGAAAACTCAATCCAGATGATCAAGAATTCTTTATGCCTGCTTGCTTGTGCACCTCCCAAAATGACATTTCATCTGTCCCAAGAGAGATTGAATGTTAATTTGTATTTTCTTGAAGATCTTTGCTCTTCCCAGCACCCCAGCCTGTAGCAGATTGGCCATTGGGATGGGCTGCCCAGGGATGGTGGTGGAGTCACATTTCATCGATTGGAGGTGTTCAAGAAGAGATTGGATGAGGTGGAGGTGCTCAAGAAGAGATTGGATTAGTGCCATGGTTTAGTTGATTAGGTGGTGTTGGGTGAGAGGTTGGACTTGATGATCTCAAAGGTCTTTTCCAACCTGGTTATTCTGTATTCTGTATTCTTTAATTGTCAGGGTTGGAAGAGATGTCAAGGATCATCTACTTCCAACCCCTGCCATGGGCAGGGACACCTCACACTACAGCAGGTTGCTCACAGCCACATCCAGCCTGGCTGCAAAAACCTCCAGGGATGAGGCTTCCACCACCTCCCTGGGCAACCTGTGCCAGGCTCTCACCACCCTCAAGGGGAGCAACTTCTTCCTAACATCCAATCTAAGTACTTGTACTTAGACATTTAAGTACCTGTAGTAATTAAATACTTAGTTGAGTCCTTGACTACCCCATACCACAATAGTTGAGTTATTAACTCTGTTCATGCTCCCCCTACCCCTCCTTTAAATTTTGTTGTACTTAATTTGCTCTCTTAATTTGCCAGGGAAAACTGTTTTCATCTTGAATTGTGGTGTGACTTAATAGTTGGCAACTCTTTATCTCTGCCAGGATTTCATCTTTGGAACACTCAGTGATTAGAGAAGTTATGTGTTACATAGTGGTTTGGATAGTGACTTGGAGATAAGAATGAGATAAGTTGCTTACCCAGCAGATTAGTAGCCTGAGCCCTTGGTCAAACAGATATTCTACAAACTGCCAGCTGATTTGCAGATAATCCTGTTTCTAGGATCTGGTTTAAAGTATTTAGGAAACTGACTGCTTCCAAATATGTGAGAGCCAGAGTAGCTCCTCTGGTTTGGTACTAGCTCTTGATGCGTATTGCAAAGACTTAAGGAAAAAGAACCTTGTTTCAGTAGGTTTGGTGTTTCTCCTTTTAGGGGCTTGAATTTTGAGCACAAGCCTCATGAGGAGAGGCTGAAGGACCTGGGAGTGTTTAGCCTGGAGAAGAGGAGGCTCAGGGGAGACCTTCTTGCTCTCTAGAACTACATGAAGGGAGGTTGTAGACCGATGAGGGCTGGTCTCTTCTCCCAGGCAGCCAGCACCAGAACAAGAGGACACAGTCTCAAGCTGCACCAGAGGAAGTTTAGGCTGGAGGTGAGGAGAAAGTTCTTCCCAGAAAGAGTAACTGGGCATTGGAATGTGCTGCCCAGGGAGATGGTGGAGTCACCATCCCTGGAGGTGTTCAGAAAAGGCTTGGATGTGGCACTTGGAGCCATAGTTCAGTTGTCAGGAGGTGTTAGGTATTAGGTAATAGGTTGGACTTGATGATCTCTGAGGTCTTATCCAAGCTGGTTGATGCTATGATTCTATGAATATATTTTGGGTTTCACTAGTCATGTAATGTACATGCTGACATGTGGTGATGGCTTGACTGGGGGAGCTGTCTTTCCTGGGAAGCCCCTGCTGCTCTGGGTTGCCCTGAGGAGAGCTGTGAGTCCTGACCCTGCCTCAGCAGTCCATCCCTCAATCTTCCCACTGGGATTTCTTTTCTTTTTTCCTATCCATTATTTTTTTTCTTGCTTGTCTGAGCTGTCTCCCTAGAAGCTTAACCCAGCTGCAGACCAAAATCCTTTCAGATATTCAATAGTACAGAACAGAGCACTTAGCAGACAGGCACGCACTTGTACATGTGCTGAGATGAGCCCGAAAAGCTGATTTTGCTGTATGTATTTCCCTTGGTCTCAACAGTTAAAGTACAAAAGCCTAAGAAGACAGATCAGATGAAGAAGAGGATGCTGCAAGTGAAGAACTCAATAGAAAAAAGAAATGCAAGTTGTTAGAGGAAGAGAAAGGGGCTGATAGCAATTTCCCCCAGTGGTCTCACCTCTTGCAGGGCTGCATCTCCGCGGGCCGTTTGTTGGGGTTACTGACTGATAAAAGCAGACACATGCTCTGCTCCTGCTGAAGGAACAGCAAGGAATGGGAAAGGTTTGTCTCCTTTGATTACCTGAGAACCTGTATTGAGTAATGGTCATTTTCAGACCAGACTGTTAGACATGTTTAGAAAGCATCCACAGAGAGGCTGAGCATCCTGACTGTGGCCAAACAGGTGCTGCCCTTGCTTTGTATCCTTACATTTCTGTTCTTCACCACAAAGCAGAACAGTTTCAACAGCAGAGGAATGAGATTATTGCTAACAGCACCTCCACATACCTGTTAAAATGTTTATCTAGATGTAATCTGGGAAGGAGGCTTTTGAATCTGCTTAGGCAAATAAACTTCGGTAAATGCTGAGGAGTTCTGTGAAGGGGAGACATGACCTTGGCTGTTGTTTAAGCAGGAACAGCCACTTTTGGTTTTTATATCTGTGTGCTCAGAAGTGCCTGGTTCATGCTGGCAAACCCTCAGGCTGCAGCAGGGGTAGGGGAGGGTTAGCCCTGCTCTCAGCACCCACTGATTAAAATCTCATTAATAAAGGAGGCCTCACAAAATATCTGCTCCCCTGGTGTGCCATTGAATGGGGTCACAGGGTGGGTTTCACCCTTTTCAGTCCTTCTTTAGGTGCCTAAAACAGTTTGCAAAAGCAAAACAGGCAACAGTGGTGGGTGAGCTGTGTTTTAGGTATTTTCTCTAGTTTTTAAGAAAAGTGAGATCATGTGAGGTGCACTGAGGGCTACAGGGGATGAGCTGTGGGGAGAAGCCCTCACGCACCAGCCCGCAGGCTGGGGGTGGTGTGGAGTCCTACAGGCTTCCTTGTTTTGCTGCTCCCCTTCTCCCAAGGGTAAGCAATTTGCCATTTGTGGCTGTGTGTGACGGAAAGCCAGGTGGCAGGAGCTGGCAGGGTTCATGCTGTTTGTTTAAGCCACCATGGTGATGTTCTGCTGGCTCTTGGTACACACGTGAGTGGTTTAGGTTACTCCATGGGACAAGAGAAATCTTTCCTTGCCCAGGCATCACTGGCCTGCCTTTCTCTTCAAAATCTTGAGCAATGAGCTCCCAGATGTGAATACAAAGACAGTAGGGGCTGTGTGCACTCCAGGAAGATATAAAACTCCCTTTGTGCTGTAAACCAGCCATCCCACTGACCCAGCTCTGCCTGAGGAGCGCCGCACATGGAGCCAGGTCTTGCAATTTCTACCAGTGCCCTGCAGCTCACCCCTCTGTCTTCTCAGCTCTCATCTGAAACTCAAGGTATATACACCTGAACAGTAGCCCCTGGACTTCATTAACAAATAAAAAAAAAGGAGCTAGTTTTATTTTAGTTTCAAGAAGGAAAAAAAAAAAAAAAACCAAACAAGCAAAAAAAACCTTCCACAGTTTGCTCTCTGGCTGACCAACCTTCCTTAAGTGCTGTGGAAGCTTGAGACGGGTAGGGCTCTTGAACCTTCTTTGCTCCTTTGGCCTCAAAGGATAATGAAGGTAGTGGAAAGACACCTAACAGTGCAATTGCACAAAGATGTTGACCATTTGCAACACAGGGTTGAGATTTCTGTGGGGAGAGGAAGACTTAACCAACTCCCCGAAAAGAGATCCTTGCTTTTTATCCCACAGGTAGCACAGCTGTCAATTAAGGGGAGTGGAGGAAGGAAGCTCAGCCCTATTTAAAGTTAGGACAGCTGTGGGTGTTTGGCTTCTTAAGTACTTGATTGTTTCCATCTGCAGCTTGAGGCGTCCCTCAGAGGGAGAATGTTTTGGTTCTGCTGGAGAGAGGAGCGCTGGTGGGTGAGTGAATTGTTTGTGGTGGATTTTTTTTTAACCTTTAGGGAGCTGTTTTAAGGAAACTTTCAACTTTGGATTAGTAGACCTGCTTATTGTTAAATTGGAAGCTGCATGATGTTTTGTATTCCTGCCTGCTTTTCATGTGCTGCTTGTAAAGTGACTGGGTAACAATTCTGACTCCCCTGAGGTTAAAAACTGTAGCACTCTCTTTTATAAGGTAATGAGAGAAAAGGCAGCCACAGGAAGCAAGCACCCTGGTTATTTTCTTCTGGGATTAATGATCCTGGTGACAACAACTGGAAAGTTAAGACAGGCAGGAAGTAGAATTGTATAAGCAATGAAGCTTTGGGTTACCTTTACCTCTGCCCTGGGTTAATGCAGTCTGCTCTTACAAGCCTCTCTCCCTTGACACAGATGGGAGGGAAAGTAACACACTGGGTTAAGATAAAGGGTTTTGCTGGAAATGATCCAGTGTACAATTACCTTAGCCTGTCTGCAGAAGAGCACAGCAAAATGCAGAGGCAGCAGCAGAAGCCAGCCACCTCCCTGCTCAGTACCCCAAACCTCAAAACCAGGGACAGCAACCGGCACAGAAAGCCTCTCATGTTACAGTCTGGACTTCAACCCTCTATACTTTGCTGCAGCCAGCATTTTCTTTTTGAAGCTGGCATGATGTCAGCCTGGTACTGAGTGTCAGCAGCAGATTCAACTCAACCTATGACAACCTCTGAAGGTGCCTGCCCTGACCCCTTGCACAGCACCTTTTCCTTCTATCTTCCAGGTTCTCTCAGTAGCATAATCGCAAAATGCCACAATTAGGTAGGTTCTGCACTGTCCTTGTGCCCTTCTCCTGTTTAAGGGAACTGGAGCAAATCATTCCCTCTGTCTGGCTTGTGTGACTAGTTAGAATCATAGAATCACAGAGTTGTTAGGGTTGGAAGGGACCTCAAGGATCTTCTAGTTCCAACTCCCCCGCCATGGCCAGGGACACCTCACACTACAGCAGGTTGCTCACAGCCACATCCAGCCTGGCTGCAAACACCTCCAGGCATGAGGCTTCCACCACCTCCCCAGACAACCTGTTCCCATGTCTCACCACCCTCATGGGGAAGAACTTCTTCCTAACATCCAATCTGAATCTCCCCATTTCTAGTTTTTTTCCATCCCCTCCAGTCCTATCACTCCCTGACACCCTCAAAAGTCCCTCCCCAGCTTTCTTGTAGCCCCCTTCAGATACTGGAAGGCCACAATGAGGTCTCCTTGTAGCCTTCTCTTCTCCAGACTAAATAGCCCCAGCTCCCTCAGTCTGTCCTCGTAGGAGAGGTGCTCCAGCCCTCTGCTCATCCTCATGGCCATTCTCTGGACACCTTCCAACACCTCCAGATCCTTCCTGTAACAGAGGCTCCAGAACTGGACACAGTACTCCAGGTGGGGTCTCACCAGAGTGGATTAGAGGGGAAGAATCACCTCCCTCGACCTGCTGGCTCTGCTTCTCTTGCTGCAGCCCAGGATGTGATTGGCTTTCTGTGCTGCAAGTGCTCACTGCTGGCTCCTGTTGAGTTTCTCCTCCATCAGCACCTGCAAGTCCTTTTCTTCAGGTCTGCTCTCAAGCCAGTTACTGCCCAGCCTAGTTGGTACTACCTGACCCAGCTGACAAAAGCATCTGCTGAAAAAATGAAGTGCTTGCTAAGGTGTGTTTGCTTTGAATCACAACAGCCTGAAAATAATTGTGTGTCTGTGATTCTCTTGGGTGTGAGTTTCTGTGGACCTAAAAGGGTGCTTCAGATATTGAGGATGTGTTTGTATTTGTTAGTCACTTGCTCTCTGCCTTGCTCTGCTTAGTGTAAGCAAAGGAGTTGTGGTACTTTAAGCTTGTCATGGCCAGCCAGGAGAACTTGCACCCTTGCTTTCTGATATCATATTTTCTTTCTTTCCCCATGGTGTCTGGGTTGAGGGGCATTGTGAAGCAGAAATTATTTGAGAGGATTTTACTCTTGTACCTGGGAGAGCTCTGAGGCTCTTCTGATCTTATAATGCTGATCCAAGATGACAGGTCCCTGTTGCTCTGGAATGTTGAGCTTGTTTTGAAGCCTCTGGTGAATGAAAGCAGCCCGGAGGAGAGGGGCTTGGGGGTGCTGGTGGACGAGAAGTTCCACAAGAGCTCTCAGTGTGCATGTGCAGCCCAGAAAGCAAATCAGATCCTGGGATGCATCAGGAGAAGTGTGGGCAGCAGGTAAGGAGGTGATTCTCCCCCTCTGCTCAGCCCTGGTGAGACCCCACCTGGAGTACTGCCTCCAGTTCTGGAACCCCTATTACAAGAGGGATCTGGAGGTGCTGGAAGGTGTCCAGAGAAGGGCCATGAGGATGAGCAGAGGGCTGGAGCACCTCTCCTGTGAGGACAGACTGAAGGAGTTGGGGCTGTTCAGTCTGGAGAAGAGAAGGCTCCGAGGTGACCTCCTTGTGGCCTTCCAGTACCTGAAGGGGGCTACAAGAAGGCTGGGGAGGGACTTCTCAGGATATCAGGTAGTGATAGGACTAGGGGGAATGGAATGAAGCTGGAGGTGGGGAGATTCAGGCTGGACGTGAGGAGGAGGCTCTTCCCCATGAGAGTGGTGAAGCCCTGGAATGGGTTGTCCAGGGAGGTAGTTGAGGCCCCATCCCTGGAGGTGGATGAGGTTCTGGCCAGCCTGATCTAGTGTGGGGTGTCCCTGCCAATGGCAGGGGGGTTGGAACTAGATGATCCTTGTGGTCCCTTCCAACCCTGACTGATACTATGATAAAGGGTGGCCAACAGAGCTGAGCTTGTAGCTGTTCACTCAGAGCATTCGGCTACGTGGTGTCTGTCATGATGGGTCATGGAAGTTATCTTTGAGGTTGTCAGAGACTGCCCCAACATGGGGCTTGTACATAAGCATCGAGCAACCTTGCTGCCTCCTAGAGCAAGCTGCTCCTTGTTAGCTCCAAACAGCACCTAGATTTCCTGAGAAGTCTGTGAAAAACTCTGTCCTTTTCATGCTACTAAATCAAGTTTCAATTTGCAAAGAAACCTGCTGGCAGCTCATTTCTATCTTGTTTTATATTTGATTTCATCTCAACTTCAAGATTCTGGCTTCCACACCATTCATTTATTATTATTATTTTTAATACTTTTTTTTTTGTTGCAAGAACCATCAAATACCTCTCACAAATAATTCACTGGAGCACAGCCCCATGTGAGCAGATCTCAGGAGGCATATTTAACCTTGTGAATCAGTTTCATTTCCTTACATGCTTAGTGCTTGATGAAAATTCATGTTTTTATCTGCATCTTGCAAATTCTTCATTGTATTGAGTTTGGGGTTGGTTGTTTTTTTTTTTTTTTTTTTTTTGAATGGGGGAAGAAAAAAACGAGTTAAAAAAAAAAAAAACCCTTGACTGATATTCTAATGAGTTCCTCTCCTGAATGCTGATCAGCTCAGCATTAATGGGCACACTCTCCTTGTAGCTGCTATTTCACTTGAATGCTGTCAAAATAATAGTGGTTGCTGCTCATGCACCTCCAATTTACTCTCATTAATGGTGCTTTAGTTGTTTCTGAAATCAGCCTTTAAAGATGATTTTAAGTGACATCTGTGTAGGCCTAAAGACCTGAATTGCCTTCTAAATCATATCCACTTGTGCCCAGGGATTTAATTAAAACATTTTGAAGTACAGCTAAAGGGGGAGGGGCAGGGGGAAAGCTTTGGAAGATTTAGAAATAAGACTTCTTTTTTTTTTTTCCCCACCCCCATTTGGCAACCTGCTCAGAGAGACAAGGGACTGTTCATAAATACAGTGTAATTGCCTTAATGAAGTACACAGTCATGTGATACTGGAAAAATAGGATGGAGGTGATGTTTAATGGGATGAAAGAGGCTGCTAGTTCTAATTACAAGCTACAGCTTCAAGGCTCTGCTGTCTGTCTTGAAACTTATAAAATGTCTGTTTTGCATCCAAAGTTTAGACCTCTGGGATTTACTTTCTAATAAAACACAAGTGGTTTAGCAGGGTTTGCCCCATTTAAACAATACAAAAGCCCATTGCCAAAGCAGGTTATTTAGACTTAGAGCTAAGGACAAATAGGTGGTTAGGAATTTAAAGTGGCCCAGACCTCTTCTGCTCTCAAAATTCAGGCAAAGCATCGACCAGAGTGGGGGTCTTTACTGGCTGGAGTCAAGATGTAGGACTGGGCTCTTAGTTAATATCTATGTCTTGAATCATAGAATTAAGTTATCCAGTTAAGGCTGGAGGGGACGTCAAGGATCAGCCAGTTCCAAGCCCTCTGCCATGGGCAGGGACACCTCACACTACAGCAGGTTGCTCACAGCCACATCCAGCCTGGCTGCGAACACCTCCAGGCATGAGGCTTCTACCACCTCCCTGGGCAAGCTGTTCCCATGTCTCACCACCCTCAGGGGGATGAACTTCTTCCTACATCCAATCTGAATCTACCCATCTCTATTTTCTTTCCATTCCCCCCAGTCCTATCACTCCCTGACACCCTCAAAAGTCCCTCCCCAGATTTCTTGTAGCCCCATTCACATACTGGAAGGCCACAATTAGGTATCCTTGGAGCCTACTCTTTTCCAGACTGAATAGTCCCAAATCCTTCAGTCTGTCCTCATAGGAGAGGTGCTCCAGCCCTCTGCTCATTCTCCTTGCCCTTCTCTGACCATGTTCCAGCACATCCAATACTGTGAATACCTGAAGGGAAGCAAGCTACTGAATTCCTATGGCTGTGTAAGCTATGTTCTTTTTGTGGTAAAGCTCAGACTGAAACCTTTCTCGTGGGCTTGTCCTGAATTGCTCAGAGCTTGCATGGTTAAGGGGTAAAAATGTAAGGTATTGATGCTAGGGAAGCTATCACCTTCATGTTGGCCTGGTGGGAACAACTGTCTGCTTTTTGCCTAAGCAAAGGGAGTCTGGGAGAAACTCTTCATAGCGGCGAGGTTGCAAGTAGTATGAGAACTGTGTAGGGCTCATGACAGTGCTTGCTTGAAAGGAGTTTGCTTGCTGCAATATGTTGGTGTGGATTGAGTGTGTTTTCCTGGCAGTGGTCAGAGCTTTGTATCTTTCTTATTATTGCCTTTAAACTCACAGACACTGCAGATCAGTGCTCACCTCTAAAGCGTGTCTTGTTTGCTTATTTTCTTTTCCTTTCTTTTCTTTCTTGAATACAATTTGCAGTACAAACCAGCCAAAAATAAGAAGAATATGGAGCTCTCCTGCCTTTTTGTATATCTCCTTTCATGTTGGTTGGAAATGCATTGGGGTTTCAAGATGTAATATCCACCTTGCATTCACCTCTGATCGTTTCCCTTGTGAACTTGTCATTCATTCTGACTCAATGTCTCAACCACTTAACTTGGAAGTTGCATAGAATCATAGAATCCACAAGGTTGGAAAAGACCTCAGAGATCAAGTCCAACCTGTCACCCAAGACCTCATGACTACTGGACCATGGCTCCAAGCGCCACATCCAATCCCCTCTTGAACACCTCCAGGGACGGTGACTCCACCACCTCCCTGGGCAGCACATTCCAACAGCTAACAACTCTCTCTGTGAAGAACTTTCTTCTCCCCTCCAGCCTGTTTTGATTTGGTGACTCTGGCCAGAGAGAATTTAGTGCCATCTACCACAATAGAAATCACAGCATTATTTATTCTCTAGTTTATTCTTTTTCCCTGCTGTAAAAGTGACTCTCAATAAACTAATAGTCAGCAGCTTTGGATACCTAATGATGTGAGTCTCTCTAATGTGATAATAACGATGTGATATCTATTTCAGTCATGCCTTCTATGTTTTACACTGTTGGAGTGTCAGCTGTACAGCTCAGTTTTATGTTTTGCCCCTGACCTAGTGTGTTTTACTTCTGTTTAGAGTCAGTGATGATTCCCAGGCATCTACCATGTATATATTCAGGTGCTCTGATAATGTAGCTTCTATTCTGGGAATTGTTCTGGAGTAGCTAAACATGAGAAACTTCCCAGTTGTGTGCAAACTGCAGAGCTGGCATCAAGGCGAGGTGCACACTTGTCTTCTGTGGTCTCCATGAAGACTGCTGCTCACTTTTAGGAGCATGCAGATTGTACAAGGTTGCCCAATAGCTATGGTGGTAACACTGAGACCTAAAGCTAACATCTGGTGTCTGCTGACAGCATAAAAACAGAGGAAGAGCTCAAACAGTCTGTTGGTCACCAGTCTGTACAAGAGATTTCCTCTGGTGATATTTTTATTGATCAATAAGGCTCATAAAATATGATTCTTGTTTGAATCAAATGCATTTAACGAGTCAGCTAAGCCTTTTATTGTGGTGGCTGTATGATATATCCATAAAGATCTGTAAGCAAACAAGAAATGAGGAGCTGGAGGTGGAGCTCATAATGTGAGATGGTTTTGTGTATATTCTTCAGATATACTGGGCTGAGAAGTCATAGAATCAGAGAATTGTTAAGGTTGGAAGGGACCTCAAGGATCAGCCAGTTCTAACTCCCTGCCATGGGTAGGGACACCTCACACCACAGCAGGTTGCTCACAGCCATATCCAGCCTGGCTGCAAAAACCTCCAGGGATGAGGCTTCCACCACCACCCTGGGCAACCTGTACCAGTGTCTCACCACACTCATGATGAAGAACTTCTTCCTAACATCCAATCTGAACCTACCCATCTCTATTTTTTGTTCCATTCTCCCTAGTCCTATCACTTCCTGACACCCTATAAAGTCCCTCCCCAGCTTTCTTGCAGGCCCTCTGGAAGGCCACAATTTGCTCTCCTCAGAGCCTTCTCATCTCCAGACTGAACAGCCCCAACTGCCTCAGTCTGTCCTCATAGGAGAGGAGCTCCAACCCTCTGCTCCTCCTCGTGGCCCTTCTCTGGACACGCTCCATCACGTCATCTTTGGGTCTATTCCTTCTCATGAGACCTCATTCCTCAAAAGCTAGCCTTTGACAAAACTATCCAGTGATGTCATAGCTTGTCTTATTTGCCCTGAAGGACTTGAGTTTAGATTGACCTACTGCCCAGTTAAAAATGCCAGTTTCTTGTCCTGTCAGATTTCCACTATTGTTCTGGAAGTCCTTCAGATGAGGCTGTGGGCCAGAGCTCTGAGAAAAGCTACATGAAGCAGTTGTACTAAGAACATCCAGTTGAACATCTGGGCTATGGTGGCTGCTGTGATGTGACAAAATGGGCCTGGTGGGGAGCCTATCTTTTTATTTCTGTAGTCACGTAAGAGCACAGCAGGGAGCAGAGACAGGAAAATGGGCCGTAGCAAAGTGGCATCAACCAAACCTTTTGTGTGGCATTAAGGACTTGAAGTGCTTCCATATAGGCACATAAGTGCAGTCATTAAAAAGTGCAGGCAAAAATTGAAGGGGAAAAAGCTGAAGTGGTGAATCAACTGAAGCTTTGTGTTCTGCCTTGAGCATTACATGCACCTCACTGTGCTCCATGGCAGGTAAACAATGGACATGTCTTCACGGTGCTTTCAGAAGCAGAGAAGACAAATTCGAGGTAAAGAAAATACTTTTCCTTTCTTTATTTACATGCCACTTAAGGGAGTTTGTCGGTATTCAGCCTTCCTCCTGGGAGAAAGCAATGTTTTCCTTGGAAACCTGTGAGGACATTAATATTGTGTACCGAACTGGCTCCACTCTGGAATGTGCTCATTCCTCTGGGAATGACTTGCCTGCTCCAGCAGCCCATTTCATGTTCTTTCTGTAAAGAAATGCAGATAGTTGGTTTAAAACTAGCGAATGCAAACGTGACAGTGGAAATGTCCTGGCACAAGGATAGAACCAGGAAATCATTTTTGTTGGAAAAGACCTTTGACATCGAGTCCAAGCGTTCACCTGGCACTGCCAGGTCACCACTAAACCATGTCCTTCAGCATCACATCTACAGGGCTTTTCAATCCTTCCAGGGGTGGGGGTTCCATCGTGGCTTCGAACAGCCTGTTCAAGGGCTTGTCAACACTTCTGGAAGGAAGAAATTGTTCCTAATGTCTCACCTAAACCTCCTGTGATGCGACTGAAGGCTGCTTCCTATTGTCCCATCAAAAAGTCCTTATTTTTCTGAGTGTTTCTTTACAAAACTCTGTATAATCTCAAGGAAGTCTTGGGTCCTGCTTGTTTACTTGGTTTTCTTAGGCTGAAGTAACTTTCATCAGGTTCTTCCTGGTTGCATTAAACACCAGATTGAATCAAAACTCAGAACAGTTAGGCAAGGCCTAAGCAGAGTTTATCAGGAAGGTTATGAAAATCTTCATCCTTGTTGTGTAAGTTAAAAGAAAAACAAACACACACCAACAAAAAATCTCACACACACACACACCCCTAAACCAAACAAAAACCTCAACTCTAAAACACCAACCAACAGGGTTGAGTCCAGCCAACCAACAGGGTTGAGTCCAGCCAACCATCCTATAAACCCTAAACCTTTCCTTCAGCCTTCCCTTTCCTTAAGGAGACCTCTCATTGCACACCCCTCTCTGTGATGCACCATCCACTAGTGGTTGTAGAGTGTGAAAATCTTCTTCCCATTTGAAAAAGAAAGAGGCAAACCATTTCTTTGCAGTCTCATCACATTTCCAGGATGATATCTGCCAGTTTCTTTTTTCTCCTCTAATGGTCCTGTGCAACAAAACTTCCAGGATTGTGTTTTGCTTTTCTTTTTAAGGCACTGTTGGTTTAACAGAAGTCCTCTCAGGGTATTATATTCCTGAACTCTCTCTCTATATATATTTTTCCCCCATATCTATGTAACAACATTAGTGGCTTTTTAAAAAGTTTGGATGTTCATCTTATCAGAGAATTGCTTGAAATAAAATGAAAAGAAGAAAAGATTCCAGCTCAAGATACAGAACACTTTTTGTGGAGCATGGCACAAAGAAGGATATTAATGTTTGAAGTGATTTTTAGCTCTCCTGCACTCTTTGTGTGTCTTTAGCATTTTCTGCTCCCTCTAATCTCCACTGTATCACTCAATTCTTTTAATCTTAATTCTTTGTGCTGCACTTTGAGCATCAAAAAGCACATTTGATACCCAAAAAAACCTTCACTCTCAGGCGCTTGCTCTTCAACAGAGCAGTTTTGATACAGGGATAGAGAACAAGAATAAAGAAGTGCAAACAGTGTAAGGAAAGTCAAGAGTGAAGAGAGAAGAAAGGGGCTCTAATGAGAAAGACGGTGAAGGTACGGTGGCTGCATTGTAAGGGAGAGATGAAAGTTCCTGTAACACAGAAATAAAACTGTGTTTGTTATTCTAAGAAACTCTCAAACAGCATCTAATGCAAAGCAGTGGTCCTGCAGCTCTCCTAGGCCCACCCAAAGGATTTCAAGCCTCTCTCAACTCTCCTCTAATGAAGCAAAAGGGTTGCTCAGGCTTGAGCAAATCTGCGGAAGGTGTGAACGTTGTCTTCCCTGATCTGAGGCCAAATAAATTTTTGCATCAACACTTGTCCTCAGCCTTGGTCCTCCTCAGAGCTTTGTCCTAGAGTGCTAGCCAGCGAGTTAAATCACCTTTGAGTTCTCTTCATCTGTTTACCTTCTAACTTAAATCTGAGTGGGTTTGGATCCTTTGTCTTTCATGCAGCTCCCTGTAACTGAGAGTCTCTCAGCATCAAGCAAGCAGCTCCTCTTTGAATTCCTTCCCTTGTAGTTTCTGAGGCAGACCCTGCTATGCTCTCCAGACTTTCTCCTTAAAATAGCATCCCAAACCAGCTTTGTCATCTCTGAGACCGTAGCATTTCAATAACTGTACCCAGCACAGCTGTGAGAAGGTGTGTGACTGCAGGCTCTGTGAGATGTGAGGCTGAGTCATGTACCTCCAGACCAGGATAATGGCTGTGTGAATCTTGCCTCACAACTCAGCGTTCAAGCAGAAGCACTTCCTTTGCCGATTTAATAACTGGGGCGCAGTGGGGTAGTGTCTTTCAGTATTTCTGCCTTTAAGAGACAAAACTACCCTCCTGAAAATAATCTCTTGTGAAAGATGGGCATGAAATTAAGATCTTAGGAAACATTTAGGAACCTAATTAAGGTCCACAGAAAAGGTTTATCATCTGGATTATGAAGCTGATCATGCCAGTGCCACAGAAAGAATTAATTGAGGGAACTATGACTTTTAATTATACTTTTTATCACCTGGAAAGGTCATTAAAGAAGCCTTACAAAAGTCATAAAAACTGTAAAAATCCATTCCAGGAGATTTCCCTTTTTGCAGTTGAAAAAAGGGAGCAAGACAGGGAGGAAAAACCTGGTGAAGCTTTCTTTTTGTCTGAGCTTGCTATCTGCAGGTGAGTGCTTTACTGGCTTCATTTCACTTTTTAATTCTTAATCTATATTCCAGCCTAAGTGTAATAGCGAGGGGGAAAGAGGGGACTGATGGGGAATATATCTTCTGACAAAATGCTACTAGGTGTGGTGCTTTTTCCTCCTCACCTGGAGTGGGAATTGGGCCATAAACCAAAGGAACTTCTGAAGCTCTGTATTGAAGTCGATGCCAGGATTTTTTTTTCCCTTGCCAGGAGAAACGATGATGCCAGGCAGGTGTTGTGACCACACACACACACGTACGTTAGAGAAACAGCCCAGAAAGCAGGAAGGGACAGAAGAGCTTTACCTCCTCAGGAACAAAGAATGAACCTAAATTGAGAAGCTACTAAAAGGGGAAAGGAAAGAAAAAAAGTGGGCCAGCCAGTGGATTCTCAGCATCAGGGTGTTCCCTGGAGGGGGATTTCTGGGAGCAGGAAGGTTAGAACACCAGATGCAGAATGAAGAGCAGGTCGCAGCAGGAGAGGCAAACATCACTTCGGAAGGTGTTTGATCGTGGTGGCTCCTCGGGTAGCGTAAAATGCGCAGTGCCTCCAGCTCCTGGTGATTTCAGTGGCAGCTGAAGGTACTTGGTGAGGCTTTCCAAAGATACTAAGGGAAGCAGCAGGCTTTTAATAGGCTTTGGATTAGGCTGAAAGCATGAGGTGAGATGCTGAGGCACTTTACTTTCAAAAGGTCACGTGTGGAGTTGAGTGCTTTTTAATATGTGACCCTTGGTATGTGCATGTCTCAATACCTTTATTGTCAGGCCCTTAAAGTGAACACTGCTTCCTCTTCCTGAGCATAGCAAATAGTTTGTTCTTGATTGTGCATCGCCTTTCTGTTATCAGGACTGTCACAAGTGCGTGGTACAGGTTTTGTAATGAAACTATACCCAAGAATCACCTCAGAGGTGGGAGTACAGTAAGGTAGACATGTGGTACAATATGAAATTATTCTGTGGAGTCAGCCAGGAACTGTTTCTCTTCTAAACACTCTGCTGTGGAATGCAATAGTTTTGTAGATGGGAAGGAGGAAGGAGGACCTCTGAAAATTTGCTAATGTGGAAGGTCAACCAGTGTAGCAAGGTGGATGTTGGTCTGTTCTCTCAAGTAGTTAAGTGGCAGGTCAAAAGGAAATGGTCTGAAGTTTCAGCCGGGGAGGTTTAGGTTGGAAATTGGAGGAAAAATTCATCCTCAAAATGTTGTCAAGCCCTGGAACAGGTTGCCCAGGGCAGTGATGGAGTCACCATCCTTGGAGGGATTAAAAGCCATGTAGATGTGGTGTGGAGAGATATGATTTAGAATCATAGAATCAGCTAGGTTGGAAAAAAACCTCAGAGACCATGAAGTCCAACCTATTACCTAATTCCTAACACCTCATGACACGTCATGACCCAACTAAACCGTGGCTCCAAGTGCCACATCCAAGCCTTTATGGAACACCTCCAGGGACAGTGACTCCACCACCTCCCTGGGGAGCACATTCCAATGGCAAATTACTCTTTCTGGGAAGAACTTTCTCCTTATGTCCAGCCTAAACCTCCCCTGGCACAGCTTCAGACTGTGTCCTCTTGTTCTGGTGCTGGCTGCCTGGGAGAAGAGAGCAACTCCCAGCTGGCTACAACCTCCCTTCAGGTAGTTGTAGACAGCAATAAGGTCATCCCTGAGAGCCTCCAGGCTAAACAACCCCAGCTCCCTCAGCCTCTCCTCACAGGGCTGTGCTCCAGACCCCTCCCCAGCCTTGTTGCCCTTCTCTGGACACCTTCCGTGAACTCAACCTTTTCCTAAACTGAGGAGACCCAGAACTGGACACAGGACTCAAGGTGTGGCCTAACCAGTGCTGAATACAGGACAGAATGAATTCCCTGCTCCTGCTGGCCACACTGTTCCTGATACAGGACAGGATGCCTTTTGCCTTCTTGGCCGCCTGGGCACACTGCTGGCTCATTTTCAGTTAGAAGTGGACTTGGTAGTGTTTGGGTATTGGTTGGATTCGATTATCTAAAAGGTCTTTTCCAGACAAAACTATTCTATGAACTCTGAGTTCTCAGACTTCCTATATTTTTTTTCAGCTAGCTCTATTGGCAGTGGCTTGCAGTAGTGAGAACTGGGGATGGCGATTGGGTTTTGCCTTTTTGGCAACAATGGGAGTGACTCGGTGCAAATAAACGTCACAGAGTTCTCCAGCAAAAGTAAATATTCTGATTCAAAGCCAGGAAAGAGTGTGTGGTTCTACCATTCCTGTTGATCCTTCAAGGGGACTCTCAGCAAGAATATCAACCCACTGCAAAACTCCAGGTGTTTTCAGAAAGTACCCAAAACTTTCTGGGCAACAGGATCCTGTTTGCATGCTAATAAAAGCATGGACTGTGTGAAACGTCCTTTCATATTTTTACCTGCTGCTCATCAAAATGACACTTCAGGAAAGATTACCCTGCTGAAACCTTCAACCTGTTCTGTGAGCAGGAAGACTCACGCTGTTTTCTACCTTCTAACACTTTCCATTCCTTCACATTCCTGCTTTTGTTCACAGAACAAAAAGAAAATTGTAGGTTGATTCATAAAGGGCTGGGGTTTCTTTTTCTGTCCACGAGCAGCCTTGTTTTAATTGACTGCAGTGGGATTCCTCTTCGTAGCGGAGAAGGCTTTGTGTGTGCAAGAGAAACAATTCAAGGAGGGGGAAAGTTATTCTTTGCATATTTGACTCTATGCTGTGTTGAAGTACTTCTCTCTGTCAACTATTGGCAAAACATACTTTAGGAAGAAATATTTTGTTTTTGAAGTGAGTATCCATTGGTACCACTTCAGCAGGTTAAGTTTAGAAGAGGTGAATATAAAGATGCTTTGGTGAGCATAGGTTGTGCTTTTCCTTTGAGTATCCAGGAGGTAACGGATGAGAATGGAAAAAGATGTCATACTTCTAATTTCCACCAGTATTTGAATAACACCCATGGTATGCTAGGTAGAGACCTTATTGTGGCCTTCCAGTATCTGAAGGGGGCAACAAGAAAGCTGCTGAGGGATTTGCAGAGGGACCTCGACTGACTGGACAGATGGGCATGGTCCAATAGGATGGCATTCAACAAATCCAAGTGCCGGGTGCTGCACGTTGGCCACAGCAACCCCATGCAGAGCTACAGGCTGGGGACAGAGTGGCTGGAGAGCTCCCAAACAGAAAGGGACCTGGGGGTGTTGATTGACAGCTGCCTGAACATGAGCCAGCAGTGTGCCCAGGTGGCCAAGAAGGCCAATGGCATCCTGGCCTGCATTAGGAATAGTGTGGCCAGCAGGAGCAGGAAAGTCATTGTGCCCCTGTACTCTGCATTGGTTAGACCACACCTCGAGTCCTGTGTCCAGTTCTGGGCCCTCAGTTCAGGAAGGACATTGAGTTGCTGGAAGGTGTCCAGAGAAGGGCAACGAAGTTGGGGAGGGGTCTGGAGCACAGCCCTGTGAGGAGAGGCTGAGGGAGCTGGGGTTGTTTAGCCTGGAGAAGAGGAGGCTCAGGGGAGACCTCATTGCTCTCTACAACTACCTGAAAGGTGGTTGTAGGCAGGAAGGGGTTGGTCTCTTCTCTCTAGCAAGCAGCACCAGAACAAAGGACACAGTCTCAAGCTGCACCAGGGGAAGTTTAGGCTCGAGGTGAGGAGGAAGTTCTTCACTGAGTCATTCGTCATTGGAATGTGCTGCCCAGGGAGGTGGTGGAGTCACCGTCCCTGGAGGTGTTCAGGAGGGGACTGGATATGGCACTTGGTGCCATGGTCTAGTCATGGGGTCTGTGGTGACGGGTTGGACTCGATGATCTTTGAGGTCTCTTCCAGCCTTGGTGATGCTGTGTGATACTTTTTAGGGTGTTGGGTAGTGATAGTACCAGGGGGAGTGGACCCAACATAGAGGAGGGTAGATTTAGTCTAGATATTAGGAAGAAGTTCTTCACCATAAAGGTAGTGAGATGATAGATTAGGTTGTCCACAGAGGTGGTGGGAGCCCCATCCCTGGATGTTTTTAAGACCAAGCTGGATGTGGCTCTGGTCAACCTAGTGTGAGGTGTCCTTGGCCATGGCAGGGGGTTAGAACCGGATGATCCTTGAGGTCCCTTCCAAGCCCGACAGCTCTGTGGTTCTGTAGTGTTTTTACCTTTTTATTGATTGTGATACAGAAAGATCCCATGGGATTTCTCTAGAAACAGGCTTGAAAATTGATTCTCTATAACTAATATTAGTTTGTTCAGAGGTAGTCCCAAGTGTACATTATACCTATATTTGGGATATTGCTTTTTGCAACCCACAGAGTCTTCCTTTCTCTCCACGTTCAGTATTCCAGTCTGCCCAAAATAAAGTTAGCTGCCAGCATATGGTACCAAAAGTTTATTTTCCCTGTAAAGAAAAGGCAAAAAGACATCTATTTCAAAGGAATACATAGAGGATGTCTACTTATTGGATGTTAGGAAGAAGTTCTTGCCCATGGGGTGGTAAGACACTGGCTCAGGTTGCCCAGGGAGGTGGTGGAAGCCTCATCCCTGGAGGTTTTGCAGCCAGGCTGGATGTGGCTGTGAGCAACCTGCTGTAGTGTGAGGTATCCCTGCCCTTGTCAGGGGGGTTGGAACTGGTTGATCCTAGAGGTCCCTTCCAACCCTTATGGTTCTATGAATCTATTTCAAAGGAATACATAGGGATAGAATAGAATTAACCAGGTTGGAAAAGACCTTCAAGATCATCGAGTCCAACCCATCAGCGAACACCATCTAATCAACTAAACCATGGCACCAAGTGCCTCATCCAGTCTCTTCCTAAACACCTCTAGTGATGGTGACTCCACCACCTCCCTGGGCAGCACATTCCAATGGCCAATCTCTCTTTCTGTGAAGAAATTCTTCCTAACATCCAGCCTAAACCTCTGTACTGGAAAATACAGCTCAGGGCAGTGGTAGGAAGACTGCACTCTTCATGCAATCCTCTCTGAGTGCCAGAATGTGGGCTTGAGACATGTTTTCATTGTGGGCTCTTAAGCATGAGAGAGAGTCATGTTAGGGAACAGAGTAACAGAATCCCAGCATGGTGGGGGTTGGAAGGGACATCTGTGAATCATTAGTTGATTAGATGGTGTTGGATGGTGGAATCATAGAATCAACAAGGTTGATAGGTTGGACACGGTGATCTCAAAGGTCTCTTCCAACCTGGTCCGGTCTATTCCATTCCATTCCATTCCATTCCATTCCATTCCATTCCATTCCATTCCATTCCATTCCATTCCATTCCATTCCATTCCATTCCATTCCATTCCATTCCATTCCAACCCCCTTGCTAAAGCAGAGTCACCCACAGCAGGCGGCCCAGGATCACAGTGTCCAGGTGGGTTTGGAATCTTTCAAGAGAAGGAGAATCCACACCCTTTCTGGCCCACTGCTGGGCTCCAGTGCCCTCACAGCTAAGTTTTCCTTATGGTGTGATTAAGATTCTGAAAATCAATTACAACTTATGATTAAGAATCTGAAATTCACTTACTAGCACATACAACCTCCTTAGCTGTCTAAGCTGGCTACAATGGAAGGGTTACCATTGCTCAATATACCTCTCTACATACATCTATAGAACATCCAGGCCTGAGTGGTAGAAAATAGTATTTAAAGTAGGCAAGTAGCCAGCAAACTCCAGGCTAGAGAATAAATTAAGCATATGTTCAACTTTTGAACACACTAAGGGTAGGTCAAGAGGTAAATCTTACTTATGGTGCCCAAGATGCTAATTAACTTTCTTTTCCAGTATCCACAGACCACTCAAAAGGGATACCTAAGGTAATTTAGGGCTCCAAGTGCACCTTCTTGGTCAAGTATTGGATATTGGGGAAAATTTCTTTACTGCAAGAGTGGTCAGGCATTGGAACAGGCTGCTCAGGGAGGTGGTGGAGTCACCTTCCCTGGAGGTATTCAAGAAAGGTGTGGATGTGGCATTTTAGGACATGGTGGTCTTAGGCTGATGCTTGGGCTTGATCTGAAACAGTTCTAAGAACCTGTTTAGGAGCAGTTTCCAAAACTTGGCCTGGGAGGCCTGTTGTGACTAGCAGCACTTTTGTGTGCTGCTAAGAAAGGAATCTTTCTCCTTCTGCTGTTGAATCTGGAAAGTATTGTGTGTCAGATGAATTGTATCTAACCAAGCCAGTGTATTCCTGCAGTGAATAAACCTGAATGCATTTTTCTGTGCACCTGAAGCTATCAGGTGAGTGCTCATTAATGAATGGCTTTCTGCTCTGCACTGGGTACTTATGCTGTGTACTTACTCCTTGCCTTAAGAAAGGCATTTCCTAATTCTGAAAATTGCCCTGTGTGCAAGGGTCTCCTTTATCACCACAGGCCCTTGAGGTTCCTTAATTTCAACTTCTGATTAAACAGAAAAAAAACAGCATTGCACAATGGTGCCCTAAGTGCAGAGGAGTTTAGGATGGTTTAGAGCAATTGAAGTATTTGCAGCTCGTTGACAGCAGGTTTTATCACAATACTCCAAGCTGGTTTTGAGGGTGGTTCTTAGTGTTCAGGAGAAATGCATTTCTACACAATTAACCTCACAGGCATAAATATCAGGATGAGTTTTTAGGTGTTTCTCAAGGGTTATGGTTGGGCTGTCTACCAGATGAGTGCCAGAGGTTCTCCACGAACCCCTCTGCTTTCCAAAAGGGAGGAGAAATGGGAAGAAGAAGAGAGACTGATAGGGTTGGAAAGAAACTAAACAAGATGGCATGGAAAGAAGAACAGTCCTAAGGAACAGAGACACAAAGCAAGAGCCAACCCAACCCCTGAGGGCAATGAGGGCACCATTGGCACCATTGATGCTGGGCGCAGGCACTGGGCAAGTCCTAGACTGGACTTAGCATCAGATGGGAAACGGATTCAAGAGCTGGATTCTGGACCTGGATTCAGGAACACACAGATCAGGACAGCATCCTCCTGGACACTGGCCATTGAGGGAGAGGCTTGACCCTAGGAATCCCTCAGCTTGACACTTGTACCCTCCATGGGCTTCAATCCCGTGTTGGGCAGTTGAGGGTCACCTGTCCTGTGTACTTCTCCCCACAGCTACCACCTCTGCCTGCCTTCATCCCAGCATGGGGCACACACTGAGACAATGTCCTTGGTCTGCCCAGGAGCAAGTCTTCAGGTAGGGCTTTTCTGCAGCCCAGTCCGTGGCAGGAACTCTGCCATCAGCTTCTCCCGCTAGAAACAGCCTCTGGCTGTGCAAACCTGCCCTGAACTTCAGCAAGCGCTGAGCAGAGCCTGAGCTGAGAAGTCAAATCATTGAACAGAACCATTCCTGTTCCAACTCAAACCAGGACAATGTTATAGCTGGGGATGTAGATTACTTTCTTTGCACACTTAATAAGGATCTGAACATGAGCCAGCAGTGTGCCCAGGTGGCCAAGAGGGCCAATGGCATCCTGGCTTGCATGAGGAATAGTGTGGCCAGCAGGAACAGGGAAGTCCTTCTGCCCTCTACTCAGCACTGGTTAGGCCACACCTTGGATCCTGTGTCCAGTTCTGGGCTCCTCAGTTTAGGAAAGATGTTGAGTTGCTGGAAGGTGTCCAGAGGAGGGCAACAAGGCTGGGGAGGGGTCTGGAGCATAGCCCTGTGAGGAGAGGCTGAGGGAGCTAGGGTTGTTTAGCCTGGAGAAGAGGAGGTTCAGGGGAGACCTTATTGCTGTCTACAACTACCTGAAGGGAGGTTGTAACCAGGTGGGGGTTGGTCTCCCCTCCCAGACAACCAGCACCAGAACAAGAGGACACAGTCTCAAGCTGTGCCAGGGAACAGGTTCAGGGTGGATGTTAGGAAGAAGTTCTTCACAGAGAGAGTGATTTGCCTCTGGAACGTGTTGCCCAGGGAGGTGGTGGAGTCGCCATCCCTGGAGATCTTCAAGGAAAGCCTGGATGAAGTATTTAGAGCCATGGTCTGGTTGATTGGATAGGGCTGGGTGATAGGTTGGACTGGATCATCTTGGAGGTCTCTTCCAACCTGGCTGATGCTATGATTCTATGACTCTGCAGGTCTGTATCAAGAGCCTGCTTTCAGCTCTCTGCACTTCTGAGGGAACACGTGTAAAAGATAGGCTTTTTCAATAGCTTGCCCAGCTGCATTGTGTTCATGTGAAGTCTGTTTGCTCCAGCTATGAGCTTGCTGAGGGGGTTATATTTAGCTGATGGTAGACTGTTCTTAAGTTGTTGGGGTTTGGTTTTTTGTTGGTTTTGGTGTTAGGTTTCTTTTTTTCCTTCCCACTCCCCCTGTTGTGTAGGCTCTTGGTACAAGATTGAACACGACTGTTTTATAGTGGTTTAACAAGTTACCGCTTGCCAGCTGAGCTTCTCTCCCTGGTTTTTACAAGTGCTGTTAGCTCTACCTCACTGAGCAATAAAATGCATTCACCTAAGCCCTCCGTGGCGATGCCGGAGCGAATGTATTTCAACTCAGGGTTGCACTGGGCGAGTATCAGCCATGTGTTCAGTGAAGGCAGCTTGGCAGGCAGAGGAGAATTGTGTTGAATCCTGTGCCTTTGATGGACTGTAGCTGATTGAATTTTGGAGGGGGGGGGGGGGGGGGTGGGGAAACTAAAATGTGGGTTTTTGCCTTGGAAATTAGCACCTTTTTTTTTTTTTTTCTTCTTCTTTTAACTCTGAAACCAGAGTGATGAGAAATCCAGATGCAGTTGCTAGAAGAATGTAGGCAGCTGGCATCTGGGCTCTGACACCACCAACTCTCTTCCATATGGCCTGGTTTTAACACCAGAGAATTTTAACAAGTGAAAAGGACAAACAATCCATCAAGCCTAAGTACTGCTCATTTCTGATTGATTTGGCTTTATTTATAACTTCTTTTTTTTTTTTTTAGGGAAACAATTTGTAGTGCATTAAGCTGTGCTGTTTGCAGTGACTTCTCCTCAGGATCATTTCTTCTAGCCTGAACTAGGGAAGGAACACAGCTAGGAGAGCCTTGGCAAAGCACTCGGAACTTTGCAGGCATAACAAGTATGAGTGTGTGTGGTGAAATTTTCTCTCTCATGCTGCAACACACAATTTAACACTGGAGTTAAATAAGCACTGAAGGCTGATTTGGGTTATTGCAGCTTCAGCACAGCAGCTGAGATACTGGCAGAGGCCAAACGCCATGGTTAGGGGCTTGCTGCTAGCACTGTCCAAGCTAGACTTGTATTCTATCTTTTTGTGTGCATCTCTGAAGCAGACACAGTGATCGCTGGGTAGCCATCATAGAATCAGCCAGGTTGGAAAAGACCTCAGAGATAATCAAGTCCAACCAGTCCCTGCCCATGGCAGGGGGGTTGGGACTAGATGATCCTTGTGGTCCCTCCCAACCCTGACTGACTCTATGAACCTATTGCCTAATACCTAACACACTATCTAAACCACGGCTCCAAATGCCACATCCAAGCCTTTTTGAACATCTTCAGGGATGGTGACTTCACCACCTCCCCGGGCAGCACATTGCAGTGGCCAATTACTCTTTCTGTGACCTTGGTGTGCATGTCCACAGTGGCAAATACTTCATTTAGTCATAGAATCATTGGATCATTTTGGTTGGAAAAGCCCTTTAAGATCACTGAGTCTAAGCATTCTCTAATTCTACCAAGTCTGGTGCTGAAACACCTCTCTCAGCACCACATCTGTGCATCTTTTAATCACCTTCAGTGATGGGGTCTCCCTGGGGAGACTCCTCCAGTGTTTGAGAACCCTCTCAGTGAACCTTACACAGTCCTCAATTTTTTCCCCAATTACTAATATGAGCTGTTTGGGACTTTATCTCAACCTTTCCTCGAGAGCTAATGTGTAACACACAGATCACGCAGTGGAGAAATGTGCAAGTACAGAGAGATTTTAATTTCTCTATCCCATTATAATAAAACTAGAAGGTGTGAAGTGAAACATCTGGGTTTTTTGCAAGTTAAAATGGCCACAACATTTCTCTTTCTTGAAACTACTGAAAAGTGGAGTGGAATTAAGGGCATTGAGATACTTGAGAGAAGGGCATTGAGATACTTGAGAGAATGGTGTCCAGAGAAGGGCAATGATGCTGTGAGAGGTCTCAAGCACAAATCCTATGAAGAGAGGCTGAGGGAGTTGGAGTTGTTTAGCCTGGAGAAGAGGAGGCTCAGGGGAGATTTTATTGCTCTCTACAACTCCCTGAAGGGATGTTGTAGCCAGGTGGGGGTTGGTCTCTTCTCTCAGGCAACCAGCACCAGAACAAGAGGACACAGTCTCAAGCTGTGCCAGGGGAAGTTTAGGCTGGAGGTGCAGAGAAGGTTCTTCCCAGAAAGAGTAATTGGCCATTGGAATGTGCTGCCCAGGGAGGAGGTGGAGTCACCATCCCTGGAGGTGTTCAAAAAAGGCTTGGATGTGGCACTTGAAGCCATGGTTTAATTAGTCATGAGGTGTTAGGAATTAGGTAACAGGTTTGACTTGATGTTCTCTGAGGTCTTTTCTAACCTGGTTGATTCCCTGATTCTATGAATTATCTGCAAGCAAAAACAGTAACTAAGTTTCTGTCTTGTCACTTAAAAACAAAGCAAACCAAAAACCCTAAGAAAAAAACACCTCCCCACCCCCAAACCAAGCCAACCAAAGCCCCCATCCAAACCAACCACACCTGTGGAAAAATCCCTGGAAAATTGGTGGCAATCTTATTCCATTTAAAAACTCTCAAGTAATTACCTGTGAGCTCCCCTCGCTGATTTTTTTGATGAGAAACATCTCTTCTTCTGGGGCCTTTCATGTATCCATATGGATTCTATACTACAGGCAGCAGCAGATCCCTACTGGTACATGAAGTTAACCAGCAATGAGACACTGTACGATGCAAATATCTCCTCAGTTGACAGATGGAAGAAAATAGTTTGAAGTTGTTAAATTAACTGCTCTCTCTTTTCAACATCAATGCCACAAAGCAAAGAACCATTCTGCAAGAGAATCTATTTTCTGTAATTTACAATAACTGAGTAATGATGTGGTAAGGATGCAATTAGGTCTAATTTGCTTATGTAAGTGAGCTGAATGGAAAAGATCAATATTCAATCTACATCTAGTGTGGAAAACAATTAGTTTAATTGACAAAAAAAAAACAAACCTCCTTCTGCTTTAGCTAATTACATAAGAATGACCTAATACTCATGCAAATCAAGATTATTAATAGTACATGAGTATATTAATTGCATCAATCATCTTTACCTGTTAACTGGCATCCTTCCTGTGGACTTCAGGATTTGTTTTTCAGCAAAATTTCAGTTATCCTTAGTTCCACAGAGCTCTCTGTTCCTCTTAAAGTACAAACCAATCTGTTTCTCTCAGGGTCTTAACCTCTCACTTCTGAGATACTCTGCAAACAACGGAACATCAAAACTCATTGCTCTGCCTGTCCAACTAATTATGGTTCGGCAGCCAACGAGCACAAGCACATCTGATGTCATCCTGATGCTTGGTGGGGATGATATGGAACAGGCACGGAGGCTTGATGCTACAGAGAGGCTAATTCCTCACTGTTGCCAGAGCAGAGTGTTTGGAGGGGGACAAGACTTCTTCATAGGTGGTTTTGAGCACAAATTGCTTCATCTTTGAAGGAAACTCTTGCTGCTTTTTCAGGCACTGGACATATGACATCTTAATTATTTTTACCTAGAATTAGGCTGTGCTGCATCACCCATATTGTGGTTGAATGTAGACACTGCAGCCTTAAATTATTTTCCTAACTTAAAGAGAACTGCCACATGTTACCTAGGTGGATTGTGTCTTTATATAAAATCACTTCAGTGGGAAAAAAATTCAAGATCATTGACTCCAACCATTCTCTAACTCTGCCAAGTCTAGTGCTAAGCCATGCTCCTCAACACCACATCTCTGCGTCCTTTAAGCACCTACAGCAGTAGGGATTCATAGAGTCCAGTGTTTGAGCACCATCTCAGTGAAGAAATTTCTTCCAATATCAACCCTTTACTTCCCCTGGTGCACCTTGAGGCTGTGTCCTCCTGTCCTAGATATGGTACAACCTCGCTCCAGGGACAGAAGTATCAAGGCAATGTCTTATACAGACTTTCTGGCCTATCAAGTCAGCAGGGACTATGTCCCAGCCCAGCTCTTCCTTGCTTCCAAATTTGCTTCCAAATTTGCTTGCAGACTTGAGAGGGCGCTTGGTTGCATGGTTTAGTTGATAGATGACATTGGATGATAGGTCGGATGTGACAGCTGGACAGATGGGTGGAATCCAACGGCATCAGATTGAACACATCCAAGTGCCGGGCTCTGCACATTGTACACAACAACCCCATGCAGTGCTACAGGCTGGGGGCAGAGTGGCTGGGTAAGGCAGAGAGGGACCTGGGGGTACTGGTTGATGGTAGGCTGAACATGAGCCTGCAGTGTGCCAGGCAGCCAAGGCGGCCAATGGCATCCTGGCCTGCATCAGGAACAGTGTGGCCAGCAGGAGCAGGGAGGTCATTCTGCCCCTGTACACTGCACTGATTAGGCCACAGCTCGAGTCCTGTGTCCAGTTCTGGGCCCCTCAGTTTAAGAAGGATGTTGACTTGCCGGAATGTGTCCAGAGAAGGGCAACAAAGTTGGTGAGGGGTTTGGAGCACAAACCCTATGAGGAGAGGCTGAGGGAGCTGGGGTTGCTTAGCCTGGAGAAGAGGAGGCTCAGAGGAGACCTTACTGCTCTCTACAACTACTTGAAGAGAGGTTGTAGACAGGCAGAGGTTTGTCTCTTCTCCCAGGCAGCCAGCACCAGAACAAGAGGACACAGTCCCAGGCTGTACCAGGGCAGGTTTAGGCTGGATGTTAGGAAGAAGTTCTATACAGAGAGAGTGATTGCTCATTGGAATGTGGTGCCCAGGGAGGTGGTGGAGTCACCTTCATTGGAGGTGTTCAGGAGAAGACTTGATAGGGTGCTTGGTTGCATGGTTTAGTTGTTTAGGTGGGTTGGATTGGTTGATGGGTTGGACGCGATGATCTCGAAAGTCTCTTTCAACCTGGTGTATTATATTGTATTGATGATCTCGAAGGTCTCTTCCAACCTGGTTTATTCTATTCTACTTTTCTTTTCAAGCTCTGTGAAAAGTTTTTAAAGGCGTAGCCTAAAACCCCCGCAGGCCCCCATCACCAGCCAAGAAACTCGTTGCATGGCTCTAAGCAAACTTCCAGTGGCATGAGTGAAGGATCAGGCAAAGCTCAGATGCAGCGTGTGACTGCCTTGCTCTATCCATTTCCTTCCTCAGTCTTCAGGTGGACAAGAGGTAGCCAGAGCCCTTCATGCTAAAGGCAGAGTGAAGGCAGTGGGGCTTTGGGGAGCGCCGCCTTTGCTATTAGCTAAAAGCCGTGGTTACTCACAGCTTTCTCCCTTGTGTTCTTAGTGCTTACGGCAGAGTTTAGCTGAGGAAGCACCGCGGTTCTGAGGGGCAGGACAAGTGATGATTTAACCTTTTCTAGGAGCCATTCATCAGTCCAGGGAGAATTGGAGAAATTAGTGCTGCTCTAAGCCCTTCACAGTCCCCAGTAAATGTCACTGTCGTGAGCAATGGATGTTGTAAAAGGTGCAAAGTTTGGTGGTGGTGGTGGGGATTGATTAAATCTCTGTGTAGAAATAGTGCTCGTGGTGACCCCTGAAGTGGAAGGTTGTTTTTTTTCCTTGGGATATAAAGGGGTTTGTGTTAAGTCCCAGGCTCTGATTCTCCCCTTCCCTTCCAGTTCCATGGATACATTCTAGTAAATGCTGCCAACACAGATCGATGCAATCTTTGGGTCATTATATAGACATACAGACATGTCTTGACACTTGTCCCTGCTCTCCTCTACCTATAGATCTTAAATGTTGCTACTTTTTTACAGTCCTTTTTCCACCCCCCACCTCCAGTTCATAAGTACCTGCAATCTAGCCTCAGAATAGGAGGCTTCTCAAAACCTGCTTAACCCTTCCCAAACTGCCATCACTCATTGATCCATAATATGCTGAATGTGTCCAGAGAAGGGCCATGAGGATGAGCAGAGGGTTGGAGCTCCTCTGCTATGAGGACAGATTGAGGGAGTTGGGGCTGTTCAGTCTGGAGAAGAGAAAGCTCCCAGGAGACCTAATTGTGGCCTTCCACTATCTGAAGTGGGCTACAAAAAAGCAGGGGAGGGACTTTTGAGGGTGTCAGGGAGTGATAGGACTGGGGGGAATGGAACAAAAATAGAACTGGGTAGATTCAGATTGGATGTTAGGAAGTTCTTTCCCATGAAAGTGGTGAGACACTGGAAGAGGTTTCCAAGGGAGGTGGTGGAAGCCTCATGCCTGGAGGTTTTTGCAGCCAGGCTGGATGTGGCTGTGAGCAACCTGCTCTAATGTGAGGTACCCCTGGCCATGGCAGGGGGTTGGAACTAGCTGATCCTTGAGGTCCCTTCCAACCCTGACAATTCTGAGTCTCCACATGGAGTTTAGGACTTGAAGCTCTCCCAGTCCTGCAATCCAAGAGTGCATTTTTATATATATATATATATATAATTTTATTTTTAACAGCTCTGACTGCAATTTAATAGATTTTTGCCCTGCAGAAAACAAAATCCTCTGCAGAACAGTTGGTATTTTCTGGCTTTCAGCACTGTGTGGTAATGTAAATGTCAGGACAGCATAAGGTAATAATTATGGAATCGTATTTTGCTGCCTAAAAGAACCAAAAGGTTTCTAAAAAGTAAATAAAACTTCTCTTCTACATTGTAAGCTCTCTCAACCAGTGGCTCTGTTTTCATGTGTTTGTGGACAGTGTTTGGTGCTGTCTGAATGCAAATGTTATTTATTATAATAACAAAAGCTGTTCCCTAGTTCTCCTGTTCTTACAGTTTTTCAGTGTTCACTATCTCCAGCATTTCAGCTCCCTAGCAGGACAAAAGGAGAAAGTTTAGATACAGGGTCTGGTTCAGCTGCATAAGAATATAGCAGGGTGATGAAGTCATTCTTGATTCCAGGAGATAGGCTAAGTTTAGCTTGTCTCTGTCTTGCAGTGGAGTGAAAGTTGGTTACAACCTTTTAATTTTTTGTTAACCATAGAATCATTTTGGTTGGAAAAGACCTTTTTTAGATAATGGTTGGACTCAGTGATCTTACTCTTGCAGGTCTGGTGCTAAACCATGTTTCACTGCTCCTTTTAAACACCTCAGGGATGGGGATTCAACCGCCTCCCTGGGGAACCTGTTCCCGTGTTTGAGAACCCATTCAATGGAGAAGGTTCTTCTAATGTCCAACCCTAACCTCCCCTGGTGCAATTTGAGGCTGTTTCCTCTTGTTCCCTGGGAGAAGAGACCAACACCCACTTGGCTCCCACCTCCTTTCAGGGAGTTTTAGAGAGCCAGAAGGTCTCACCTCAGCCTCCTTTTCTCCAGGCTTAACACCCCTAGTTCCCTCAGCTGTTCCTCACAAGTCTTGTGCTCTACACCCTTCACTGGCTTCATTGCCCTTCTCTGGAGTGGTTCCAGCACCTCAATGTTCTTCCTGGTGTGAGGGGCCCAAATCTAACCCCAGTACTCAAGATACAGCCTCCGCAGTGCTG
Organism: Picus viridis; assembly: GCA_033816785.1. NCBI lineage: Eukaryota > Metazoa > Chordata > Aves > Piciformes > Picidae > Picus > Picus viridis. The sequence goes on from CM066592.1 coordinate 3,185,723, forward strand.
AGTGCAGTGGGATAACCACTTCTTTGGTCCTGCTTATCACAAAATTCCTGATCCAAGCCAGGATGATGCTGGACTTCTTGGCCACCTAAGCACATGCTGGCTCATATTCACCTGGCTGTCAATCAACAATCCCAGTTCTTTCTCTGCTAGGCAATTTTCCAGCCACTCTTTCCTCTTCTTTTAAACACCAGCAGCAGCACAGGTAGCTTAATAGCTTGGGGCTGGCAGGGTGGGAAAAGTAACAAAATGGTCATTCTCTTCCAATACAGTGAAGCTTGTTTATCTTATTAGACCAAGAAAGAGAGGTAGAAATATTAGGTGAAACATAAGAGGTCATAGAAAAGAGGCAAATTTGCTCTTTGAGTTCTAGCTCTCATGTTTTGCCTGCCAGAGTGCACTGAGTGCCCATCATTCTCTCTGCTGTAAGCATGAGCTAACCTTTGAAATCGGAGCCAGCCCTGCAGAGCTATGGAGAGCCTACACTGGGCAGAAACCAACATCACTACTCGCTAACATTTTTGTGATCAGAGGTGGGTGAAAAGATCCTCGTTGCTCCTCTTTACCACCTGGAAATGTTTTACTTAATGCAGTCCAGCTCTTCTGCATATTCCCTCATTAGTATGCAGTGGAGATGTTAAGCATATTCCCACAAATTACACAAAGGTGTTGAGCATGAATCTTCACAATGCCCAAATGCCTTTTACAACAGCTCTGGTGACACTGTGAGCTGTGCTACGTCTCTTTGTTCTGAAGGCGTGCTCCTCAGAGAGGAGCTAGGAAGTTATGGGCTGTCAAAAAGCCTTGATGTGTTTCTAGCCATGAGTTTCACACTTGGAAAAACAGAAGCGAGGTGCTTGCAGGAAATGCTGTGACCTTGGGCTGGGGCAGGGGTGGGCATGCATACCAAGAAGGACCAGCGTGGTGGTGAGACCCTTGGGTTGTGTACGTTCGGTGCCATAAGTTGAGGAGCAAAAGAACGCTAGAGAGGTGTTACCAATTTTTACCTGCTGCACGAAGTATTTGGCTTATTAACTCCTGCTCAGCAAGCTGTGACACCATTTTGGGCATGCTGTTAAATTCCTTCTCCTATTTATGGTAAATAATTTTTTCTACACCTGCCAGTTGCACAAATATTTACATATTTTGAAATAAACGTGAGTGATTTCCTTGTCAGTCTCAGGTGGAGCTGTGACCTGATGTACTGCTCTGCAGGGCTGTCTCTGGGGAGACCACATTTGTCTAATGAGTCTAAACGGAGTTGCTCAGCTTCTCTGCAGGCTCCAGACCCTGAAAAATCACTTTTCCTTTCCAGTGGGCTTGTAAAGGTCTTTGCTTCTGCTTGATTTGGAGCCATGCAGCAGTTTGCAGTTAAAGCCAAGACTCTGTGATTACTCAAGGCTAAGCCGTACCCAGCTGACAGGACAGAGGCATGTGGCATGACTTTCCAAAGATGGTAAACTGGAGCACATGCCAATAATATTTACCTTGCAACCATTACTCACTGCTCTTGTTATTGATTCTTCAGTGGTTGCATCTCCCAAACATCTTTGCCTGCCTTGCCTGAGGACTCTTCTGTCACTGAACTTGGCTGTGTTCTAGTGGTAGGGGGAAAAAGAGGAAATCCTAAAGTATGTTTCCAGGTTTTGCTTCACTCATGCTGTCTGTGTATGGTTGTCTTGAATCCAGTGAGGAATGAGCATCAGTGGCCTGCTAGCCATTGTTTGGTTGTGACTGAGGTAGCTGTGCCCTGAATAAGAACCACAGCTGATCGTTGTTGACTACTAAAAATGCCATAAAGCCCTTCACAAGTTCTACATCCAAGGGCTTGTCCAAATTCTGAGCCAGGAATATTCTGATTATTTTCCAAGCACTGAATAAATTCCCTCAGCAGTTTCAAAAGCAGAATAGAAGAGAACCGAACCGAACCAGGTTGGAAAAGACCTTAGAGATCATCAATTCCAACCTCTCACCCAACGACACCTAATCAACTGAACCATGGCACTAAGTGCCTCATTCAGTCTCTTATTCACAGGTCTCATTCCCAGCCTTGGTTCCTGAAGCATGACATTTAGATTCAAGGCTAGAGATGAACCTCAGCAAGCGCAGTGGACAATGAAGCCTGGTCATTTGAAGCTAATGTAGCTGAAAGTAGCTTGTATCTATCATCAGAGCAGCTGCACATCACGTAAGGCTTCACTAGCTGTATAAAGTAGAGCCTGTGATGCTAAAGGTAACTGCAGAGAACTGCACTGTGGTTTAAAAAGAGTAAAAAGGGAATAATATTGAGTTACCTGCAGTTTGTGCCACTTTGCCTGATGACTGATTGAAAACACATCATCTTTAACTTGGACTCACTCAGCCTTTGCTCATCTTTTAAATTCTAAGTATAGCTTTTCTGCTTTTGTCCTAGATGCACTCTTTCAAGTCGTGTAGAGTGGTAACATAATTGGAGGAGCCTTTAACCCTCTGTTTTGAACCCTCTGAATTGATGGTGTACACAAAACCTCTTTAGAATGTAAAGCAGGCTGAATTCCAAGGCACAAGCAATAGCTGCAGTCACTGAGCTGAAAATGTTAACAGAAGATTTTGACCAAGGACAGAATCAATCTCTCTGAGCGGAGCTAAAGGCTTTATGTAAAGGAGTATGTGTGGGGGGAGTGGATCTGCGTGCACGAGGAGAGTGAACCTGTGTGCACGAGGAGGGAGTGGCCTTTGATTTGCAGGCTGTAAAAATAATTTACATTTCATGCTGCTTCCTTTGGATTGAGAGTTGTTGCTTGCACCTCCTGGTGAGACTCATCTTGAGTACTGTGTTGGGCTCCCGAGTTCAAGAGGCACAGGGATCTGCTGGACAGGGTCCAGCAGAGGACTAGGAGGATGATTAGGGGCTGGAGCACTGCCTGGGGAGGAGAGGCTGAGGGACCTGGGGCTTTTTAGTCTGGAAAAGAGAAGACTGAGAGGGGATTTAATAAATGTTGATAAATCTCTGAGGGCTGGGGGTCAGGAGGGAGGGGACAGGCTCTGCTCACTTGCTCCCTGGGATAGGACAAGGAGCAATGGATGTAAGCTGCAGCACAGGAGGTTCCACCTCAACACAAGGGGGAACTTCTTTGCTGTGAGGGTCACAGAGCGCTGGAACAGGCTGCCCAGAGAGGTTGTGGAGTCTCCTTCTCTGGAGACTTTCAAGGCCTGTCTGGATGTGTTCCTCTGTGACCTGAGCTGGATTGCATGGTCCTGCTGTGGCAGGGGGTTGGACTGGATGGGATGATCTCTTTGGGTCCCTTCCAACCCCTGACATCCTGTGATCTTCTTCTGTCTGTAGCTAAGAGCAGCTGTGTTGTTATTCATAACAGTTTTGATTAGGGTTTTCCCCAACACAATCTGTGTTAGCTGTGTTGGTGTCGAGAAAGCAGAATATTTACCTGTCAAATCCTGAGCTGTCAGATCTGTCCTCTTCCTGCCACACCACTAAAATGGAAAATGTAGATTTTTATGCTCATTTAAAAGGAAAACTAGGTCTAGAAAAAAAATACATTGGTCATTTTCTGTTGGGGGTGGGGAGGGGGCACATCAGCGTATCATCAGTTCCTCTCATTCATTTAAAGGATGTTTAATCAATAGGGAGTGTTAATATCTGAGCAGTAAGCTCTATCTGAGTTCAAAGCAATTGTCAGTGACAAATACAACCTAAGTGCTTTTAAAAATACAGACAGAGGCCAGCTCTCATTTATTCTTGTGACTAGCTTGAATTTCGTGGTCCTGCTGATGAGGTACTCGAGCCACATCTGCAGAAGTGCTCATCCAACAGTTTTTATTTCAGCATTTGGAAACTAATCATCTATTTTTGTCCCAGGAATTATCAATATTTAAACCCAAGAGCAATTTTATGGACAAGCTGTAGCAGGTGAATGCAGGAGTCTCTAATGGTCAGCGAGGACATACTCAAGTTGGCTCCAGTGAGCCTGAGGAAGTCCCACAGAGCAGGCACCCTGAAGTTTAATAAATATGCTTTAGAGGGTGATTGAAATAGTATTAACTATGCAGCAGAGTGGCATTTTTGGACTAAAAGCAAGTATTAGTGAAGAGCCATCAGGCACTTGGGCGATAAATGCTTGAGAGATGCTTTTCAGAGAGGTCTGCTGGTGAGCCAAGGGAGGGAGGGATCTAGTGCTTTCAGCTGTGCATGTCTCAGGTTGTACCTCAGAATAAAGCTTGGGGAGAATACACTCTCCTCTACTTCTCCTTCTGAGGAAGTGGTAGCTTGCAAGATTGGAGAGGATGAGAGGAAAACAATTTCTTGGCAGTTCTAGTATTGAAGTGTTTGCAAAAGATTAATGGAGAAGGGTATTCCAGGGTGGGTTTGTGAGTCTGCTTTTTGGTGTTACTGGTTTGTTCTGTTTTGTGCTTTTTAGAGACAAATCAACAGCCCTGACCTCCATGCTAGATTGATTTGTGTCCTCATCCTTCAGATCTATGCTTAATGCATGGGTTGGTTCATCAGTGTTCTGTTATGTGAGTGAAGTGCTAAATAGCCACAGCTCATACTTGCTTGCTTAAAACTTCAAATTTAGGCCAAATTCTCAGTCATGATAAAAGCCAAGCTGAGCAGTACCATGGTGCTGTGCATTGTGTCAGGTTTTCCTGGCCCTTAGGGACATCTTGAAGCCATGGTTTAGTTGTCAGGTAGGTGGTAGGTAATAGGTGGGACTCGATGTTCTCTGAGGTCTTTTCCAATCTGGTTGATTCTATGATCTTATGCAATCTTTTCAGAATAGCTATTGACATATTGGGTATTAATAGAAAATCATACAATAATTTGATTTTGTTTGGAAAACACTTTTAAGATCAGTGAGTCCAACCATTCTCTAACTGTACCAAGTCTGATGCTAAACCACCTCCCTCAGCACCCCATCTTTGCCTCTGTTAAACACCTCCAGGCATAGAGATTCAACCACCTCCCTGGGGAGCCTGCTCCAGTGTTTGAGAACACTTTCACTAAGGAAATTTCTTCTATCATCCAAGCTAAACCTCCCCTTGGGGCAACTGGAGGTCATTTCCTCTCATCCTATCACTTGTTCCTTGGAAAAGAGACCAACACCCACTTCACTACAGTGTCCTTCAGGGAGTTGTGGAGAGCAAGCAGATCTCCCTTCAGCCTGCTTTTCTCCAGGCTGAACACATTCCATTCCCTCAGCCACTCCTCACAAGACCTGTTCTCCAGACCCTATACCTATGTTAAAAGCTTCCTGGAAGAGGCAAGATTTAGGACAGAAAATAGCAGAAACCTAAGGCCACCACTTCCTTGGACAGACCATCTTAACGAGTTGATCCTTGTATTCTTAGCAGGGATTGGTTCACGTATTACACTCTTGTTTGCTGAGCTCCTTGACACCTACCAAAATGCTGTTCCTTTTCCTTCCTTCTCTTTTCCATCCACATTTGTGTTGCATTTAAATTTTGCAGCCTGCAATGAGCTCTGCTTCTGTGTATAAGCATGCAGATCACATTGGACTTCTCACATGGCAGCGTGGAGGGAAGGCAGTTGTTAATAAGAGCTGCCAAAGTGAGAAAAGAGAAGGTTGCTGTGAGCAAATTCCAGAGGCACACTGATTAGAAAGGACTGGGCTGCTTTATATGTATTTGCAGGCTGGTAAATGGTGAATACAAGCTTGGAAACTTGCTACACAGGTTATTGTTTTACAGTCAGGCTCTTGACTGTAGGCAAAATGAACAACTTTCTGCCTGATGTGTGTCTCTACCATTCTGCCGCCCTTTTTGCCTCTGCATGTTAAGAGTGGTTATCAGGCTCTTGAACAGAGGAGACAATTTTAGCCTTTTATACTTGGGGTAAGTCAGGAGCACCTTGAGAACACTTGGGTAATCTCTCTCTGAGCCTAATTTACATTGCCACTGCTCAGGTGAGTTCACTTGAGCTTGAGCTGCACCACAGAAAATGCTGGGAAGGTTCCAGTGAAACTGGTGCTGAAAATAAACAGAAGATTCAGGTTTGTTTGATGCCAAGTAGTTCACAGAATCAGAATGGTTTGGGTTGGAAGAGGTCCTAAAGATCATCTAGTTCAAAGTCTGCCCTCCACGGACACCTTCCACTAGATCAGGTTGATCAATGCCCCTTCAGATTTCCATTGCCTGTCTGCTGGGTTTGTGCCTGCCCTAGAGGAAGCTTTGGAAGACTATGCACAGACTGCAAATCTAGAACACCTATGAAGAGATGTGGGCATGCTTTAACTTTTCCTTCTAGCTATATGTTAGCATGATCATTGAGATGATTAAGGGAAGATTTAAACTATAAAGAAGGATGACAATTTTTAAGATGAGGGTGGTGAGATCCTGGTCTAGGTTGCCCAGAGAGGTGGGAGATGCCCCATGTCTGGAAACATTCCAGATCAGGTCTTTTGGGGCTCTAAGCAACCTGATCATATTGCAGATATCCTTGCTGACTGCAAGGGGTTGGAGTAGATGACCTTTAAATGTCCCTTTCAACTTAAAGCATTCTATGATCCTATGAATGTTGGGTTTGTGTGTTCATAGTGCTTTGATACGATTCCCACTGAACAGGTCTGAAGCACCCCGTGTGAAACAATTGACCCTGAGAGGTTAGAATAGAATTAACCAGGTTGGAAAAGACCTTTGAGATCATCGAGTCCAACCTATCATCCAACACCATTTAATCAACTAAACCATGGCACCAAGTGCCCCATCCAGTCTCTTCCTAAACACCTCCAGGGATGGTGACTCCACCTCCTCCCTGGGCAGCCCATTCTAATGGCCAGTCTCTCTTTCTATGAAGAACTTCTTCCTAACCTCCAGCCTGAACCTCCCCTAGTGAGTCACATTTCACATTTTCATCAGAAGGTTTCTTTTTCATGGTAATGTGCTGGGTTCTTTGTAAAACAAACCAACCAACCCCACCCCCTCCAAATGTCCCACATGTTTTATTTTCAATTAGTTTCACGTGCACATTGCTCAAATTTAGTGGCAATGGCTGTCCTGTAGGACAGGAAGCTCTTGGCAGCAGTCACCAAACAAAAGGCTCAGATTGGGGTTTTAATGGATGCCTTTTTGATGTGTATAGTTACCAGGATTTCATACTTCTATGCAAATAGATCTGTTCTTTTCATCTCTGCTGCTCTCATGCTGTGGCATGGGACCATCGCACTACAATTCCTTCTATCTAAAGGGAATTCTGCTCACACATCACAGTGCTTTTCTGGAGGATTTATGGCTTTTTATTTCCCCCCTTAATTTTTATTACTGAACTCATTTGCATGAGAACAGGATCTTTGTTCCACAGGGAGGCATTGGATCCAGATGTTTGTTTTCTATGGGAAGCCATCATCTCATTTGTGACACTGCATTTGGATGTGACAAAATGGTGATGATGACAGAGAAAGGATTATGACTTTTGTAAGGGATAAGCTCCTGTGACTAATAGATTCCAGGGAAATAAAAACTTTTTTTTTCCATGCAAATTTGTTCTGTATAGGGCTTGAGGTAGGGAACCCAGGACTAAGGAGGTGTTTACATAGAGGGGGTGGGAAAAGAGCTGAGCTCTGCTTGTGAAAAGATCATTTGTCTTCTTGGTAGGTCTTTGCACACACCAAGGAAGCCCTATACATCTTCTTACCACCCACTCAGCTTCTTCAGACCTCTGGTGCTAACATTGCTTTGCACTGGGTAGTTTGGCTTTAAAGGTGTAGACTGCAGGAGCATCATACTCTTTTGTCCTGTCTTCCATCTGTCTTCCAGCAGGTCAGGGTTAATCCAGATCTGAGCAGGGGTTTAAGTCTCATTTCTTTTGTTTTAGGTCTTTGTTTTCTCTTTCCAGCATCTGTCATTCAGAAGAATTGATGCACAGCGTTTTCTGCTAACAGCACAAGGAAGTTAGTCTTGAACTGGTTAAGATCTCAGGACACTTTCCTTGCAATTTATCTCAAGGGACTTATAAGCAAAGCTTTTCATTACTCCTTCAGCTATCTCCCTGAGTAACTTAGATATCTCTAGGAACAGTGCACCAGAATCAAGGTGACGTTCTCTCTGCTCTTCTAGTTATAGAATCATAGAATGGTCCTGGTTGGAAGGGACTTCCAAAGGTCATCTAGTCCAACCCTCTGTGCACTATGCAGGGACAACCTCAGCTAGATCAGGCTGCCCTGATCTGGTTCTGTTTCTTTCTCTAGATATTACCTAGCTCAGGTTTGAAGAACATTCTAGTATTCTTTTGTTGGTTTAGGGTTTTTTGTTTGTCTTTTGAGTGAATTGTTTTGGTTGGTGGGTTGGGTTGGGATTTTTTTCCCGAATAAAACAAAATCTTTTCTCTTGATTTTTACCAAAAGGTGGAAATTTGGCATAGATGTCAATGTTCAAACACAGCCCTAGTGTTGAACTGGGGCAAGGAATTGGAAAAGAGATGGCAGAAGGAAATTCTTCAAGGGTTTTCAGTAATGCAGCCTTCACTCTTCCTCCTTGCATTTGTAGCTGGGAATCTTGCTTTGGGAACTGAAACTCCACCAAGCACATTGAAGTTACTCATTCTGTCACCTCCATCACCTTGTCCTGAGCTCCCTTCAGAAAAGAAAGTGATCAAGTTCAGTGTTTCATCCAAGTCTTTTACAACTTCATTTTAAAGTAAAATTTTTTGCCTTCTTGATTCTTTTCTGCTCTTTCTCTCTGTATAACTAAACAGCTGCTCTCTTCAACTGCATACCCGTAGGCACCACTCTCTTGACTCTGGTCTCTTCCTCCTAACTTTGGTTGTGGTGTGCATCCAGATTTTTGTTTATTTACTTGTTTTTAAGTCTTTTATTTATTTACTTATTCTTAAGTAGTATCCATTGCTTGTCATGCAACAATATTTAGCCTTCCTGCTATCCTTGGCAGGAAATTCCTTGTTAGTTAACTCTTTTGACCTCTTCATTATCTATGTGATCCTGTTTTAAAGAAACAGTCTTGTTCATGGATTTCTTTCAATACCTTCTCCCCCTCCCCCTTCACTGCTGCAAGGCTACAGAGTTAGGATAAAATATATATTTACAATACAATACAATACACCAGGTTGGAAGAGACCTTCAAGATCATCGCGTCCAACCCATCAACCAATCCAACCCACCCAACAAGTAAAGCATGCAGCCAAGCACCCCATCAAGTCTTCTCCTGAACACCTCCAATGAAGGTGACTCCACCACCTCCACGGGTAGCCGATTCCAATGGGCAATCACTCTCTCTGTATAGAACTTCTTCCTAACCTCCAGCCTAAACCTCCCCTGGCACAGCTGGAGACTGTCTCCTCTTGTTCTGGTGCTGGCTGCCTGGGAGAAGAGATCACCCTCTGCCTGGCTACAACCTCCCTTCAGGTAGCTCGTAGGGCTTGTGTTCCAAGCCCCTCACCAACTTCGCTGCCCTTCTCTGGACACGTTCCAGCAAGACAACCTCCTTCCTAAACTGAGGGGTCCAGAACTGGACACAGTACTCAAGGTGTGGCCTAACCAGTGCAGTGTACAGGGGCAGAATGACCTCCCTGCTCCTGCTGGCCACACTGTTCCTGATGCAGGCCAGGATGCCATTGGCCCTCTTGGCTGCCTGGGCACACTGCAGGCTCATGTTCAGCCTACCATCAACCAGTACCCCCAGGTCCCTCTCTGCCTGGCCGCTCTCCAGCCACTCTGACCCCAGCCTGTAGCACTGCCTGGGGTTGCTGTGGCCAATGTGCAGAACCCGGCACTTGGATGTGTTCAATCTCATGCCCTTGGACTCTGCCCATCTGTCCAGCCTGTCGAGGTCCCCCTGCAAAGCCTCTCTACCCTCCAGCAGATCAACTCCTGCCCCGAGCTTGGTGTCATCTGCAAATTTACTGATGATGGACTCAATGCCCTCATCCAGATCATCAAAAAAGATGTCGAAGAGCATGGGGCCCAGCACTGATCCTTGGGGCACACCACTAGTGACAGGCCACCAGCTGGATGTGGCACCATTCACCACCACTTGAATTAATTTTTATCCCTTAAATACATTGGTGCAGTTGTTAATCCAGACACAAGCCAACGCTCTGAGGCCATGCTAATGGTTTAACACACTGGCTTAGGATCGTGACGCAGAAGAGCAGTCTTGGGCTGCGTGTACTGCTGGAATCTTTCATCTTTATTAGGTTTAATGATATCAAATTCTGATTGTTTCAACAAGTTTGGGCAAATGTCAAATCTAGTTAGCATCGTTTATCAATACCATTTGAATTTCTCTTGCCTCCAGCTTTGGGCTGGCAATTTTATGTGCATGCATGTCTGTGTATAATATGGAGAGATTCATTGTCAGCTGTAAAAGAACAGAGATTAAGGCTCTAAAATATAAAATAAGAAATCACACTCCCCAGAAGGCTTGAGGGAATGTTAGAAACAAGGAGTATTTGTCACTTCCAAGCTAAAGCAAAGTGGTTATAAATACATTGTTCACATTAACATCACGCTTCCTTTTGGGTAGACTGTGCATAAAGGCTTTGAAGTAATTGAGATGAAGAAACTAAGTTGCCGGGATCAGCAGAATTACTGATTGTAGGCAGAAAGCTGATGGCCAGGGACTAAGCAAGCTTACACAGAACCTCAGAATGGTGGGGGATGGAAGGGACCTCTGGAGGTAGAATCCAACCCTTCTGCTAAAGCAGGGGCATCCAGAGCAAGTAACACAGGAACATGTTCTGGGGGTTCTGAAATCCTCCAGATACACAGATTCCACAACCTCTCCTTTCTGGCACCCTCACAGGGAAGAAGTTTGTTCCTCATGTTCAGATGCAACTTCCTGTGTTCCACATTGTGCTCTTTGTCCCTTATGCTGTCTCTGGGCACCACTGGAAAGAGTTTGCCCCCATTGTCTTGGTCCCTAATCTTTAGATAGTGATAAGCATTGATAAGATCCCCCCCCCCCCCCCCCCCAGTCTTCTCTTCTTCAGGTTAAACTGCCCCAAGTCTCAAACTTTCCTCCTCAGAGAGGTGCTGTACTCTGCAGCATTTCTCTCAACACTGTCTTTTCTCCCAGGCAACCAGCACCAGAACAAGAGAACACAGACTCAAGCTGTGCCAGGAGAGGTTTAGGCTGGAAATCAGGAAGAAATTCTTCATAGAGAGAGAGATTGGCCCAGGGAGGTGGTGGAGTCACCATCATTGGAGGTGTTTAGGAAGAGACTTGATGGGGTGCTTGGTGCCATGGTTTAGTTGATTAGATGGTGTTGGGTGATGGGTTGGACACGATGATCTCGAAGGTCTCTTCCAACCTGGTCTGGTCTGGTCTGGTCTGGTCTATTCTATTCTATTCTATTCTATTCTATTCTATTCTATTCTATTCTATTCTATTCTAATAGCCTCCACTAAAGTCATCCAACACTTCCTTGTCTCTTTTGAACTACAGAGCCCAGAACTGGACCTAATCTCTAGGTGTGGCTTCACTAGGGTAGAGGGGAAGGTGAACCTCCCTTGGCCTCATGGTCACATTCTTCTTCTTGCACCCCAGGAGACTATTTGCCATCTTGGCTACCAGAGCACATTGCTGGCTTACAGTTCACTTGTCCACCAGGACTCCCAGGTCCTCCTCTGTGGAACTGCTTTCAAGCAGGGCAACCTGGAACCTGTACTGGTGAAAATTGATTGCCACTGTATTAAAAAAATAGGAAGAAAGTTGTACCCAAAGAGGGGTCTGACAGATAATTTAAAGTGCAGATAGATTATATTCTATAAACTGACTGAATAATGGAGTGAATGAAAATGTCATCTTAATTGTCTTATATTTATGGTTTTTTTTTTTTTTTTTTTTTTTTTTTTTTTAAATCTACTTAGCCACCTCCTGCTTTGTAACAATTTGGGATAATTATGGTTTAAAAAAAAAAAGGGGGGAACAGCAGCAACATAAATGGAATTTAATGTTGGAAGAGCAGCTCTGGTACAGTGGCAATGCTGACAAAGTAGCTCCAGGGAGACTGGTTAGTGACTCACTGGTGAGGGGCTTGGAGCACAAGCCCTATGAGGAGGGGCTGAGGGAGTTGGGGCTGCTTAACCTGGAGAAGAGGAGGCTCAGGGGAGACCTTATTGCTCTCTACAACTACCTGAAGGGAGGCTGTAGCCAGGTGGGGGTTGGTCTCTTCTCCCAGGCACCCAGCACCAGAACAAGAGGACACAGTCTTAAGTTGTGCCAGGGGAGATTTAGGCTGGCTGTCAGGAAGAAATTCTTCCCAGAAAGAGAGATTGGCCGTTGGAATGTGCTGCCCAGGGAGGTGGTGGAGTCACCATCCCTGTGTTTAGGAAGAGACTGGATGAGGTACTTGGTGCCATGGTTTAGTTGATTAAATGGTGTTGGTTGATAGGTTGGACTCTGTGATCTCGAAGGTCTTTTCCAACCTGGTTATTTCTGTTCTATTCTATCCATGTGTCTGTATTGGGTATTGTTTCCCTTCCTAAAAGAATTTGTAAGTTTAGTCACGATAGCCATTCCTTTTTCACTTTGGAAGGTGGTGAGGATATGACATATGTAGAGCATTGCAGCTCTAAAAGACTGAAACATGTAGACTGTGTCCTAAAATAAAGCTCTGTAAGAGGGAGCACCTTGCAGATTAGGTGGAGCAAGGCCTGGCTTTCCCAGGCAGCACTGATACCTCTGTTCTGTACTGCCAGCTGCAAAAGGTGGACAAGAACAGTGCAGAAAAAGCCTCCAAAGACACAAAATCGTGTTCTGTGCTTGGAAATGATGTAGCAAGGGATGAAATGGACATTCAGCTATTGTCTCCTGCACAGTGGCTACTTCAGCCTCTCTGTCCTTAAGAGGATATGAGAGGTGTTCTCTGAGGAAAAAAATAAGATTGAAGAGGTAGCCACAAGTGAGAACGAGGAAGTGGAGGGAGGAAGAGCTTGTCCCTGTATGCCCAAATCACCATCACATCCTATTTGTCCTACTCCATTGTCCATGAAATAGCTCATAGTGTGCCTTAATGACAGCTTTACAGTTCTGAATTAACTGCAAAATAAGTCTGTAACAAGAACGAAGGTATCACCCCCCCACTGCAGAGATGTGGAGAAGCGAGGAGGGTGTTTCAGGGAAGATAGAAACCTCACTTGAAACTGAATTTCTCTAGCGGTGTAACTGCTGCTCTGGGCTGTGCGAGTCCTGCTCCAAACGGCAGCATCCATTTGGCTTCTCGCAGACCCGATCAATTTCAGGCCATCCTCCGCCTTCCACAACTTACAGCACCAAAGGAAGTCTGACTCTTTTAATCCTGAATCAGGTTCAAAATGATTAACATTTATTATGTAGCCACTTAATGGCCAGTGGCTAGCCAGTCAGAAGAGATTTATGTCTCCTTACAGCAGTCTAATGTGTACTTATGCTCCCCCAGGGTCCCTTGTCCAGCTGAATGGCCAAAATGAACATGTTCAGTACTCTCTCTTACAGCAATCTGCAGACCCAATGGCTACTTGCACATTTTTATCTGATATGTCTTGTCAAGGATAATGCCAAACTAAGCTGTAACAGCAGATCTCACGCAGGGTCCTGCCTGCAAGAAACTCTGTTGTCAGAGACTTTGCTGAACTGTCAGGACCGGTGGATTTGCTGTGTAGAGGATTGTGTGACACTGTGCTAGCACTTGGATGCAAAATGAAGCCTATCTCTGTCAAAAAAATTGGCTCAGAGGGATTACTGAACTCGCTATTCTCATTGAGTGAGGAAAAGATTAGCATGTGCATATGACCTTCAGTTATCCTTGCTTGTAGCTCAAATTCAGAGGCACTGAGCATTTGACCCAGGGAATAATATTGGGGTTGAGTGTGCAGTTCATGGACCTGTTTTTATGTTATGCTAAGTGTAATTTTGCTGCAATCTTGAGTGTAAGTACAGACAACCCTACTGAGGTAATAGCTAAGCATCACAGCCACAGAACATGGCAAAGAATGCAGTTAAAATGAGAGTGCTTAAAGAAATCAGCTGGAGCCACCATTTTCTTAAAGGCCTCCTCTGAAATTCAACAACATTTGCTTATTTTTATGCTCTTCCTGATGAGGGAATAATCCTTATTTAGGATGGAAATATTCTCTAGTGAAAGCCTTTAACTTCTTCGTGGCTGTGTAGCCACTATATCCCGGCAGAAGGTCCAGTAAAACTCCAGGATAAAACAGATAATTCTAATAATCTCTTTTAAGTTTGACACAAACAATTGACAACCATTCATCTGTTGCTCAGAAAAGAAGAAAAGAATCTGCTAGTTACATGGACAAGCAGCTACATGAGCACCTCATTCTTTCTGTGGTCTTTGACTTATGCTTTGAGAGTAGGAGAGGGTGAACCAATTCCTTCCATTGTCTGTGTAAAGGAGCTGTGTATCATGGGGAATGGCTTTTAAATCGTTCCCTTGCCCTGATTCACCTGTCTCAGCAGATGAGCTGATTGCTCTTGCATTTAGATTGTTATCCAGGAATGCTTATCTGGTCTTTGCATGCACTCCTGCATGAAGTTGCCTAGTAAATGGTCTTGAAAGCCTTGCAGACGTAATATGTTAAATCAGATCTTGTCTGTAGTCATCTCTTCTTGTAAGCTCCTTTGAATCCCAGGCCTTTTTAATTAATGCAGTTTAATCAGCAGTACTCTAAGAGTTTTCCTGGCTCCCTCTGATTCAGTTCTCTGTTGTCCCACAAAGACAAGTGCCTTGAGTTTTGCAGTAGTCAAGGAGAGCCGTGGCAGTTTTACAGGAGGATTTGTTCTGGGAGGTAAACTGGCTCCCAAAAGCATCTACTCCTGTGCTGCCTGTAGCAGAGCTATTTTGATGTGAAGCATAGATGACACAAAGTTGTATTAAAGGAGACAGTAGCTGTCCTGATTCCAAATGTAAGTAAATGTGTTGAGCCCCAGTGCTCAGGCAGAAAACAGAGTGCACTTTGTGCCCATAATCAGCATGTTTCCAGGAGACTAGCAAGTGGTTTATGATGTTATCCACAACCGTTGCACCATCAGGAGCAGTCCTGCATTTCAACCTAATTGAGCCACTGCTATGACACAGCCAAGCTCTTCAAGTGGTGATGTCAGTAATTACAGAGAGTGCTTCTCTGGCACTTTCAGTTGGATGGCTGCTTCCAAAATACTGAGCCCTCAGAGTACATCTGTGAGGAAGACTTCTCCTGGGAAAACTTCAGGGGTGCAGTCCTTATGCCAATTTCCTCCCTCTTGTGGAGGAAGAACACCATATAGCATGTCTCAAATCACAGAATGGTGGTGTTTGGAAGGGAGCTCTGGAGATCTACTCCAACTCCCCTGAGAAAATGTCCTCACCTAGAGCAGGTTGCAAAACTCCGTGCAGGTTTGAATGTCTCCAGAGAAGGAGAATCATAGAATCAATAGGGTTGGAAAAGACCTCAGAGATCATCAAGTCCAACCTATCACCAAACACTTCCTGACTGACTAAACCATGGCTTCAAGTGCCCCATCCAAGCCTTTTTTGAACACCTCCAGGGATGGTGACTCCAACACCTCCCAGGACAGCACATTCCAATGCTCAATTACTCTTTCTGTGAAGAACTTTCTCCTCACTCTGAGTCCAAAACTTTCCCTGGCCCAGCTTGAGACTGTGTCCTCATATGCATCATAATCTCTGCATTCTGATCCCACTTCCTTGCATATCTACTGTAGGTTCAGCCCTCCCCCTCAGATTAGGGATGGGTTGTGCACCAGGAGGTCAGGGATAAGGTGGTATCCAAACTGTTTCAAGAACAGGCCCTGAGATTGCTTTGGCCTACAGAGTGAAGTGGAAAGCTTGCCAAGTCCTCACTTTGTCTCTCCTATAATAAGGCACTGAGCAGCCAGCTATGGAGTGTGGCCTTTTGCTGAGCCTTAATGTTAATGATGCACATATAAGCAGAGAGCCTGACAATTGAATTGTAGCATTATTTAGGTTGGAAAAGACCTTTAAAATCAAGTCCAACCATTATTCCAACACTACCAAACCCACTGCTAAACCATGTCCCTCAGCACCATCTCTACATGTCTTTTAAGTAGCTCCAGGCGTGAGGAGTCAACCAATTCCCTGGACAGCCTCTTCAGGTCTTGACAACCCTTTCAGTGAAGATTATTTACTTTTTTCCCCCTTATGTCCAGCCTAAGCTTCCAAACTGAAGGCATTTCCTCTCGTCCTGTCACTTTTTAATTGGAAGGAGATACTGACCCCATCCAACCTCTCTTCAGGTAGCTTTAGGGAGTGAGAAGGTTTCCTTTCGCCTCCAGACTAAACAATTCTAGTTCCTTCAGCTGCTCCCCATAAGACTTGTTCTCCAGACCCTTTCCCAGCTTTGTTGCCTTTCTCTGGACCATCCTGAGAGAAAACAGCACAGAGTTGGCAGTGATGCTGGAACTGCAATTAGCTGTAGATCCGTAGCAGCTCCCAGGAAAGGTGGGATCAGCGAAAGGTCACAACTCAAAGCTGCCAAGAGTTGCTTCTGCAGAATCTGTAGCTCAGATGCAGCTTTCAGGGCAGAGGCAGAGTGACCCAAGTGCCTGCTTGCGTCACATAATGTAGAACAAAAATGAAAATGAAAGGTCCACCATCCCCTTTAGCTGCACTGAGCCAAAAGAGCAGCAGCATGATGGCACATAGGTTGGAAGAGTGCAGAGGTAAAATAATACAAGTAGGGGCAAGGAGCTGCATGTGTAAAGAGGGATCTTCTCCTTTAGCCTCCTCTCTCTGCACTGGGGAACAAAACCCTTGTGCAAGTTTTGATTCCCAGGGCTGCTGTAGGAACTGAGCAAAGTGCAACTCTTGAGTTCCTCAGAGCACAGGCACTGTGAAGACATCTATTCAGAGCAGCTGCCTGCCTCTTTCCTCCCACATGAGCTTAAAAGAATACTTCAGCTTTTTATTGTGTTGGTCTGAATGTTTATGTTGGGTTGGGGTTTTTGTTGTGTTTTGGTTTTGTTCCCCCCACCACCCCCTTTACCTTCAGCTGTTGTGTGCTGTGATGTTCCATTGCTGTGAAAAGCTCTGAGACATCCCTGCTCGTGGTGCTGTATCAATGCAAATCATTGTTGGCTCTCCTTGCCTTTCCTGCTAGACAGTCTGGCATTATAATTGCTCGCTTCTAATATTTCCTGTCCCAAGGCTATCAATTTGTTTTCAATTTCTCCACCTGTTGGGCTGGCTCAGGTATCCCACAGGGTTTTGTCCTCGGCAGCCACTACTTACGTTAATTTATTATGCTCCCAGCCCTGGAACACAGGCACCCTGAAGCATTTTAACAATCAGGAGTGTATTACAGGCTTGGTTTTGTTTTCCAGAGTTTTTGGCAGGAGTGTAGGTGAGTTTTCATCTTCATTTTCTCCCTGTGAGCTTCGTTGTGAAGCCAGCTATTGCCCTGCATACGTCTAAATCCTCCTGACTGATTTTCTGGTCAGTAGTGCGTCGTGTCCGTCCACTGCCACAGCAAATGGACAGGATGGGGAAAAGAGCACCTGAAGAAAGGGCTTTGCAGATGATTATTTCCACATAATTCATCTGTCTTTCCTGTGGTTAACCTTGAAAATTACTTTGCAAGATGATGGAAAGAGGCCAGGTTTGCCTTTCGGCAGCCTGGGTTTCAAAAGGCAGAACTCAGCCCAGAGGGAGGCACTGGAATATAAGCTGAAATGCTGTGGCTGAAAAGAGTAGGAGAAAAAAAAATGCCTGTCCTCTTAGCTAGAGCTCAAGGCCTGTTCCTCTACTGTCTTAATAGAGAGAGGAATAAGAATAGCAGCAAAAGTAGCATTGGAGCACTTCTGTCTGAGGCTTTTGAGGCTTTTTTAGGAATTTATCGGTAAATTTGTGTCCTAAAGGTGCTACAACAGGTTGCTGGCTGGAAAGGGCTTAGGAAGGAGAGATGTATAAAATACTGAAGCATGAAAAGCACACTTTTGGTTGGTTGTTCTTTCTTTCTACCATGTCCTGCATGCTGGCTGAGGCAGGTTTACCTCTCTATAGGATATAAAATGTGCTTTGCAGAGAGCAGTCTTCGGGTAGTGTTTACTGTGAGAGAGGAAGAAGTTCCTTTTACCCCTTGAAGAATTGTAAGCATCCAGGACATGGTCCCAAAAGCTCCTAAGCTCTATAGAAGTATTTAAGTTTTCCTACTAGCCATTAAAGAAGAAATGCTGCTTCTTATGTGCTTAATAACTGGCCGTGGGTGTGAGCTACAAGAGCTGTTGTAAGGCAGCACAGATTAAACCTTTAGCCTCCTTGTTGTGAGTGGAGGCAGGCACAGCAGAGAGCTGTCTTCCATGAGTAGGAGGATGGATCTCTTCAGGGAAAAGAGTTGTGCATGAGCAGGAAAATTTGAGTTTATAGGAAAAGCAGAGGAAATAAAAACGTTTTTCTTCCTTTTCTTCTTTTTTCCCCCCTTTTTTCTTCTCCAATTTTCTTTCTTTCCTTTTTTCTTTCTTTATTCCCTTCTCCCTTCTCCCTTCTCCCTTCTTCTCCCTTCTCCCTTCTCCCTTCTTCTCCCTTCTCCCTTCTTCTCCCTTCTCCTTCTTCTCCCTTCTCCCTTCTTCTCCCTTCTCCCTTCTTCTCCCTTCTCCCTTCTTCTCCCTTCTCCCTTCTTCTCCCTTCTCCCTTCTTCTCCCTTCTCCCTTCTTCTCCCTTCTCCCTTCTTCTCCCTTCTCCCTTCTTCTCCCTTCTCCCTTCTTCTCCCTTCTCCTTCTTCTCCCTTCTCCCTTCTCCCTTCTCCCTTCTCCCTTCTCCCTTCTCCCTTCTCCCTTCTCCCTTCTCCCTTCTCCCTTCTCCCTTCTCCCTTCTCCCTTCTCCCTTCTCCCTTCTCCCTTCTCCCTTCTCCCTTCTCCCTTCTCCCTTCTCCCTTCTCCCTTCTCCCTTCTCCCTTCTCCCTTCTCCCTTCTCCTTCTCCCTTCTCCCTTCTCCCTTCTCCCTTCTCCCTTCTCCCTTCTCCCTTCTCCCTTCTCCCTTCTCCCTTCTCCCTTCTCCCTTCTCCCTTCTCCCTTCTCCCTTCTCCCTTCTCCCTTCTCCCTTCTCCCTTCTCCCTTCTCCCTTCTCCCTTCTCCCTTCTCCCTTCTCCCTTCTCCCTTCTCCCTTCTCCCCTTTTTTTCTTTTCCCTTCATTCTCTTTCTTCCTACCAGACAAAGACAATAAAAATAGCCTGAGCAGTGGGCTTTCTGTTTCAGTTGTCGTTTTCAGTCAGTTTAGTTTTTGATTTGTGTGATCTGAGACTGTTTGGGGCAGGAGGTCTAAGTTTGAGAGGGAGTGAAAGCAAACCTTAAATAAATCTCTTAGTAAAATACTTGTTCTGCTCTTTCTGCTGGAAGAGCGGTGGGGGGTAAGCAAAAACAAACAAACAAGGTTAAAAGAACAAAACAAAAGCACACAAAACCCCCCAGCTGAGGTATTGCAACTTGGCCTCAGTCCAATCCCTTAGTTGCATCTATGCCTTTAACTCTGCCTGAGAAAGTCTTTTTAAAGCCATACAGTTACTACAGGCATTAGTCCTCCCATCCTGGGTGGTACATCTGTACTCTTCAATCTTTCTGGATTACTTCAAATGTTTCCTGAAGGCTTTTAAATCCAGTGAAGAGCAATCTGAGAGAATTCTCTCTGCAATCCTTTTCTTTCTCTGGCTTCACACTCCGGAGAGTGGAAAAAAACAAAAGAAATCAATCAAATCTGCAAGTGGCTCACAAACTGTTGTCAGAACCAGGAAACCTAGCAAGAAAATTCCAGATGATCTGTAAAAACACCATAGCCAGGGTGCTCAACAGAAGCAGAGCTTCCTTCTAGAGTGAAGTGTGATTAACTTCTTGGATTCTCCTCTAAAATCAGTGTTTTCTGAGAACACAAGCCATCAGCTCACCTGGTCAAAATTATTGTGCTTGCCCGATTTCAGCACATATGTAGCACTTTGCTGCCACTGAAATCGTAACCCAGCAGGATAAGAATCCCCAGCCTTCAAAACAAAACCCACTCTAAATCATACACTTGATTCTGATAATGCTTCGATTAGCCTCTCGCCAATGAAGCTCCGTGGTGCCGTTCCCAGTTGACGTCAGGGTGAACTGAAACAGCATCATAGTATCAGTCAGGGTTGGAAGGGACCACAAGGATCATCTAGTTCCAAGCCCCCTGCCATGGGCAGGGACACCCCACACTAGATCAGCCTGGCCAGAGCCTCATCCAGCCTGCTCTTAAACACCTCCAGGGATGGGGCCTCAACCACCTCCCTGGATAACCCATTCCAGGGCTTAACCACTCTCATGGTGAAGAACTTCCTCCTCGTGTCCAGCCTGAATCTCCCTACTTCCAGCTTCATTCCATTCCCCCTAGTCCTATCACTACCTAAGATCCTGAGAAGTCCCTCCCCAGCCTTCTTGTAGCCCCCTTCAGATACTGGAGGGCCACAATGAGGTCACCTCAGAGCCTTCTCTTCTCCAGACTGAACAGCCCCAACTCCTTCAGTCCTCACAAGAGAGGTGAGGAGAGGTGCTCCAGCCCTCTGCTCATCCTCGTGGCCCTTTGTCTGGACACCTTCCAGTACCTCCATATCCCTCTTGTAATAGGGGCTCCAGAACTGGAGGAAGTACTCCAGGTGGGGTCTCACCAGGGCTGAGCAGAGGGGGAGAATCCCCTCCCTTGACCTGCTGGCCACACTTCTGATGCAGCCCAGGATCTGATTGGCTTTCCGGGCTGCAAGTGCACACTGAGAGCTCATCGAGTCCAGCATCACTAATCGCTTGGATTCTGGCTTTGGGCAGAGGGCTGAAATATGATCTAGAGATAATTGCCCACAATTTGATGTTCTGAGGTTAAAAATAAGCCCAAACCGGAACTCTTTGTTATAATTCATTTTGTTCTAATGCATTTCTCAGTACATGCCCCCCTCTCTCTCTTTCTCAATCTCTCTCTCTCTCTCTCTCTGCTCAGAGTCACAACCAGGTTGCAATTATGCTCTGTAAAATGGTTCCTTCAGAAGTCAGTTGCTAGCTACTGCTCCTGGTTCTACTTATGCCTATGACATTGTTCGATGTTGCATCCCCTGCTATTGGTACTGCTCTGCATTTGACTTCTGGATTTGGGCCACGATGAATTTGCCATCTGCATAGCCTCTGTGGCTTGGCTCCTCTCTTCTCCAGGAGAAAGCAAATAATGAGCAGGCCTGGTGGTGGTCAATTGGGCCTATGGAGAAAATGGTTACCTATGGAGAAAATGGTTAGGACATTGGGTTCCCCACCATGGCACACAGATCTCTACTCTAAACAGTGCCAAGAACAATCTCTATATGGCTTGCTGTTGTTGAAAGCAGATGGTTTGCCTCAACTAGCAGAGGAGCAGGAATTAAACCACAGCCCTTGGTGTGTTATAAATGGAAAGGATGAGAAGACATACAAAAATGGTTGGGGTTTGGGTTTTTTTTTCTGGTGTTAAACATTGTGTTTGCTTCCTCTGATCAAGTTTCCCAAGTAGCTGTAAGAGACTTGAATTTTCCTGCAGCATAACCACTTTCCAAGAGATCACTCTTGACTCTCTCCTTTAGTTTTAATTCCCTGAGCAGTAAATATTAATTGTAGCAACCTAAATCCACCTGTCACAGAGAATGAGCTCTTTTGGATGATTGCCTTCAAATCAGTACTGACCATGCCATGAGTAAAATTCTGTGGTGAGATTCTCAGCCATTGATGTGCATCCTGCAAGTCCTGAAGGCCTCAGAGGAGAGCTGAAGTGCGTTCAGTGAAAAACTGTTAACAGCACCAGAATCTGAGTAGCTGCAGGTTGGCTCATCTGTATGGAATACACAGAGCTAAAAATTAAAAGCAACAAAAGAATGAGAGGATTTGCTTTTAAATTACTATCAGGGAATTCATGCACAGTATTAATGTTCAGCAAGCTTTACAGACAACTTGTCTTACAGTGGCAGCATGAATCATAGAATCAACCTCAGAGATCATCAAGTCCAACCTATTACCTAACTCCTCATGACTAACTAAACCATGGCTCCAAGTGCCCTATCCTTTTGAACACCTCCAGGGATGGTGACTCCACCACCTCCCTGGGCAGCACATTCCAATGGCCAATTACTCTTGCTGGGAAGAACTTTCGCCTCATCTCCAGCCTAAACCTCCCCTGGTGCAGCTTGAGCCTGTGTCCTCTTGTTCTGGTGCTGTTTGCCTCGGAGAGGAGATCAACCCTCACCAGTCTACAACCTCCTTTCAGGTAGATGTAGAGAGCAATAAGGTCTCCCCTGAGCCTCCTCTTCACCAGGCTAAACACCCCCAGCTCCCTCAGCCTCTCCCCTTTCAGCTTTTCCCCCTTCTGCTTAGCTTATGTGCAAGGCAAAACTGGTTTGGGTTTATTTTATTTTCTTATAAATTGTACAATTCAAAGGTCAATAATGATATCATGTATCACAAGTCACTTGCCATGCCATCTAGAGCTTAAGGGCACATGTTTTAATGTGATCTGTCAGCCCCTTCTTAATAGATTTAGTATGTACTTGTAATATATTAGTAGTTTCATTTTTAGATTCAGCTTTCCACCCAAATAACAGTGGGAAATTGATTGCCAGCTCAGTGGTTTCAGAATGGAAGCAGATTGCTGAGCATGAGTTGCAGCCACGGAAAACTCAGCAAGATCCTGGATGGGACATGATAAATGGGAGATGCTTTGTGCATGAACATACCTGCTTTTGTTAGGGCAGTCATAGTATCAGTCAGGGTTGGAAGGGACCACAAGGATCATCTAGTTCCACCCCCTGCCATGGGCAGGGACACCCTGTACTAGATCAGGCTGGCCAGAGCCTCATCCAGCCTGCTCTTAAACACCTCCTGATGCAGCCCAGGATCTGATTGGCTTTCCGGGCTGCAAGTGCACACTGAGAGCTCCTGTTGAGCTTCTCGTCCACCAGCACCCCCAAGTCTCTCTCCTCAGGGCTGCTCTCCAGCCAGTCCCTGCCCAGCCTGGATTTGTGCCTGGGATTGCCTCAACCCAGGTGCAGGACCCTGCACTTGGTCTTGTTGAAGCTCATGAGGTTGGCTTCTGCCCACCTCTCCAGCCTGTTAGGGTCCCTCTGGATGGCATCCCTTCCCTCCAGCTGTCTGCTGCACCACACAGCTTGGTGTCATCAGCAAACTTGCTGAGGGTGCACTCGATGCCACTGTCCATGGCACCCACAAAGATGTTGAACAAGACAGGTCCCAGGACTGATCCCTGAGGGACTCTGCTTGTCCCTGGCCTCCCCTGGGACATGGACCCATTGACAGCCACTCTTTGGGTGCGGCCATCAAGCCAGATTTTCAGACCAAAGGAAAGCTCAGCTGGGTGGATGGATTGCCATTCATTCGCAGCGCAGCACCCAGGAGAGGCGGTCAGTGTTTGCTTCCCCTTTGCACTGAGGGGAGGAAGCACAGCACACCTGAGAGCTCAAGCCACAGTTACCCTTTGTGCTGTGGACTCAGTATGAAAACTCCATTAACTTTGCAGAGGCCAGAACACTTCTTCCCATGCTTGCTCTAATAATTTAATTGCAAAGAAAAGAGAATTTTGTCGATGACCTGTGTGTCTCTGCTCACATTCTGGTGTGAAAGGATGGGTTATTTACTGGTTTGTATCATGGCACCTTAGTCAAGCAGCAAAACTTACTCTTCTGGGCTAAATGCTGGTTGGAATTTAGCAGGAATATTATCCTTTAGTGGTAAATAACAAGTGCTGCTTTCACCTATGACTTGAACTAGTATGTCAGGTCTGCTATAAATAGTGGTTTCAGTAGAACACAACTGATTCTGGCCTGTGCTCTGACTCCTCAGCTCAGGCTCTGTGCACTGAGGCAGTTTCTGAAGTTCAGGGCAGGTTTGCACAGCCATGAGTTGCCTCTGAGAGTGAGAATGCTGATGGGGAGAGTTAGTAGCAAGGATTAGGGTGCAGACCAAGAGCACTCTTACATCTGTGCTCCACACTGGTGCAGAAAGTCAAAGGTGGCACCTCTGGGGTAAAGCAGACAGGACAGTTGACCCCAAACTGACTGGCATCCGTTCCATGGATGTTATCTGAAGGATGAGGCTGAGGGATCTCCAGGGTCAAGCTTCTGTTTCAATGGTTAGTTTCCCAGAAGGATTGTGTCCAATTCACCTTGGATTACCAAATCCATGAGTTCCTGAACCCAGCTCCACTGTCCAGCTCCTGAATCCAATTCCTATCTACTGCTGGGTGCCTGCCCCCAGCATTAGTGGTGCCAATGGTGCTGTCATTGCCATCAGGGTTTGGGCTGTCTCTTGGCTTGTTTCTCTTTGTCTCTGTTTCATTGGATTGCTCTTCTTTCCATCCCAGATGGTTTGGTTTCTTTCCCACCCCACCACTATCTCCCTTCTTCCCTTTCTCTTCCCTTTGGGAAGGCAGAAGTGTTCATAGTCATCTGTTTAGTGGCTGGCCTAGCCCTAACCCTTGACAATTAATCAATCATATTCTAATAATACTGACTTACTGAGGCAGAATGATGAAATTAAGTAGTTTGTTCATTCTTTTGCTTTGATATATTCCAGTCTCTCTAAGGAATCCCTGGGTTTTAGCTCTGACAAGATCCCATTTGCTCTCTAAATCAAAACTCAGGTGTTCAGTAAGAGCAGAGGAACTGAAATGTTCCAGCATGCTGCAGACATGTTGTCATACCTGCAGTAATTACTTGACACGAGCAAAATAAAGTCGTCGTGAAGTAGCATTGTCAGACCTGTCTACTAAAACTGCCTCCCAATTGCAATCATTTTGCAGGCTATAAATAGCTCCAGAAGAGCTCACCCTGTCTAGTGGGAGCTGATGTCACCCTGCACAGAGCTGAATTTTGTGCAGAAAAGATGTTGATCTTCCTATTTTCGAACGTTCCCCGACTATCAGAGCTGCCTTTGCGTCCTTCCCCCAGTCTTTATTATTTGCTCTTCATCCTCAGTTTTCTGCCACTGAGTTTCCTGGGCTACACAAAAAGACTGGGAAAAATTAACATCCTGAATTAAATTATTATGAGGAACTCAGAAAAAAATTCTCTAAAAGCTGGTTTTCAGTAATCTCTTCAGATTCTTCTCTTGGTAGAACTTACTTTTGATATCTGAAGGGGTTAGATTTCAAAAGTAGAAGCTTTAGACTGAGTTACTTGAAAAACTTTAATGCTTTCAGTAGGAAAGTATCCAGACATTATTATCTGGTTTCCTCACTAAAACTGGGGAGTCCTGAGGGAGCTGGGTAGTTTAGTTGTTAGCATACAGCTATAAGAAGGCTGGAGAGAGACTTTTCATAGGAGTGTCTAGCAATAGGGTAAAGGGAAATAGTTTGAAGCTGAGGGAGAGTAGGATCTTAGGGAAAAGTTCTTCAGCACAAGAGTGCTGAGACTCTGGAACAGGCTGCCCAGGTAAGGTTGTGGATGCTTCCTCCCTGGGATTGCTCAAGATGGGGTTGGATGAGGCCTTGAGCAGCCAAGTATAGTGGAGAGGCATCCCTGCCCATGGCAGGGAGGTTGAAGTAGGTGACTGCTAAGGTCCCTTCCAATCTATGGTTTTAATCTGGGGGAGAACTTTCTTGTCTGCTTGCACAATTATAAATACATCTATAGTTTTGTTTTGCATACATGACTCCCAGGGAAGGGAATGCAATGCTGCAGCAGATCGAAGATCTTCTGACAAGCCCTATGAGGAAAGGCTGAGGGAGCTGGGGTTGCTTAGCCTGGAGAAGAGGAGACTCAGAGGAGACCTTATTGCTCTCTACAACTACATGAAGGGAGGTTGCAGGCAGGCAGAGGTTGGTCTCTTCTCCCAGGCAGCCAGTACCAGAACAAGAGGACACAGTCTCAGGCTGTGCCAAGGGAGGTTCAGGCTGGAGGTTAGGAAGAAGTTCTATACAGAGAGAGTGATTGTCCATTGGAATGGGCTGCCCGGGGAGGTGGTGGAGTCACCATCATTGGAGGTGTTCAGGAGGAGACTTGATGGGGTGCTTGGTGCAATGGTTTAGTCATTTAGGTGGGTTGGATTGGTTGATGGGTCGGACACAATGATCTTGAAGGTCTCTTTCAACCTGGTGTGTTGTATTGTATTATTGTATTGATTCTTTTGTCATGCAGGGGAAGGGAGATACCTTGAACAGGCTGTGGTACAGCAGGGCAATGATAAACCCATCTTATAGAGTCATAGAATTGTTAGGGTGGGAAGGGACCTCAAGGATCATCCAGTTCTAAACCCCCTGTCATGGGCCCCAGGGACACCTCACACTGCAGCAGGTTGTTCACAGCCACATCCAGCCTGGCTGCAAACACCTCCAGGCATGAGGCTTCCACCACCTCCCTGGGCAACCTGTTCCAGTGTCTCACCACCCTCACGGGGAAGAACTTCTTCCTGACATCCAATTTGAATCTACCCATTTCTATTTTTGTTCCATTCCCCCCAGTTCTATCACTCCCTGACACTTTTTAGTCCCTCCCCAGCTTTCTTGTAGCCCACTTCAGATACTGGAAGGCCACAGTAAGTTCTCCTTGGAGCCTTCTTTTCTCCAGACTGAACAGCCCCAACTCCCTCAGTCTGTCCTCTATCCTCTTCTTCCCAGGGGCAATACTTTTCCCCTACAGACAGGCAGATCCATTTCAAGAGCTCAGCTCTTTTCTTCTTTGACCAAGCAAAATTAGAGCAAACTGTTAGGTCATGTAGCATGACAAAACTCCTCTACCTACTGTGTGTGGGGCTGAAGCCAGTGAAGTTCCTTCAGCGAGTATGTTGGGCTTGGGTTCCCATCTTTGGGACTCTCTTGTGTCTCCAAAGTAGTCTGCAAAAACATCATATGGGTGTCTCTTAAAACTCCATATTTGTGATTGTTTGGTAAGAGAGCAACTCCACCTGTTTACAGAATGGTTTTTCCCCTTAAGCTGGCTAGACTGCAAGCAGAGCTTTGATTTTTGCCTTTTTTTTCCTCCCCCTACTCTTTTTTTAAGAGGCAAAACAATGGTGTTGCGGAGAAGGAAATGAAGACATTAAAGAGGGTTCCATTCTGCTGAAATTAAAAGGCTCCTGGCAAAGTTTTTTCAGAGTGGAACATTCCCTCATGAAAGAGATGCCTGTGCCAAGCCCATCCACTGCTATTTGGCTTCAAACTGCCTTTTCTCATTCAGGCTCTGTTTTCTGCTGCTGCTCTTCCTTTGTGCTGTCAGCTCGGCCTCATTCATGAGCTGGCTAGAAGGCTCAGCGATCTTGTTAGGAACATAAACCCCCTGTATAAATTGTCAGCAATAAAATATCATTTGTTTACTTAACCAGGGTAGTTCTTTAGTATAACTCATCCACCAGTAACACACTTGAGTGATTTTTAAAGAGCATTGCCCTTGGTCAGGTTGAGTGGCTGGATCTCCTTGCTTTTCTTTGACTGTCCCTTTGACAAGTTAGGAAATGGAAGATACCAAAAAATGGAGAGGTTCAAAATGACTTTTTGGTTGTTGGGGGAAAGGGTGTGGGGTTTGCTGCTCTTTGTTATAAAAGACCTTATTCACTTATGATTGCTTTAACAAAACTTGAGTAGCGGATCTGAATCGGTGTTAAAACACAAAAGGTTGTGTTGTGGGATTTTATTGGAGGATTTTATTGAAGCTTATCTTATACTTGGCTCAGGGTGGACAAACTAATCTGGGTGCTCGATGGCCTTTGATTCGGTAAGAGTGAATTCTTCCTTCCCCTACATGTAGCTGAGATGAACTCATGAATCACCGAATCTCAACATGGTGAGGATGGGAAGGGGCCACTGGGTATCATCTAGATCAAGTCCAACTCCTCTGCTAAGCAGGGTCACCCAAAGAAGGCTGCCCAGGATCACAATATCTAGGCAAGAGAGTGATTGCCCATTGGAATCGGCTACCCGTGGAGGTGGTGGAGTCACCTTCATTGGAGGTGTTCAGGAGGAGACTTGATGGGGTGCTTGGCTGCATGGTTTAGTTGTTTAGGTGGGTTGCATTGCTTGATGGGTTGGACACGATGATCTTGAAGGTCTCTTTCAACCTGGTGTATTGTATGGTATTGTAAGAAGGGAACACTCCGCAACCTCTCTGGGCAGCCAGGCACAGTGTTCTGGCAAACAGGAGCAGTGAGGGAACAGCTGGGTGATCTTCAGCACTCAACAGCAGAGTGCACAATATAGGGGGAGGTGCTCTGGGGTGCCTGGTGGTCTCTCCTTGACTGGGCTGAGGTGACAGCACAATCTGCATTTGGAGACCTGCTCTCCTTGGGAAGCCAGAGGTGCTCATGGGCACAGGAATGGAGCTATTCTAGGCAGTTCAGCTGGAGCTACTCCATGCATTTGTGAAGCCCAGCATTGCACTAGGTTTCTGACCACGACTTAGGAGTGAGAAATGTCCTGTGCTGAGTGGACTCATTTTCCAAGTCCCTCCAGTGAGTGACTCAGCCTATGTGTTTTTTAAGAAGTATTGCTAATATCTCATCAGTTTCTTTTGCTTCTGGGTAAACCAGAACCTTTCAAATCCCAGGTCTCTGCAAGAAAATTGGAGAAACTGGCTTACCCTGAGTGCCATAAGTCATTTGTTCTCCCCAGATTAGGTCTATTCAGCAACTTGTAGTCCTTAACTATCAATTCTTTAAGAGCAGATGTACCCAAACTATCCTCTTGTGTCCTTAGCATACGAACCATAAGGCACAATACAATAAAAGACAGTCATAAGACAGTACAGAGAGTCATAAGATGTAAGAGTACAGGTAGTTCATAAAAGCACAATGGAATTCATAAATCATATTTAGACAAGTTCCCCCAATTCCTCACACAGCCAAACACTGCTAAATGAGATTTTTATATTGGCTTGGGGGACTGAAGTTCATTGCTTCAAAGAAGGTTGCATGCTCCTCTGTCACCACCGACCTGAATACTTATTAATAATGAATACTGCAAAAGTCCATGATGGTTGTGGAGTTAGTGTTGCTTCCCTTAGAAATAAACATTGATTTCAGCCCTATTGGGTGTTCCCCTATGGTTGGTAGACAGGGCACTATCTGAATTTGGAGGGGCTGTACTTGTGGGGTTTTGTATCGGATGTACCTCAAGATTGCTCCTGATGTAAACTGAGGGATAGGATATCTGTGCTCGGGGAATGAATTTGCCCAGAAATATTTACATCTCTTTCTAGGGTGGTAGCCAAGCATTTTGAGGTTCAGGAGACAAAGCTAGTCCAAGGTACCAGTAATTTCTCCCCAGTGTAGGCATGCAAGGGAGAGAGAACCTGCAAAATACAAGTGAGAAGGGATGCCTGAACACCTGAGGTCCAAGCAACAATGACTCAGCTGCACCATCCCCAGTGTGGTGGGGGGAAGGTGTAAAAATGTCCATATGGAGGAGACCTGGTCAGACTTTGCTGGGAGGTGGTCTTGGGTCTCACCAAAGTGGCTGTTACAGAACAGAGATGTGTCACAGACAGGAAACTCAGACCTCCCAGAACACGTAGCTGGGAACTCCCCTCAGTTTAGGAAAGATGTTGAGTTCCTGGAAGGTGTCCAGAGAAGGGAAACAAAGCTGGGGAGGGGTCTGGAGCACAGCCCTATGAGGAGAGGTTGAGGGAGCTGGGGTTGCTTAGCCTGAGGAAGAGGAGCCTCAGAGGAGACCTTCTTGCTCTCTCCAACTACCTGAAGGGAGGTTGTATCCAGGTGGGGGTTGGTCTTTTCTCCCAAGCAACCAGCACCAGAACGAGAGGACACAGTCTCAAGCTGTGCCAGGGGAGGTTTAGGCTGGATGTCAGGAACAAATTCTTCACAGAGAGATTAGCCACTGGAATGTGCTGCCCAGGGAGGTGGTGGAGTCACCATCACTGGAAGTGTTTAAGAGAAGACTGGATGAGGCACTTGGTGGCATGGTTTAGTTGATTAGATAGTGTTGGGATTGGACTTGATGATCTAGAAGGTCTTTTACAACCTGGTCTGTTCTGTTCTATTCTCTTCTGACTCATGCCCTGACCACAGCACAGGGAGCCTGCATGCAGAGCAGCCAGCCAGCAGCAGGGCACAGCAATAACTTGCAGCAAGGAAAGTGGTAGTACCTTTCTGTGCAAGTAGAAAACAAAACCAGGGATACTGAAAGGGAGTCAGGGGGTGGAAAAAGGCAGGGGGTAAGAGGTGAAAGAAAGGCAAAAAACAACCAAGTAAATCACGTTTCATAATGGGAGTGAGTCTAAATCATGCTTTAAATTTGTCATCCCTTGACAGCTGTTGCTGTAGCTTATTGTAAAGTGGAATGAACTAGAAAAAAACTGTGTAGCACTGCCCTTTGCATCCTTTTGGCCAAAGAACTGGAGCTGTTGCTTTGTGATGAGGCAGAAAAAGGAAGAGCCTGTGCAGAGATGGGGAAAATGCAGCCTTGCAGAGCTGTGCAGTAGAAGGAAGTAAAGAGAAGATGTTTACCCTCTTTAACTAGACTGGTCTCCTTGCTGATCAGCTACTTTGGTGAACTCAGGAAGAAAACAGGGCTGTTGGATGTGTTTTGAGATGGCTTTGGAACAGGAAAAGAAGCTGTCAAAGAGCTTTTTGCTTAGAAGATGTTTCACTGGGCACGAGAGTTCCTCTCCACAAGCAGGAAGCTGGTGCCTCAAGAGAGACAGGACACAAGAAGTGTGCTTCACCCCAAACTTCTTTCTCTTTTAGCAGCACTTATCTCCCTTATTCGTTACTGCTCCCAGATGCTGTGAGCTCCGAGTCAGTGAATTTTGTTGGCATGTGGCTATGGAACTGCTCCATGGAGTTGCTCCTTTTGTTGGAGCATGTATGCCTCGCATAGGGAGCAACAGGGTGCAAGGGCTCCTGGCAATCTCTGCCTTTGGAGGCTTTGTGCAGCTCACCCGGCTTTGCGTGGTGTCATGTGCTCTAAATCTTCACAACTAGGAAATTAAATTCATCAGTCATCCTAAAGAAGCCTGCAGAGAAAGAGAGGATTGCCACAATCATTAGGAAAGGAGAGAAAAATAACTTCTGCCCCGAAAGGGTTGTCAAGCCCTGGAACGGGCTACGCCCAGTGCAGTGGTGGAGTCACCCTTCCTGGAGGGATTTAAAAGATGTGTAGGGACGTGGCCTAGTTGCAGAGTTGGTAGTATTGGGTTAGTGGTTGAACTCAATGATTTTAAAGATCCTTTCCAGCCTCACTCATTCTATGATTAGATCTGGGGGAATGCCACACAAATAAGGAGTGGATGACATGGCCTCGAGGGATCCTTCCATCACAATGTAAGAGGTATGTAGAGTCATGCTGAGCTCTCTGCAGCTCAGCTCTGCTCTGCAGAAAGCATTTTGAAAACAAATATAGCAACATGCCTGAGAGTCTCCTGTGTAATTTAGCAGCTCTGTGAGTCTGATGTCCAATTATACTGTGTCCTGTTCTGGGCTCCTCAATTTAAGAAGGACATTGAGATACTTGAACATGTCCAGAAAAGGGCAATGAGGTTGGGGAGAGGTCTCGAGCACAGCCCTATGAGGAGAGGCTGAGGGAACTGGGGAGCGGAGAAAAGGAGGCACAGGGGAGACCTTATTCCCCTCTACAGCTACCTGAAAGGAGGTTGTAGACAGGTGGGGGTTGGTCTCTTCTCTCAGGCAACCAGCACCGGAACAAGAGGACATGGTCTTAAGCTGTGCCAGAGGAAGTTTAGTCTTGAGGTGAGGAGAAAGTTCTTCACAGAAAGAGTAACTGGCCATTGGAATATGCTGCCCAGGGAGGTGGTGAAGTCACCATCCCTGGAGTGCTCAAAAAAAGGCTTGGATGTGGCACTTGGAGCCATGGTTTAGTTGTCAGAAGGTGTTAGGTATTAGGTAATAGGTTGGACTTGATGTTCTCTGAGGTCTTTTCCAACCTGGTTGATTCTATGACTCTATAGTATTTTACTCCCTGCTCCATTCATCCTGAGCCAAACCTGTAAGCTAAAAGCCAAGTCTTCAGCAGTTTTAAATGGACAAGGAGACAAAGCTCTGTTTTCCTGAGATGGTTTCAGAAACTGTGAATTGGGTAGACCTTTCTTTCTGTCATTCCTGGATTCAGCCACTTGCCACATGCCTTGTCACAGCAAACCTGCTGCCTATGCATCTGGTTAAATCTGCATTTGCCTTGCATAGGTAGAAATGTGTGTGTGAGTTAATCTAAGGGGAAGCTATTCAAGAGGCTCTTGTGGCCTTGCATCTGTGTGATTTTTGTTTGCTGCATACTTTCTGTATCTGGGTTCTCTTTCTTGTCCCCATTACAGTGGGTAAAGGGCAGTGAATAGGGTAATGTACTCTGGTCTAATCTCCCTCCTGTAATAACATGGCTTGTAATGATGAAGTGCTTCGCTCAAGGAAACTCAAACAGGGAGGCAAATGAAAATCCCAGCTTTAAGGAACCATAACTTAGAGAGCAATGGGTGCAGAACACGCAGCTGAGCTGAGGACGTGCTATGGGCATAATGTGGCTTTCTTATTTCATTATCATGAAACCAAATTAACTACCAAGTGCATTTGAAGACTATAAACCAGCATAACCTGCAAAACACTTTCAGGGAATCTAACTCTTCCTTTCACTGAGAGATCCAAACAGAATAAACCTGAAACTGAAATCAGATGCTTTGGGATTGATGAAGTTGGTAGGATGATTTTTTTTTTTTCTTTTTCTTTAATTTTTTTCTTAAGTGACTGTTTTAACAGCCTATTAACATCTTCCCCACAGCAAATATATAACAAAATTGATATTGCAGAATTGAGTTGGGATGGTTCCCACGAGTGTACTTAAATACACCGTAAACATCCAGCGCTATTCATCTGCATTATGGACTCTGCATATAAAGTACATCTCTATAAATTCTGCTAAAGCAAATCCTTCCCAGCTCCTCTTCCAGAATAAAAATTAAAGGTCTGGCTCTGCCAGGGGTTGAGTGCTCCTGCTAAATTCCCAGCTCCCTTGTAAAAAGCTGCTTCTTGCTCAGTGCTTTCAGGGCTGCTCACAAAAGACTAATTTTCTTCCTTGCAGGCGAAGACAGCTGAAATCAGTTGTCACTGCAGTAAAAGTCTGTTACAGATGATTTGTGCCTCGTTAATTTCTTAAGTGTCAGACATGAACGCATCTAATTCATTGTCAGAGTGTAAAGGCTATTAAATGTTACTAATTAAAGGGAACTTCAGGACTGCTCTGCCCAACGTTTGCTTTACCATTTATCTCCATCCTGCAAGCTCTGTTACGTAGCAGTAGCGCAGGCTCAACACGGGAGATAAGGTTTCAATTGTGCACATTTTGTTTCTTGTCTCATCCCAAAAAAAAAAAAAAAAAAAAAAAAAAAAAGAACAAGTAAACTTTAATTAGATAGCCCTGAACTTAGAAAAGAGTGTTTTGTCTTAGTTCTAGTTTGAATTTGTAGAGTATTAATCATAGAATTGTCAGGGTTGGAAGGGACTTCAAGGATCAGCCAGTTCCAACCCCCCTGCCATGGGCAGGGACACCTCACACTGCAGCAGGTTGCTCACAGCCACAGCCAGCCTGGCTGCAAACACCTCCAGGCATGAGGCTTCCACCATCTCCCTGAGCAACCTGTGCCAGGCTCTCACCACCCTCGTGGGGAACAGCTTCTTCCTAACATCCAATCTGAATCTCTCCATTTCTAGTTTTTTTTCCATCTTCCCCAGTCCTATCAATCCCTGGCACACTAAAAAGTCCCTCCCCAGCTTTCTCGTAGCCCCCTGCAGATACTGGAAGGCCACAATTAGGTCCCCTCAGAGCCTTCTCTTCTCCAGACTGAACAACCCCAAGTCTGTCTTTATAGGAGAGCCGCTCCAGCCCTCTAATCATCCTCATGGCCCTTCTCTGGCCACCTTCCAGCACCTCCAGATCCTTCCTGTAGTAGAAGCTCCAGAACTGGATGCAGTACTCCAGATGGCATCTCACCAGAGCAGAGTAGAGGGGGAGAATCACCTCCCTCGACCTGCTGGCTCTGCTGATTAAGCTTGGTGATAAAGACAACCTGTTAAAAATAATGCAAAGATCTCGCAGAGATGATCCAGCATCCATCTCAGCTGGTCTCTTCTACCTTCTCTGTTTATCCTGTTAGGTTTTACTGATCTAAAGAGAACACAATCTGAGAACAGAAAGCTGTTTGGAACAGAAATAGTTCTGCTGCGTCCAAAGTGGCATAGCTGAGTGTTTGCCGAAGTGGGTTTGTAGAAAGGATTTGGCTTTGGCTTAGCTGATTTTGTCATTTCAAAAGAGCAGATTGATTTCTGTACAATCAAGGCAGGGCTTCTTTTGGACATGTATATTGCGATCTGTCAGTTCCATCTTATAACTAGAAACAAACTGCATGGCTGAAGATTGGTGACTTTGGGACATTTTCTGAGGTAAAGCAGTGTGGTGGTTTTAGGCATGAAAATTTTGTTACAGATTTCAAGCAGAAAAGTAGAAAAATATTAATAAATCACTATTGGGTGTAAACAGGAAAACTTCCAATTTCATTGGAAAAAAATATCTAGTCTAAGAGTGGCTGTACCAAAACAATTAGAATACAATAAACCAGGTTGGAAGAGACCTTCAAGATCATCACGTCCAACCTATCAACCCATTCAACCCACCTAAACGACTAGATCATGGCACCAAGCACCCCATCAAGTCTCCTCCTGAACACCTCCAATGATGGTGACTCCACCAGACAGCACATTCCAATGGGCAATCACTCTCTCTGTATAGAACTTCTTCCTAACAACCAGCCTAAACCTGCCCTGTGTCCTCTTGTTCTGGCACTGGCTGCCTGGGAGAAGAGACCAACCTCTGCCTGGCTACAACCTCCCTTCAGGTAGTTGTAGAGAGCAATAAGGTCACCCCTGAGTCTCCTCTTCTCCAGGCTAAGCAACGTTGAACATAACAGGGTGAATTTTGAGACATGATAAGTTTGACAGAGCAAATTAGTGATCCAGTCAGCACCAAAGTCTAGAAAGTACTGAATGAGGTGATTTTTTTTTTTCCTCTGTGTAGAGTATATGTAACTTTTCTTGCAGCATACAGAATTAACCAGGTTGGAAAAGACCTTTGAGATCATCAAGTCCAACCTATCACCCAACATCGGTTTCGAACAGCAGAGAGAAAGACACCACTCCTTAAGCAGAAATTGATTTATGTGCTTAGGACAAAGATTGGAGCCTAAAAGCTTCACATTCAAGAATAAACTGAGATTTATCCTGGGTTTTGAAGTGAAACCACATGGTATTAGGTATTTGGTGGCTTCAGGGAAGTTGGTTATAATGAATACATACAAAAGTAGAGCAAGGTATACTGACAGCAAAAATTGCATCTAGTGGGGAAAGGCAGGAGCAGCACTGCTTCAGGCAGTGTCTTTCATCAGTATCCTCTTGCCTGATAAAGTGTGGAGTTTCCTCTTAATGTTCAGCCAGCTATGAAAAGGTCAAGCAAACCAGAGAAACAAAAGCTTCAGCTGCTTCTCGTCTCATCCCGTTTGATTTTGAAGGAGTGTCAGCATAGTGATAGAGCAACTCAGCTGCCTCAGTGACAGGGGGACGTGAGTGGTAGCTCTTTACATCCTTATGAGTCTCCTTAAATTGAGGCACCCAGAGCGATCAATGAGTAACCAGCGTTGGCAAGTCAAGGGTATGGCGGAGTTCCGAGCCTTCGAGGGCACTTTTGTACAATTATCAAAAGCCTTCACAGGAGGTTTTGTGAATTTAGTTCAAAAAAAAAAAAAAAAAAAAAAAATTCTCTCAGTGAGGTCTGGATTAAGTGTGCTACTTCAGAAAATTATTGCTTTGAAGGACTTTTATGAGACTACTCAATATGGAAAAGTTAGAACCAGCCAGACCTAGGAAAGTACTTGAAGTATTTCTGAAGGTCTTGAAGCCTGAAGTTGTTTCTAGCTGCAGGTGATGCTTCAGCTGCACCTGTCCTCTTATTCCACATGCAAATATTCATGCCGTGCCAAAGAGTTAAGGTACTTTTCAGAGTCTAAAAATATTGTGATGCTAAAGTATTCACTGTGGCATAAAACACCCAAAATTAAGGTGGTGGGGGAAAAAAGTGGAGATAGCAGTTCAGATCAGACTAGTCTTAGAGCACTGGTTAGGCCGCACCTCGAGTACTGTGTCCAGTTCTGGGCCCCTCAGTTTAGGAAGGATGTTGTCTTGCTGGAGCGTGTCCAGAGAAGGGCAACAAAGTTGGTGAGGGGTTTGGAACACAAGCCCTATGAGGAGAGGCTGAGGGAGCTGGGGTTGCTTAGCCTGGAGAAGAGGAGACTCAGGGGTGACCTTATTGCTCTCTACAACTACCTGAAGGGAGGTTGTACACAGGTGGAGGTTGGTCTCTTCTCCCAGGCAGCCAGCGCCAGAACAAGAGGACACAGTCTCAGGCTGCACCAGGGCAGGTTTAGGCTGGATGTTAGGAAGAAGTTCTATACAGAGAGAGTGATTGCCCATTGGAATGGGCTGCCCGTGGAGGTGGTGGAGTCACCTTCATTGGAGGTGTTCAGGAAGAGGCTTGATGGGGTGCTTGGTTGTATGGTTTAGTTGTTTAGGTGGGTTGGACGTGATGATCTTGAAGGTCTCTTTCAACCTGGTGTATTGTATTGTATTGTAGTGCTTGAGTAAATGGCATTTGAAGTGACAGACGTTACATGTGATGGACTGAATCTCCTCTGTTCCAAGTATTCAGATGTTTGATTTTGGCAGTGATCACGTTCACATGCCACTGCACTCTGGTTATAACGAGATGCTGGAATTTCAGACTGCTTTGTCCTCCTCTTGGGAAGCAGTGGCAGCTGAGCTTTGGCAGGAAGGGTGGGCAATCCCAAGTGAGGCCATTTTCATGAGCCTTTGGTCCATTTAGCAGCTCTAGAGATATCTGGTGAGGCTTACCACTCTTGCTCTGTAGCAAACATGGAGTCAGCTCCAAAGCACTGGAGTTTGCCCTTCACTACTTCCTATGGATCATTTCTCAAAGTCCTCAGAGAGATCTCAGTTTATAACAGTGACTTGGACCAAAGTGGCATTAATATCACACTTCAGCAGCTTGCCTTGGTCATTTCACATTTCCCTTTAAACAATAATATTTCTTTGGTAATTTCAGATTATAAATTGGTAACCCAAAATAGCTGCTTCTAAGACAAACTAATCTATTTGCAACATGTATTGTAATCAGTCTACCAGAGAAGGACAAGATGAATTGTAGCAGCTGGCTTGGAGAGTGGGTCCTCATTTCACCCCCGTTCCTGGCTCGGTGAGATTGCAGAACAAGGTTGTGTAACCGCTTCAAGGTCACCAAATGAGTTACTCATACAAGGTAATGAAGGATTAGCTCCTTCCACCCCACAACATTTATTTACAGAAACTGATGCTGAGCCAGTCCTGGGTGATTTGAGGAGGCTGGAGGGGGAGGCAGTGGGGGATTTAAGCTTCAGGAAGGTAAACGTCCAGAGGGATTATTCCTTCATAACCATCATTTCTGTTAGCCCTAATCTCTGGTTTTCTTTCTCAAAGCAAGGCCTAGGGCAGATCTGTGGGGATTCAAGGTAATGCACCAGCTTGCCCTTTTTCCAAAGACCTTGATGTCTCCTGGCTCTGCTTTGGGGGCCAATAAAACATCTGAGAGCAAGCGTTTGCTCCCTGTGCATTTGCAAACCGAGCCAGCAAAGCTGCCACATCAGCCATAGCTGCATCATCAGCACAATGGAGGAAGCACACAGCTGGTGTATAGAGCAATTATTCAATTTAATTTTGCATTTGGACAAGAAGACATCTGACTGAATTCTATTTTATTGGGAAAAAAATTATTTTTTAAGTTATTTAAAAAAAAAAAAAGTAACTATTTTACCTTGGGCTACAGCAGCTTTGGTGGAAACCCAGAACAATTCTCTTCCCATTCAGAACACTTCCAGGCCTTTCCAGTTTTCTAAACTCTGTGGTATATCAGTGCTTAATTTCCCCAAAGGACCATAAACCACAATGCAGTTATGCTTTCAATTGCAGTGTCTTGTTTCTGATCCTTCCTGGTACTAAAGCACCTTTTACTGTGGCGTCTGAGCATCACATAGTCCTTTAATATCATAGACTAATATATTCACCTTTACATTGGCCAGTGATTTACAAGAGAAGGCATCAGGGAGACCTCAGAGAAGCCTTTGAAGGAGCCTCCAGAAGAGCTGGTGAGGGAGATTTTGCAAAGGTGTGGAGTGACAGGATGAGGGGCTTCAAGCTGGAAGAAAACGGATTTAGATCAGACATTATGAAGAAATTCTTCCCCATGAGGGTGTTGAGGAACAGTAACAGATTGCAAAGAGATGTTACAGAAGCTCCAAGCCTGGAAGCGTTCAAAGCCGGGTTGGATGGGCCCTCCAGTGACCTGCTCTAGCAGGGGTGTCCCTGCCCATGGCAGGGGGCATGTAACTAAATGACCTTCAGTTTCTCTTCCAATCCAAGCCATCCTATGATTCTGCAGTTATTTTGCAGCTAGATCTATGAAAGCACAGAAGCCCAAGAGTGACATTTTCACAATAGTCACAACACCTTAATCTACAGCTCTGTCAAATGAAAGTTTCAGAGGAGCTCAGGTGCATAACACCCATCTAGAGCCCTGCAATGTGTTTATGTGCATGTGTGGCTGCCTGGGTATCTTCAATTATTTAGACTTTATTACCCAAATGAAAACACTGATGCTAAAATGAGTTAATGAGGGAGCTGCTTTTGAGAGTCTTACTGAACATCTTTCTGCTTTTACAGTGCTACAATATCTTGCAAGGTTAGATATAGATGATGACTTACTTTGAGTAAAGGTGACAGAATCAAACTTGTTGCAGTATGTGGAAGAACTTCAACTTATATGCAAGCAGTCATCTGAACATTTGATGTGCTGTATGCTAAAATTATGGTTCAGAGTTGGTTTGGGTTTTGTTTCTTTGATATTTCCTCCATCAGAGTTCTAAATGATATCAGGAATGCTCTCTACAACTACCTGAAAGGATGTTGTGGAGAGGTTGGTGCAGGTCTCTTTTCACAGGTAATGAGTGATAGAACAAGAGGAAATGGTCTGAAGCTGCCACTGG
Organism: Picus viridis; assembly: GCA_033816785.1. Lineage (NCBI taxonomy): Eukaryota > Metazoa > Chordata > Aves > Piciformes > Picidae > Picus > Picus viridis. Next base: position 3,224,773 of record CM066592.1, read on the forward strand.
GTAGCTTTAGACTAGACATCAGGAAAAATTTATTCACAGCAAGAGTGGTCTGGCACTGGAATGTGCTGCCCAGAGAGGTGGGGGAGTTACCACCTCTGGATGTGTTTAAAGGCCATTTGGATGTGGTGCTTCAGGATACAGTTTAGGGGTGAACTTTGTAGAGTAGGGCTCATGGTAGGACTTGGTGATCCTGAGGGTCTTTTCCAAACTGAATGTTTCTGTGGTTCTTTAAATGAGATAAAGTGGGTGGACATATGAATGTCAACAGAGAGGCTTCTAGGCTGTCAATTTAAGGAGTTATCATTCTCTTACAAACACACTTGCTTTAGAAGCACATTGATAAAACATATTCCAAAGATTAACAATTGATTTAATGGAAAAAAAAACCCAAAACAACCCAGACCATCAAGCTAGCCTGTCTTCTCCTCTTACCAAGCTTCAATAGGTTCTCTGAAATTATATCAAGATCAAATGGGCTTAATATAGAATAGAATAGAATTAACCAGGTTGGAAAAGACCTTCGAGATCATAGAGTCCAACCTATTATCCAGCACCATCTAATCAACTAAACCATGGCACCAAGCACCCCATCCAGCCCCTTCTTAAACACCTCCAGTGATGGTGACTCCCCACCTCCCTGGGCAGCCCATTCCATTGGCCAGTCTCTCTTTCTATGAAGAACTTCTTCCTAACATCCAGCCTAGGAAGAAGTCTTTTTTTCTGCTCCTTCTCCCTTCCTTGCTCCTTCTCCCCTTCCTTGCTCCTTCTCCCCTTCCTTGCTCCTTCTCCCCTTCCTTGCTCCTTCTCCCCTTCCTTGCTCCTTCTCCCCTTCCTTGCTCCTTCTCCCCTTCCTTGCTCCTTCTCCCCTTCCTTGCTCCTTCTCCCCTTCCTTGCTCCTTCTCCCCTTCCTTGCTCCTTCTCCCCTTCCTTGCTCCTTCTCCCTTCCTTGCTCCTTCTCCCCTTCCTTGCTCCTTCTCCCCTTCCTTGCTCCTTCTCCCCTTCCTTGCTCCTTCTCCCCTTCCTTGCTCCTTCTCCCCCTTCCTTGCTCCTTCTCCCCTTCCTTGCTCCTTCTCCCCTTCCTTGCTCCTTCTCTCCCCTTTCCTTGCTCCTTCTCTTCCCTTCCTTGCTCCTTCTCCCCTTCCTTGCTCCTTCTCCCCTTCCTTGCTCCTTCTCCCCTTCCTTGCTCCCCTTCTCCCCTTCCTTGCTCCTTCTCCCCTTCCTTGCTCCTTCTCCCCTTCCTTGCTCCTTCTCCCCTTCCTTGCTCCTTCTCCCCTTCCTTGCTCCTTCTCCCCTTCCTTGCTCCTTCTCCCCTTCCTTGCGCTTTCCATAAGGAATTATAAATCCTACATGCATGTTTCTGATTTCCAGAATGGCTGTTTTGTGAGTCCAAGGCAACATGTTAAATCTTTAATCACTGACTGCTTTATATTGCTGTTAACCACCTTGTTGTCTTGTGAGTGCTTTCTGAGATCATTTTGAAGTGTCATAATACGCTTCATCCTAATTTCACTTAATAAATCCTGGGAGTTATTTTAGGCGTAGATATTTATCATACTACAGCCTGAACTGAGCCTTGGAACATTGTTTCTGAAGAAGGGGGGAAGGAAAGAAAAAGTAAACATCTCATGCATAATTTAAAAGTTTCCAGCCAATGTAGAACTGAGCAGCCTGAACAGTCAAAGTCAATAATTCCTTGGCTGGCTATTTTCAATGAAGCTAAATTTAACTGTAAATGTGGCTTTATCTTTAGGGATGCTAATGTAAACAGAGGGATAATGCTGTGCCCCAAGCTCTCCTAACCAAAGGTTTGTCTGTAGCTTCTATCAACTCTTTGGGTTGTTTCCCCTGCCTCATTGCTGGATGTTATCCCTCCCATCACGGTTTGCTATAGGAAAGCAGCAGGCCTTGTGTGGTGTGGAGCAGCTGTGGCTGAGTGGGCAGTATGATTAGGGGACTTGAGCATCACCCCTGTGAAGAGAGACTGAGATCCCTGGGGCTGTTTAGTATTGAGAAGACTGAGAGGGGATCTCATGGATGTGTATAAGTATGAGGGGTGAGTGTCAAGTGGAGGGGGGCCAAGGTCTTTTCAGTGATGCTCACTAATGAGAAACAACAGGTTCAAGCTTGAACATAAATGATTTCAACTCAACATGAGGAGAAATTTCTTTACAGTGAGGGTGACAGAGCACTGGAACAGGCTGCCCAGAGGGGCTGTGGAGACTCCTTCTCTGGAAACTTTCAAAACCCACCTGGATTCCTGTGCAGACTGCCCTAAATGATCCTGCTTTGGCAGGGGGGTTGGACTCAATCATCTCTTGATGTCCCTTCCAACCTCTAAAGTACTGTGATGGGCATTCAGCAGTGTGAACTGTCTGCCTCTTGACCTCTGCTCAAGTGTGTGGGTTTGGTGTTGTGTCAGTGAGACAGACACAGGAAAAGCATTTCTTGGTCTTGGGGGATCATCTTGAGGACAGAGACTTAAAAGTGGTGGCTGCATGATATAAAGTGGAAGCTATATTTGGCTTCACAAATTCAATTAAAAGGCCAAAGGGAAATCTCACGGATGATTTGAGGAGCCAGATAAAGCTTGCAACAGTTGTACAGGGTGTTTCTGCTTCCAAAAATAAAACCTTTCAATGCAGCATGTGGGGAAAACTGAGATGCATCTACCTGGAAAGTCCTGAAGATATTTTGCTCATGCAGGGAGATGGGCTTACTTCATTAACCTGCCATAATCCCTCCGTGCCATTAATCACAATGTCCATCATTTTGTCAGGCATCAGACTTTTTTCAGGAGATAACTGTCCATCATCTTCATGATCTATCAGACAGCTTACCCTTTTGAATGACAAAGATTGTTTTATGTCTCTCTCTTTTTTTGGTGTGTGTCCATAAGATTCCATTCCCACAGAGAGACTTGGGGCAAAATCCACCACGAACCGAGTCCTTAGAACATCTCTTTCATATTTTGCCAGCTGTCAAAAGCTTCCTGGTGATGATATAAAAGTTTGTCCTTGCTATGTCCTTCCCACACTTCATGCCTAGGACTGGGAAAGGTCTGCTTCTTGAATAGCAGTTATTGATCATAGAGTATCTTGGTTTGGAAAGGACCTTTAAGGGCCATGTGGTTCAACCCACCTGCAGTCAGCAGGGACATCTAGAACCAGAGAAGATTGTACAGAGCCTCAAACTACCTGACCTGGGATGGGACAGCTGCCACTTCTTTGGGCAATGTGGGCCAGTGTCTCACTGCTCTCAGTGTACAAAATTCTTCCTTGTCTCTAGACTAAATCTCTGTCTTTGCATCTAAAACTTTCACCTCTTGTCCTGTCACAACAGGCCATGCTAAAAAGACTGTCCCCAGCGGTTGTCTTGGCTCCTTTAAGTACTGAAAGACCACTATAAGGTCTTCCTGGAGCCTTCTCTTCTCTAGGCTGAACACCCCCAACTTGTCTTCGCAGCAGAGGGATTCTAACCCTCAGATTGCTGTTGTGGCCTCCTGTGGTGCCTCTCCAACAGGTTAATGTTCTTATTGTGCTGGCCACACTTCTTCTGATGCTTGCTGATCTCTTTACTGCAGTACTTCAGCACAACACATCCCACCTTTGCCCTGTGTGCAGTTTCTGCTGGCTGCTGAGCAATGTAAACACATGAGGTGGGTTTTTGCTAGGCAACACATCCAGGAGGGTACCAGCTTCACAAGATTTAAATGGACACCAATCCTTGAAACACCAGGCACTGGGTAACTACCAGCACCTGGAATTAACTGCTGTTGTCTTTGCTACATGGGAGCAGTTACCAGGCCATGTGGCTTATTTGGAATCACAGGAGGAATGAGTCAGGTTTTTCCCCAGATTAGACACCTCTTCTAAATGTAGAAACCAATGCTTAAAGTATGGTGGAAATCTATCTCTTTCCTCAACAGCCTAGAAAATGGCAGAGAGGCAACAGAAAACTGCCTTTTTATTTCTTTATTAACAGTTATATTTAACTCTCAAAGCTAATGAAATTGCAGGGCTTTGTGGCAGGCTTTTTAGCCAGTTGCTACTTTTGTTTCAGAACAAGCACACACTTTGCAGGTTTGGTTGGGGTCTGTTGGCTGGTTGGGGGTTTTTAATTTGTTTTTGCCCTTATTTCCACTCCTTTTGCCATTGTTGTTGGGGTTTAGTTTCGGGTTTTTTAGGTCTTGTTTTGATTGGTTGGTTTGGGGGTTCTGGTTTGGTTTGTTCCTGGGTTGGGGTTCTGGTTTGGTTTGCTCCTGGGTTTGGGTTTTGGGTTGGTTTGCTCCTGGGTTGGGGGTTTGGGGTTGGTTTGCTCCTGGGTTGGGTTGGGGGTTTGGGGTTGGGTTGGGTTGCTCCTGGGTGGGTTGGGGGTTTGGGGTTGGGTTGGGTTGCTCCTGGGTGGGTTGGGGGTTTGGGGTTGGGTTGGGTTGCTCCTGGGTGGGTTGGGGGTTTGGGGTTGGGTTTCTCCTGGGTTGGGTTGGGGGTTTGGGGTTGGGTTGGGTTGCTCCTGGGTGGGCTGGGGGTTTGGGGTTGGGTTGGGTTGCTCCTGGGTTGGTTTGCTTGTTCAGTTGTTTTTCCCTAGTGAAGCCAGTGCGAAGGAGTTTAACAAGTACAACTAAAAAGTTTTGTCATCTCCTGTGTGGTTTGGAGCTAGACAGCAAAATCTGTCCTTGCTGAACAGAATTTTCTAATTTAATTTCTCTCTGACATGGTTAAGAAAAAGTACTGCAGCTCTTTAGGCTGAAATGCTCCTGTAGAGAGTCCCTTTCTACGAGTACAAGGATAACAGAGATCAGTAATCTGCAAAATGCATATGCTATGGTTCTTATCTCTGCACTGGGGAATTGGCCAAATAATCAGGTGGAACAAATAATTTCCTCAAATATTTTTTTGCTGGGGGGAGTGTAACAGCTTTCCCTGAGTATCCACAAAGCAATGAGATGAGCAACGCTCCTGGAGTGGGTCCAGAGTTCTTGGATTGTTTTATTTACACTCAATATTAAGGCGCTTTCCAGTGAAGAGCTCTCAGCTCCACTGAAGCCTCTGTAATTAATTGCTTCTACCTTAGCACACAAACATGAAGTTAAAGCACCAGGAACAAAGGACGTTTAGAGGTGTCCTGATTTTGTGCAAGAAGGCAGGATTCTCAAACAGGCTGCTGCTAATTCTCTGTGCTCCTATTTGTAGGACAGAGGGTAGTCAAAACCTCCAGTTTTCAAGTTGGTAAATGATAGAACATAGCAGCACCAACCTCTGAACTGGAAACCACTAATAATAAGGCAGCAAACTCCTGTGAAGTGAAGCTTCCTAAATTTCAACACTCAAGTTTCAGGCTCTCATTCTCTTATGATATAGAATCGTAAAACCATTTGGGTTGGAAGAGACTTTTAAGATAATCAGATCTAATGATTAGCCCAGCAGTACCAGGCCATCACTAAACCACATCCTTCAGCACCACATCTACAGGAGATCTCAATCCCTCCAGGGTTTAGGACTCCACCACTGCCCTGGAGGGCCTGTTCTAGGGCTTGACAACCTTTCTGGGGAAGATTTTTGTTCTAATGCTCAACCTAAACATTTCCTGGCCATTTCCTCTTGTCTTATTGCTTCTTACTTAAGCAAAGAGATTGGCCAATATGATTATATATCATGGGGTTTTGGCCAATATGATTATATATCATGGGGTTTTGGCCAATATGATTTATATCATGGGGTTTTGGCCAATATGATTATATATCATGGGGTTTTGGCCAATATGATTATATATCATGGGGTTTTGGCCAATATGATTATATATCATGGGTTTTGGCCAATATGATTATATATCATGGGGTTTTGGCCAATATGATTATATATCATGGGTTTTGGCCAATATGATTATATATCATGGGGTTTTGGTCAATATGATTATATATCATGGTTTTTATATATGACGTTTTCATCTGAGTTTTTATAGCTCTGGAAATTTTATCTAATAGACCTAAATGTGATTGTTCATAATTCTGCATTTCATGAGGTAATGCCTCACATTTAAAAGCATTTGATATGTGTGGGATGGAGATATATATACACACATATACATTTTTCCCCCTCAGTGTTAAAGAGTAGAGAGGTTAAGTAACAGAAAATATGTTCTCTGAATCAGGAGCTAAAATCCCAGTGGAAGATGCAGCAGGCACCTAAGAACATGCCTGTGATGACAGGGAGAGGAATGTAGAGACACTGAGTTAGCTCAGGCAGAGGTTCCCTGGGCACCAAAAGGAACATGGGGTACATGGTTCTCTGTCCACTCTTTTTTTGCTGAGGAGCTGGAATCCAACATAAAACATTCATGACAATAATATTTGTGACATGGAACTCAAGTACTCACACAAGAGCATAACTCTGTGTTGCATCCACTCCATTGAACAAAGTTACTGAGCATTTGTGTCAGAAGCTTTATAGTCCCTGAAAAATTGCGAGTGAAAAGGAGCCTCCTGAGATGGTGACATGCTCTTGGATGGCTGTGACCCACACTCATGAACTGTGTCAGTCCTTATGGAATGGTTTGGCTTGGAAAGGACCTCCAAAGGTCATCCAGTCAAACCCCCTCTGCAGTCAGCAGGGGCATCCTCAACTAGATCAAGTTGCCCAGAGCCCTGTTGAGCCTTACCTTGAATATCTCCGGGGATGGGGACTCAACCACCTCCCTGGGCAACCTATTCCAAAGTTCCATTACCCTCATGGTAAAGAACTTGTTGCTAACATCCAATCTAAATCTGCTCTTCTCTAGTTTGAAACCACTGGTCCTTATCCTATCAGTGCAGGCCTTTGCAAGCAGTCTCTTTCCATCCTTCTCGTAGGCCCCCTTCAAGAGTTGGAAGGTTGATATCAGGTCTCCCCAGAGCCTTCTCTTCTCCACTTTCTTGGTGGCTGTCTTGCTTTTCATTTATGATGCTGGTAAACTGCAAGCTTATGGCATGTGCATCACCAGTTGTGACTCCCCAGGTATCCAGTAGGTCCCACTGGATGATTTGTGCATTTAGATATACATGAGCTCTTGCCTGTGATCAGAAAGCAGCTGTACCACACTTACTAAGAGTAATCCTGATCTTTCTTTTGGCCCTGGGCCACACCACAAGTAGTCACTGAGTTACAATAATGCTTTCAGGCTAGGAAATGTAGTTTGCAAAACCTTTTGTCGAAGCTTACAAACTGCTGGAGGGTAACTGTGTGATCAGCATCATACAAATGTTAGTCATTGAGAAAAATAATCATAACAATGATCGCTGGTATAATAACCATTAGCCTGTTCCCCGGCTTTCTGAGCACGCTGGTACCTGCCTTCAGTGAGCTAGAGATGGTGCAGTGACTGAAGCTTTGTATGAACAACACAGCTGATCAATAACGTGAGCAGAAGCAATCGCTTCCATTGACCCGGGCAGGTAATTGGCGTTCATCGCGCAGCGCAGCCGCGTGCGAGCGTGGGGAGAGGCACACAGATAAAAGCGGCAGCACAGCCAGTGCTGCTGGGGCCAATTACTGGCATTAAAATAACCTTCCTTCAGAATGCAGCCAGATTAGCTGTTGACCCTGTTGGCCTAATACAGTTACTATTGTACTCATTATCACCAGTCCCTTTCCTTAGCTTCGCTGGTTACTCTGGGTAATTGAAAGCACCCACTTCTGTAGGTATTATTTCTGCTGCACTCTGCGGATTTGAAAAGGGCCAAGGGCTTTCTGTTAACCAAGGTGGAGGATGCTAGTGCATAAAGCAAAGGGGATTCAGCTCAAGATGTGGTGGATAAAGAGGGAAGGCTACTATAAGGCTATAATAATTGGAAAGCTACAGTGCAATATAGGAAATATACAGAATTAACCAGGTTGGAAAAGGCCTTTGAGGTCATCAAGTCCAACCTGTCACCCAACACCATCTAATCAACTAAACCATGGCACTAAGTGTCTCATCCATTCTCTTCTTAAACACCTCCAGTGATGGTGACTCCACCACCTCCCTGGGCAGCACATTCCAAGGGCCAATCTCTCTTTCTGGGGAGAATTTCTTCCTCACATCCAGCCTAAACCTCCCCTGGCACAGCTTGAGGCTCTGTCCTCTCATTCTGTCACAGGTTGCCTGGGAGCAGATGTGGAGAAAAGAAACCCTTGAGGCAAACAGAGGATCGAAAGGATGCTTAACTTTTCTGCCAACATTTCCCAACAGTTCATCTTGCAGACTTTCAGGAAGGAGGTAAGCAACACCTTTGATATAGGTGGAAGACACAGCCTGTCTTTCCCTTAAAGACTCCATCTGATAGACAAGGCACTGAAATTACTGTTGGGGGGACACCATCATAGTTAGACCAAACATCTTCTGGATGATCAGTTTTCTCTCAAGAGGGAATGGTGCCAACTGGGACTAGAGCATATGTAGTGGGAATGAGAAAGCATGAGCCATGCCTTTGCAGCGCCTGTGAAATGAGCCACCACTGGGAAATCTGTGAGTACAAGAACTGAATATGCTGGGGGCAGGAGCAGGGTCTGAAAATACTTCCCCAAAGGGAGATCCTGTTGAAGCAGCATGACATAACATTGCAAGAGGAATGAATTCACTATGCAAACCACCCAGCTTTAGGGAACAACCAGCTCCTGTGTCATTAGCTTTGAATGAAATGTCTCTTTTGCTCTTGGGGAATTGGAAGGGGAATGTCACTGACATAAGGAAATAGGAAATGAGGGATTTTTAGCGTGTTTTTTTTTCCCCACTGCAAGAATACATTTCTGCAGAGAGAGAGAGAGATTTTCACAGCAGGAGTAGAAAAGCCTTTTAGTAAAAAAAATAACTTTATTTTTCCTGACTTGTAGATAACTCTTGCTGTTTCCTACTTGTTTAAAGAAAATACACCTCCAAACACTTCATTGGAAGTGGAAGGGGGACAATTAATTTTCACACAGTGGTTTGTGCAGGAGGGTCGAACACTGCTGCAGAATTTATGCTAAAGGATGATTTCTTTAGCCAGGTTCTCTGAGAGGAAGAAATGGAGCAGTTGGGGCTGTATTAATGTATATCCACTTTCTTAGGCAGGGGCTGGCCCTGCAGACTGAGATGTTATGTGTACGTGGGCTGCTTGACAGAACAGTTATTGAAGGGAAAATGAGGAAGATGAACTATTCAGAACAAGTAGATGAGATTAAGAATACAAGGTCAAATTTCATGAAATAACTCAAGTCAGGCATAATAAAAACGAAAGGAAAGACACAGAGTATAAAAGTGATTTGAGGGGACAGGATGTTTAAGAGAGGACTGGATGTGTGCTAAGCAGAAACCCAATAAACCCAATTACTCTGATTATTACTTCCTTCACTACTGCTACAAAGCTAGTTCAGTTACTCATTAGTCATTCCTTGCAGAATTATAATCTATCATAGCCTCATCTTTTCCTTGCTCCCTTGGGAGCACAGCAAAGAAAACAAATCTATAAGCTATCTCCTCCCCATGTCCCCCCACAGACCATTAGAAAAGCTTCCTCATCCTTCAGAAGAACAATCAATATTAAACATCTTTTACTTTGCCAGTGATTGATTCTTCCTCATTCCCCATTACCCATAAAAAAAAAAAAAGGAAACTTGAGCTTATTTATTTATTTGTTTAAAATTTATTTCAGAGATGAGAGAGGTGCAGGGGCCTGAAAAATTCATGAGAACTTCAGCGTTGTTCCTTCATCATAGGATCATAGTATCAGTCAGGGTTGGAAGGGACCACAAGGATCATCTAGTTCCAACCCCCTGCCATGGCCAGGGACACCCCACCCTAGATCAGGCTGGCCAGAGCCTCATCCAGCCTGGGATTAAACACCTCCAGGGATGGGGCCCCAACCACCTCCCTGGATAACCCATTCCAGGGCTTCACTGCTCTCATGGTGAAGAACTTCTTCCTCACATCTAGCCTGAATCTCCCCACCTCCAGCTTCATTCCATTCCCCCTAGTCCTGTCACTACCTAAGATCCTGAGAAGTCCCTCCCCAGCCTTCCTGTAGCCCCCTTCAGATACTGGAAGGCCACAATGAGGTCACCTGGGAGCCTTCTCTTCTCCAGACTGAACAGCCCCAACTCCTTCAGTCTGTCCTCATAGGAGAGGTGCTCCAGCCCTCTGCTCATCCTCGTGGCCCTTCTCTGGACACCTTCCAGCACCTCCATATCCCTCTTGTAATAGGGGCTCCAGAACTGGAGGCAGTACTCCAGGTGGGGTCTCACCAGAGCTGAGTAGAGGGGGAGAATCCCCTCCCTTGACCTGCTGGCCACACTTCTCTGTATGCAGCCCAACTTATCTCTATACAGCTTTAACAGTAACCTTGAGGAGCAGAAATGCCCCAAGAATGGAAGCTTCTCTTTTAATTAATCCTCTGAAGCCCATGAACCCTCAACACCAGGGAAATATAGCAAGACCATGAATCTCTTGGATAAATGTTTCTTTTACTATGTATTTCAGAATGTTGAGGTGGTTCTGCTTGTAGAATTTGCAAGTTGGACTCTTAGATACCTATAAAATTCTTTAAAAAACAAAAAAAACAACAGCAGGAGTTGATCTGCTGGAGGGCAGAGAGGCTTTGCAGGGGGACCTCGACAGGCTGGACAGATGGGCAGAGGCCAAGGGCAGGAGACTGAACACATCCAAGTGCCGGGTTCTGCACATTGGCCACAGCAACCCCAGGCAGTGTTACAGGCTGGGGTCAGAGTGGCTGGAGAGCAGCCAGGCAGAGAGGGACCTGGGGGTGCTGGTTGACAGTAGGCTGAACAAGAACCTGCAGTGTGCCCAGGTGTCCAAGAAGGCCAATGGCATCCTGGCCTGTATCAGGAACAGTGTGGCCAGAAGGAGCAGGGAGGTCATTCTGCCCCTGTATACTGCACTGGTTAGGCCACACCTTGAGTCCTGTGTCCAGTTCTGGGCCCCTCAGTTTAAGGACATTGAGGCACTTGAACGTGTCCAGAGAAGGGCAACAAAGTTGGTGAGGGGTTTGGAGCACAAGCCCTATGAGGAGAGGCTGAGGGAGCTGGGGTTGCTTAGCCTGGAGAAGAGGAGACTCAGGGGTGACCTTATTGCTCTCTACAACTCCCTGAAGGGAGGTTGTAGACAGGCAGATGTTGGTCTCTTCTTCCAGGCAGCCAGCACCAGAACAAGAGGACACAGTCTCAGGCTGTGCCAGGGGAGCTTTAGGCTGGATGTTAGGAGGAAGTTCTACACAGAGAGAGTGATTTCCCATTGGAATGGGCTGCCTGGGGAGGTGGTGGAGTCACCATCATTGGAGGTGTTCAGGAGGAGACTTGAGACGATGCTTGGTTTAGTTGATTAGGTGGTGCTGGATGATAGGTTGGACGCGATGATCTTGAAGGTCTCTTCAACCTGGTCTGTTCTGTTCTGTTCAAACAAACAACCAAAACCAGACAAACAAAAAACCCAACCATAAAAGCCTTTAGGTTAAAACATAAGCAAGGAAACTTTTTATTCAGAACTCTTTTTTCACCCAATACTAAAGCATTACTTGATGGAGAGTTCAGCTGGTAGCTGCTGAAATTGGTGGGACTTTCAGATGATTGGTGAGATTTTCAGATGATCAGCCTCACAAATGCACAAAAATTTAAGTCCTTCAGTTTTCTTAATCCATATTTGTATGTCCTGTCTGCTGGGTGGGACAGGAACATGGACCTGAGAAGACCAAATATGTTATTTAATGCAGCTTCTGTATAATTTCAGGAGTTTTGAAACAGACACTTAGCTCAGAATTTGTCCAGAGTCAGCAGAATACTCCTTCATCTTGTAGAGCAATATCAAAACCTTTACAGGTTCCACATAAACATAGGAGTGGTGAAGCCCTGGAATGGGCTGTCCAGGGAGGTGGTTGAGGCCCCATCCCTGGAGGTGTTTAAGCCCAGGCTGGATGAGGCTCTGGCCAGCCTGATGTAGTGTGGGGTGTCCCTGCGCATGGCAGGGGTTGAAACTAGATGATCCTTGTGGTCCCTTCCAACCCTGACTGATACTATGATAAGGAAAACTTTTCCATGGTGAGGGTGACAGAACACAGGAGCAGGCTGCCCAGAGAGGTAGAGGTTGTGGAGTCTCCTTCTCTGAAGACATTCCAAACCTACCTGGATGCATTCCTGCATGACCTGCCCTAGGTGATCCTGCTCTGGCAGTGTTAGGGTTGGACTTGGACAGTCTTTCAAGGTCCTTTCCAACTCCTAATATTCTGTAATTCTGTGGAACAGGTGAGGAGGAAGTTCTTCACCATCAGAGCAGTGAAGCCCTGGAATGGGTTGTCCAGGGAGGTGGTTGAGGCCCCATCCCTAGAGGTGTTTAAGCCCAGGCTGGATGAGGCTCTGGCCAGCCTGATCTAGTGTGGGGTGTCCCTGACCACGGCAGGGGGTTGGAACTAGATGATCCTTGTGGTCCCTTCCAACCCTGACTGATACAATGATAATGTAGCACAGGAAGGGGAGGTGGCCACAATACCAAAATTCCCTGTGCCAGCAGGAAAGAAATGCCCCTGGAATTCTAAGTGGCAAAGTCTACCTTGCTATTGAAACAAAAACAAAGACCTCTGAGAGCAACTCTACTTTTCTGACTTGTGAGGAAATTCTCTTTTCATCTTCAAGCAGCAATAACAAAGATAATGAAGTAGGATAAGGCAGCCTGCTCTTATTGAACAACTTTGCAACTGTTCTGCTGCTAAACCCTTCGCCACATGTTTCTTTCCATGCAGTTATTCCTTCTGACTATAATAAAGTTAAATCAGAAAGTCTAGACTATTGTGTTAGGGATGTTCAATTAGTTCCACTGTGTGTCCATGTGAGCTAATGTGATTTGAGGAAAGCAATACTCGAGTGCTCATCTAAGATTTGTGTTCACTGTTGTTAATTTAGACAGATCCTAGCAGATGTCTGATTGGACTAATTTAAATTAAATGGCAAAAGGGGGGGGGGAAAGAAAAGAAAGAAAGTTTGCATTCATTTAAAATGATTGATCAAGAAATGGAAGTTCTGTGTCTTGGTTGGTGTTTGTTTTTTTTTGCTGAGTGTAGAGTGTTTCTGTCATAGCCCAGCTTGGCTTTCTCCTGTCCTCTCTTCTCAATTCACAGTGAAATACACAGGCACCAGGCAGTGCATTTGCATTGCAAAGATTGCTTTTAAGTAAGCAAACATTCTGAGTTAAACAAGCATCTGGTGAACACAGCACTGTCAAATAACCACAGATTCACAGAAGGGTGGGGCTGGAAGGGACCTTTGGAGATCTAAAGCAGGGCACCAAGAGCAGGTTGACCAGGGTCACAATGTCCAGGAAGGTTTGGAACCTCTCCTGTGAAGGAGACTTCACAACTTGTCAAGGGCTCCAGCACCCTCACAGCAAAGAATTTTTCCCTCCTGTTCAGATAGAAACTTCTGTGCTCTAGTTTGTGCCCATTGTCCCTTGTCTTGTCACTGGACACCCCTGAAAATAGCCTGGCCCCATCCTCTTGACCTCTACCCTTTGAGCTATTGATCAGCATTGAGAAGATCCCTTCTCAGGCCGCTCTTCAGCCTAAAACTCCCATCTCCTTCTCACAGAGGTGCTCCAGTTCCCTCAGCATATTCATGTCCTCTGCTGGTCTCCAGTAGTTCTCTTGCGCTCTTGAACTGGAGAGGTGTGGATCACTCGTGTGATACTTCAGTAACAACTGGTGAGAGAAGCATTGGGGCTGGAGAAATTTCACCAGCTTGTCCACGTGCAGCAATCCTCTCTGTGGGTGTTAGTGGCTGGGTGAAGTGGTTTAAGTCTGCTAAAAGTATTCCTGACTTCTCATCTTTAACACTTCACTAGCTGACCCTTTTTTTGCCCTGTGAGCAGTGTTAGGTGGTATACAGAGGTTCTCTCCTACTTGAGTGAGACCTCAGCCTGCTGGCCTTAAAGAAGGCACTCACAAGGGGATCTGAGGGGGACTTCGGTCCCCAGACTGGAACTGAGAAACATGATGTGTTCTGAATCATGAAAAGGGTAATTCTGGCTTTACCCAACCCCTTACACACATGAATTTTGGTCTCTTGGGGCTGTGTCACTTGAGGTACCTTCATGTTTGTAGAAAGGCAGGCAGCAAGGAAACTAAAGGGATTTATCACTTTATGACACAGGATTGGAAGTTTGATTATGCTTAGCTTATGTTCAGGATTTGTCTTCAGACCCTCTACTTATCATGCATCATAGGGAAGAGGTTCTCCACAGCTGCAGCTCCTACTACAGACCTGCTTTACCAGGCCTTCCAGTACTCGAAGGGGTCCTACAAGAAAGACAGGGAGGGACTTCTTATAAGGGATTGTAGTGATAGAAGAGAAGAGAAATAGAGTAGGAATAGGAATAGGAATAGGAATAGGAATAGGAATAGGAATAGGAATAGGAATAGGAATAGGAATAGAATAGAAATAGAATAGAAATAGAATAGAAATAGAATAGAAATAGAATAGAAATAGAATAGAAATAGAATAGAAATAGAATAGAAATAGAAAGAATAGAATAGAATAGAATAGAAATAGGAATAGAATAGAATAGAAATAGGAATAGAAATAGGAATAGAAATAGAATAGAAATAGGAATAGAAATAGAATAGAAATAGGAATAGAAATAGAATAGAAATAGGAATAGAAATAGAATAGAAATAGGAATAGAAATAGAATAGAAATAGGAATAGAAATAGAATAGAAATAGAAAGAGAATAGAATAGAAATAGAAAGAGAATAGAATAGAAATAGGAATAGAATAGAATAGAAATAGGAATAGAATAAAAATAGAAATAGAATAGAAATAGAAATAGGAATAGGAATAGGAATAGAAATAGAATAGGAATGGAATAGGAATAGAAATAGAATAGGAATAGAATAGGAATAGAAATAGAATAGAAATAGAAATAGGAATAGGAATAGGAATAGAAATAGAATAGGAATAGAATAGGAATAGGAATAGAAATAGAATAGGAATAGAAATAGAATAGAAATAGAAATAGAATAGAAATAGAAATAGAATAGAAATAGAAATAGAATAGAAATAGAATAGAAATAGAAATAGAAATAGAATAGAAATAGAATAGAAATAGAATAGAAATAGAAATAGAATAGAAATAGAATAGAAATAGAATAGAAATAGAATAGAAATAGAAATAGAATAGAAATAGAAATAGAAATAGAATAGAAATAGAAATAGAATAGAAATAGAATAGAAATAGAAATAGAAATAGAATAGAAATAGAAATAGAATAGAAATAGAATAGAAATAGAAAGAAATAGAATAGAAATAGAAATAGAATAGAAATAGAATAGAAATAGAAATAGAATAGAAATAAATAGAAATAGAATAGAAATAGAATAGAAATAGAAATAGAATAGAAATAAAAAAATAGAATAGAAATAGAAATAGAATAGAAATAGAAATAGAATAGAAATAGAAATAGGAATGGAATGGAAATAAGAATAGAATAAACCAGGTTGCAAGAGACCTTTAAGATCATCACATCCAACCTATCATCCAAGAGGGAATGGATCAAAGCTTGAGGAGAGGAGTTTTAGACTGGGTGTCAGAAATTCTTTCTGGTGAGGATGGTGAGACACTGGAACGAGTTGCCAAGGGAGATCATGGATGCCCCCTCCCTGGAGGTGTTCAAGAGTGGGTTGGACAGGGCCTGGAACAACCTGGTCTAGTGGAAAGTGTCTGTGCCCACAGCAGGGGGAGGTGGAGCTAGGTGATCTTTATGGCCCCTTCCAGCCAAAACCCTTCTTTGATTCTAGAGGGGAGGGGCAGTTCTGCCCTATTTAACTGCCTGGGCCCATGTGACATTTTACACATTTGAAGGAGAGTATCTGATACCATTCCAAACACCCATATTGCAGCTTGAAAGGACTTCTATTTTAAATGTGGTGTCTGACTGTCAGGAGTGGACTCAATAATGACAGTCCATATGCTTATAATGTGCTACAGCTAAAACTGTGAAAGTTCCCTGTAACTGGGCCCAAATCTGCTGCAGTTCAAGGAAAGGTTGTCAGGATTTTGCACAATCTGAGCCTTGCCTTTTACCCAACACCCCAAACTTTCAATTTTATTTTTTCCCCCTTTTTTTTCATTATTTTTTTAACATTTCTTTCCCATAGTTATCTCTGGAACATTCTTAATGATTGCTCCACGGTCTCAATATATTGCAGGAAATATTGAAGCGCTACCTGCGACACCTAAGGCTACAGACGCAATGCATGCAATTAAACCTCAGATAATAACTTTCAAAACTTGCCTTTCATACCAAATGAGTTTTAAATGAAAATGCAGCTTCATCCAAGGGAGCATCATTTAATCCATTAAAAAGTTCTGTTGCATTTCTTTCCTGTAACAGATGCACATCTCGGCTCTTTATTTTTGGACCAAATGTGTTAACGTGCGATTCTGTGAGAAAGTGGTTCTTAGGGAGACTAAAGCTTTTCTTTGGTTGCTTCATGGGCTGTTGAAGGGATTAGAGAAGAGCCAATGGCTCCCTTTCCCGTGTTAGCAGCTTCCTGGACTGATGCAGAAGGGCTAATCACACAAAGTGCTTGCTCCTTCGCAACGTGCTTTGTATTGTCTCTGTTTCGCTGCTTGTCTTATCCCAAAGATGGGAAATAATTGATTGTGCTGCCCTAATTCTCCAGATATGAAGCTCTGGTGGTGACCAAGGTTACAGGAGTCAAGGTCAGGGCTGCATCAGCCAATAGAAAAGTGGCAAGCACACTTTATGAACCCTTCTCCCTTCCCAAAGGGAAAAGAAGGGGAAGAAGGGAGACAGGCTGATAGAGCAGGAAACAAACTAAACCAGCTGGGACGGAAAGAAAAGCCATCCAATGAAATAGAGAAAAAGAGATGCATACCAAGAGCCAACCCAACCCCTGATAGCAATGACATCACCATTGTCACTTCTGATGCTGAGGGCAGGCACTGGGGAAGCCCCAGACTGGAGTCAGTGGCAAATGGGGATCTAGGTTCAGGAGCTGGATTCTGGAAGTGGATTCAGGAACAAGCAGATCAAAGGCAGAATAGGCAGAGTTCTCCTTTGACACTGACCATTCAGAGAGAAACTTGACCCTTGTGATCTTTCATCTTGATCCTCAATATGACATCCCTTGTTGATCTGGTGGTGGCTTAGTTGCCAGCTGGGATTAAAGAACACCACTGTATAAAGAAAACTAACCGTGGTGTTGTAGGAAGCCCAAATCAATACCAAAGTTGTGCTATTCAATAGCCATGGCTTTCTCTGAGGCTTAGAAAAAATGAAGCTGTCTTTGCAAATAGCTTCCACCAGAGGTGAAAGGTCAGCATTTGTACTTTGAATAGGTTTGTTTCCTGTTGGTTAATTCTGAGCCATGATTCTTTTGGGGCCAGCCTGGTTCACCTTACCCAGAGCGTAAGCGCAGCTCCTTGCTCCCCGTTGTGCAGGCAGCAGTGCATCTCTAATGCCCTGGGTTTAATAGGGTGAGCACACTTCCTGTAGCAGAGAATAATGGAAGAGTTTAAATCTCTTAATACATTTGTGACTTTATCAAGCAGAGCATATCAAGCTCTGTGTGTGGCAAGCAATTAGCCTTGGTTAATTTTAGCCTGCAATACAGATGGCACTTTCTTGGAAAGGCAGAGTTTATGTATCAGCTTTGCAAACTTCTCACATTCTCTGTCAGGTTTATGGAGCCTGCAGGAAAGGAGCTCATGGACAAGGAGCAGCTGGCACAGGCTGAGTTCAAGAAAGATGAAAGCAATGTTGTTCAGAGAGGGGAAAAATGCTTCAAATACTCAGCCAGAACACGAATGCCCAGTCTCTGATCCTCAAGTGCTGTGAAGTCTTCCGGATAACTAGACAGCATCAGGTTAGCTAAACGTGCTTCTCATGAGGTACTGCAGCCTGAGCTTTACCTTGGCTTTCAGATGGAGCCTGGGCCACAGCAATTCACAATTTTGTCCTCTTTGGCTTGCATCATAGATATCAGATTTAATTTGCTCCTGTTTGACTGCAGCACCAGGCTGCATACACAGGACACATGCACGTGCCTATTCAATTAGCCTTTTTTGTAGTGCCCGTGGTGGGGGATGTGACATGGTTTGGAAACCCCCTCCTTGAGCACACACACAGGGCACATGCACTTGCCTGAGGAGAAATTTAGCTATTCAGATAGCCTTTTTGTAGTGCCAGTGGTGGGGGATTTGACATGGTTTGGAAATCCTTCCTTGAGCACATTGGATCTGAAACAGAATAATCAAATAGATGGGGGGAACCTAAAGAGCAAAATACCTTTGATTGCACCACGTTTTCAGAGGAAACAAGAACACCAGCACTCTCAGTCCTAGAAGAATCTGCAGTTATGTGTTTAAAGGCTCCATGTGCAGACTCCTGCAAGGCCAGGAATAGGATTTTAAGCTTGAATGGCTACATGGAAATAGAAGGTAAATGTTCCTCCAGTCTACTTTCCCCCTGTCCCTCTCTTCTGAAGAAATAGGGCATTGAAACCAAAATGATCCCCCAGGTCCCAGGTAGATATCAGCTGTTATGCTGTAGGACAACTTGTGCTTGTAGAAGACAGATATATGACAGCAATAATAATTATTTTTAATATGCATTTCAGTACTCAGGTTATTGCATATCTAAAACTTCAATTATCATTTTAAAAGGCCATTTGGATGTGGTCCAATTTGCACTGGAAGGACTGGGTTGCATCAGGAGAAGCAGAGCCAGCAGGTCGAGGGAGGTGATTCTCCCCCTCTGCTCTGGTGAGACCCCACCTGGAGTACTGTGTCCAGTTCTGGAGCCCCTATTACAGGAAGGATCTGGAGGTGCTGTAACATGTCCAGAGAAGGGCCATGAGGCTGAGCAGAGGGCTGGAGCTCCTCTTCTATGAGGACAGACTTGAGGGAGTTGGGGCTGTTCAGTCTGCAGAAGAGAAGGCTCTGGGGAGACATAATTGTGGCCTTCCAGTATCTGGGCTACAAGAAAGTTGGAGAGGGACTTTTTAGGGTGTCAGGGAGTGATAGGAAAAGGAGAAATGGAACAGAAATGGGTAGATTCAGATTGGATGTTAGGAAGAAGTCCTTCCCCATGAGGGTGGTGAGACACTGACACAGGTTGCTCAGGGAGGCGGTGGAAGCCTCATCCCTGGAGGTGTTTGCAGCCAGGCTGGACGTGGCTCTGGGCAACCTGCTGTAGTGTGAGGTGTCCCTGCCCATGGCAGGGTTTTGGAACTGGCTGATCCTTGAGGTCCCTTCCAACCCTGACAATTCTCTGATTCTATAATATATCCACTGCCCCAAACCTGCTAATGCTGCAGAGAGAGACTCATTTCTGCAAGCTCTGAACCAGCAGTAGACAAATTTTTGGTATCATTGGTGTTTTGGTATCAGCTAGTGGTGTCATAATGATTGAAAGAACAAAATGTCACCACCAGGAGGAGGAGGAGGAGGAGGAGGAGGAAGAGATTTATATGATTCTCAAGCAGGGTTGTTTATTAGCAAGTTAAGCAGAGAAGACTTTCTGATGTGGCCTCAGGATAGATAAAGTAGATTTCCTTTCATTTATTCACCAATGTCATTTGTTGCTGTGTGGTGGTCTATTTTTTTTGATATTCTAAATACCTCTATCTCCACTTTACCTGAGCTGGGATTGGATTGTAATTTGAGATAACTGGATAACAGCAAGACCTTCTTCAGGCTTAGTGAATCTATACATGCCTATCGCAGCTTTCCAGCACATCCTCCACCCTATCTGATGGACAGCAAACTGGGGAAAGCTATTTGCCAGGGCAGGCAGAAAGACACAGGGTTGCAGGGAGGCAGAAATGTCTTCCACTGATTGCTGTGGCACCAAAGATTGATACTCAATAAAATAATGAGGTTTGTAATTGAAAGGCATTTATCACAGAAAGCAGTGTCGCCAGGGTTCTATCTCTTTATGGCCTAAAATCTAGGGGATTAAAAAGGAAAATATGGGTTCTTTTTTCACTCTTGATCCACTGGTACCTCACTGAGCATACTGCCATGTGCCTCTCATAGATGGCATAAAATTTGTGCTGCCTTGAAGCCCAAAGAAAACAGCTTTGCGAGTCTTCCCATGTTGTGGCAACGCAACCGTGAACAAGCACCTCGTGGAGGAAATTTTAGGTGGCTTCATACCAATTAAGTCTTTTCAGAACCTATTTTGGGGCAAGGCAAAAGCAGAGCTTGGGTTTTAAAGAAGTCCAAGGAGCTTCAGATGAGATTGTGAGAAAAATAACTGACCTTAAAACATGGTGTTTAAACTAAAGGTTAGGAAGGATCCAGAAGCAAGAGGCTTTCCAGTTTTGCCTCCAGCACAACAATGTACAAATGATGCATGCAGAGGGGATAGAAAATCGACTGTCAAGACCGTTGCTCTGCTTGGCTTTTATTAAGGAAAGGAGTCACAGGATAATGGAGTGGTAGGGGTTGGAAGGAAGGGCATAAAGTATTAGTATCTGTGAAGCTGCATACTCAGCAAGCCCAGCTCTCTTCCTCACTAATCCAAGATACAATCTTGTCCTTGAAAGCCATAACTGCATCGAGATCAGACCCTGCCATCTCTGTCTCCCAGCCCAGCTGCATCGCTTGGGAGGAGCAGAGCTCCGCTCACTGCCTGCAGAACCAAGCCTGTTCACACCTGGAGTCTCTCAGTAGTTTTTCAGGAAGGAAAACTCCACTAATCATATCATCCTCTAATAATTTCTTTGTTGTCTCGCAGCACAGGCTCCTTGCACTTCCCTCCCATCCCTGCTTTGCAATTAGCATCTCCGCAGGGAAGCATCGCCAGCAGGTGTGTGCCCCCCTGGCATCTCCCTGACAGCTTTTGCCATAGCGCTGCTTGCTGCTGTAGCTCCTGAGAGGACTGCAACACCCTTCCTGCCTTAATTCTGTCGGTTTGGGAGCTTTAGGGGCTGTCTCAGCTCTTCAGAAACATGAAGGGATGAAAAGAAATGTGTTTCCATAACCTTCCATGCAATTGATTTCTGTTGCAGTAACGTGAAGTCTGGGTAGACACAGAAAAATCAAGCTTGGCTGGGTTTTCTTTGGTCTTTTACTATGTGACACGGACTACCTGACTCTATCTTATCCTACAGAATCATATTTCTGAATTATTTTGTTGAAAATAGGACTGAAGATCTGTCAAACTAAGAAAAGCCTTAGCAAAAGAAACTACCAAAATTTAAGGGCACGTAAACCAAACCAACCCTCTACTCAGCTCTGGTGAGACCCCACCTGGAGTACTGCCTCCAGTTCTGGAGCCCCTATTACAGGAGGGATGTGGACGTGCTGGAGTGTGTCCAGAGAAGGGCCACGAGGATGAGCAGAGGGCTGGAGCACCTCTCCTATGAGGACAGACTGAAGGAGTTGGGGCTGTTCAGTCTGGAGAAGAGAAGGCTCCCAGGTGACCTCATTGTGGCCTTCCAGTATCTGAAGGGGGGTACAGGAAGGCTGGGGAGGGACTTCTCAGGATCTCAGGTAGTGATATCCTATCACCCAACACCATCTAATCAACTCAACCATGGCACCAAGTGCCTCATCCAATCTCCTCTTAAACACCTCCAGCAATGGTGACTCCACCACCTCCCTAAGCAGCACATTCCAATGGCCAATTACTCTTTCTGGGAAGGACTTCCTCCTAACATCCATCCTAAACTTCCCCTGCCACAACTTGACCTGTGTCCTCTTGTTCTGTTGGTGGTTGCCTGAGAAAAGAGACAAAACCCCACCTGGCTACAACCTCCCTTCAGGTAGTAATTTCATTTTTGTATTTAATTACAAAGGAGTTCCAAAGGTGGGGTTGGGCAGCCTGGAGAACAGAAGGCTCCAGGGAGGCACTCCCATAGCTTTTCAGTACTTAGATAGGCTAAGAAGGCAGGGACAGACTTCTCTTATCAGCAGGGCCTGTTATGAAATAAGAAAAGGTGATGGATTTAAACTAAAAGATGGAGATTTAGACAAGAGAGAAGGTAGAAATTTTGTACACTGAGGGTGGTGAAACACTGGCACACAATGCCCAGAGAGGTGATAGATGGTCCACCCCTGGAAACATTTCAAGTTGGGTTGGCTGGGGCTCTGACCAACCTGCTCTAGTTGCAGATATCCCTGCTGACTGCAGGGGGGCTGGGCTAGATGACCACTAAAGGTCCCTTTCAACCCAAACCACTCTGACCTTGAGATTACATCCAGACATGCAATTCATTTTGCTAGTTGAGCATAAGAAGTTCATTTAGTTGTTGAGATCCCTTCCATCTCTGAACTATGACTGCTCTTCATAACCTCAGGCAGGACTGTTTTGAGTTAGGATTCTTTCCCCCACCTCCCTGCTGTAAAGGATACAAAGTTTTACTTGTCACTTGAAAATAGCCAGAAGCAAAGCTGAGTTTGCCAAAAGAAAATCAGGACAGCTGCAAGTTGCACTTAAAATTCAGCACCACATGTGTGTCTACCACATGCATACCTACCTTAGGTAATCTCAAACTGCCAGCACCAATTTTTGAGCTGAACCAGTGATAGATTCAGCTGCAAAACACACCCTGACTCAACCAGACACACAGTTGCAAGTTTCCTGTTTAAAGGCATAAATCCCCATCATTATCGTCAGCTAAGATCACAGCTCAATACCTGGCTGTGTGGATGTTTTGTTGCTAGGTGCAAGTCGTTCGTTTGCTGGAGAAGTGAAGGTTTAGGGGTTCTCTTGGTGCAGATAACATCTTCTGAGGGTGTGCCTTGCTCTCCAGGGGCAGTGAGGATGTAAACCAGCTCACCTTCTTGTTCAAAAGAATTATTTGGCAGTACTATCAAAGCTGAACATAATTAGAGAGACAGGGAACTACAGGAGAGAGTCCAATGGAGGCTCTAAAGATGCTGAGGGGCCTGGAGCAGCGCTGTGAGGAGCAAAGTTTGAAAGCCCTGGCCAGGGCTGTTGAGCATGGAGAAGAGCAGCCCCAGAGGGGATCTGAGCAATGCTGACTGGTAGCTAAGGGGGTGGGAGAGCAAGATGGGGCCAGACTCTTTGCAGTGACAGGACAAGGGGCAATGGGCACAAACTGGAACCCAGGAAGACAGGAGGAGAAGCTTCTTTGGTGTGAGGGTGCTGGAATCTGGAGCAGGCTGCCCAGAGAGGTTGTGAAGTCTCCTCTTCTGGAGAGATTACAAACCTGCCTGGTCATTGTGATCTTGGGCAAGTTGCTGTGGGTGACCCTGCTTTAGCAATGTGAGGTGGACTAGTTGATCTCCAGAGGTCCTTTCCAACTCTCTCCATGCTAGAAGTCTGTTATCCTCTATACAGGTCTTATTGTGCTGTTTGTGCTACAAACAAGCTGGGTGAAGATGTGTCACTTGAGAGTAGAATCACAGAATTGTCAGGGTTGGAAGGGACCTCAAGGATCAGCCAGTTCCAACCCCCCTGCCATGGCCAGGGACACCTCACACTACAGCAGGTTGCTCACAGCCACATCCAGCCTGGCTGCAAACACCTCCAGGGATGAGGCTTCCACCACCTCCCTGGGCAACCTGTGCCAGTCTCTCACCACCCTCATGGGGAAGAACAAAACCCACACTGTATCCAATAATGAAAAGACCACCTCACCATTCCTGACTATTCCATTATGTAACTGGAACTAAAAGAAAACTTATTTCTTAAAGAATTCCTTTCCCCCCCCCCCCCAGATTTATGCTGACCTAATTCTTGGAGAAATATTTTAATTTAAGATTATTATGAAGGCAGAACTAGGTTGAAAATAGTGGGATTTATACCTGTGAGAGATACACAGTAGCTATTTTTATGATATTGCTTTTTAAAAAGAATTTCTGTTTCCTAGTGGCCTATTTCTTCATATTTGTGTACTCAGAACTCTAGGACAGGCAGGTTGAGGGTTACCAGAGAACAGCATCAATATCATAGAATCAACCAGGTTGGAAAAGACTTCAGAGACCATCAAGTGCAAACTATTACCTATTATCTCCTGACAACTAAACCACGGCTCTAAGTGCCACATCCAAGCCTTTTTTGATGGGGACTCCACCACCTCCCTGGGCAGCACATTCCAATGGCCAATTATTCTTCCTGTGAAGAACTTTCTCCTCACCTCCAGCCTAAACCTCTCCTGGCACAGCTTGAGACTGTGTCCTCTTGTTCTGGTGCTGCTTGCCTGGGAGAAGAGACCAGCCCCCACTTGGCTACAACCTCCCTTCAGGTAGTTGTAGAGAGCAATAAGGTCTCCCCTGAGCCTCCTCTTCTCCAGGCTAAGCAACCCCAGCTCCCTCAGCCTCTCCTCACAGGGCTGTGCTCCAGACCCCTCCCCAGCTTTCTTGCCCTTCTCTGGACACCTTCAAGTGTCTCAATGTCCTTCTTAAATTGAGGAGCCCAGAACTGGACACAGGACTCAGGGTGTGGCTGACCCGTGCAGAGTACAGGGGCAGAATGACTTCCCTGCTCCTGCTGGCCACACTGTTCCTGATGCAGGCCAGGATGCCATTGGCCCTCTTGGCCACCTGGGCTCACTGCTGGCTCATGTTCAGCTGCTATCAACCAGTACCCCCAGATCCCTTTCTGCCTGGCTGCTCTCCAGCCACTCTGTCCCCAGCCTGTACATGTGTTCCTATGATTCATAAATCAAAATGAGCTTGTTTGTGTGTACAGATTTGGGCTTTTCTTGTCTTTTTTTTTTTTTTTTTTTTTTTTTTTTTTTTTTTTTTTTTCAGGCATGTGTACCTAATCCTGACATGCCTGGATGGCTGCAAACTCTACATGTGAGCAGAACTCCTTAAACCTCTACCACCCGACTCACAAGCTTGAAAACTCCACATTTCAGCATTTAATGGAATTGTAGCAGATGGGGAAACTTTTTCTAGTTGTACTATTTAAGACATCCCTCTGAAATCTGTTTGTTCTTCTATAGTGCTGTGAGGTGCTGGGTTGTTGGGTTTTTTTTGTTCCTACAGATAAACAGCCAAATTGACTTCTGAGAAACCCAAATCACCAACAGCTCTGTTTATAAATACAACAGTGAGCCTTACAGTGAATGCAATCAGGGTTTGCACAGATGTTTTTCCTGAAGGGCAATAATAATGGTAGACTTTGAGCAACTTCCATATCTGGGATCTTAAAACATCCTTGCAGAAAATCTGCTCAGCTGTGCCCCAACTTCTGCAGCAGCTCTGCCAAAAGGCAGGCATAAAAAAAGAAAAGATAGGAGCACAAAGAAGGGCCTTTCTCAAGGCATTCTGCTATGGGAAATGACATTCCTGACTTGTGCAGGGCAAATTCAATCCTTGCAGCTTATTCTGTCCGCCACCCATCTGGAGACATGGCCCTCAGCTTGAGTATAGGCAGTGCTGATGGAAAGCCGGGGTGCTGGTGGAAAGCCGGGGTGTTGGTGGAAGTCTGGAGAACAGAAAGCTCCAAGGTGACCTCCTTGTGGCCTTCCAGTATCTGAAGGGGGCTACAAGAAAGCTGGGGAGGGACTTCTCAGGATCTCAGGTAGTGATAGGAGTAGGGGGAATGGAGTGAAGCTGGAGGTGGGCAGATTCAGGCTGGGCATGAGGAGGAAGTTCTTCCCCATGAGAGTGATGAAGCCCTGGAATGGGTTGTCCAGGGAGGTGGTTGAGGCCCCATCCCTGGAGGTGTTTAATCCCAGGCTGGATGAGGCTCTGGCCAGCCTGATCTAGTGTGGGGTGTGGAACTAGATGATCCTTGTGGTCCCTTCCAAACCTGACTGATACTATGATAGCAGGAGTGTTGATTGAAAGCAGGGGTGCTGGTGGAGAAGCAGGGGTGCTGGTGGAGAAGCAGGGGTGATGGTGGAGAGCAGGGGTGCTGATGGAGAAGCAGGGGTGCTGGTGGAGAGCAGGGGTGCTGATGGAGAAGCAGGGGTGCTGGTGGAGAAGCAGGGGTGCTGGTGGAGGGCAGGGGTGCTGATGGAAAGCAGGGGTGCTGGTGGAGAGCAGGGGTGCTGATGAAGAAGCAGGGGTTCTGGTGGAGAGCAGGGGTGCTGATGGAAAGCTGATGGGTGCTGATAGAAGGCTGATGGATGCTGATCCAAATATTCCACTTTTTGAACAAAGACCTTTCCCCACCCCCCCCCTTTCCCCTAGTACTCCACATGCTATCCAGATTGCCACCCTCTGTTTAGTTTAATTAAAACCAGTAGAGAGACTTCGTTTTTCCAGGGCAACTGGGATAAGAACAATTTGTTCCGTATCTCCTCCGCAGACTTTTGGATGCTCCTTCACTAAACCACGGTGAGGCAAGCAAAATGCTGTGCAGAGTGCTTTGAACATGCCCACGATGGAGCTGCTGCATTTGGCATGGGTAATCATTACCTTCTTCCCATTTGCTCTAAAGGAGCCAGCCAACAATATCCAGGTTGTTTTCTAGGGGTAGATTACCCACTCTTGTAGTCATTTCAGTGGCAATCCAATTACTAATAAATATCCTCTACACAAAGCACAGCAATTTTGTGCTGGAGTGACTGCTCTCACCTACCCCCAGGCTTAGTCACTGTGCTCTTCCCTCTTCCCAAAGTGAGGTCACTGGCAAGAAAGTCGTTTTGGCTGGAATTACACAAATGCAGGTGGTAATGAGAGTTAATTGCATAACAGTATGAATGCTAAATATCCTAAAGGATGTCAAGCAATTTCCACTGATCCTAATCTGTTTGGGAGCAAGTAGCACCTGTGAAGAAATGCGTCACATGAAAATGGAAGTTTGGAAGAGCTCAGCACATGGCCCTTGTCCCGGAATTCCTTTTATGCTGAATTTAACCATAAAACCAGGGAGACATTAGCTGGGCAAGGACTGCAAAAAGTGATGCTACAGACAAGACCATTTAAGCCTGTAAGTCTCCAGGAAAATAATCTAAAGCACATGAAAGCTTGATTGCAAAGAGGACTGCTGTGAAGTTTTTTTGCTGATAAAGGAATGTCACCACACAGAGAAAATAAACCCTTCCTACATCTATAGGCCTTTCAGTGGGTCTTTGGGAGAGCTGGGGACAGTCCTTTTAGCAGGGCCTTTTGTGGCAGGACAAGGGACAACGGTTTCAAACTGAAAGAGGGCTATTCAGACTAGAGAGAAGAAATGCGTTTAGTGAGGATGGTAAGACACAGGCTCAAGTTGCCCAGAGAGGTGGCAGATGCCCCATCCCTGGAAACATTCCAGGTCAGGTTGTTCGAGCCTTTCAGCAACCTCCTCTAGTTACAGATGTCCCTGCTGCCTGCAGGGAGGTTGGACCAGATGACCTTCAAAGTCTCTTTCAACCCACACCACTGTATGATTCTCTAAGGTCCTGCTGTAGCTGGAGCAGTTCTGGGCACTGCCTGCTGTGAAGCACTGGCAGACTGGAGGGAGATCACACTCTAATAACAAAAGTTGTCCGGGGAGCAGAGGGTTTCCCTCATGATCCACCTTGTTTGAATCCATTTGCTGCCTTTTGTTTTCTTCTCAGCTTTCTGTGTTTCTTGTTCAGGGTCTGCACCTCACCAGCTTCAGTAGCAGTGCTCCAAAGGATCACTGATGTTAAATGATTTGTGTTACAGAATACAGAATTAACCAGATTGGAAAGGACCTTTGAGATCATCAAATCCAGCCTGTCACCCAACACCATCTAATCAACTAAACCATGGCACTAAGTGCCTCATTTGGTCTCTTTTTAAACACTTCCAGTGATGGTGACTCCATCACCTCTCTGGGCAGCACATTCCAATGCCCAGTCTCTCTTTCTGGGAAGAATTTCTTCCTAACATCCAGCCTAAACCTCCCCTGGCACAGCCTGAGACTGTGTCCTCTTGTTCTGGTGCTGGTTGTCTGGGAGAAGAGACCAAGCCTCACCTGTCTACAACCTCCCTTCAGGTAGTTGTAGATGGCAATAAGGTCTCCCCTGAGCCAAAGCAGTCAAAACTTAGTGTAACTTTGGAAAGCAAGAGCTAAGGTGAACAGAAACCTGGAGATGATTTTTGGTGCAGGTAACTGAAGAGTCAGTATGCCTCTGAACATGAAAAACACTGAAATTTCTCATGCTTTGTCATATAAAAGTTTTCTCTGAGTGTTGACTATGAACTTCCCATGGTGTTCCTTCAGAAAAGTCAAATTTACTGCCGTGTCCTAACCTTCAGTGTTCACCTTCTCTGTTTTCTCTTGAGTAGCACCCAATGCTTTGTGACTACCAGGTCTGCCTTGGAAATGACTGGGTTTTAAGTATATGCAGTGGTTTGGACAGTCTGTTTTAGCAGCTGCATCTCTCTGTGTGTCAAAGGAGCCCATTGGTCTGTTCTCCCAAGTATTAAGTAATTTGATGAGCGGAACGCATTAGGGAAGATTTAGGTCAGATATTAAGAAAACATTCTTTAGTGAAAGCCTGGTCAGGCATTGGAACAGGCTGCCCAGAGGGGTGCTGGAGTCACCATCCCTGGAGGTGCTCAAAAAGCCTGGGGACAGGGTTAACACCGTGGATGAATCAGCCTCTGTTTCAACAGCTTTAGGACACTGTGTTTGGATTCTTGCTACTCTACCTGCTTGCAGATTTCATCCTTGCTGCTTCTGACAAAAAAAGCAGGTGGAGCTGGAGGAGAATTTCAAACTGAACTGGGAGGAGTGTGGTGGGATGCTGGATGCTTGCTTCGTGCACAGGACAGAAATAGCCTCTGGTTCGTCAGCTGGAGCGAACGCCCTGCGTGGTTGGGAGCTGGTGGTTTCTGTCACCTGGCAACATAAGGCTGCTTTGTTTTCAGGGCAGGGTGCTGATATATTTTTTTTTTCATAGAGTAATTGGTTGGTGTCTGCCCTGCCAATAATGAGGGAAAAAGTATTTTTTAATCACTTTTTCTTGTTGCTTGTGTGTGTGTGGGGGGAAAGAGGTAAAGAATCATTTCAATTGATCTGCAAATGAGCAGCCAGGCACAGAGATTAGTGTTTAGGAAAAGAAACGTTTTAAGGTGCAGAGATGGAAATTCACAGGGAGATTATTTTAACTTATCATAGAAACCCACTTTTTCTTTTAGTGTGCCATTATGCTTAATGCCAATGCAATCAGAGGCTGAGATAATAGCACTGACATCTGGCTCATGCAGCCACCTGCAATAAGTTCACTGCTATCACAACAGCCACTGCCCCAAACCTTTGCTATGCCAACAGCACACAGTTTATTTTGGTGGTGAAAGTAGGAGTCATCCCAATTATAGAATAGAATAGAATAGAATAGAATAGAATAGAATAGAATAGAATAGAATAGAATAGAATAGAATAGAATTAACCAGGTTGGAAAAGACCTTTGAGATCGAGTCCAACCTATCACCCAACACCATCTAATCAATTAAACCATGGCACCAAGTGCCTCATCCAGTCTCTTCTTAAACACCTCCAGTGATGGTGACTCCACCACCTCCCTGGGCAGCACATTCCCATGCCCAATCTCTCTTTATGGGAAGAATTTCTTCCTAACATCCAGCCTAAACCTCCCCTGATGCAACTTGAGACTGTGTCCTCGTGTTCTGGTGCTGGTTGCCTGGGTGAAGAGACCAACCCCCAGCTGGCTACAACCTCCCTTCAGGTAGTTATAAACAGCAAGGGGTGGGTGTTAACATCTCCAAAAGATCAAGGTATCAAGCAAGAGGTTTAAGAAAGGTGGTCAGTTCTTCTGGTTTAAAGAGCTGGAGGACACAAAGGCTCATGGGTTCTTGTGCAGAGGATGCTTCCAGGTATGATGCTCTGTGGTAGCTTTAGGCTATGCCTTTAAAATTGATTGACAAATCTTGAACAGAAAACTACTAAAGTGTAAATAAATCTCTATTGGGTGTAAAAAAGGAAAACAGAGATAATTCTACACAATTCCACTGGAGAGATGAGGAACTTACACTGGTTGTACCAAAACAATTCTCCCTTCTTGCTTCTTGGCTCTGGAGAGGTAATAACTTGCTTCTGCTTGACTTTGGTTGCATTGTTTTGGTGAAGTCTAACAGCAACTTTCTCTGCTCCTTTCTCCCTTCTTTTGTGCAGGGGGTCTGGGTAGGCAGGGAAAGGAGAAGCTAGTAGCTTCCCCTGGTCTTTATTAATTGTGCATATCTGTAAACATTGTAAATCCTGCCTATTTTCTGCGTATTCATTGCGTTTCATTGTAGATTGCAGTTTTGCCTGTACGTACAGCTCCCATTTGATTCCAACTGAGCTGGTCTGGCAAAATTAATGGGGGGGGAGGAAATTTCAACCCACCACATGCTGGGACAAGATAGAGCAGTACTGAGGTCTCAGGGGAGTCCTTATTGCTGTCTACAACTACCTGAGGGGAGGTTGTAGCCAGGTGGGGGTTGGCAATAGAACGAGAGGACACAGTCTCAAGCTGCACCAGGGGAGGTTTAGGCTGGAGGTGAGGAGAAAGTTCTTCCCATAAAGAGAGATTGGCCACTGGAATGTGCTGCTCAGGAAGGTGGTGGAGTCACCATCCCTGGAGGTGTTCTAAAAGGGATTGGATGTGGCACTTGGAGCCGTGGTTTATTTAGTCAGGAGGCGTTGATTGATAGGTTGGACTTGATGATCTCAGATCTTTTCCAACCTTATTGATTCTATGATTCTATGAAGGGCAATGTAAAAGCTCAGGTATTTAAGATATTCCTACCTCATGTTCAAAAAGGGTGGAGCTTCAGAAGTGTTCAGTCCACAACAGCTTCTCCTGGTTTTTAAACTGTTTTTTTTCCCCCTTTGACATGCTTGGGGTTTGTGTCAAACTCATCTGGGAGATGGAGCAGGCCCTTAATACCATAAAGTTTAGTACCATAGCTCTAAATTTGAGATCCAGAGTAACTCCAGGTTGGCCACTGCCAGCAAATCAGCATTTTGCCATATTTTGAAGTGTGTGAATTAAGGGAGCGAGGAAACCAGCAAAGGAAAGTCCTTACATTGGTTTCCCAAAGCTGTTTGTTTGTATTGCAGTGAAGAAAAATGAACTTTCAGTTGCTTCCAAAGGGTCTGGTGCTGGGAAGCAGTCAAACTTTTATGGTTAAAAATGAACTTTGCTGGTTGGGATAAAACAAATATTGGTACAGCACCATTTAGTGGTGGCTCATTCTGAGGTCAGGGCCCTAAAAGATAACAGATCAAGAAGAGGAGGGATGCCATCCTTACTTCCCCAGTGCTGAGTGGTGTAGGCATCAATAATAAATGATGTTTCTAGCTGGAGGATGATCTGTATTCCACAACTGCATTTCATGTATTAAAGAAAGAGAAGTAAATGAGCATCCCATGGAGATATTTTATTTATGCTTTCTTATTTCCAAACTTTGATACACCCAGAAATAAAACTCAAAGCATAGAGAGCTCCTCTTATTTAATACAGCTTTTTGCTCTAATTTTGCTGGAACTTTAATAATGTAAGATGAAAACAGAAAAAAACAAACCAAAACAAAACCCCAAAACCACCTTGAAATTATAGTTTGGGAATAAAATGGTTTTTTTTTTTTTTTTGTCTTAGTGTCTACTAAAGACCAGAAAAGGAGCCAGGAGAACTGAAAATAATTAAATTGCATAGAAACCAGAACAATTCCACTAACTCATACCCCTCAGTTCTATGAGGTGAGGAGAAAGTTCTTCCCAGAAAGAGGAATTGGCCTTTGGAATGTGCTGCCCAGGGAGGTGGTGGAGTCCCCATCCCTGGAGGTGTTCAAAAAAGGCTTGGATGTGGCACTTGGAGCCATGGTTTAGTTGTCAGGAGGTGTTAGGTAATAGGTTGGGCTTGATGATCTCTGAGGTCTTTTCCAACCTGGTTGATTCTGTGATTCACCACAGTCCACCTACTGACCCCAGGGAGCTTAAACCTGCTTTAGTGCTGCACAACTGAGAGCAAAATACCCCTCCTGGTGTGCTAGGTAGTGTTGCATCCATGCAACAGCTGGGTTTAGCTTTCATCACTGTCTCTTGTCATATTTGAAAGGACTTCTCTGTCTGTGTTGCGTTCACATGGACTTTACAACCTTCATCCCTAAATTTCAGGGGAATCTAGGGAATATTATTCACACTCCAGCTGAGTCACAACAACATCTGGCCTGACCTTCACAGCATTTTCCTGCTCGTTGCTGCAGATATTTTGACAAAGGGTTTTGCTTTTTGTTCACCAAGGTGTTTGGGGAGGCGATTTTTTTTCTTTGCTGGCTTGGTCTTTGTGAGAGATGTGGGTGTTGAATCCATCTGTGGGCAAATGACTGCAAGAGGACAGAGGCATCACTGGTAGTGATATCACAGTATATCACAGTATCACAGTGGTAGTGACCACAGTTTAACCTATTCCAGATGCTGGGAGGTAAGGAGATGCATTTAAGGGATTTCTTGCTGTCATTGGAAGCAATTCCTTGTGTTTGGTAGTGGATAAAGTTGCTGTGGAAGTCCTGTACTTGGAGACCATAAGAAAATTGTTAACAAGAAAGGATCATAGAATTGTTAGGGTTGGAAGGGACCTCAAGGATCAGCCAGTTCCAACTCCCCTGCCATGGGCAGGGACACCTGATCAGGTCAGGTTGCCCAGAGCCACATCCAGCCTGGCCCTGAAAACCTCCAGGGATAAGGCTTCTACCATCTCCCTGGGCAACCTGTGCCAGTGTCTAACCACCCTCATGGGGAAGAACTTCCTAACATCCAATCTGAATCTACCCATCTCTGTTTTGTTTTGGTTTTTTTTTTTTCCATTCCCCCTGGTCCTGTCACTCCCTGACACCCTCAAAAGTCCCTCCCCAGCTTTCTTGTAGCCCCCTTCAGATACTGGAATGCCACAATTAGGTCTCCTCAGAGCCTTCTCTTCTCCAGACTGAATAACCCCAACTCCCTCAGTCTGTCTTCACAGGAGAGGAGCTCCAGCCCTCTGATCATCCTTGTGGCCCTTGAGGATGGAGAAACAAAATCCTCAGATGGCAGCAGGTAACAGGGAAGGAGGTTCCTGGAGGAACAGACATGGGACTTGGACTAGATGATCTTTAAAGATCCCTTCCAACCCAAGATGTTCCATACTTTATGACAACTGTGTTCACAAGTTGCATGTTTGGTGTGAGAGTCTGTCTGTCTGTGGGAATAGCCACAATAGTCTGGATGAGAGTGGGGCTGGGCTGGCTGGCAGGCTCCACCATGGGGACTCTGTCCAGCCACTGGTCCCAAAAGCCTGCAGACGTCTTGTGCTACATTACCTGGCAGGTAGACCAAGGCAGTTGTTCTTACAGGTGGTCTCTGTGAGTTCTTAAGGTATTTTTATTGTTTACCTTCTCTTCAGTGGCAGGATACAGATGAATTTTCTCCTCCTTAGGTACCCCAGATTCAGGGATCTGATGCCCATCCCCTGTGGGGCATTCACAGAACTGTTTAACTGCAATTCGCTTGCAGAGAGTACTGCAGATGGTCTCTGCACCTTCAGCTTGTATGGGCTAGCTTGGAGGATTTCCTTGGCTTCAGGGAAAAGGCAGATCTATAGCTCAGCTGGCTTCTTATTACTCACAGGTGCCTTGTGTTCCAGGATATCATAGGAGCTGCAGACATCTGCCCACAATTTCAGGACACTTGGCAAGCTTCCCTGTCTAGTGATGCTCTTTAGATTCACAGCCCAAGGTGAGGATGTGTGCAAGTTTCTGGGAGGCTGGCCCAGGAGTGGTGGCATTGAATCGAGATGACTTGGAAAGTGTTGATCCATGGATCATCCAGAATTCATTCCGCTCCTGCCAGGGAAGGAGAGAACAGAGAGCTCCAATTAGCTGGTGCTCGTTTTCAGCCATGTCAGTTAATTAGTTGAAGACCAACCAGATGGGAAAGGATTTATCATAGTACTTTTGGAGGCTTGGGCACTGGATGTTGCCCAGTTTCAGGCACCTGGGGATTTTTTTTTCAGCTCTTTCTTTTTCCAGGAGGTAGAGGTGGACTCCCTGCTCTTCATGAGAGGGTTAGGTGCTCATTAAGCTTCAATTTGCAAGACACTGGTGGTAACCCAGGTGACTTTGCCACCTAAAATTGTCTCTCATAAATGATACAGCTGTGCTCTGTATCATAATGGATGTGAACTGGGAATGAATTCAGTCCTTCAGCTACCTGCTGAGGTAGATTTGCTACACAGCTTCTGTCTTCCAGGCAGGCATCTGCCCACTGCCTTGGTGAACTGAGAGCCAGAAGGAGCAGAAGCAAGGAGCCCAGCCCTGTTATTCAAGCTCTTAATGGGGGTTGGTAGGGCTTTCCAAGGCACATTTGTAATAAAGGTGGGCAAGGTGTGAGCGGTGGAGCTGACCAGTAGCACTGGGAAGCGGTTTGTGGATTGTAGATGAGACTTGGCTAAGGAGCTGGAAATCTAAGTCTCCTCTTTCCTATGGCAGCACAGTTCCAACCATCCTGGAGAAGGACTTTTCTCAGGCTGTGGGTACACATAGGTGAGTCCATGCCCTGGGCAATGATTTTATGCAAATCAAATAGTCTTATTTGACAATGTCATTCATTTAAATATGAACATCTGCCTCGGAGACCACCGCCCATGCTTTGTCCCCATGGCAGAGACACTTGTCTGCACCTTCGTTCCCTTGCCCTCCGTTTTTTTTTCTAGGGAACTCTACTTGCTCTAAACAGAGCTTCTGCCCTGCTTCCCCAGGCACCTGTCTCTGCCTCCCCGAGCTGAGGCTCTTCCATAACTGCTCCTTTCCTGTGACATTTCTTTTACTGCTCTCTCGTGCACTACCTCGTCCTAGCACATGTTAGAACAGCAACATCTTTTTGTAGCGCTAGTTTTAATTAGTCCTCGCCTTCCCTGGGACGGCTGCTTGCTCTAAAGCTTCCTGCAGGTGCCTATTTTGCACTCCATGTCCCACCTGTATGGAAATACAGCTGCCTGCCCTGAGCTTGTGGGGATTGTTTCTGTTTAGGTGGCTGTTTCCTCCCCAGTGTGAAGAATTCTCTGATCTGGGCTGATGAAAACTCCTGGTGATGGAGAAGGAATATTTTTAATGAAGAGAGAAGGGAAAGATGAAGGAGGACACTTTCAAAGCTGCCTCTGTGAGTTTGGTATTCAGAGCCCACTTGCTTGAAGGAAAATCAGCAGCTGAGTCCCAGAGATGGCTTTCAAGAAGTTTATCTTTCAAAATGTGCTAGAAGCAGGAACGGAGAAAGTAGTTTAGAAGACAAACGAAGAAGTGGATGACCCAGTGCAAAGTAAGTTATTTTATCCATGTTTTGCTGCACTTCCAATGACTAATCACAAGGCTAACTGGCATGAAGTGCTGTTAGTTGTGCTACAAAGGCCTGCAGATCTGTGTGACTCCGCCATGCCAGGCTTTCATGTCGTTACGTTCCTGCGCAGTGCCTTTGATAATTTCACAGTGTCCTGTGTTGAGCTGGTAGCCTCCATAAACCCTGGCTAATTATTTTCACATTCTACATCTTCTCATTATAGCCTGTTTGCCTGCACCCCTGTGCCATGCTGTTCACAGCAAGTTTTGTGGGAACACATCAGCCCATCAGCAGTTTTGCTTCTCGAACCCTTGGAAAACAGAAAACCTGGCAATTCTCTCTCGGTTTGCTTCCCAACACCTGGAATCTTGACATTGCTTATGTGAGCTGCATCTTGGCCCATTTAATTATTCTTCTGTTTGTATGCAGTAGCTGACAAATTAGCTGCAATCAAAATATTTATCCTCAGTGCCCTTTTACCCTAGTTCTGTGCATGCCCTGCCAGAGGGCTTCTGCAGAAACAGGAGCTCCCAGGAACCCCTGCAGCTTCTCTTTCAGTGGGGGAAAAAGCCCAAGGAATCGTTTTAGCTTTTCAGAAGGGTTTCTTTCTGGGATGGAGGAGAGAAAGGACACACCACCCTTTTTCCTGGCCTTGACAAAACCCTCTGTGTCCCACTCTGGTCCATTCAAAATATCTCAGTAATGAATATTTGGTTCCCTAACTCCCTGGCAGTGCTGTGCCATTAGCCACTCTTCGCGTGAAAGCAAACAGAAGCTGCTTGTGCTCATTTCCATGACCTCTCCTCACTCAGTTCTCTCTCGGTTCATTACTGGGATGTTGTCTTCATGGCCCAGTAACACCCCTAAGCATTGCTCATCCCCGACACTCCCAAGCTGCTGTGCTGCTTCTCTGCTGTGGGAAGAGCTCCCCCAGCTGCACAGCCCTCTCACTGCTCACCCCAAACTGGAACTGGGCTTTGCCCATTGCTCTTGTAGAGATCAACAGCCTGGCACTGGGTGGGTAGGACCTACTCACCCACCCTGGGTAGCAGGGCACCTGCTTACCAGGCTGTTTGTCCATCTCTGTCCTTCATGTGAATTCATAAAGAATTACTTTGGTTGGAGAAGCCCTTTAAGGTCACCGAGTCCAACCATTATCTAACTCTGCCAGGTCTGGTGCTAAACCTCAGCACCACATCTCCTTTAAACACCTCCAGAGATGAGGATTCAGTCACCTCTCTGGGAGCCTGTTCCAAGGTTTGAGAACCTGTTCAGTGAAGAATTTTTTGCTGATAGGCAAATTAAACCTCCCCTGATGCAAATTGAGGCCATTTCTTATTGTTCTATAACTTGTTACTCGGGAGAACAAACAACACTCACCTGGCTTCAACCTCCTTTCAGGGAGTTGTGGAGGGTGAAAAGGTCTCCCTGAACCTTCTTTTCTCAGGCTAAACAACTCCAGGTCCCTCAGCCTCTCCTCATAAGACCTGTTCTCCAGAACCTTCATCAGCTTCATTTACTTTCTCTGGACTGCAGCACTTCAATATCCTTGTAGTGAGGGCCAAAATAAGACCTAAAGCATCAAGCTCAGTGAAGACCTAATGTCTGGAAGCCTGAGAGCCACACAGTACTGAGGACAAATAGCAGGGAAAGCAAGCAACCAACATTCTTCTTTCTCTCTTTGTCACTGTTTATTTGGTGCATTCAAAAAAAAAAAAAAAGCTCAAGTTTTTTCCTCTTTGTCTGGGCTTTGGCCATTCCTTTATATATTGACCAAGAGGTCTTTTCCTCTGCAGCACAGTTCTGTCTCTACCGACTGGCTCCTGCCACATGCAGCTTGAATTTTTTTTTCTCTCTTCTCTCATTTACTAACTCAACGAGCTGGGAAATCACTCCTGTGCTTTTCATGCAAGCAGACAAGAAAGTGATTCCTTTGTAATTAGCTAATGCCTCTATTTGCGCGGTTTTCAACATGTTGCCGTTAATCAATTACCATCGCAGGAGCCACAAAAAACTGCTTAGCACCCTGCTGCTAAGTGGTATCTATTGATACCAGTTCAACTGCTGTCTCTTTCCACTCAGCCACTTACTGCCACGTTAGTCTGATGTGCTGTAACACCCATGATTACCATGTGATAAGCTGTAATATTTTCTTACCCCAAATTCCCACTGTTTTCAGCAGGGGTGTAGAAGGAATTATAGAAGGATTTCGTCCTTCATTTGACCAGAGGACCAGGGAATACATGGGAACTGTCTCTCAAACAAGCTGCCCAGGGAAGTGGTTGGATTGCCATCCCTAGATGTATTTAAAAGCTGTCTAGATTTGGTGCTTAGTGATATGGTGGCCCTGGTAGAGTTAGACAATGGTTGGACTTGGTGATCACAGAATCATAGACAATGGCTGGACTTCATAATCATAGAATTGTCAGGGTTGGAAAGGACCTCAAGGATCAGCCAGTTCCAAATCCCTGCTATGTGCAGGGACACCACAAGAGCAGGTTGCTCAGAGCCACATCCAGCCTGGCTGCAAAAACCTTCAGGGATGAGGCTTCCACCACCTCCTCAGGCAACCTGTGCCAGTGTTCCACCACCCTCACAGTAAAGAACCTGGTCCCACATGTAGCAAACCTCACAAAACCCCACAGACATTTTGTTCTTGAATGTCTTCTTATTTTCTGGGGACTTCCCTTACTGCATTCCTGTTCATGCCGTGCATGACCTGCGAGCCTGGAGGGAGCTGCTGCCCACACAAGTGCTACTTCTCCCTGGAAGACTGAGAAAACTCTGCACATCCTCTTGCTCTTTAAGACACTGTGATTTCTTAACCTACATTTGTCTGAGGGATTAATAGCTTGGTTTATATTCATTACCTTTTTAACTATTGATAAACTATCAGAGGAAATTATGTGCTTTGAGCTGGATCGGGGTCCAGGAAGGTCATAAATTTTGTTATAAAAAGAGAGGGGGGGATAAAAAAACACCACAAAGCAACCATTTTTACATCCCAATGGCTGAAACTGAATTGTGCCAGAATGCTCTCACTGATTTCAGTGGCTTGACTTGGCTGGCTTGTGTAAGGGTGGCTTTATCTTAAGCTGTGTTGTCTGAATACTTCAACAGAGCTGAGAAGAGAAAAGCCTGAGAGAAGGCAGAGAATTAAACAGTGTGCCATTAAGCCTTCAACGTTTGCAAACAGGGTTTTGGCACAGTTTGACTTCCCAGTGGTAAGTACTTCGTTTGGGTTTGGTCATTTAGTGACTTATTAAATCTGTCATAAAGCTTTTTCAGTATTTCTCCTTTTATTAACTACTGTCACAGAAACTGTATTTAATACTTTTCTCTCTCTGCCCACATTACAGCCCTGCAACGTTTGTAATAAGTATGTGGAAAGCTTAGTGATTTAATTATGAGCCTGGGAAGAAGAAAAAATACAAAGGAAGTTTGCAGAACTTCCTTCTAACACACACAGAGTCAGACACTGAGGCGTCCAGAGAAGGGCAACAAAGCTGGTGAAGGGTCTGGAGGCTTAGGGGAGACCTTACTGCTGTCTACAACTACCTGAAGGGAGGTTGTAACCAGGAGGGGGTTGGTCTCTTCTCCCAGGCAAGCAGCACCAGAACAAGAGGACACAGTCTCAAGCTGCACCAGGGGAAGTTTAGGCTGGAGGTGAGGAGAAAGTTCTCCACAGAGAGAGTTGTTAGCTGTTGGAATGTGCTGCCCAGGGAGGTGGTGGAGTCACCGCCCCTGGAGGTGTTCAAGAGGGGATTGGATGTGGCACTTGGTGCCATGGTTTAGTAGTCATGAGGTCTGTGGTGACAGGTTGGACTTGATGATCTTTGAGGTCTCTTCCAACCTTATTGATCCTGTGATTCTATGCAAACAATTCAGCCAAGGTCAGCCAGAAGCAGATTAATCTCTCCCGAGCGAGGCAAGCAGAGAAGAGATCAGAAAAGAGGAGGAGTTGTTTTGGTACAGCCAATCTTGTAGCAGATATTTCTCCAATGAATTCGTGCAGAATAATCTTTAGTCTTCCTGCCTACACCCAGCAGTGATTTATTTATATTTTTCTACTTTCCTGCTCAAAATCTGTAACTAATTTTTTTAAAGGCATCGCCTTTAAAGGTGGTGTTGGATGTTAAGTTGGACATGATGATCTTGAAGGTCTCTTCCAACCTGGTCTGGTCTGGTCTGGTCTGGTCTACTCTACTCTACTCTACTCTACTCTACTCTACTCTACTCTACTCTACTCTACTCTACTCTACTCTACTCTATTCTATTCCCACCACAGGTGGTTTAGTCTGGAGTAAAGGAAGCTGTGGGGAGACCTTCTCACTGGCTACAACTCCCTGGAGGGAGGTTGAAGCAAAGTAGGCATTGGTCTGTTCTCCCAAGGAGCAAGTGACAGGATGACAGGAAGTGACCTTGAGTTTTGCTCAAGGGGAGAAAATTTTGTTTGCTCAAAGGGTTCTCAACCACTGCAACAGGCTGCTCAGGGCACTGGTTGCATCCTCATCTCTGATGTTACTTAAAAGATGTGTAGATGTGGTGCTGAGGGACATGGCTTAGCAGAAGACTGGGTTAATGGTTGGAGTCTATGATCTTGAAGGTGTTTTCCAGCCTAAACCACTCTGTGATTCTCTGAACACAGACCGAATCTGCCATTGTGTTTAAGATAACTAAACCTATTCAGCTTAGGGGAACCTTTTCAGTTTAGCTCCACAATCATTTTTGCAGGAGATAATCTAGCTATTGAAAACCTGGGCAGGTGGAAATTAGTACACAATATCCCACCCACAGTCCAAAGCAGCTCTGTGGCTTTTATAAATACACTGAGCAAGCTTCTGTGTGGAAATAAACAGGGATCTTAACCGTTTCTGTGATGAGAATCACTGAGTTTATCTTGGCTGCAGTGTCCACCCACCTTTTTTTTCCATTTAGACCATTAAACACCAATTTGCTGGGATAAAAGTGTAGATCAAAGAATCAGCTCATGCTTCTTCTTCACTAAGAAAAGCAGCTGGGAGTGGTGTGTGATGGATGTGACAAGCAAAGCGCTGGCAGGCTCTTCCCATAGCAGTAGCTATTGCTTCTGCTTTGCTGAGTCCTTTTGAACAAATCAGAGAATCATGGAATCAGCCAGGTTGGAAAAGACCTCAGGGATCATCAAGTCCAACCTATTACCTAACGCCTCATGACAACCAAACCATGGCTCCAAGTGGATCCAATCCTTTTCTGAACACCTCCAAGGACGGTGACTCCACCACCTCCCTGGGCAGCACATCCCAAGGGCCAATCTCTCTTTCTGGGAAGAACTTTCTCCTCACCTCTAGCTTAAACTTGCCTTGGCACAGCTTGAGACTGTGTCCTCTTGTTCTGCTGCTGGTTGCCTGGGAGGAGAGACCAACCCCCAGCTGTCTACAGCCTCCTTTCAGGTAGTTTTGGATAAGTCTAACCCCTCCTTTCTTTCTGCCCCTTTCTCTTTTGGGACAGGCGGTGGAGGGGCAGTGGAAGGGCTTCCTTGGTCTGTCTTACTGAAAGTCCCATCAGAGGAGAACTCTACTTAATGGTCTACAATCATATTGCGAGATTTGCAGCATCAAAAAGGCACCACTACGTCATCTTTGCTGTACTGAAGACCTACAGGCAAGGTGAGGGGATCCCAGTGAAGGGTTCAGAAAACGATTGGATGTGGCACCTGGAGCCACTTGGTTGAGTTGATTAGATGGTGCTGGGTAATAGGTTGGACTTGACGATCTCTGAGGTCTTTTCCAACCTGGTTGATCCTGTGAAGGCTGTGTGTTACTGACCTAGTGTCAAGCTGGTTTATTCCTGATCAGGACATCAGGACTCAGCACTGCATTTGACCCTGCAGCTTTTGCCTGGCCTGGTGTCCTCAGAAACAGACATGTCTGGGCCATTTGTGCACATCACAGGCTCACGTCCTAGCAAGACAGACATCAGTGGACCCTTGAGTGAGTTTCCCAAACAATCTCTGCAGGGACATGGGGAGGCCACAGGCTACATCTGTATGTTGGAATCAAGTACACAGGAGACCAAAAGAAGCTCACAGATGTTTGTCGCTTGCGTTTTGGCCCTCCTTCACAGCAGGCAAACTGCTTTGAAGCATCCTAGGTCAGTGTTGTACCCATCTGCATTGCTCCCAGGTGCTCTCATTCACTCACTGCATAGTAAATCATGTGGCAGAGCTTTCAGAATGGTGCCCGCTGATGCCCATCTGACACCAGCCAGACACTGAGGTACCATAATGCCTCAGTGGGAGCCACCTGAGTATTATCTCTGGATATACAGATACCTTCATACCTGTCTTGAAAAAATCATGATTCAACTGTCTCAGCATTGAATCTGAAAGCTTATTAGGCCCAAAAAGTGTTGCTACCTGGTGATTCCTTTGGTCACTGGAATGTGCCTCTAACACGGCCATTAAATGTGAGCTAAGCTAATTTTAGCTAGGAATGATGTCTAATTTCTTGGTGGGTTTTGTTTGTGATGCTGCAGCCCATGTTATTTACTTGCTGGAGGACCTCTGCTATGAGGATAGGCTGAGGGGGCTTGGTTGTTCAGCCTGGAGAAGAGAAGACTCCAGGGAAACCTTAGAGCTGCCTTCCAGTACCTGAAGGCATCCTGCAGGAAGGCTGGAGAGTGACTTTACCTGTGGGTGCCTAGAGATAGGAAAACAGGGAATGGTTTTAAGCTGAGGGAAAGTAGTTTAGACTGGATCTGAGGAAGAAGTTCTTCAGTACAAGGAGGTGAGATTCTGGAATAGGCTGCCCAGGGAGGCTGTGAATGGCTCTTCTCTGGGGGTGTTCAAGGCTGGGTTGGATGAGGGCTTGGGCAGATGAGTCTAATTGAGAGGCATTCCTGCCCCACGGTAGGAGAGGTTGGAGTAGGTGATCTCTAAGGTCCCTTCAAACCTAAGCCTTTCCATGATTCTGTGATTCTACTTCCAGAGAAGGGATCATGGCCAAAAGCAGCAGAAGCTTCTGCAGCCCACTGTAGCTGAGCTGAGTGACTTCCCCCACTCCAGGAGGGGCAAGGTAATAACTTTGGGGCAACTCCCTGCTAGTTTAATAAAGACACTTTATAGTTTTTATTGTGAGCTGCAGCAAACAGGAAAAAAAAATCCTCACCCCCACAGTAAGTGCAGAAATATTATGTAGTAAATATTTTAATTAAAAGTTTTATTTATGGCATTTGAGTCCCTTTGAAATGTTGAGATTAGCTCAAGGTTTAAGGCAGGAAGGACTTTCTTTATCTGCATATTAAAAGGAGGAGGAAAAGGAATGTGGTGGTTCTAACATTTTAAGTGCCTTTC
The DNA here is from genome assembly GCA_033816785.1 of Picus viridis. Lineage (NCBI taxonomy): Eukaryota > Metazoa > Chordata > Aves > Piciformes > Picidae > Picus > Picus viridis. Next base: position 3,267,312 of record CM066592.1, read on the forward strand.
TGTCAACAATAAGCTGGGATTCTAGATTTTCCTGTTTTTAAATGAAACTTAATTCAGCCTGGTTACCAAACCAATAACTGCATTTCCTAATTGAGTTTATTAAAGCAATAAACACAGCTATTCCAGGAAATGAAAACATTTCTGCCTCTGAAATGGGGAGCTCTCCCAAGAAGACATTCAGGCTGAACATCTGAAGCTCTGAAGATGATGTGCAACCCAACATTTACCAAGTAAGTCTATACATTGTGTTTCTGAAGAGGCTGGATGTCATCTCATCTCACTGATGGATGTGAACATCATTTATCTGAACGTGTCCAGAGAAGGGCAACGAGGTTGGGGGTGCTGGGATTGTGTAGCCTGGAGAAGAGGAGGCTCAGAGCACACCTTATTGATCTCTACCACTACCTGAAGGGAGGTTGTAGCCATGTGGGGGTTGGTCTCCTCTCCCACACAACCAGCACCAGAACAAGAGGACACAGTCTCAAGCTGCGCCAGGGGAAGTTTAGGCTGGCAGTGAGGAAAAAGTTCTTCCCGGGAAGAGTAATTGGCCATTGGAATGTGCTGCCCAGGGAGGTGGTGGAGTCACCATCCCTGGAAGCGTTCAAAAAAGACTTGGATGTGGCACTTGGAGCCATGGTTTAGTTGTCAGGAGGTGTTAGTATTAGGTAATAGATTAGACTAGATGGTCTCTGAGGTCTTTTCCAACCTTATTGATTCTATGACAACATTGCAGCTTCTCAACAGTGTTTGAGAACTCCTCTGGTTTTCTGTGGATGTTGAGGGTGAATTTAGGTCTCTAATTTAAAGCAATGAGATATTCATGGGATAGTCTGATCACTGGATTTTCAAATATGAAGACAGCTTCAGCTGCATTAAGCCTGAAATGACAGAAGTGGAATTGATATTTAATAATGCACTAAACTCTTTCAGAGGCTACAGTGCAAGCATACCAAAGTACAACATAGTTATTAAGAGAGACCATCAGTCACGGGCAGCAGAGTGTTTGTTATTCATCACAATCGCTGAATTCCTCCAGCTTCAGGAAAGAATAAAGTGGAAAGTACAAAAAATTGGTCTGTTGCCATCAAACTGAACTCAGAATGCCTAGGGTGTTAGCAGGCAAAGGCTCACACAGTTTGTGTTGGAGATTTTGCTTCTTTGAGTGACATCTCTTGAGTAACAATCATGTTTTGCCTAGTCTGGGATCTTGGAGCTCCAAAGAAGTCCAGAGCTGGGGCTGAAGGAGCTTTGCAGCCTCAGCTGGTGGTAAAGCCCAAAGGAACCTACCTTCCCGAGGTCCCAGGAGTGGTGTCTGAAGGGAGATTTAACTTCATGGTTTTGCAAACAGATTTTTCTCTACAATGTTTTTTAGCATTGTAAAGAGCCTGTTTGGCTTCAAGTTACCCCAGAGGGAAGTACAGGGATGGGCTGCAGCCTGTGGGCTTCAGGTAGCAGAGCACAGACTGACAGGAAGGATGGTCTCAGCAGCACTGCAGATGCCTTGAAATGGGTGAGTGACCAGACCTGGGCCCAGGAGACACTCCCTGATGTGAATTGAAATTCCTCCTTTACTATGTAAAGCTTAAAGTGTAAGAGGAAAAGCTGTAACTCAGCAAGACTTTTTACACACTGATAACAGAGATACATCACACAGTTACAGCACTTATGGATAAATATAGATTTTTGAGCATTGATCCCCAAACCAGCCAATTCTTGATATTTCCACACTTTCAGTCTTTCTCTCCTTCCACTAAATCAGGCATCAATGAAGTTGCTCTCTCTTCTTTTATGGGCAGTTAACACAATCATTACAAAACATTAAACTGCAATTAAAAAGGTTGGTTGCTTATTGCAGAAGTTTGCCTCAGCCTTGGTCTGCAGCAGAGATCACTTGCTTTTAGCATTTGATATTTTGAGAGCTACAGAGGAGGGAGACATCAGGATTCCATGGAAGCCACGTCCTCTGCTCCAGAGCCTTCCCTGGTGAAGCTGTTCCAGGTGGCTGATCCTTCACTTCTTGTCTCAAGAATTGGGCTGGGCTTGACAACCTCCCATTCCCCAGGACCTATAGGAGCTTCACTTAATTAATCTTCTCTTTTTTCAAAGGTGATTGCTCTGATTTGCAATGAAGGAGTGAGTTAGCTAGTTATTTCCACAGAGGCATCATTTCACTTTGTTTCTGTGTCACCAGTGGCTTCACACAAGTGCTCAGTAGAGTCCCCACTTGGTCAGATGTGTCTTGGCACAGGGGATGGGTGCTCCCAGCCCCTGGGCACGCTTAGATTCCATCACACCTAGCAGCTACTGAAGAATTTCTGAACTTCCTGGATTTTTTCTCTCTCTATCGCTTCCTCTTACAATTCTCTGAGAATATTGGTTGGTTCCCCTTAAAAACCAAGAGAGGAGAAAAGGGAGAGAGCTGCTCTTGACATGAGGCACCAAACATGCTCTGACAATGCTGGGTAGTGTCAGAACCACTGACTCACAGGGGTTAGAAGAGACCTCTGAAGATCATCTAATCCAATCCCCTAGGGCAAGTTGTCCAAGATCTCAATGTCCAGATGGGTTTGGAATCTCTCCGGAAGACTCCACAACCTCTCTGGGCAGTCTGTTCCAGGGCTCCAGCACCTTCACCACAAAGCAATTTTGCCTTGTCTTAGAGTGGAGCCTCCTGAGTTCCAGCCTGTGCCTATTGTCCTATCGCTGGGCACCACTGAAGAGAAGCTTTTCCATCTGTGCTGATCAAAAGGTATTCAGCAGAGCTATGGATAATATTATACAAGGAGACTGCCAGTTGTTACCAGAGTCCTGGTACAAACCAGTATGTATTTAGTGACAATGCTTAGAAATTCAGCAACTTTCTACCACCCTCCAGGCAGAGCAGATCAGTTGAGTGTGCTTAAGAAGGGCACTCAGAGGAAAAGGAGAGCAGAGGCAGTCAGGAGAAGCAGTTCTCCTGAAAAACCATCCCTGATCGGCAGCTGCTGAATGACACAGCACTGCTGCCAAAGCACTAGGCTGCAGCACCTGCTCCCTGCACACTGCTGTTCCTGGCAGAGGGCTGGGAAGCGCTGCGCCTCTCCCTGCGGCTTCCCCAAGCAGCAGCTCCCTCCCTGCATCAGTTCCCCGTGCTGGGCGAGGATACTCTGCTCCCAGGAGCTCAGCTTTCTCTTTGATAGAATTACCCATGGAAAATCATCTGGATCCACTTATTCATAGATCTGTGAGCTGTCTGTGTGCTGAGTTTGGCTTTCAACCCAGGAACTTCACAAAGCCGCACAGTTAGGTCTCCCCTCGTTTGCATTTATTATTTGTATTCATTCTGCCCCTCTACACTGCACTGGTTAGGCCACACCTCGAGTCCTGTGTCCAGTTCTGGGCCCCTCAGTTTAGGAAGGATGTTGTCTTGCTGGAACGTGTCCAGAGAAGGGCAATGAAGTTGGTGAGGGGTTTGGAACACAAGCCCTATGAGGAGAGGCTGAGGGAGCTGGGGGTTGCTTAGCCTGGAGAAGAGGAGACTCAGGGGTGACCTTATTGCTGTCTACAACTACCTGAAGGGAGGTTGTACACAGGCAGAGGTTGGTCTCTTCTCCCAGGCAGCCAGCACCAGAACAAGAGGACACAGTCTCAAGCTGCACCAGGGGAGGTTTAGGCTGAATGTTAGGAAGAAGTTCTATACAGAGAGAGTGATTGCCCATTGGAATGGGCTGCCCAGGGAGGTGGTGGAGTCACCATCATTGGAGGTGTTCAGGAGGAGGCTTGATGGGGTGCTTGATGCCATGGTTTAGTCGTTTAGGTAGGTTGGATTGGTTGATGGATTGGAGGCGACGATCTTGAAGGTCTCTTCCAACCTGGTGTATTGTATTGTACTTCAGCGTGGTGTTTCGTGCAGTTTATGTTGTAGGAAACACCATTAGCATGCTGCAATGCATTTGAATAAAAGGGGTTTATTTCCTACAGGAATTTCATGCTGCTTGTGAATTTATGAATCGGATTTCCAAGGGGTAGTGCCAAGCTCAGAGCAATTTGCAGAGGGGGCAGGCAGAAAAGGCATTAGCAGCGCTTTGAAAATAAATTCTTCCTGTTCTGCATCAGTGAGATTTGTGATCCCCTTTTCCATGTATTTTATGATGATTATTCATTGGTTATCTTTTTTTCTTTTTTTCCCTTTTTTTTGGTTTTTTTTTTTTTTTTTGGCACTATTACAGTAATCTGGAAGAATAGTTTGCATATTATGAGCAGCACTTTCATTATAGCAGCCTCCTAAGGAGGAACACAGGCACACTGAAAGAGAAATAGAAGTGGGAAAAGATCTCCTGGGCTGGCACATCCTGTGTCCCGCTGGCACATCACCTCCTGCAATTCTTTTCATAAATACTTTCACAAATTCCTTCCTATGTTCTGTTGGATTTGAAAAGGAAATGTTATTCTAGTGTGCCTAAAGATGATTAAAATAAGCCAGTAATAGATGTAATTGTTGTGAATTAGACAGCATGAAGATTTTTATCCCTTATTTGGAGGTCTGGGGAAGAAAAGTTGGGCTTGGTTCTGCCTGGCTATGGTTTGTTTCCCTGAGCAGGCTTTGTTGATGTAATTGGAATAACTTAGATCATTTCCTCTTCCTCAGCCTCACACGCAGCCAGGTTGTAACAACAGATTGGGGGAGCAGTGAGGTGCTTGAATGCTACTAAAAGTCATGGCATGTGGATCTTTAACTCTTCAGTGTGGCTGTCAGTTCAAGGTTCCTGCAGACATGGGTTGGGAACATTGTACCTCTATCCTGAGCTGCTCCCAAGCTGGCCTGCAGCCCATGTCATCTAGCTCAGGTCTATCACTTGAAGTGTCAGCTGATTTCCCTCAGGTCTCACCCAGAGAACTCACAAAGCTATGAACATCTTTCTTGCATGTTTCACTGTTGGGCTTTTGGGTTTTTTCCCAGTCATCTGAAACTATCACTATCACAGTAAAGAACTCCTCAGCAGACCTCTTTCTGCTGCCAGAGCCACAGTATCCACATCAGCTCTGAACAGCTGAATTGTTTCTCATGTTGTTATCCTACACCTCTTAACCAAAATGAGTGCATCTGCATTCATGAGTTTGCTCAGCCCAGGCAGCAGTGACCTTTGGAACACACCTCCTCCTTTTCTCTCCTTACTGCTCTTTGGTTGCCATCTCAAAGTACCCATACTTGGTCTTTTCAGGATGAAGGTCTCTAGCAATATGCTTGTATGGTCCAGCCAGGGAGAGGTGAAGCATTCATGGCCATGATGTATAGGCTGGAAGTGAGGAGAAATTTCTTCACAGAGAGAGAGATTGGCCATTGGAATGTGCTGCCTAGGGAGGTGGTGGAGTCCCTGTCCCTGAAGGTGTTCAGAAAAGGATTGGATGTGGCACTTGACGCCATGGTTCAGTTGTCAGGAGGTGTCGGGTATTAGGTAATAGGTTGGACTTGATGATCTCTGAGGTCTTTTCCAACCTATGAGTAGTGTGCTCAGCAGATCTTCAGGACCAGTTTGCCCTGAGATCCCTCTTCCTGAGCTATGCTGCCCAGCAGGCAGCATGTCAGACAGCAAGGAGATCTTTTGCTCCAGCAGCATCATCCTCGAGTCTCCTCTTGCCGCACAAGTGGAATCCCATTTTCTCATGCCGCCTGAGAAACAGACTTCTCGCTGCCACACAGAGTAAATAAGATTTGCTGTTGTGTATCTCAAGTATGAGATTTATTTTAGTCTGCAACAAGGATTTCAGCTAAAAAATGTTTTCCAAAAGGGAGAGAGCTGAAAGGAAAGAAAAAAAACCCAACCTCAAGTTAATTCCTCCCTGCCTCGCCTGCAGCATTCTCTTTCTTCCAGCAGATCCTGGTGGAATTTAACAGCGTGGTGGCTGAAGAGCTCTTTCAAATTACAGAGAGAGCAAAATAGTTCCTGTAGTGTGTTTTTGGGATGGGGTTTTTTTTTTGCTAGCTTGTTTTAGCTGTTTCTCTCTTTCCGCTTGAAGCTGCCTCAATTGAGACTAATCATCTCTTCCTCCAGAGAGGGAAAGAGAACAGGCAGTGGGCAAATAAAAAACAATAAATCAGGGCATTTTACTATAAAGAAGCAAATAGACATCGAGGGAGTCACTTTTACAACCTTATATTGCTAGCTTCAATGAGAGCAAAGCTAATAGAATGAGAAGTTAATTTGAGCGGGTTGTTTCCAGCCAGGTATCACGCAAACACTGCCAGGTCTGTGTGCACAGTAGCTGCTTCCAACTGGAGTTAGAAGTTAGACTTTGAGCAGTGGGGGGTTATCTTCGCTATTTCTTTTCTGCACTCCTGAACCTGACTTAACTGTGCTTATTTCTCTTAGAAGCAGACTAGAAGCGATGAAGCTGATGGACAAAAGGGCACTATGTGCTCTGGCACGTTAGAGATGCTGCTTGCTTTAGTTATCCTTTCATTTTGGTGTGAACCAAAGCCTGGGTTTCATGCAAAGTCCACTTTTGGTGTTCCCATCATAAGAAACAACACAGACCTGTTGCAGTGAGTCCTGAGGAGTGGACTGGAGCACCTCTGCTGTGAGCATAGGCTGAAGGAGCTGGGATTGTTCATCCTGCAGAAGAGAACACTCTGGGAGGACCTTACAGTGGCCTTCCAATACCTGAAGGGATCCTACAGGAAGGCTGAAGAAGGACTTTTCATGAGGGTGTCTAGAGACAGGAGAAGGGGGAATGGTTTGAAGCTGAGGGAGAGTAGGGTTAGACTGCATCTTGGGAAGGAGTTCTTCACTATGAGGGTGATGAGACTCTGGAATAGGAGGTTGTGGATGCCTCCTCCCTGGGGGTGTTCAAGGTCAGGTTGCGTGAGGCCTTGGGCAGCTGAGTCTAGTTGAGGGGCATCCCTGCCTACGGTGGGGGAAGTTGGAGTGGATGATCTTTGAGGTCCCTTCCAACTGAATGTATTCTATGATTCTTTTTTTCCCTTTTTTTTTCTTCTTCTCACTCTGTAAGCACATCTGAGGTGATTGCATCCACAGTTGCTGGAAGGATTTTTGCTCTGCTTTTTGCTCAGCAACCTATGGTTCAGATAAATAGTTTTCACCTTGAAGTTGTTCAGAGATTGAGCAGATATGGCACTTTGGGACACGGTCTAGTGGTCATTGAGGTGTTGGACTTGATGATCTTAGAGGTCTTTTCCAGCTTTAAAGGTCATTAGACTACCCAGGGAGGTGGTGAAGTTAGTTCAATGTGTGGACATGGTAGTCTGTGATGTGGCCATGGTGGTGTTAGCCCATTGATTGGACTTGATCTTGGAGATATTATCCAGCCAAAAGAATTCTATGATTGTGTGAACTTAAAGGTCATTTTCAACAACAACAAAATTCTGGTTCTATGGCTTTGTATGATTTAATCATATGACCTAAATGAGAAGACCACTGTCTCAAACCCTATTGGGTTTTCAGTCACTTGGCTAGAGGTCTCATCATTTGATTTGATCCGTGAAGTCTCTTCCAACCTGGTGTTCTATGATTCTACTCTTCTATCATTTCCTACATGGTTGTGGTGTGGTTTATATCACAGTAGAACTCAGTACCTGAATGTTAAGAGGTTGTAAACATCCTCTCCCTGGAGGTGTTTAAGGCCACATTGGACAAGGTCATGAGAAATCTGGAAGGTGTCTCTGCCCATGGCAGAGGGGTGAGAACTAGATGACCTTTAAGATCCTTTCCAATCCAAACCATCCTGTGTTGTAGCAATGAACACCAAGCTGACCAAAGGTGTGAGAAATCTGCAGCATTATGCAGTGATGCTTGATGCACAGCATCCCATCATCCCACTGAACGATTGTTGTAGTGCACGAGCCCGAAAGGCAGCACGATGGCTAAATTCATTGTGCTCTCATACAATGTACAACACCACCTTTTAGCTTTTTCACACACCAGATAAATCCTTCACAAAGTGGCCCCCAAAATAGCTACAGCACTAGAATTCATTGCAGTTGTCAGCAGGATTTCTTGAATGAATTTCAACACATTTCTCCTGCAGGAAAATGCTGCCGGAGAAAATGTTGCTACAGCAAATTTCACCTTTCCACTGCCCATCAAAAATAGGAAGTTCTATTAACATATAATGCATAAATTCTATGTATTTACAGAGAATAGGAGAAGAATCCACACTTTTCTTTTTTCCCATCAGGTTTCCCCAGAAGAGCTTACACTTCAAGAAGCCACATCTGGATAATTCAAATCCAACTGCAGAAGTTCAGGAGGCTAAGAGTGACTGAAAATGTGAGTCAGATTAAAATCTTTCATGTCATATTAACTTCCAGCTGTTGGTTAGCTTTTCTTCTTCTCAAACTAGGCTTCTGAACAAGAAAATGCTCAAACACACACATAAGCACATGAATAATTCTCTTAGTTTCAATAAGGGAACTACTTAATGATGCCCAAGCGCAGGATGTAACAAGATGAAGCAGTGGTGGTCGTTAACGAATTAGCACTCCTTGACTGAGCGACAAATATCTGACTAGTCACAACATTTGGAGGGAGACAGAAAATCCAGGTGGAGATTAGCCATTCTAGACTGCTCCCAGAAACAAGATTGGGTAAATCATAGCTCTGGGGCTCATAGCTCAAGGGCCACAAGGATGATAAGAAGGCTGGAGCTCCTCTCCTATGAGGACAGACTGAGGGAGTTGGGGCTGTTCAGACTGGAGAAAAGAAGCCTCTGAGGAGACCTAATTGTGGCTTTCTGGTATCTTAAGGAGGCCAATAAGAAAGCTGGGGAGGGACTTTTAGAGTGTCAGGGAGTGATAGGACTGAGGGGAATGGAACAAAACTAGAAATGGGTAGATACAGATTGGATGTTAGGAAGAAGTTCTTCCCCATCAGGGTTGTGAGACACTGGCACAGGTTGCCCAGGGAGGTGGTGGAAGCCTCATGCCTGGAGGTTTTTGCAGCCAGGCTGGATGTGACTGTGAGCAACCTGCTGTAGTGTGAGGTGTCCGTGCCCATGGCAGGGGGTTTAGAACTGGATGATCCTTGAGGTCCCTTCCAACCCTAACAATTCTATGATTCTATGATTGTTAGGTATATCTGAGACCATGATACCTAAAAAAACCAAAACCAAACAAACAACACCACCAAACCCAAACAGCAAAATAGCCCTAAAGTTGCAGCTCCAAAGGATCATCTCATAGAAATGATCATCATAGAATCCTGTCTTTGAAAAGGTTGGAAGGACCTTTAGAAGTCATTTTGTCCAACACTCCCTGTGGTGAGCAAAGACATCTCTTCAGCTAGTTCAGGTTGCTCAGAGCCTCATCCAACCTGACTTGGAATGCTTCCAGACGTCAAAGAAAAGTCAAATTTCTCTTGTTTTGCCCTCCCATGGTGTTGGGGCACTCCATCCTTCAAGCTGCTTCCCTGGCACAGGAACCGACCCACTGCACCGAGGCTTTCACAGCTGGGTGGGGCCAGTGCTGGAACTGACATTGCCCCAAGGCACAGGATTTTCCTCTGCTAGTACTCCCCTTTACAAGGATTACTCTGACACTCTCTTGCGTGCTGGCAAGCTTGTAAGTCAAAAAAGTAATCATGTGTAGGGTATGTTTTGCTCAGAGGGCTTTGTACTACCGGGCTTCAGAGCTTGTCAGGACCAAAGCAGCTGTTCATCGTGCAGTGCAAATCATCGTTGTTCTGCACTGGGCACTTCTGATGTTGGAAGCACATTCAGATCCTAATCTAAAGAAACTCAGATAAATTAAAGTGATGGAATATTATTAATGTATTTAAATGGAGCACAGGATGAATTTCCTTACCTGAAAGAAGGCTCAAACAGCTTACTTTCGATAGCATTATGAGCAATGGTTTAAGTTCCTTTTCCAGCAGCTTCCTTTAATTACAAGCAGTTCAAGGCAGTTTTCATATCAAAACCCATCTAGGCTTGTTCTTGATTCTCATAAGATGGGAGACAATGGTGCATTTTGACTGCTGCAGTTTTGACTTTAACTGTTTTAATCATTTATTATTAACTTTGACATGAAAAGTGACAGAAGCCTTTAATGGTTTAATAACTCAGTGGAGTCCTGGCTTTTGAATGAAGTTCATAAACGTGGCTTAGAACTGATGTATGTTATCTTCAGACAAATACACCCCATATCCTTGAAGGATAAGGAAAAGCAGCTTAAACAGAAAGAGTCTCTGTAGGAATCAAATTTTGCTTAGGACTGTGTATGTTATCACATCCCCAGATGCACTGTGTTGAACAGCTGATAGGTTCCAACATGAGACTGAATTATTTTGGCATTCCACTGTCCTGGTTTCAGCTACACCAGACTAATCCCGGTCAGTGCTGTGGCTTCTCAGCTCAGGCTCTGCTCAGTGAGGCCCTTGCTGAAGTTCAGGGTAGGTTTGCACAGCCAGGGGCTGCTCCTAGCAGGGAGAAACTGATGGCAGAGTTCCTGCCAAGAGCTGGGCTGCAGAAAGGCTCTGCCTGAGACCTCCTCCTGGGCACACCAAGGGCACTGCCACAGCTTGTGCCACACCCTGGGGGGCAGGAAGGCAGAGGTGGCAGCTGTGGGGAGGAGCAGCCAGGACAGGAGAGCCTCAACTGCCAATAAGGGATTGCAGCCCATGGAGGGCATCTTCAGGAGTAAGCTGAGGGATTCACAGGCTCAAGCCTCTTCTTCCCTGTCTGGTGTCCCATGACGATTATGTCCCTCCTGCCTTCCATCCCAATTTGTGTGTTCCTGAACCCAGTTCCAGAATCTAGCTGCTGAGTCTGGTTCCCATCTGCTGCTGAGTTCAGGCTGGGACTTGCCCAGTGCCTGCCCCCAGCATCAGTGGTACCAATGGTGTGGTCATTGTCATCAGGGGTTGGGCTAGCTCTTGCTTTGTGTCCCTTTGTTTCTGTTTCATGGGATTGTTCTTTCCATCCCAGCTGGTTTAGTCTCTTTCCTACTCCAGCAGTCTCTCTCCCTTCTTCCCTTTCTTTTCCCTTTGGGAAGTCAGAGGGGTTCCTGGAAAGCCTTTGGCACTTGGCTGGTGGCCATCCCAGCCCTAGCCCCTTGTGGGTCCCCAGTGTAGGGCACAAACTGTGACAGCCACACTATCAGAGGACACAGGGTAAAATTCTGCTGCTAGGAGTGCATCCCTGTGCCTGTGTGTGCACTCTCAAAGCTCCATGTGAGGACGCTCAGGACCTTTTCCTGAGCACTCATTTACAGGCAGGTAAGTTATACAGCTTCTGTATTCTCTTCTGAGGATGCTCCTGCTCTTGGTCCCACAGCACAGGCAACATGCTCATCTTAGAGGCACTTCTTGTGTTATGTCTCTTTGCTTTGTGGCACGGGTGATTTTGTGCTGCTAAGCCAATGCACATACTTTGTGCAGCTTTTTCCCCCCTCCAGCATTTTCTATCAGCTAAATGCTGCCGTCCACACCTTACAATCCAGCTGCTGCTTACACTTGGACATTCAGCTCTGTTTGTACCCAAACTGGGTATCTGTATGCCACAGAAGCTTTGCAGAGTAGACTTTCTGGGTTATTTTTTAATCACCCTTATGCTAATCATATTCTGCTCTCCAGCCTTGTGTTTAAGTTCTTTTTATACCTCATCTTTCCAGGCTCCTTCTGGTGTTAAGCCAGTTGATGGTTATAGTTGTTTGAATAATAAATGTAATTTGTCAGTTCAAATAAAAACCTCTATTTTTTTTCATGTTACTGTTCCTTTTTCTGTGAACCTTGACTGCTTACTCTGCCTAGTGATCTTTATCTTTATAACTTTGTCAACAAATGGAATGGTCAAGCAGCCTCTCACCATAATGTGATTCTACTCCAAAGAGAGCTGTGCTTCATGAGTCTTTGCTGCCCAATTAGCTCAAGTGGTTGGAATATGCTCCTTAGTCTTGAAGTTTCAGTGCCATCTCCCACAACAAGTTGTTTTGCTTGGTTCTTTTCTAATGCATGATGTGAGTATGTTCACAGCAGGGCAACAAGGGTGGTGAAGGGTCTAAAGCACAAGTCTTATAAAGAGTGGCTGGGGGAACCAGGAGAAGAGAGGGCTCAAAGGAGACCTTCTCACTCTCTGCAGCTCCCTGAAAGGAGAATCATAGAATCGACCAGGTTGGAAAAGACCTCAGAGATCATCAAGTCCAACCTATTACCTCATACCTCCTGACAACTAAACCATGGCTCCAAGTGCCACATCCAAGCCTTTTTTGAACACCTCCAGGGATGGGGACTCCACGACCTCCCTGGGCAGCACATCCCAATGGCCAATTCCTCTTTCTGGGAAGAACTTTCTCCTCATCTCCAGCCTAAACTTCCCCTGGCACAGCTTGAGATTGTGTCCTCTTGTTCTGTTGCTGGTTCCCTGGAAGAAGATCTTGAAGGTCTCTTCCAACCTGTGTATTGTATTGTATTGTATTGTATTGTATTGTATTGTATTGTATTGTATTGTATTGTATTGTATTGTAAGAGACCAACCTCCAGTGATGGTGACTCCACCACCTCCCTGGGCAGCACTCCAGCACTGGCCACATAGCTTGGGTTATCTATTTGCATCAGGATAAGTAGGTAGGGAAACAATTCACTTTCGCTGTCATTTCACTCTGTTTTGTCCCAGCTCAGCAAAATTGTCAGTTTACTGCTTGCAAGTGAACATGTAAGGTCATGATGCTCCCAAATAGAGTGGTGATAGAAAGAACTGAGGTAGACAACAGAGATTTGAGGTTTTCTTTTCCAGCCCTAAGAAAAATAAGCATATATATTATTGTATGGGTTGTACAGACGGGTTAGTGCCAGTACTCCACTTCTCTCTGAAGTGTGCAAGAGAAGAGGCTGTGGGAGTCAGTGAGTGCTTTGTCCCTGCCTTCCATGACTGGGCTCCAGATAAATGGTGATTCATGGAGCCACTTACAGGGTAAATGTGAAAAATGAAAATGACCTATGCATTAACTTAATCATCATTCCATCCCTTCTCTAAGGCAAATAAAGTGCTAGATGGAGCCAGATGTTGTTGTAATTGAGGTCTTTTTTTATTATTTGAAGGGACCAATTTCTAAAGGTCATTGATGGAACTTGCTGGAAATAAGCCTTACAAAGTGTTGAATATTGATGGCTGAGTCAAGTGAGCCTTCAGGAGGAAGATGGTGCAAAAAACCACATAACTATTAAAAAAAGAGGGGAAAAAAAAAGGGTCAAACTCCTCTCTCACTCAGCCCATTTATACTGAAGTCAATGATTTTTTCAGATGACTTCAGATTTACAGAAGTCATCTGAAAAAAACATTGACTTCAGTATAAATGAGGGCACAGCCCTTCCCCACTGAAACGAGCTCAAGATTTTATCTTCAGAGGAGAAAAGTACAAAACAAAACTTCCTTTGATTTTTGCCACGTGATGATCGTGAAGATCTCTTCCAACCTATTCTATTCTATTCTATTTTTCTATTCTATTCTATTCTATTCTATTCTATTCTATTCTATTCTATTCTATTCTATTCTATTCTATTCTATTCTATTCTATTCTTGTTCCTGTTCCTATTCCTGTTCCTGTTCCTATTCCTATTCCTATTCTATTCCTATTCTATTCTATAGCAGGTTGCTCCACAGGTCAGACTTGGAATAACTCCTGGAGAAAACTAGAATGAGCTTCAGCCAGTTTACAGGAACTGCTCAAATGCAAGCAAAGGCAGTTGTTGGTTTCAGTAATATTTACTACAGGACGCTGTTGTAAGCCTCTGCTTTGATTCTTGGAGGAGCTGATTTCTACCAGTCTTTCAAACAGTTGTAATAAACAATTCCAAGCCTGTATAGAATGCAGCAGGAGCTAGCAAAGCCCAGGGTTTTATTAGCACCCCAGTGTTCCCCCTGCTACCATAGCATCTGCATTGCACACAGCTGCTAGTTCCATTTGTGTTCCTATTATGCACTGCAAAGATAATGATTGTGTTGGGGTATACTTTGCAAGTGGTAGGATAAACTCGAGGTAAACCTACAAAATACAGGTTCCTGCTTTGGAGAAATCCACTTTTCATAGCCAGAAATGCCATTTCTTATGTAAACAGCCTTTTGGAGTTAAAAAACAAACAAACAAACAAATCTTGATTACAGAATTTACCAAATTAAGCTGTTTTGAGAGTTTTACATCTCTGTAACTACCTACAGAAGGATGGTGGCCTCTTAGTAGTCTGTAGTGGATAGAATTCCAGTTTTTGACTCTCAGCCTTATGCAATCTGGATTTTCAAAACCATATAGTGCTATACAGTCCCTTACATAGTGCTTGACACTACCTTTAATCACTTCTGAATGCTTGGCCATCAGTAAATGTCAAGGCACATTAAGACAATCTGCCAGCCTGGTGAGATTTCCAGTCCAGGCAAGGTGGACAGTGAAAAATTTTCTCAAGGATCTGAGGTGTCTCTCTTGCTTTCATTTTCTCTCTGGAATATTCCCTGAAATCCTTCCTCACAGCTTTGAGAAATCTCTTCACTCATGTTTTCCCAAAGCTATGAAGGGAGGTTGTAGCCAGGTAGGGGCTGGTCTCTTCTCCCAGGCACCCAGCACCAGAACAAGAGGACACAGTCTCAAGCTGTGCCAGGGGAGGTTTAGGCTGGAGGTTAGGAAGAAATTCTTCCCAGCAAGAGTAATTATCCATTGGAATGTGCTGCCCAGGGAGGTGGTGGAATCACCATCCCTGGAGGCGTTTAAGAAGAAACTGGATGAAGCACTTGGTGCCATGGTTTAGTCAATTAGATGGTGTTGGGTGAGAGGTTGGACTCGATGATGTCGAAGGTCTTTTCCAACCTGGTCTGGTCTGTTCTATTCTACTCTATCCTGTTCTGTTCTGTTCTACTCTACTCTGTTCAGTTCTACTCTGTTCTACTCTACTCTAATTTCCCAGTGCCCATAAGTTTATCTTCTCTCAGTGGGGCACTGGCTGTTGCTGTAAAATGAGGATGTTTATTTGGCCATGCCTTAGGTTTTCCTGGTTTCAGTTGCTGTGTTCAGAACGAATAGCTGCTGACAAAACTAACTGACCTCTGCAAGAGGATTCATAAATATCCTCTCTTTGCTACATTAATCAAGTTTTCACACAGAATTTGACCAAAGAGCACTCTCAAAGTCCCTGCACCTTTACAGTTCTGAGGAAGTTTGATTTTGATTACTGCAAGTGAAGAGATCCCTTTGTCCATTTGTGTGCAGAAATTCTTCTCTCTCTCTCTTTTTTTTTTTTTTTTTTTTGTAGCTGGGGATGTATTTTCCAAGCTCACCTGGCAAATGGGAGAGAGTCAAAAGATAACAGAAAATTGGACTCAATGATAGATTTAGCAGTGTCCTACTTTTAATCTCGTCATGATCCAGGACTTGCCACTGCCTCAGGAAAATGAGCAATATTCTGTCTGATATTTCTGCCCCAAAGACATTCCTTTTTGGTGGTGATTTTAAGTGTATAATCACCTTAATTTGACCTGAAATCCCTCACATCGTATCTGCTAACACAACAGGTAGCAGCAAAGCGAGGAGCAAGCTGCAAACATGACTTCATTTGATACCCTGCTAAAAGCAATGTGATTTTACTACAATTCCAAATTTTTCTGTTTGAATTAAGACAGCTCAGGGCACACATATGGCTTGGGATAGAAGTGTGTTTGTTATCCCTGAGGTCTGCAATTTAAACTGACTTTCGATCCCTAAAGCCTGTGAAGCACGATGTGGTTTTAAAGCCACGCTGGATGGGGCTCTGAGCAACCTGTTCTAGTGTGAGGTGTCCCTGCCCACGGCAGGGGGTTGGAACTGGATGATCATTGAGGTCCCTTCCAACCCTAACAATTCTGTGATTATCAAGCTTTGCTGCTGGACGTTTTCCACTGGCACATTCATACAAATGCAAATAGAGGAATGTAAAACGCTTAACCTTCTATTCAAGCCTGGTGATTCACTTAGTGTGAGCAAAAATCCAGAGAGCTGTCCACTCCATCCTCAACTCTTCCAAATTTCCCTGCCTGTCCTTCACACCTAAGCCATCTGGTTGTCATTTCTTGGCGCTCCCTGCACCTCTTTCACAGACGAACCATCTGCTCAGAGCCTTTAAACTTCTATTTCCAATACATCCTCTTTTATCTATTTTACAACTCTTTGCATATGTCAAAATTTTAATTACAGAGTCCCATATTAGGGTGTCATCAGCTGGGGGGGTGGTGGAGAGGGCAGGGGGAAGGCTTTCTCTAACAGCAGTGCCTGTGATGGGCTAGAAGGCATTTCAGATGTGGTTTATGGCTCGCTGATATATGGTGTTTATGAGGAGTGCAACAAATTTTGAAGTGAAGAAGCAGATGATGCATGAAGTCAATAATTGTTCCAAGACACCTCCGAGTGATTGATGTCTACATAATTCCATGAATGCAATTGCTTTATTAAAATACAATAACAGTATTAATTTGTATGAAAATTCGTTTGGGCTAACAGCTAATGCATTTAAATTCCCTGTGATCCAGCGCAATCCTATCCTCTTAGCCTGGGGAGGGGGAAGGGGGGAAAGAAAAAGGTTTCTCTGCAGAAATTTATTAGATAGCTCACATCTCATAAAATATAAGGAGTGGAGAATCAAAGAATCATTTTGGTTGGAAGACGCCTTTTAAGCTCATTGAGTCCAACCATTAACCCAGCACTGCCATGTCACTACTGAACCAGGTCCCTCAGCACCACATCTGCAGGGCTTTTCAATCCCTTCAATACAATACAATACAATACAATACAATACACCAGGTTGGAAGAGACCTTCAAGATCATCACGTCCAACCCATCAACCAATCCAACCCACCCAACAACTAAACCATGGCACCAAGCACCCTATCAAGTCTTCTCCTGAACACCTCCAATGAAGGTGACTCCACCACCTCCCTGGGCAGCCCATTCCAATGGGCAATCACTCTCTCCGTGTAGAACTTCTTCCTAACATCCAGCCTAAACCTGCCCTGGTGCAGCCTGAGACTGTGTCCTCTTGTTCTGGTGCTGGCTGCCTGAGAGAAGAGACCAACCTCTGCCTGGCTACAACCTCCCTTCAGGTAGTTGTAGAGAGCAATAAGGTCACCCCTCAGTCTCCTCTTCTCCAGGCCAAGCAACCCCAGCTCCCTCAGCCTTTCCTCATAGGGCTTGTGTTCCAAACCCCTCACCAGCTTTGTTGCCCTTCTCTGGACACGCTCCAGCAAGACAACATCCTTCCTAAACTGAGGGGCCCAGAACTGGACACAGTACTCCAGGTGTAGCCTAACCAGTCTACCACTGCCCTGGACAGCCTGTTCTGGGGCCTGACAACCTTTTAAGGGAACAAATTGTTCCTAAAGTCCGACCTAAACCTTCTGTGGTGCAACTTGAGACCATTTAAGAGACCTGATGAAGAGAGACTGGGAGTCCTGGGGCTGTTTAGTCTTGAGAAGACTGAGAGGGGATCTGATCAATGTCTATAAATACCTGAGGGGTGGGTGTCCAGTGGAGGAGGCTGAGCTCTTTTTGCTGGTGTAATAAGCCAAGGAACAATGATACAAACTTGAACATAGAAGGTTTCACCTCAATGTGAGACAAAACTTCTCTACAGTGAGGGTGACAGAACACTGGCACAGCCTGCCCAGAGAGGTTATGATAGTTTCCTTCTCTGGAGACTTTCCAAACCCACCTGGATGCATTCCTGTGCAGAGTACCCTGGGTGATCCTGCTTTTGGCAGGGGGGTTGGAGTTGATGATCTCTGGAGGTCCCTTCCAACCTCTAACATTCTGTGATTTCCTCAAAGAAGGTATGAATGGTTTTTATCAATGCTATAGCTCTGGTTAAGATCTCCACCTCCCAAAGAATGAGGGCAAACCTGACCTTGCTAAACAACCAACAGCAAGGAAAATTTAAAGCTACCAGTTCTACCACAGACACTGCACGTCCACACACTCCATTCAGTTGAAGTTTCACCCACACAGATAAGACACTTCTCATACAAACTGCTGAGGAATGTTCTTTCAGGGTCAGTTTGCTTAGTTGATAGTATTTTAGGACACTGTGTATTTTTCATCGAGGCCATTAAGAGTGGAGGGACTTTTAATGAGACAGAGCATTGGAGGTGAAAAGAAGCAGCAGGTCTATTGCCACACAAAACAGCAGAAAGGGGAATTACCAGACATGAGCAGAATGAGCTCCCTTTGCTGGGGTTCAAGGGCTGTGCTTGAGTCTGACTCAAAGTGTGAGGGTTGATCAGCTTGTCTGTAAAAGAGGAAGGCTATACCAGCAATGAAATCTAGTATGGCAAGCACATTAGTAAGGAAGTGTTGTTGTCTTTGGAAAGAAGGAAAAAACCCAGCAAAAAACCCCAAACAAACCAATCCTGAGAGGGATGTAAAGAAGTTCAGTGCTGTCAGGGGAAGGGCTCCCACTGAAGCACAGCTGAGATGAGTTTGGGTGCACTGGAGTTGATCTTGAATTGAAGAGTGACTTGAAAATCCTCCTTGCTCACTTGAGAAGCCTGCAATTAGCTTTTCACAGAGGTAGGGTATGCTGTAGGAGCCTCTGATTCCCCATCTGCTTACAGGGAGGACTAAGAGCTGCACAGAAGTCCTGTAGAGTAGATCCCAGTCGAAACAACATTAAGTACAGAACCACTTGCCAGAGCCTAAATGAAAAACCTCTGAAATGGTTTACTTTACTGTAAGTACAATCCTGGGAAACAGTCATTGAAATTCAGCTGCTCAGGGCAACTCCATCTCAAAGTGAGCACAGAACCACTCCAAACCACTAGACAGTAAATTGATCTATGAATGTATTGCAGGTGGCTGCTCCGTGGCAGACACACTCACATCTGAAGACCAAGAGAAGACCAGCTGGTGGAAGGCAGCACTGTAAAGATGACTTCCCCACAGATGCCACAGACACAACACCAGAGGTAAGCCATTTCCCAAGTAAACCTGACGTAGAGCTTATGTAACCCATCCTCAGGGCTCCACAGCTGGTTGCTGGACTAAGATGCAAAGCTGTGGCGGAGCACCACACACCATTTTGTAAGTCGTTTGTTTCAGGATGGGATCCTGTAGAGCCAGAGTCAGCAGCACAATTAAATCCCATCAGGGAAGTGCTTCTCTTCCCTTTCACTCCCATTGTTTTTACCTTGGCATTCTTTTCCACTGAAGCTGTTCCATGGTGCCACGCACCCTGGTACATCTGGAGCAGCTTTGCTGCGAGGGAGTGAGATAAATCAAGCATTCTGATATTTCTTTGCCTCCATCTAGTTCTGCACACAGAGTGATGTATTTTTTTTTTTTTGGGTGAAATTTCATTAGCTTGACTAGAGTGAGCAGCTGTCCTAAGTCTAAAATTACACAGAGCACTGGAGCCATTCCAAGAGAGTTATTCTAGGCATGCAAATGGAGGAGACAATCCCACCTTTTTTTTTTTTTTGTTGTTGTTGTTCTCTTGTAGCTGATTACAGTAAATAGCTGAAGCCTGGAAGAACTTGAAAGAAGCCTCTTCCCTTTTAATTAGGCATCCTGTTTAATGATGTAGCTTTGGAAATCACCCTCACAACAAGGGATTTTAATATCTCCATCTAATGCTGTCATGTACCTGCCTACAGTGATGCTTCCCTTACAGAAATGAACTCAAATTCCTCATAATATTCTCTTTTAATTCTTTGGAAGATTGGCAATGATGATCCCTCAATTTACCAACTGATCTTCTCATCCCTAACTAGGGTTGCACAAAGTAATAACAGATTTAAGTCATCTTTAGGCACTCTAATACCTCTCCACCTATTCAAACAGTGGGGATTATACTCATCATGCAGATCAATACTACCTGATTTAAAACCCTATCTTCAGTTGCTTTCAAATCCTCACATTTAATCAGGCAGCCTGAAGGGAGAAATTTCAATTTTGGTACTTGAAAAAAGAAAAAAAAACCTCAAGATTTATTTTGGCAACTGGAGAAAGAAGTTTAAGGAACCAGACATCCTAGAATCACAAAATGGCTTGGGTTGGAAGGGACCTCAGAGATTGTCCACTCTGAGCCTCATGCCATGGACAGGCATGCCTCTGACCTAGATTTGGTGGCTCAAGGCCTCATCCAATCTGACCTTAAACATCTCCAGGGAAGGGACAGCCTCAACCACTCTGGCCAACCCATTCCAGAGTCTCACCACCCTCAGACTGAAGAACTTCTTCCTAGGATCCATTCTGAACTACTCTCCCTCAGCTTAAAGCCACAAGCACTCTGGCCAACCCATTCCTGTGTCTCACCACCCTCATACAGAAGCACTTCTTCCTAAGATCCAGTCCAAACTACTCTCCCTCAGCTTTAATCCATTTCCCTGGTCCTGTTGCTTAGACACCCTGAGGAAAAGTCCTTCTGCAGCCTTCCCATAGGATCCCTTCAGCTATTGGAAGGCAGTTCTAAGGTCCCTCCAGAGTCTTCTCTTCTCCAGGCTGAACACCCCCAGCTCCCTCAGCCTGTCCTCACAGGTGAGGTGCTCAAGCTCTTGGATCATCTTTGTGGCCCTCCACTGAACTCCCATCACCCTCTTACCTAAAAACTTCTCGTACACCTTCAGCTGAAAGGCTCTAATGTTTCTGTGGTTCCCAGGGGTGACTTGCAGTGCTTTTTCTCCTCTTCATAACTTGATAAAGAATAGCAGGCAACGAAATTAATTTCTTTCACTGTGGAATTGCCTAAGTTACAGATCCAAACAGAGAAACCTCATTAGATAATAACTCTTCCTGTGGTGTCAACATCAGTTACCTGAGTGCTTCTTGTGCTGCTACTGTACAGGCAAAACAAGAGTTTGGAATCGATTGATCTATATTTTCTCACCAAAGATGACATGAAAATATGATCTTCTGTGATGTATCTCTTCTTTTTTTGCTGCATATATACAATGAATTCATACATATTTCATAAGAACCTTTCACCAAAAGCTCTTGCAATCCTATAAAAATGCCTCTTTGTTGGGGTTTTGGGGTTTGGGTTTGTTTGGGTTTTTTTGAGATGGAGGAAGATTGATAGAAGGAAAAATGATGGACTTCAAAAATAACTTTGGATTCTCTGCCCTGCTTCACTAATGCAGGCTGCTGTAAAAGCAGGGTGGGTGGATAGTGCAATGCTGCAGGGTCTCTTCTCCCAGGCAACCAGCACCAGAACAAGAGGGCACAGTCTCAAGCTGCATCAGGGGAAGTTTAGGCTGGAGGTGAGGAGAAAGTTCTTCCTAGAAAGAGGAATTGGCCAGGGAAATGTGCTGCCCAGGGAGGTGGTGGAGTCACCATCCCTGGAGGTGTTCAAAAAGGCTTGGCTGTGGCACTTGGAGCCATGGTTTAGTTGTCAGGAAGTGTTAGGTGTTAGGTAATAGGTTGGACTTGATGATCTCTGAGGTCTTTTCCAAGCTGGCTGATTCTATGATTCTATGAAAGATGGAGGCACATCCTGAAGCTTCGTGGCACTGATCTTGACCTCTCAGACAGGCACACCTGTTCCTAGAGCTGTCTTCTGCTCTACCAACCTGGTAAGCCCG
This sequence comes from Picus viridis, assembly GCA_033816785.1. Lineage (NCBI taxonomy): Eukaryota > Metazoa > Chordata > Aves > Piciformes > Picidae > Picus > Picus viridis. The sequence continues at coordinate 3,288,831 of CM066592.1, forward strand.
GTGAGAGAATGCATCAAAACCAGAATAGACCAGACCAGGTTGGAAGAGACCTTTGCAATCATCCTGTCCAACCTATCACCCAACACCGTCTAATCAATGAAACCATGGCACCAAGCACCCCATCAAGTCTCTTCTTAAACACCTCCAGTAATGGTGACTCCAACCACATCCAACCAAGGGCAAAGACTAAGACTCCAGTTTAAAAGCTTCTCTCTCTTGCTTTCTGACTATTCCAATCGTAATTTAATCATTTGCCTGCTTTCCAGCACTCTGTGATCAGTGGGAGGCCCTTGCACCATTTATGATTAGTTTGTTCCACCCATTCTAGTTGCCACAAGAGCTCCATCACCAACAGGCTTGAAGTATGAACAATTAGATCATGATTTGCTTTAAGCATGTACCAGACATCACAAAACTCCAGCTGTGTGAACAAAGCAAAGAATCATCTCAGAGAGCAAATGCTGTTTGCAATCTTACAATTTGCAGACTAAAAATTAAATGACTATTTTTATCCTCCCTTCTCTGCCAGACACTAACTAAATTTGCCAAAGTAAGCATGCTCAGGATTAAAGTTTTATTGATTGGGTTTTTTTTTTTCTTTTAAGGCAAACTTACAATATGACACATAAAGTTTTCATAGCTGCATTAGACTGCAGAAGACTTCCTGGCCATGGTCCCAACTCCTGCCACCTCCAGCTTGCCTGCTGAGAGCCCCTGATCCCAAACGTGGTGACAGTCTTCAATACACTGGTTCCCAGCTTGCTCAGGACAATTAAGTTGAGGTGTGGAGGGGTTGAAAAGGAAAGGAAAACTACAAGAGATGAAGCCTGAGAGGAACATAGAATCATAGAATTGTCTGGGTTGGAAGGGACCTCAAGGCTCAGCCAGTTCCAACCCCCCTGCATGGGCAGGGACACCTCACACTGCAGCAGGTTGCTCACAGCCACATCCAGCCTGGCTGCAAAAACCTCCAGGCATGAGGCTTCCACCACCACCCTGGGCAACCTGTGCCAGTGTCTCACCACTCTCATGGGGAAGAACTTCTTCCTGACATCCAATCTGAATCTACCCATTTCTAGTTTTGCTCCATTCTCTCTAGTCCCATCACTCCCTATAAGGTCCCTCCCCAGCTTTCTTGTAGTCCTCTTCAGATACTGGAAGGCCACAATTAGGTCACCTCAGAGCCTTCTCTTCTCCAGACTGAACAGCCCCAAATCCCTCAGTCTGTCCTCACAGGAGAGGTGCTCCAGCCCTCTAATCATCCTCATGGCCCTTCTCTGGAAAGAAGAATATCACTCAGTAGTGGGCATCAACCCCAGGTTAAGAGGAATGGTCTTCAGCCTGGGAGATGTTACAGCTGTTGAGGGAAGTCAGTTTATTCAGCATCTACTCTGAAAGTCTTCTGTTATGCTGCAGTGTTGATCTCATTCCTGACATTGAGAGATGACTTCAGGCCTTTTTTATGTTGAATTTCACTACTTTTCCGTTTCATTTCTGAGTTGTCTTCTATTCCTTTCTTAGCATTTACCCACATGTAAATCTATGATTTTGAGATGAGAGGCAATGCAGAAATATTCTAGTGACCACTTCTTTTCTTCACAAGTTCTCTTGATAAACTGCTTTCTGTGGTGGCTACCCACCAGCTTTCCATGAGCTTCTAGCTCCACTCTCTTGAACTCCAGAGAGTCTCCAACTAGACTGAATCAGGCACAGTTTTTGGACTGGTTTTCTGAATAGCTCATTGGTGTTAATTTCCTGAAATGTTATGTTCCTTGGATCACCAGGAGAGGCTGAGATAACTTGGTTTTATAATGCACAATTCAGCAGCTTTTGTAATGTTCTTAGTTACTTCCATAGTGAATGGATAGAATTTAAATGGCAATTTTTCCCCCCTCTCTGTTACAGGAGGTGAAGGCCTCTGGAGTCTGATATTCTGGTCTTCCACTGAGTACAGCTGAAACCCTGGAGTCTTCCACTGAAACCCTGGAAACTTCCACTGAAACCCTGGAAACTTCCACTGAAACCCTGGAGTCTTCCACTGAAACCCTGGAGTCTTCCACTGAAACCCTGGAGTCTTCCACTGAAACCCTGGAGTCTTCCACTGAAACCCTGGAGTCTTCCACTGAAACCCTGGAGTCTTCCACTGAAACCCTGGAGTCTTCCACTGAAACCCTGGAAACTTCCACTGAAACCCTGGAAACTTCTATAAGGTCAGTAAAACGAATCGTGTGGGATCTGTAGCCACCACTGCTGGGATGTCCAAGAGTAGCCCCAGTGACAAATACTCAGTTTGCGACGTGGTTTGAGGAAGACAGGAGCAGTTTTAATGCAGTCCAGAGAGAGGCACCAACTTGCAGCATCTGCTGAGGCGTCAGCTCCACCTACAGAGAAGGCTGTTGTATAGCTCTTACATAAGCACGTTGAGCAGACATCCACAGCAGCAGTGCTGACAGGAGCTGCTTAGTTCAGAAAGATTATATACCTATAAAGAGGTACAAACAAGAAGCAGATTAAAGAGGGCTGCAGGGGATTACGGAGTCCTCTACAACTTCACGTGGATGAATTTTTAACAACAGCAGCAAATAACTACTAGAAGGTGCATAATTCTAATGATGATGATGATGATTATTATGTAAAGCACAAACCCCAGAATTTGCATGTCTTCTTCCCGGAGCAGTCAGGATTTCCTTCATGTTTCTATTGCTAATTGAAATTTGCTATTTCATTTCATTCATTCATTCATTGCTATTTCATTTCATGTTTGCTATTTTGAATTGCTATTTCAATTGCTAATTGGGAGCAGATGTTGGTCAGTTAGAGGGCAGAAGGGCTCTGCAGAGGGACCTCGACTGACTGGACAGATGGGTGGAGTCCAATGGGATGGCATTCAACAAGTCCAAGTGCCGGGGGCTGCACTTTGGCCACAACAACCCCATGCAGAGCTACAGGCTGGGGTCAGAGGGGCTGGAGAGCTGCCAAACAGAGAGGGACCTGGGGGTGCTGATCGACAGTCGCTTGAACATGAGCCAGCAGTGTGCCCAGGTGGCCAAGAAGGCCAATGGCATCGTGGCCTGCATCAGGAACAGTGTGGCCAGCAGGAGCAGGGAGGTCATTGTGCCCCGTACACTGCATTGGTTAGGCCACACCTTGAGTCCTGTGTCCAGTTCTGGGCCCCTCAGTTTAAGAAGGACATTGAGACACTTGAATGTGTCCAGAGAAGGGCAACGAGGCTGGGGAGAGGCCTTGAGCACAAGCCCTGTGAGGAGAGGCTGAGGGAGCTGGGGTTGTTTAGCCTGGAAAAGAGGAGGCTCAGGGGTGACCTCATTGCTCTCTACAACTACCTGAAAGGTGGTTGTAGCCAGGAAGGGGTTGGCCTCTTCTCTCTAGCAACCAGCACCAGAACAAGAGGACACAGTCTCAAGCTGCACCAGGGGAAGTTTAGGCTGGAGGTGAGGAGAAAGTTCTTCACCGAGAGAGTCATTCGTCATTGGAATGTGCTGCCCAGGGAGGTGGTGGAGTCACCGTCCCTGGAGGTGTTCGAGAGGGATTTGGATGTGGCACTTGGTGCCATGGTCTAGTCATGGGGTCTGTGGTGACAGGTTGGACTTGATGATCTTTGAGGTCTCTTCCAACCATGGTGATACTGTGATACTGTAAAATAAGATTTAAGACCCCAGCGGAATCTGCCCGGCAGCATCTCCAGCCTCAAATAACTCAGTCTCACAAGCGCCGGAGTAGGAATCTGTGGTGCCAGCTCCACCAGGCAGGGGAAGGAGTTTCCCCAGAAGAAAAAAAAAAAAAAAAAAAAAAAAAAAAAAGAAAGATCTCCAGTCTCAATCACAAATGTTGCATTTTACCTCTTAGTTTGTCTGAAAGTGGGGAAGGCTGCTCTCTCTCGCAGTCAAAACATGTCATGTGCACATTCTCACGCAGAAAGCAGCGGAGGCTCTAAAGTCTATCTCAGGCTGTGTTTGATTTCCTGGCTGCCTTATTTGTTTACAACAATGCTCTTAAAATTGTCTCTACCATCTGTGTGGGTTCCTAGTTGTTTGAATGAGAATGAGATATTAAAATGCCATCCAGATGTCTAGATGCATATCAGCATTAGCATATTCTGCAAATTGTCACAAGGGGGAGGGTGTTGTGTGGCTTTGTTTTTCCTTCTTAAACAAAGCTGTGCTTCTGGATGGAATGGGAAGAAGTAAGTCTGTGAAGGATGACAAGCACAAAAAGAGAGGCAAAAAAAAAAAAAAATGGGAACAGAAGATGCACTGAGCACATTCAGCTGAACTTTTCAATCACTTTTTGTGAAAGGGTGAGGTACAAAGTGGCCTTAGTTGCTTTTTTTTTTCTGCAAGTCTACAGAAGGACAATTGGATGAAAATAATCTTTAAAAAAAAAAAAAAAATAAAATGAAAGGGAAAAAAAAAAAATCACCAAAAAGCAATGAAGCACAACTAAGCCTGGAGATATCCTAAAATGAATTCAGCAAAGTGAAATATCAAAGTTGCCTCTTTGTATTTGTCTCATGAGAATGGGGCTTCATGAACAATAATAGCAAATATCCATTGGCTGCTGACCATCTTATTTAATGAAACCTTTGGCCCTAGCTCTGCACATGTTTAGACTTAGAGATAACAGGACCAAACAGTGGAAATTCATACCTGATGTTCACAGGATGCTAGGAGTTGGAAGGGACCTCCAAAGATCATCAAGTCTAACCCCCTGCCAGAACAGGACCATAGAATCCAGCACAGCTCACACAGGAATGAATCCAGATGGATCTTGAAAGTCTCCAGAGAAGGAAACTCTCTAGAAAGCCTGCTTTGGTGCTCTGTGACCCTCACAGTGATGAAGCTCCTCCTTATGTTGAGGTGGAATCTCCTGTGATGTACTCTATATCCATTGCCCCTTGTCCTAGCCCAGGGTGCAACTGAGCAGAGCCTGTCCTTTCCCTCTTGACCCCCAGGCCTCAGATATTTATAAACATTTATGAAATCCCCTCTCAGTCTTCTCTTCTCCAGACAAAGCAGCCCCAGGGCTCTCTGCCTCTCCTCATCAGGCAGTGCTCCAGTCCCTTCATCATCCTGGTAGCCCTCTGCTGGACTCTCTTGAGTAGATCCCTGTCCCTCTTGCACCCAGAACTGAATGTAATATTCCAGGTGAGGTCTAACCAGAGTAGAGGGGAGGAGAATCTCCCTGGATCTGCTGGACACACTTCTCTTAATGCACCCCAGGATCCCATTGGCCCTCTTGGCCACCAGGGCACATTGCTGTCCCGTGGATTTAAGAAACCATGGGTTTAAAAAAAGAACTGGAAAAACCTGACACTCCTTCAGCTTCTGGGATTTTACTTAGTGCAGGTGAATCGTGCTGGATTGGGACTATTTTAAGTTATAGTCATATAATAAAGTCTACTGAGAAGAATCTAGAGGTGAGTTGAAGCTCTGAGCAACACCCTGATCTAGTGTGAGGGGTCCCTGCCCATTGCAGGGGGCTTGGAACTAGATGATCCTTAAGGTCCCTTCCAAACCTAACAATTCTATGATTCTAAACCAAAGGATTTTAAATGAGGCTGATATTTTTTCCCCCTCTTTTGTTTCTGGGAGCTTTATTCTTACCCCTCAAAATAAACCTCATGTTTCTTGAATTTCTCCCAAAAGTTTGAAGTATTACAAATGAATTAATTAATTCACTAATGGAACACTGCAACAACAGCCCCTAAAAAAATCTTGCCTCTTAAATTTCTCCCTTATATTTGATGTATTAAAAAAAAACAAAAAAAGATAATAATGGAACATTGCAACAAAATCCCTGAAAATAATTCTCTTTGGATCACCTTTGGTATCAAGAGTTAAGGGTAGAAGATGCCCCCAGCTCGTAGGTTCTGCAGGTAAGCTGGCTGCTGCTCAGTGACCTGCCAATAGGAGGAAGAGGAGATTCTGTCACTTGACAAACAGATTTAGATGGTTTTGAAGATTGGAGAGGAAATTGGAATTGAAAGAACTGGAAATTTGTTTGATCTGGCTGATGGAATTACCCTTTGCTTTTCCCCTTTGGTAACAGGGCAGCAAAAAGATAGGGTAGGGTACAGTAGGGTAGGATAGGATAGGGTAGGATAGGATAGGATAGGATAGGATAGGATAGGATAGGATAGGATAGGATAGGATAGGATAGGATAGGATAGGATAGCATTAACCAGGTTGGAAAAGACCTTTGAGATCATCGAGTCCAACCTATCCCCCAACACCATCTAATCAATTAAACCATAGCACTAAGTGCCTCATCCAGGCTCCTCTTAAACACCTCCAGTGATAGTGACTCCACCACCTCCCTGGGCAGCACATCCCAAGGGCCAATCTCTCTTGCTGGGAAGAATTTCTTCCTAACATCCAGCCTAAACCTCCTGGTGCAGCTTGAGACTGTGTCCTCTTGTTCTGGTGCTGGTTGCCTGGGAGAAGAGACCAGCTCCCAGCTGGCTACAACCTCCCTTCAGGCAGTTGTACACAGCAATAAGGTACTCTCTCTCATGGAATTTCAGTCAGCTCCCCTGCATCACTGCCTCCACATTTCCAGTGGTCACCCTTTTTAGTGGAGGCTTTACAAGCAGTGTATTGTCAAACTGTGCACCACTTCAAAAGAATTCTCCAAAGCCTGTTCAAAAAACTTTTGGTGTTGCTGTGTTTTAACTTAATTTAACCCAAGGGTCTACGGTGCATTAGCTGGAACAGAAAGATATTTGAGCAGCAATAGTTCAGCTACAATCACTGTGAAAAGAGGGCTTGAAAGAGATCCAGTGTCTGGAACAAAGGAAATGAGGAAATACATTTTACAAGAGGATTCCTGAGGAGGCTGTAGCCATGATGGAAGACTTGTTGCAAATGCTGGGAGACCAAAGTTTGATTACCAAGGCATCAGTGACGATTTCATGCTGGGGGTGAGCAGATAGAATAAAAGAAAAGCCAGCAAGACTCTTCCCAGATGTGTGTGAAACCTATTAACATCCCACAGCCTGCTCAGAAGTCCTCAGTTTTGACAGTTGCAATGGTTTGTAGTGAAACACAAAAAATACCCCACAGATACGTTATTAGGCTTCCAAGGTTTTAATTAACTGCAACCTTTAGCTGGATGTCAGGGCAAAAATAAACCCAGAGCTCTATGGAGCAGGGCTGAGGGAAGAAGGGGGTTTGCAAAGTCGCCCACTCCATCATTTTTATCTCAAGATGGCACAGACCAGACTTGAATTGTGTCTGACAAGTGCCTGCTTAACCTGTCCTTCCACTGATGGAAAGTCCACACATTCTACGCTATTTATTCCACTACTGATCAAATCTTTTGGCTGGATTTTTTTTTCCCCTTAGTGTTTAGCTTGAAGAGCCTGACTGAGGCACTTGGTGCCATGGTTTAGTTGATTAGATGGTGTTGGGTGATAGGTTGGACTTGATGATCTCAAAGATCTTTTCCAACCTGATTAGTTCTGTATTCTGTAACAATTTAATCATGGGAATTACCCAACACTTTCTGGTGCAGCCCGCTCTCTGTGACAGCAGAGGGGTTGGACTAGATGATCTCCAGAGGTCCTTTCAACCCTTACAGTTCTATGATTGTGATCCCATCCCCTTCCTGATGGCAAGGAGTCCTATTTGCAGCCTTCTTTCTGCAGAGGACAGAGCTAGAGCTGCTGCCATGTAGGTTAGACCAACCTTTCATTCGGGTGATGGCATCACACCTCCCTGATCATCCTTCTCCAGATGAAGCAAGCTCAGTTACACTGGGTTTGCCTCATGTTTGCTGCAGTTCTGACTGTTTGATGTGTTGTCCTCAGAATTCCCTGTAGTTAATCCATACCTTTTTAGAAACACTGTCTCTAAGGCAGGCTTGGAGAACTCCAGCTGTAATCCTGCTGATGAGTAGCCTTGAAGAATTACTTCACATTCAAAACACAATGTTCCTGTTCATCCCTCCCAATTTTCTGCCTGCTTTTCTCTCTGAGTGACACTCCCACTGTCTCCCACCACAGCTCCATGCCTGAAGACATCTTCCCTTTCCTCCTTCCCTCTTCACCTTATCACCAAAAGGCTTTAAGTTAGCTTGATATGATTTGTTCTGAAAACATCCATGCTGATTCTTTTCTTATCAGCTTTTATCTTCGGAGTGCTTAAATAGATTGTCTGACTGTTTATTCTGGTATCTTTCTGGGCACAGAGGAGAGAAATGATTGGTCTGCAATTCCTCAGGATTTTTAAAACATATTGCTTCAGAATCACAGAATTAACCAGGTTGGAAAAGATCTTTGAGTTCATCAAGTCCAACCTATCACCCAAGACCATCTAATCAACTAAACCATGGCTCCAAGTGCCTCATCCAGTCTCTTCTTAAACACCTCCAGTGATGGTGACTCCACCACCTCCCTGGGCAGCACATCCCAATGGCCAATCTCTTTCTGGGAAGAATTCCTTCCTAGCATCCAGCCTGAACCTCCCCTGGTGCAGCTTGAGACTGTGTCCTCTTGTTCTGGTGCTGGTTGCCTGGGTGAAGAGACCAACCCCCACCTGGCTACAACTTCCCTTCAGGCAGTTCTAGATGGCAATAAGGTCTCCCTGAGCCTCCTCTTCTCCAGGCTAAGCAACCCCAGCTCCCTCAGCCTCTCCTCACAGGGCTGTGCTCCAGACCCCTCCCCAGCTTTCTTGCCCTTCTCTGGACACATTCCAACAACTAAACATCTTTCTTAAATTGAGGAGTCCAGAACTGGACACAGGACTCAAGGTGTGGCCTAACCAGTGCAGTGTACAGAGCAGAATAACTTCCCTGCTCCTGCTGGCCAAACTGTTCCTGATGCAGGCCAGGATGCCATTGGCCTTCTTGGCTGCCTAGGCTCACTGCAGGCTCATGTTCAGCCTACTATCAACCAGTACTCCCAGGTCCCTCTCTGCCTGGCTGCTCTCCAGCCACTCTGACCACAGCCTGTAGCACTGCCTGGGGTTGCTGTGGCCAATGTGCAGAACCTGGCACTTAAATGTGTTAAATCTCATGCCCTTGGACTCTGCCTATCTGTCAAGGTCCCTCTGCAGAGCTCTCCTACCCTGTAACAGATCAACTCCTGTCCCCAGCTTGGTGTCATCTTCACATTCATTACTGTTCTTTTTTTTGGGGAGGTGTGGGGGTCTGATACCAGTGCCATATACAATCTTCACAAAGAGAGTGTCTGTTATGTGTGTACTGAGAGCTTAATCCATGGAGCAATGCAGAAGAAAGGATTGCATTTCAGCTGCTGCTGAGTGAGGATGACAGTTCCAGTGTTTGGTGGATCAATGGCATCACAAAAATTGATCTTTAATAAATGGGCTGAGAGTTTGTCCCGTAGCAGACAGTAAAATTGCAGGCACCCTGTTACATACAATGTTCTGTGCATTGCAGCAGAATACATGCACAATCCCATCCTGAGGGAGGGGAGGAGATATTTTATGCCTTTCAGTTCATTGTATTTTCTGGGGGTTTTTGGCTCTGAAAACACCAGAGGCTTCTAATAATGATTCTCAAGCCTTATGTCACAAGAGAGTAGAAAGGAGGAAACCTAATCCTATAGCTGAGTGCCTTCAGTCCTTCAAATTGGAATCCTAGAGTGGTTTAAAAAATAAAACCACCAAAAGTGTTGTTTTGAGGATTGTTTATTCAGAGACTAAATCCATTTGTGGGCTATTAACTGGAAAGTAAAAGCTCATTTACAATGGATGAACAATGGCTGCTTTTGTTTGGGTGTGATTGGAGTCTCTGCAGCCAGAGATACAAACATGTGTAAAGAATCCATCCAAACAGCTTCATTCAGAGCTCCTCAGATTAGGAACTGATGCCAAGAGGACAACAAATAGATGGCCAGATCTTTTAAATTTTTTTAGTCTGGTTTTTCCTTGACATGAAGGGAATTTTAATTACCTTTCTTGCTGAGAAAAGACTTGCTGGCTCTCTACAACTAACCAAATGGAGGTTGTAGCTTGGTGGGAGTTGCTCTCTTCTCCCTAATAACAAGCAATAGGACAATCAGATTCTGGGCTGCATCAAGAGAAGCACAGCCAGCAGGTCAAGGGAGGTGATTCTCCCCCTCTACTCAGCTCTGGTGAGAGCCCACCTGGAGTACTGCCTCCAGTTCTGGAGCCCCTATTACAAGAAGGATCTGGAGGTGCTGGAAGGTGTCCAGAGAAGGGCCACGAGGATGATCAGAGGGCTGGAGCACCTCTCCTCACCTCTCTTGTGAGGACTGAAGGAGTTGGGGCTGTTCAGAATGGAGAAGAGAAGGCTCCGAGGTGACCTCATTGTGGCCTTCCAGTAGCTGAAGGAGGCTACAAGAAGGCTGGGGAGGGACTTCTCAGGCTATCAGGAAGCGATAGGACTAGGGGGAATGGAATGAAGCTGGAGGTGGGGAGATTCAGGCTAGATGTGAGGAGGAGGCTCTTCCCCATGAGAGTGGTGAAGCCCTGGAATGGGCTGTCCAGGGTGGTGCTTGAGGCCCCATCCCTGGAGGTGTTTAAGGCCAGGCTGGATGAGGCTCTGGCCAGCCTGATCTAGTGTGGGGTGTCCCTGTCCATGGCAGGGGGTTGAAACTAGATGATCCTTGTGGTCCCTTCCAACCCTGACTGATTCTATGATTATATGAAGAAGAAATGGCCTCCAAGTTGTGCCAGGTGAGGTTTTAGATTGGTCATTAGACAAAAGTTCCTCTCTGACAGGGTTATCAACCATTGAAATAGGCTTCTCAGGGAGGTGGTTGGATCATAGAATCATAGAATTGTTAGGGCTGGAAGGGACCTCAAGGATCAGTCTGTTCCAACCCCTGCCATGGGCAGGGACCCCTCACTAGATCAGGTTGTTCAGAGCCACATCCAGCCTGGCCTTAAAAACCTCCACGGAAATCCCCATCCCTGGAGGTGTTTCAGAGACAGAGATGTGGTGCTGAGGGCCATGATTTGGCAGAGTTAGAGAATGGTTGGACTTGATGATCATAAAGATATTTTCCAGCCAAAAGAGTTCTCTGATTATTAAAGCAACAGGGGTTTGTCTTCTGATCTTCATTCAAAATGCAGAGCTCCTGTTGGTGAGATCCTTCAGATGCTACAAGCAGAACCTTATTTACAGTGTACTGAAGGAGGAATTCAAACTCACTATACCCTGAAGTTTTTTACCCCACAAGGAACCTGGCAGAGAGAAAGCTCTTGTGATACTGCTTTATTAAGGAAACAATAGTATACAATTGCTTGGCTGGAATCCTTGCCATCTCTGCAGTCCTCCTGGGTGGCAGCTAGTCCTTATTTGCAGTGTAGTATTAGCCTTTATTCACAGTATAATGCTCTCCTAAAACTCAGATTAAATGGAAGGTCTCTCAGCTCCTCTTCCTCGGATGCAGTGGAGGACGAACGTGCATTTCCTACGCAGGGTTACAAGCAGAATGAACCTCTGCTGCTCGCTCTGAAAGACATTTGTGATCCTAAAAGCCAGACCAACAGGTTTTCAAGCATTCACAGCTTTTAATTCAGGCTCTCACAGGTCCTAATCATGAATGTCTAGCACAGTCAAGGGCCTAGTCGTTGTCATTCTTCTGCCCCATATTGCTGCTTCCACACACGGCGGTCAGCCTGGGTTCATGTGGGTCTAAGCAGTGGCTCTACTCTCACATATTTTCACATAGTTTTACTATGAACTGTTTGGACACTTCCAAAAAATGGCTAATTATGCACATTTAGAGGTCTCCTTGAAGGCTTTACCCAAAACATATTGATCCTCCATTGACTCTCATTGCCTGATGGGCAGCCAGGCTCTTTCTGTCTTATTTGATCTCTGCTGCTTACCAGAAATGTAATTTCTTTTCCAGCAGAGATCTGGGCACACTTTTCATTTTGTTGCTTCCTGCATTACCTCAGTAGTTGTTTTTCCCTGCTGTTTGAACCATCTACACAGAGACCTTCCAGGGAAATAACAGAATCGCATCAAGGGAAATAAAAGATTTGATGTAATCCTGAGACAGGGCTTAGCTAAACATAGGCACTTTGTCTTAGAGCAGTTCAATATCTGGATATAAATGTATGGCCTTTGTATACCTGCCCTGATATTGTCTACCCCAGAAAGCTATGACTGTTAATTAAAACAGATCAAGGAGCAGCAATCATTATTTTTTTTCCCTGGCATGTTGAGAAATAATTGCCTTTTTGTTTTAATTTGAGCCCGAGTCCTTCACAATGACTTTCCTCCAGCCCTGGATGGGTGAGCCTCAGTTGCACCAAATATTCCCAGCCTGCTAATTGCAGCTATAAATATTGTCTCTGAGGTTATTTCTTAAATGCTTCTCAAACAGCATATGGAGAGGTAATATTAGACTTCCTCAATTTACAGTATTACCTGTTTGCCTATAACTATCATGTGCAGCTAAAATTCTTGGTAATTTGCTTTTAAGGACTTTTTGCAGGAGAAATGCTGCTGAAATCTACTCAGCCCCATTTCACAGAGTAAAAGCGGTGAAATTAGGTTAATACATTATTTATGATGAGTGATTTGCTCAGCCCTATGCAAAAGAGAGGAAGATTTTTAACCAGTTAAATCAAAGCTCTGTGAAAAGTGGTGAAGTGGATGTTGTTTTCCTTCTTTTTTCTGTTGCATGACAGACTGCTTTAATCACATATTAAGCCTTACCTTTGCAGCTTGCCATGTGGCAGCTGACAATAAAAAGCTGCCCCTTGAAAAGATGAGAAACATCTGGATAGTACAACTAGGAAGAGGAGGTTTGCTGCTTGATCCTGTCTCCGTTTTAGCCACAATGTGATCAGTTAATTGTTCTGGACGTTCCTGATCCACCAGAAGACCTCCAGCTCTCAGAACATCACAACCGAAGCGTTCGCCTCTCCTGGAGAGCTGGAGCCACTCATAACAGCCCAGTAAATGGTAGGAGGGGCTTTGGTAGCATCATCTCCCAAACTGGGAGCAGATGTTGATTGGCTAGAGGGTAGAAGGGCTCTCCAGAGGGACCTTGACAGGCTGGACAGATGGGCAGAGTCCAACATGTTGACATTCAACAAGTCCAAGTCCTGGGTGCTGTACTTTGGCCACAACAACCCCATGCAGTGCTACAGGCTGGGGTCAGAGTGGGTGGAGAGCAGCCAGGCAGAAAGCGACCTGGGGGTGCTGACTGACAGCCAGCTGAACATGAGCCAGCAGTGTGCCCAGGTGGCCAAAAAGGCCAATGGCATCCTGGCCTGCATTAGGAATAGTGTGGCCAGCAGGAGCAGGGAAGTCATTGTGCCCTGTGCTCAGCACTGGTTAGGCCACACCTTGAGTCCTGTGCCCAGTTCTGGGCTCCTCAGTTTAAGAAGGGCGTTGAGACACTTGAATATGTCCAGAGAAGGGCAACAAGGCTGGGGAGGGGTCAGGAGCACAGCCCTGTGAGGAGAGGCTGAGGGAGCTGGGGTTGTTTAGCCTGGAGAAGAGGAGGCTCAGGGAGACCTTCTTGCTCTCCACCACTCCCTGAAGGGCGGTTGCAGCCAGGAGGGGGTTGGTCTCTTCTCCCAGGCAAGCAGCACCAGAACAAGAGGACACAGTCTCAAGCTGCACCAGGGAAAGTTTAGGCTCGAGGTGATGAGAAAGTTGTTAGCCATTGCTAGCCATTGTTAGCCGTTGGAATGTGCTGCCCAGGGAGGTGGTGGAGTCACCATCCCTGGAGGTGTTCAAGAGGGGAATGGATGTGGCATTTGGTGCCATGGTTTAGTAGTCATGAGGTGTTGGGTGACAGGTTGGTCTTGATGATCTTTGAGGTCTCTTCTAACCTTATTGATCCTGTGATTCTATCCTTTGCTGGAAGTTTTACACAGCATGTCCTCTTCCTCCTTCCCTTTTAATTCTCTTTAGGCACAGTTCTAACAAAGATACTGCCACTAGAGACGCAATAGAGTGCAAAATAGGAAATGAATTCACGTTAATCATGCAGGTACACCTCACTGGATAATTAATAACACATCTTCCTGCCCACATGTAGGATTTCAGAACTGATTAACCGGCAGCTTTTCACTGCTGTCCCACCGCATAAGAAAGTATGGCAGTGAAAGAGGATTCAGCCTCACAGCCTCCTATTAGCTTAAATTGCATCATTGGTAACAAGGTGAGCAAGAAAATGTGAGAGATGGGGAAACTATCTCAGGAGGAGGAAAAAAAAATAGATTCTTCAAATCTAAAAAATAATATAAAGAAAGGAAGGAAAGAAAGAAAAGAGAGAGAAAGAAAGAAGGAGGGAAAGCAAGAAAGAGAGCAAGAGAAAGGAAGAGGGGAAGAGAGGAAGAAAGAAGGAAAGGAAAGAAAAGAAGGAAGGCATATAGAAAAGAGGGAAGAAGGAAAGGAAGGAAGGAGGAAACAAGGGAAGAAAGGAAAGAAAGGAAGAAAGGTGGAAAGGAAGGAAAGAAAAGAAGGAAAGAAGGAGGAAAGAAAGGAAGGAAGGAAGAAAGATGAAGGAAGAAAGAAGGGAAGGAAGGGGGAAAGAAGGGAGGGCAGGAAAGAAGGGAAAGAAGGGAGGGCAGGAAAGAAGGGAAAGAAGGGAGGGAAGGAAAGAAGGGAAAGAAGGGAGGGAAGGAAAGAAGGGAAAGAAGGGAGGGAAGGAGGGAAGGAAGAAGGGAAAGAAGGGAGGGAAGGAAAGAAGGGAAAGAAGGGAGGGAAGGAAAGAAGGGAAAGAAGGGAGGGAAGGAAAGAAGGGAAAGAAGGGAGGGAAGGAAAGAAGGGAGGGAAGGAAGGAGGAAGAAAAGTAGAAGAGCAAGGTACCAACAAATGTGCCAGATTTCTAAACCAAGGTTACAAAAGAAACCACTTCAGTCCCACAAGAAGCAATTAGAAGCTCCAGTAGAAATGGTGCATTGAAAAGCTGAGTCTCCAAAGGAATGAACTGCTTTTGCCTCGTATCTTTCTTTTATTGTTGTTCACATGGAATTCATCTAAGTGCATATTCTCTCCACAGTGTCTGGATGTTGCTTTCCCTTTCCAGAGTGATTATCTGTCCTCTCTTGTAAGGAGGGATGAATAAGCAAAAGCTTTCAAGGCTGCAGAAGAGGATGAAGCACTCTTTTTATTTCTCTTTGTAGAGCACGAAGCCTGTAGGAGGGAAATTACGAAATATTGTTCTTCTCCACCATGCATTAGAGGAGCACTTGCTTTATTTACTCATATCCCACCTGAAACAGCCCACAGATGCAGTTAAATAAATAAATTTACACTACACAGTGTGATTTTATGTGTGGGGAGGGGTAAAGAGAGTCAGGGCAATTCCCTCTTGTGCAGAGTAGATTAGTCCATGCGTAGGATTTATTTCGTTGAGGCTTTTTTCATCCTTTCTTTTTCCCCCCTTTTTAACAGTTTTTTTTCCTGCTACTCTTGTAGAGAGAGTTTGAGCTGAAAGAGTTGGGGAAATCTTATAATCCAGGGCATTTAGTCCTTGGTTTTGCACATTTATCACCCTCTAGATCAGCTTGTGTGTGGTGTAAAATACATCTTTCACTGTAATTCTTCGGTCAGAGTCACCCAGATTCTGAAAAGACCTTTACATCACTGAGGCTGTTCCCTGCTGTCATGCCCACAGTGATCACTGCTCTTCCTTGGAGGTAGCTGGAGACATATTACAAATGTAGGTTAATAGGTTTTATGATCAATCAACTCAAAGGCACATACCTGTCCTATTAATAATGCAAATGCAATAGGATTATCAAGTTATGAGTAGCTTAGAGACAAATATTAGCCACTAACACATTCATTAAAGCTGAGTAAAGTATTAATTAGCTTTGATGCTGCTGGACTGCAGAGAAACAGATACTTTCACCAAGCTCTGCTCGCATTGATTAGTGTGATCCTGTGCTGTGCACTGTGTTTCCACAACAGAATTGATCTTTTTTTTGTTCCTAGATGAAGACAAACAGGACTGTAAACCACATTCAAGGGTGTTTCAGACTGAGATCAGTTAGGGAAACAGAAACATCCTGATGGAATGTTTTATCCTGTATGGGGCTGTATTCTGAAAGCAACCCCTTTAAATGTGATGTAACGAGTTTTGTATCCCAAATAAAAGTAGAATAGAAGATTCTCTGTTTTCATGGTGCACTGTAGGGGTATAGGCAGTGAATCAAAGTGGGATTGCTGAATCTGCTGAAGGGTCTGGAGAACAGGTCTGCTGAGGAGCAGCTGAGGGAACTGGGGTTGTTTAGCCAGGAGAAATGGAGGGTGAAGGGACACCTGCTCATTCTCCCTGAGAGGAGGCTGAAGCAAGGTGAAGGTTGGTCTCTTCTCCCAGGTTACTAATAATAGGAAATGGCTTCAAGCTGTGCCAGTTGGACTCAATGATCTCAGAGGTCTTTTCCAACTTTAATGCCTCTATGATTCTAAGAATAACTCTAGCTGAACATGCTGACCACCCCCTGATGAGGGTGTAAATATTGGTACTTTCCTATTACACAGATTTAATAATGGGAACCATTTATCCCCTGCCTCTTTTAAAGGGTCTGAGATGAGCCTATGGAAGACCATTGGATTCTTTCTAACCATATCTATCACTGGCTTGAATTGACACGAGGTCATTACACTGCATGCATTAAGAGACAGGAAAAAAAGTTCTTCAGACTTTGACCTGAGTGAGTGTCACCCAGAAATGAATATCCTCAAGGACTCAAGAGGGTTTTGATCAAGGAAAATTTCAGTTTTCTCCCATTTTTCCCCCACCTCTAGACAGCTCATTGTCCCTGCAATATTATCTCATTTCTCTGGCTTCTGAAAGGGCCTTTTCATTTGCAGCACTCCACTGACAGTGAATGGCAGCTGTTCATTAACCATTACCTCTTCTAATTTTCTGTGAACTAATTGTAAGGAGCCCAAGAACAGCTATTGGGATAGCAGTGTATGGAAGGATAAGAGAAGAAAAAAGAGAGGGTCAGGATTACGTTGGGTCATTGCAATTTACAGCAATATTTCTTTCAAGAAGTGTGGAGGTCTGAAAGTCAATTGTTAAAAAGGAGGCAGAAACAGGCCTGCTAATATCAATTCAGAAATCAATAGAAATGTCCCCTTTGATGCAAACTTCTATAGCAATTTCTAGGGCAAATACTTACCTTATGACATGACAAGCATCTTTATTGCATAGGTTAAATGAGCCAGTAAAAGGAAAAATATTGCTAGCATATTGGAACATAGCAGTAGAAGTGAAGAATAGACAGAGCCAGGCACAAAGATAAAATAGCCAAAAAATTTATATATATAGGGGTAAAAAAAAAAAAAGGAAGTAACAGCAATAAAAGCCCAAAACCCAACCCCCCACAAACACCTCCCTGTCTGAGCTGATCTTCACAGCCCAAAGCTGATGTTAGAAGAGACATGTTCAGGCCACACCTGGAATACTAGGGTCAGCTTTGGGCCCCTTTACTACAGGAAAGACATTGAGGTGCTGGAGGGTGCCCAGACAAGGGCAAAAAAGGCTGGTGAAGGGTCTAAAGATCAAATCTGATGTGAAGCAACTGAGGGAAATGGGATTGCTTAGTTTGGAGCAGAGGAGGCTGTGTGGAGACCCCTTTGCTCTCTGTCTAAAAGGAAGTTGTAGTGAGATGGGGGGGTCAGTTTATTCTCTCTAGTATGAGGTCATAGAACAAGAGTAAATGGCCTCAAATTGTGCCAGAGGAGGTTAGATTGGATATGAGGAACAATTTGTCGACTGAAAGAGTGGTCAGGTATCGGAGCAGGCTGCCCAGGGAGGTGGTGGAGTGACCACCCCTGGAGGTGTTCAAGAAACCTGCGGCCATCACGCTTTGGGACATCATTTTTTAATGACCCTGGTGGTATTAAATTGAAGGTTGGACTTGCTGGTCTTGAAGTTCTCTTCCGACTGAAAAAAAATTCTATGATGCTATGTCTGGTAATCAAAAGGCCTCCTTTATCTGCCTAATGTTTCCTAGAAGGCTGAAAGAAACTGCAATAACCTGATTAAAATTGGTGTGGGCTATGAGTGAAGTAATTTTGCTCATGCCTGTATTAACTTGACTTAACCACAGCAGGAGATTCCTTATGACTTCAGCTGATTATGGATACAAATCATCATGCTTATATACATATCCCTCATGGTTAAAATTCATTTTTTTTTGATAGTAATGAATGAGGGCAGTGAAAAACCTGTAAATCAAAACACATACTTGGAGCAGCGTCCTGTGGTGTCAATGCGAGTTCAATAACTCACAACGAAAACGGAGACAAATGTGAATGGCAGCTGTGGGAATAAGAAAACCTTTCATATTTCCCTGCCTTTCAGGATTTAGACTAATAGGTGGATGCAGCATGAAAAGACAAACAGGGGTGGGGGATAAAGAAATAAATAATAGCTGTGCTGGTCGCCGTGCAGCACAGAAGTAAGATACAGGCAGCTGTATAAATCAAGCCTACGGTTAGAGCACAGATGGATTAACAGGTGGTGAAACAACAGATGACATATACTGAGCTGATGGGGAAGAAATATGACCAAGCTGAATAGTTTGGACAAGCTTTAATTCAACACAGCACACTTTTTGAGAACTGGTGGCTTTTCAAATAACTTAGGACTGTTTCTGCCCTGCTCACGGTGCCTGCTGGGCCCTGGCAAGAGGAACGAATCCAGCCCCCTGCTCACAGTGCCTGCTGGACCCTGGGAAGAGGAACTTGTTCTCTATAACTAGCTGAAAGAAGGTTGTAGCCAGGTGAGGGTTGGTCTCTTCTCCCAGGCAACCAGCATCAGAACAAGAGGACACAGGCTCAAGCTGCACGAGGGGAAGCTTAGGCTCAAGGTGAGGAGAAAGTTCTTCACAGAGAGAGTTGTTAGACATTGGAATGTGCTGCCCAGGGAGGTGGTGGAGTCACTGTCCCTGGAGGTGTTCAAAAAGGGATTGGATGTGGCACTTGAAGTCATGGTTTAGTAGTCATGAGGTCTTGGGTGACAGGTTGGACTGGATGATCTTTGTGGTCTTTCCCAACCTTATTGATTCTATGATTCTGTTCTATGATTCTAACTAATCCAGCCCTGTTGTCAGGAACACAGCACTGAAGCGGAGCAGGTGCTGATGATCACTTGAACTCCTTTGTGGTCAGTTACTGAGGCTGTGACTGGAATCTGTTGGAGTTGGTCTGACTGCACCATATGGCATTTTCACAGCTAGATCAGAAGTTAAAAGAAGGTAAGGCAAACCCCCTGTCTCTTGCAGAGGGTCCAGAGAAGGGCCACAAAGATGGAGCACTTCTCCTATGCAGACAGTTTGGTCTGTTTAGCCTGGAGAAGAGAAGGCTTCAGGGAGACCTTAAAGTGGCCTTCCTGTACCTGAAATGGACCTACAGGAAAGCTGGAGAGGGACTTTTTTATAAGGGCATGTGGTGATAGGACCAGGGGCAATGGTTTTAAACTTGAGCAGGTGTGGTGGTTTGGGCTGGGTGCCCTCTGCTGCATGGCACACTTCCTGTGTCCAGGAGTCCAGCCCAGTGGGTGGACACAGGAAAACCGTGTATCTCCTACCACAATCCCCTGCACCGCTATAAGACCTTGCGTGGGGTCCGCCTCTTTCTCTTTCTTCCCTCGCCGCCGCCCGGTAACTGGGGGAGACGTCTCCCGGCCTTGGGCCTGGCTAGGCCCAAGGCCAGGGGGATGGGCGGTCTCAGGCCTGGCCAGCTGAGACTAGCCTAGCAGTGGGGGGGAAGAACGAGCCCTGGGGTCTTGGGCCCACCCTCAGGTGGGGATGGGGTTCATCCGGGTGTGTGTTGGGGTTATTTCTCTCACTGTTTCTGGTTTCTTTTGTGCACCTTCACTTCTTTTATTTAAACTTTTCCATCACTTTTGCAATCCGTTTGTTGGAGTCGTCATTTTGCCCGTGGTGGGGAGGGTGGCTATCTCAACCCACTACATTTTTGGCGCGCCGACGTGGGGCTGGTTGGTGTGGCGACCTGCAGATCGGATTGCAAATGATGGATGGTTTAAATTTAGTTCTGGGCGTCGGTTTTCGGTTTGGGAAGGTCGGGGGGGGCTCAAGCTTTGCTGCCGGGGCGATCGTGTGGGTTCTTGTGGATTGCAGGGGGACACCTGGTGTGTCGGGGGTTGCCGCTTAAGAACGCGGGACCTGCCCCTCCCCACCCTTTCCTCTCCGCGGGCGGTGGAAGCGGCGGGGGGTGAGGCGGGGGAGGGGCAGCGGCGAGCAGGTCAGATGAGGTCCGTCTCGCTGCAAGGATGGAGCCAGCCGCAGCGGGCGGGCGGGCGAGATAGCCCCCGAGACCCAGGAGGGGCGAACGGGGACCCCAGCTGGAAAGCCGTTTTCAAAGGCTCTGAGAACGCGCTTGTGGCTTTCGCTGGGGAAGCTGTTGGAGTGCCCGAGGGGTGGAGGTGATTTTGATCCTGTACCGCGGCGGTAGAGGCGGCCGGGCTCTGCTGTGTGCTGAGTGGCCGCGGTAGCGGACGCCGGCCGGCGCTCGGGCTGCAGTGGGCTTGGCTCTAATCTCCCCCATGTTTTTCGGACAGTACCGAAAAATGGCGCCGAGCACCTGGCTCCGCCTCCCTGCCTCTCAGTTGGGCTGTGGCGCAGCCCCTCCCTCTTCCGGGGGGCGTGCAGCCGGACATTGCTACGCCTCGGTACGTGAACGCCCGGTGTGGGGGGGCGAAGTACCCTGATAGGCGTTTGGGTAGCCTGGACCGCGGTCGGAGGCGGTCGGTTTGCGGCACCCTGGGGATCGGAAAAGCAGTCGTGGAGCCGGATTGTTCCGACTGGCTTGCCCCAGGGGTGGAGATATGCCGCTGAGCAAAACGTGAGCAAGAAGAAGAGCTTGGCTGAGAGGTTGTGAGGCTTTTCCAGGTGGCCAGGATGTCCAACGGATCCATGGAGAACCTGCACTGCAGAAGAGTGAAATCTGCATCGCTGGGAGGTTCCACTGGATGAGAGAGGAAGAACTGGACTGGACTGATGCTTGAGCCTGAGAGAGACTGTTTGGACGCCCAGAAGAAGATGTGGACCCTGCCGGACGCGTCATCAGGGATTTCTAATATGATGATGTGTTTGGGTGCAGGGGGCTGTGGTATGAGATAAGGGGTGGCGTGTGGTGGTTTGGGCTGGGTGCCCTCTGCTGCATGGCACACTTCCTGTGTCCAGGAGTCCAGCCCAGTGGGTGGACACAGGAAAACCGTGTATCTCCTACCACAATCCCCTGCACCGCTATAAGACCTTGCGTGGGGTCCGCCTCTTTCTCTTTCTTCCCTCGCCGCCGCCCGGTAACTGGGGGAGACGTCTCCCGGCCTTGGGCCTGGCTAGGCCCAAGGCCAGGGGGATGGGCGGTCTCAGGCCTGGCCAGCTGAGACTAGCCTAGCAGTGGGGGGAAGAACGAGCCCTGGGGGTCTTGGGCCCACCCTCAGGTGGGGATGGGGTTCATCCGGGTGTGTGTTGGGGTTATTTCTCTCACTGTTTCTGGTTTCTTTTGTGCACCTTCACTTCTTTTATTTAAACTTTTCCATCACTTTTGCAATCCGTTTGTTGGAGTCGTCATTTTGCCCGTGGTGGGGAGGGTGGCTATCTCAACCCACTACAGCAGGTTAGGTTTAGATTGGACATTAGGAAGAAGTTCTTTACTATGAGGGTGCTGAGACAGCGGAATGGGTTGCCTGGAGAAGCTGTGGATGCCCCATCCCTGGAAATCTTTAAGACCAGGCTAGATGAGGCTTTGAGCAACCTCATTTAGTGGGAACTGTCCCTGCCCATGGCTGGGGGTTGGAGCTAGATGATTTTTAAGTTCCCTTCCAATTCAAGCCATTCTATAAATCTATGATTCATTGCCATGCAAATGTTCCCAGCACTTAGATGGAGAATAGTGGGGAGGGTATTGTTGAATTCCTTATGGATGAGACCAAAAATAAATGTTAGCCTTGGAGTAGATTAAAGGCAGGTAAACAGAGCAGCAGAAATATCAGTCATAATAATGAAGGTGGAAGTAGATGGCTTTTCCAGATTGGTAACCTTCATCAAACAAATGCAGGATGAGATCATTTGAACACAGATTGGAAGAATTATGGAGTGAAAAATAAGTTGAGTAAATCAACAAGCATGTCAAGTGAGACTCAGCAGTGAAGATGGAGGTTTCTTTTTTAATTTACTGAAAAGGCACCTTCTATTCTCACAGGGATGAAGCTATAAGGACACGTTGCCAAGAAATGCTGCTGGATACACACCTCCACCCCCTCACCCAGAAGGCTGTTGATGTGTTTGCAGGAGAGAGATATTTATGAAGCAACTTTTTGTTCAAGGTATGCAGTGTATGTGCTTGTGCAGTTTGATTCTGGGCTAAAATAAGTGCTTAATGTACAACATAGAATAGAATAGAATAGAATAGAATAGAATAGAATAGAATAGAATAGAATAGAATAGAATAGAATAGAATAGAATAGAATAGACCTGGTTGACCTGACCTTTGAGATTGGAAAAGACCATGAATTGAGATCAGAAATGTACAAGAATAGAATAGAATAGAATAGAATAGAATAGAATAGAATAGAATAGAAAGAATAGAATAGAATAGAATAGAAGAATAGAATAGAATAGAATAGAATAGAATGACCTGAATAGGTTGGAAAAGACCTTTGAGATCAGAAATGAAAAACATTGAGAATAAAATAGAATAGAATAGAATAGAATAGAATAGAATAGAATAGAATAGAATAGAATAGAATAGAATTAACCTGGTTGGAAAAGACCGTTGAGATCAGAAATGTGCAACAGTGAGAATGGAATGGAATGGAATGGAATGGAATGGAATGGAATGGAATGGAATGGAATGGAATGGAATGGAATGGAATGGATTGGAATGGAATAGAATGGAATAGAATAGAATAGAATAGAATAGAATAGAATAGAATAGAATAGAATAGAATAGAATAGAATAGAATAGAATAGAATAGAATAGAATAGGAGTTAACCTGGTTGGAAAAGACCTGTGAGATTAGAAATGCAAGTGATGGAACAAATGAGACTGAGTGGTAGGTCTGGTCCCTTTGCATCTTTTTAGCTGCTCAGAGTTCTCCTCTGTACCTTTCTTTAGAAAGCTGCTTGCCTGCTCCCCAGGCTGTTAAGAGGAAGGATTGTTTCAAGGCTTTAACCTGTGCCATTCCAGCTGGGACATTCAGGCTGGCAGGACACGAATGGGTTTTGAAAACAGCAATATTCCACTGGTGGTAGCAAGCAGTAGTAAGAAGAGAGAAGAGTTGTGATGTATATCATGCCATGATTCCACTGGCAAAAGGAGAGATCCACTCAAGCCTCTTCATGTTTCTCCTGGGAACAGCACTGTGCTCCTCCCAGCTACAGATTGTGCCCCAAGGTGTATTTTGACCAAGAGAAAATCAGTCAGGTAGACTGGTAGGGACCAATAATCCCAGTAATGACACCAGCATGGGCATAGAAAATATGTTATCAATTTTTTTCTAGACTTGTGTATTTATATCTACCTCACATGCCCACCTTTGGTAAGTCTGGAAGCCTATCCTGACTTCCACACTATTTAAAGCTCCTATTTAGGCATCACCAATACATTTAAAGCCAATTACTAATAGATTTTAAACTGTTGTTCATCTGCTGCCTAAACTCTTAGACATCTAAGCTCTCTAAAATATCTGCACCATCTGCCACAGCCTCAGAATTACCATTCTAGATATCCCCAATAAAGGGATGGAGTCGTTTGATACCAAATTTATGCATAGCACCAGTCACCTGCCCGCCCAGGATCCAAATGAATCTGCCACTGGGGAATTTTGTAGAACTAGTGAGTCAAAGGTGGGGTTAATCTTATGCACAGAGGGCTAAGAAGAGTGTATGGCATCCTGTGGATAGTTTGAAAGGGTGGCTATGAATGAGCATATGCAAGACAGAGCAAGGATGGGCTCTTAATTGGGGATGGCAAAATGAGGTTGGTTGGAGCAGAGTGTGGGGTTGGGGGAGATAAGCACCTCTTCTAAATAATGGGGTATACTGAACCTAGGTTTGCCAGGTCGTCACTCTTTCACATGAGCACAAGCACAAAGCAAGATTCAGTGCTCCATGGTGAGTGTATTCTTGTTGACTGCAGGTTAAAGCATCACCTTGAAACATGAAAAAAATAATAATCTACTATACACTCCTACTCCAATGAGTTTATGAAGACTTTGTAGCTGTTGGATGTCTGCAAGTTGAACAACTTCAAAAGAAACACTGAGAAGTTGTCCCTGAAGGTTAACTGGTGGCCTGCCTAGTCCAGGGAGGACATTCAGAGGCAGAGATTCAACCCTCCCCAAGCAGAGCACACAGCTCAGCCTCAATCTGCCACTGCTCAGTAATGCAATTAATGACCTTCAAGGTGGGAAAAACACAAGGGGATGACTGTTGTCTGAGGTCTAGACCAAGAAGTGTCTTAGGTCCTTCAGGCATCACAGCTGGGGAACACCTACAGGCTCACCTGCATGGCCAACGCAGCAGGCAATAATTCCAGGGCTTGCTGACATCTGAGCTGCAGTTTTAAGGATGTTCATTTAAACATTTGTATCAAAATTCGCATTATAGAGATTGAAATACTCTAGAAGATCTGGCCTATGGCACTTCAACAACATACAGATCTACCATTTTGGTGATGCAAGTAGCACATGACAAAAACCAATCCAAGAGGAAGTGCTGCTGGGAAATCTGCCTAAGATGACACAGTTATTATCTAAGTCATGCTGCAAGCTACAGACATTATTTTCCACAACCCATTCCAGCAAATTAAAATAAAGCCATTTTATCACTCAGATTTAATGATTTCCTGCTGGGCCTCTTTAACTTTCAGAATTGACCTGCTTTGAAACATTTAACTCATCAGCAGACTTGCTGTTTCTTCTCCACTGAAGGTTACTCTGAAGTGTTCACCTTGCTTTCAGGTGTCTGTGTTTAAAGATGACCACTGCCAGCATGATCAAGTTTGGAGTCCATAATGCTGTTTGAACACTGTGAGCCCTTAAGTGCTGGAACAAAGGTGGCTATTCAGCTCCAGAAATTTCAAACCCAAGTGAGGGGAACTTGCTGATTGACTCTGTAAATGCATTTTGTATTTCAGCAGAGTGCTAGGATGACAGCAAATGAAAATCTGCCCTAAACTATAGCAAAACCTGCAGGAAATCCAAGGCACCTGCTGAGAAACCAGCTTTCTCTTTAACTATGATGCTTAATCTTTTTGACTTCTGCCTAGTTCTTCTGGGGTAGAAGGAACTGTCATCACCACCCAAATGCTTGTGTTAATCTAGATTTGTATGCTCTGGGACTGTTGGCAACGAGGACACTAAACACTCCAGTACGACTTTCCCTTCAAGGATACTGAAGAGCATTGGAAACATTAAGCTCTGAGGTTGGTAATTTACTAATGAGAAAACCGCTTCAAAGAGGAATTAGGACCTAAATCTCTCATCCACTGAAGCCAGTGGAAGTCATTCTGTGATTTCCTTGGGCAGAACGCATGGGGCTGTAAAAGGTCACATTAGAAGTCACAGAAACAGCAGACCAAAAATCCAATAACTTCTTGCTTGTTCAGTACCAGAATAACTGTCCCTTATCCTGTGCCTAAACCCTTGGTATCTGAATCCCTTTGCCTTAAATCAGTTTAGAGATATTCCAATAAATTTAGATCTGCTAAGATTACATTTTCATATCACCACCGGCCATGTGCTGCAGTAGAAGAGACATGGAACAGCTGATGGTTTTGGAGCACTATTAGTTTTTCATTTGACATCAAGGTACCTGCTCACTGCACAGGGATTGAACTAGGTGACCTTTAAAGGTCCCTTCCAACCCAAACCATTCCATGATTCTAACATCACTGGTGTCCTCCCTGGATCCTGAAGTGGAGCTTTCACTGGTTGTGGAGGCTGAAGCTCCAAACAGATTCTGGAAGGAAAGATTAGGAAATATTTCTTCACAGGTTATCAGGCATTGGAACAGGCTGCCCAGGGAGTTGGCATAGTTACCATCCCTGGAGGTATTTAAAAGACTTGTGAGTGTGGTGCTGAGGGACATGGTTTAGTGCTAGTGGCTTAGCATTGGTGATGGAATCGTGAGCTCTAGGTGAGAAGCTGGACTTGGTGATCTCATAGAATAGAATAGAATAGAATAGAATAGAATAGAATAGAATAGAATAGACCAGACCAGACCAGACCAGGTTGGAAAAGAACTTTGAGATCATCAAGTCCAGCCCATTATGCAACACCATCTGATCAACTAAACCATGGCACTGTCTCATCCAATTTCTTCTTAAATACCTCCAGTGATGGTGACTCCACCACCTCCCTGGGCAGCACATTCCAATGGCCAATCTCTCTGTCTGGGAAGAATTTCTTCCTCACATCCAGCTTAAACCTCCCCTGGCACAGCTTGAAACTGTGTCCTCTTGTTCTGGTGCTGGTTGCCTGGGAGAAGAGACCAATCCCCACCTGGCTACAACCTCCCTTCAGGGAGTTGTAGACAGCAATAAGGTCTCCTTTGAGCTTCCTCTTCCCCAGGCTAAGCAACCCCAGCTTCCTCAGCCTCTTCTCACAGAGCTGTGCTCCAGACCCCTCCCCAGCTTTGTTGCTCTTTGGACACATTCCAGCAACCCAACATCTTTCCTAAACTGAGGGGTCCAGAACTGGACACAGGACTCAAGGTGTGACTTAACCAGTGCTGAGTACAGGAGCATCTGCTCCTGCTGGCCACACTATTCCTGAGGCAGGCCAGGATGCCATTGGCCTTCTTGGCCACCTGGGCACACTGCTGGCTCATGTTCAGCCTGCTCTCAACCAGTAGCCCCAGGTCCCTTTCTGCATGGCTGCTCACCAGCCACTCTGACCCCAGCCTGTAGCCCTGCATGGGGTTGAAAGAGTCTCAAAGTACTCTTCCAATCTCAACAGTTCTATTATTCTATTCTATGATTCTATGATCTCTTAGGCAAACTCCCTACAGAAGAAGCCCAAGCTTCATCAAGATGAAAACCCAAAGCCTTTGTATCCTTTTTGGATGCTCACAATTATTTCAAGTGCTTTAGTCCAACCGAACGCCATACCTCGTGTCACAGAAACGAAGCGTTCCCATCCTTTGCAGAGGCTAAACCAAATGCTGCTCTGTATTCCTTCCGTTGAAGTAAAGCATCCAGTTTTCAGAGTGACATGATGACATTGGAGAAGTCACAATTAAAGTCTTCAAACTTGTTATTGTAGAGGTAGCATTCTCCGTGGACCTGATCCAAAACGCTCTGTACTCAGCAGGAATCTTTCCGCCTCAGGGCTCCCTTGGTGCTTTGCCAGATCCTCTACCCCCTGGTAATATTTCAAGCAGTTTATTAGAAAATTCCATAATGCAATATGCATTGCTTGTGTGGCTAGAAACCTTTCTATCAACTGTCCAGATAAATGCTGCTGCTGCTATCATAATACAGCTCAACAGAGGTAAGAAATATAGTGCTGTGTTTACAAATTTGATCCATGCAGGGCCTGGGGCTGTAGTAACTTAGATATAAGAGCATTTATGCACAGCATCACTGGAGCATACCCAGGATTATTTATCAAGATGGTCTATGTACACTGCCAGCATTAGGCATTAGCACCTCCTTGATATAACAGGAATAAACATTTCATGGGAGAACATGAAGGACACTGGAAAGGTTTATCACGAGCACAGTTTCATAATGCACCCATGGAATATTTGTGGGCTACATTCCACATAAAATATGTGAGGGAGAGCCAAGTAAAGCCCTCCCAAAACTGGGCAAGCAGGACACTTTTATAGTGGTGATATAGCTGAAAGAGCATTGCTGGACTTTTATGAACCTTATGTTTTCTATCGGTGTTCTTTCAACTTATGTATCACTTAAAGGTCATTCCACAGCAGGAGTGGGGGAAAAACCAAAACACTAGATGGATTTTTCATGAGATATACAGAACACTCTTTAGGTTTTGCACTGATCTGGGTTTAGCAAAGTCTAGTGTGCATCGAGTGTCAAATGGATTATGCTGCTGTGCCACGCAAAGGATTACTTCAGGCGCTTGAAATAGTGCATATAGTTAAAGGTTATGGTAGAGTAACGTTAAAGCGATTCATTGTTTCTGAGCCTGATGGTAATGTGAATGATAAAAAGGTGATGGCTGTTATAGCCTTGAAGCATTACAGTCATTTTGCTATGATAATAGTCCTCAGATTTGGTTATAGCCCTAATATGTTACCTGAAAGTTAAAATCAGATTCTAAGGTCTGTTGGCACATAATGATTACTTATTGTCTCGAGTGTAATTTCTGGAAGAAAATGAGAGTTGATCCTGGGGAGGGATTCTGGATTCTTTTATCTCCTTCCTTTTTCATGTAGGATTTTGGAGGGTTGTTGGTTTTATCTTTTTTTTTAACCTTGCTTTGGGGTTTTTAAGAATAACTAAAGATAGAAATTGAATTTCAGAGGAGGAAGCAGTTTAAGGTCATCAATTCTAGCTTGAAATACACCAAAATAATTCTCTCACCTGCTCCATTCCTTTAACACTCTTTGTGCTAAAGCTTCGTGGACCTTCTGGCATTAGAAGCAACACACCAAAGCTGTCAAGTGACTGAGAGCCTACAAACCAGGCCCTACAGATTGGTTTGGGTCTGAGATCCATTAAACAGGCACGTGCAAAGCAGCAGCTCACAGGAACCTGCCTGGTCCGTTAGGTTTGTCTGGAGGTTGGACAAGCTGTAAGATGACTTTTGAGGTGGGTCCCAGACTTCTCCTTCCCTGCAGAAGTACATAGGAAGGAGTCAGCCACCATTTTTCCCACCCAGCAGTTGTCTCAGCTCTGTCTCAAGCAGTGCCCATTATGGTAGTATTAGCACTTCACAATCCTTGGTGCTTGTTTAATCCATCATCTTTAGGACTCTCAAATGAAGGACTCGCTGTCCGTGGTCCCTGCCACCACTGCAAGCTGTAAGATTGCAATCTGAGCCACGGCAAGGTCACACAATAAAGCACACAGCAGAAGGAAGACTCACAGCCATTTTCATGGTGTGGCTAATAAATACAGAATAAAGTTTAGTGGCAGACAGTGGAAGAGTTGTGAAAGTCAAAGCATTTCTGTTCAGTTTCTGATTCTCCCTCTGCACAGAAACACACACACAAAAGGGACAAAAGATGAGTCCAATATTGCAGCTCAAGTCAAGCTGGTCCATGACAAGCTGATAAAGAAATGAAATGGTGTCACAATTATGACAATGCAGAAGAGAAATTCAATATTTGCTCTGTACTTTGTGCTCTGCTTCACTTTTAGGGGACGAGGAAACTTCTGATGAGAAGGGGAGCCGTGTCCACAGGGTGAATTCATTCCAGACTTCCCTTCTGTAACTCAGGATGGTTGAATACATTTCTTACCCCAGAAGCCGCCTGGTGTCTCTGCATTTCTGGAGCTTCACACACGTGAGTGGAAATCAAACATTCAGGGGAGATACTGCAGTTAAGTATTAAACCTGACAGCTTTTATACGTCTCGTACAATAATTGATTCCGTGTTATGCTAACCCACTCCGCAGGTTAAAGCAGCAAGGAGAGTTCCCTATCAGAGAGTAGGCACTGAATTATTTTCCGTAAGGTTTGTGCAAAGCACTGAAGCGATTTACATTTCTATTGTCCTTTTTGAATCATTTTTTTATAGATGATGAACACAGTGACCACTTGCACAGGCAAGGGGACAAAGTCAACCCTGATATTCGCTCTGAGAGGAGGGAAAAAACCCAAACTGAAATAATTGAAAAAAAATGCTGAAATATTAATAGTAGGTTAATTCCTTGAAAGGAAGAGGTTGTATATTGAATTTTTCTCCTTTTGTTCAGATCTATTTACTACCTGTTCGTGACATCTCCTAGGAGGGGGAGCTGGGGAGCGCTTGGCAGCGGCAACAGCCTGAGCAATTTCTGGCATCTCAGAGTTTGAAGGCAAAGAAACCGACACTCCTTTAAGCAATACATCCAAGTGCCGGGTTCTGCACATTGGCCACAGCAACCCCAGGCAGTGCTACAGGCTGGGGTCAGAGTGGCTGGAGAGCGACCAGGCAGAGAGGGACCTGGGGGTGCTGGTTGATGGTAGGCTGAACATGAGCCTGCAGTGTGCCCAGGCAGCCAAGAGGGCTAATGGCATCCTGGCCTGCATCAGGAACAGTGTGGCGAGCAGAAGCTGGGAGGTGATTCTCCCCTGTACGCTGCACTAGTTAGGCCACACCTTGAGTCCTGTGTCCAGTTCTGGACTCCTCAATTTAAGAAAGGATGTTGACTTGCTGGAACATGTCCAGAGAAGGGCAACAAAGTTGGTGAGGGGTTTGGAACACAAGCCCTATGAGGAGAGGCTGAGGGAGCTGGGGTTGCCAAGCCTGGAGAAGAGGAGGCTCAGGGAGACCTTATTGCTCTCTACAACTCCCTGAAGGGAGGTTGTAGACAGGCAGATGTTGCTCTCTCCTCCCAGGCAACCAGCACCAGAACAAGAGGACAGAGTCTCAGGCTGTGCCAGGGGAGGTTTAGGCTGGAGGTTAGGAAGAAGTTCTATACAGATTGAGTGATTGCCCTTTGGAATGGGCTGCCTGGGGAGGTGGTGGAGTCACCATCACTGGAGGTGTTCAGGAGGAGACTTGATGGGGTGCTTAGTGCCATGGTTTAGTTGTTTAGGTGGGTTGGATTGGTTGAAGGTCTCTTCCAACCTGGTCTGGACTATTCTATGCTATTCTATTCTATGCTATTCTAAAATGCATTGGCACAATGTCATTGTTGCCACATTTTGAATTCACCAACTCTTCTAGACCAGAAAGTTCTCAGAGAAGAGCCCATGCTTCTCCAGTGTCCTTGGTTGAAGGGGTTTTCTGAGGTAATTCTCAGACTGGAGTGAATAATGTTTCATATAACACAAACTCTATAGTCCAAGATACTTGGGGTTTGTTCAGTTGTTTCTCTATTTTTTTAAAGCACAGTATTAATATGTAAGGAAATAAAAGTAGGATTCAGAGTGCTTGAAGCAACAGAAGTTGCCCAACTTTCTCTTCCAGGGTAGGTAACCTTTTGTCTCTGCTTCACCTCCACCATCAGCAAAGTGGTTGAAATATGAGTCACTTACTCTTCAGAAAGCTCCCTAAATTAAAAGGAAGATTGTTCAGGTTGTACTGCCTTCGATATTCCCAGGTATCAATGTGCCACTTAAATACATCTCACACCTGGAAAAGAGAAGCTGCTGTTGTGGGTAGCTGCTGCGGGCACTCGATTCATATCCTGACCGCACTGCACAGTTATGCCAAGCGGAAAATGATTAACCTCAGGATTAACTCACCAGATAATGTCTTTTTACCTGCTGCTACAAGTGGTTGCCATGACCCATTGTCTGTTGGAGTAACAGAATTTCTCCTTCAGAAAGGACCAGCTCAGGCTGTATATGGTGAGAGGCCACTTCTCTTTCCCGAGCAGCTCTCCCTGCGTATTTATGGTGAGAAACGAGCGGCGCTTTCTTTTTCTGCACATCAGGACTGCTGAGCTGAAGAAAATGGGTACAACTTTTCTTTTAATTCTATAATCTTATTATCCCAGCCCCAATAAAAACTGATAATGAAATCTGAGGATATTGAGAACTTGGATTTTTTCCATTAAGTTCAACTTGATATTTTTTCCGAGCAGCGCGGTACTTACTGTAGTCCAACTCCTTTTAAGACTATCCAGGGATACATAAACCCTTGCAGCGAGCCATTTTCTGTCAAAATTACATCTGACCTGCATATTTTTGCAATTCTCTGATGCATTATACAGTCAGATCAGGTTATTCCTTGACCAGTTGTTCACCCCTATCAATTGCATTAGCATTTAACCTGTCAGTTTAAATTACAAAGGTAACAAAGGTTTAGGAAGGTTACAATAGATCCAATCTCACGCAGGAGTGTGGAAGAATAATCTTAAATCATCCTTCAATGCTGGTGTTATTTTTCCTCCTGGCATACATATACTCACCTTCTAGAAGCATCACTGTGGGCAACTTTTTATGATGAAGACAACATGAGATCAGCAAGGCATGTGAAATGAGAGGAGTACCGGCACTAAGACAAGCATGTATATTTTATATGAGCTTAGATTGCATCTCCTGTCTCCTCACTCATTTTCTCTTCTATTCTCTACCCTTTTTCAGGGCTGAATCTCGTCCTTTTCTCTCTGTAGAGATTCTGTTCTTCATTGTGTCTGATTAGTAAATTAGGTCCTATTCTGTAGCCACAGAGGCAAGTCATCAGGGGTTGGAGTCCTTTAAATCCTTAGTTCTTTAGACTTGAAGGTATTGAGTCTGCAGCAGGGACATCCCAGCCTCTCCTCAAACTAAGGTGCTGTCCTTGCTGAAATTAGGGTGTGCTGGCTTCATCTCCCCAGATGTGGAGCAGCTGCTCTACCCTGAGTGCTGAAGAGGGCTGAGACAGCATTTGCATGCTAGACTCTGGGGAGGGCACTTGATTGTGTCATTAGCTAGATATATATTTAAATGCATAAGTGATAGAATTATACTGGTTCGGGTTTGAAGGGACCTTTGAAAGTCATGACATCCAACTTCCCTGCATGCAACAGGGATATCTTCAACTAGAGCAGCTTGCTCAGAGCCCCAGACAACCTGACCTAAAGTGGTTTCAGGGATAAGGGTATCTACCCCTTCTCAGGGCTACCTGGAGCAGTGTTTTACTGCACTCAGCACAAAAGACACCTTCCTTCTCCCTAGTCTAAAGCTCCTCTTTCAGTTTAAAGCCTTCGCCCCTCGTTCTGTCACAACAGAAGATGGTCACGAGAATCTATTGAGTATCCACACAGGAAATACAACTTCATGCTAGTCAATAAGAATTTCCAATGAGCCTTTGGAGCCATACAGGTGTCAAAGAAAAGGCACTTTTTACAGTGACAAGAGTGATTCAGCCCTTATTGATGTAACCCACAATATTACTGCTCTTGAGCAAAGACAAGTAGATTACTCTGCAGTTGCATGCCAGGTTTTATTACAGAGTGCATTGGGAATTGTCAGACTTCTGAGACTCCTCTACTATTTGTGCTCTCAGAAGGCTCCTATGGCTTTTCCCCAGCAGCTCATATTCTGTTTTCAATACATATGGAATAATGTTAAGGAAAGAAACAAAAGCTGAAGTGATTTTCATCTTCAGTGTGACACTCACCGCTCTGTGACACAGCAGTGGGTTTTGTTATTCTTTGCACAGAGACAGCTTGGATTTAGATTTTTGTCTCCATCACATCCTCGGTTTGTAATAAGACCTAACTTCCACCTATCATCTTAACTGGCCAGCTGAGGCTATTTCCAGCAGAGATTCCTCCACCAGACTCATTCTTCACTGATGTGAGGAGAGGTCCCCTATGACTGAGGTGGGGCAAACTGGATAGAGCTGATGAGCTGAGTCCCTCAGAGAGCTTGCAGATATCACAACAAAATGGTGCAAAATGCTCCAAGGAAAAAAACAGATTTAATCTGAGGGTTCTGCTTTATGCTTCCAACTCCCTTGTAATGAGCTTCTTCATATGAAGAGCATCCTTTTCAGTTCAAAAGGCTTTTTCTCTTGGAAGAGCAGAACATGAAAATCATCCGAAGTGAAGTGGCTCCAGATTTATTTTCTGTTGCTTCACTGTAGCTTCCATCTTTCCCCAAATAAGAACTTTATTGTGGAACAGAATATCCACCATTCCCCAGTGTCTCAGGAGCTCAGCAGAGCCAGAAAGTTCAAGTAGAGAGGCAAAAATAAGAACAAACAACAGAGAGCCACAGCACTTTGTCTTCACATTCCTGCAGCCACCATCAAGCAGCATAAAACCAAAGCCAGCTTGGTTCTAATCTTTATATATATCAGGGAAAACTAAAAAAACAAAACCCCAACACAAACCCAAACAAACAGAAATACAAAAGTATTTCAGTCTGTGTGATCATGCTTTGATGATGCAGCTCTTGCTTCTTTGAACCAACAAGAACTGTTGTCCCCTGATCGGGGAACTCTTCTTAAGAAAGAACAAAATACTTCTCTTATCTCAGCTAATACCCTAGGATATTCCAAAGGAAAATGAGTATTTAAATATAGAACAGGCTCTATAAGAGCATCTCATCAAGACCTGCTTAGAGTGCATTGCAATCTACTCCACAGCCCTTGTGCGAGCTGAGCACTGGTGAACCATAATCTATTTCTAGCTGCTTTAAACATGTCCAGCAAACTCACGTGGAAACATTCCCATGCCTGCATGTGTACTCCCAGTTTAAACTCCTGCTTCTAACATTACATATTCACAAATAAAATCCTTATTTGGTTTACTTTCTTGCAGTACAACCCCAAATGCATCTCCCCAGGCCTACCAAAAAGCCCAACAACCAATAAAAACAAAACCCATCAACCTTAACCCCATTTGGGAGGCTTTTTTCCAATGAATATTTATAGCGGTGCAGGTGTCGGGCTCTTTTCAGTGAAGAAAAAAACACCCAAGCAACCTTATTCAGGTGTTATTGATGTAACTCACAATATTACTGCTCTTGTACAAAACAAGGTCATGCTGGAGTTATGTGTCAGGCTTCATTAAAGTGTGCATTGGGAATCATCAACTTGTGATGCTCGCTGACCCCAGCACCTTGCAAGTTCATGAACGCTAGCAGGGCTGTCTCACACCACACACCTGCCACATGGCTTTGCAGAGTCAGCCAATCAATACTGGTAAGAAAATGGGCCCAAAGTTACCTGACTGGCATTATCAGCACAATATTGCAAACCTGATGATGTTGTAAGCTGTGAGTACAGCTTGCACCTCCACAAGACCTCACCGAGGTTGTTGAGAGGTCTCAAGCACAAGCCCTATGAGGAGAGGCTGAGGGAGCTGGGATTATTTAGCCTGGAGAAGAGGAGGCTCAGGGGAGACCTTATTGCACTGTACAACTACCTGAAAGGAGGTTGTTGACAGGTGGGGATTGGTCTCTTTCTTCAAAGAAAGAGAAAATGGCCATTGGGATGTTCTGCCCAGGGAGGTGGTGGAACCCCATCCCTGGAGGTGTTCTAAAAAGAATTGGATGTGGCACTTGAAGCCATGGTTTAGTTGTCAGGAGGTGTTGGGTGATAGTTTGGACTTGATGATCTCTGAGGTCTTTTCCAACCTTACTGACTCTATGATTCTATATTTCTAAGATAGTTTCACATCTTCCTTCTGCTTGATTCACAGCAAGTGCCTGGAAAAAAATAAACAACAAAGGAGCTTTCTTGACTTACCCAAGAAAATAACCCTGGTTAGAGGATGTCATCTTCTTAAGCAGCAACCATCATGAGTCAGAGAGCTGCTCTTTGAAACTTCCAGCAAAGCTGTGAAACATGCACCAAAAAAACCAAGTTTCAGTTAAAACTACATCCTCACCACAACACTTACAACAAAACCAAGCAAAAAAATCATTACTGAAAGAGTGAAAGAAAGAGAGCAATCTTTACTGAAAGGCATTGGAACAGGCTGTCCAGGGAGGTGTTGGAGTCATCAGTCCTGGAGGTGTTCAACAAAACACTTGGGGACATGGTTTAGTGGGCATGGTGGTGCTGGTTTGATGTTTGGATTTGCTGATCTTAGAGGTCTTTTGCAACCTTAATGATTCTATGAAAGGAGCAAAAAACCCAACTTGGTCTATTTCCTGCCCTAGATGTACTGTGTCCAGTTCTGGGCTCCTCAGTTTAAGAAGGACATTGAGACACTTGAATGTGGCCAGAGAAGGGCAATGAGGCTGGGGAGAGGCCTTGACCACAAGCCCTATGAGGAGAGGCTGAGGAGCTGGGATTATTTAGCCTGGAGAAGAGGAGGCTCAGGGGAGACCTTCTTGCTCTCTACAACTCCCTTAGGGAGTTTGTAGCCGGGAGGGGGTTGGTCTCTTCTGTCAAGCAACCAGAACTGGAACAAGAGGACACAGTCTCAAGCTGCACAGAGGAAGCTTAGGCTGGAGGTGAGGAGAAAGTTCTTTACTGAGAGAGTGGTTCACCATTGGAATGTGCTGCCCAGGGAGGTGGTGGAGTCACCATCAATGGAGGTGTTCAAGAGGGGATTGGACGTGGCACTTGGTGCCATGGTTCAGTCCTGAGGTCTGTGGTGACAGGTTAGACTTGATGATCTTTGAGGTCTCTTCCAACCTTGTTGATTCTGTGATGCTCTCAATAGAAATGAAATTAGGTGGTGCATTCGATACGGCACTCATGCACTATTTATGGTCTGCAATCAAGCTGCAAGCTGGGGAGTTCAGTGCCGCTGTCTATCATAGAGTCAAACTCTGAGGCTAAATAACTTAATATCCTTAAATTTTGTACCTACCATCTATTCATTCTTTAGAGGGCAACTGCCTCAGCTTAAGGCTCCAGGGTCATTTGTCTGGAGTGCTGACCTTCCTTTGAAGTATTACCAGCATTTGTCACTGTTGTATTCATGAGAGCAGATGAGATGATTTTTTTTTACCAGCCCTTGTTGCCAGTGCCTTCAAATTGCTTAACTTAAATATTTAAATGGAAAATGGCTTTGCATTTTTAGTGACATTCAGAGCCATTCAGATGCAGGAGCTTTGCAGGACAGGAGAGGGGAGTCATGATGAAGCTGATAACTTGATGAGATTTCTCCAGTACAGGTAAAGTGTTGACTAGCTGGAAAGCAACCAGGGAGTGCTGGTGGACAAGCTCTCCATGAACCATCAATGTGCTCTTGGGGCTCTCATAGCTTTAGAATAGACTAGGCTAGAATAAACCAGGTTGGAAAAGACCTTTGAGATCATCAAGTCCAACCTATCATCCAACACCATCTAATCAACTAGATGTAGATCTAATCAACATAGGACCAAGTGCCTCATCCAGTCTTTTCCTAAACACCTCCAGTGATGGTGACTCCACCACCTCCCTGGGCAGCACATTCCAATGGCAAATCACTCTTTCTATGAAGAATTTGTTCC
Source organism: Picus viridis (assembly GCA_033816785.1). Lineage (NCBI taxonomy): Eukaryota > Metazoa > Chordata > Aves > Piciformes > Picidae > Picus > Picus viridis. The sequence continues at coordinate 3,325,804 of CM066592.1, forward strand.
TAACATCCAGCCTAAACCTCCCTTGGCACAGCTTGAGACTGTGTCCTCTTGTTCTGGTGCTGGCTGCCCACGAGACCAACCCCCACCTGTCTACAACCTCCCTTCAGGTAGTTGTAGACAGCAGAGTGGACAGAAGCTGCCCAGGGAGGTGGTGGAGTCACCATCACTTGAAGTGTTTAAGAAGAGACTGGATGGGGTGCTTGGTGCCATGGTTTAGTTGATTAGATGGTGTTGGGTGATAGGTTGGGCTCAATGATCTCACAGGTCTTTTCCAACCTGGTTAATCTTATCTTTTCCCTTCCCTTTTCCCCCACCCCAAAGGAGTAAAAGAACAATACTCCACACAGGAGTGGAAAGAACTGGAAATATAAATGTAAGTACCTTTCATTACAAAAACATACAGAAATCACAGACTCACAGAAACACTCAGGTTGGAAAAGACCCTCAGGATCACCAAGTCCAATCCTGAACCCTACTCTACAAGCTTCACCCCTAAACTATATTCCCAAGCACCACATCTAAATGATCTCTAAACACACCCAGGGTTGGTGAGTCCACCACCTCCCCAGGCAGCACAATCCAGTGCCTGATCACTCTTGCTGGGAAAATTTTTTTTCCTACTGTCCAGTCTGAACCTGCCCAGTGGCAGCTTGAGGCCATTCTGTCTTGTTCTATCACTAATTACCTGTGAGAAGAGACCAGCAACAACAATCCATATTCAGCCTCTGTCCTGTTGTCCCTTCTGGGCTTTCCAAAGCCCCCTAGGCCAACATCATCCTAAACCTTCCTCTCAACCAAGCCTCCATGCCCAACACACACTCCCCCATACCTCCCTATGCCCCCATGCCTATGGCCTGAATTCCACAGAAGAAATTAGCTGTGCCAAGGCTGAGCCAAGCCACACACTTCCCCCACGAGAGACAAGGTCTGGCTGGGAGCAGAGAGAGGGAGAAAAGGGGCAGCACAACCTGTGCTGTCCATTCACAAAGAGGAGGTGCAAGAGTTACAGGATGAAATAACAAAGGATTACTTTTTCCAGTGTCCACCTCCCTGGTACTTGAAGGACAGTCAACTCCCATGGTTAAGACATCCAATCTTAACCCCACAACAGCACCCTGGAAGCTTGCTGTACACACAACAAAGAAGTTTCAAGCTGATGTGCATTTGTATGACATTAACTAATCAGGTGAGTTTTACACCTGTTACATTAACCAATATAAACCACTGTGTGAACTCCCTTAATTCAATTCCAATCTGGTTCTGTGTGCTTTGGGAAATGAACAAGTAGAAACTCAATCAAGGTCTAATACCCCTGGTTTCTCGGCTGTGTCTCCAAGCTGATAGCTTTTCACACAGTTAAGTAATTGGGGAAGGGGATTTACAGAAATAAATACAATTGCTGTATCTAGACAGATACTGTCTCTTCTATTAACACAGAAACATTATTTCTTCCCAGAGAAAGAGGGACAATACTGAGGATAGAAAACTGATCAATATTCCCCTCAAAGTAGAGCAGTTAAGTGAACTAATGAAATTTCAAAGTCAGAAGATTAGAATCTCAATAGCAAAGGGGACAGTTTGTACTCCCCAGCCTGCTAAAGTGGGATAATCCCACACACACCACAGACTGGATTTCCTGGGAGGGTCATGTCTAGCCTTCATTAGAGGCCACACCAACTTACCACCTGACCAGATATTTGCCAAGCACAAAGTTCACTTTTAATTCAATGGGACTGTCCCTGGAGGTGTTCAAAAAAAAGATTGGATGTGGCAGTTGGAGGCATGGTTTAGTTCTCAGGAGGTGTTAGGTATTAGGTTGGACCTGATGATCTTTGAGGTCTTTTCCAACCTGGTTGATTCTGTGATCTTAAAAGTCTTTTCCAACTGAAATGATTCTGTGGCTCTATGCTGAGCATCCTTTTCCTTTAGCCACAGGAGCTGCAGTCCCCATCAGCAGTTGCTGGCACATGTTCCTACGGGTTAGTGTCACAGCAATCCTCATTTCTGTCATGGTCTTACAGTTCTGCAGATCTGCTCTGGCCTATTTTAACTACAAGGAAGGTGCTGGGGAGAGATCACAGTTGTGCTTATGTGTGGGCAGGTGTCTATGTTCCCTCCTGGCTCCCTGTTCTGCAGATTCTCATTCATTACAGGCAATTGCCTGACATAACAGCCACTGCACTCCTCTGTGTTGGAGGTAGGCACGACACTGCCCTGTCACAGTCCATCAAATATTCTTTTATTGCCTTATGTCAAGTTCTGTTTGTGTGTTGTCAATCTAAGAACCTCTCCAGAGGCATGTGGAATGGTCTTTGCAGGACTCTCTCACGGAGCATGATGTTTAGCTGGGTGTTCAAGATGTGTGCCTGCTTCATTTGGAAATGGATGGAGGACTGACTTAAGCAGCTACCCCCTTGCCTTCCAAACAGCAGGCTCATGGTTTCCAGTGGTGCAGCAGGGTTTTAAAACCTCTCTCCAAGGGATGCTCATGTGCACTATGAAGGGTCTCAATGGGCTGCAGAAATGATCACAGAATGGTTTTGGTTGGAAAAGACCTCCAAGATCATCGAGTCAAGCCATCAGCCTAAGGCCACTCTGATCATTAAAGCATGTGCTGAATTGCAGATCCCAGGAAGTGCTGCAGAAAGGCAAGAGGATGCACTACTGAATCTGTCCTGGGGCATCCCAAAAGCCTGCTGCTGCTAGCTTCTTTTCTTTTTTTAGAAGATGCATTCACACAAACAAGTGGACCTCAGAACTACCACACAGTAGAATCTGTGCTAAAGGTAGCCCTGTTCTTTGCATCAGAAGAAAGATGTTTGCAGAGGAACTACAGAGAGGTTACAGGAACCTCTTGGATTTCTTCTCAGTGTACACAGCTTTAGCAATGCCATTTTGCTGAGCTAAATGTCCTCTGTATTTACTTTTTCAAGCAGTAGCTACTTTATATTTTAACTGTGACCTTTCCATCTGTTGGGTCAGGGATATCAGCTGACCATGGAGTTTGAAGTGAAATGATTCCCAACAGACAGGGCACTTATTTTTTTCCAGAAGACAGCTTTAGCCTTTGGCTCCTAGTCAATATTTTGAAGAATTGCTGTGATGCTTAGGTCTTGCTAGAGAAAAATGAACGATCACATCTTTTCCCTCAACTCCAGTGGTGAGACACTGGCACAAGTTGCCCAGGGAGATGGTGGAAGCCCCATCCCTGGAGGTTTTTAAGGCCAGGCTGGATGTGGCTGTGAGCAACCTGATCTTGTGTGGTGTCCCTGTCTACTGAGAAGAATCTAGAGGTGAGTTGAAGCTCTGAGCAGCACCCTGATCTAGTGTGAGGGGTCCCTGCCCATTGCAGGGGGTTTGGAACTGGATGAACCTTGAGGTCCCTTCCAACCCTAACAATTCTATGATTCTATCCACCCCTCTCTTCCCTACAGCAAATCCTCAGTCTGGAATGTGTTGCTCAGCCTAGCCTAAATACACTCCCTGGGTTAACAACAGAGACTTTGGAATAATTACTGTCACAAAAGTCTTTGATGATTTTTCCTGTGGAGTACAGCAACAACATCAAGCAGCAGCTCAGACTATTCAGTCTATTAACAACATTGTGGCTTTCCTGAGAGATTTAATGGCACTACCACAATGAGGTGCTGGCATGCATGTCACCATAACCCTGTCACACCTGGGGCATGCACCAAATGCACCTCTTGGAAGTGTTTGAGCAATCTCTGCTACACCAAGCCAGGAAATTTTTGCAGCAACTTTGGTGTTACTTAAATGTACCTAAGTTTGAAGTACACCTTATTTGGCTAAAGAAAAAGAGACAAAGGAAAGCAATTAGAGCAATCAGAGGTCAACCAGCATCACTTATGTGTCTGCCCATTGCAGGGGGCTGGAACTAGATGATCCTTGAATTCCCTTCCAGCCTTTGCAATTCTGTGATTCTGTGTGGAATACTGGATGGGGGGGGGGTTTGGCCATAATCTGTCATAAAGACAGAGCAAAGCTATGACAACATGTTGCAAGAATTTAAAAGCTGATGGCAAATGGGAAGGAAAGAACTTTATTAGCCACTGAGAGCTGGACAATGAATATTTCCCAGGAGGTTTAAGCTAGCCTGCAAGGCCAGTTCAAATCATGGCACCTCCATCACTGGAAAGTAAGAAAAGGCTGGACAAACAGCCATCAAATATTGCAGGCATGGCTGATGGTGGCCTGGGGCAGAGGACAGTCAGGGTGTGTGAAGTTTCTAGCTACAGCTAGAAAAATGCCAGTCTCAAGCTGCACCAGGGGAAGTTTAGGCTGGAGGTGAGGAGAAAGTTCTTCCCAGAAAGAGGAATTGGCCATTGGGATGTGCTGCCCAGGGAGGTGGTGGAGTCCCCATCCCTGGAGGTGTTCAAAAAAGGCTTGGATGTGGCACTTGGAGCCATGGTTTAGTTGTCAGGAGGTGTTGGGTACTAGGTAATAGGTTGGATTTGATCATTGAGGTCTTTTCCAGCCTGGTTGATTCTATAATTCTGAGCCATGTTTTCCTCCCCACATGCAACTGTCCAGTAGACCTCGGCAGAGAGGTCAGAGCAGGGGCATTTGGGATGCCCACAGACCTTGGCATCCATCCTTGCAGAAAGGGATGAAATTAGAGAATCACTGGGGTAAAACCTTCTGTGAAGAGATTCATGTTGCTTGTCAATAAACATCTAGCTGCAGGGTTTTAAAAGCTGGTTAGACACCTCTAGGCTCTATATAACTTTTAGAGCTACATAAACATCTAATTGTATTTATAGAATATCACTCAGAAAATATTCCCTTCAGTCTGGCAGTCACAGGACTCTCCAGTATGTGGTGGCATTGATTTCTGTGTAACCTTAGAGAGCAGAAGCTTCACTTGGTAAAATGAAAAACCAGATTAAATGAGGAAAAGTAAGAAAACTTGTAAGAAGAGGCCAAGAAGGTACGGAAATAACTTCTGTGAAGGTGAAACTGCTCTGCTGAATCTGGTTCTGAAGTAAATGAAACCCCTGTTGGCATCTTAATGGTTAGATTTTTTCCCTCCTTCAGTTTTTCCCCCCTTTTCTTTATCATACAATGAAGGGAAGCATTTCCTCTCCCATCTTACATCTATCCATCAGCCAACAGATCAGTGCATTTGTGTTGAAAAAGGAATAATGTTTCCAAAGCAATAGAAATTCTGGGGGGACACATCTATCCGTTTGCTTAATGAATGATTTCTTCACGTCTCCATTCAGAGGATGCACATGTATTTTCATGCACCATTGCAGAGGGAAGTGCTGTGAATTTCCATGGAAAGCTGCTATTGGGTAATTTTTCTTTAGCTGAGGAAATTATTTGTGATGTCTTTTCAACCCATGGTAAAAAGCTCTCATGTCCTTTTGCACCCTGTTGGGAGCAAGTGCAAATTAATTCCTTAAGCCGTCAATAGTGGCCGATAGCTTCGGATTTTACTCCAATTCAACTCTTTGCTTTGAGCCAGAATGTTTTCAAACTGGATCTTGATGTTACCATCCATTTAAAGAAAAGTCATTATCAGAAACGGATCCACACCAGCCTGCCACAAACATTGTGATGCTTGGTAGGATAGGGGCAAAGAAGAAATACTCGAGAAGGTCCCAGCAAAGCTAAGCAGGACCAGGGGCGGGCTGGCACACGGTAAGAACAGGAAAACCAGCAGGACCTCAAGCTTGAGTGATAGAAACTGTCTGCTCTCAAGAAAGCAGAGGATACCAACCAGAATGACAGGATTATGGACTGATAGAATCATAGAATGGTTTGGGTTGGAAGGGACCCTAAAGATTACCTAGTTCCAAACCATCTGCCATAGGCAAAGGCACCTTCCACTAGACCAGGTTGCTCAAGGCCCTGTCTAACCTGGCCTTGAACACTACAAAGGAGGGGACATCCATCATGAAGAGGGGACACCCTTCATGAAGCCATCACAAATCACAGAATCATAGAATTGTTTCAGCTGAGTCCAACCGTTATCTACCAAGCCTGGTGCTGAATTATGTCCCTCAGCACCATATCTAAGGAGGGAAACAAGCTATTAATACTTTCTAGATTAAGATGCTGATTTCCCCCTCAGCTCAGGAAGAATAGAAAACTGGAAGAGTCCAGTGCAGAGCCACAAAGGTGCTGAAGGGAGTGGAACACCTCCCATATGAGGAAAGGCTGAGGGAACTGGTCTTTTTAGTTTGAAAACACGGAGACTGAGAGTTGACCATGTTAATGTTTGCACATATTTGAAGGGAGAGTGTCAGGAGGTGCCCAGCAATAGGGCAGGGAGCAATGGGTGCAGGCTGGAGCAGAGGAGGATCAAGGTGAACATAAGGAAAAGCTTTTTCACTGTGAGGGTGACAAAACACTGGAACAGGCTTCCCAGAGAGGTTGTGGAGTCTACTCTGGGGACATTCAAAACCTGTCTTGGAGGCTTTCCTGTGTGACCTATTCCAGCTGATCCTGCCCTGGTGGAGGGGGTTGAAATGGATGGTCTTTTGAGGTCCTTTCTGTAATGGGTTGAGGCAGACCCCCTCCCCACCACAGGCAGAAATAACGACTCAGACAAATGGATTGCAGAAGTGATGGAAAGCTTAAATGGAAAGCAGCGAGTGTGTACAGAGAGCCAGAAGCACAGTGACAAAAGAAATCCCAAAGCAGACCCAAAAATGTCCCATCCCCACCTGAGGGTGCACCCAAGACCCCTAGGGCTCCTTCTTCCCCACCCCTCACTGCTAGGCTAGTCTCAGCTGGCCAGATCTGAGACCGCCCATCCCCCCGTGACTTTGGGCCTAGCCAGGTCCACGGCCAGGAGACAATCCCCCCCCAGTTACCAGGTGCTGGCGAGGGGAAGAAAGAGGCAGTGCCAGACCCCACGCTGGGTCTTACAGCGGTGCAGAGAATCATGGTAGGAGATACCTGGGTTCCTGTGTCCGCCCACTGGGCCGGACTTCTGGACACAGGAAGCACCCCACGTAGCAGAGGGCACCCAGCCCAAACCGCTACACCTTCCAACCCCTAACGCCCTGTGATTTCCCAAGTTCTCTCTAAGCAGAGCTTCGGAGGCTGCCAGCAGTGCGGCAGCACAGCAAGGAAGTTCCCTAGCGAGCGTGGATTGCGTTTCCTTGCCCCACGAGTTCCCAACAGTTTGCAGAGGAAACGCGTAGCGAGACAGGCTGCAAAGCTGCGATCTCACATTCCCACCCACCAACACCTCCCCCCCTCTCTCTGTCTTTTTTTTGTGTGTGTGCATGTCAGGTCGGTTCAATTAATTGGTTTCAACTTTTTTTTTTTCCCCCTTTTCCTTTTTAAATAGAAGTTCATTAAAACGTTGAAAAATTGCCATCACCCAGAAAAGCACAATCTTTGCTTAACAGTGTCAACCCGCGACTCCACCGCCGCCTTTTGCTTCTTAATTGGATATGTGGAATCAAATTAAGCTTAGCAAACAGTTTGCATTTGAGCTAATCAGCATATTTTCTTTCTTTCTTCTCCCCCCCCATCTTTTTATCCAGCAGGGGGAAAAAAAATACCAAAAAAAAACCCTGTCAAGAAAATTCCCAATCCTCTCCAATAATTTCCCAGCTGTGGTGGGAGCTTAATCATAGAATAGAATCATAGAATCAACCAGGTTGGAAAAGACCTCAGAGATCATCCAGTCCAACCTATTGCCTAATACCTAACACCTCCTGACAACTAAGCCGTGGCTCCAAGTGCCACATCCAAGCCTTTTGAACACCCCCAGGGATGGGGACTCCACCATCTCCCTGGGCAGCACATCCCAATGGCTAATTACTCTTGCTGGGAAGAGCATTCTCCTCACCTCCAGCCTAAACTTCCCCTGGTGCAACTTGAGACTGTGTCCTCTTGCTCAAGTGCTGGTTGCCTGGGAGAAGAGGCCAACCCCCACCTGTCTATAACCTCCTTTCAGGTAGTTGTAGAGAGCAATAAGGTCTCCCCTGAGCCTCCTCTTCTCCAGGTTAAAGTCATAGACTATTTAAAACCACATTCTTGTAGCTTTTAGGTCTACCAGATGCATCAAGGGACAATCAGTCACCTCTGGTAGTCAATAAAGCAGGGGATGATACCAGAGGAATCAATGCAGCTCTGGAGAGATTTGAAAGATGTGCATAGATTGGAGCAAGCAGTAAATAAAATTAAAGCCTCCCTGGAATTTCGTTTCAGTAGCCAGTTGGGGAGCTTGCACTTGTGTGCATATATAAATAACTTAGCCAAAGGAAAGGGGAAATTGTAAACTTGACAATTGTTGACTAATCTGCAAAATAAAATAAACAAAAAAAAATAAGGCAAATGTCATCAAGTTGTACTCTGCTGTTTGAATTCTGCAGTCATTTCCATAAAGGTCCTTGCTGATTGGATGCAGATAATTTCTGGCCCTCCAGTCCAGCAAGAAAAAATTGATCTGGGGATACTACAGACTAAAGCAACAATTCAGCACCTCCTAGAACCTTAAGGTGAATCATGGAATTGTTAGACTTGGAAGGGACCTCAAGGATCACCCAATGCCAACACTCCTGCCATGAGCAGGGACACCTCACACTCCAGCAGATTGATCGCAGCCACATCCAGCCTGGCTGCAAAAACCTCCAGGGATGATGCTTCCACCACCTCCCTGGGCAACCTATGCCAGTGTCTCTCCACCCTCATGGGGAAGAGCTTCTTCCTAACACCCAATCTGAATCTACCCAGTTCTCATTTTTTTCCATCCCCCCCCCCAGTCCTATCACTCCCTGACACCCTCAAAAGTCCCTCCCCAGCTTCCTTGTAGTTCTCTTCAGTTACTGGAAGGCCACAATTAGGTCTCCTTGGAGCTTTCTTTTCTCCAGACCAAACAGCCCCAACTCATTCAGTCTGTCTCCATAGGAGAGGAGCTCCAGCCTTCTGCTCATCCTCATGACCCTTGTCTGGGCATGCTCTGGCATGTCCAGACCCTTCCTGCAATAGGGGCTCAAGAACTGGGGAAGCTGGGGAGGGACTTTATACAAGGACTTTTGCTAAGATGAGAGAGAATGGATTGAAGCTTGAGGAGGGAAGGCCTTTCCATTGAAGGTGCTGAGACACTGGAGCAGGCTGCCCAGGAAGGTTGTGGATTCCCCCTCCCTGGAGGTGTTCAAGGACAGCTTGGATGAAGCTTTGAGCAACCTGGGCTAGTGGAAGGTCTCCCTGCTGTAGCTGTTTGAATTTTACCAGAGTCAAGAAAGTACTTAAAGGAAACAGAATTTTGGGTCGCCTTCCCTTTCCCCTCTCCCTTTTCCCTGGTAGGGAGAAAAAAGTAATTAGGCAGGAGAAGAGGAAGGGTAAAACAAGAGGAATGGATTTGCATCGACTTTGGGAATAAAAATGTGATTTTTTTTAACAAAGGTAAAAAGTAATTAAGGGAAAGGAAAGTTGCAGAGATATAAGGGAAAGGATAAATAAAAATCTCTATACAAAACCAGACAGAGCTGGCAATGGATTCGCTCAGGTGCAGGGCTCAAGGGAGACCTTATTGCTGTCTACAACTACCTGAAGAGAGGTCATAGCCAGGAGGGGGTTGGTCTCTTCTCCCAGGCAATCAGCACCAGAACAAGAGGGGACAGTCTCAAGCAGCACCAGGGGAAGTTTAGGCTTGAGGTGAGGAGAAAGTTCTTCCCAGAAAGAGTAATTGGCTATTGGAATGTGCTGCCCAGGGAGGTGGTGGAGTCCCCCTCCCTGGAGGTGTTCAAGAGGGGACTGGATGTGGCACTTGGAGCTGTGGTTTACTAGTCATGAGGTCTTGGGTGGCAGGTTGGACTTGATGATCTTTGAGGTCTTTTCCAACCTTGTCGATTGAGTCTATGATTCTATGAAGTCCCACCCTGTGGAGCAGTCTCAACAGTAAAGATCAAAGTAACATTGACAAAAGGATAAAAAGGTCTTTAAGTAAAAGGAAGGCTACAGAGATACAAGGAAAAAGGGTAAATACAGGTACCTACCAGATCAATGATGGAGAGAGAGTCTCCTGATGGCAGTGGATTCTCTTGGATGCAGGCTCCAAAACACGTGGAGGTAGGCTGGACCATGTGGTTAGCAGCTGACAACAGCAGAGGTATCACAGATGTGCCAACTGGAAAAAGCAAGGCAAGAAGCTGACCCTCTTAAATAAGGCTGTGGACAGGAAGTGGGAGTGGAATAAGCTTTGACAGGTGGGGCCCCTCCCAGTCTCCCTGCCCACCTGGGGTCAGGTTTCCATGGGAGGAGCCATGTTTCCACCCCACCCCCTGGGAGGGGCCAAGTTTCCTTGCCCACCTGGGGTTAGGTTTCCAGCCCACTACCCCCTGGGCTGGGCTTTACCCAACACACCTGCCCATGGCAGGAGGGTTTGGAACTAGATGATCTTTAAGACCCCTTCCAACCCAAACCATCCTGTGGGTTTGGGATTGTGGTAGTTTCAGGCTGTGCCTAGAAAATTTTCCACAGATCTTGAACAGAAAGTAGCAGAATGCAAATAAATTGCTGTTGGATGTAAAAAAACAAAAGTAATGACAAGTTCTAAAGATTGCCATTGGATAGATAATAAACCTAAAGCTAGTAAGGAAAACTTTCTCTCTTTTCACTTCCTCGCTCTGGGAGACACTAACTCGTGCTTTCCACTGCCTTTGCTGACCTTGGCTGTGTTCTTTGTTGTGGCTGAGTATCTTAACAAACAGCTCTCTGCTCTTTCTCCCCTCTATCATGTACAAGAGGGTAGGGACCAGGGAGGGGAAGCTGTTGCTGGCTCCTCTGGTTTGGTCCAGAGGAGTTCTTGTGCTGTCTATAAATTGTAAAGACCTGTTGTGGTGGGTTGAGATTTACCCCCAACTTTAACCTTGCCAGACCAGCTCAGGTGGAAGCAAATGAAAGTTGTAAATTGCAGACAAAACTACAATCTACAATGGAATGCAATGAGCACATGCAAAATAGACAGGAGTGACAATGTTTACAGGTGTTTGCAATTAACAAATGACACAAGGACCCCCCTGGTCAAGAAGACCAGGGGAAGCTGTCCCTCTGCCCCCTCACCCCCTGTCCAAAAGGGAGAAAGGAGCAAAGAAAAAGCAGCTGTTAGACCTCACCAAAACAATGCAGCCCAGACCAAGCAGAAGCAGATTAGTCTCCCTTCAGAGCACGAAGCAAGCAGAGAAGAGATCAGAAGCAAAGTCCCCCAGAATGTTTTGGTGTAAGCAGGTAGATCTCTCGCCAGTGGAATAGTTTAGAATTGTCTTTATTTTCCTTACAGAATACAGAATTAACCAGGTTGGAAAACAACTTTGAGATCATCAAGTCCAAGCTATCACCCAACACCATCTGATCAACTAAGCCATGGCACCAAGTGCCTCACCCAGTCTCTTTTTAAACACTTCCAGTGATGGTGACTCCACCACCTCCCCGGGCAGCACATTCTAATGGCCAATCTCTCTTGCTGGGAAGAATTTCTTCCTAACATCCACCCTAAACCTCCCCTGGTGCAGCTTGAGACTGTGTCCTCTCATTCTGTCAGAGGTTGCCTGGGAGAAGAGTCTTAACAAACAACTCTCTATTGTGTGCCAGAGAGTAGGGAGCAGGGAGGGGGAAGCTGCTACTGGCTCCCCTGTTTTTTTTTTCCAGGGAAGTTCTTGTGCTGTTTATAAATTGTAAATACCTGTAAGCATTGTAAATATTGTATGTTTTGTACATATTCATTGCATTTCATTTTAGATTGTAGCATTGCTTGTAAATATAGCTTCATTTGCTTCCAACTGAGCTGGTCTGGCAATTTCATGCTGGGGTGAGGAGGGGGTGGATTTTCACCCCACCACAGTGATTTTCCCACTGTATTAGCAGTGTTAATGGCACATGCCCAGCTCTGTTGCTCATAAAGTTTGTGTTTCTGGGTGTAGCAGAGGCATGACTGCCACTGTGAGTACACAGAAAGTATTAGGAGCACTGTTAGCTCAATATTAAGTTAATATTATCGATGGTAACATTTGTAAAGGCTTCACAGACAAGTCACAATTACATTTCTTCAGTCTTCTTAAATTACCAGGCATTATGAAAATAGACAAGGTCATTGTTTTATCTGCAATAAAGCCAAAGGAATTGCCAGTGTTACAGCACAAGTATTACACACAGAATTACCACTGCAGTAATTTATTCAATGAAGCTCTCATTTAATTACAGGAACCTATTACACTGAGTGATGTATTCAGTGTGATTTATATCTCAGATGTAAATATTCAGAAAGAAGCCTCCCATTATGAAAGCAGCTCCTCGCTGGTCTCCATCAGCATTGGCCTCAGATTGCACAAGGGGACATTTAGGTTGGATATGAGCAACAATTTCTTCCCCAAAAGGGTTGTCAAGCCCTTGAACAGGCTGCCCAGGGAAGTGATGGAGTCCCCACCCTGGGAGAGACTGAAAATCTGTGTATATGTGGTGCTGAGGGAGGTGGTTTAGTGGTGACAGAATCGCAGAATCACCAAAGTTGGAAGAGACCTCAAAGATCATCAAGTCTAACCTGTCACCACAGACCTCAGGACTAAACCATGGCACCAAGTGCCACATCCAATGCCGTCTTGAACACCTCCAGGGATGGTGACTCCACCACCTCCCTGGGCAGCACATTCCAATGGGCAATCTCTCTTGCTGGGAAGAATTTCTTCCTCACATCCACCCTGAACCTCCCCTGGCACAGCCTGAGGCTGTGTCCTCTTGTTCTGGTGCTGGTTGCCTGGGAGAAGAGACCATCCCCCATGTGGCTACAACCTCCCTTCAGGTAGTTGTAGAGGGCAATAAGGTCTCCCCTGAGCCTCCTCTTCTCCAGGCTAAGCAACCCCAGCTCCCTCAGCCTCTCCCGTAATAAGTCACTGCCTCTGCTCAAACTCTACCTGTGCTGTTTCAATACCAAAAGAACGGCAAATCACTCTTATTACTGAAGTCTTCTCCTCCCCAGATCTCAGAGCTTTCCCATAAACCAGGAGAAGGAAGCAGTTTAGGTTTGAACACAACACATTTTTTCAATAGCCATCACTCAGGAATTGCTCATTCACTTTATCACGACTTTAAACAACAAGAGAAAAAAACTCAAACCCCATCCAGCCCAGCCTGACAGAAGCTGATGACACTCATAAAAGGCACAGCTTCCTAAAGAGACATCTTCTTCTTCATGGAAAGTGTTAGCCAGTTGATAGCAGAGGTAATATTCAGCACTCTGTATCCACGCTGATAAATAAAACTGCTGTCAAAGCTGATGCCTTTATTGACATCGTCATGAATGCTTTGCTCCCAAGGTAAAGACATTATTGTCAGAAGCAGCTGAACACATTCCATAAGACATTTCTCAGTTTAACTATGCAACAAAATCTGGTGTTGGAAACTTTTCAGAATTCCTTAACAGCAGGAAAAGACTGAAAGAGCCTCCTCGTGGTAGCATGTCTCACTTCACATCCACAAAGAGCATTTTAACTCAAAAAAATCCCCACTGGCTTAGTGTGACTGCTCACAAACCTAGCTCTGCCCACATCACAACTCATGTCATGTGCATGGACCTGGCTAGCACTTGTACAAACTTAGACAAATCACAGAATCATAGAGTTCCAGCATGGTAGGGGCTGGAAGAAGCTCTGGAGATCACCTAGTCCAACCTTCCTGCTAAAGCAGGGTCATCCAGAGCGGGTTGCCAGGATCACAATGTCCAGGTGGGTCTGAAATCTCTCCAGAGAAGGAGATAATACCATAATACAATACAATAATATAATAAACCAGGTTGGAAGAGACCTTCAAGATCATCGTGTCCAACCCATCAACCAATCCAACCCACCTAAACAACTAACCCATGGCACCAAGCGCCCCATCAAGTCTCCTCCTGAACACCTCCTATGATGGTGACTCCACCACCTCCACAGGCAGCCGATTCTACAGCCTCTCTGGGCACCCTGCTCCAGGGCTCTGGCATCCTCACAGCAAAGAAGTTCTTGATCAACCTACTGATGAGGAAACAATTCAACAACTGTTGTTTAAGAGGCTGAAATAAGAGTCAGTCCCATGAAGGCATGAAGTTGTGTGCCACCATTGTAGGACACCCAGTGTCTGTGAGCAGCGCTAGGGAGCAATGGGCATCCCGGGGGGAGCAAAGCATAAATCCCCTTGTGCCCTTTGCCGTGCCCACTGCTGCCTTCTCCTTCTCTATACACTGAAAATAACTCCATAAATAAAGGCAAGGAACCACTGCCTCTCTCAGCACTGACCTTAATTAACCTTCCCATAACTGACAGACCAAATAAGTCACTGAAGAACAAATTTACACAAAGGTTTCAACCGCTTCCCACCTAATGGAATAAAAGCCCAGAGACACTTGCTCATGTGCACACTCAGGCCTTGGTCCCATTGCAGTCCCAGCCCGCCTTAATTCACCCCTGCCCTGTGCAGGGATCAGAGGTGAGCACACGCCTGCACTGCTGCGCCCCTTCACTGTCCCTGTGACATTTTATCCCACTCAGCTCTTGCCTCTAATCTAATTTGACTGAGATGGAGGAACCTCATGCTCTCTGGAGATCGATTCTCCTCAAGCACAGCACATAAATGAATATTTTACAAGTCAGCTAGATGCAGCCCTTGCCATTTTTCTTTTCCACTTCTGCCGTACGAAGGCAGAGGCCGGTACCAATTTATGGTGTTAAGCTTCCATCTCAGGAGCAGGCAGATTCCTGACATTCCAGCTGAGCCCCTTGCCAACCTCCCCTTCTAGGGAATCTTCCTAGGCACCACAAGTCAGCTAAGCTATTGCTTACTATAGAACTTTTGATACCTTTTTAACTCCTGCTGAGCTGTAGCAGTTGATTATTAATCACAAAATCAAAGAATGCTTTAGGTAGGAAGAGACCTTTAAAGGTCATCTGGTCCAACCCCTTAAGATGTGTGATTGCCCATTTGTTCTAGAAAACATCTTCCAGGGTTCCCTTGCATCACTGGGCTGCAGTGACCTCCTTGTAGTGAAACTGCTGCTACGTGAAACCTTTCCTTGATAAGAAAGCCCTCTCCACATGTAGCTACATCCCTTAGCACCCAGTGCTCTATAGTTAAAGCAATGTACCTTAAAGTTGGCTGTAGGGAACTAGCACCCGACACCTGAGTCCCACTGCAATGGCCCTATGCTTTGGACTTCAAAGGCAATAGAAGATTAATATTGAGATCAAAGCCTTCCAGCACAATTACAGGGTTTGAAGTTTGCAAGCCATAGAAATTGAAGGCAGTTTGGTTCATTCCCTCTTGTAGCTTTCTGAACTTCTGAACACTCTGAGTCACTGCTCAAACTTTGGATGCAAACTAATGTTTTGATGTGGAAGGATCTGAAAATGCCAAGGAATTCCAAATTTGTCTGTGCTGACAGCAAGGGCTCTGTTATTTTCCCTTTGTGTGTGTGTGTGTGTGTGCAGATAGTTCAGAAGGCTTGGGGGAAACCACAACAACTCTGCTCTCTCTTCTGATGAGCAGTACGCTCTGCTGCTTGGGGCAAACATGCTCTTTTCAAATATGTATAGAGCATCATAGAATGGTTTGGAAGGGACCTTTGAAGATCATCCAGTCCACACACACACACCCCCCACCCTGCAGTCAGCATGGACACCTGCAACTAGAGCAGGTTGCTCAGGGCCCCATCCAGCTTGACCTGAGACATCTACCCTCTCTCTGAGCAACCTGGGCCTGGGTTCTGTGAGGGGGGTTCTCACCACCCCCTCACAGAACATCTCTTCCTTAGATCTATTCTAATGCAGCAGTCGTTTTTTTCTCTTTTGGATGAGGCATACAAAAACACAGAAACTTGTTTCTGTGTTTCACTGCCAGCAGAACACTTTGCCTTTTCCTGCTCCTTGCTTGTGCAGCCTCCAACAGACATAGCAGCGAGCAGATCAGATTCTGGGCTCCTCTGCACGCCGTCGCTCTGCCACTTTAGCTTTCCCTTCTTGCTGCTTTACTCTGTAACTGCCTTGTGAATTTATGTCACCATTTGCTAATTGCCATCATTGGCTGACACCTTTCCACCCACAGCTGCATACAGCACAACGAAGTATGATATCCTTGATCCAAGTGCAGGTCTAATGTCACTCACCGAACCTTCACCGAGGAATATTTGCAGTCCGACTTTCTTTTCCAATCGATAGATCAGACGCAAATAGCAAGTCAGACGCTCAGGAGTGGATGATTTCCTGATGCACCATGACAGGGGCACAGTCACCCATTTCCTGGTACTCAAATCCCTTTATCCTTGCCTGTATTTACACCATCTTTTCCTCTTGCTCACCTCCTTGCTTTCATCAGTATTGGTTATCTCACTTCCCCTCCTGAAAATTATCCAGATTGCTCCGTGACAGATCATTTCCAACGGCCCACTGTGCTCCTTGTGGGATTCAGCGTTTTCATGGGAAAGTATTTTTAACTTCTTGCTGGGTAGCAATTTGTCACCCAACTCCCCAAAGCACAATGAATGCTCCATTCTTTTCCCCAGTTCTGGAAGGGAACAGAAGCCGCCCATGGAACAGGCAAGATCATACATCCAACACTTGCTTGATCACCATGACAACACATTTATGATTAATATTCCAAAATGACTACAAAACTTCAGTAAGAAACCCTTAAATCAGACCATGCAGTCTGCATTATTTAGTGACTCAAAGTCCTACCAGATCACAGAATCACCAAGGTTGGAAGAGACCTCAAAGATCATCAAGTCCAACCTGTCACCACAGACCTCAGGACTAAACCATGGCACCAAGTGCCACGTCCAATCCCCTCTTGAGCACCTCCAGGGATGGTGACTCCACCACCACCCTGGGCAGCACATTCCCATGGCTAACAACTCTCTCAGTGAAGAACTTTCTCCTCACCTCCAGCCTAAACTTCTCCTGGTGCAGCTTGAGACTGTGTTCTCTTGTTCTAGTGCTGGTTGCCTGGGAGAAGAGACCAACCCCCTCCTGACTACAATCTCCCTTCAGGTAGTTGTAGAGAGCAAGAAGGTCTCCCTGAGCCTCCTCTTCTCCAGGCTAAGGAACCCCAGCTCCCTCAGCCTCTCCTTATAGGGTTGTGCTCCAGACCCCTCCCCAGCCTCATTGCCCTTCTCTGGACATGTTCAAGTATATCAATGTCCTTCTTAAACTGAGGGGCCCAGAACTGGACACAGTACTCCAGGTGTGGCCTAACCAGTGCTGAGAGAGTGCTCTTAGTCAAATTCAACTTGAGAAGCCCAAAGTAGCCGAACCCCACGTCAAGCCCCAGAGCCAGCCCCTCAGAGCCAGTGCACATGGGAGAAACTCACTTGTGTCAGAGTTTCTGCAGACCAGCAAAGCTGGCAGCACTCTGTGTGTGAGGATTCCCACAGCTGCATTACATTGCATGCTTAAGTGTTCAACTTGGAAACTAACTTGCTTACCCTTTATGAGAGATAATCTCTGAAGTTCATAGTAGTCTCATAGTATCAGTCAGGGTTGGAAGAGACCACAAGGATCATCTAGTTCCAACCCCTGCCATGGGCAAGGACACCCCACACTAGATCAGGCTGGCCAGAGCCTCATCCAGCCCTGTTAACCCCATTTGTCCAGAAGAACATCCCGGACAGGTAAAATGATCATAAATCCTGGCACCACTCTGTATATCTGGGGGGCTAAAGTAGGGTAACATCCTCTTTCTGCCCTACAGAGTCCTTGTAAACCAGGCTATACATAGCAATAAGTCTGTTTATTTTTCTTATGGCTCTTTCATCAATCTCTGACTGCTTCTGTTTTCTCTTGGAAAGCACTTGATTGTGCCTTTCTTTTTTTGGGGGGGTGTCTGTTTTCAGCATCATAAAATGAAATTCACTTCATTGATCAGAAGATGACCTCTATCCACTGCCTCTTAGATTAGAGGTAGCAGCAGGCTGCTGTCTAACCGAGCAATAATTTCTACAGCTCCTCTTTATTGTGATTGCTTCCTAACACATCACTTAAAAAAACAAACCTGGAAGGGAAAACAAATGGAAATATCTTCTCCCAGTGTTGTTTGCATTTAGCCTTCCCAACAAACACACACACATAAACTGCAGCACACAGTGCTTTTGGAATAATTCTTGGAGGTTTTTTTTTTTTCCTGTGGGAGAGGAAGAAAATATTTAGCTGTAGATAGATGAGCTGAAGAAAGGGGTAGAAATGAGTTGACAGAAAACCTCCCCCCACCCCCCTTTTTTTTTTTCTCCCTGAAAGACTTCATGCTTTAAAAGAGGAAAAATGGTAGATATACATTCATGTGAAATTTAAACTGTGCCTATTCAGGAGCAGGTTTTTAAATATCAGCATTAAAGATCACGTTGGAATATATTATCACATTCTGTGCTG
The DNA here is from genome assembly GCA_033816785.1 of Picus viridis. Taxonomy (NCBI): domain Eukaryota; kingdom Metazoa; phylum Chordata; class Aves; order Piciformes; family Picidae; genus Picus; species Picus viridis. The sequence goes on from CM066592.1 coordinate 3,344,175, forward strand.
GAGCATGTGTTACATATTTATAACAAGGAAAGCATGAAAGACTAATCATACACTATGAATAATGCCATGTTTTTGCAGGCAGACTTGCAAAGTGTTATCCCAGACCCTCCCTTCTGCTGGGAGCAGGAGATGGGAGAGGCTCCTCCACCACACACCACCCAGCTGCTCAGCATCCGCTGTGGGGTGGTCCCACTTCAAAGGTGTCAGGCAAACAGCGATATTGAGCTGAAAAGAGGAATAAATGCCTGCATTATTCCACCTATTTCTGGCCTATTGCTGAGCTGCAGGACAGGTTTTAGCTTGCAGCAAATGCTGCACCTTGTTCCCAGAGCCCTGGGACCTTGGCTAAGTGATGGGATTTCTGGAGAGCTTCAGTACAGCCGCTCAGCTTCAGCCTTGCCATCCTTCCTTTCATGCAGAGAAAGTCCCTCTCTAGGAATAAACTTCCCTTTTTCTTTTCCCCCAGCAAAGCTTTGAGTACCTCAGCCACTGGAATGGGGTTTTAATAGCTGACCTTATTTTATCAAGTAATACATCACCAAATCAACACAAATCTGATAGTGTAGTAGATGAGCACAGCTAAAATATGGCATGACTAGATCATTCAAGCAATGCTGGCTTTATGATTTGTTTGCCCTAATATGAGCTACCCAGAAGCAGCCCTTTCTCATGTCCTGGGCTTTTCTTGCTTTATTTCAGGAGAGGGATCACTCAAAAGATGGAGAACAGAGGGGAAATGTGTTTCTGCCTGCCTGTGGTGTGTAGCACTGCTCCCTTCCCATGCTGCAATAAAAGCTGTGACTGAAGCAGTCTATAGGAAGACTAGACTAGACTAGACCAGAATAGACTAGACTAGACTAGAATAGAATAAACCAAGTGGAAAAGACCTTTGAGATCATCAGTCCACCCTATCACCCAACACCATCTAATCAACTAAACCATGGCATCAAGCACCCCATCCAGTCTCTTCCCAAACACCTCCAGTGATGGGGACTAGGCTAATAAAAATGAAAGCTGCCTCCTTGCTTTGCTGAAGGAGATAGGATGCTGCAGTCCAGTCTGAGAGCTCCCCAGAGATCCTGACATGGAGAAGGACTTAGTGTGTTTGTGATTCTCTGAGAGGTTGGAAAGGCAATGCCTGGTCTCTGCAGAGAGATGCCCTCAGTGTTAGACATCCACATGCAGATTGCACTGCAGGAAATTAAGATTACAAGAAGGAGCTTGAAAGACATTCTGACCAGCCCTATGAGAAGAGGCTGTGTTCAATGGGATAAAGGGAACTACAACAGACTTAGTCTATAAAGCACATCAGTTGCTTTTCAGTATTCTGCTCTGGCAGATGAAGGAGAGCTTTTCAAAACACTGATAACATTTTCTACCGTGAACTTCTTGTACTTTGTTGGCCAATTGCAGCTTCTTAACAAAATTTAACTTGCCCAGGCTTCAAAACTCAGAGCACATTCCCAAGAGAAAAGAGCAGCTAGTGCTCAAGGTCGATCTCAATCACAGAGCTGTGGGATAAAGAAAGTCTGAGCATCCCCTAGCTAGGAAAATGTCATCTGGGAATCATCTCTGTCTTACTAAGGAGAAAATCTTTGGGGATAGGGATTCTTCTCCTCCCTGAGGTTGCACTGGGGCTGAGGGCTTTGCTGTAGACTTGTTCCCTGACACTAAACTGGAATCATGCAAATGATTGCCCATTGGAATGGTCTGCCCAGGGAGGTGGTGGAGTCACCTTCATTGGAGGTGTTCAGGAGGAGACTTGATGGGGTGTTTGGTGCCATGATCTAGTTGTTTGGGTGGGTTGGATCGGTCGATAGAATAGTATAGTATAGTATAGTATAGTATAGTAGAATAGAATAGAATAGAATAGAATAGAATAGAATAGAATAGAATAGAATAGAATAGAATAGAATAGAATAACCAAGGTTGGAAGAGACCTTGAAGATCATCGAGTCCAACCTGTAACCACAAACCTCATAGGTTTGTGTGGATAGGTTGGACGCGATGATCTTGAAGGTCTCTTCCAACCTGGTGTATTGTATTGTATTAATCCAGAAATCTTACTCTGCACGAAGCTTGCTGTGCATTCTGAAGTGCCACTAGATTTCCCTGTGCCCCTTTGTGACAGAAGAGATGGGGCATTTGGATTAGCCACACCTCTGTGCCCTTTAGGGGCAAGGACAAAGTCATTTGGAGGCGGTGCACGGCCCCAGGCCGTGCAGCACCTCGCAGTGCGGCGCCTGCCGTTGTTTCCGACAATTCTATCTGAGCTGTGATTTTCAAGACTCCTGAGAGCACAGAGAGAGGTTGACAGATCCATTTGCTGCGTAATATTGGCTCTGCAATGCTAATATTGGCTGTTGCCTGACATTTTGTGTAACAACATTTATATAAGCAAAAGTTCCTGTAATTTCTGAGCTATCTGATGCGCCGCGAAAATTCGGCGGCAGTGATTCCATTTTCCTCACTTATCAACTTAAAGCTTATGATGAATCAAGCAATATCAGCGAAGATAAATTATGCTGCTGTTTATTTACAGTTTACATCCCTGCAGTCGATGTACCTCATGCAGGAATTGACCTTTGGAAGAACTACAGCAGCCCATTATTTTTCTTTGTGCTAGCAGTGGAATTGATGGAAATTGATGATGCCTGAAGGAACCACACAATTAGGGTGTCTTGATTAAAAATGGAGCACATTGCAACGAACTTCCCCCCCCCACCCCCACCTTCTTCTTGTGATTATGATACACAAGTACTAACATTAATGGTATTTTTTTAATATAATGAACCATAAAATTACAGTTGGCAGTCAAGAGCACTCTAGCAGATAAGGAAGGCAATTTTCCTCATCATTTTTCCCTTTGTTGTCAATCTTGTTGCATAGCCCATTGCCTTTTCAATGAGCTGTAATGTGAATATTCAAGATCTTGCTTTTCCCCAGTGCATATATCCCAGCTGAAATAATTTGGTTTCATGCCACCCATTTTAAGAGGTTTTACTAAGTAAACTTAATATTTTGAGGGGTTTTTCCACCGGTGCTGGAATTTACCTGCACCTTGACAAAAAGAATAGTGGCATTCAGCTTGCACAGGTTTCATGCAGATCAGCAGAAGTGCTTATTGAGCTTGCAGTGCAAACATGCTTGAAAGTTTGGGGTTGATTTTGCTCTAATACTGTCTTTTCTCTCCTTACAGGAGGTTTTATGAAGTTTAGACATGTTTGAACACTTGCTTTCATAAGCATGACAATCTAATTAAGTATCAGCTTAGACTGAAGCCAGTTCCAAGAAGCATATAGCTGCTAGCTCACAGATTCAACTATTTTAGTAAGTGTTTGCATCAAGTTATTTCCAATTGTCTGCCAATCTGCAGCTCTGGATGCAAATCACTTGTTGCTGGAGGATGGGATGTGCAAAAGAATCCCCATCCCTGGAGGGATTTAGAAGACTCAGAGACATAGTGCTGAGGGACATGGCATAGCACCACATTTGGTAGAGTTAAATAATGGTTGGACTTGATGATCCTAAAGGGTTTGGGGTTTATTTTTCCCCCACTGACAGGATTTGATGGTTCTATTAAATGTTGTATGGTCTTGCCTGTGTCTCACATGGAATAAACTGACAAAGTCATAGAATCATAGAATCAATGAGGTTGGAAAAGACCTCAAAGATCATCAAGTCCAACCTGTCACCACAGACCTCATGACTACTAAACCGTGGCGCCAACTGCCACATCCAGTCCCCTTTTGAACACCTCCAGGGATGGTGACTCCACCACCTCCCTGGGCAGCACATTCCAACAGCTAACAACTCTGTGAAGAACTTTCTCCTCACCTTGAGCCTAAAATAAAACAAAATAATACAACACAACTCAAACAAAGAAAGCAAGCCAAAAAAAACCCCAACAACAAACAAACAAATACCCAAACAAAAAAGCAAGCAACCAAGCAACAACAACATGCTCTGCAGCTTGGAGCTAGGGGAAAATTAAAAAAAGAAAGAAAAAAAGGGGAAAAAAATATTGTGAAGTGCTTATGAGGGGAATTATCATCTCACTTCCCACTACATGTAAACAAGTGGCTATCAGATAATCACAGCTTTCTCCTGCTCCAGCAGCAGGGTGAAGTCTGGGCTCCACTGAAGACAAAACCTTGGGGAGTGTTTGCAGGGCTGAGTGAGAAGGATCCATCTCAAAATAAGTTTTAAAATATTCCTTTTCTATGCCTTTAGCCAACGAATCTGTTCAGAATGCTTAACAATTGGGGAAAGAGATGATGTAGATAGCTCAGCCTTGATAAAGATCGACATTGTCGTTACAGCGAGTGCAGAGTCATGAGAAACTCATCTCCTGGACACGTCCAGACCTTGTGCCCTCTGAAAGTCAGCCCGATTTCAGGCTGCTGTAAACTGCCACTTGTTTCCCGATTCTCCCTCAGATCTCTCCTGATTATCTCACTAACCTTCCTCTATTATTTGCGATCCGCCAAGGACAGGTGTTCTTTCTTCTTTATCTGAACAAGATGTCAAGATGTTGAGGGGGTTTTATGTGGCATCCAGCAATCCCTAAGAATAGCAACAGCACAAGCACACACAAACACCCACATGTTAACTCTCTCTCAGTGAGTAAGAACCACAATTACAAAAGGCTGCCCTAAAAGCAGCGAGCAGTAACTCCTTGTTAACAGTCTGGTGCTCAGCTCCTCTGCCAAACGCAAGACTCTGGCTCTGTTCAGGGAGTTGTCCCTGGCTTCACACTTATTCACACTAATTCATCAAAATTTTTATGATTTTACAGCTTTACTTTCCCCCACAGACTGTGAAGCAAATAATACCAGTCACTGCCACTTAAGGAAAGCAACAATCAATGACAATGGCTTGGATATTTGATAATGCTGCTGAAATCCCCATGTCTAAGGAGCAGTTGTAGCTCATTTCATGCCATTTGCTTGTAGAAGTCTAGGAGTCCCGGGCAGTGTGGGTCAAGAAGGTTGTTAACAGAATTTTAAAGGTTCAAGTGTTCCCTCAAAGGCATATTGATTTATTTGGCAACTCTGAATCAGTGCAGATGAGTTATTGTTACGTCTTGGTGCATTTTGTCAGAGCAGTCTACACTAAGAGATGAAGAACCACCAAGGCAAATTACCAGAGTTAGAGGAGATAACCCTGACCTTCATTTTGGGTGTGTACCTCTACATGAAACACAATGCTTATCCTAGAGGAAGGGTGGGGGGAAAGAAATACAAGAGAGGAGAGGAGAGGAGAGGTTCGGAGAGGTTCGGAGAGGTTCGGAGAGGTTCGGAGAGGTTCGGAGAGGTTCGGAGAGGTTCGGAGAGGAGGAGGAGAGGAGAGGTTCGGAGAGGAGAGGTTCGGAGAGGAGAGGAGAGGTTCGGAGAGGAGAGGAGAGGTTCGGAGAGGAGAGGTTCGGAGAGGAGAGGAGAGGTTCGGAGAGGAGAGGAGAGGTTCGGAGAGGAGAGGAGAGGTTCGGAGAGGAGAGGTTCGGAGAGGAGAGGTTCGGAGAGGAGAGGTTCGGAGAGGAGAGGAGAGGTTCGGAGAGGAGAGGAGAGGTTCGGAGAGGAGAGGAGAGGAGAGGTTCGGAGAGGAGAGGAGAGGTTCGGAGAGGAGAGGTTCGGGAGAGAGAGGTTCGGAGAGGAGAGGTTCGGAGAGGAGAGGTTCGGAGAGGAGAGGTCGGAGGAGAGGTTCGGAGAGGAGAGGTTCGGAGAGGTTCGGAGAGGAGAGGTTCGGAGAGGAGAGGAGAGGTTCGGAGAGGAGAGGAGAGGTTCGGAGAGGTTCGGAGAGGAGAGGAGAGGAGAGGGAGAGGTTCGGAGAGGAGAGGAGAGGAGAGGAGAGGAGAGGAGAGGAGAGGAGAGGAGAGGAGAGAAGAGAGAGAAGAGAAGAGAGAAAGAAATCAATAAGGTTGGAAAAGACCTCAAAGATCATCAAGTCCAACCTGTCACCCAAGACCTCCTGACTAGTAAACCATGGCACAAAGAGCCACATCCAATCCCCTCTTGAACACCTCCAGGGATGGAATGGAATGGGATGGAATGGAATGGAATGGAATGGAATGGAATGGAATGGAATGGAATGGAATGGAGTGGACCGGAATGGAATAGACCGGATTGGAAAAGACCTTTCAGATCATTGAGTCCAACCTATCACCAACACTAATCAACTAAGACCTCCTACATGGCTGATTGAAGTTTCCTGCAATACTCAATTAAATTGAAGGCTGCAGTCTGGTGGTATTTAAACATATTACATTCTTATTGGCTTCAGTGGGTGTCTTACTCAGTTAAAGACTGCATTACTTCAACTATTTTATTAAGCTCTACTTGAATAACCACCAGCTTACAGAGATCTCTACAAACACAGGACAAGAAACACCCAACCAAACAAAAAACCTCCAAACCACAACCAAGCAACCAAAAATCCACCAAGGCAAGCAAGTGAAACAAACAAACAAAAACACCCTGAAAGAACCAACTTAGCCAAGTAATTCTAAAGAGCTGAAAAGGAAAAACAATCTGTAAACTGAATGCAGCACAGATTTGAGCCTTATGTACTGCATTTTCTGTGGTGCAGCTGTGATTCACTTGTTAGTATCAGAGCATCTGGCTGCTGAGCAGCTCCATGTGGCTACAGTGATAAGCTAAGGGTGCCACAAACAGACCTCTCCTCCAAGAGACCCTCTTCACCCAGGAGCTGAGCTGACACCACTGCTAAATCTACCAGATGGGAGGAGGTCAGCCTCATTTCTCTCACCACTTGCAATCAGCACCTTTGTTTTCATGTTCTCTAGAAGCCAATTCTTAAATGCTTTGGTTTTGCACAATCTAGCCAAGACCTTCTTCTCAAGCAGTTGCGTTTTTAAAGGTTTGTCAGTTACATTATGTTATGACAATGTTCTGGGATGCCACTGTCCCTCACTGTAAGTAGTGTCCCTGTGAATTTTGTTTGTTTGTTCCTGCAATAGTAGCCTGTTTTTCCCCCCACCATGAGTCCTACCTGCAAGCAAACTGGAGAGGCACCTTTTAGTGAGCATCACTTCATATTCCTTTAAAAGGGACAACTGCTGTGAGAATTTCTTGGTGCTATTAATTCCCATTAGGACCAAACATGAGATCCATCATTTGAAGATGCAAAGTCTGCAAGAAATGGTTGTACAGAAATTAAGCCAGCTTTCCAAGCTGGTAAGACCATGCTGGTTGCCTCTCCAGGAGGCTTTAGAACACTGGTTAATTTATCCAATTTAAAGTGAACATTGGATCAACTTCCAGCTTGTATTAGCTGCCAACTTGCAAGGCAGGTTCCTCAGACTTCAGCTTCAGCAACTGCAATCCTTTCCTAAAAGGAAGCTTCATTATAAAGATGACTAAAACAAATATTTGGAAGAAGCCACCAGTATATGCAACACAGAGTACTCCTGGCTGCTCAGCAACAGGCAATGGCTGCTAATTTCGATGGCCTATATTTCAAACACAGGCTGGTCTGTTCTGTAAAAGCTGTTATTAAGCCAGACCAAGACTATAAAATAAATCAGAGAGATAAGAATAGCAGTTAAATTTTGTTATGAGCTGTGAATCATTACAGAATCATTCTGGTTGGGAACACGGGGTGGGCATGGGGATGGGGAGGAGGGAGAGCTGGTCATAGCCCTGCCATGCACTCAGGATGAGAATGGGAATGGGGATGGAGGTAAGAATGGGGAAGAGAATGGGGCTGGAGGTGAGGATGAAGATGGGGATGGGGATAGAGGTGATGATGAGGATGGGGATGGGTTTGTAGGTGAGGATGAGGATGGAGATGGGGAAGAAGAGGAGCTGGTCATAGCCCTGGCATACACTCGGGATGAGGATGGGGATGGCCTTGGGGTTGGAGATGAGGAAGGGGATGGAGGTGAGGATGAGAATAGGGATAAGATGGAGATGAGGAGGAAGAAGAGATAGTCACAGCCCTGCCATACACTCAGGATGAGAATGGAGATGGGAATAGGGAAGAGAATGAGGATGGGAATAGGGAAGAGAATGAGGATGGGGGAAGGATGGGAATAGGGATGAGGATGGGAATAGGGATGAGGATGGGAATAGGGATGAGGATGGGGATGGGGAGGAGGAATAACACAGCCGAGGTGTTTAAGAGCAGGCTGGATGAGGCTCTGGCCAGCCTGATCTAGTGTGGGGTGTCCCTGCCCATGGCAGGGGTTGAAACTAGATGATCCTTGTGGTCCCTTCCAACCATGACTGATACTACTACTATGATACATCTTTAAGTTCATCAAGTCCAACCATTAAGCCAGTAGGGCCAGGTTACTACTAAACCACGTCCCTCAACGCCACATCTCCGTATCTGACAAGATCTGGGCTTTTGCTATGGATTGGTGAATAGGGATCCAATATGAGAAAGCAAACATGGTGTGACAGCTTTTGATACCTGTCCATATAGCCTTCACATAAATGATGGTGCCTTATCTTGGCTCAGAGACCTCAGGAAGAAATCCACGGCTGAGAAATGAAGAGTGTCAGTTCTGCAATGAGCTAATGTGGCAGAAGGTCAAGGTTGACAAATCAGCCCCAGCATTATGCCTTGAACATGTCCACTGCAGCGTTCCTCTGCGAAAGATAAATGAACAAACTGTCAGCCAGCTCCAGTCTAAACAATGAAACAATTTAAAGTGGAGGCAATCATAATCTGAAGCAATTTGCTCCATACTGTACAATCATGATAAAGAAAAATCTCATTTTTTCCCTGTCAAATGGGGATGTGGAATGGAATGGAATGGAATGGAATGGAATGGAATGGAATGGAATGGAATGGAATGGAATGGAATGGAATGGAATGGAATGGAATGGAATGGAATAGAGCAGAGCAGAGCAGAGCAGAGCAGAGCAGAGCAGAGCAGAGCAGAGCAGAGCAGAGCAGAGCAGAGCTAACTAGGCTGGAAAAGAACTTTGAGATCATCAAGTCCAACCTATCACCCAACACCATCTAATCAACTAAACCATGGCACCAAGTGCCTCATCCAGGCTCTTCTTAAACACCTCCACTGATGGAGACTCCACCAACTCCCTGGGCAGCACATTCCAATAGCCAATCTCTCTTTCTGGGAAGAATTTCTTCCTCACTTCCAGTCTAAACCTCCCCTGGCACAGTTTGAGACTGTGTCCTCTTGTTCTGGTGTTGGTTGCCTGGGAGAAGACACCAACCACCACCTGGCTACAGCCTCCTTCAGGTAGCTGTAGAGAGCAATAAGGTCTCCCCTGAGCCTCCTCTTCTCCAGGCTGAGCAACCCCAGCTCCCTCAGCCTCTCCTCATAGGGCAAAATAGGAATTTTAACCAGAAATCTTTTGTCAGAATAAAAGTCACATTTCAAGGGGTCTTTAAGGATAAGATCCAAGTTCTAACATCGGTGGCACAGCAGATATGAGAAAACAAATTTGGCTTGGTTGTGTAGCAGTAAATAAAATGCCTCCAGTTGTCCTGTCCATTTGGAGGTAGGCAAGACCAGGTAGTTGGAAAACATGTTCCTGAGACATGGTGATTAGCAGTAAGTCAGAAGAGCTGGCTGAAAAACAAATTAATGCACATTCCCTGGAGAGAGATTTACAAATTGAAATTGCAGTTTCTTTCTAGAAGGAGGAGATGAGCATTTAGCTCATAAGGAATCCCTCCATATCAGAGTCCTCTCCTCTTTTGTCCTCCAAAGTAACCTATTGAAAGGAGAATGCAAGAATCATTATTTCTCATAGATTTGCTAATGCTGGGTCTTCTATCACAGACATCATCAGGATCTTCACTGTGAGCTACACAAGCAGAATGGCAGAAGGAAGGCCCTGCAAAAGGAAATCTGAATAAACAGGTTGTAATGTATGTGATGTCCACTACATAAAAATGGGAATTAGCAGTTAGTAGGTGATCAAGCCACAAACTGAATGAAACTTAAAATCCTCACTGATCCACGTCAGACTTCAGTTACAGATTTCTATTTCTGCTCCTTCATGAGTCCCCAATCTTATGATTTTTCTCTCCCATTTTCATAGAATCATAGAATCAACCAGGTTGGAAAAGACCTCAGAGATCATCAAGTCCAACCTATTACCTATCACCTAACACTTCCTTACAGCTAAACCATGGCTCCAAGTGCCACATCCAAGCCTTTTTTGAGCACCTCCAGTGATGGTGACCCGACCACCTCCCTGGGCAGCACATCCCAATGGCCAATTACTCTTTCTGGGAAGAACTTTCTCCTCACCTCCAGCCTAAACATCCCCTGGCACAGCTTGAGACTGTGTCCTCTTGTTCTGGTGCTGGTTGCCTGGGAGAAGAGACCAACCCCCACGTGTCTACAACCTCTCTTCAGGTAGTTGTAGAGAACATAAGGTCTCCCCTGAACCTCCTCTTCTCTAGGCTAAACAGATTTTAATGTGTCTATTAACACATTAGTACAGCTCTGAAGAGAAGGCTATGTGAAGTCTGAAGTAAATTCAAGCTGATTTTGAGTACAAGGCCCTTTAACTTAATATGCATCTCCCACTACTCAGAATGGCACCTTACTCTGACATTGGTTGTGTTTAAACAGAAAGGGGCTCCTACTGTCCTGCATGGTAAATAACTCAAGGTCCAAGCCTGGCCCCACTCATGCCAAGGGGAGCTATTTGCTACTGACTCCAAAAGGGAAGAAGTGTGAATGGAGTATGTGTATCAGATTCACTCTGTTAGATGGATGAATCATAGAATCAACTAGACAGGAAAGACCTCAGAGAACATTCAGTCCAACCTATTAGAATCATAGAATTTTTAGGGTTGGAAGGGACCTCAAGGATCACCTAGTTCCAACACCCCTGCCATTGACAGGGACACCAATACCTAACATGAAGACTCCAATGATTTCAGAGATCCAAGAGTTTGCAAGGCAGTTCCTATTTGGAAGCTGCAAGAATACATCATACATAGTTATAATTTTGTGGCTATAGTACTTCTCAGACAGAATTTAAGGAGGTCTATAAGAAAGATGAGGACAGGCTTCTTAGCAGTGTCTGTTCACAACAGGGCAAGGGGTGATGGTTTTAAACTAAAAGAGGGGAGAAACAGACTAGGTGGAAGGAAGACATTTCTTACAATGAAGGTGGTGAGGCTAAAATTTTAATATAATGTCTTAATAATTTTGTATTGTTAACATTTCCCCTCAGTTTAGGAAAGATGTTGACTTGCTGGAAGGTGTCCAGAGAAGGGCAACAAAGCTGGGGAGGGGTTTGGACCACAAGGCCTGTGCAGAGAGGCTGAGGGAGCTGGGGTTGCTTAGCCTGGAGAAGAGGAGGCTCAGGGGAGAACTTATTGCTGTCTGCAACTACCTGAGGGGAGGTTGTAGCCAGGTGGGAGTTGGTCTCTTCACCCAGGCAACCAGCACCAGAACAAGAGGACACAGTCTCAAGCTGCACCAGGGGAGGTTCAGGCTGGATGTTAGGAAGAAATTCTTCCCAGAAAGAGAGATTGGCCATTGGAATGTGCTGCCCAGGGAGGTGGTGGAGTCATCATCACTGGAGGTGTTTAAGAAGAGAATGGATGAGGCCCTTAGTGCCATGGTTTAGTTGATTAGGTGGTGTTGGATGATAGGTTGGACTCGATGATCTCAAAGGTCTCTTCCAACCTGGTTAATTCTATTCCATTCCATTCCATTCCATTCCATTCCATTCCATTCCATTCCATTCCATTCCATTCCATTCCATTCCATGCTCTTTTAATACAATTTCAATGTGTCTACATTTAAAATCTGTTTACTATCATTTTTTTACTATTGCTTCCAATTCCACTGCAGTTTGGCGACTGGCCAAAACAACCAAAAGACCCTGAAAAATCTGTAGATGATGATCAATGATGTTAATTGTGAAGCAATACTTGGTAGTACTAATGAAATCTATGAAGTTACATGCTTAATGAGATGGATGTAATTACACAGCTTTTTGGACTGTAAGTGGGAGAGAAACACCACAGGCAATTTTCAACCACTTGAGATCCTGCAACTAAAGAACTTCCTATCCCCAGCTCACAAAACTCACTCCTCCTTAGGCTCTGACCCTTGCAGCCTAACTAACATGTTTTCAGGTGCCATTTCCATGCAGATTTTATAATGCAATCTATTCTCCTACAACTCTTCGAGGAAGTTGCACAAAGGGAGGGGGAAATAAAATCAGTAGCAAAACCAGAATGACCTGAAGGAGAAAAAAAAGGGAAGAGAAAAACCAAACCCAGAAGCAGAAAGCAAGCTAAATAAAAAGAGGGAGACAAAGGAGACTGCTCTAAAATTAGTCTGGGTTTTTAAGACATGTCTCACAAAATTATTTTTAGGCTTAGGTGGTGTAAACTCACCAAAACTATTGACAGAATGATGACAGACTATTGACTCGGGTGGGGGAAGGATCCAGCCCGTGTGCATCATCTCTCTCTCATTCTCTCTCTCACTGGAATTCAAGCCCTCGAAGGTGACAGAAAATGGATTCTATAAAACTAAACCTTAAAAAAAAAAAAAAAAAAAAAAGAGAGAGAAAAAAGTGCATTATTTCTCAGAGGACACAATTGTAACAAGCTCTTCCTGATGGCAAAAATCCAATCACTGTAGTAAAGGTGGTGCTCAGTTGTTTCTCACTTCGTGTCAAAGCAAACCGTCAAATGAGGTGCGTGGGAACTCTGCTGCTCTACCTTTACTGCTACAGAAACTTACTCCCTGCCTTTGTTTGGTGGTGTTAGTAAGACAACAGAGGGAAAAACTGAAGGTTAATGTCATCAAGTACTGGCCAAGAGTGTGATATATAGATTTTTTATTATTATTATTTATATTTTCTTGTCTGTCTCAGGAACTGCAAAGAAAAGTTTAGCATAGATTGGATCAAATAGATATTTTTCTTTGCTGACAGAAATAAAGTTATCTTTCCCTCTATTGAATTCTTCCTCCTCTTAGAAAGTTGTGTTTATTAAACTAGTACAAGTGCCTTTTCTGTTTGCTTTGGCAGGGGCAAAGCAGAAACTCCACTCAAAACTTAAGGCTAAAGCAATTATTCATAGCTGTACCTTTGCTCACTGTGGAATAGCAGAAGGGCTTGTGAGGTGGGGGTTGGCCTCTTCTCCCAGGTAACCAGCATCAGAACAAGACGACACAGTCTCAAGCTGTGCCAGGGCACGTTTAGGCTGGAGGTGAGGAGAAAGTTCTTCCCAGAAAGAAGAATTTGCCATTGGAATGTGCTGCCCAGGGAGGTGTTCAAACAGAGACTGGATGAGGTACTGGAGCCGTGGTTTAGCTGTCATGAGGTGTTAGGTATTAGGTAATAGGTTGGCCTTGATGATCTCTGAGATCTTTTCCAACCTGGTTGATTCTATGAAAGCTGTTTTTTTCCCTAAGGAAATCAAGTGCAGTAGGAATGAAGACCTTGGTGAGATTTCTGCACTAGCCCCTGTGAATGCTTAATGCCATTCTCCTCCCTTTGAGCTCACAGCAAGGCAATCTCAGAACCCAGACCTCTTTGAACATCTCCTCTATACTTGCTTGACTTAGTGTCATTAGTATAATATCTCTAAAATACCTTTCCCCCCCCCCCCACACTCTATGTTTAACATTCCTTTCAGGTGGTATAAGAAGGGCACTTCAAACAACACACCCTCCTGTTTGGTCCTTCTACTGGCATAGCCCCCCACACCTCAACCCCCCAGTTCTCTCCTCTTGGAATCATGGCTAAAGTTATGTTTTTCATGTGCTACAGGACTCATATGTGCAGAAGTCTTTCTCTTTCCACACTATTTAATATATCTGCTAAATACCTACTGAATATCTCCCATGCATCTCTTTTCTGCAGGTCTACAGAAGCAGCTGTAGCTACCTTCATCTTTTCTGCTCAAGCATTACAAATATGAGCTTAGTACTTCTCTTGTGTTAATAATAGACAGGAGATGACTTGCACATGCTTTTGGCAAATCTAGCCCAGATTAGACCCTTTAGCAGGACCTAAATTGGACAGGGCTTCATGCCAGAGCCAGTGCCCAACAGCAGCTGTCTGCAGCAGAAAATCTGGGCTGCATCCCTTTGCCACGAATAAGCTAAAAAACCCCATAAATAACACTTAAAAGCAGAGATTTTTTTTTCCCCTGGGCAGCCCACATTGAGTGACCTCACTTGAGACAACCTGATTTAGTTTATGAAATCCTTGGTAGGCACCTGCTAAATAAAACTAAATCAAACAAACAAAGCAGAAAGCTGCCTCGGATTCAGCCTGACCTGTTGCATCTCAGACTGAGCTGAGGCCAGGTTCTGCTGAACGTTCCCAGTTATGAATAAGCTTTTGCCTCATTAAGAATCATAAAATCACAGAATTGTCAGGGTTGGAAGGGACCTCAAGGATCAGCCAGTTCCAACCCCCTGCCATGGGCAGGGACACCTCACACTACAGCAGGTTGCTCACAGCCACATCCAGCCTTAAGTACCTCCTGGGATGAGGCTTCCACCACCTCCCTGGGCAACCTGTGCCAGTGTCTCACAACCCTCATGGGAAAAAACTTCTTCCTAACATCCAATCTGAATCTTCCCACTGCCATTTTTGTTCCATTCCCCCCAGTCCTATCACTCCCTGACACCCTCAAAAGTCCCTCCCCAGCTTTCTTGTAGCCCCCTTCAGATACCGGAAGGCCACAATTAGGTCTCCTCAGAGCCTCAGTCTCCAGACTGAACAACCCCAACTCCCTCAGTCTGTCCTCATAGCAGAGGAGCTTCAGCCTTCTGCTCATCCTTATGGCTCTTCTCTGGACACCTTCCAGCACCTCCAGATCCTTCCTGTAACAGAGGCTCCAGAACTGGACACAGTACTCCAGGTGGGGTCTCAGCAGAGCAGAGGTGGAGAATCACCTCCTTCGACCTGTGCTTCTCTTGCTGCAGCCCAGGATGTGATTTGCTCTCTGTGCTGCAAGTGCACACTTGCAGTATTTCTGTAATTGCTGTATGGCAGTGATTAGGAAACAGAGAAATGTACTGTCTGGAGTGGTCCCACTTTGATGGCTTCACTTGAGTTTCATTTAGGGTTTCTCATCTTCAATAGCAGTGACTGAGATCCCTTTTGTCTTTTGAGCCATGATGGTCAGTATATATCTAAACCTCACCTTCAGTAATAAGCTTTGTTTTCTTTTTCATTAAAAACTCTTCTACAAACAAAGCAACAAGCAAGGCAAATCTCAGGAAGTTCAGCAGGCTCTAGTTATGTTTGTTACAATGCTCTTAGTAAGACTAATACACAAAAAGGCACCAGAAACACAATTTGCAGGAGAGCAACGTGTCTGAGACTAACTTTAACTGCCCTTTGCTCGACCTGAAAGGCTTTTAATAATGCTCTGACACCCAAGACACCCTTCCACCAAACTGATCTTGATTTATTGACCCCAATCTTGTGACACAGGTCAGGGCTAGAAGGGGTTATCTGCCAGACACAAGAAAGGGGCTTGCCCACTGGCTGCTCTCAGGGTCCTTAAGTCTGCTTTCATTTATCTGAGCGAAAAATCTCGCCCAAGTAAGAGCTGCAGGGCTTGACTTGCAAAGTTTAGGACAGGTTCATTTCTCAAATTAAAATTTTATAGGACCCTGGCTGTCAGAGCAATTGCCAGACACACCAGCTTCATCCCTCCTGCTGACACCAGGTTGCCTACAACCCTATCGCTGCCACTGCGATCCCTTGCCACTGCTCGGGAGGTTTCTTCTGCCCTTGGATCTGGGGAAGCAACACAGACTCATGGAATGATAGGGGTTGGAAGGACCTGTGGAGATCATCCAGTCCAACCCCTTTCCTCTGGAGATCATCCAGTCCAACCCCTTTCCTCTGGAGATCATCCAGTCCAACCCCTTTGCTAGAGCAGGATCACCTAGGGCCAGCTGCACAGGAGTGCATCCAGGCATGTTTTGAAAGTCTCCGGAAGACTCCACAACCTCTCTGGGAAGCCTGCTCCAGGGCACGCTCACCCTGCTACTAGTAACTTAGACTCCTGTTTACCACCTTCTTCACTACCCTACAAAGGCTTTTGCCTTCAGTTTGGGCCCCTCACTATGAGAGGGACGTTGAGCTGCCAGAGCATGCCCAGAGAAGGTCAACAAAGCTGGTGAAGGGTCTGAAGAATAGGGCTGGGGAGGAGCAGCTGAGGAAACTGAGGGTGTTTAGACTGGAGATGGTGAGCTTGAGCAGAGACCTTCATGGTCTCTAAAACTGCCTGAAAGGAGGTTGGAGCCAAGTGGATATTGGTCTTTTCTCCCTAGTATTAAGGGACAGGACAAGAGGAAACAGCCTCAAATTATGCCAGGCAGGTTTAGGTTGGATATGATGGGAAATTTCTTTACTGAAAGAGTGGTCAGGCATTGGAACAGGCTGTCCAGGGAGGCGGTGGAATCACCAGCCCCGATGACTTGATGGTCTTGGAGGTTTCTTTCCAACTGAAACAATTCTGTGATTGAATCAGTTTCCAGGGGTGTTTTATGCAGCTATGATTATGAGTGCTGTTTCTGCCAAGTCTCAGTCATGACTGCATTTATCAGCCTTGTTGGTTAACAGGTAGCAACAAGTTCTCAAACACGCTTGTGAGGGCATAGTTTAAAATATATGCTTTAGAGAATGCATCCTTTTGGAGGAAAATGAATCCAGAGGAAGCAGGCAAGTTCATCTGAAAGCTAACTATGATGAATAAAATTAGTCCTGCAGAATACCTCAATAATCTGGTTTCAATATTTAGGCTGCTTTAAATATCGTGCAGACTAAATTGTACACAGATGAAATTGCAGCCTCTATTTATATGTATTCAGACACACAGAAACAACATAAAACCCTCCTGAATTTGTGGAGGAGTCTGTAGCAAATTTGCAAATAACCCTATCTGCAGCAGTGGTGTATGATGTACCAGTATAATATCGTGGAGAAAGTTGTCACTTGTTTGGCAATTAACACTGATATAGGAGGGAAAAGGAATGAGAGAATATTAACAGATTCATCTTGGGTCCTTTCAGACCGCACTGAAGATGACAATTGAGTTAACTCCCATCTCCTGTTAGACCAGTGCCCTCTGCTGATCACTGCCTGGATTAAACCAGCAGCACTCCTGCACCAACACAGCCCCAAACCACCTGCAATACCACCAGAAGATGTGGGGTTTACCTCTGCAGGAAGAAATCATACGTGGATTTAACCCTCAACATCAGCTTTCCAGGTGAAGCTACAGACACTTTAGCAACAGCAACCACTTATACAAACAATACTGGGTAAAAATAAAAGCATCTCTACACATCTACTTCTGCTGTGAGGACAGGCTGAAAGAGCTGGGGTTGCTCAGCCTGGAGAAGAGAAGGCTGCAGGGACACCTTCTTGTGGCCTGTCAGTACTTTAAGAGGCTGATCAGAAAGATGGGGACAGACTTTTTAGCAGGGCCTGCTGTGGCAGGACAGGGGGTGATGGTTTGAACTGAAAAAGAGAGATTCAGACTAGAGAGAAGGAAGAAATGTTTTACACTGAGGGTGGTGAGACCCTGTCCCAGGTTGCCCAGAGAGGTGTTTAATGCCCTATCCCTGGAAGCATTCCAGGTCAGGCTGTTGGGCGCTTTGAGCAACCTGCTCTGTTTGCAGGTACCCCTGCTAAACTGAAGGGGTGTTGGACTAGGTGATCTCTAAAGGTCCCTTCCAGCCCAAATCATTCAGTGATTTGGTGATCTATGATCCTCAATCCTGAGGTTCAGCCTAGAAACTTCTCTGCTTGATGCATTGCTCCTAAACTTTGTCTTTTTCTCCTTTCTGATACAGTGAAATACTTTTAATGTATTACAAAGAAAGAAGTGACTGAGAGTGTCTCATTGCAGCTGGGTGTGGAGATAAACTGTCTCACTGCCATGACACTTGGCTACTCAAAGAGTAAGGAAATGCTTACAATGAGTAAAACAGTCACAGCCCACTCCACAGATGCACAAATAAACAAGTGCAAACGTGCTTGCAGCACCTTTTGTGCCAGATAAAATAAGATAGAAGATGCAACATGGTTTTCATATCCATCATTTGTTACACACTTCTTATCAGCTTGATATCCTTATTTAGCTAACAAGCAAAGGGCTAAGATGGGTCAAAAACAGAGGTGTTTGCCAACTGTCACTGCATCCAGCAGGTACAGATGGAAAGGAAATTTTTGTTCCTAGCTAGAAATAGTCTTTTCCTTAGGGATGCTCCTGGAGTGAGGGTTTCACTTGCCATTGAGGGAAAGTCACAAATGCAAAAAGCCATGGGAAAATAGAAAGTCTCCATTAGCTTAAACCCCTGAAAGATAACTCCAAGAAAGCAGAATAGTTACAAAAAGAGAAAGAAAAGGGGGAAAAAAATCCAGTAGTGAGCTGGGCAAGTTGACAGCAGCCAAAGTTTAAATACTGCCTGGAGGAAGGAATGCATTGCTCCATGCGTCCAGCTCTGGCTCCTCAATTTAAGAAGGACATTGAGACACTTGAACTTGTCCAGAGAAGGGCAACGAGGCTGAGAAGGGGTCTGGAGCACAGCGCTGTGAGGAGAGGCTGAGGGAGCTGGGGTTGCTTAGCCTGGAGAAGAGGAGGCTCAGGGAGACCTTACTGCCTCCTGAAAAGAGGTTGTAGCCAAGTGGGGGTTGGTCTCTTCTCCCAGGCAACCAGCACCAGAACAAGAGGACACAGTCTCAAGCTGCACCAGGGGAAGTTTAGGCTGGAGGTGAGGAGAAAGTTCTTCCCAGAAAGAGGAATTGGCCATTGGGATGTGCTGCCCAGGGAGGTGGTGGAGTCCCCATCCCTGGAGGTGTTCAAAAAAGGATTGGATGTGGCACAGAACCCCAGGGCAGTTAGTGTTGGAAGGAGCTCTCTTACAACAGGGTCACCCACAGCAGCTTGTCCAGGATCACAATGTCCAAGTGGGTGGGGAATCTCCCCAGAGGAGACTCCATAACCTCTCTGGGCAGCCTGCTCCAGGGCTCCAACACCCTCACAGCAAGGAAGTTTTTCATTCCTGTCCAGATGAAACCTCCTGGGTTCCAGTTTGTGCCTTTTGACCTTTGTCTTGTCGCTTGGCAACACTTGGAAAGAATGAGACCCCATCCTCTTGCACTCCCTCCCCCACCTTAGATATTGATCATCATTGATCAGATCCCCTTTCAGTCTGCTCTCCTCCAGACTAAAACTCTCCAGGTCTCTCAGCCTTTTCTCCTCACAGGAATGCTCCAATTCCCTCATCATCTTCATACCCTCTGCTAGACTCTCTCCAGTAGTTTCCTGTCTCACTTGAACAGGGAAACACAGAACTGGACACCATAGTCCAGATGGGGCCTCATTAGGCCAGAGTAGAAGGGAAGGAGAGCTTCCTTTAACCTGCTGGACACAGGCTCTGTGATGCCTGCCATTACAGAGGACACCATTGGCCTTCTTGACCACAAGAGCACATTTCTGGCTCATGGGAATCTTGTTCTCTACCAGGACTCCAAGGTCCTTCTCCATGGACCTTCTTTCCTAGAGGTCAACCCCTAACCTGTACTGGCACATGGGGTTATTCCCCTCCAAGTGCAGGACTCTACACTCACACTTGCTGAACTTCCTTAAGCTCTTCTCTGCCCAGCTCTCCAGCCTGTCCATGTCTTGCTGAATGGCAGCACAGCCTGGTGGTGTGTCAGCCACTCCTCCCAGTTCTGAATCACCAGAAAACTCGATGGGAGCCTATTCTTTTGGTGAATTTGGATGTCAGATTTGTGTTTCAGATGGGCATCTCTTCCCCTACTACACACCACTTCAGTTTCACAAAGCATGGAGCTACACAGTGCCTTGCTCCTCACTGGCAGCCACATGTTAAAATGGCCAAATCAAGTCTTCCCTTACATATTGGCTGCTGAATATCTTTAGCTATCCCCCAAGATACTTCATAGCCAGAAGATAGAGAAGCTCAGCACTCATTTTACCCATCAGCACTGCCACTTCCTAGCTCCTGCACAGCATTGTTAGCAGTTTGCCACTGTTGCTCTTTCTCTGCTATGAAAATGGGTGGCACGTATTACAATGGGGTGTTTATATTGCTCAGGAAGCAATCAGAAAGAGAATCACTAACCATTAGAGTGAGGAGTGGAAATGAATAGCTGACAACTTCTTTATCTCTTGGTAATCATTTTAAATGGAGTGAAAAGGGGTGGAAAGGATGCTGGGATGCTGCAGCCCAGGGCTTTGTCTCAGTGTGTGGCTGCACAGCACTCAGCACAGCCCCCAGCCCACCTTGAGCATCTCACCACATCAGCAGCAGTAAAGCGACAGCTCCCCTCAAAAAATTCGAATGCAGCTAAAGAGAGCAGCAGGGAGTTTTGTACTTCTGGTGGTAAGAGGAACACCCACACTTGGGCTCTACATGCACTGCTTTGTCACCAGCAGGTAGAGACCTTCCAGAGCCTGGAACCAAGCCACCAGTTCCCAAATAACATATCCAGAGCAGATGTTGCAAAATCTCAGGAAAACACAGGAAGCAACCTCTCACCGTGCTCTTTTGTAGGACATGCTCGTTTGTTTCTGCACTTTGATGCTAATTAAGCTCCTGAAGGTGCTGCTTCCTCCCAGATCCTACCCCCTTCCCTAAGTGAAATGTCAGGATTAGTGCTGATTCAGTGGCAAGCATTGCTTTGGGGAGCTCACATTCAAACACAAAGGCACTGCTGGCAAGGTACTACTTGGCAGAAAGAGAGCAAGAAGTTTGGCAACTCCAGACCACCACGGGTAGCAGATGTTTTGGATGCCAGCTTCCCTCTAATTGTAAAGCAGCAGCAACAGCACAGCACGAAAGGAGAACACCATCAATCTCCAATGTAGGGACGACTCCACCAGCGCATAAATTCTGCCACTTGTTAGCAGAATTTGCTGACAGTCTCCATGCTCTCTTTAAACTGTGTGGTGTGCAGTCTCCTCTGGCTTCCTAACAGTAAGAAGAGCAAGGTCAGGCTGGGCTTTCAGGCACAAGCTGCCGTGATACAGCTCTCCACACCACGGAAATCACGGGGGCCAGTTTGGAGCATGTAGATGAATCTTGCACACAGCAAAGCCTTTGTGCCAGGTAGCTTTGCTCACCAGCAGAGGATTAATACAGATAATCAACATGTCCCCGGTTCTGAGGGTGCAGCAGCAGTGACAGACCTTTTCCTTCACCTATAGCCACTGCTTCAGCAAGCTGTGAGGGTCAAGGCACTAAAAAGTATACAGCATAAAAACATGATTCTGGCTTTGTGCCCACACTTCCTCAACACAGTCACAGAGCCCCAGCATGGTAGGGGACCCCAAGGTCATCCAGTCCAACCCTCCTGCTAAAGTAGGTTGCCCAGGATCACAATGGCCAGGTGGCTTTTGAATCTCTCTGGAGAAAGAGATTCCACAACCCCTCTGGGTAACCTGCTCCAGGGCTCCAGCACCCCCACAGCAAAGAAGATTTCCCTTATGTTTAGGTAGAATCTCCTGTGTTCCAGTTTGTGCCTGTTGACCCTTGTCCTAAGAGTCATCCATCATCTGCTTTGCTGCAGAAATACAAGTTTTCTTGCATGGAGGGATGTGGGCTGGACCTCCCAGAGGTCTAGTTTGGGTGCCATAGGAACAGCAGCAGCTAAGTGAGAAGTCACTACCAGCTGCTGTTGCCTCCAGGTACTAAATCCATGTGATCTGGTGGGGTTTGGAGTCAGTTTCCTGAGATTTGTTCTCCAAAGGAAGCCAATATGCTATTATTCCTCATCCTCAAGACTGGTGTCTCAGCCTTGCACAGGTTCTTTTCCTGGCTGGAGGCACTAGTGATGCGAGCCCAAGAACAGGGATGTCCAAGGCCACATCCTTGCTCATTCTCCAATCTCCCCGTGCTGCTTTTGCTAAATCATAAGGGTTAAACCACAGACATAAAATCATGGCTTGGAGCTGACCTGGAAAGCAAGGTTTATGAAACATTTATTCACTGTTCTGACATCTGGAGGGAGATACTTCATTTAGGTCATGAATTTTTCTGTTTGGAGCCAAGTTGATTGCTCACGCTGCTATACTCCATCCTCTGCTCCCCTGCATCTTTTAGCCAACAACTCGTTTTGAAACCAGAGGAGGCTGACCCTTGAGAAGGCTTGGAAAGTAGACTGCTTCTTTTTCTTATTTTAAGCAGCAGGAAACAAGGAGAGAAATGTAAGAAATAACTGTTTGAAGGGTAAGAAGCTAATAGGAGGGAAAGAAATCTCCCAAACTTATGAGTGAAATGAGAACGTCTCCTCTTGAAGCTTGCTGCCAGAGGAATCTGAACTGACTCAATCAATCATCAGACTAATGATAGAGGAAAATGATGATTTTGGGGCAAGTAGCTTGCAAAGGGAGCAGATGGAGAGCTAGACATAACAGTCTACTTTCTCCAAGCAATTAAGGACAGACTCTGCTGATTTAATTCCCCATAGCAACATCCTAATCAATGAAGATACACTTCTCGGGACAAAGACGTCGTTCGCTGAACTTCCATAACTAAGGGTGACAAAAGCAGAGCTCGTGGACTTGACATGTTGCAGTCCATGTCGGTCCAAGAAGTTTGCTCTACCTTCTTCAGCAGGTAACTACACTTCTCAGCCCCCAGAAATCCTAGCAGAAAGCTGGAAGAGCACTTGCAAAAGAAAGGGTGAAAACTGCCAAAGAAGTCAAAATCCATACACTTCTCCCTGTTATTATACTTCCCAGGACAGAATCCCCTGAAGGAAGAGACTGTGTGAAAATGGGAGCTGCTTCTCTCTCTGACAGGGAATGGATTGACAGATTCTGTATTTATTTTTAAGAAAAGGCCCAACTAGCATCATTAGTCACCCATCATCCATATTTCTAGCCATAAATGAGAGTGCAGGAAGCTGCAGGGTCTCCAGAGAAAGCAATTACAATATTAATTTCCAATAAATGACAACTAGGGAAAAAAAACCAACAATAAAACCCAACCTAAAAGCAGCTCGCTTAAGGAGTTCAGCTCTCTCACAGCTGGACGAGGAAAACTGCTTCACAAAGACTGGACAACACCAATCACCAGCACAACCTATAAATGAGCTCCCTGGAAGGTGCTACAAAGAGCATTATCCATGGAGGAATACATTTCAGCAGTAAGGAAAGTGCAAGGCTGTCAAGCTGCAAGGCTGACCACCCAGCAGGCTAAACCCCCGGGGTGAGGGAAGCAGGCACCTGCAGACAGGCAGGCTGTGGATTCACCTAGATTTACTGGCATCTTTGCAGTGAGATTCAAGGAGCTGTACTTTATGACCCAACTCTGTGGGCCATGATCTGTCCTGTGCAACTGGGTGTTCTCAAAAACCTTGTCTCTGAGGAGGAAAGGCTGAGAGCCCTGGGGATGTTGAGCCTGGAGAAGAGCAGCCCCAGAGGGGATCTGATCAATGCTCAGCAAGATCTGAAGGGTGTGAGGCAAGAGAATGGGGCCAGCCTCTTTTCAGTGGTGCCCAGTGACAGGACAAGAGGCAATGAGCCCAAACTGGATCCCAGAAGGTTCCCATCTGAACAGGAGGGAAAATTTCCTTGGTGTGAGGGTGCCAGAGCCCTAGAACAGGATGCCCAGAGAAATCTTGGAGTCTCCTTCTTTGGAGAGCTTCCAAACTTGCTGGACATTGTGATCCAGTTCAACCTGCTCCATGTGACCCTGTTTTAGCAGGGAATTTGGATTAGATGTTCCCTTCCAACCCCTACACTTCTGTGATTCTTTGAAGACCTAACTGATTTGTGCCTTGAAGATTTCATAGACTTGCAGAAAACTTGCTTGGAGGAGCCCACAAGAGACCATCATTTCCCCACCCAAAGTGGGCAATTCAGCACTTCATGCTGAGTCAAGTCAGCTGTGGTTTTTGTTAACTAGGTCTTAAAAATCTCCAAGGATGGAGATTGGGCAGCAGCACCTTGGGCAGCAGTACCTTGGGCAGCAGCACCTTGGGCAGCAGCTCCTTGCTGCTGGAGGAAGGTTTTGGGGAAAGGGTTCTCTGTCCTTTCTTAACTGGAGAGCTCAAAGAAATCTTGCATCTCACTCCAGCTTTGAAATAATACAGAGGGTAAAGTGACAGTATGAAAGGCAGCACGCCCCAAAGTGCTCTGGCTGTCTCCTCATCTTGACTCGCTGCTGACAAGGTCAGACCCATAACCTCAACGCTCAGCTCAAGTGTATTGTGCCACCACTTTAAGACCAATGGGAGCCTTTGCCCTACTTTAGATTTGAGGGCAAACTCTGATGAAATGGCTTCAAATGACAATAATATGACTATCTAGCTAATTCACTTAATGACAACCAATTACACACTAAGAACATTTCCCTTAGGAGTTATCTCCTTTCTCCACAAAGCGTCCTGTTGGAAGCGTGATGGCCTCCCATCCTCAGAGCAATACAGAACATTTCATCCCAGTTGTCTGGCTGCCAAATCCACACTGAAATGTGCAAGCACTGATGAAATTGATGTGATGTATTCAAATAGGGTTGGACAAGATGATCATTTGAGGTCCCTTCCAGCCCCTGAAATTCTGTGATACCACACTGACCGGTTCTTGACTTTGCTTTTATGTATGTATGTATAGAGAATAGAACAGAACAGGACAGGACAGGATAGGACAGGATAGGATAGACCAGGTTGGAAAAGACCTTTGAGTCCACCCTATCACCCAACACCATCTAATCAACTAAACCGTCCAACCAAGCACCCCATCCAGTCTCTTCTTAAACACCTCCAGGGATGGTGACTCCACCACCTCCCTGGGCAGCACATTCCAATGACCAATGTCTCTTGCTGGGAAGAATTTCTTCCTCACCTCCAGCCTAAACCTCCCCTGATGCAGCTTGAGACTGTGTCCTCTTGTACTGGTGCTGGTTGCCTGGGAGAAGAGACCAATCCCCACTTGACTACAGCCTCCTTTCAGGTAGTTGTAGAGAGCAATAAGGTGTCCTCTGAGCCTTTTCTTCCCCAGATCCCTCAGCCTCTCCTCACAGGGCTGTGCTCCAGACCCCTCCCCAGCTTTGTTGCCCTTCTCTGGACACCTTCCAGCAACTCAACATCTTTCCCAAACTGAGGGGCCCAGAACTGGACACAGTACTCAAGGTGTGACCTAACCAGTGCTGAGTACAGGGCAGAATGGCCTCCCTGCTCCTGCTGGCCACACTGTTCCTGATGCAGGCCAGGATGCCATTGGCCTTCTTGGCCACCTGGGCACACTGCTGGCTCATGTTCAACCTACTATCAACCAGTACCCCCAGGTCTCTTTCTGCCTGGCTGCTCTCCAGCCATTCTGTCCGCAGCCTGTAGCACTGCCTGGGGTTGTTGTGGTCAATGTGTAGAACCCTGCACTTAGATGTTTTCAATCTCATGGTGTTGGACTGCACCCATCTGCCCAGCCTGTCAAGGTCCCTCTGCTTTTATGTATTATGTATTTATTTATTCCTGGTAAAATATTACCCATTAAAAACTGGAATAATGCTAGAATAGCATTTAGAAAAATGCACTTAACTAAGAATGAGTAGAAAGAGTTGTTCTGAAAGGGTTCAAAAGACTTCCCACTTCAAACCAACCTCTTGGATCACCAAACTCCATTTTAAAACTGTCTTCAAAAGGAAAAAAAAATAACAAAGCAAAAATAACTTCCATCCTAATGAGCTTCATTAACTTCTAAACATCCATATTTTGTCATGCAACTCACTGTTTTGGATTTGTTTTGTTTGGGTTTTAGAATAGAATAAACCAGGTTGGAAGAGACCTTCAAGATCATCGCGTCCAACCTATCATCCAACACCACCTAATCAACTAAACCATGGCACTAAGGGCCTCATCCATTCTCTTCTTAAACACCTCCAGTGATGGTGACTCCACCACCTCCTCAGGCAGTCCATTCCAACGGGCATTCACTCTCTCTGTGTAGAACTTCCTCCTAACCTCCAGCCTAAACCTCCCCTGGCGCAGCTTGAGACTGTGTCTTCCCCAGAGAAGTGCAGATGCCTGCATGCCTCTATCTGATGGGCTAAAGAACACCTTGTTGAACAAAGCATCTGGGAGCCTTTCAGATTGACAGGATTTAGTAGGAGCTGTGTGATACTTTCTGTTGGCTTGGGAAACAACTGCAAGTGTTGCTTCCTTCTCTGTCTTCATCGTGGAGTAGCAACCAAATGAAGATATAAATATGAGGAGGCGAATAGGAGTTGTAGCCTATTTCTCAAAGTTCTGCCTTCAGATCTGCCAACTTCAAGTTCCTGACCCCAATTAAGCAGCTCCATCTCCATTCTTCAACCTAGGAAACAAATAGGTAGAAGGGACTACCATATGTTTGGGGTTTCAGTTCATTAAATCCTCGATTGTGCAAAACCTTTGAAGAGCTTCTGCCCCATAAAATTCCTACAAAGCTCTGGTTTGTGTTGTTTGGGAGAATCTTATTAAATGCATTCTCCAAAGAAATATTCCAACCTTTTGAGAACCAGCATGACACCAAAATGAATTATTCATGCGAGGCTCCACAAGATGGGCAAGTTTCCTGCCAAGACTTGCACAGTGAGGGGTGTTATAAAACTGAAATTGGAATGCAGAGAGAACTGATGGAAAAGATTTCAAAGATCATCTCTGTTTAAAAAAAAAATGTATAAAATAAAGAATGCAAGCCACAAGTTCAGATCTTTAAACTTAACTTCTGCACAGCAGAGAGCCTTCTAAATGTCCCCCTTCACATCCATCCCCAAATTCTTCAGTTTTAAGATGTGCTCACAAGCAGGTGCTTTGAAAATCAAGCTGCTGAGAGGTGTAGCCACAGTCTGTGAGAATCAGAGAATGCCTTAGGTTGGAAGGGACCTTAGAGATCACCTACTCTATTGTACTGTACTCCAACCTCCCTCCCATGGGCAAAGACACCTCTCAACTAGACCCGGTTGCTCAAGGCCTCACACTAAATGTCTTTGCACACCTCCAGGGAGGGGACAACCACAACCTCTCTGGGCAGCCTGTTCCAGAGTCTCACCATCGCTGATGCAGAAATCATGTCAGTGATTCTTAAATGAGGCTGCACCTTGGGAAACTCTGGTAAGATTTCCCTGACCACCTTCATGGAAGTGCTACCCACTGACACCATGGACTTATTCTCGAATTACCCCATACAGGACAAACCAAGAGTTGTCCCATTCATAGGGAAGGCAACCCTGAAACCCAATCATGTGTAGATGGAAGTTCATGCCTCTTACTCCTTGTCCTGTCACTGAGCACCACTGAAAAAAGACAGCTTCCATCTTCCTGACACTTATCCCTCAAATATTGATCAGCATTCATGAGGTGCTCTCTCATTCTGCTCCTCACCAGCCTAAAAAGACTCAATTCTCTCAGTGTTTCCTCACAAGAGAGATGCTCTGTCACAGAACCATGAAGGCTGGGGAAGACTTCTACGATCAACCTTCAACACAACGCCACCATGCCCACTAAACCATCTCCCAAAGTGCCATGGCTGCACAGGTTTTTTGACACCTGCAGGGGTGGTGACTCCACCACCTCCCTGGGCAGCCTGTTCCAATGCCTGACCACTCTTTCAGTGAAGAATTTTTCCCTAATATCCAACTTAAACCTCCCCTGGCACGACCTGAGCCCATTCCCCCTTGTCCTATCACTAATTACCGGGGAGAAGAGACTGACCCTTACCTCCCTGCAACCTATTTTCAGGTAGTTGGTGCCCAAAATGCACTAAACTGATGAAAAGCACATCTTCAGTAATACAGCAGACACAAGAAGGGACTGCTAGCATTAATGCAAAGCAACTTGGTACCACCTAACATCATTCTGGTGGCATTTGCATGAGGGATAAATATGCCCTGTAAGCACAGAAGGTTGACATGAGTGATTGCTGGGCACACTTGAATAATTAATTCCACAAATAAGAGAAATCTCTTCTAATTTCACCTTAGACAGCATTGCTAGTATCATAGTATCAGTCAGGGTTGGAAGGGACCACAAGGATCATCGAGTTCCAACCCCTCTGCCATGGGCAGGGACACCCTACACTAGATCAGGCTGGCCAGAGCCTCATCCAGCCTGGGCTTAAGCACCTCCAGGGACGGGGCCCCAACCCATTGGACAACCCATTCAAGGGCTTCACCACTCTCATGGTGAAGAACTTCTTCCTCACATCTAGCCTGAATCTCCCCACCTTCAGCTTCACTCCATTCCCCCTAGTCCTATCACTACCTGATATCCTGAGAAGTCCCTCCCCAGCCTTCTTGTAGGCCCCCTTCAGATACTGGAAGGCCACAGCAAGGTCACCTCAGAGCCTTCTCTTCTCCAGACTGAACAGCCCCAACTCCTTCAGTCTGTCCTCATAGGAGAGGTGCTCCAGCCCTCTGATCATCCTCGTGATCAGGATGATCAGTGCTCTCTTTACTGCTCTCTCAGTGCAGTAAATTGTAAGCCCTCTTTCTGTTACTCTACCAAACACTGACACTTTGGAAACATTACAAAAGCAGCAGGAACATAATGAAAAAAAAAAATATGTGTGGTGCTGAGACTTCTGAGCTATCCAAAGTGCTCTTTAAGATCCTGCAGATAACCTTTAGGGAATAATCCAAACAGCTCTGTTGGATAAAGTTACATTAAGTGACTGTACATCACGCTGGGATTGAAAAGTCATGCCCCAAAAATGCTGATCAGTTTGATTGGACATGGATTCAGTTCCAGCTCCTTAGAAGAACAGCTTAGGAAAGAAAAGAAGAAGAAAAATAAGCTAACTAAACCCACCAAAGTGCTCATGTTTGGGTGTTTCAGACAGCAATGTAATAGAATTATTTATCTGTGAAGGAGCTGCTAAGAGGATCGGGGGGAAAAATGTGTTTGGAAACCTCTGCTTTTCTTGAGCCAAGATAAGAAGTTGTTTTGTCCTGTAGTTTGACTCCTCAAAAGTTTCTGTAAAGCCCTTTTACGTCAGCATCCCCATGGATAATGCCACACCACGACTTGGCAGAGCCCTAGCACATCTTCAGGGCCAAGAAGAATTTCATGCCCATGGAACAGATGAGGTGGATGATTCTTCTGACAACTCAATGCTTTCTGTGTTTCCCCAGCTGCCTACTGAAAAAAAGTAAGGGTTTAAAACTCACTCACAATTTCCAAATGCAGACCCTCTTATCATATGCAGGTGGTATGAGGCTTTTTGCTTCCTCCTTGCTTCCAAAGGGAGTGGATGACAACCTCATGAGGTTCAGCAAGACCAAATGCAAGGTCCTGCATCTGGTTTGGGGCAATCCCAAGCACCAGTATAGGCTGGGTAGTGACTGGCTTGAGAGCAGCCCTGAAGAAAAGGACCTGGGGGTGCTGGTGGAGCAGAAGCTCAACATGAGCCAGCAGTGAGCAGTTGCAGCGCAGAAAGCAAATCGCATCCTGGGCTGCAGCAAGAGAAGCAGAGCCAGCAGGTCGAGGGAGGTGATTCTCCCCCTCTGTTCCACTCTGTTGAGACCCTACCTGGAGCACTGTGTCCAGTTCTGGAGCCCCTGTTACAGGAAGGATCTGGAGGTGCTGGAAGGTGTCCAGAGAAGGGCCACGAGGATGAGCAGAGGACTGGAGCTGCTCTGCTAGGAAGACAAACTGAGGGAGTTGGGGACATTCATTCTGGAGAAGAGAAGGCTCCGAGGAGACCTAATTGTGGCCTTCCAGTAGCTGAAGGGGGCTATAAGAAAGCTGGGGAGGGACTTTTGAGGGTGTCAGGGAGTGATAGGACTGGGGGGAATGGGAAAAAAATAGAACTGGGTAGATTCAGATTGGATGTTAGGAAGAAGTTTTTCCCCATGAGGGTGGTGAGAGACTGGTTGCTCAGGGAGGTGGTGGAAGCCTCATCCCTGGAGGTTTTTGCAGCCAGGCTGGATGTGGCTGTGAGCAACCTGCTGTAGTGTGAGGTGTCCCTGCCCATGGCAGGGGGTTGGAACTGGATGACCCTTGAGATCCCTTCCAAGTCTAACAATTCCATGGTTCTATGGTTTCATCTTGGGAAATTGAATATGTTTGGGGGAGCAGCTTCTTCTCCTCGATGCTTTGCCAGAGGAAGTCCTGCTTCCAGAGCAGAGGGAAAGTACTTGTGGAAGACAGTTAAGACATCTCATCAGTATTAGGTCTCTAGGGTATTTCTCTAGCACTGGAAAATTCATGGCCCAATTCCAGTTTCAAAAGAAGAATCTCTGTGGCTGCAGCATCCATGATGTATGTTCTCTCTTACAATGAAAGCCACATTTCCTTACAGCCTCTTTGCCATTTGAGCAAAAAAAAAAAAAAAAAAAAGAAAGAGATAATTAAAAAATAAAAGGGCTTGGAAACAACACAGGCCAAGAGGCTGACTTCAGATATCACATCAAATATTCCTATTACTCTGGAATGCTGCAAATTGAAAGTTACACTCAGATTGTACTGAGGACCTATATCCTTTTTTCCAAGACAAAAAACCTTTGGGATTCTTTCGACATCAAGTCACGTAAGGAGAGATTACAAACACGATGCAAACCTGTCCCAGCCTTAAATATATTCTGCAAATACATCTTAAGGTTGTGTAAATAAGGTTGCTACACATGATCCCACAGGTGCCAGTATTATATGTACATAATAAAGCTTAAGAACTTATTCAATTTTCAGGTGTTTTATGAAGAAAGATGCTGCCAGATTCTCAAGGGCCAAATATTTCATTCAAAGGCAAAGAGATATTATCATACCCTGAATAGATAGAGTAGTTGGTTTGTACAGCATCTCATAAAAGTGTAATTTGCAGACTTCAGGAGTGGGGGGGGGGAGGAAAGAAGAAAAGAAATGCTTTAAGGAACACAGGGAATATTTATGTAGCTACACAAATTGCTTGGTTGAGTGGGGTTGCCTTTGCTGAGTGATTTTAGGAACTGAAGTTACCCCTTATGAAATAGCATGTGGCATTATTATCATCATCATCATCACTTGCACCTAAAGGTGTTAAATCCTTGTCTCAAAAATGTGGCTCACAAACACACCATTATGATTTAAAGCACTTCCTCTTCCTGGCCCATTAATTCATCCCAGTAACTGGCCACATTCCACACAAATTCCAGATAAATAAGCAAAGCTGGCCCAGGCAAACTCAGGAAAGGCACAATAAATACAAGGACAGGGTGAGCACATCCTCATCCAGTGATGACATCCATGCTTTAGTTGATTAGATGGTGTTGGGTGATGGGTTAAGCTTGATGATCTTGAAGGTCTTTTCCAACCTGATTAATTTTACTCTACTCCACTCCAAGAAGGCCAATGGCATCCTGGCCTGCATCGGGAACAGTGTGGCCAGCAGGAGCAGGGAGGCCATTCTGCCCCTGTACTCAGCACTTGGTTAGGCCACACCTTGAGTCCTGTGTCCAGTTCTGGACCCCTCAGTTTAGGAAAGATGTTGAGTTGCTGAAAGGTGTCCAGAGAAGGGCAACAAAGCTGGGAAGAAGGGGTTTGGAGCACAGACCTATGAGGAGAGGCTGAGGGAGCTGGGGTTGCTTAGCCTGGAGAAGAGGAGGCTGAGGGGAGACCTTATTGCTCTCTACAACTACCTGAAAGGAGGGAGATTGCAACCAGGTGTGGACTGATCTCTTCTCCCAAGCAAGCACGAGCTGAACGAGAGGACACAGTCTCAAGCTGTGCCAGGGGAGGTTAAGGTTGGATGTTAGGAAGAAGTTCTTCCCAGAAAGAGAGATTGGCCATTGGGATGTGCTGCCCAGGGAGGTGGTGGAGTCACCATCACTGGAGATATTTAGGAAGAGAATGGATGGGGTGCTTGATGCCATGGTTTAGTTGATTAGATGGTGTTGGATGATAGGTTGGACTCAATGATCTCAAAGTTCTCTTCCAACCTGGTCTATTCCATTCCATTCCATTCCATTCCATTCCATTCCATTCCATTCCATTCCATTCCATTCCATTCCATTCCATTCCATTCCATTCACCTCTGTTCAAAATGTGCATTTCTGGATCTCAAGCAATAGACAGCAAACAGCAACTGAATCAGGGTGTCTGGAAAAAACCAACTGTGAAAATGAACTTAATAATAGGGCCACAAAAGTGATCAGGGGTTTGAGCACCTCTGCTATAAGAACAGAGAGAGCTGGTGGTGTTCATCCTGGAGAAGAGGAGGCTCCAGGGAGACCTCATAGCAGCCTTCCAGTACCTGAAGGGGGCTACAGGATGGATGGGGAGAGCTTGTTTACAAGGGCCCGAGGTGACAGGACCAGGGGCAATGGCTTCAAACTAGAGAAGAGCAGATTTAGATTGGATATCAGGAAGAAGTTCTTCACTATGAGGGTGGTGAAACACTGGAACAGGTTGCCTAGGGAGGTGGTTGAGACCCCTTCCCTGAAGATATTCAAGGTGAGGCTCGATGAGGCCCTGGGCAACCTGATCTAGTTGGGGATGTCCCTGCTGACAGCGGGCAGGTCGCACTGGATGACCTTTGGGGGTCTCGTCTGGCCTGGACCATTCTATGGCTATATAATAGATTATTAATGTGGAAAAAAATAAAACCAAACAAAAAACCAAATGACCAACCAATATGTTTTCCCCATGCACAGTCACAATTCCTTGGGCAAGTCATTTCATTCCTTCTCTGCTCTGTGCTCCCCTGAATGAGCTGTCTCTCAGAAGACCATGAAAGATGCTGTACTGAAGATTCTGTTGTTGTTGAAGTTGAATGAAATATCATTAAACTACAAGATTCAGAGGCTGATCACGCAGGTAGGCAGAAGGGCTCTAGCACTTGAGTGTTAATACACTCCCTTTAATAATAAATGCAATTAAAAGCCATTGCTTCAGACAAGAGGATGTGCCTATCACAGCTGTATCTTATCTGTCTTTCATGCATTTAGTCAATATACAATGATGCTGACCATATCTGTGCAAACATACCTACTTTTTTATCCTGAAAGCTAATCAATAATATTTCTGTTAGCATACTTCAGCTTAACTGTTGGAAAGAAATGGCTGGAAACAAGTAACTGGTGTTTCCTCCTTGTCCTGTCTTTGTGGGTACTAAATCTCTATTAAGATGACTGCTGAGTCTGTTAATGACACCTCTATGTCATAAAAACCCCAAGAATTATCCTGAAAATGGTCCTGCTGTAAAGAGATTGTCTCTGCACTACTGATTTTAGAAGCCTGAGGATAACCCAAAAGAGTTTGGATCAGCTTTAAGCATCTCAAATCTTGGGAGACAAGGCTGTAGGGTCAGTCCAACCACATATATTCACGGGTAGCAAAGACAACCCACACATGCTTCATAGAATGGCAGAATGGTTTGGGTTGGATCGAATCTTCAAGATCATCTAGCTCCAATCCCCTCATCATGGGCAGGGATACCTCTCACTAGACCCGGCTGTTCAAGGCCATGTCCAGCCTGGCCTTGGAGACTTTCAAATCCCACCTGGATGCATTCCTGTGGGGTCTGCCCTAGGTGATCCTGTTTTGGTAAGGGGATTGGACTCAATGATCTCTGAAGGTCCTTTCTAACCCCTAACATTCTGTGATTTTGGGATCTACAGGGAGGGGACACTTACAACCTCCCTGGACAACTTGTTCCAGTGTCTCACCACCCTCACTACAGAGAATTTCCCTGGTCAGGCTTCTCCACCAAGTACCCTTCCTTTTCATGGTATGGATCAAAAGCTGTGTCCTGGGCTGGAAAGTCTCTCTTCAGGTGAAGCAAAGCCATTCACACCTGAAAGTCAGGACCTGGCATGATTGTTGTCTGTGCAACAATAGTCATGAGATGCTTGAGAGCACAATTCAGATAAGCCAAACTCAGAAGCTAGACACTTGACACCCAACACCTCTCTTAACCACAACTGGGTATGGAGCAACAGAGCCATCCCAGCTGGACACTTCCTGCAGCATTCAAAGCTGCCCAGCATGCAATGATCACAGCCCTTGATACTGAAGCATGAATATAAAACAATTGCCACCTTCAAGGGATAATAGGAACCATAAAAATAATAATTAGCAGAGGATAAAATATGAGGAACACATCCATGTATAAATGAGAGGCATGGCCAGAGCCTTTGAACATGAGCTGCACGCCTGCTGCCTGTCCTTTGATCACCAGCACAGCACTCACCAGGAGACACTGCCTGCATGAAGAGCAAGAGAGAACATGGTACTGACCTTGTACAGCTTAGCCAAGGTCCAGGCTAGGATCTCAGGGCTGGGATTCTTCTCTTGTCTTCTTACTGCCAAGTTTCTTCCTCATCTTGTTCTTCATCTAAAGGAGAACATAAGTTTCATCATTTTAGCACAACAGAGGAGACCCACAGCTCATTCTAGCCAGCAGCAGAGGACCCCATGGTGGTACACAGACACTTCCCCCACTCCCACTCTCCTGATCTTCCATTTTTAGCTCCAGAGTATCAGAATTTCACATGCCACATCACAGAGGTACTGCAGGGGTTCTCTGAGACAGTCCCTTGAAACTCATTTACTGCTGGTCAATATACTCTGTGAATAGAATAGAATAAACCAGGTTGGAAGAGACCTTCAAGATCATTGTGTCCAACCTATCATCCAACACCACCTAATCAACTAAACCATGGCACCAAGCACCCCATCAAGTCTCCTCCTGAACACCTCCAGTGATGGTGACTCCACCACCTCCTCGGAGAATCATAGAAGTAGAATCATAGAATCAATAGGGCTGGAAAAGACCTCAAAGATCATCAAGTCCAACCTGTCACCACAGACCTCAAGCCTACTAGACCGTGGCACCAAGTGCCATGTCCAACCCCCTCTTGAACACCGCCAGGGATGGCGACTCCACCACCTCCCTGGGCAGCACATTCCAATGGCGAACAACTTTCCCTGCGAAGAACTTTCTCCTGTAGTAGTGAAGCATTCTTGGCTTTATTTGTTTCTCTTGGCTATCATTCTCCATAATGGTAAAGAAAAAGCACCCCCCAACCAACACAACTGTAGCTGTGTGATCCAAATTTCATCTTCAGTTCCTGATAATTCTCTCCCAAGTGATTCAAGCAGGAACCAGAGCTCCTAAGTGAAATTGCAGCCCCATGCATCTCACAGTCGTTTGCCAATTAACGTATGTTCGCACCAACACCAAAGAAGGAGAGCCAGACAGCACTCAAAATATGGACAGATTACAATAATGAAGACTTCATTAGAAGCCCTATAAAAAGTGGCTCCCATATGTCTCTCACACACACAAAGGATCTTAGCTGCTCTTTGATTCCAGTTTTGCTCAATTACAGAAAGCACATTAAAAAAGTTAAAGAGTCTATTTTGTGCTTTTTTTTTTTTTTTTTTTTTTTTTTTTTCTCTAAGGACTTGGAAGCTGGGAAGAACAAATCAGCTTACAGAATAATACAAAACACAGAATTAGCCAGGTTGGAAAAGACCTGTGAGACCACAAAGTCCAACCTATCACCCAACACCATCTAATCGACTAAACCATGGCACCAAGTGCCTCATCCAGTCTCTTCCTAAACACCTCCAGTGATGGTGACTCCACCACCTCCCTGGGCAGCACATTCCAATGGCCAATCACTCTCTGTGTAGAACTTCCTCCTAACCTCCAGCCTAAACCTCCCCTGGTGCAGCTTGAGACTGTGTCCTCTTGTTCTGGTGCTGGTTGCCTGGGAGAAAAGACCACCTCTGAGCTTGGTGGGCAAACGCAATTTGGTCACCTGAAGGGATGATTATTCATTTTACATTTTATTGAAGGTGTCTGCCTCTCATTCCTCCAGACTGGTGGCTCCAGCTCCAGAGGACCTGCTGAAAGCTGTGCCCATGCAGACCCTTTGGCCATGACTCCAACCCACCAGGTTCATCCTCAGTGTTAATGTTGGGGGGGGCAGGGAATTTCAACCCACCACACTCAGCCAGAGTCAGCAACAAAGCTTTTTTGACCTGCAATGGCCACCAGCAGTAGCAGCATTCTCCAGACCTGTACTGGCCACCAGCTGCAGCCCTGCACACCAGGCAAACCCTACCCAGTAGGAACAATCATAGAATGGTCTGGGTTGGAAGGAATCTCCAAAGATCATTTAGTCCAAACCCCTCTGCAGTAAGCAGGGACATCTTCAACTAGATCAGGTTGCCTAGAAGAAGACAAGGTCTAATCCAGTTCAAAGGCCACCTGTGGTGGTTGAACTAGAGATGAGATTTCTATAAAACAAACCGAGACTCTTGCAAAGAAATCCAGTGGTGGAAACTTGCCACAACCCTAATTTATCTCATCAGGAATTAATGAGCACTGCACACACTGTTCATAGCCTGAGCTTTCTGGCTTCAAGCTGCAGCCACTGCATCTTCTGCCAGTATCATCCCAGCATGGATCATCAGAGACTGATCAGGGAAGTCCTTTGCCTTTTCCCTGTGGCTCAAGCAGACCTCATTTTAGAGGGCTGGATTGGGAAGCCTTTAATCATGCTGAACTCTCTCTGAATTTCCAAGCACTTTCATGACTTGTGGACACCAAAACAGGGCAGCAGCACTGCCACGTGGAGTCCCCCCACGACACAGAGAAAGAGAGAGAGGCTTTTTTTCCCCCAGAGCTGTTCAGTATTCTCCTATTGCATGCTGCTTCTTGGGATAAAATCTCCTCTCCTGCAAGTATCAGCTACATTCCACTATTCTTAGATCTATGACCTTACCTTTGGTGCTGTGACACACACATTGATTGAATGCTCATCTGGCAGGCTTGTAATTACTCAGGTCATCCTATTTACCCTTTTTAAGTGATGGCAGGACAAGAGCTTTTTCTTTCCAGCCTATTGAAACTTCCCCAGTGAGCCCAGGCTTATTAAAAGTAAACATCAATGGTCCAAAGAGCAGCTCAGATAGCTCTTAAAAATTTTTAGGTGGCAGTTACCCAGACTTACTGGTTTAAGAGAGCCAAACTATCACAGCTGCCATTTAACTGGCCCTTAATCACTGCTGGGGTATAAATGATTCCCTCCTGTAAAGCTGAAGCATCTTTTTCCTCCCTGTCTGGAAGAGGATGGGTACACTGACAAGGCTCTTCCTAGCTGCAAATGGCCTGGTGCAACTTGCTAAACTTTTTTTTTTTTCCCCCTCTCCTGTCAGCTTGAAAGGATGTTATGAAAAGGGTTTAAACTTGCTGGCCATACATTTTCTCAAGCTCTTTTGCTTGTCAATCTTACCATGCTCGTTTCCTCATTCCTATTCTCTGCATGCTCCTCATGACCCTGCTCACCATTTGCTATAGAGTGTTTTGCCAGTAATGGGGAGAGGGGGAAGGAATTAGGGAGCTTTATTGTTTTCATCTTTGTGAAACTGGATCTTTTGGAGAGGAGTAAATAAATATTTTGAGGCTGTTCTCACCTTCCCTCCCCCCATTAGAACATACTAGACGTACCCAAACCATGGTTCTATGCACCAAGCTACCACTAACTTCTCATTCAGTGATCAATTGCTTTCTTGCCATGGAGATGGGATCTAATATAGAGCTTCCTCCTGCTGCCTGCAATGCATCCTCAGTTAGGGAAATGTCAGCTACAGCTTTTAAAACACACCAAGGACAATCTCACCCTTACACTTGGGTCCTCACATATCCATCTCTCCAAGGAAAGGACCCACCCAGTGGTGTTGCAGTTCTCCCCCTGCTCCTCCCTTAAGCACATTTCATAGAATCAACAAGTTTGGAAAAGGCCTCAAAGATCATCAAGTCCAACCTATCATCCAAAACCTCATGACTACTAGACCATGGCACCAAGTGCCACATCCAATCCCCTCTTGAACACCTCCAGGGATGGTGACTCCACCACCTCCCTGGGCAGCACATTCCAATGCCTAGCAACACTCTCTGTGAAGAATTTTCTCCTCACCTCCAGCCTAAACTTCCCTTGGCACAGCTTGAGACTGTGTCCTCTTGTTCTGGTGCTGGTTGCCTAGGAAAAGAGACCAATCCCCACCTGGCTACAACCTCCCTTCAGGTAGTTGTAGAGAGCAAGAAGGTCTCCCTGAGCTTCCTCTTCTCCAGGCTAAGCAACCCCAGCTCCCTCAGCCTCTCCTCACAGGGCTGTGCTCCAGACCCCTCCCCAGCCTTGTTGCCCTTCTCTGGACACGTTTAAGAGTCTCAATGTCCTTCTTAAATTGAGGGGCCCAGAACTGGACACAATTCTGCTGCTACCCCTCAAAGACATGCTGCCAAAAAGATTGAAAACTATCCTATGGGATTTGTTTTCCTATCAGACATGGCCAAGTGCCCCATCTTCTATTTCAGCTATTAGAAAAGTGACCCCAGACACTGATGGGTCATTTGTTTTAATTGCCTGTGACTGACGAGGGGACTGCACTCTGCTCTAAGTGCCATTTCCCTGTGCCTGCTGCCCACTTGCTCCTTCCAGAAGCACAGAGAGAGCCACTAATTGTTATATCCAATATTCTATTTCCTGCAAGCAATACCAATGTAATTAAATTGATGTGGTTAGAAGTGACCAGCTACAGCTCCTCTCAGCTGCTAACACAGGTCACTAGAACTGATAAATTTCCATTTCATTGCTGACAACTTCATTTGAAGAGCTCACTCAGTCCCCTACTGACCTTCATTTTGGTTTTTAGGTGTTCTCTACCCTTCCTGCTCAGCTATTCATGCTTTCCCAGCTGAGACTGGTTGAAATTGAGGTCCTCTCCTTCCAGAAGAAGGAGGACAACAATCCATAAAACCAAACAACTTTTGTGTCCTACCACTGTCAGGGTACTGCCCTTCACAATTGGAGCATGAGGGATCTTCAGTAAGAACATTTGGGCATCTCATTCCACTCTTTAAAACCTCTGAAGCCATTCATAGGTGAAAACAGAGGCTAAGACTCTATTACTCTCAGAGTTTAGCAGCAGCAATGTGCACATGTGGCCAAGAAGGCCAACAGCATCCTGGTCTGGATAAGGAATACTGTCAGCAGTACAGAATACAGAAGTAACCAGGTAGGAAAAGAACTTCGAGATCATGGAGTCCAACCCGTCCAGTCTCCTCTTAAACACTTCCAGTGATGGTGACTCCACCACCTCCCTGGGCAGCACATCCCAATGGCCAATCTCTCTTGCTGGGAAGAATTTCTTCCTCACCTCCAGCCTAAACCTCCCCTGGTGCAGCTTGAGACTGTGTCCTCTTGTTCTGGTGCTGGTTGCCTGGGAGAAGAGACCAACCCCACCTGGCTACAACCTCCCTTCAGGTAGCTGCAAATGGAAATAAGGTCTCCCCTCAGCATCTTCTTCTCCAGGCTAAGCAGCCCCAGCTCCCTCAGCCTCTCCTCACAGGGCTGTACTCCAAACCCCTCCCCAGCTTTGTTGCCCTTCTCTGGACAGTAGAACCAGGGCAGTGATCACGACCTTGCACTCAGCACTGGTGAAGCCTCATATGAAGTAGCAGGCTCAGTTTTGGGCCCCTTACTATAAGAAGGACATGGAGTTGCTGGAGCTGGTCCAGAGAAGGGTAACAAATCTGGTGAAGGGTTCAGAGCACAAACCTTGTGAGGAGCAGCTGAGGGAACTGGGGTTGTTCAGCCTGAAGAAAACAAGGCTCAGGGAAAACCTTGCTCTCTACAACTAGTGGCGCAGCGGAAGCGTGCTGAGCCCATAACCCAGAGGGCGATGGATGGAAACCATCCTCTGCTAACAAGCTTCTAGGGGAGGCAGTCTCAAGCTATGCCAGGGGAGGTTTAGGCTGGAGGTGAGGAAGAAGTTCTACACAGAGAGAGTGATTGCCCATTGGAATGGGCTGCCTGAGGAGGTGGTGGTAGGTTGGATGTGATGATCTTGAAGGTCTCTTCCAACCTGGTCTGGTCTGGTCTGGTCTATTCTATTCTATTCTATTCTATTCTATTCTATTCTATTCTATTCTATTCTATTCTAACTACCTGAAAGAAAAGTGGAGCCAGGTGGGTGTGAGTCTCTTCTCCCTCTCTTTCATAAGCTTCTGTGGTTGTTTTGGGGAGGTTTTGTGAGTTTGTTTTGCCTTTTTTGCTCTCTTTGGGGGTGTTGGGGTTGCTTCTTTTTGCTTAACTTTGATTTTTTTATTTTAGTGCTGTGGTTTAGGTTGGGGTGTCATTTCTGGCTTTGTTTTTTGGTGGTGGTGGGGGTGTTGGTTGGTTTGTCTCTCTTTTTTACTTCTTATTTGCTTGTTTTGTTCTGGAATGAGAGGAAGCATAATTATACCAGCAGTTCTTACAAACTCTATCAAACCCAGGTCTAAGTGGAGATAGCTGAGGATGAGGACTGATGTGGAAAGACAATTGGTGTTCCTATCTCTTCTGCCATTCACTTCAGGACATGGATTATTGGTGGTGCTGGGTTGATGGTTGGACCTGATGATCTTGGAGGTCTTTTCCTACAGTAATGATTCAAGCTGCGCCAGGAAGGTTTAGGCTGGATGTTAGGAAGAAGTTCTTCCCAGAAAAGAGATTTGCCATTGGAATGTGCTGCCCAGGGAGGTGGTGGAGTCACCCTGGAGGTGTTTAGGAAGAGACTGGATGGGGTGCTTGGTGCCATGGTTTAGTTGATTAGATGGTGTTGTGTGATAGTTTGGACTCAATCTCAAAGGTCTTTTCCAACCTGGTCTATTCTATTCTATTCTATTCTATTCTATTCTATTCTATTCTATTCTATTCTATTCTATCCCATCCCATCCCATCCCATCCTATCCTGTCCCATCCTATCCCGTCCCATCCCATTCTATCCTATCCTATCCTATCCTATCCTATCCTATCCTATCCTATCCTATCCTATCCTATCCTATCCTATCCCATCCCATCCCATCCCATCCTATCCCATCCCATCCTATCCTATCCCATCCTATCCTATCCTATCCTATCCTATCCTATCCTATCCTATCCTATCCTATCCCATCCCATCCCATCCCATCCCATCCTATCCCATCCCATCCCATCCCATCCCATCCTATCCTATCCCATCCTATCCTATCCCATCCTATCTTATCCTATGATTTTCCTCTAGTGAGAGCTTGTAGCAAAATATTCACTTTGTCAGGGAAATGTATGAAACACCCTCCAGGTAAGAGCTCTGCTTGATGAAACATGCCAAATTCCCGAGAATGGTAGCTAAGAAGGAAGAAATGTATGCACCAGAAGTTGGCAATATGTTGGCTATGGATGCAATCTAACTGGACTTCAACCTTTGGCAGGAGAAGAGAAAAACCTTTTCTGAAGAAACCATACATTTACTGAAAGAAAACCCAAACCAAACCAACCAAACAATAAATCCCTGATCCTGACTTGAAAGATATATGAACTGACAATGAAAATGCAGCTCATTTTAGGGATATTGTAGACATCCCTGTAGAGTTTGTGCCATGTCTAATTCACCTTGGAACTGAAGTCATCACATTTTACTTGTCATGATAAGTACAAGAAGAAAAAAATAGGAAGAAAGGAAGCTTGTCTCCCTAGGAGAATAGGGAAAATCTTTAGCATCATGCTAAATTATTTCTAATTCCTTGCAAGGGAATCATCAAATAAATGACAAGGAGCTGTCAAGTAAAATTCATCTAAACAGCTCTCAAAATCTCACAGGGAAAGTTCCTCCTCCTGCCAAATATCGGTTACAAGGAAGTGGGTCAGCTCTGGAAATCTCAATCAAAATGCCTCAGTATACCAGGACTGAATGAAACCATGAGGATGTCTCAGGCTAAAAACCTGACTTGAGCTGATTTTCAGTGCAGACAGCATGCTTGCAAGATTGGCACCAGAAGCAAACAACTTCAAAATAAGAACTGAGCAAGCTCATTTCAGACCCCACTGCAGAAATATGTCATTTTTGTGTCTAAGTCAACCGTGACTTTAGACCAGCAGAGGACTGAGGGTCTTTGACTTTGGATGTGACTTCAATTCCCAGCATTTAATTCTCCTTCATCCTTACCTGCTGGCTAGACCCAAATATCATAGTATCAGTCAGGGTTGGAAGGGACCACAAGGATCATCTAGTTCCAACCCCTCTGCCATGGGCAGGGACACCCT
The DNA here is from genome assembly GCA_033816785.1 of Picus viridis. Taxonomy (NCBI): domain Eukaryota; kingdom Metazoa; phylum Chordata; class Aves; order Piciformes; family Picidae; genus Picus; species Picus viridis. Next base: position 3,386,188 of record CM066592.1, read on the forward strand.
ACACTAGATCAGGCTGGCCAGAGCCTCATCCAGCCTGGGCTTAAATACCTCCAGGGATGGGGTCCCAACCACCTCCCTGGACAACCCATTCCAGGGCTTCACCACTCTCATGGTGAAGAACTTTCTCCTCACGTCCAGCCTGAATCTCCCCACCTCCAGCTTCAGTCCATTCCCCCTAGTCCTATCACTACCTGATAGCCTGAGAAGTCCCTCCCTAACCTTCTTGTAGGCCCCCTTCAGGTACTGGAAGGCCATAAGTAGGTCACCTCAGAGCCTTCTCTTCTCCATTCTGAACAGCCCCAACCTCTTCAGTCTGTCCTCACAGGAGAAATATATGGCTGTAACACACAAAGCCCAGTTGAAGGAATATATATATATAATTATCATTTTTCTCTCCTTCTTTTAATCACCTTGGGCTCAATGTAACTCTGTGCATCCCTGCCCCTGTTACAGCAACCCTTGGGCTCTTCTCCCTGCTACCTACTGTGGCTACCACAAAAGGACTGCAAAGGAAAAGCACTGCAGGGGTCCTGGCCACTTTCTCCTCATCAGACAGTACCTGTTAGCAGGGAGATCATAGAATCATACAATTGTTAGAGTTAGAAGGGACCTCAAGGATCAGCCAGTTCCAAACCCCCTGCCATGGGCAGGGACACCTCACACTACAGCAGGTTGCTCGGAGCCACATCCAGCTTGGCTGCAAAAACCTCCAGGCAGGAGGCTTCCACCACCTCCCTGGGCAACCTGTGCCAGGCTCTCACCACCCTCATGGGGAACAATTTCTTCCTACCATCCAGTCTGAATCTACCCAGTTCTAGTTGTTGGTTTTTTCCACTCCCCCCAGTCCTATCACTCCTTGACACCCTCAAAAGTCCCTCCCCAGCTTTCTTGTAGCCCCCTTCAGATACTGGAAGGCCACAATTAGGTCTCCTCAGAGCCTTCTCTTCTCCAGACTGAACAGCCCCAACTCCCTCAGTCTGTCCTCATAGGAGAGGAGCTCCAGCCCTCTAATCATGTTCCAGATTCTAAAGTAATTTTTGTTGGATAAGGCCTTTAAGATCAAGTTCAATCATCAAACCAATACTGTCATGCCCACTAAAAAATGTCCCAAAATTTATTGTCTTCAGGGTCCTCCATTAGCTGTGAAGATGCATTTGATATAGAGTTGGAGCTGAGCAGGCTGCTTATACCACTGTTGCCACGTGTGTTCAGTCAGAAGCAGAGCTCAAAGCAGCCAAAAGGCAAATCTGGCCCAGTTTCTCCTCTTTCCCTCTGGGGAGAGTTCAATCAAGGATTGATTAATGCTTGAATTCTCATCAAGAATTAATAAGTTCCTGATGTGGTGAAAATGAATAGTCTCAGAGAAACAGCTCAGCTTGTTGTTTTGTGCAGGGGAAGAAAATAACAGTGAAAAAACCCAATAACCCCACCATAATAATCTGGCAACTCTGATGCAATGGTTGAGATGGAGAGGGGCAATTCTGAATTCCCCACCTGTTTATGCACTTTTCATGATGTAATGATTGAATTGACTGAAGGCCAGTTCTCAGAGAGACCTTGGAAGAGTAATCTTCCACCACTGTTTCTTCAAGCTTAGACACCAGGCCTAGATTCCTTGCCAACATCATCAGGGAGGATCGAACTCATCCCTTCACAGCCTTGGTAGCAGCCACGTCCCAGCAAGCAGGGGACACTGAAGCTCAAGATGCCTTTCAAGCATCTTCAATTTTGTACCTTTCTGGAGCTGGGCAAGAGCAATAACTCCTGCTGAAAGAAGACTAAAGGATCTTCTATTGCTATGGGATGTATAGATTTAGTTATAGCACCCCACCCTTGCCACTTACCTTCTCTGGCTGGAGAATGCATTTGGTAAGGGATCCTCCAGCCTCAGGCAGGTCAGGTCTCCATGTCACACCTCCTGTCACGGGGTCCTCTCCTGCAGGCTGCCTTGCTGGAGGCCCAGTCACAGCAGTACAGATATGCTAGAGGAGAATATAAACCAATATCCACCTGCCTCAGCATCCAGTTCGGTCTGATCTGCTCATACCTACAAGCTCTGCTGGAAATCCTTCTACCAGCTCATGTATGAGGTGCTTCAGTGGAGGGCTCCCCAGCTCAAGAGAGACAAGGAACTACTGGAGAGTGTAGAGGAGGCTACAACGATGCGGAGAGGACTGGAGAATATCTGTGAAGACGAAAGGCTGGGAGACCTGGGGCTTTTTAGCCTGGAGAAGAGCAGACCCATAGGAGAGCTAAAGGGCAGGGGGCAAGAGGATGGGACCAGGCTCTTCTCAGCAGTGCCCAGCACTAGGGCAAGATGTAATGGGCAGAAACTGGAACCCAGGAGGTTCTACTTAAAGAGGAGGAAAAAATTCTTTGTTGTGAGGGTGGGGAGCCCTGGGGCAGGTGGCCCAGAGAGGTTGTGGAGTCTCCTTCTCTGGAGAGATTCCAAACTCACCTGGACAAGCTGCTGCAGGTGCCCCTGCTTTAGCAGGGGGATTGGACTGGATGCTCCCCATAGGTCCTTTCCAACCCTCACCAAGTTAGGATTTTGTTATGAGTAAGAGCTTTGGGGCACACAGAGCCAGGGCAGAAGCTGCTGGGAGGTGGTAAAGTGCGTGTTAAAGTACAGCATTACCTGCAGATCCGCCAAGGTTGAGCAGCTGCAGGTTAGGCAGCAGCTGAGCACTGAACTCAGGTGCTTTAACTGTTCAAAGTTCTTAAATCCTCAAGCCACAAAAGTTCCCAGAATGAAAAATAAATGCTGAAATACAGTTAAAGCTCAAGAACTGGAGGCCAGAGTTAGTGCAGATGTTATTGAGGTGCAGGTAAGGCTGTCATTCAGTCCAGGAGGGGAATGACATGGGGAATAATAATCTCAGGTGATTTCTGACAATCACTGTGTCCTCAAATCCTTCCAGAGGACACAGCCAAGGAGGTTATAAAAGTCATTATCTGAAGAGACACAAGAACATGCAGCATCCCTGGCACAACTGCTCCTTGTAATTATCTTGAGGCATTTCCTGGAAGAGCCATCATGCATGTTGCAGCATCTGCCCATTTCCCTGGTGTAACCACAGCAACACTTGCTTTTCTGCTCTGACTAGCAGAGAACAGAAGAGACTGAGGATAAAGCAGGGAGCAGAAACACCAGGTGAATACTGCACAGTGTGGAATTCCAGCTTGCACTGGCTTATATTTAGCAGTCATTTGCTCTCATGACAAGAAGTTATCAAATGGTGATCATCTGGAAGTAAAAAGCCAAGTGTGACTTTTGCCAGCAGCACCAGCAGATGTTTTGTTCTGCAGAAGATGGTGGCTTGAAGGATAGCTGTGCTACACTGCTCTCATTACCAGCCTGGAGGGATTGGGGAGTGTGAAGTGTAACCTAGGGATGCCTCACAATGATGATTCAAATTAAGGTAGAACTGACTACAATATCAGTGCAAAGAAATAACTGAACAGGCCAGATTGTGAATCTCTTACTTAGAGGGAAAGGGGTTATTTATTTAATGTTATTTGAGTTTACTCCTCATCTCTGGGTGGAAAACAGACAGCAGGTTTCTATTTCATTCAGTTAATTTTCTTCTATTGCTGCAGAAAGATTCATTTGTATGTGCTGCAGCAGCAAAAAAGCTATTTCCGTCCCCCTTCCCCAAATCTTATGGAATATGCTGGATTTCCATGAGGCAAATGTGCAAAAACACCCCACCCTGTGCAAAAATGGGGAGGAGGAGCTTGGGGAAGGGAGGGATGTGAAGGGTTAGGGGTTAGGGATAGAATGCCCTTAGGGGTAGGATTAGGGTTAGGGTTTAGAGCTAGGGTTATGGTTAGGGCCTTAGGGATAGGATAGGATAGGATAGGATAGGATAGGATAGGATAGGATAGGATAGGATAGGATAGGGTAGGGTAGGGTAGGGTAGGGTAGGGTAGCGTAGGGTAGGGTAGGGTAGGGTAGGATAGGATAGGATAGGATAGGATAGGATAGGATAGGATAGGATAGGATAGGATAGGATAGGATAGGATAGAATAGAGTAGAATAGAATAGAATAGGATAGGATAGGATAGGATAGGATAGGATAGAATAGAGTAGAATAGAATAGAATAGAATAGAATAGAATAGAATAGAATAGAATAGAATAGAATAGAATAGAATAGAATAGAATAGAATAGACCAGGTTGGAAGAGACCTTCAAGATCATTGAGTCCAACCCATAAGGTTAGGGAGTTATGGTTCAGGTTAGGGACTTTTGGTTAGGACCTAGGGTCTTCAGGTTAGGGCCTTAGAGTTAGGGCCTTATGGTTCAGGTTAGGGACTTATGGTTCAGATTAGGGACTTATGTTTAGGGGTTAGGGCCTTGAGGTTATGGCATTAGTGTTAGGCTTAGTGCCTTAGGGTTAGGTGTTTGGGATTCTGGTTAGGACCTTAGGGTTAGGGTGATTAAGGTTAGGATGTTAAGGTTAGAGTTAGGGTTTAGGCTTAGGGTTACATTGAGATTGGAGGGGGGCTTTGGGGGAGTTGTTGGAGGGGCTTTAAAGCACTATTTTCTGAAGTAACATATCAAGAAAAGTGAAACTCCTCAACCTGTGATGGTTGTGGGAAATGAAACCAGGCAAATAGTTTTCAAGGAATAATTTTCTTCCTAAAATCCACTTGTGACCAAAATAGATTCTGTTACCCCTGGCGAAGCCACACCAAACCCCACTGGGTTCACAGTGCTTTCCCCTGCCCTGTCTCACAGTGATCCTCCAAACCTGGGCTCCAGAGCCGTTCCCACTCTGTGCCATTGCCACTTTCACCTCCCTTTGCTGACACCACTCTTGGCAACAACTCCTTTTCCTCAAGAACTCTTTCTTCACAGGTTCCTTACATTACCTGAATTAGCATGTCAGATGATCTGATTTCACTGCACTTCATGCAAATTTCTTTACTTAATGGTCTCTCAGTTCCATGCTGAGTCTGGAAAAATGTTCTTCTTTTTTTTGTAAATGATAAATAATTAACTACAACTCTGGAGCTCTACTGGAAGCTGTTACTCCACTGCCAGTCTAAGTACCCCAGCAATTTTTCTGGTGTCTTTCATTCTTTCTTATAGATTTGCACTGAAAGGAGAATAAATACTGAGAAAAATGCCTACCTGAAATGATGGATAACATCCTTGGTATGTGCTTATTTTCCTTAGACACTGCATTTGAGCTTTTAGTTTAATAAATAATCACTAATAAAACTCATTTAATCTCAGTTACCTTACCTTCAGGGGTGTGATGAACCTGCACAGGAGTGAGCAATGCCACCCATTGAATCCTGCACCAGGACTGGGCTCAGGAAGGTCTCCACAGCAGTAATATCACCACAATGGTGAGGACCTCAACACCTGCACAGATCCTCTTAATGTCACCCAAATGTAAGGAGAAGGATCAAAAGGGAGCCACATTGGCAGTGATGGGTAAATGATGATGATCTTGATGATCTTCAGGGTCTCTTCCAACCCAAATGATTCTATGATTTTAGCCTTTAGCTAAATCCTTAGCACCAGCCCACTGCTTTCCAACAAGAACCACAAACCCCCCAGGGTGTGCAACTAAGCAATCCCTGTGCTTGTACACGCTATGTGATGGAGCTGGGAGAAGTTATACAGGTTGTGCTGCACTTCAGGTCTCTCCTCTCCCAAAAATGAGCAGTCATTACATGAAGCCTTAAAATCTGCAGATCAGTCTCATACCTTCTGGGTCAGGTTGGTCAGGGCTCTGATCTAGTTGCAAATGTCACTGCTGACTGCAGGGGATTGAATTAGACCTTTAAATGTCTGTTTCAATCCAAACCATTCCATAATTCTATTTTATTTGAATAAGCCCAGACAAAAGATACTGCTCCATGTATTCTGCTCTGATGTCACTGAAAAATTAGGCTGTAACCCCCGGGCTGGGCTGGACAGGCAGAGTAGGAGTTGGACTAGATGGCCTTTAGAGGTCCTTTCCAACCCTAACCAGGAAAGGCAGCCAGGCAGGAATGCATTCTGCACCTACAGAGATGCTCTGAAAAAGGAAGCAGCACAGGCAGCAACGGGGTGAAGAAGCTTTTTAGTGAAGGTTTAGCCACATCAAATAAGGATGGGGCCTCAGTGAGGCCACCAGAGCCTTGAGCATGGCAAAACTAACGCTCAAGTGTTGTTAAATAAGGCTTATAAATCTTCAGAGCTTCCACAGTTCCAGTGAGCGAGACTGCTGGTATTTCCCACTGGGTGACTGGGTGACTTCTCTGTGTATCCAGCTTATTAACAGATGGCAAAAGTCCAAAAGTGATGACATTTCACTGTAATACTGAAGAACAGGATGAAATGTTTGAACATCAGAAGTAATGCTCTGCCCCAGAATGATACCAGTAATGCCAGGCTGGCATTAAAAGCAAAACCATCAAATAAAGGCATATTGGACTTACAGTTTCTCCTTAAACTTTTGCTGGGGGATTTGTCAGCTGGGTGTCAGCAGAGGTTGGGGGCTGTGGTGAGCTGGGATCTGCACCTGATGGTGGCAGCAGCAGCTTTATTCTCCCTCCAGTGAAGCACATGATTGTAAGACTTTTCCCTCTCCACTATCTTGGTGAGAAAAGTGTAAATCTCATTATTCCACAATGTGAAGAGGAATAAAAAACAACAACAAAAACCTAAAAAAACAACAACCAAAAAGCCCCAAACCCAGAAAGCAAAAAAATACCCCTTGAGATGCCCTTGATGCCTTCCTGGAAGGTGAACACTACTTAGCACAGTCCTGCTTGTTTCCGCATTTGCACTGAATGTGTTTTTGCAGGTGAAGAAGGCATTAAAAAAAAAAGACCTGAAACCTTCCTGCTAAAGAGAAATAGTTAAAAACAGGAGGGGAAAAAATCCTTTTCAATGTTCAAGAGCCTTTCTTTCACTGAGTTACTCCTGAATAACACGGAATCCACGCCAGAGAGGGAAGCCACGGATTATTCTCTGTGAGCAACTTGTTTCACACTTAAGCACTGCCTGCACTCTCCAAATTTCTGTTGAATAACTCTCTTCTTTAAAAAAATATGATACATAACTGGATTTTTGCAGAAATAGTAGGTGCCAGGTGCCATGGATTGATCTGCTGACTTTCATTCAGTCCTCAGCAGTGGTAGATTTGCTCTTTCAGTCGTCTGATGGGTACATCACGCAAGTCCTGCCTGGTTAACCTGTTCCCATTGCTCCCTGGGATAAGACAGGGAGCAATGGATGTAAGCTGCAGCACAGGAGGTTCCACCTCAACTCAAGGGGGAAATTCTTTACTGTGAGGGTCACAGAGCACTGGAACAGGCTCCCCAGAGAGGTTGTGGAGTCTCCTTCTCTGGAGACTTTCAAGGCCTATCTGGATGTGACCTGAGCTGGATTGTGTGGTCCTGCTGTGGCAGGGGGGTTGGACTGGATGATCTCTTTGGGTCCCTTCCAACCCCTGACATCCTGTGAGCCTGTGACAGGCTAAGTAGGGTTAAAGAAATTATAGAATGTGGAATATTGTGGGGAGAAAGACAAGATGACCATTATAACACTCAGTTTACAAAAGAGGTAAGGTCTTTTCCTTGGAAAAGAAAAACCACAAAGAACACCTGATATATTTGTATATGATGATTCTATTCATACATACTTCTAGTGTAAGTGGAGTTTCCTCTAACTTAAGGATAAGAAGGAAAGAATGTTATTGGGTTTCAAGGTGCCTAGATATGTATAAAATCACCTTTATCCTGCTAATCTTTTATGAAGAGGTGCAGAAATTCTCCTTGCTAATCTTTACAGCTGGATTCTACCACCTATAGCTGGATCAGCTCCTTTCACCTCTTCTCACACCTAAGCATATTTTAATACTGGATAATGTTATTTTTGGGGGGCTATTTCACGTGCCACTTAGCTTCAAGCTCTGTGTGCTTGGGAGGCGATGTGATGTTAAGTGACACAGAGTATATAAAGGATGTTATAGATGCTCACATTATAGAGGATGATAGTTTGAACCAGGAGATGATCATACCATGAAATAAATGAGGCGTTTGAATTCAGGGTGCCTGCAGTTTAGCTTCATCCCTGCTTTGGTGGAGATCATATTGAGCTGGTTTGTTGTCCGTGGTGTCTGATCGGCCCAGGAAAGCCAAGGGCAGCTTGACTTTGGTACGAAGCCAAGAAAACCCAGCACAGACCATAAGCTAGAGAGGACTATGAATGACAAAACAGATTCCTAGCAAAGAAATGGCATCAGGAAAAAACACCAAAACCCAAAACCAAAACGCACAATAATCCCCACAAAAGCACACAGCAAAATGAAAGAGAAACTTGCTGATTGCAGCTAAGGCGTTTGGAGATTACATCAAGTCAAACTTTTATTAGCAAAGTTGTATTTCATGTAAAATGAAAATCTCTTTTAAAACCATACGTGCACATATGCAGGATACAAACAGCAGCTACAGCACAACGACTCCCTCTACCCTGTACTCAATGCACACTAACATTTAGCTCGAAAAGGAACATTGGAACGGTGACACCACATTTGCTTTGATCTTTTCTCATGAAATTACAAAGTAGCTTGTTCAAAGTGATAACAACAACAACAACAGCAATAATAATAATAATAAAAGGAAAAGAAAAAGAAAAGAAACAGACAGTATGCTTTGGCTCAAACCCACCCATTGGTTCCTGCCTGAAAAGTCAACAGAGCAGTGCAGATCGCTTGAGACACTGACATGGAAGATACAGAGCTGCAATGTAAACATGTACTGGTACTCCCACAGCATCTAGATGCCTGATTCTGAGACACTAAGCACTAACAGAGAGGCAGCTGAGGGCTTGATCCACCGGCAAACAAAGGAAATCCTCTTGCCATGGAGCATTTCCTTTCTTTACATCTTCAGGTGTGCAAAATAATCAAGATTTCCCACTCAAAAATCACGATGAATTTTCCCTTCAGAAGCACAGAAGGATCAGTGAACGTTATTCTAACTTGAGTTTACATAACTGCTATGGAATCACTGTTAAAAACCCCATCTATTTTTAGATGGAAAGATTGTGCTAGCATTTGTTTTTATCTCAAAGACAATATTAGGCTGAAAAACTTTCATTGGAACTTCTCGTGCCTCGGATCTGACACATTCAGTCTATGGAAGTGGTTACCAGAAAAAGAGCTGCTCATGATAACTTCAGCAATAAGAACACAACAGAACCAACATCATAAATCATTAAAGGAAATGCTAATCAGCTCCATTTAAAACTCGAGTTACAAAGAAGGCTTTTTAATTCATTATACATACACACACAGTTTGAACCAGAGGGGAAAGTCACTTTTCGGACTTGGATCCTAATTCTGCTCATCCTAAAGATCCAGCCTTAGAAGGGCTTTGATAGTCAGTCCTGGAACATTGTCCTTGCTGAAGAGCAGAGTCAAGCACAAGCAAGGATTTCTTGAGACTGGGTCACCAAATTTTGCCTGAGAATGATGCCAGGGCCGTTCTCACGAGCCCCTGATTGTTCAATTACACTATGTATTATTTTTTCTTTAAATACAAACTTAGGCCTGAGATTACAACCCATACCAAAGCTGCTCTGTGAACACAAACAGCTCCCTTGCATGGGAGCTGGAATGCAGTATTTGTTCCCAGCAGTTAGGAAAAGCTAATTTAATGTGCTTATCTTCCACACAGTCCTGCAAAACTTTCTGAGGAGCACCCACGCCTCTCTTGTTCCAGAGGAGGCTTAAATCTGCAAGCCAGGATTCCTTGGGCTAGGAAAATGCCTTTTTCCTTGCTGGATGAAACTTCATCCCAGCTTGACTGAGATATCAAATCTGAAAGTGTCATTTCCCCTCTCACAGTTGTACTGCCAGCAAAATCCAATGCTTACCATAACCAACTTGTAACCAAATTAAGAGCCATGCCACTGGGTTGTTAATAACCCCCTATCCATTTGGTATGTCCTTATGCCATCCATCCATCTGCAGGCTTACACAGCTGGCCAGCCCTGACTCTCTCCTCCTCCCAACAGGCAGGCTGGAATTCCCTCCCAGGTATTAATGAATGAAATCACCACAGATTTCCACCAACTGATTTTAATAAACACTCCTGGGCAGAGAAAAAGAGGTAAAAAAGCCACAACAAACAAACCACCAAACCCAACAACCATAATTATTGGATTTAATGTACTATTTATTGGGTCTAAAATACCATTTGTTGGATTTAATGTATTATTTATTGGACTTAAAGTACTATTTATTGGGCCTAAAGTATTAATTATTGGATTTAAGGTATTATTTATTGGATTTAAGGTACTATTTATTGGATTTAAAGTATTAATTATTGGATTTAAAGTAGTGTTTATTGGATTTAAAGTACTATTTATTGGATATAAAGCACTATTTATTGGATTTAAAGTAGTGTTTATTGGATTTAAAGTACTACTTATTGGATTCAAAGTGCTGTGCTGTTTATTGGATTTCATGTGCTATTTATTGGATTTCATGTGCTATTTATTGGATTTAATGTATTATTTCAGCTGGGGAGAGTTTTTACACAGCCTATGTGGTCACAAATCCTCTCAACCCCCAACAAAAACCAGTAAAAAATAGTAGCCCATCTCCTGACAATGACAAAATAACTGCTCAGGAACAATCTAAGCTGGCTCTGTTAGCTTGCTTCTTATTTTTGATGGCTGGACTCGATCTCAGAGCTCTTTTCCAACCCAAATGATTCTGTGGTTCTACTTTTGAAAGCCAATCTCTGAGGTATAAAAGAAAGAATCATTAGTGTCCCGCACTTCCAGAGGTACACAGTATGAGTGGTAGCCTAACAAGAGAAAATAAAACCCCAGTGGGGAAAAAGAGAAAGAAACAAAAAAAGGATTGGGAAAAGATAAAAAAAGCTCAAGTGAGTGATTCCCCAGGAGTTTGTAGCCCTTTGTTTAATATTCACTGGGCATCTTCCTCAAAAGTCTGTGCTGGCTGCAGAGATTCCACCGCGCACCTTCTTTGTCGCTGGATGGGTTTTTTCAGACCCTGAGGCACCACAGAACACCGACCTTAAGATTTAAGGGTCTGAATTAAAATTTTAATAGAAGCAGCACTCACACCGGGGCACAGATGAGTAGCACATCACAGGGCCGTCACGAACGTCTCTCAGCAGCCACCGAGCAAGCGGCAGCGCAGGGGATTTCTATTCATTGCTCGATAATTGGGCACTCGCTAATACGGTCTGAAATTTGTGCCTGCTTAGCAGAGGCATTTGCTGGGACAAGGAGGTTTGTTGATCTGCAGTGACCCAAAGCACTGGACAGTGGGTGGCTGGGAACGTGGATGGGCGACATCCAGACTCACCCATGTCTGTCTGTGGCAGTTTAGGCTGGGGGCCTCCTGCTACTGCCACATCAGTTACACCTCCGTTGTGCCAGGTGCCCAACCCAGTAAGGTGGACACAGGGAACAGCCTATTTCTACCCATAAATCCTGCACCCTATAAATCTATCTGCAAAGTCATTCTCTTCCTCTTTCTTCCCTCTCTGCACCCATGGGAGATGCTCCCTGTCTGGTAACAGTGGGGGAGTATCTCAAGGTCTCTTAGGCCTGGTGCCAGGAGAAGAGGGGGCCAGTCTCAGACTGGGCTAGCCTGGGACTAGCCTAGGCAGGGGAGGCGGGGAAGAAAGCGCCCTGGTGGGGTTGGGGATACCCTCAGGTGGGGAGAAGGGAAATGTTGGGCACCTTTGGGTGTACTCCAGGGGACTCTAGGCTTTGGGGTATCTTTGTCACTGTGCTTGTAGTTTCTGCAAAACACTAAATGCTTTTCCATTTAAACTTTCCATCACTTCTGCAATCCATTTGTGTGAGTGTCATTCTTTTGCCCCTGGCAGGGGCAAGAGAAGATCTGCCTGGCCTCAAACCATGATACTGTCTGTCCCAATCTCTGCCCTGGTCAGTGAGCCATGGCTGGAAGAGCTCTGCCAGGCTCTGGTCCAGCCTATACCAGCTCTCAGCATGGAGAGTCTTTAGGGTAGTCCATCTCAATTTTGTTCCTATTTCAAAAAGCCTTAATCTTGTGCTAGTGTGGATCATTCCTAAAGGAAATTCACTAAAAACAGCCTGAAGCTGGCAACAAAAATTGTCCCTGGCTTCATAATTTGTGAGACTTGATCTAGTTTGGGCTGCAGCAGACAAGAGTCAGCAGATAGAGATCCTGCTGGGAAATGTCTCTGTTAATGAGATGCCAATTTTCTCATTTGTTTAATTATTCACTCTCATCTTTTTTAAATGCAGATTTTTTAATACTTTTTCCCCCAAAATGGGAATGACTTTGGATTGTTTTCAGCATTTGAACTGAGTGAAATATAGAAAACAAAACTATAAATAATAAACAGTGAACAACTTGGGTCACTGTGGGGGATGACTTTTGACTCAGGGCAGGTTTCTCCTCATCTTTTAATACACATTTCATCACTAGGGGCTTTGGGCTGGGGGTCTGGGGGCTTGTTTTTTCCCAAATAGAGGCTAGGTAAAGGTTAAAGAGAAAAAAAAAGAGGAACAGATACACAGAAGCATCAAAGGCAACTTACTGCTTCCAGAACTGAATGGGCACTGGGGAGCAGCCCAAGTTAAGGGACGCTGTTTGTGAACTGTGGCCTCCCTACAGGCAACAAACTTCATTCTTGTGGGCAGCTAATTAGTCTTAACAGTGGCCATTACTGGAAACTCACAACCATGAGAGTAATTCTTGCTTCCTCTCTTCTGTTTCTTTTTTTTTTTTTTTTTTCCCACTGAAGTAATGGAGATCTTGAAGGAGCCATTGGGGATATTTGCCTCATTACTATCACGATGCAAAAATGGCTTTAAGGATCTATTCCTCCTATTAAAACATTAGAATTGAAGTGACAGCCATTGTGCAAGAAGAAATGAAGCCACACTGACATCCTACTCACAGAAGCATATTAAGAAGAAGAAGAAGAAGAAGAAGAAGAAAAATAAAAGAAACACAAATGCTTTTAAAAGACATTCAGAAGATTCCAGTACAAAAAGACCAAAAAAATGTGCTGTACAGCTTTGCTGAGTTAGTGGTGGAGAGACAAAGAAAAGACCCAGATTTAAACCAGGGCTCGGTAAACAAAATAGAAAAGAAACAACACCATAATATTTTCTCTTTGCTTTTGCTTTTTTGCTTCTTTAACAATGAACAGCTTGAAGATAAACCATCTCTCCTAAGTCAGGTAGGTCTGTTTTGTGTGGGGATTTGAATGACAGTGAGGTTTCTGTGACTGGTGTACACATAACTCCCTCTGTAAAACTAACTTTGCTGGTCCAAACTGGTACTGAGAAGCAACTCTATCCATTCCTACACAGCTAAACGGACTCATGCTAGCCACAGGCCTCCTTTCAAAAGAAAACAAGGCTGATTGTTTTGTTTCTTAAACTTGTGTCATTATTAATAACCATATGTACAACGTCTCCATGACAATGGATGCTAGCACACAAATATACAGATATGAGACAGACAACGAGCAGTTTAACTTTCCGCTTAGAAACGCAGCTTGGAGAGGCCGGGGAAAAGAAATTGGAATGCTTTCCAGTGATGGTGGGATGGGAACCCTGTTTTGCCTTGCCACAGGAAAGATACTGCAGCTTAACATATGTAAGGAAATAGTGCCAGCTACTGGACAGAAGATCCAGGCACAAGGCTGGAGCTTTGTCTTTTGAGAGCAACTTTTCTCCGGTGGATAAAGTTCTATCTCTAGCTGTTGGTCATTGCAGTCAGCTCTAACCACTAAAATCGTTTGAGAGGATCATAAGTGAAAGACTTCATTTATGAATAAAGAAAATATACAAGATATAGAATATATTTCTCCAGTATTATTAATTATCCTCTTTTTTTGTTTCCCCTCAGTAGAATGCTTTGTGTCACTTTACAGAATAATCTCTTATTTTTGTTTGCCTTTTTCCTTTTCTTAGTGGTGTTCTTTTACAGCCTCTACAAAGCTGAGGCCACAGTGCATGAGGGAATAGGACATATAAATGCATGTACAGAGTGACAACAGCCATACAGGGGGGAGAAAACCCCAAAAACACTCCACAGAGAAACATATTCCAAAGCTAAGAAACACACAGAGTAGCAGGTAAATACAAGGATGTAACACTGAGAAATTCTGGTTTGGTAAGAACTGAGTAAGACATTTTGTATAGTAAAGAATCAATTGGTTTCCATTAGAAGAAAACAGCAAGAAATTAGGATGGAAAAAAAAATTCATCTTTTAGTGGCAGTGACTTGGGTTTGTATTACCTGGACGTCAGGTTCCTGACTGGCCCAATTGGCAACCTGCTTCCAATCACATGTGGTAACCATGGAGGACTAATCAAGATAAATATCACACTTAAACACAAATTGAACCATTCTTGCTTAGATTTTAGGCGTGGAGAGGAAAAGTTGCCGTAGAACTCCCAGTGCTTTCCACTGATCCTTTTTCCTTAGATCCAGAATAAGCTCCAATAAATGAACCATCTTCATTGAACATCCCATGCTCCCCTTCTCCATAATCTACCAGACTATCAGCACTTTCAGTGGCTTTAATGTCCCCGTTAATGGACCGGAGGCTGCCTTTCAGCGGCTTTTCATCGCTGTCACTACAAAACAAAGAAAAGCCTTTCCAAAAATCTAGCTTTTAACTGCAAGGAGGGAAACTGCTCTGTTAGTGGGAAGGAAAGCAGCAGGAAGGAAAACAGTCCTGTGCGGGTTATACACATTGAAAGCGATCCGACACCCATGAGACCATCTTGGTCTGGTGCACCTCAAGCAGGTGCCGCACGCCGACCTGAATTCCCCACGGACAGGGTTTGGTGGTTATTACAGCAAAGGGATTGGTTGAAAAGGGAAATATCAATTAAAATTACATGTGTTTGGGTCTTCCCCAAGACAGTAAGGGCTAGGAAGAGAAAGGGAAAGAACAGGAAATGCTGGAAAGGACTTGAGGGACCCATTCCAGCGATCAGTCAACTTTTCAGCACCTTACAGAAAGAACCATTTTCATTCTACAAAACAGTGGCTGCTATTCAGGGCCTCTTTCATTTCATGTTTCTTTTTGAGGAGGGTGGGTGAATTAATGAAATTGTGGGATGAGGCATCAGCTGTGGGTTGCATCTCACTGCTCTATGAGCATCTGTTTGAGTTGGGATGACTAACAAAGGGGCTTTTCTTCCCTTTTTTCATTTGTTCTGCTGTTGTCTTACTGTAACTGGTGGAGTTCCTCTCTGCTGAAGGGGATGAGAAACATAAGCAGCATCAGAGTGTCTGTCTCTGATGATATGCAATATAGTGGCAATTTCATGAAAAAAAAAAAAAAAGACAGACACCAAAACTTGGGGGAAATAACAGGAAATTCCATTGACCATTCTTCATAGAATCATAGAATTGTCAGGGTTGGAAGGACCTCAAGGATCATCCAGTTCCAACCCCCCTGCCATGGGCAGGGACATCTCATACTACATCAGATTGCTCACAGCCACATCCAACCTGGCCTTAAAAATCTCCAGGGATGAGGCTTCCACCACCTCCCTGAGCAACCTGTGCCAGTCTCTCACCACCCTCATGGGGAAGAACTTCCTAACATCCAATTTGAATCTATCCAGTTCCAGTTTTTTTCCATTCCCCCCAGTCCTATCACACCCTGACACCCTAAAAGTCCCTCCCCAGCTTTCTTGTAGGCCCCTTCAGATACTGGAAGTTCACAATTAGGTATCCTCAGAGCCTTCTCTCCAGACTGTACAGCTCCAACTCTCTCAGTCTGTCCTCATAGGAGAGGTGCTCCAGCCCTCTCCTACAGTTCCATTCTTCCAAATGGAACTGCAGGAGAAGAACCAAAGCAGCCTAACTTTTGATTGACCATAACATTTGGGAGGATTATTTGGGATAGATTAAAAGATTACTCCCAAAGAAATTAATAGGCCTCTGAACTAGGGACATAATTACTCAATTAGGGCCCTTGCTGATGCCAACTTTGGAGCAGAGTGGCGCAGCGGAAGCGTGCTGGGCCCATAACCCAGAGGTCGATGGATCGAAACCATCCTCTGCTAACAACCTTTTAGAGGACACAGTCTCAAGCTGCACCAGGGGAGGTTCAGGCTGGAGGTTAGGAGGAAGCTCTACACAGAGAGAGTGATTGCCCATTGGGATGGGCTGCCCGGGAGGTGGTGGAGTCGCCATCATTGGAGGTGTTCAGGAGGAGACTAGATGGGGTGCTTGACGCCATGGTTTAGTTGATTAGGTGGTGTTGGATGATAGGTTGGACACGATGATCTTGAAGGTCTCTTCCAACCTGGTCTGGTCTCTTCTATTCTATTCTAGTCTAGTCCAGTCTAGTCTAGTCTATTCACTCAGTGTCAAAGTGCTTTGGCAACGCTACCTAAGGAAGGACAAAGAGATGCACCCAGCTTTCACCTCTCCAACATGCAATTAATGATATGCACAACCAAAACAATAAAAATACTCGCTGCTTTCCTGCACAGGGCATTTCTGTTTATAAAAAATAACAAGTTTGGAGTTTGAAGGTGGGGGAAGGAGGGGGTCAAAGTTATTAACCTCAGGACTTTCTTACCTTTCTAAATATTTGTCCCGTTAGAAAGCATTAAGAATTAAATAAAGATGAAATTATGCAGGAAAAAAAAAACACCTATAGTACAAATAATGTAATAATTGGGATTTTAACAGAAATTTTATGCCCTTAAGGCCAAATACAATACTTCTCCAGCATGGTTCTTATGAAGATGTAATTTCTTCATACCACAATTAGGTAGCATCATCAGTTTTATTTCTTTTAAAAGCAGCCAAAGTGATTATTTCAGTTCTCCCACAGAAAATTCTGGGAGGAGGCTAGTTTGGGGGGAAGGGAGGGGGTTGCCATCTCTTTACTGTATTTCAACCTTTTTGTTTCCTTTCACAGAATGAACATTCCCCCTATGACACAGTTTGGGCCTGATTGGGTTTCAGAAACCCACTGAAGCCGTAAGAAAATCTTCCTCTTAACTTCAGTGGATGTTACAGCAGAAACCCAAATTATCTTTGAATATATTTACATTATTCATACAATGCTAATGAAAAAATAAAACACACAAAACCAAACCAAACAGCAACAAAAACACCCCCAAAACAGCAGGAACAACAGACAACTGAAAAATAACCACTGATACATCAACATTTACTGATACCCCAAGGTGGATGGATTTAAGCATACTGGATACTGGACTTTATAGTCCTACTGCCACCCACTCCTTTGAGGTTTGCTTTGGAAATGAAGAACAGCATT
Source organism: Picus viridis (assembly GCA_033816785.1). Classification (NCBI taxonomy): domain Eukaryota; kingdom Metazoa; phylum Chordata; class Aves; order Piciformes; family Picidae; genus Picus; species Picus viridis. The sequence continues at coordinate 3,403,496 of CM066592.1, forward strand.
AATTGCATGCTATAAAAATGTCCTAAGTAATGATGACATCTGGAAACCAAACAAAACCCCAACAAACACAAACGTTTGTTAAAGCAGGTCCTATTTACCTATATTCCCCAAAGATTTCATCTTTTATTGATTGAGCCTCGGGATCTGGATGCAAATCTTCTTTTTCTTTCACTGTACAAATAAAATAAAGCACAGATCTGTATCCCAGGTTCCACCGTGGACTTTTCTTTCCTCAGTGTAATGGGAAAACCTCCTGCCACCACTTACAGCCTAACCTGCAGGGCAGCAGCTTGCCCCACACACCTGCTGGACGCAACCAGCATGCTTCCATCAAGGGCTTGGGGCCATTTCTTCACTTAGAAGAGAGCTAGACTCATCTTCTAGAAGGGTTTGGGTTGGAAGGGACTTTTAAAGGTCATTTAGTCCACCCCCTTCAGTCAGCAGGGATGCCTGCAACTAGATAATGTTGTGCAGAGCATCGTACAACCTGATCTTGAATGTTTCCATGGATGGGGCATCTTACCACCCCTCTGAGCAACCAGGTTTAGACTTTAGTATTTACACTTAAATCCTTCCTCACTGTTTTTTAAAAATTACAGCATGATTTTCAGCAGAAATACTCTATTCTTAAGCAAGGTCCCTTCCAACCCTGACTGATACTATGATACTATGAATTTGGGCACCCATGGAAGGTCTCTCAGTTCCTGTGTCAAGTGGCAGTTATCAGGTGGAAGTGAGAGAACAGTCCTGCAAATTGAAGGCTCAGAGGTGTAGCTGGTGAAGGACCTTGACTCTAGGGCTGGATTGAATGCTGGAAGATTCAATGAGTGTTATCAAAGGCCTCAGTAAGATCTCTGCCCAGCAGACAGCATTTTCTCACCCAGAGAGCAGAGTTTCGCTGGTATTCATTAGAATCCATTCTGCAGATATTTATCAAAAAGCTACAGCACCTAATTGGATGTTTCTGCTTGTGGTTCTGCAGCCTCCAGAGATAAAAGTCTGAGGAATGCTTGTTATTAACATGTGAACATAGCAAAAGGACAATAAATCCATTTACCTGAATATTTTCCTCCTTTATTTCTTCTGACAAAGCAAATAGTTAGCAGCAGCAGGGTGAGCAAAGCGATGGCACACATCAGTCCAATGAACCACCCCTGGGTGGAAATTCCATCGTAAATGCCAGCATAGGCTTTGTGGAACGGAACAGGAGCGAAAAGAAGAAGAAAATTAATCAGAGGGAAAGGGCATCACCCAACTATAACATGAATACATAACATGTTCTTCACTGGATCCTAATTGAACCAGTCTATCACCACTTATTGTGTTCAACTGAGAGAAATGCAAGGCAGGAACACGTCTGGAGCGTGACATTTTGAGGCTTTAACAGGAGCATGCAGCCGACAAGGCACAATGCAGACATTTTGGAAAGGTAATTCTGAGAGAGCAGTTGGCTCAAAGGATTAATGCCAAAGAGGAAAGCCGAGCAGAGGGTTGTTAAGCCTCTCATGCAAAAAGCAGTTTTGCGGTAGAAACGGAGCTAAAACTGCACTATTCAGCACATGCAAACCACTGGATAGGCACACGTGGAGTGGGATCATATCACAAACTCTTTTCCCCCTCTGAAAATCACGTAGGAAGGGAATAAAACATTTGTAAAGGTGTGTCATTGTTCCAGGCTGTTGTGCACTGAGTAAAGCACAGGATCAGCCAAGAACCACAGGTGGGTTTGTGCTCCCAGGGGGTACAACTTCAAAATGACAGAACAAAACAAAATGATGATTCTGGAACACTTTGACTGCACAACATCAGATGCCACCTCGACACGTATTTACATTCAAGAGGAATCTTTATCACCTTGAAGGGTTTCATGTCTCACCTCTCCCCCTTGTCTCAATAACATCTTCAAAAATGCTATTGTTATCAACCCAATTCTTAGTCACTAGACGAACTGTATAGTCAGTTCCAGGCTCAAGTGCCTCAATGGGGTGAAACTTTTGGGTGGGCTTTACTGCTTCTGCAATCTTGCCGATCCCTTTACCTACAGAATGTACATATTTAAGTCATATTGATTAATGGTCTTCCTTGAACAAAAGGTCTATGAAATGCACAGGCAGAAATCATGGAAATAACACATAAATGTGGCCCCCAAAGGATTTTTAACATTTGTCATCAGGTAATCTGATTTTTCAAAAGCAGGCAGCAGAGTGGGGGGAAACAATACATTTAAAAAGGGGAAAAAAGAGAAAGAAAATTTAAAAGAAAAAAAGGGAAAAAAAAAGAAAGAAGGAGAAAGAGGGAAGGAAGGAGGAGAAGAGAGGAGGAAGGAGAAGAGAGGAGGAAGGAGAAGACAGGAGGAAGGAGAAGACAGGAGGAAGAAGGAAGAAAGACAAAGAAAGATAAAAGAAGGAGGGAAGAGAAAAAGAAAAAGAAGGAGGAAAGAGAAAAAGAAAAAGAAGGAGGGAAGAGAAAAAGAAAAAGAAGGAGGGAAGAGAAAAAGAAAAAGAAGGAGGGAAGAGAAAAAGAAAAAGAAGGAGGGAAGAGAAAAGAAAAAGAAGGAGGGAAGAGAAAAAGAAAAAGAAGGAGGGAAGAGAAAAGAAGGAGGGAAGAGAAAAAGAAAAAGAAGGAAGGAAGAGAAAAAGAAAAAGAAGGAGGGAAAAGAAAAAGAAAAAGAAAAAGAAAAGAAGGGAAAAGAAAAAGAAAAAGAAGGAGGGAAAGGAAACGAAAGGGAAAGGGAAAGGGAAAGAAAGAGAGAAAAATGAAAAAAAGAAAGGAGTAAAAAAGACAAGAGAAAAGAAAAAATAAAAGAAAAATAAAAAAGGAGGAAAAAAAGAAGAAACACAGGAAAAAAAAAACCAAAGACATTCCCCCTGCTTGATTTTTAATATTCCACCAGATAAAACAAACAGCAGACTGAAGTAATCCTGACACTTCGGAAGGGGTTTGTACATCTCCCAGGACGAAAGTGACTATTGATGGGGGATTCTGGATCTGCTCTAACTAATGCTTGCTGAAAAAAAAAAAAAAACATTAAAAATTGCAGCTTGACAATGGGGCTTGGCTTTGTGTGGCTAAGCTGGGCCTTGGTGCTTCTCCCCTTGAACTGAGCTCAGCAGGGAGGCCCAGGCAGCTTGTTATCTGGAAATGGATTCTGATGTGTCTTATGGAAAGAAAAAAAAAATTAACATCAGAATTTGTACTCATTTCTCTCCTGACAGTGACTTTTCCATGGCCTTTTAAATTCCATAATGCCTTCACAAGGTGCTGTTCTACATGCAGCTGAAGATTGCCTTTACGTTTATATTGAAGCCTTTAAATGTTCCTGATGAATTTAATATTTGATGAAGAGGGAGAAGGGAAATTTTGGTAGCTCTTGTTTTAGGGTTTTTTTGGGTTTTTTTAACCTGCAAAACTCCTACTGCGTCCAGTTCTGGAGCCCCTATTACAAGAGGGATCTGGAGGTGCTGGAAGGTGTCCAGAGAAGGGCCACGAGGATGATCAGAGGGCTGGAGCACCTCTCCTGTGAGGGCAGACTGAAAGAGTCGAGGCTATTCAGTCTGGAGAAGAGGAGGCTCCGAGGTAACCTAATTGTGGCCTTCCAGTATCTGAAGGGGGCTACAAGAAGGCTGGGGAGGGACTTCTCAGGATCTCAGGTAGTGATAAGACTAGGGAGAATGGAATGAAGCTGGAGGTGGGGAGATTCAGGCTGGACATGAGGAGGAAGTTCTTCCCCATGAGAGTGGTGAAGCCCTGGAATGGGTTGTCCAGGGAGGTGGTTGAGACCCCATCCTTGGAGGTGTTTAAGACCAGGCTGGATGAGGCTCTGGCCAGCCTGATCTAGTGTGAGGTGTGCCTGCCCATGGCAGGGGGTTGGAACTAGATGATCTTTGTGGTCCCTTCCAACCCTGACTGATACTATGATACTATACTATGATACTGAAATTTCAGTCTGCAGTGAGATTGCAGGGCATTAAAGGAGCTTTTTTTACAATAGCATTTGTGGATGACAGGACAAAAAGGGCATTTATAGATGTTAGCCATCACTGCTGGAACAAGAAATGCCTGTTCATACAACAAATTCAGAACTGCTGGTTGACATGTGGGATGGCTTTAATCAACCACCAGGCACAACATGCTCGTGTGCCAGCCCTCGATGGCAGGAGAGAGATTTGGGAGGGCTGCACTTAATAAATATAACTCCTTAATTGTGTTTGGTTCCCTCATTTGCCTGCTTCATGAAAAATCATCTCGACTGAGGACGGAGCACACAGTATAATTTGAAAACCACTTGACCAATTAGCACTGGCAGTAAAACAATTCTACTTAATACTTAAAGTAGTAAACAAGCAAAGCAAGAAGCTTTCAGAGATTAAGGCTTAGTTGACATCTGAAGGAAGGAAAAATAAGATTAAGACAAATCCAAGCACAATCAAAGCAGCAATTCAGGATAAGTTTTCCAAGGCAGCTCTGCATGTATTACAACAAGCAGTTCAACTAGCAGCCCACTGGGACCCAGAGAGAACACGGGCAGCTGACATACTGCTGATACTGAAGCACAGCTCATTAGCATAAATTAATCCATCCATCAGTAATTTTTGCTAAATGGAGTATGTGAAACTGAGCTATAATTTTTAATCAAGCTGCCAATTAAGTGACAGGATACCACAGGTATATTTTAATTACATGTTCTCAAAAGCAAGACATCAGGAAAAAAAAAAACAGAGAAAGGTATTTAGTGGAAACACTACCCATGAAGTTACAAGAACAAATGTGAACCTTCAGCCCACTGTGTATTAAACACCATGGAACCCAACGTGATAGCAGCATGGTCCCGCTGGGGCACAACTCCTTGGGAAGCATTTCTTCTGAATTCCTGGTCAGCAAAATGCTTAACCCTGAGCTCAGCGATAGCATTGCTGTGCTTTTGCTAAAACCAGCTTAACCAGTCCATATCTGTGAGCCGCTTCTTTCCAGCTTGTGCCAGCCTCTTCTTTTTGAGTGGTCAGAAGCAGAAAGGGGGAACTGATACAGCTGGAAAAGAACCCTTTTCTACCAGGTTCTTGCTCAGCTGTACCAGCCCCTCCTGCTGCCCTGGCACACTGAGCAGCACAGGGCTGGGATGCACGTACTGGAATGAAGGCTTGAGCCCAGCACCCCCGGGGACTGGAGATTTACCATTAGCTCTCCAATCTGACATCCTCTATCCCAAAACATTAAACAAATACATTTTTTTTTTTATTTAAAACTCAGTCCAGTGATGGGAGATTATGAGGTTTCTTTCCACAGGATTTCTTTCTGGTCAGTGTTACACACTCAAGAGAGCACCTACAGAGGAGAAAGCTTTGCTAACAGGGGCAAAGTTGGGTGGCTGGACTAGAAAAAGCAGTGCAGCATCCTGAAAAATAAGAGCAAAGATATACAGATAAGGAAAAAAACCCCAAGCTCAACATACTGAAAGGTCAGTGAGCTGCAGAAATTAGCTTCAGAAAATTGAAAGCAGTTGGGTTAGGTTTTTAATCTACAATAAGGGAGAAGAAGCATTAGTAATAAAGGCATATCACCAGCACTTCTCAGCTTCCCCCACTATTTATCAGCCATACCATGGGACTTGCATGAACATTAAACAACTGAACTGCAATCTTACAATATTCCTACTGGGCTTCAAGATTTATGAGAACAACAGAACACACTTGTTTTAGAAAAAAAAAAGTAATACACTGATAGTAGCTTATGGTATAAAGAGGAAAAAAATACCCAACAACCCACCACAATATAGCCTGCCCCCAAAGACTTAGAAGAGAGCTGATCCTTCTCCAATAGTTAGCACATCTGTTAGAAAACATACTCGGGGGGGGGGGGGGGGGAACAAAGGAAAGGAAAAAAGCTGGCAGTCTAATAGCTGAGTCTTAATTGTGGGCAACATCTTAATTTATAACCATACCTGTCTAAATACATCTGCTGCAATAAATGGAGAGTTGAACTTTCATTACTTGGTTTTGGTGGCGTGGTTTCTTTTTTACCCTCCTTTTCCCTGCTGTGTGGCTATTAGAAATGGACAAACATGCACCACAAAGTCTCCTTCAGCTTCTGGGTTTTTTCTTAGTGCAGGTGAATCATGCTGGATTTGGACTATTTTAAGTTATAGTCATATACGTAAAGTCTACTGAGATGAATCTAGAGGTGAGTTGTGCCTCTGAGCAACCGGATGGAGTGTGAGGGGTCCCCGCTCATGGCAAGGGGGTTGGAACTAGATAATCCTTGAGGTCCCTCCTCATCCTAACAATTTTATGATCAGCTGTAGGTACAGATTGCCATTTGTAAGAGGAATCTGAGTTGAAACAAGGAGTCAAATTATGGCTTGGTCAGCTCCTGCTGCTTCTTTTTAGCTTTCTGTGTTGGCTACGCTGGGTCAATGGAAAAGGAAAGAGCCAAAAAATCCCAGCAAAGACAAACAGTTCATCACAAATTTGCTTTGAGTACTCCAAGACTGATATATTTAGCACTTTCTCTTGAACACACCTGTTTTTCTTGCTCAAAATATGAGGAGTTTGAAGCAATGATACAGCACATATGCCTTTTCCTGGTCCAGCCTGTTTGAGGTTAGCAATAAGGTTTGATGGGCTCTGGGTGCTCCGGTCAAAAAATGAGGCAGCACCAGACTAGAGTGGCACAAATGACACCAGAAAACCCCACAACCTAACAGCAACAAAAAAACCCAAATCCTTTTAACCAAGATTTCATCACAGTCTCTTGACTGTGAGCAAATAGGTCATATCTGGCGGGGGAGGCTGCTGCTTACATACGGCTAAGTCAGAGCTCTGTTTTTCCTTTCCCCCCGTGCCTGTGGCAAAAGAGAACTAAACCCATCCATTTTGTAGCAAATGGTTCCTCTCCTCATCTTATGATGTGTCATGAAGGTTAGTACCCTCCAGCTAGGATTTTACACAAAGCCTGTGGGAGTTTCATGCCAATTGCCACTGAAATATAATGAAACTGATGAACTTCTCCTCTCTGGAAAATAAAACTACAGTTTGTGCAGCTTCCTCTGGATGATTTTTTCATCAAGGCTCGAATTTCTGGACCCACAGTAATCATTCTGAACATGTAATCTGTGTTTAGTAATCCTCCAGAAAGACTGGGTGCTCTGGGTGAAAAGAAGCTTTGTGCCTATGAAGGACACAAGTATATTAGATTAATTTTAGGGCTTTATTCACTTGTGTAAGAACATTATTTTGTGTTATGCTTCTGAGGACTAATGATCATTTGGAAATCAACATTTTTGTGAGGGAAGTTAATTGGTTTGCAGGTCACTGAAGAACTGCTGCCTGGAAATGGAAAGATGGAGCTAAAACTCATTTTCTAAGGACAGTATACCTGCATCTGTGGCATGAAACCGAGATGAAGCCACAACAACTAAACTATTACTAATTTTGCAGTACAATGCAAATGTCCTTTTGCCCAGGTTCTTCATGGCTGTCCACAGTGCTGTACCAGCAGCTGATGAAGGCATTTGGTTGCCTATCAGTGCTTCATATCTGAGTTCTTTTGGCTATCTATAAGATCTTTCATAAGAAAGAGCCTTTTATTTCACTGGCTTTGTATTCACCGCCCACGCCAGCGGTGTTAGGTCATGCAAGAAGGATGCTCTAAATGAAAGCTTTTATATTGCCTGTTTCTCACTAATTCCAGCGGGCCTGTGTTTAATCTTAGAGACTAATATTAAAGTGTAGTTTTGTTCTGTTAAAGGAATTACACAGAAACAGACTCATCTGGCAGAAGCAGTCCTGCAGAGCAGAGGGCTGATCCCCAACGCTGCTGGACATCCACAGGATGCAAAATGTGGCACTGCTCCATTGGACAATGAAGAAATAGAGATGGGAGCATTGAGATGGTCTTTTTCTATCAGTATGCACAAACTGCTGGGTGCTTTGGGTGAAGTAATGCTAACCCAAAGCTCTGTGTTAGTCCTGACAGAAAGGTGAATTTGGTTCATTGGCAGAGGAAGATGCTGCAGTTGCAGGGAAAGGGCATGATCTATCCAGTTATCTCTACAGGGAGTGATGTTTTTTCAATTGAGAATAACATTTTTATTTTCACTCAATTCAGTCAGTCATGCCACTGAAATCTCCTTGTCAGGCAATGGGCTGCACATAAATTACAGGCTACCAGCACCAGAACAAGAGGACACAGTCTCAAGCTGCGCCAGGGGAGGTTTAGGCTGGAGGTGAGGAGAAAGTTCTTCATAGAGATAATTATTTGCTATTGGAATGTGCTGCCCTGGGAGGTGGTGGATCACCATCACTGGAGGTGTTTAGGAAGAGATTTGATGGGGTGCTTGGTGCCATGGTTTAGTTGATTAGATGGTGTTGGATGATAGGTTGGACTCGATGATCTCAAAGGTCTCTTCCAACCTGGTTAATTCTATCCTATCCTATCCTATCCTATCCTATCCTATCCTATCCTATCCTATCCTATCCTATCCTATCCTATCCTATCCTATCCCATCCCATTCCATTCCATTCTAACTACTGTTGGGAGCACAACGATTTTCCCTAAACAACTTGGGTTTAGTGGTGATGCACCCACCATTGCATAGGTACATACTAAGAAGGAGATGGACTTCTCTTTCTGATGCCAGACTACAGTAGCAGGGATAAGTGCAAATAAATGAAAGCAACAGTAGTGATGCAGATCAAGAACATCAATGATAAAATGTGAATGAACCCATGGCTTCCACCTTAACATCTCTATTTTGCCTGGCAGAACCTACTGAGACATTCCAAACTCCCCCAAGGCACAGCCTGCAATGGCTGCAGTCCAGCTACTGAGTGTCTTAAAATGAGCAACGAGAGCTTTATGTTTTTATTACTAAAACCAGGGCATAATGGATATAGAATCACTGAATCAAAGCCCCAAAGAAAGGTGGAGTGCTCTAGCGTGGCGTTTCATTTCAGAGAGCACCACGGTTTATATCTGTCGTTTATGTGGGTCATTTTGAAATATAAACTTTGACTTCCCCTTTCTTCAGAAAGAGAAATTGTTTTAATTTTGAGCAATTGCTTTTCCTTCCCATACCACAGCTGTAAACCCCAGGAAGGTCACTGAAAAGAATGATTTTTGGTTTGGTTTGTTGTTTTGGGTTTTTTTTTTTTTTACCCAGCCTATCATGTTTAGTTGAAAAATATGTGAAGGATTGAGCCAGAAAATAATGACACAAAACCAGTGACAGATGCAGTGCCCTAATTTAGGGTGGCTTGAGAACCCAGCAAGGAGCACACATTAATTGCAGAACTGGACCCTGGTGGCTTTTATTAATTATGCTGCTCTATTCTGCAAGCATTTCACAAGAATCAGTTTTTGCCACAGCTGAAACAAAGTCTTAGGAAGGAAGAGAATGAGAACAAAAGGAGTGGTGACATTATCATCCTCTGAAGCATATCAGGAAGGGAAGCATTTTATAAACCCTGACAAGGTTATTCAAAGAAGGTAGGGAGTTCCAAGTGGTCATAACACATTTTTCTGGCTGCCCAACGAAGGCCAGAAAAGGGAACTAATGAGGTAAAATTGTATATTTTTAGCTTGAAAAAGCCCAACCATGGATATTTTAATTCCTTAATGAGAATGAAGTTTAAATCATGCTGATAGATCAATAGTTACTACTCAGTGAGTAATTGCATACTACAGTGAGACTGGAGGCTACAGGACAGCTGAGAAGGAATTTCACTACTTGAGGAAAAGGTTGATAGCTGGTGAGTGGATCCTGAGCTGGGATGTGATGAGCTCAAAGTGCTTTGTACTTGTTTTGTACTTGTTTCACCTCTAACAGAACAGCTTCTGCAACTTAGAGGTCCAACAGGATGTTGTGCAATCAGTACCATTTCTCTATTACATATCAACATTGTTGCAGACTCTTATCATTGCTAGCAATGAGGCAGCCAGGACTCTTTTGCTTATCACATTCACTTTCTCCTTCCCCGTGGTAAGCGCACAGCAGTGGATTCTGATTAATAGCATGGACTTGTTCCTTGCTATTGAGAGTTTTCAGACTTGCTGAGCACAGTGCATTTTATTTCATTTCAGCTGAATGTGAAAGATGAGCTTCCATACAGTGCTTGCAATTTTCCTTTAAATCACTCAAGACCAGTGTTTTAGGATAGGGTGCAAGTGGCACACAAATGCTCTCTGATAAAGCAGTAATAAAATAATGCACTGCAGACAACACTATGCTCATCTGGATTTCCATGTCAAATACTTTCCCCTGATGAGGCTGACGGTCCCTCACCTTCATGCAAGAGCAAGAGGTTGGTTTTATATTGCTGAGAACAGATTATTTCAGTCTTCAGTTCTCTGTTTGTGACTAAATGGAACTCACTCTAGCATGGCTTAAAGGTGGGAACAGAAACAGAACTGCACAGCAAAACGAGACAGATAAGCCCTGCTTTCCTGAACAGCTGCATGGCTACCCTAAAAAGTTCATTGATTGTTCCCATGGAGAGAAAAAAAAACCCAAATTTATTTTCTCTAATTGCAAAGGAAATGTCAAGCCTGGAATATTCTCAATAGATTTTTCTATTACTGCTAGAGCTTCTCCACATAAAAACATATTGCCTATTAACTTACTCCCTTGAGCCATCGTTAGTCCTTCTTCTGTGACTGGCTTCCCACAGCCTTTGACTGTACAAGCCTTCACATAGAATTTGTACTTGGTACTGGAGCTGAGCCCTGAAAGCCTCCAGCTGAGCGTGGAGCGGTTGGTGAGGCTGATGTCGTTCAGAGGTCCGATTTCATGTGTCTCGTTTACTGAAAGGCAAAAGGCAGCTGAGTCAGATCCAGCAGCTAAAGGCTATGGACATGAAACCTGCCATGAACACTCCTGCAAGGGAGGGACTCTGCTCTCAGTAGGAAGGATGAAGCCTGAATAAGCATATCTCACCTTCCTGCCAAGTACTCAAATGGGATTTATCTCATCCATGTCAATCTTTCAGCTACTGGGTGAGCTACTACTGCTCTTAAAAAGCTCTCTGATTCCAGCTATGCATGTACTTAGTGGGAGGTAAAAATGCCTGTCTCCTACACCATTAAATATATATGAATTGCTTCTTGCTTTGCTTCCAAACATCTGCAAACTTCTGCAAGCACATTAATGGATGGCTGCTCGGCTTTGCTCAGCTCTGCCTCGGCATGGCTGGCAGCTGAAGGATCGGTTACCTCTCCCAGACTGCCTCAACAGACAGAGCCACTCTCTGACCCTAGTCAGAGAATCAAGAGATTCATAAATTCATAGAATCATAGTCATAGAATCTTCCCAGGGTCATAGAATGATAAAATTATTTAGGTTGGAAAGGACCTTCAATATCATCTATTTCCGACCCCCTGCCATGGGCAGGGACACCTCCTACTAAACCAGATGTCAAAACCAAAGAGAAAATCCAGCCTCCAGCTTCTGCTTGCAAAAGCAGCTGGGGAGTTCTGTCATCAGCACAGGTAAGTACAAACTGGAAGGGGTTGTTTGGGGTTCATTTCATTTGGTTTTGTCTGGTTAGTTGGTTTGTTTGGGGATTTTTTTGTTTGTTTGTTGTTTTTTGGGGGGTTGTTGGTTTTGCTGTTTGGTTTGGTTTGGTTTGTTTGTTTTGGGTTTCTTGGGGGGGTTATTTGGTTTTGTTTGGTTTGTTTGTTTGTTTGTTTGTTTTTCAATAGGGCACAGTCTAATCTTGTTCCTTCCTCAAAGAGCCTGGGCCATCTCATTTAAACTATATTCTTACCCTAACAGGCTGGACTAGATGATCCTTGAGGTCACTTCCAACCTGGTATCCTATGAATCTATGAACATATAAACTATCCTGAATCATCACCACACCTCACAGCTGCTGTTGTGGCAGTCTGAGGCCAATACTGAATCTTGTCTGAGTTACCTGGAGCACAAGCCCCATGAGGAGCCGCTGAGGGAGCTGGAATTGTTTAGCCTGGAGGAGGCTCAGGGGAGACCTTATTGCTCTCTACAACTACCTGAAAGGAGGCTGTAGCCGGGTGGGGGTTGGTCTCTTCTCCCAGGCAACCAGCATCAGAATAAGAGGACACAGTCTCAAGCTGCACCAGGGGAGGTTTAGGCTGGATGTTAGGAAGAAATTCTTCCCAGCAAGAGAGATTGGCCATTGGGATGTGCTGCCCAGGGAGGTGGTGGGGTCACCATCACTGGAAGTGTTTAAAAAGAGCCTGGATGAGGCACTTGGTGCCATGGTTTAGTTGATTAGATGGTGTTGGGTGATAGGTGGGACTCCATGATCTCAAAGGTCTTTTCCAACCTGGTTAATTCTGTATTCTGTATTCTGTATCTGCTCAAAGCCTCTTCCCAGCTACTCGGTTCTTTCATAGGAAAGAAAGAAAGAAACACTCCTGGCATTTAGCTGTTTCTCAATGATATTGAGAAAGTGATGTCTCAGTACCATGACTCAGGAGGTAGTCGTCTGCATTTCTGCTGAGGCATTCCACGGGGAGGAGATACTGACATAATGTGAAGATCTGAATAAATGTGGTTCAAGCTCTCTCCTAACAAATTATCACAGAATCACAGTGTCAGGGGTTGGAAGGGAGCTCGAGAGACCATCCAGTCCAACCCCCCTGCCAGAGCAGGATCACCTGTACCAGGTCACACAGGAACTCATCCAGGCAGGTGTTGAATTTCTCTAGAGAGGGAGACTCCACAACCCCCCTGGGCAGCCTGTTCCAGTGTTCTGTGAGTCACCCTCACAGTGAAATAATTCTTCCTCCTGTTTCCATGGAACTTCCTCTGCTTACTTTGCATTGAAAGAGTTTCACTTCAGTAACAAAAAATTTACAATTTAAAATGCATTTACAATTTATAAGTCTTCTTAGCTGCTACATTAGGTAGAGTTTGCAAGTATGAAATAACTGAAACAGAAAATAAATGTGGGCCAGGGCATGGCAGCAGCATGAGCTTACAGTGGAAAAGTGCATGGAAAGTTTTTGGCTCTGGAAGATGGCTACAGCCTGCCCTCTAGCAGGCTGTGCACACATTGCCAAGCAGACACACTGCTCTGATGCTACGGCTCCTCGGGTGATCTCAGGCACAGCTCTTCTCATCAGCCTCTCTTTCTAGTACCTGTGCACATGTAACTGCCCTTTAAAATGCTAAAGTCAAAGTGAAACAAGCACATACTTATCTGGTATTGCAAAACGTAGCCAGTAAGGTGACCATTTGCTCTCTTGGGGAGTCCCCAGGACAGAGTGACAGAGTCCTTGTCAAAGTTCAGGATCCTTAGGAAACGTGGCTGTTCAGGGACTGGAAGACACAGGGATTAGCTCTCAGAGCAGGGCGGTGAGCAGTTCTGCCCCCACGTGCACTTGGCAAATGAGGATATCATTTAGCTCAACACCTGCAGTCCCCCTTGCTAGTGACTAGTAGAGATTCTACAACAGTTTTAAGGAAACCAACTCCTATTTATGTCCCTCCATCCCATTTTGTCTTACCTCCTTCTGGAGTTTCAAACACCACAGGGGAGCTTTCTGGGCCATCTCCTTTGGAGTTGTAAGCCGAAACAGTTAAGTGGAATTCGCTGAAGGGCTCTAGACCAGGAATCATCCCAGAGCTTCTGTCTCCCATAAATGTTAGGAAGTGTTTCTCTGGGTGATGCCTCTTTCCATCCAACATGCTTTTTGTCTTCCACCAATTGACCTGCATTGAGATTGGCATTTCTGTAACAAATTACGTTGTACGGGGCTGAACATCATCACAGAGTGGCTTGTGTTGGAAGGGACTTTAAAGGCCATCAAGTTTCATGGGCAGGGACAGCTCCCACTTGAACAGGTTACTCAAAGCCTTGTCTTAAACACTTCCAGGGAAGAGGCATCCACAACTTCTCTGGGCAACCCATTCCAGGGTCTTACCACCCTCATATGTCTAATCTAAATCTAACCTGCTCTGGTGTAAAACTGTTGTCCCTTGTCCTGTCACTACATGTCCTTAAAAATAGTCCTTCTTCAGCTTTCCTGTAGTCCTCCTCAGGTACTGTAAAGCCACTGCAAGGTCTCCCTGGAATCTTTCTTTCTCCAGGCTGAGCAGACCCAATTCACTTAGCCTCACAGGAGAGGTGCTCCAGCCATCCTCTGGACCCTCTCCAACAGACCAGTGACATCGCTCTCTCCCCTCTTCCCAGAAATGAGATTTCAATCTATCCTTGATCCAAGGTTCATTTGGTAGTTTACTCAAGTATATACAAATATTTCAAGAGGAAAACTGTCACCTTATAGCCTTTTAAATGTCCACGAACTCGGTCCCTTGGTATGCCAAACCAGAAGACTTTGACCAATGTGCTGTTCACAACATCCACCGACACGCCAGAAGGAGCAGCATCTGGAACTGTAAAAACAGCATATTAAAGACACTTACAGGAGCTCAGTTTCCCACTGTTCACAGCTCCAGAACCTGCCTTTCCACCTCAAGCTGTGGCAGTTCCCGCAGTCTTGCTGCAGGCGAGGAAACAACCGTTCCACCTGCATCCAGTGGGTGAAATGGGCCAATAAACATTATTTTTGCCATAGCAGAGCTTCCTGCTGAGGGCTGGAATACAGGTGCACTGGGACAGATGAATTTCTATGCCAGTATTTATGATTTCCTGTTTCAAGTAATGCTTACAGCAGTGAGAAGAATAAAAATAAAAATGATGAACACTGCACTCAAGAAGGAAATCATAAAGTTTGGGCTTTGGGTTGGTTTTGGGGTTGTTTTTTTTCCTTTATATAATCAATTTCATTTTACAACTAAGCTCATTAAACAGTAGGATTTTAATCACTGCACAACACAGAGAGTGCCTGGGAAAAAAATAATGATAAAAAGTAAAATACAAGGCAGGCCTTGATCCATTGACAACTGAATTGCAAGGAAGGTTTTCCACTGATAGATATAAAATGAGATCCATTGCAGGCACACAAAGAAAACAAAGATGCTGCAGGGTTTCTCCTGCTCTGTTCTCATTATTCATCACCTCTTCCACCATATGCTTTACAGGAGGGAGAAGATATAGAATAGACCAGACCAGGTTGGAAGAGACCTTCAAGACCATGGTGTCCAACCTATCATCCGACACCACCTAATCAACTAAACCACGGCACCAAGCACCCCATCAAGTCTCCTCCTAAACACCTCCAGTGATGGTGACTCCACCACCTCCCCGGGCAGCCCATTCCAATGGGCAATCACTCGATCTGTATAGAACTTCCTCCTAATCTCCAGCCTAAACCTCCCCTGGTGCAGCTTGAGACTGTGTCCTCTTGTTCTGGTGCTGGCTGCCTGGGAGAAGAGACCAACCTCTGCCTGTCCACAACCTCCCTTCAGGGAGTTGTAGAGAGCAATAAAGTCACCCCTTAGTCTCCTCTTCTCCAGGCTAAGCAACCCCAGTTCCCTCAGCCTCTCCTCACAGGGCTGTGCTCCAAACCCCTCACCAACTTCGTTGCCCTTCTCTGGACACCTTCCAGCAAGTCAACATCCTTCCTAAACTGAGGGGCCCAGAACTGGACACAGGACTCAAGGTGTGGCCTAACCAGTGCAGAGTACAGGGGGAGAATCACCACCCTGCTCCTGCTGACCACACTGTTCCTGATGGAGGCCAGGATGCCATTGGCCCTCTTGGCTGCCTGGGCACACTGCAGGCTCATGTTCAGCCTACCATCAACCAGCACCCCCAGGTCCCTCTCTGCCTCTCTGTCTGGCCGCTCTCCAGCGACGCTGACCCCAGCCTGTAGCACTGCCTGGGCTTGCTGTGGCCAATGTGCAGAACCTGGCCCTTGGATGTGTTCAATCTCATGCTCTTGGACTCTGCCCATCTGTCCAGCCTGTCGAGGTCCCTCTGCAAAGCCTCTCTGCCCTCCAGCAGATCAACTCCTGCCCCCAGCTTGGTGTCGTCCGCAAATTTACTGATGATGGACTCAATGCCCTCATCCAGATCACCAATAAAGATGTTAAAGAGCATGGGGCCCCAGCACTGCTCCCAGGGGGGAATGATGAAGCACCAAACCTTCCTGTTGCCCACCTCTGGGTGCACGGTGAGGATTCTGCTGTCTGAACAGCACCAAGAGCATTCCTGGCATGAAGCTTTAGGATGGTGAAACAGCAGCTGGCACTTGGCAGGTTGCAAATATCAAACTGATATCAAATATCCATTCAGGGTTGAGAATGAGAGGAAATGATCTCAGGTTGCACCAGGGGAGGTTTAGGTTGGATGTCAGGAAAAAATTCTTTCTTGCAAGAGTGGTCAGACATTGGAACAGGCTGCCCAGGGAGGTGGCGGAGTCACCATCCATGGAAGTGTTAAGAAGATGTCCAGCACCTGAGATTTTGCACTTAATTACCAGAGTACTTATCTACTGACAGTGTTAAAATGTTGAACTGGGTCCCAGACAAGCTTAAGTCTTTTTTCCACCAGGTCCAACACAATGCCATGCTCCACAGGCTCCTAATGGACTATGACCTTCCGACAAGTATCTAGATTAAGCCAGTAACTGAGATGAATGAAAGCACAAGTGACCTTTCCAAAAATCCCCTTAAACTCCAGCAGCCACAGCACCCAGGATCAGTCTTATTTCCATCTCCTGTAGCCCATCACGCTGAGCAAGAGAGTTTTGGCCACAGGCTGCCTAAATCCATCGCCTCGTCAGTTTGCATTGCGAGAATCCCCCATGCAGAGTAGCTTCACATGAAAGTTTCCTCTACTTACTGTCCTCTCCTGAATACCCAATGGTAACATTTGGTTCAGGACCTGATCCTAAATTATTCACTGCTTGGACTTTGATCTCATAAGGCACGAAGGTGGGGGTGTTCCGTAGGGTCAGAGAATGCTTCTTCACCGTCTCCTCGTTCCAATCCACCTCGACTCCCTGCTGCCTCCAGCTGACTTTGTACTCCAGCCCTGGCCCGTTCCTCTCCATGGGTTTCAATGGCTGTGAAAGAATTTAAAAGAGATCTTGTCTGCCTTTGTTGCAGTTATCATGAAACAGCAGCTGAGGGGAGGGGGAGGAATAATTTTGCAGAGTGTGTTACAACACAGGAAGAGGAAAGGGGTTGAAAAGAAAGCTTTAACTCTGTGCTGTTGTGTTAACTTTCAGACAACTGGGAGAAAAACATCGTGACTTGCAGAGAAAGGTGGATGAAAGGCACATAAAAACAGTTGGGTTAAAAACAGATTCATTGCCAGCAGACACATTTCTGCACACTACATAAGTCAGGTTCTGGTTTGCCACGGGTTTTCTTTGTTTCCTTGTGTGCTGTAAACCCTCCTGCCTTTTAGCACAAGTCATTGATCTCTCCCTGAAAGAAGGTTGGAGGGAGGTGGGGGCCAGTCTCTTCTATTAGGAGGTGATAGAATGAGGGGAAACAGCCTGAAATTGTGCCAGGGGAGGTTTAGGTTAGATAGGGTGAAAAATTTCTTTATCCAAAGAGTGGTCAGGCATTGGACTAGGTAGCCCAGAGAAGTGGTGGAGTCAATGCCCCTGGAGGTGTTAAAAAAATGTGTGGACATGGCCCTTTGGGACATGGCTTGAAGGCCATGGTGGTCTTAGGTTGATAGTCGGACTCCATGATCTTAGAGGTCTTTTCTGACCAAAACAGTTCTATGATTCTAAAATGCATATTTTGGCATAAGGCTGTGTACAGCTGAAATCTGTGTTTTATCTTAGCATTTTATGCAGCACAGAGAGTTGAGTCATTAAAATTTAGATTTGTTCTAAATAGGCACCAAATGCTTGAAACTACGCCTGGGCATTCCGTGTGCAACTGCTGTGCTACTCTTCTGTACTGATCAGCTGAAGAATCCATCACAGTATGATTCCCACCTAATTAACATTAATTTATCAAATATTAGGAGATGTGTAGCAATGGCTTCTCATAAGACATTCTCCAGCTCATTTTATTTCTCTGAAAGTCAGAGGTCCACAGAATTCCAGCATGGTGAGGATTAGAAGGAACTCCTAGAGATCATCTAGTCCAATCACTCTGCTAAAGTAGGGTCACCCACAGCAGCTTGCCCAGCATTACAGCATCCAGGTGGGTTTGGAATCTCTCCAGACATCTCTCTGGGCAGCCTGCTCCAGGGCTCCAGCACCCTCACAGTGAAGAAATTGTTCCTCATGTTCAGATGGAACCTCCTGGCTTCCAGTTTGTGCCCGCTGACACTTGATCTGTCATTGGGCACTACTGACAAGAGTCTGGCCCCATAGTGTTGACACTCTCCCTTTAGCTCTTGCTAAGCACTGCTCAGATCCCCTCTGGGGCTGCCCTTCTCCAGGCTCAGCAGTCCCAGGGCTCAGCCTTTCCTCCTCACAGAGATGCCCCAGTGCCCTCAGCATCTTCATGTCCTGCACAGGACTCTCTCCTGCAGTTCCTTATCTCTCTTCAACTGGGGAGCTCAGAACTGGGCCCAGTACTTCATCTGTGGCCTCACTAAGGTAGAGTAGAGGGGGAGGAGAAATGAAAAGGCATCTACTTCAAGGGCCAGGAGAAGGCAATGCCCCACTGATGACCCTCACACACAGGGGGACCTAGACCTTGGGGATCTGTAAGAATTCCCACTCCTCTGCCCTGAGGGTATGAGGACCTTTGGGCTGACTGTGTCAAAAGAGCTGGTAGCCTCAGTAACTTTTGAACAGGTATCCAGAGAGTCACCTCCATGGCAAATATCCCAGGAAATGGAAATTTGCAAGAGAAGCTGAAGAAGTGAAAATAAAACCCAAACAAAAGTCCTGCTGAAAAACCCCACACTTCTCTTTCAGGGTTACATTGCAGCTCTGCTTGACTCCTATTTTGATCTCTTTTAATGCTGCAAATCCTGGGCTGCAAAGCCAGTCACTAAGGCTCATCTGGGCTGTTAATCCCAGGCATGCAGATTAGCATCTTCCTGCAGCCTTTGTCTGCCTGAAATGTGTGTGCAGTGCTGAGCAGTCCCTCTGAAATGCAGACAGGAAACACCACTCTGGCTCACACCATTGAAAGGATTCAACAAGACTTTCACAAGGGCTGCCCATCCCATTCACTGCCTGAAGGTTTGGCTCCAGTTCTTGCCCTGAGCCTTGGGTCAGAAGCCTGGTGAGGAGGAGCATTCTTTCTCTGATCAGCACAGTGCTGGGCATCATATTCCCCAGCCATGCTGGTCAGCACAGCTCTGCATGCAAGATTGTCTTCCCTGTCTACCCTGGACTATGTCATGCAGCAAAATTCCCCATTCAAACCCAAGTCAACAGATCTAGAGGGCCATCTCCTTCTGGTGTAAGGATGCAGCTGTTGGAGGAAGTCCAGAGGAGAGCCACAAAGATGATCCAAGGACTGAAACCTCTCTGCTATGAGGTTGAGGGAGCTGGAGGTGTTCAGCCTGGAGAAAAGAAGACCCCAGCAGATCTTATAGCTGCCTTCCAATGCCTACAGGAAGGCTGGAGAGGGACTTTTCATAAGGGTGTCCCCAGAGGAAGGACAAGGGTGAATGGTTTGAAGCTGAGGGAGAGTAGGTTTAGTCTGAATCTTAGGGAGTTTTTCAGTGTAAGGGTGGTGAGACTCTGGAACAGGCTGCCCAGGGATGTTGTGGATGCCTCCATCCTGGGGGTGTTCAAGGCCAGATTGGATGAGACCCTAAGCAGTTGAGGAGTCTATTTGAGAGGTGTTCCTCCTGGAGGGGAGGTTGGAGCAGATGATCTCTGAGGTCCCTTCCAACCTAAGCCATTCTCTGATTCTGTGATTCCAAACCACAAGTTCACACTGGGGGAACATTTATTGTTCTTTGCTGCAAGCAGCAGACTGAGAAGTAAATCTCATGTGACTTGTGTTTAATTTCAGCCACACCAAAAAAATATGCTTCCTTCCACAGTTGCTGAAATTAGTGTTAAATTAAGGAATATGTATCTCTCTAAACTGTTGGCACAGAAGCTGTAAGCCTAAAAAGCCAGGGAATTTGAAGTCTGGAACTCATCCTCAAGAGTTCTACACTATGTCATTGACACACAGCTCAGGAGCTTTATCTACACTCCCCTTAGTTCCTGATGTAAAATTCAAGCTCAAGTTCTCTTGGATAAGTGATCAACATAATTTTTAAACATCCAGGCTTGAAGGGCAGAAGCTACAAATAAACCATCCCTGGACCAGGCTGCTCCTCCTGCTGATCAGGGTGAGACCAGAACTGTTTCAAGCACTTCCTTGTGAGTGAGAGAGCACAGGAGAGCAGCGCAGTCTGGGGATATTTCACTGTGATTTTATAGGAGTGCCATGTCTCTCAATAATCTGTGAAGTCAGTTGTGAACAATAAAAAGCCTTTTGAAACAAAAATGAAAGTAGAGGAGGAAAGGCAGGACACACTGAAGTCAATAACAACTTCATCTTTAACTTCAAGAGCATCAAGAATCCTACCTGTGGAATTTGCTAGTATTTGCTAAGTACCTGGGGTAGAGAAGACAAAGTAAAGGGATCCTGTAGTTTATTTTTTAATCTAACTATATATATATAAAAAAGCAGCCTGACAAATTCCACACTGCTTTAGAAACTTCTGCTGGAAGGGAGAACCTGATTCCAGCATCGTAGCACAGATGGACATGCTTGCCTTACCTCCCATTTCATCACCATCTCATTTGGTTCAGAAGCTTCGACTCGGATGTTTTCTGGATTCTTGTCTGGAGCTGGAAGCACAGAGGTGGTAAGGTTACTTTGCACATTCTGGGGTTTAGTTGCATTTATTATCTAAATGCAAAATAATAAAGGCTGCAAGAAACCTTTCTCATCTTCTTATTATTGAGAGGGAAAGACACCTGCACAAAAAAAACCCGTCCATGAGATTAATGACTTCAATCAGCAAAGCCGCTGTGACCCAAACACATTGTTTATGCAGTTTTGATTCCTAAGTGCCCTTTCTGGTTGGAACCACCAGCTAACATGAAACTGTGACTGAGATTCCAGAGCACCAGATGTGGAGGGATTATGAGGAAGAGCTTTTTCTCCCTGTGGGCACAGTAAACAGAAGGTGTATCATTAGTGGAATGCACACAGCTGAAAAGCTGAAGAAGGACCTGAAAATGAAGGAAAGGTGGGGGCAGGGGGAGGGGGAAAGGAAAGGAAAATGCCAAGGAATGCAATTGCTGTACTGAACAGTTGGCCTCTGAAATAAGGGACAGAATATTTTCTGTCACAGTGTGACATACACTGTGTATGGAGATTTTTGACAGCTGGAAGGTTCCCCATAAACCCTGATCTTCTCCAGCAGCTGTTTGCCCATAAAGAGCTGGAATGGAATGGAATGGAATGGAATGGAATGGAATGGAATGGAATGGAATGGAATGGAATGGAATGGAATGGAATGGAATGGAATGGAGTGGAGTGGAGTGGAGTGGAGTGGAGTGGAGTGGAACGGAACGGAACGGAACGGAACGGAATGGAATGGAATGGAATGGAATGGAATGGAATGGACCACACCAGGTTGGCCTTCAAAGGTGTAGAACCAGATGAGCTAGAAATGCTATGGTAGGAAACACCCTTCTCTCCAGATTAGGCTGCTCACTTTGCATCCCTGGGCTGCCATGGAGCAGCAAAAGCAGCAGCAGTGCCCCTGTCTTCACAGCCCTCTGAAACACAGGAGTACAAATGATATTCCCAAGAAAGCCCTAAAAGCCACTAATCTGGAGTGAAAGTAGATGGCAGTGTTTACCAGCTGCAGGTGTTGCGTAGCGCAGCGATGGTTTACTGGGCTGGCTCCTTCCCACGGCGTTCACAGATACCACCCGGAACTGGTAATCCACATAGGGGGCCAGGGACAGAAGGGCTGTGGTGTCATTCCCCGGCACTCGAGCTAGCTCCTGCCACCTCCCTGACTCCAAACGACTCTCTTCAAACTCCACAATCGACTCTGGGGAGAGAGAGAAAGAAACAAAAGACAAGACAAAAGGCAGAGCCTGTGTAAACAGCTTCAAGCAGCAAGGATGGAAATGGGCTTTCAACACATTGGCAGTAAAAGCAATGAAGTAGGGCTGGGAGCATGGTTTGTTTCCTCTAGCAGCCATGAGGTGCCACAATGCTAAGCAGTGCAAGATGATGCTCCCAGAGCCCCTCCTACCGTTCACTGGGCTGTTGTGAGTGGCTCCAGCTCTCCAGGAGAGGCGAACGCTTCGGTTGTGATGCTCTGAAAGCTGGAGGTCTTCTGGTGGATCAGGAACATCTGAGAAACAATGAAGAAGTGTCAGGAGCACAGCAAGATACTTCTGTTTGTTTGGACACTTTCCAAAGGTCTTGTACAGTAAGTTCAGTGAAGACAGAAACACAGAGCCACAGAATAAAAGGGGTTGGAAGGGACCTCTGGAGATCATCTAGTCCAATGCCCCCTGCCAGAGCAGGTTCACCCAGAGCAGGTTATGTAGGATGGCATCCAGGAGAGCTCTGAATAACTCCAGAGATGGAGACTCCACCACCATTCTGGGCAGCCTGTTCCAGTGCTCCACCACCATCAACGTAAAGAAGTTCCTCATGTTTAGGGGGAATTTCCTACAGTCTAGTTTGTGCCCAGCAGCTCTTCTCCTGTCCCTGGGCACCACTGAAAACAGACTGGCCCCATCCTCCTGACACCCGCCCTGGAAGTACTTACATGCATTGAGATCTCCCCTCAGGCTAAAAAGCCCCAAGTCCTTCAGCCTGCCTTCATAAGACAGATGTTCTAGTCCCTTAATCATCTTTGTAGCCCTTTGGTGTACCCTCTTAAGCAGTTTCCTATCCTTTTTGAACTGGGGAACCCAGAACTGGACGTGGTGCTCCAAATGAGACCTCACCAGGGCAGAGCAGAGGGGGAGGAGAACCCCCCTCGACCCGCTGACCACACTCTTCTTGATGCACCCCCACCCCTGCACCCAGGATACCACTGGTCTTCTTGGCCACAAGGGCGGATTGCTGGCTCATGGTCACCCTGTTGTCCACCAGGACTCTCAGGTCTTTTTCCACAGATGGTAGTAAAAGATCTTTTCATTGCAAAATGGACTAAATTGGGAAAGTGGGAATCTCTTTTAAAGATCCTTTTTTTTTATTACAGAAGACCAAGCTGAATCTCCGGCCCTGATTTCTCCCTTATTAACACAATATCCCTTCTCAAGTTCATTTCCATCCACTCTCATTACTGTGCTTGCAGCAACAGGTTTTCCTCTTCAAATCAACACTGAGATCTATTTAATCATTAATAGATATTGACACTGCTCTTAGCAGAAAGTTCTGTCAGCATCACTTAGATTTACTCAGGTGCAAACCAGAGCAGAAAAAGGTGACTCATCTCCAACAGCTATTGAACTTGGCCTTTGGAGTATGAATGAAAGGATAACACTCATTATCCTGGCCATGGGGACCTAGATTAAAAGGAAATAAGAAAATTCATTACCTGCCAGCTCAACTAATGCTGTCCACAGTCAGAGCTGGTGGTGGTTGGGGTGATAACTGCATTGCACCACCCAGGGACAAGTGTAGGGCTATAGAAGCCCCAGGCACTGGACTGTGGACCACCTTAGACTACCCTATTGATATCAGAGCTGGTGTTGAACAAGATTGAGGTTTTCAGCACCACCATAATGAGCTGCTCCACATCTCAGTACTGGGAGATAGCAAGAGGAAACTCATGCCTGCAATATGATGTGGTTTCTCAACAGCATCAGGAGCAGAAGAGGTCACCTATGGCTTGGGTTTGCCAGATTGTCCCTAACTGAATGAACACTGTCAAATTTAGTGGGTTCAGACTGACAGATGTTTGTATTTCCTTATGTCCTGATGTGCCAGTTTGCACTCTGCTTGGATTGGATTAGTTTGGCAGTACAATGTGCAGGGCCTGGTGATTTCTCACTGCAAGGGGGTGATGGCAGCCCCTTCCCAACATCACACACACATTCTCATTCTTTAAACAAAGACTTGATGTTTCATAATCTAAACAATATGCAGACCAAGGAAACAAGGCTGCACAGCTTCAGGTCTTTGACCTTCTCCTGCCCTCATGTAATGGCATTTCTTATAGGAAAAGCAGCTCCCTCCACCACCAAGGCTGCCTCTGTCATTGTGAAAGAAATCATCTGTGTCTCCACAGAGTGTTTTTCAATGATGATATTGACTCTTATTTTACATCTCAAGTTCAAAGCATGGCCACAGAATCCCATCGTGGTGGGGACCTCTGGAGATCATCCAGTCCAACCCCCCTGTTAAAACAGGGGTACCCACAGCAGGTTGCCTAGGTTCACAATGCCTGCCTGGGTTTGGAATCTCTCCAGAGAAGGAGACTCCACCACCTCTCTGGGCAGCCTGCTCCAGGGCTCTGTCACCTTCATCAAACCCTCAGGTTACATCATGCTATGTTTGGGGTTTGGTTCTGGTGTTCATTTATAATTCAGTACACTAATTTGAAGTTGGTAATGGTGCATCTCAAAGATACTCTCCTCTCCATCAATCACAGAACAAAACATTTTTTAAGTGATTTTTTTCCCCTGATGTCTCCATCTGTGCCTTATTTAGTTCTTTAGCCATCTCACAAATCTTACACTGCAGAAGCAGGTCCTGCATCTGGGTGGGGCAATCCCAAGCACTGATGTAGGCTGGGCAGGGACTGGCTTGGGAGCAGCCCTGAAGAAAAGGAACTGGGGGTGCTGGTGGAGCAGAAGCTCAACAGGAGCCAGCAGTAAGCACTTGCAGCACAGAAAGCAAATCACATCCTGGGCTGCAGCAAGAGAAGCACAGCCAGCAGGTCAAGGGAGGTGATTCTCCCCCTCTACTCCACTCTGTTGAGACCCCACCTGGAGTACTGTGTCCAGTTCTGGAGCCTCTGTTACAGGAAGGATCTGGAGGTGCTGGAAGGTGTCCAGAGAAGGGCCACGAGGATGAGCAGAGGGCTGGAGCTGCTCTGCTATAAGGACAGACTGAGACAGTTGGGGTTGTTCAGTCTGGAGAAGAGAGGGCTCCAAGGAGACCTTCTTGTGGCCTTCCAGTATCTGAAGGGGGCTACAAGAGAGCTGGGGAGGGATGGTGTCAGGGAGTGGTAGGACTGAGGGAGGATGGAGCAAAACTAGAAATGGGTAGATTCAGATTGGATGTTAAGAAGAACTTCTTCATCATGATGGTAGTGAGAGACTGGCACAGGTTGCCCAGGGAGGTGGTGGAAGCCTCATCCCTGGAGGTTTTTAAGGCCAGGCTGGATGTGAGCAACCTGCTGTAGTGTGAGGTGTCCCATGGCGGGGGGGGGGGGGGTGGAACTGGATGATCCTTGAGGTCCCTTCCAACCCTGGTAATTCTATGATTCTAAGTAGCCTGAATTTTTCATTTGGAAAATAACAGATATGGTTAATCCACCAAGACCTCTATTGATGTACAATAAAACAAGGGGAATACTGATATACAATAAAACAAGGGGGAAAGAGCACCAGACTGGTTGCTTGGTGGGGTTTTTTTGTTTTGTTTTGTTTTGTTTTCTCTTCTGCAAATCATCTTTTAAAAAGGGAATGAAGTGTTTCATGAAAATTTCATGAGTAATGTAACAAACAGTCTACAAGCATTCTGAATTATACAGCACTAAAGAGCACAGGACCATAAATAATATGCATAGCATCTTCTTAATTTACTGTACAGTGAGAAATATCATTCACTGAAAGTGTGAAAACATCTTGAAGGTCAGATTGTTTTAGTTCTTGTCTCAATCACTGGCAGAAATAAATCAAAATGTACAGTGAAGCAAAATTTAATGAAAGCAAAAGGATGCAAAACTGTCCACAAAACAGATTTTCAGCTACTGGCTGATGCCCTTAGGCACAGAGGATTGCACATCACTCCACAAGTTCTGGCCCTTAATTTCAAGTGGTCCTTCAGGGAAGGATGCTTACACAAGGTCAAGCTTCAGACCTGTGATCAAGGCTTTTCTCTGCTATGGACTTGCTCTTTGCCACTGAACAAGAGTTTATGCCCAGATTCACTGAGATAATTAATCTTAGTAACCACAGAATGAAGGGAACCATAGAGTTGTTTGGGTTGGAAGAGATCTTTAAAGGTCATCCAGTCGAAGCCCCTGCAGTGAGCAGGGACGTCTTCAACCAGAACAGGTTGCTCGGAGCTCTGCCCAACCTGACCTGGAATATTTCCAGGGATGGGGCATCTACCATCTCTCTGAAGAACCTGGCTCTGTGGTTCAGCATTCCCATTGGAAAAAATGTCTTCATTCTCTCTTGTCTAAACAGCTTAAAACCATCACCCCTTGTCCTGTCACAACAGGCCCTGCTTGAAATTCTGTCCCCAGTTCACTTGGAGTGAGGGGCACAAAGCTGAACCCAGGACTCACGGCATGGCCTCACCAGTGCCCAGTACAGGGTCATGAACATTGCCCCAGTCCTGCTGGCCATAACATTCCTGATCCAGGCCAGGATACTGTTGGCCTTCCTGGCCACCTTGGAGCACCATTAGCTCATGTTCAACTGGCTGTCCACAGGCACCCCCAGGTCCTTTCCGCTGGACAGCTTTCTGGCCACTCCGCCCCGAGCCTGTAGTGCTGCACGGGGTTGTTGCGATCCAAGTTTAGGACCTGGCACTTGGCCTTGTTGAACCTCACACAGCTGACCTTAGCCCATGAATCCAGCCTGTCCTTACATCCTCTTACCCAGAACAATTAAATGTGATTCAGCTGTGGCACCGTCCAGGGAAGTGCTGGCCACACACGTGTAAACTCCTTGGTCCTCCAACGTCACGCTTGATATGAAGAGTGTATCCCTGTCCAGGATTATCCTGTGGGGCAAAAAAGAAACAAAGTACACAGAAATAAGGAAGAGTAAGGGCCTGTGAGATAACACATGCCAGTCAGACACTCTTGGTCTCCAAAAAGCTGCTCATGAAAAAAACAACTTGCTAACAGGACATTTGGAATAACACAATTGCACTTTAAATCCTAATTGAAGTTGCATTATCCACTGTGTTGCAGGCTATTAGTTGTGTTTTGCAGCAATTTAGCCTCCGTGGCTGGGATCTGGCACATCTCTCTTGGTCTGCAAAGAGCCCCATTGATATGCATCAGCTGAGTGTTTGGAACATAGGATTTTGGCACATCCATAATGAGGCAAATACATGGGCTTTATGTCTGACTTTTTGAAAGGGATGAGTAAAATCAGGCATTCCCAACCCACTCGTGCAAGGTCCAACACACCAGGGAAGCTGGCATTAACCCAGGCACATGGGCACTCGCAGACATGGCATTTGCTTGGCGCTATCTGCCTCACACTATGTGGCCTCAGCAGGATCTCCAGCTTCTCCAGCACTGCAGTGTGTAGAAAACCATCTCTCTTCTATGGTAATTAATAAAGACATCTGATTGCTCACTCTTGGACCTTTCATATGGCATAAAGGTTGCGGTTCACCTCCTCAAGGTCAATGGAAACACAAGAGTAGGGCAAAATTCAGCTTCCACTTGCAAATCCTAAACTCATACTTGGGAAAACCTTGCTGCTTTTAATGTGTATGGTTTTATAGAGGAACATAGAATTGCCAGGGTTGGAAGGGATCTCAAGGATCATTTAAAGGGACATTTAAAGCTCATCTAGTCCAACCCCTTGTAGTCATCAGGGAAATGTGCAGCTAGATCATAGAATCATAAAATTTTAAGGGCTGGAAGGGACCTCCAGAGTCATCTAGTTCCAATCCCCCTGCCATGGGCAGGGACACCTCACACTACAGCAGGTTGCTCACAGCCACATCCAGCCTGGCTGCAAAAACCTCCAGGGATGAGGCTTCCACCACCTCCCTGGGCAACCTGTGCCAGGCTCTCACCACCCTCATGGGGAAGAACTTCTTCCTAACATCCAATCTGAATCTACCCATTTCCAGTTTTGCTCCATTCCCCCTAGTCCTATCATTACCTGACACTCTAAAATGTCCCTCCTCAACTTTCTTGGAGGCCGTCTTAAGATACTGATCCCAGAAATCTACTTTGTATTCACTTCATTATGAGGACTTGCTGTGGCTGAGCAGATGTAAAACACAGGAAAATATTAGTTCTGCCAAAGCAGAGACAAAATTTCAGCTGACTGGGCTGGGGATAGAGATGCATTTTGGGGTTGAATCAACACTTATGCTGTGATGGTGAGAGAGTCAGTAAAATCCAAAATCATTTACACAGAATGGCAGGGGTTGGAAGGGAACTTGGGGGATCACCTAGTCCAACCCCACTGCCAGAATCTGGTTGGAATGAAATGGAATGGAATGAATTAATCAGGTTGGATAAGACCTTTGAGATCATCAAGTCCAACCTATCACTCAACACCATCTGATCAATTAAACCATGGCACCAAATGCCTCATCCAGTCTCTTCTTAAACACCTCCAGTGATAGTGACTCCACCACCTCCCTAGGCAGCACATTCTCTCTTTCTGGGAATTCTGGCCAATCTCTCTTTCTGGGAAGAACTTCTTCTTAACCTCCAGCCTAAACCTCCCCTGGCACAGCTTGTGTCCTCTTGTTCTGGTGCTGGTTGCCTGGGAGAAGAGACCAACTCCCACCTGGCTACAACCTCCCTTCAGGTAGCTGTAGACAGTAGGTTCATCTAGAGCAGGTTGCATAGGAAGGTGTCCAGGTGAGTTTTGAATGACTCCAGAGACAGAGATTCACAACCTCTCTGGGCAGCCTATTCCAGTGCTCCACTACCCTCAAAGCAAAGGATTTCCTTTTCAAGTTTAAGTGGAACTTTCTGTGTTGCAGGTTGTGCCTGTTGCCCCTTGTCCTGTCAGTGGGCAGCCAGGGCTCAAAACTCTCATAGAAGCATTTAGATTTTATGTATCTAAAACACAGCTCAATTCCTGTACTGCATGGGGAGTTCTTGCAGACACAGATTTGCATTTCGAGCTACTAAACTTCATGTTCATTGAAATTGATGTCCCAGCTCCATCCAGCATTATTCAGCTGGGATTAAGAAACCTCCTGTTTCGTGCCTGCTTACCTGCCATCTTCTGTGCTGTTGACTGGCAGCTCATCTCCATCTTTCCTCCAGGATAATTTAAAGCTGTGTTTCAAGTGTGGATCGTACTCAGACTGACATTTCAATAAAATGGAATGTGATTTCAGCACGTGAGGGTGCTTGGGACTAACGACAGCTTTGGTAGCATCTGATTGATCACAGGGAAAAAAACAAGCAAACAAACAAACAAACAAAAAAACAACCACATTTTGATTAGGAGAGATTATTACATCAAATGTCCAGAAATCACTTCATATCAAAACAACAACAAAAACCCTTCAGAGCAATGATCATGTCTTGCAAGTAGGTATCTCAGATGAAAGGGCTTCTGAGAGAGATGTTTAGGCACCAAGTGCCACGTCCAATCCCCTCTTGTGACTCCACCACCTCCCTGGGGAGCCCATTCCAATGGCTAACAACTCTCTTTGTGAAGAATCACAGAATCATAGAATCAGTCGGGGTTGGAAGGGACCACAAGGATCATCTGGTTCCAACCCCTCTGCCATGGGCAGGGACACCTCACACTAGATCAGGCTGGCCAGAGCCTCATCCAGCCTGGTCTTAAACACCTCCAGAGATGGGGCCTCAACCACTTCCTTTCTCCTCACCTCAAGCCTAAACTTCCCCTGGCACAGCTTGAGACTGTGTCCTCTTGTTCTGGTGCTGGTTGCCTGGGAGAAGAGACCAACCCCCCACCTGGCTACAACCACCCATCAATAGGTTTGGAAAAGACCTCAAAGACCATCAAGTCCAACCTGTCACCCAAGACCTCATGACTACTAAACCACAGCTTCAAGTGCCACGTCCAATCCCTAATCAAACCAAAAATCAGACCAAAAAGGAGAAAAAACAAGCAAACAAAAACCCAACCATCCAAAACCCTCCCACAGAGAAGTGCCAGGTGAAAACCCTTGCTAACAGCCTGTCATGAAATGGATGATAAAGAAAACAGACTTGAATATCATTTTTATGTCCATTTGCCACATGAAATAGGCTTTGGCAGCGACCCAAGGCAAAATTTTGCAAGCTTATTAAAGTCAAGTGAGAAGGGGGAAAAAAAAATAAAAGTATAATTATTGCAATCAAGTTTGTTGTTTTAATTGACTGTAATCTGAATGCAGAAGCAGATGAATAAGTAAGAAGAAAGCACTGGGCTGAATTTATTTCTAGGGCGCGACGCTGCTCTGCGAGAACTTCGTTGTTCGTTTTCGTGTTTATCATCACTGCAAAATGTTCAAAGCAAAGGGAGTGAGGGGAAAGAGAATGCAAAAAAAAAAAAAAAAAAAAAGAGGGGTTTATTTTTCCTCTTTTGTCTTTGCAAACTTGGATCTGAGAGTCCTTTTGAAGACTCTGCTAATGGAGTATTATGGATTTTGATGGGCAAGCCCTAAATTCTAAGTTAATTTGCACGCAACCCACTAAATGTAACCTCTGTGTTCAACAGAAGGTGTCTACTGCCTTCACATCCTCCTGGGGAAAGCCCTCTCCTGCCCAACCAGCCACAAAAATCCCTTAAAACAGCATTGGAGCACAAGGTATGTATCTGAAATTGAGAGTTAAACACCTTTCAGTCATTCATTTATTTTATTCTGCTCTCCTTACAAATATTTGTGAAGTTGACAACCAGGCAAAAACCCAATGCAAAGCCCTCAAGCCACCAGCATCCCCTAAGCCATCCTGCTGCAATGTGCTTAGTGTTCACTGGAGACTTCAATTCACTTTGGGAGGTTACCTTCTGATCAACAGCTGAGAAGCAGCTTTAGAGAAGGAGGAAACTCATGGCTGTGACTGATGAAGAGACTCTGTTTAGTATAGCGAGGACCCCACCAAGCCCATGGAAGCACGGAGGTCTCTGGACTCCCAAGGATTAGCCAAGAACCTACTCTGCATTTACAGGGCTGATGAAGAAGAGAAAATCCTTTCAAGCTAATAAACATGCAATGGATCTGGGAAGCAAACTGCATTTTTTTGGTGGCTTATGCAGCTTCTGCTAATCATAGAATTTTTAGGGTTGGAAGGGACCTCAAGGATCATCCAGTTCCAACACCCCTGCCATGGCCAGAGACCCTCACACTAGAGCAGGTGGCTCAGAGCCACATCCAGCCTGCCCTCCAGGGATGAGGCTTCTACACCTCCCTGGGCAACCTGTGCCAGTGTCTCACCACCCTCATGGGGAAGAACTTCTTCCTAACATCCAATCTGAATCTACCCATTTCTATTTTTTTTTCTATTCCCCCAGTCCTATCACTCCCTGACACCCTAAAATGTCCCTCCCCAGCTTTTTTGTAGCCCCCTTAAGATACTGGAAGGCCACTGGAAGGTCAAGAAGAAAGTAAACACCATGCATGAGCGTGGAGAAATCACAGAGGAAACTGGAGAGAATATAAACTGCTACTTATATATCAAACCTCTGGCAATTTCAGCTCTTAGCATACAGAGAATTCATAGCCTGACAGAACAAATCTGAATCTTGGGCTGAATACTTACTAATCACTTACTTACTGAACATTTGTACACAGACAAACTTAGCAGATGCCAAAACTCTTTCCACTCCTAAGTGAGCCAGTACCTCTTATATCCAGATTAGCAGTGATTGCTCTCTTTCCAACAGAGTTTGCAGCCCAGCAGGCGTATGATCCTGAGTCTTCTTTCTTTGTGCCTTTGATCTCCAGGGTGCCGTTCTTATTTAACTCATAGCGCAACGTTGAAAGTGGCTCGATGCTGTCGTCCTTGGTCCTAAAGATCACACAGCCAGGGGTTATTCTTAGGCCTTATTTCATGGCTAGCAAATATTAGAGGGGACACAGGCATTTGGAGGAGATGGCCTTAGATGTACCACTGAGTGACCAAGTGAAGAGGAGCCTGCCACTTTTTGCACGTGCTGGCAAATCAGGGATTGGTAAGGGTAGGATGAGACCTTCTAGAGATCATCCAGTCCAACCCCCTGGCAAAGCAGGATCACCCAGAGCATGCCACACAGGAATGCATCCAGGTGGGTCTTGAAATTCTCAAGAGAAGGAAACTTTACAACTTCTCTGGGCAGCCTGTTTCAGTGCTCTGTCACCCTTACAGTAAGTTTTTCCTCACATTGAGGTAAATCTGTCTGTGTGTGTCTGTGTTCTGGTTTGTGTTCATTGCCCCTTGTCCTGTCACAGGACACCATGGAAAAGAAACTAGCACCACCTTCTTGACACCAAAGCTTCAGATATTTATAGACATTAATAAGATCCTCTCTCAGCCTTCCCTTCTCCAGACTAAACAGCCCCAGGTCTCAGCCCTTCCTCAGAAAGGAACGCAAGCTTCCTGCACACCAAAACTACACTGACGGCATCTATCAAGGTCTTTAAACTAGGCTGGCTGAGTCTTTAATCCACAGCTGTCACCCACAATTTTATTGCACCTGTCAAATGCTAGGACAAACCTGTGATTTCCAACAACATGGAACCATTTCCAGGTACATATGCTCCGTAAGACATCAGGTTTCCACCTCAGTTACGTGTCCAGATTGAAAAAGATGCCAGCATTAAACCAGGGCAGGTGAAGCTGCAGCAGGGTTTGGCTATGTACAGCATGACTTGGTTTAATGAAAACCCCAGCACTTGTCTCACGCTGGTTTTGACTTTCATCAATCTTTTTCTATGAAGCAGTTCTTCAGGGTTCTTGGAAGTGCACATAAACACAGAACACTTACACCTATCCCCCTTTTTTTGTTACAAACCTCTCATTTTAACTCCATAAATAAATAACAACTGGCACATTTTTCAGTGTCTGAGGAGCCTGGGTGACCTTGCTCCTCGTGAACACGACACTTCTCAGTGGCTTACCATCTAATATCCGCTGCAGGGGAGGCAAAGATTTCACAGTGCAGGAAGGCACTGTAACCCACCACTGCAGCATAGTTTTCGCCATCTGAGGTGAGTATTAAGGGAGCAATATCTGCAAAAGAGAATGAAAAATGAGCACCACTACATTTCAGATCTGGGAATAGAAATAACTCTCTCTGCATCATCCCTGCTTCCAGCAAAGGTCAACGGCTGCCACTTAACGGGAATTTCACTGCCTTTTGCAACTGTGGCATTGACCAACTCGGCTCTCAGAAGCTTCATTGACAAAGATAATGGTGTTTGACTGCTGGACATGTTAGAATATAAACCTCAGTGTGTTCCAGGAGACAAAATAGACCCAAATATGCTTCCTTTAGAGATCTCTTCTATTAAGCAAATTGCCATCATTCTCTTTCTTCAAAGAAGAGGCTGAGTATCACAAGTGAAATTAAAGACTAACAACACACCTCATAAATCAAACCCATCATTGTGGTCACAACTCAGCCCCTGGTGAATCTGGCATTTGAGCCCAGCCAGAAAGATGTTCTTAAAATAAAACCCCCCAAAACAATAGATCAAAGCTCAGGAGCACTTATGATGAGCACATGACGGTGCCCATGGCAAGGCTTCTTGCTTTACTCTGGACAATGTGTTAAACTCCAGGAACCATGACATGGTTGCACACCCCAAGTTGTCCTGAAGATTCACTCAGCAGAACAGGGCACTTCAGTTAGACCTTTTCTCACAGAGAGAAAAGGCCAGGAGGGTACTCACTGAGGACATTCACATTGGCACTAGCAAGGATGGTGCCGTGCTTGTTGCTGGCCTCGCACTGGTACACAGCGCTGTCCTGCAGCTGAAGGTTGGTAAGGCTGATCTCTCTGGTAGAGATTCTCCCTCTGAAGATCCTACCTGGAAAGACCCAGACTGTATCAGGAGATGGAGAAAACACCATGACTGTGGCATGCACACTTTCTGACATTTGAAAAGTCAAAGGCAAAGTTCATCTTCAGGATCAAACCAGGACCTTGCCCCACAGCCAAAGGGCTGTACCACTAGTTTTGCCAGCAGTCCCATGGCCTAAAGAAAGTGCACCAGAGCACCAATTTCCAGTAAAACTCTTACACAGGCTTATAAAAATTGTATTAACAATGCTTCTATCCTGGGGAGCAGAGCCTGTGCTCCCCAGCCAGAGTCTCTTGTTTTTATTCAGAAGCACTAAAAGCACTCAGTGAACATAAGCTCTCCCAGATCACCAAAAAGAAGAGAGCAGTACACGGTGAAGCAGAGGCAGCAACTCAGGGGTATCACCACTCTGTGTCCTCCAGCTTTCACCCCTACTCTCTTCAAGATCATGTTTAAACATTAGATTAATTAAGCAAATAAATATTAATTAGTGTATAAATAGATGCCAAATCAGAGAGATAATCCTTTTGATTGGAAAAAAACCCTGAAACCTTTAAGATCATCAAGTACAAGTGTTCATCCAACACTGCCAGGTCACCACAAAACCATGTCCCTCAAAACCACATCTAGGTGACTTTTAAATCCCTTCAATACCTCCTCAAGCAGCTGTTCCAGGGCTTCACAACCCTTCTGAGGAAGAAACTGTTCTTAATGTCCAGTCTAAACCTTTCCTGGCACAATGTGAAGCTGTTTCCTCTTTTCATATCACTTGTTACTTGGGAGAAGAGACCGACCCCTACCTGACTACAGCCTCCTTTCAGGGACATACAGGGAGCAAGAAGGTCTCTCCTCAGCCTCCTTTCTTCCAGGCTAAACAACGCCAGTTCCCTCAGCTGCTCCTCATAAGCTATTTGCTCTAGATGCTTCATCAGCTTCATTGCCCTTCTTCAGACCCAACTCCAGTACTTCAATGCCTTTCTTGCTATCAGGGGCCCAAATCTGAACCCTGTATTCAAGGTGTGGCCTCACCAGTGCCCAGCATGGAGGGCCAGTTACTGCCCTGTTCCTGCTGGCCACACTGCTGGTGATACAAGCCAGGTATGATTCAGCACATTAGGATTTGTGTGTTCCCTCTAACTGGGTGCAACACAGGCACATCCCACCCAGCCACCATGTACAGGAGAACACTGGAGCTTGCACTTACTATCAATGGGCATCCCGTTCATTTTCCACTGGATGGTAGGCTCTGGGTTGCCTATAGCTTCACACAGCAGCACAAGGTTCATTCCTACACTGTAAACACCACCCTCAGGCTCCTTTATCCACTGAGGAGGCTCTGCAAGAAGAGGACATAACAGGGATCAGTGAGACAAACCCAGCTGTGCTATTGCTGTGATCCTCCAGGAGATGGCAAACGCTGCCAACAGTTCTCAGCCAGCTCCTAGCAGTTCGTTGTGCACTCTACTGGATTTCTTGCAAACCTATGTTACAAAAGGCAAAATTAGCATCAGCAGACACCAAATTCTGTCCTTCAGACTGTGAAATGTGAATGTCAAGGAGTGTAGGAAATGGGCAGTTGTCTATCCAAGTGGAAAACGAATGCAAATGGAAGGTGAGAGACTGGGGAAGGAGGTAAACCTGAACAGGTCAGTATTTTCCCAGAAACCCTCAGACATGAGGCTGTGGTCTGTGAAATGAGGTTAGACTATTTCATCAACTCAGAAAGGATGCAAAAATCCACCCAGCTCAAATTCTCCTCACCAGGCATGAGCAAGCAGCCTCCACAGACTTGCCCAGGAGCAGGTGGAGGGCAGAGGACTGTGATGCAGGAGCTGCATGAGAGGATGCAGCACCTCCACCTGCTCATCTGTGTGTGCATTCTGAATCTATTTATATCCTGCTTTTCCATATTTATATCCTGCTGTTCCACCCTGTGTTCAGAAGAGAGTCTGATCTGTAGTGTGTTTAGGAATGATGAAACCTTCTCTCACCACTGAGAATGAGAGAACTATCTGAGGAGCAGCCTGGAAAGGTTGCCCACAGGGTGGTGGTAGAGGAGCAGCAGCCTTCCTTCTGCTGCGTTTCCTCTGCTCACTTCTTTCCCAGCACTGCCAGCTGAACTGGGGTAGCTCTGGGGAAACCTCTCCCATGCAGAGCAGCCCCTGAGCTGGAAAAACACAACCATAAGGGAGGGAAGGGAACTGAGGGGGGTTCTAAAAGAGTACTGATCTGATGAATGCTTTGTTCTCTACAGACTGAAGCAGGTCCCTGAGCCTGCCTACCCTGCAGCAGACAGCTTGAGCCAAAAACACAGCTTCGAATTCATCATCATCTCTTCCTCAGAAGCAACAAACTTCTAAATGGTAAGTCCACACCTGACCCCACCTCTTCTGCATCTGCTGGGTAGGTCACTGGGTCTCTTCTCCTGTTTGAAAAAGATGAGCTAATGCATGTGGAGCAGGAGGACTCATTAGTTAATGCTCATAAAGCGCTTTGAAGATTAACAGAGCTGTTGCCTGGTAGTACCTCTCCAGATGTTATCAGTGTGATATGCTAAAACAAAGCAGAATTGCTCATATTCACACAGATATATTAAAAAGACACTCCTGAGTGTGATGTGCAAGAGCTTCTACACACAGCTCACTGTTTCCACAATAGAGCACCCATGAATCATAGAATCAGAGTTCTTTTGGTGCAAAAGAAGATCATTGAGTTCAATCGGGGACCTACCACCACCACAGCCATTAAATCACGTCCCGAAGTGGGCCATGAAGAGACACCGTTAAGCAACAGCTAAAGACTGAAGTAAGGCTCAAGACATTAAAGCTTATCTGAAATTATATCATCTTTGCATTTCCTTCACATTTCTACCACCACCTTCCTCCTGAACTGGTTTGAGTTAACCCCAGCCCTGGTAAAGTGCACAATGAGAAACTGGTTCTGTTACGTGAGGCCTTTTCACTTCTCAGGACTCTCTTTCAAAACAACTATTTTCTTTCTGTTTTCCAGGATGACTTTTGCTTTTTCTGCAAAGCTAATATTTCCAGGTCATGTCCAGCTTGCAATCCAGCACATCCTCCAGACTAGTTTAGCCAGACACTTTCCATCCCCAGCTTATGAAGCCAATTAGTGCTGCCTGATGAGAATTGCTTTGCCCTTGTGCCTACTGAAGCCCATCCTTTTTATTCCACACCATTCTCCCCATTGGTTGGGATCATTTCAAATTCTCCTCACGACTTCCCACGGGCTGGAAATCCATCCAACTTTAGGGGTTTGCAGCTTCAGATGCAGTGACCACCTTGGGGTCTGCATCCCTGTTTGAAGCCGTTTTCCAGTGCAACACCAGCCCACAGTTTGAGATGATGACAACCAGTCAGAGTCCTGCCTCATATTAGCTTCATCTACTTTATTTTTTCTCTAGCTGAGTAATGAAAGCATTACAAGACACTGCTGCAAAGGCCCTTAGCTATAATGTCATTACTATAATTAATCATTATATTGTAATAATTATTTCTATGAAGCACAGCCTAGGAGCCTCAGTCAAGATCAAGGTACCATTAGATCAGACACTGCGATAGTGACAAGATTCTCTATGTACATTTTCTCTTGGGCTTGGTGGATTACAAACTATAACCAAATAAGCAAACAGTTGGAGTCAAAGCAATTTGTGGGTTTGCTCTGCTTCTTTTCATCACTCTCTTTCATTCCAATAACAATGGGGGCTTCGTGCCTGCTCCAGTGTTCCAGGCTACATCTTTCCTTGCAAGGGAAGATTAAAATGCTCAAACAGTCAAGCAATTTGCTAGCTGAAGATTTTCATAGACTTGGTAATAATTGCCTGAGTCTTTGCCCTCAGACTCTGGTAGGATTAGTAAGTGGGCTGGATGCAAACATCATTAAGGATGTTATTTAGAAGGTTGTATTGCTCCGAGATCCTCAAACATCAGAAAGAAGCACACATTATTTGACACAGTGCAGGAACAATAGCACCCCCCTGATTTCTGCACACCAGCTTCAGACCAGGAATGGCTGGCAGTTAATAACTTGGATTAATTTTTCTTCCAGGTTTAATTTTCCTCTCCCTGCAAGCCAGCCTGTGAGCAGAGCTTGTCAGGTGTGAGGATGCCCAACGTCAGCATAACCTCCCTGAAGCCAACTGAAATTAATGCTCACTTCTACCAACTCAAGATCTGCCCTTGAGTGCTCACACAGGAGCTGCTGCAAGAATGATGAACGTGCCCAACTTTGATTAATGGCAGTGATGGTTTCTGGTTAGAAATTCTAGAAGAAGACAGTGTTTGGGCTCAATTGGTTACCTTCATCTCCTGCATGTGAGGTGATTCCTAATGGGAAGAATTCCTGCTAGTGACAGCAGCCAGCAGTAGTTACACACATGGAAAATGAATTGCATAGCAACTGCAAAAGCATTTTTTACATTACAATGGCTAAAGAGGGAATAGTTCCTTCTTCATATATGTGTTTTTTAGGGTACCTCTTCATTAATGAATGAGAATCATAACGTTATCAGAAAGCTTTCCTCCCTCCAGAGGCTGGAGGAGAAGGGCATCAATATTCTGAACTGCTTAATTAATGTTTTTTTCTCTGGTATTTTGGTTTTTGCAGCTTCTGCAATTTCTTTGCAGGATTCAGTTTTTACAGGGTGAGAAAATCATAGCCAGATTGTTAAAATATTCAGCTACAGAGGAGATGCTCCAAACCATCTGGAATGATTTCTAGGAGTCAGCACTTCTCCTCCACCCCAGCTGAAAACTTGCCATGCCCTGCTATCCCCCTCTGCCACACTTCCAGGAAGGGAAGGAAGGTTGTGAGGCACAAGGTTGTGTCAAGTGAACAGGGATGATTCATCACATACTGGGAGAAAAGGCTTTTCCTCAGCTGATGAGTAAATACAGAGCAGGTAGCTGAAAGTGCCTTTCCTCCTGGCAGGACTCCTTGTGACCATAGAGTGAGAAGCAGCACAGATTAAAAGAAGCAGTTGGCAGACTCTAACAGTTGAATGCTGCCTGGGAATTTTTTTTTTTCCCCTACTCCACAGAGCAGAGGTTGAAGCATTTTTCATCAGTGAAGAGAAAAACTTTTCAGCAAAGTTTTTCAGCCATGCTTCAGGATTCTCATTTTGTAGCTATTCATGGGCAGCACTGCTGAACGAGTTCCACTGACAGTAATGCTTCTGCAGGGCTCACTTGTCCCTGCTGTGCCTCACTGGAGTTCTGCTATGCTCCTGGAAAAGAGCATCTGCACCTGCCTTGTGAGAATCAGAGACTGGTGGGGAGTTGGCAGGGACCTCTAGAGATCTCCCTGTCCAACCACCCTCCTAAAGCAGGGTCACCCACAGCAGCTTGCCCAGGATCGCAGTGTCCAGGCAGGTTTGGAATCTCTCCAGAGAAGGAGACTCCACAACCTCTCCGGGCAGCCTGTGCCAGGGCTCCAGCAAACAGCATTTTCCATGTGTTCAGTCTGAACCTCCTGGGTTCCAGTTTTTGCCTGTTGTTCCTTGTCCTGTCACTGGGCACCACTGAAAAAGTCTGTCCCCATGCTCTTGACACTCCCCCTTTAGCTATTGATCAGCATTGAGATGATCTCCTCTCAGGCTGCTCTTCTCTAAGCTAAACAGCCCCAGATGGACTCACATCTTTAGGGTTTAAGGGGTAGGAGAAGGGAGAAAGGAGGATGGAGGGAGTGCAGGCTCTGAGCACCACTGTCTGCACTCTGCAAGATGCTCATTGTGAAGGTATCTTGGTAGTCTTCCTTAACCTGCTGCCTTCTAGCAGCACCACAAACAAATGGTGACCAATCAGATCCACAGACAGACCAGGTTTCCATTTCGGTAGCCCAGCACTCACCCTGTTCAGCTACCAGACCTCATGCACAGGGCTGCACTACCCTACTCACAAGTGTGTGAGATGCACAGCCCTCACACTGTTTCTGAATGCTGCTGATATAGCACTGGTCATTGTGCGGGTGAGGGTGGGAATGGGCCTTGGACACCCAGTGGGATGACAAAGATGATCACATTTCAGTGTTTAAAACTGTTAGACATTGCTAGAAAGGCTTTCTTCTTGTTGTTGTGGTTGTTTTGGTTTTTACTCTGTTGGCAAGGCCTAGTGATATTTTTCAGGGCTATAGAAACAGCCCTGCTCAAGTTGTCCTACACAAAAACGACAGGAAGGGAGCACATGAAGGAGAGGAACAGAGGGGTAGTACCATGTTTGCTCACTGCATTTTTACAGTCCTTCCAAGGCATTCACTTGTGGTGCAAGTCAAGGAAAGAATATTGAGTTAATGGACCTCTGATCTGGCCCAGCACAACCATTTTCACATCATTTAAGAGCAAGTGAAATAATTAGATCTTTTGGTCTGACATTCAGGTTAGCCCAAGACATTTCATCAATATCTCTGCTTCACTACCTCGCATCTTTAGAGTATTGGATCTGCTCACATATTCATATTCCTCCTCACCACTTTGTACAGCCTTTGAGGCTCAGAAAAAAAACAGCAAGATAAAAAAAAAATCAACATTTCTTTCTTTTTCCTTCTCTTTAAAAGGTGCTTCTTTCTGCAACGCTCCCAAAATTATGACGTGGGGCCTTGGCTAGCACAAATTGATAAGAGTTGATTGAATTTCTGAACTGCATTGATATTAGCAAAGGTTCACTTTCCACCTCTGATCCCCTCTGTGCTCAAAAATCAAAAAGCTTAGTGAAGTGTACTCAGCACCTTCCACGTGAACATGGAACTCATGCTTTGCTCTCCCCATGGGGTTGCTCGCCGTGCACTGGTACGTTCCTTCATCAGCTGTAGTCACTTGGTCTATCTTCAATATCTTCCCGAAGTTTTCTGTTTCTGGTTCATCCTTGGGCAAATTTCCAGTGATCTTGACCCAGCTTAGATGAGGAGTTGGGCTAACAGTAAAGGAAAAAGGAAAAAAGAAAAAAGAAGAGGTTGATTTGAGTATTAGGCTGCTGTAATCCTGCATGTCAGCAGAGCTGCACGGCTTCAAGCACACGGTTTGCAAGGTGAAGCTCTCAGTCTTTGAGCCTCTTTGAAACACTGGGGTTATACTATGGTTTATAACTAGAGACTCCAAACTGTCTCTTGATTTGAAGGTCCTCTGTGAAGATGTTCTTCACAGCCAACACGAGGCCGTGGTGTGAGCCTGCATTCCTTGTATGTGTATTGGCACGGGCTGTGGGACACGGGGCAGAGCTCATTCCATCCTGCCCCAAAAAGGGCACTTGAGGACAGACAAGGGGGCCAGGACTTTATTACAGTGATTTCACTTGGTGTCCTGCCTGCTTAGAAAGATGTCCCAGCCACTGGAGGTGGCTGACAATGCTCCTTAGGTTTTCAGAAAGCAAACAGCAGTGACACAGAAATTGGGGACAGACTGCTGTCTGCACGTTCCCAGCTGGGCTTCACGACCCCGACACCGTACACGCTGCACATACACAGTTGTCAGATCTGCTTACTCTTGTGTCCATCTGCCACTGTGGCAAAGTGCCCGGGCACAAGCTACTGAAAGCCCCAGGTACCAAGAAATTATGGTTTCCTGGGAGCAGAGCTCTGCAAACATCCTTTTATTTGATGTCCTTGTCCTGCTC
Source organism: Picus viridis (assembly GCA_033816785.1). NCBI lineage: Eukaryota > Metazoa > Chordata > Aves > Piciformes > Picidae > Picus > Picus viridis. The sequence continues at coordinate 3,444,824 of CM066592.1, forward strand.
TGGTTCCGGAGCCAGGCTCTGTGCTGCCTTGGTGCTGTACCGAGGCAGTGCCCTCCTGACACTGTCACTACTCAGACTATAAGTCTTCAAAAAAAAAATTGACAGATGGGAAATGTCCTTAATTCTTTATTTTTGCAGTTGGCTGCCCCTGAACTTATTTCCTTGAGATGTGGCTCGGGCTGTCTGCTTCCATGGTTTGTGGACGTTTGGCGGGATGGATAGGCAGAGGTATAGGCAAAGCTGATCATTTTTCTCCTGAGAAAGAGGAATTTTTTTGGGGGGGGGGAAAGTAAAACTATGCTCTCTTTTGATCTGAACATTGCAATTTGGAAGGCTTTCAGTGAGAAAATATTTGGTCATCAGACAAAGAAGTATTTTGTCTTCTTTCTAAAGTGACTACATCCTAAATAAGCTATCTATTTATTTATTTACTTTCATTTAAAACAATCGTAGTATCAGTATCTGTCAGGGTTGGAAGGGACCACAAGGATCAGCTAGTTCCAAACCCCCTGCCATGGGCAGGGACACCCCACACTAGATCAGGCTGGCCAGAGCCTCATCCAGCCTGGGCTTAAACACCTCCAGGGACGGGGCCTCAACCACCTCCCTGGATAACCCATTCCAGGGCTTCACCACTCTCATGGGGAAGAACTTCCTCCTCACGTCCAGCCTGAATCTCCCCACCTCCAGCTTCATTCCATTCCCCCTAGTCCTATCACTCCCTGAGATCCTGAGAAGTCCCTCTCCAGCCTTCTTGTAGCCCCCTTTAGATACTGGAAGGCCACAATTAGGTCACCTCGGAGCCTTCTCTTCTCCAGACTGAATAGCCTTGACTCTTTCAGTCTCTCCTCATAGGAGAGGTGCTCCAGCCCTCTGCTCATCCTCATGGCCCTTCTCTGGACACCTTCCAGCACCTCCATGTCCCTCTTGCAATAGGGGCTCCAGAACTGGACGCAGTACTCCAGGTGGGGTCTCACCAGGGCTGAGTGCAGGGGGAGAATCACCTCCCTTGACCTGCTGGCCACACTTCTCTTGATGCAGCCCAGGATCTGATTGGCTTTCCGGGCTGCAAGTGCACACTGAGAGCTCCTGTTGAGCTTCTCGTCCACCAGCACCCCCAAGTCTCTCTCCTCAGGGCTGCTCTCCAGCCAGTCCCTGCCCAGCCTGGATTTGTGCCTGGGATCTCCTCGACCCAGATGCAGGACCCTGCCCTTGGTCTTGTTGAAGCTCATGAGGTTGGCTTGTGCCCACCTTTCCAGCCTGTCAGGGTCCCTCTGGATGGCATCCCTTCCCTCCAGCTGTCTGCTGCACCACACAGCTTGGTGTCATCAGCAACCTTGCTGAGGGTGCACTCGATGCCACTGTCCATGGCACCCACAAAGTTGTTGAACAAGACAGGTCCCAGGACTGATCCCTGCGGGACTCTGCTTGTCCCTGGCCTCCCCTGGGACATGGACCCATTGACAGCCACTCTTTGGGTGAGGCCATCAAGCCAGTTCTTTATCCATCTAGTGGTCCAAATCCTTTCAAAAATGTTTCCTGGAAGAAGTATTTAATAAAAAAAAATGTATTTAAGAATGTTTCCTGGAAAATGTTGAGTGAAACAAACAAAAAACAACCTATTTCTTGTATCCAAATAAAAAGGAAGCTCTTTTTTTCCTGGCTTTGTCTTCTTGCACATGACATTAATTCTCACACATGAACATTTCTCTTTGTGGATTTCCAAGGTGATTTGCCTGGTAAGGGCCTGGAAAACCCACCATGAACTCCTGGAGGTTGGTGGGCCTGCGAATTAGCTCGCTGGGGGAGTGAATTAAACAAGGAAGTGCTGCAGCAGGGAGCTAAAACTCACTGCAGATACTTGGAGTGAGTCCCACAAAGTAATTCACCTTCTCTCAGACATGGCAACCAACTGCAGAGGTTTTATCTTGCCAGCCTAAATGAGCAGTGCCCTTTCAAGCACACATGCAAAAGAAACCCCAAACAACAAAACACCTGGAACATGCTTGCTCAGGCAGATAAATACCCTGATTTTTGAGGAATTTTATAGAGGGGATATAATTGCTCAGCTTTTATTATGAATTATCTATCTGCTAACCACAGCCAGCCTCCCCAGAGCTGCAGCTCCACCATCCAGCATGAGGAGAGAATGATTTAAGTCTCCATTCAACAGAAAGCTCTATCACAAATACACCAGAAGCAACTGGGCTTTCATTGTGGGTTCAGTGGTTGGAGAGACTGTCACTTTACCTGTGTCTTTGGTGACATCTTTTCTGGGGCAGACTGCTGCATTTACAAGCACACAGTAAAAACCTGGGAAACTGGGCTGAGGGCAAGGTGGAGCTTGTGTCTGTGTGAGTTGCTGCAGCAGGAGCAAGGGCTGAAAGGGGTATTCACAGCCTCATCGTGATGACTGCACTTAGCCTTTATTTAGCCATTCCCTTCCCTTACTAACCCTTATTTTGTCCTCTGTTATTTACACAAAGAAACAAAACTGCTCTGACTTCCCATCACAAACCATTTACTTTAACCCTACCCTATATTTTTTACAGTGAACATCTCCTCACTGAGATATTCTGCCAGGCTTAGTGTAGTCATAGAATCATAGTATCACTCAGGGTTGGAAGGGACCACAAGGATCATCTAGTTCCAACCCCTGCCATGGGCAGGGACACCCTACACTAGATCAGGCTGGCCAGAGCCTTGTCCAGCCTGGTCTTAAACACCTCCAGGGACGGGGCCTCAACCACCTCCCTGGATAACCCATTCCATGGGTTAGTCAGACCCACAGCTAAAGCTTGAGTAGTGCTGTAACATAAATGTTAATGGCAATAACAAGCCTGAGATACCCATGCAGCACAAAGCACCAGAGACAGGCACAGGAATGGATGCAAGCAGAAAAAGTGGGACTGGACCTAAATTTGAAGTCAGCCTATTATTGGTAGTGTTAGCAGGATGAAACCAATACATCTGACTCTGGTTCACTACATTTTCACATAGCTGTGGATTTTGTTCCTTGACATACTGTCATCTGTGAGAACATCATGGAAGGGACATCCTTTGTATGGAAATTTGGGGTGCTGGTGAATGGACCACAGAAAGTAGCCAGGTTCCTGAGCCAGCATCTCCCACTGTAAGTGGGCCATATGGACTACCAGCCTCACTCAGTGGGGCATCTCCTTAATGGATGTTTTGCATTACAGAATACAAAATTAACCAGGTTGGAAAAGACTTTCAAGATTATCAAGTCCAACCTATCTCCCAACACCATCTAATCAACTAAACCATGGCACCAAGTGCCTCATCCAGTCTCCTTTTAAACACTTCCAGTGATGGTGACTCCACCACCTCCCTGGGCAGCACATTCCAATGGCCAATTTGTCTTTCTGGGAAGAATTTCTTCCTAACTTCCAGCCTAAACCTCCCCTGGCACAGCTTGAGATTGTGTCCTGTCATTCTGTCACAGGTTGCTTGGGAGAAGAGGAACTTTGCTTATAAAAACCTGAGCTCTGACAGCTGGAAAAATGCTGAATATTTTTAAAGCACTGAACCAAAACCCTAATTTGCAAAACAAGAAAAGAAACATTACAGGTTGAGAGCCAAACCACAGAAGCAGATTTCTGCTGTCACTCAGTTTCTCACCACCTCAAGAGTAGTGCTACTGGGGAAAAAACAAGGTTCAATAATAAGGTTTTTGATAGAAAAGTGAAAAAAAAAGAAATCAAAATCAATCAACATTAACTGTGATATGAGTTAATTCCTTGTTTATAAGCTCTAGCAATAACAAATACGTGAGTGTTGCATGCTAGTTCTGTGCTCTGGCTGCACACACTTTAGGCAAACTCTGCAGAGTTCAGAGTTCAGAATAGAATAGAATAGAATAGAATAGAATAGAATAGAATAGAATAGAATAGAATAGAATAGAATAGAATAGAATAGAATAGAATAGAATTACCAAGGTTGGAAGAGACCTTGAAGATCATCGAGTCCAACCTGTAACCATAACCTCACAACTAGACCATGGCACCAAGTGCCACATCCAGTCCCCTCCTGAACGCCTCCAGGGACGGAGACTCAACCACCTCCCCGGGCAGCCCATTCCAATGACGAATCACTCTCTCGGTGAAGAACTTTCTCCTCACCTCCAGCCTAAACTTCCCCTGGTGCAGCTTGAGACTGTGTCCCCTTGTTCTGGTGCTGGTTGCTAGGGAGAAGAGGCCAACCCCTTCCTGGCTACAACCACCCTTCAGGTAGTTGTAGAGAGCAATGAGGTCTCCCCTGAGCCTCCTCTTCTCCAGGCTAAACAGCCCCAGCTCCCTCAGCCTCTCCTCATAGGGCTGTGCTCAAGGCCTCTCACCAGCCTTGTTGCCCTTCTCTGGACACGTTCAAGTGTCTCAATGTCCTTCTTAAACTGAGGGGCCCAGAACTGGACACAGTACTCAAGGTGCGGCCTAACCAAAGCAGAGTACAGGGGCACAATGACCTCCCTGCTCCTGCTGGCCATACTATTCCTAATGCAGGCCAGGGTGCGGTTGGCCCTCTTGGCTGCCTGGGCACACTGCTGGCTCATGTTCAGCTTCCCATCAACCAGCACCCTCTCTGCCTGGCCGCTCTCCAGCCACTCTGACCCCAGCCTGTAGCACTGCCTGGGGTTGTTATGGCCAATGTGCAGAACCCGGCACTTGGATGTGTTAAATCTCATGCCATTGGACTCTGCCCATCTGTCCAGCCTGTCGAGGTCCCTCTGCAAAGCCTCTCTGCCCTCCAGCAGATCAACTCCTGCCCCCAGCTTGGTGTCATCTGCAAATTTACTGATGATGGACTCAATGCCCTCATCCAGATCATCAATAAAGATGTTGAAGAGCATGGGGCCCAGCACTGATCCTTGGGGCACACCACTAGTGACAGGCCGCCAGCTGGATGTGGTGCCATTCACCACCACTCTCTGGGCTCGGCCCTCCAGCCAGTTCCTAACCCAACGCAGTGTGCTCCTGTCCAAGCCATGGGCTGCCAGCTTGGCCAGGAGTTTGCTGTGGGGGACTGTGTGGTCAGGTTCAGTTGAAAACTGTAGAGACAGATAGTTACATTTTGTTGCAGTTGTACAATTCTTAATATATCTCTTTCTTTGCCCAATTCTGTTTCAAAAGGTGATTAAGTTTGTGCAGGATTGTGCATTACTCACAGCCCTTCAGCGATGCATTCGAGTAGCAGGACACCTCCCTTGATGACAGTGACTGATGAGCTGCTGCCAGCAGATTCAGGAGGGATCAGCAGTTTGGGTTTTCTTTCCTTGATAAAATTTGCTGGAAAAAAAAAAAAAAAAAAAAAAAAAAAAAAAAAGAAAGAAAGAATTAAAATAGCCCAAAAGTTAGATATTAAATCTTACAGCCTTTGCTTATCCCTCAATAATGCCACATAGATTATTTCTGTCAGGTTTCAGACACTGATTTGTAAATATTTTTTTTTTCATTTATATGGTTTGAGACTCTCCTGTTTCTCCTCATGACAGTCAGGAGACAGCTACAGTAATAACACCACCAGCAGTGCTCCCTTTTCTTGCAGTCTCAAGCACAAGCCCTGTGAGGAGAGGCTGAGGGAGCTGGGGGTGTTTAGCCTGGAGAAGAGGAGGCTCAGGGGAGACCTTATTGCTCTCTACAACCACCTGAAAGGGGGTGGTAGCCAGGGGGGCTTGGTCTCTTCTCCCAGGCAACCAGCACCAGAACAAGAGGACACAGTCTCAAGCTGTGCCAGGGGAAGTTTAGGCTGGATGTTAGGAAGAAGCTCTTCCCAGAAAGAGTAATTGGCCATTGGAATGTGCTGCCCAGGGAGGTGGTGGAGTCACTGTCCCTGGAGGTGTTCAAAAAAGGCTTGGATGTGGCACTTGGAGCCATGGTTTAGTTGTCAGGAAGTGTTAGGTATTAGGTTGGACTTGATGATCTCTGAGGTCTTTTCCAACCTGGTTTCCAACCTGATTCTATGATATCCTTCTTTCCAAGCACTGGCCCTTTCTATCACAGACCTCAACCTTTCTTGGTATTCTGGTCTTCTCATTTGCTGATTTTCTGGTCCACACCATCTTTCTTAGCACCTTCCTTCTGCATTGACTGCATCATCTTTTAAACCTCAGATGAAACCCCATCTTTCCTGACTCCAGCATCCCACGGCATTGCCCTCCCTTCCACAACTATTCAATCTACAGTAATGGAGACACAATTTGTAAGGAAGACTGTTAAAATAATAAAACAAGATTGACCTGCATTTGATTTCAACAGACCATTTGTTCCAGCCTGCCAAACAATGGTTTCATGATGAAATATGCCTGGAGTAAAATGGCTATCCAGTTATCACTATAATAACAATTAGCTCAGTAATGAATAAGTCCCCAAATGGTACTAGTTCTTCAGAAAGAGTCAGTTACGGATGATTTGGTAAAAGACCTCATGGATCTCTCTGACTCATTTTCTAATGTCTTTCCTTCTTTCTTTCTTTCTTTCTTTCTTTCTTTCTTTCTTTCTTTCTTTCTTTCTTTCTTTCTTTCTTTCTTTCTTTCTTTCTTTCTTTCTTTCTTTCTTTCTTTCTTTCTTTCTTTCTTTCTTTCTTTCTTTCTTTCTTTCTTTCTTTCTTTCTTTCTTTCTTTCTTTTTTTTTTTTTTTCCCTCCTCCCCTTGCTTTGTCTCTCTCCAAATCTGTGTCACAAGAGCTCGGAGGCACTTTGGTGCCTCTGGATATGCTCACGCGTTTTCCATCTGCCCTCCACCTCCTGTTGCCAAAGGCAGGCGGTCCCCTTCCTGACCACCAACAGTTCAGATATCTCTCCAAGGGGAAACAAAAAACAAAAGATCAGGTTTTTGAGTGCCTGCCACTCTGTTCAAGGCCTGTTTGTTCTGCTCTGGCCTCCATGGGCCAAGGCTTGGGGACTGATCAGTGCCTTGATTTATCTATCCCAAAACCCAAATTGAGCCCCCATTTAGAAACAAGTTCTTTACTGTGAGGGTGGTGGAACACTGGAAGAGGTTGCCTGGGGAGGTGCTTGAGGCCCCTTCCCTGGAGATATTCAAGGTGAGGCTCAATGAGGCCCTGGCAAGCTGATCTAGTCAGGGGTGTCCCTGCTGGTTGTGGGGAGGTCAGACTAGATGACCTTTGAAGGTTCCTTCTGGCCCTGACCATTCTATGATTTCAAACCTTCAGTACTCAGGCAACAAAATGAGGTCTTTCACAGGTTTCAAATTGGGTCCTTCAAAAGCTAGGGACTCTCACAAACAATGCAAGCAAATAAATCCAAGCCAAGAGCTACACAGAAAACCCAAGACTCTCACTTTCACATATTTTGAACAAAATTAACCAGGTGGAGAATGGCAGGACTAGCCAACAGCTGCCTTCTGACTTATCCACAGTGCTGCATAAACCTCACCAGAGTATTTTCAGGGTACTGCTCCTCAAAGAAGGGAACACAGAGGGAGGCAAGGGGTGAATCTCCAGGATAAGAAGGGCTTCATTGCAGTGCTTACCCATGGTGAGTAGCAGATAAGGAAATATATGGCCCAGAGGATTCCCTCCCATCCACTCTGATGGTAACAATCAACACAGAGCAGCTAAAGCTCTGTAAATCCACACTTTAAGGTCAACCTGGAGTCATGCACCCCCAGGGTGACCCTTTAGGCATGAATTCATGGTTTCAAACAGTGTGCACCTAACATCAGCCTCTTCACTGCAGGAGGAAGAGTTGGAGCATCCGGCCCTGGCTCCTGCTCCGAACTGATAACACAAGACAACCTAGGACATCAGTCTCTTTTCCTTGCATCATTATGAAATGTGAATGTTCTTTTCTCCAGCAAGAAAACTACCTCTTTGTTACAACCCCTTCAGGTTTCTGTCAAAAAAGTACGAGATGAGCAAATTGTTCTCCGTGGACCACTTAAATCCATCCCATTGTAAGAAAAAGGAGGTTTTTTTTTGATGCCTGTGTGTCTTTTTGATTATTATTTTTTTTATCTCCCTGAGCAGCAGCTCACTTCTCATCTCAGCTGGTAGACTCTCAGTTTCAAGGCTAAAGAACAGATGCATTCAACTCACCCTTAGTAACGGCAGCGTTAGGTGAGCCTGAGTCATTAGCATGCTTAACTGAAATAAATAAAAGTGACAACCAAACACAAACATGCAGAGTTGACACAGAATCAAAAGAAACAATAAATCAACCAAAATAAAAGCATGCTCCCCAACACCCCCCCACCCCCATCCCGCTCCTTCCCCCAACACCTCCCCAGCCTGAGTTTCAGCCACGAAAAGAAAGCAACAAGCAAAGGAACACAGAAAGCGAAGCAACAGGTAAGCAGCGATTCAGTGAGAACACGAAGAAAATGCTTTAAAGGGATTATGCTGCAAAATGCTTCATGGATGACATGACCATCATTTAAGGTGTAATGCAAGAAACACTAAACCCCAAGGAGCCACTAAAAAGAAATTTTATACAACTTATCCAGTCTCTCTCCTATTTATTTATTTATTTATTTCCTAACTTTTTCACTGTAGTCTTTTTTTATCCAGCCCCTCAACAGGGACTTGGTATGAAGCAGAGTGGAAGGCTCTGATGATGATCTCCAGAGGTCACTTCCAGCCCCCTACCATTCTGTGATTCTATGCCTTATGCTTTTATTTTTCTTTACCTGCACCCAGCCTGGAGAAGAAAAGGCTCAGGGGAGACCTTATTGCTCTTTACAACTACCTGAAAGGAGGTTGTAGCCAGGTGGGGGTTGGTCTCTTCTCCCAGGCAACCGGCACCAGAACAAGAGGACACAGTCTCAAGCTATGCCAGGGGAGGTTTAGGCTGGATGGTAGGAAGAAGTTCTTCCCAGAAAGAGAGATTGGCCATTGGAGTGTGCTGCCCAGGGAGGTGGTGGAGTCACCATCACTGGAGGTGTTCAAAAAAGAAAATGGATGGGCCACTTGGTGCCATGGTTTAGTTGATTAGATGGTGTTGAGTGGTAGGTTGGACTCAATGATCTCAAAGGTCTTTTCCAACCTGGTTAATGCTATTCTATTCTATTCTATTCTATTCTATTCTATTCTATTATTCTATTCTATTCACGGCTTTGATGACAGCACTGAAATGTTTTGCTGAGTCCTTGCCAGGGTTATCAGCAGCCCCACAGCCAAATCCCATCTCATTTCCCTGTAATCTGTGGGTGGGACTGGACTCATTAGAAAAGCTATAGAGAGCAACATTCCATTTTGCTATTTTATTTCCCCCTCACAATTATTATCCCAGAATATGGTTTGAGCAAGCATTAAGATACACAAACCCACTGCTAATCCTTTATCTTTTAATCCTAACAAAGAAAACCCTTAAAATCATATATTAAATATTAGGCTTTCATTCATAAAGAAAAAAATCTCCTTGACCTTCTGGGCTGCCTAAGCCTGAAAAGGTCAAAAGTATTAGTGAAACAGAAGACTCATATTAAGGGCAGAGGCAGCCTCAGCAAGTGGTACAAGTGATACCAGAAGCTATTACAGCCAAAAGAGAGTCAAGCAAAGCAGGATGGATCTCCAGCTGCTATAAGCTGCCTTAGTTCCACTGGCTGCTGTCAGGCTGTGCTGGTTTAACACAGCTGAGAGAGTGCCCCAAAATGCTGAGTTTTTCCTTGGATATTTGCATTCTTTCCCCCCATATATTCAGTAACTTTAAAACATCTCCAGTGAGCAGTTTGATACCACAGCAGGTAGCTACACACCAAGAAAAGGCACACATATCATGATGGGACAGCAAACCCCACACGGTCCGGTGAGGCTTTGTGTAGAAGACCCTTGGGGGTTACAGGGATACAGAGAGGTTTAAATAAATAAATAACTAACATTTGATCTTCCCTTCACAACTTTTCATTGAGGAAATAATAGTCATAAAGGCTCCACAAAGACCTCATAGGACCCTTTCTATACCTAAAGGAGGTGTGCATGAAAGCCAAAGGGCTCATGTCGTGATAGGACAAGGGGTAATGGCTTTAAACTGAATGAGGGGAGATTTAGATGAGATTTAAGGAAGAAGTTCTTCACTATGAGGGTGGTGAGGCACTGGAACAGGTTGCCCAGAGATGTTGTGGATTCCCCATCCTTGGAAGTGTTCAAGGCCTGGTTGGCTGGGGCTTTGAGCAACCTGGTCTAGTGGAAGGTGTCCCAACCCATGGCTGGGGGCTGGAAATAAATGATTTTTAGTGTCCCTTCCAACACAAATTATACATCCTATAAAAACGGAAAATGGGCTGTGTGTCACTATTGGTGCTGAAGGCAGTCTGCAAAGGCTCAGCACCATCCTTCCCAAACACATTGCTCCACCTGGACCAAACCAGGCCTGCGGTTTGAGGTGCCCACAAAGTCCTCAGGACCCAGTGAAGTCTCATCCATTGGTGACCTATTGGAGTGCAGGAGAAGCGGATTTCCCTAACACATCCTTTGCTTTCACTGGTGGGAGAAGAGGAGGAAGAAGAGGGCACTTTTGGGGGCAGACAGGCAAAAAGCTTTCATTAGTTGAATTTAGTCTTAGTGTAAGGTTAACAATACAGGAACAAGCACAGCGGCGTGGATTTGCTTCCGAGAGAATGTCGTCAGGGCACACATCTGCATTCCCTGGGGCCTGAGGAGTCAGAAAACAAGAGCGACCAAGAGACTGCTCGTGCCCAGACTTACAGCGGGAAACCTTCAGCGTCATCGGCATCTTCTGGACGATGGTCCTGAGGCGCGGGAAGGCTGCGAAGCAGCAGTAATCGCTCCGGCTGTCATTCTCCTCCACGTTTGCAAAGTACAGATCGCCCTTAAGGCTCATGGAGACCCTTTCATCCTGTGGGATGTGCTGCAAATCTAGCAAGAGAGAACGATTACCACACAGTAACGACAGCGAGCTGTTCCACCGGTCTGGCTGCTCATGCTCTCTGGGGCGGTTTTAGGCTACGCCTTTAAAACATTTTCACAGCTCTTGAAGAGAAAGCAGCAAAATGTAAACAAATCACTGTTGGGTGTAATAATGTTTGGTACCTATTCATTGCATTCCATTGGAGGTTGCAGTTTTGCTTGCAAATGCAGCTTTCATTTGCTTCCAACTGAGCTGCTCTGGCAAATTTAAGGTTGGGAAGGGGTGGAAGTTTCAACCCACCACACTCTCCTGCTATGTGCTTGCTTCCAGATAGAACTTTGATGAGAGCAGAAGACCCACCAGAAACAATGAGGTATTTGCCAGTATATCAGCTGACCAATATATTAATCAAAGAATAGAACTTTGATGGATAAGAGGTAAAAGACCCACCAGAAACAATGAAGTATTTACCAATATATTGGTAATTAATAATAGAATAGAACTTTGATGGGAAAAGGTAGAAGACCCACAAGAAACAATGAGGTGTTTACCAGTCTGTTAATTTACCAATATATCAATCAAAGAATAGAACTTTGATGGGAAAGAGGTAGAAGACAAACCAGAAACAATGAGGTGCTTACCAGTATATTAATTTACCAATATATTAATCAAAGAATAGAACTTTGATGGGAAAGGGGTAGAAGACCTACCTGAAACAATGAGGCATTGACCAATATATTGATAATTAATAATGAAATAGAACAGAACTTTGATGGGAAAGAGGCAGAAGACCCACCTGAAACAATGAGGCATTTACCAACATACTGATAATTAATAATAGATATTTTAACATGTTAATCTATTTTATATATATATATATGATCTATTTTTAAATAGCTGATAATGAAAACAGATAAAAACTACTCAGTACAAAATTCCTGCTCAGTTGAAAGGAAATCTGCAGCACCTCTCCCCACCACAAAGCCCTCTAATGATGATCTGGAGGTCAGCACTCACAGGTGTCCCCCAAGGCCACTTTCCCAAGCACTTTGCTCTCCTGTAACTACAGATTACAACAGGGGAGCGTTTGTATGAGCCAGGGTTGCTGCTCTGTCTCGTTGTTGATCCAGCCAAATGCAGGTTGGTGATAAATAAATATGTCAGGAGTCGAGAGGCTGCCTTACAAGATCAGAGGCTTAATCTGGCACCCTGTCTCTGCAACCACTTGGTCAGCATCAAAAGCAAACCCTTCATGTCACGGAGGCAATCTGAGTCGCTTTGCTCTCCCAGAAGCCCCTACAGAGCACAAATGCTGAAGAATAACATGACAGAACCCCACAAGAACTAATTATGCAGAGCTGACAGGTTCTTTTTTTCCCCCCTCTCCTTAGTATCATAAATCAACCATTAGTTTATGAAAGGAGGAAAATAATTATGATGGAAGTAATGCATTGAGACATTTTATCCTCTCTATAGTAAATGCAGCACTCCTCATCACAGGTAGACTCATTTACTAGCCTGTAAGCCTTCTGATATCTCATCTCTAATATCTGCTCTCTCATCTTTAATAGTTTGTTGTGTCGCCGCACACTCTGCAATTTAACTCTGCGTTATGTAAAAATCACATCTCCAGCCTCCACTTCTCAATTTTGCTTTCCAATATCCACTTGCACAATTACCCTTCCCATCAATTAGGAATCTGTAATGAAACTGCTCTGGAAGACAAATGGGTCGAGCCTCCTCACAGGAGCTGCGGGAAGGCTGCTGCCTTACCGATGTTCATCCAGTAGATATGCAGCGGCGGGATGCCTTTTGGGGGGTTGCAGTGCAAGATCACCGAATCGCCGTGCTCCACATCCAAGGGCTCGATCTTTTCTTTGGGGAATTTGGGGACACCTGTACAAAAAACAAAAGAAATTGCTCTTTCATTGTCGCCTTTTGCAGTTTTGTCCTTCACTTCCCCTTTAATACAGCGTTTGAAAATATTTGCCTTAACATCGTCCTTTGCACGCTCTGCCTTTAGTTACTACCATTACTTACCAGGTGATAGAGTGTAATGATGCATTTTACTGACAGTAAGAACTCTCTGCTTGTGTTCTTCATTCATAAAGTGCACAGACCATAGAATTAAAAGCCAAGCAGCTGAATGGAGATGTTTAACAGTTCTGCAATATCCCTGAGCTTTGCTTTGGCTTTATTTTAGTGCATTTCTTTTCAAACCCTTTGTGTAGCTCCTTTAGTTGTCATGCCTGGAAGGGACAACTCAAAACCACACAGAACCAAAGCCTGAGGCTAAGACTGGAGAAGAGGACTGTGCACTGACTGGTGCCAGGTTGTTTCTGGGTGATCAGAAACCAGTGTGGAAGTGCAGTATGATCAGGGAAGTCTTGGCGAGAAAGTAGTTCTCAAGAAGCCACTGCAAGTCAATGCAGGTGAGGACAGACATCAGGCAGTTGTTCCACCTCATTCCTGGAGTTGTCCCAATTCTTATGCATCTCCAGAAGTCTTGTTTAAAGACTCTATTGCCTCTTCATCCCCTCAGGTGCAAAACCTCTGCCATGCAGGCTTTCTCAGCAAGCTTGTCCTTCGTATCAATTTAACAGACAGGTTGTGCACAAAATAACTCACAGGGGTGCACAACCACTACACTACTGGGGCTTAAATAGAAGTTAAAGAGTTAATGAATCTAGGACTTGTTTAATCACACAGAACATCAGCACTGATGCTGGCAACCTGGCTAGTTTTGGTAATCTAAAATGCAACCAAAGCACATGCACGAAGATGAGAAGCAGAACGGGGTTGGAGCCCACACCAAACCAAGCAGCTCAAGGATTATTGCAGAGAAACTAGTCTGAAAAATTAAACCACTCCTTAAATGAATTTATCTAAGAGTTCCAGGGCAGATGTTGTCTTCTGCTTTCGTTGCAGGCAAGTTCAAACTAGTCAAAGTTTCAGGGTAGGCAGCTGCATTAAACAGCAAAATTAATAGCAATTAAACAGCAAAGGAATGAAAGCATCCTGGCTGTGCAGAGCCAAACCGGCACTGCAGACGTTGCTATCCTGGTGTTCAAGTCATGACAGGGAGCTCTGATAGTGAAAAAACAAATTGAAACAACAGTGATCCAGAAGGACATCTGCAGGGTCACCTTGCAGGAGTCAAAGCAAAAGAGGAGGGTGAGACATTCAAGGCCAGGACTTTAAGGAACCTTTATATGCTGTAGGATAAGTAAACACGAAAAGAAGCAATCACAGTAATGCTGATTGCCTGAATACAGACTGTGCATAGATTTTATCTCCAGGAGGATTATTAATGTGTTAGGAATTCTTAGGAGAGGCAAAACGGAGCTAATGAGCATTACCCACTCTGTAGGTGAAACTGCAGATAACAAAGGGACCTGCATATTCAGATCCAGTACTTTGAATAATGTATTGCCTTCAAGCCCTTGGAAAATACATCTGCTGTGTGCTGAAGAGGTGGAACAGTTTCCAGCAGGACAAAAAAAATCAATTTCTTCTTATTCCCCAAAGCACATCACTCCCAGCAAAACATCAGGAAAGGATCAGGTGAAGGATAAGGAGTTTCTGACTAAACCACAGAGACCAGTAAATAGACTAATAGTGAGATCACTCATCTAGGACAGAAGAAACTCCTGTGCAAACCTATTTCTTGCCTCATTTGCCACAACTAAATCTAGGTCTCCAATATCCCGGTTGGGTGCCATAACCATTGGTCTTCTCAGTGCATTTCTGTAGCAAAAGGACTTAAAACTGTTGGAGTGAGCCCAGAGGAGGCCACAAAGATGACCCAAGAGCTGGAGCTCTGCTGTAAGGATAGGCTGAGGGAGCTGGGGTTGTTCAGCCTAGAGATAAGAAGACTCTAGGGGGACCCACCTCCAGGGGGCCTTTCAATACCTGGAGGGATCCTACAGGAAGGCTGGAAAGGGACTCTTCATAAGGGTGTCCCTGGTTTGAAGCTGAGGGAGAGTAGATTTAGACTAGATCTTAGGAAGTTCTTCAGTATCAGTGTGGTGGGCCTCCAGAATAGGTTGCCCAGAGTGGTTGTGGATGCCCCTTCCTGGAGGTATTTAAGGTCAGACTGGATGAGGCCTTGGGTAACAAAATCTAGTTGAGAGCTATCCCTGCCCATAGCAGGGGTGTTCGAGTACATGATGTCTGGGCTCCCTTCCAACCTAAGCCATTCTGTTAATTATAGAAGCCATTCCGAATGATTATAGAATTAGATAAACACACAGTCCCATCAGGAGACAGTGAAAACTCAGGGTCTTGATATCATTAACTGGAAGTGCAGACATTCAGCTCCAATGGCCCAGGTGTCTGGTTCTGCACTTCAGGCGGGGAGGAAACAGCAGCTTGAACCCAACTGTCTTCCACCTCAAACACACACTTGAATCACAGATGGTCAAGGATTCTGGGCTCTCCCATGACGTTTTGCTTCACTTAGCTCATCATGAAAAGCATTGGAAGACTTTGATTTGTACCTTAATGCCTTGCTTGGAGAGTTTTGAACCCTTGAAGTTTCGCAAGAGAGGAAAACTCAACTTTCACGATAAACTCTTGAGCTAAACCCTCTGACAAGTCTTCTTGCTGGGACCCCACTGCCCTCAGAGAGTCAAAAAAAAAAACCACAACTGCTTCTGAATCCTGAATGAGGAGATTTATTAAAACCAAGAGGCTACCATCACATCAGACTTTGGCTCTTGCACAATTCTCTTCAGTATGCACATGCAGGCAATATTTTATAGTATTCTTTGCAGTGGCCCTTTGATTTAATTAGTGGGTATTCCAGAATTAATCACCACTGATTTGTGGCTGATCACAGAAAGAATCACAGCTCAAAAGTATCATACAAGATTAATTGTGTCAGGAAACTGTGTCACACTGCCTGGAGTTATCAATGCAGCACATGGACACTGTAACGTTTACAACCAATTGATCTCTTCTGCAGCGATACCATTAAAGCTGTCATGTCAAGCTTTCATGCAATTGCCCCCACATAGATATAATGAGAAGGGACAGAGAATCCAACCCAGCTCCCAGTATTCCTCCTCACATATCCATAACAGAAGGGGGGGGAAGAAAAATACTGAGATGGCTCTGAAAAAGGCTGCCAGCAGGATGGATCTCATGACACAAGCAATCAAGTGGCAGGTATGAAGGAGCCACAGGGAAGAGGAAAAACTGCACACCTGCCTTCTGTCAGGGAGACAGCTTCCAAAAGCCCACCACGACAGCTCAACACAGTTTTGCCCAAGTTTTATTTCCTGATGAGGCTGTGAATGCTGTACAGCACTCACAAAGCAGAACCACGGTGCTTTGACAGGGTGCAAGCCATGGAAATGGAAGGTTACCGGTGTCCAGAGCCATTTGTGCAAGGAACCAGGCTCTGTTTTAACCCCTGGGATGACTGAAAGTTCAAGGAATGAACTCCAATTGACATCAGGCTGAAATACCACCAGCAAATTAGGTTGACCGAGAGAAATTTCAGAGAGGAGGCTGGGACACTCCCTCCTACTCCTTATCTGGTCAGAAATTGCAGCATCTCAAGCAAAAACCATCAAACAATCAAAACCAAACCAAAAACAGAGGGGGGACTGACAAAATGCAATATAAAATCTGATTTTATTAGTACAGATACAGAAATACAGCAACCAGAGCTGGAGTATTGCAGTTCCCAGAAGGATTGCTTCAGATCCACTCAGGTACCCATTAGCACATCTTGTCCTACAGCTTAGATTTTGTCCTGCTGATGCCTACAGTGACTTCAAACAACTATAAGTGTATCAAAGATGACAATTTATAGCAGTTCATATGAGAGTGGAGCCTGTTCAATCTGAAGTTTTAAAATGGTTTTGGTGTTGAGGATTGTGTGCCCAGGTGGCTAAGGTGGCCAAAAGCATCCTGGCTTGTAGCAGCAAGTGTGACCACCAGGACTAGGGAAATTATTGATCCCCTGTACTCAGCACTGATGAGGCCACACCTTGAATACTGAGTTCACTTTTAGGGCCATCACTACAAGAAGGACATTCAGGTGCTGGAGCAGGTCCAGAGAAGGGCTATGAAGCTGGCATAAGATCTTGAGAACAAGTCTTGTGAGGAGCAGCTAAGAGCTAAGAGAACTGGGGTTGTTTAGCCTGGGAAAAAAGAGGCTGAGGAGAGACCTCCTGACTCTCTACATGTCCCTGAAAGGAGGCTGGAGACAGGTGGAGGTTGGTCTCTTCTCTCAAGTGACAAGTGATTGGACAAGAGGAAACAATCTCAAGTTGCACCAGTGGAGGTTTAGGTTAGATGTTGGAAGAAACTTGTGGATCTTCCCAATCACTGATCCAAAACAATTCTATGAAATTGAACTGAAGGAAGAGAGGCTCTCCAGTTAACTGTGGAACTGCCTTTGGATGCTGATGGACACGTGTCCTGAGCTAGACAGATGCTTAAGCTGACCCATCATGGATATTAAGTTCTTCCAATACTTAACAGGTAGAAAAGTGAGGAAAAGTTGACTCAGTCAATAACTTTCTATACCCTGAAATTCCCAGCTCCTCAGACGCTTTAATCAGTAGCTTGTTGTACAGATCTATAGCTTGTGCAGTGAGCAGCCCAACGCATCTAAGAACCTTAAACATGACTCAACAGCCATTGACCACATGGGTTGAGCTGAAGACACCTTGGGCTGCTTCCAGCACTCATCTCAGTACCTCAATTGGTATTGTGATCCACACAGTACAAGCAGTAGTTACATTTGTAATTTTCATTGCAGCCTTTGAACTGTTTCTGAGATATGATCCTGCTTATTTGTGGATTTTTTTTTTTTTTTTTTTTTTTGATTGCTGCATTAAATTGAAAAAGTTTGGGAAGTCTGAATGGTGCAGTTGGTGACTTAGTCACAGAATGGTAGGGGTTGGAAGGAACCTCTGGAGATCATGCAGTCCAACCCCCTCTGCTAAGGCAGGGTCACCCACAGCAGGCTACCCAGGATCACAGTGGCCAACTGGGTTTGGAATCTCTCCAGAGAAGGAGACTCCACAACCTCTCTGGGCATCCTGCTCCAGCACCCTCGCACTGCATAAGTTGTCCCACATCTTCAGATGGAACTTCCTGGGTTCCAGTTTGTGCCTGTTGCCCCTTCTCCCATCACCAGGCACCGCTGGAAAGAGACTGATCTCATCCTCTTGACCCCTGCCCTTTAGCTATTGAGAAGATCCCCAAGTCTTTTTGGTTTTTAACTCTGTAACCCCTGTGTATTGCCCTTTCCAAAGCAATGGATGCTGCCAACCATCAGAGTGACCCTAACCATTTAGATGGCCAGAAAAGTTCTTAAAGGTGTCGTACACTGGGTTGGGGAGGCAAGAGGTAAAAAATGTGTTTTTAATCATTTGCAAATTCTCACTGAGTTGCTCCCTTTTGTTCTCTCCTCCATAAAATCTATGCTGAAGGTCTCACTGAGTTGCTCTCCTTTGTTCCCTCTTCCATAAAGTCTACAGTGAAGGTCTTCACAAAGGTGTGTTACCGACCCCTCCTGTTTTAGGATCAGCTCTATGTCTCATACCAGTTTCACACTATTTGCATCTGGGTTTGTTTTGCTTTGTCTTTTAACACTATCACAGGTTTTGTTCCCTTTGGGAATTCTGGAACTAAGATCGCTGGCATAGCACAGCCTGCCACTGGACAATTTTATGTTCAGGCTGTTTCCATCCTCAGATCTTTGGACTTTTGGAGCAACAGCTTTAGAAATACTCAGCATAAATCTTAATGCAGTCTCCCATGAAGAGTCTTTCGCACTAGTTAATTAAAGAAGTTTAAACTGTACTTTGGCATTAAGCCTGCCCAGTAACTGAAGCAACAGATTCACCAAATGCAGGAGGAGGGGAGCTGAGGTCTGAGTTCTCCCCATTTAAATTAATTTTCACGGTGCATCTATCTTTTAACAATCTGGACTTTGCAAATGAGGCAAAGAGATAAAGATGCTCAGACCCCATTTCTCCCCACCCTCCTTAATGTCATCACACATTGGGGAGGTGTGGTATTTTCATTATGTAGGTGAGATTTAATGATGGTTTCTGCTGACATTTCTATGGCTTCCCTGGAAAAGACTCCTGTGAGTAAACAGTCTTTTGTTCTCCTTTGCAGCAGCAACCTCACAGACCCAGTGTTCTACTTCTGCAGTGTAAATGCAATTTATCAATAAAGCTGGCCCGGGCTGACTTGCTGGGTTCTTTTCTTCTCTTCACTGGCAGAGTGACTTGCCAAGGAGCTTATATTTTCTTTGAATACAGCTGGCAAAGCACTGCCACCTCTGCATCATTATCATGAATGCATAGACTGATCTCACATGTACCAGTCTCTGCTTCAAAACTTGGGGGTGAATAGAGGTAATTTATCCCAAACTCTTCTGTGTCACTGATTGCCTCATTTACAGTGGAGCTGTGCACCAGCAGCTCCCTTTCACTCCAGCACAGTTGTAGACTATCCAGCACTTTAGAAATTCAAAGGTGTCTCCTGTCACTCCCTGAATCCTGATTTAATTTGCAGCATCTACATTGCATTATGAAATGAAAGTTTGAATAAAATTAAATGTGCTTTAAAATGTGTGGCAGTCAGGTAAGTTCTTCTAATAACTTATCTGCACCATCTATTCATTTTCTAGACTTAGGACTTTGCATATATTAGCACTAAAATTCCTCTTGCATTTGATAGCAACCACATCTGTAACTTCTCAGATAATTTCATGGAGTTCCAGAGTTGCTTTGGTTGGAAAAGCCCTCCAAGATCATTAACTACCAACCTAAGGCCACCATGGTCATTAAACCACCTCCTGAGTGCCATGCCCACACATTTCTTGAACATCTCTGGCGATGGTGACTCCACCACCTCCCTGGGCAGCCTGTTCCAATGCCTGACCTTTTGTTGCTAACTAACCCCAGTATATTTGATACCTACTCAAGCTAATATAGGCAATTTTTCATTGAAACCAAAAATTAATCTGGTCTGATCACAGAATCAATGATCCCAGATACAGACATCAACTCATTCTTGTTTTCCATTCCTCAGCACCTTTTTCATTGGGTAGCAATGGAGTGTTAGAATGTTCTGCTGCTGGAGGTGACATACCTTCACTGAAACATGACACTGAGGTCTTGAACTCTGAAAACTAATGAGCCTGAGACACTTTGCTTAAGAGATGTCATATTAACCCCATTGCCCTGGCCAGACTCCAAAGTGAGTAATTATGTCCTGACTAAAGCTCTGAGCAACTGCATTGCTCTCCTGTTTCTGCCTGAATCACAGGATTGTTCCAGTTAGAAAACACCTCTAAGATCATCAAGTCCAGCCATCAAACCGACACCATCATAACCATTAAACCACGGCCCAGGGCTCCACATCTACACATTTTTTTGACACCCTCAGGCATGGGGAATTGACCATTCCCCCAGGCAGCCTGCTCCAATGCCTGACCACTCGTTCAGTAATCGTAGTCAAGGCCTAACCTGAACTTCCATTGGTGCAGCTTGAGGAACTGCAGAGCTGACTGTGGAGCCAACTTACATTCTCAGTTCAGTAAACTTCAGCTTGCCATCCTAAAATTTTGTGCAGTTCTCTACTCAGGAATGCTCTTCCCTGAAAGCAACTGTACATTGATGGAGAGTAAACCATACAACAATGCATGTTACTGACCACTCTCCTATGAAGAAAGACTGAGAGAACTGGGGGTCTTTAGTCTGGAGAAGAGAAAGGTGAAAGGGGATCTTATTAACGTCTACAAATTGCTGAGAGGTGAGTGTCAAGGTGAAGGTGCAAGGCTCTTTTGGGTGGTGTCCGGTAACAGGACAAGGAACAGTGGGTACAAGATGGAACACAGTAAGTTCCACCTCAACAAGAGGTGAAACCCTGCTGTGAGAATGACAGACTGCTGGAACAGGTTGCCCAGAGAGGGTTTGGAGTTTGCTTCTCTGGAGATATTCAAAACTCACCTGCATGTATTCCTGAGTGGCCTACCTTAGGTGATCCTGCTTTGGCAGGGAGGTTTGGACTCCATCTATGGAGGTCTCTTCCAACTCCTAACATTCTGCGACTCTGTGGTTATCTTGGCAATTCCTCACCAAACACCAAGCTACTGTGTTAGGCAGCATGATCCAATAAAGTGCAACATGAAATTGAATTCCCACAAGAAAAAAAAATCCATAAAACTGACTGGAAGTAAATTGGATCAATGTCTTTCATGAGCAGGGCTTGTAAAAATACATTAGCAGTCCTTTCCCAGGAACTCTCCCAGCCCCTGCAGTGTGTCTAGGATTCAACGTGATCACAGCATCATGACTTGCCCAGCCCTAGCTGCACCTAGAAGGTTTCCCAGGGTTGTTGCCTATGAAAAAGAGATGCCAAGAGAAGATTGTGCCTGTTTCTCATATCCCATTTCATCTGCATTCAACTGCTAGAAGTAGGTTTTATAGATAGGTAGCCACCTCCTGCCTGTCAATTCCAGGGCTGTGAAGGCTCTGGAGATATTCCCTACCATGTGCACAGTGCTTTCAGATCACTTGATGCAGGAACTTGGAAATGCAGGATCTAGTCTGGAAAAAAATTAATAACTAACTCCTCCACACAGCTGATTCTCTTGGACTGTGCCACTCAGCTACATCACACAGGCTTGCTTCATGTTCTCAGCCTCCTGCATTGTGGAACCAGTGATGTTTCTTGTTCTTTCTACTCCTGTTGAGAAGATTCTACTGCAAATTTTCCTCTACTAATGCCATATATTTTGATCCTGAATTCAAGACCAATTCTCTGTTCATCTCCCTTTGCTGCTTCCAAATTACAATGCTTAAATATATTGGTACCTTAAAGCCGATTGCATCAGCGTTGTCCTTTTCAGCACCTTGAACTTTGCATCAGTAAAGTTCATCCCATGACTGCAAACCTGGCCCTTCAAATCATCCATTTCCTCCTCTGCCCTCCCTCTGTGCTAATAATGGGAGGACAAGTTTCTAGGCTCAGTAATATTCATTACTAGATTTTTTTGAGCTCATTTTCCATTCATCTCCAGGTCCTGAATATTCTCCCTGTAAGTATTTATATCAAATCCTGAATGCTACTGACATCAGACTAATGAACTCACAGTTGATTGGATCACTTCCCCTTGAGCTTCCAAACATTTGCACTGGTTGCTATTTTGCAGCAATAAACTGCTATTTCTCCCATCCTTCTCCCTCAGCTTCTGATTTCCTGTTCCTTGCTCTGAGATGGAGAACCATATTGTCCTCCCAATTTCTGAGCACTCAGTCACAGTTGCCAAGCTGAAATATTGCAGCCTCATGACTCTTAACAGCGTTTGCTTTCCAAGAGGTGCTTGGAAAGTGAAACCCTTACACAATTCCTAATCCTTTCTCAAATAAATGTCTCCACTTTTAAAGAGATCACTCCAAACTGAACTCCAGAATTAAGAGAAGAGGAAGAGGGCAAGAGAAGAGGAAGAGGGCAAGAGAATTGAGAATTAACCAAGTTGGAAGAGACCTTTAAGATCATCCAGTCCAACCTGTCACCCAAAACTATCTAATCAACTAAACCCCCACACTAACAAAAAAGCCATCTGACTCAAAGCAGTTTTGTTTTCTGGGACAATGGCTTCTTGTGCCTTTAATGCTCATTACATTTTTAATACCTTTCTACTGCTACTTCGTTATCTATGCCATTATTTCTATATTTCACAATCAGCTAACATCCTCCAGCACCTGTATTGCAGTTAAGGTAGCTCCTGGGCCATTTTCTTTTCTACTACTTGTTCTCTCTCTTCCTACATTTTAATGTCTGTATTTTCCTGACGTGCTGGCATCAGCTCACAAACAAATCATTGTCGGCTCAGATTAGGTAGAGAATTTACCAGACTGCAACTCTCATCAATATTTATGCTTTCTTCTTTACAGAAAGAGAAAAGTATTAGAAGTGGAAGCATCACGAGAGCAAACAGTGGCTTTAAGCAAATACGAATCAGAAAAGAATCCTTATGGGTTTTATGGCAAGAGGCAAAGCAAGTGCTTTAGAAAGGCATTGCTAGTCAAGTCAAAGCAAATAATAATTTCCTGTCATTGAACATTCAGCTCTCTTGAGATGGTGATTAAAAAGTTTATATGGATCTAGCTGCTAACCCACTCCCTAGGGGCAAAGGGGGCCAATGATACTCCGAAAGCAGAAGTAAATAATAAATGTTTTCCAAATGAATACAACCAGGAAAATATACACATAATCTACCCAGTTGTGTTCATCTTAATTAAAGTTGATAAGGAGTGTCAGTACCAGCACTTGGAAACCTGCAAGGAGTTGACAGTCTGGCAGTGCCGTCTGAACTCCTGCATTCAAATTTGGTTTCTGTCCTCAAAACCAGCAAGGAAACAAAACCATTCGGGGAGCACAAAGAGTTTTCCCTTCTAGTGTTCAGTGAATAACAAACACCACCTCAGCAACTACTTCTTTCTCATTTCATTTGAGGAAACCTGAAAAAGCAAAGCCAAAGCCCTTACTTGGGACAATTAGCTCAATTTCTTCTGACATGGCAGTTCCCAGCACGTTGGATGCAAAGCACCGGTATTTCCCTTGGAAACTGGTGATGATTCCACGGTTTTGAATCACAAACGTTCCAGAGTTGTTAAATGTGATTATCCTCGGGTCAGATAACAAATCAAATGGTTTCCCATCTTTAGTCCAGTTAAATCTGTAAAACAAAACAAAACAAAACAAAACAAACCAACATAAAATACAAGTGTCACAAAGGACAGGTCACCGAACAGAGAGCACTATGGTGCAAACCCAAGGCCGAGCGGAAGGTTGTGCGCCTAGGCCGGGGGCAGTCCTCGGTATCAGTGCAGGCTGGTGATGAAGGGCTGGAGAGCAGCCCTGTGGAGAAGGACTTACAGTTCATGAAAATCTGGTCATGAGGTGGCAATGCGTGCTCGCAGCCCAGAACCAACCATATCCTGGGCTGCATTCCCATTAGCATGGGCAACAGGTGGAGGGAGGGGATTCTGCCCCTCTGCCCTGCTCTGCTGAGACCCCACTGGCAGTGCTGGGTCCAGCTCTGGAGCCCTCAGCCCAGGAGAGACATGGACCTGTTGGAGCAGTGCCAGAGAAGGCCACAAAAGTGAGCTGTAATTTGCTGTGAGGACAGGCTGAGGGAGTTTGGGTTGTCCAGCCTGGAGAAGAGAAGGTTCTAGAGAGTCCTTATGGTGTCTGTGTAGCAGGGTCTATTTTGACAGGACAAGGGGTGATGGTTTAAACTACATGGGGGAAATTTAGACTAGAAAGAAGGAAGAGATTTTGTACAACGTCCCATGTTGCCCAGAGAGGTGGTAGATGCCCCATCTCTGGAATCCTTCCAGGGCAGGTTGGAAAGGGCTTCATGTAAGCTGATCTTCTTGAAGATGTCCCTGCTCACTGCAGGGGGGTTGGACTAGATGACCTTTAAAAGATCCCTTCTGACCCAAACCAGTTTGTGATCTTATGAAAAGCAGTGGCAAATATGGGTTTTGTTAAAAAGAAAAACTTCATGATCTTGAAGGTCTCTTCCAACCTGGTTTATTCTATTGTATTCTACTGTATTCATGGAAGAGGAGAGAGTTGAATGGTAGAGCAACCACTGTGCTACTGCAATTTGTGTTAGCTATTGGGCAAGTGTCTCCTACAGGACACTTGATTTTTGGACAAGTGACTGACATGAAATAACACAAAGCTTAATGCAAAGACAATAAGTAAGAGAGACCACCTGTGAAAGCAAGAGCTACACAGTGAGAGGAACTGGAGTCTGGCAAAGAAGCTGTGCCTGTAGGAGAGCTGGTACTTTTGACTGGCAATGATTGACAGGAGCCGTTCTTGCCATTCATAGGAGAAACCAAAGTGAAATCCATATGCAGCTGAAAGGACTTGATTGAGTTTCTCCTTATCTTGGCATAGAATCACTTGTTTTGATGCTACAGGGGTGGGATTTTGATGAATGCTTAAGTGTTGGTCATAGTTTATGCATCTGGAAGTCTCAAGTGGATTGAATTGGGCTAAACTGATTCAAAAACTCAGAGACTGTTGGGAATTACAGTACAACATGTTTTAGTGGGAGATGTGCCTTCTTTCAATATTTTGCAATGTTTGAAGAGAATAAATTAATGTCAACAGAGATGTATGGTTTGGCACTTCACTAGCACTGGCAAAACTGCCTTCCCACAGTATGGAGAGGAATATGGGCTCCCACCACCCAAACAGCACTATCGCTTCCATTTAAATGTACCAGAAAACTTTAAATTGATCCGCTGACAAGCAGAGAAACAAAGGAAATTTGTTGTCATGCTACAAGTCTTCATTCAGACCTCAGCTGAAAATAATCAAGCCATCTTGATACAAAACTACTGCCTTTTAAAAGCAAGTTTCAATTATGTGGCAGAGAATGAAGGAGGGAAGGACTGCAGAGTTAAAAATGACATGCAAACCAGCTATTAATTTAGCCCATACACCATCCAGTGGTGCAAGTCTTAGGCAGAGCTTTTACTCTGACCTGATTACATTTTTGTTAAGCACATTTCCTTTAAAACTCTATTCCCTTTTTCCACCAGTGTAAAATACACAAAGCTTATCTCTGGATAGTTATTTGAACAACTCCTTCTTGTGTATATTCGTACCATCAGCACAGCCACGATGATGTCAGGTACAGACAAAAGCATCTGATAAAATGCAAATGTGGTCTCTGACTACATGATTTAATGTGTTTGGTATTTTTTTGGGTTGCTGTGGAAAATCAGAAGAACAGATGGGCCCCTTTGATTGCCATCACACCCCTCCTATCTTTTGCAGCACAGCCCAGACCAGCTCTTGTAAATCACAGGGAGAACTCCGCACGGGCCAGAGAAATGAAACATCTCCCAACAAGGAAAAGGTTTTCTCAGATCTATTCATGCACTGACTGGAAGTGAATGGCTTAAATGGAAACCCAAACCTTACCCTAATCTTACAATGAGGAGCGGGTTACCGTACATGAGCTGTTCCTCCCCTTCCTCAGAACCAGAACAATGGTAGGCAAAGACCAAAAGCAAACCCAATTTCTGCTTCTCCTGATGAAGGCAGTACTCACGTGGGCTGTGGGTTTCCTCTGGCTTCACACTTAATTGTGAAGTCCTCATCAAAAGGGTAGGCGACCTGGGTGTGAGATTGCTCCGTGATTGTTGGAAGCTGTGCAACTGAACACAAAGGGGAATGGGGTTAAACATCATCCAGGCAAAGCTGTACTGCACTCAGGTCCTTTCTTCAGAAGGGACAAGGTCAAGACTGCCTCACTGCTGCAAAGAGTGAGGCTTGCCTTCAGGAAAAGGATGAGGACCATCGCCTTCCTGTCATCAACAATACCTTCTGCTCCCCACACTGAACACTGTTACTGCCTTAGCAGCCAGAGGAAGGCTTGACAGCCCTGACTGTACTCAGCCAGCTGCTCCTGGGCATCATCTGCACACGAATAACCCCTCCAGAGGAGAGCTGGGGCCATGCTAATGCCAAAGCCAAAGCATGAGGATGTGGACTGGAGAATTTATCCAGCAAAGAACTGAGGTTTATAATCCTGACACTTAGACATACGTAGATAGCAATTTGCTATCTCCACCCTGGATTAAACTGCTAGGAAATCCATGGGCTGCAAGGATGAGTTAATACCCACCCCAGGGTACAGCAGGAGTCATTATCACTCACAGGGTCATGCAATGATGTTTCACTACCTTTTCTTTTTCCTTCTCAGGGAATTAAAGTGTTGTGAATGGCTGTGAAGCAGAACTGCATGAGGGGGAATGCTCCCCTGCCATGGAGCTGGGGATAATGGGATGAATCACTTTGTTATAAACAGGCAGGAAGAAAATTAACAGGCTCTTTGCTTTCTCTTTTAAGTCCAGGAGGCTCAAAGCTGGAGGCAAAGGTGGTGTCTTGCTGCACCATGTGGTCTCAAAGCGAAACACTTCCAAGCCCCCCAACTTCAATAATCAGACATAGTTCTTTTCTATTAAACTATAAAATGCTTCATTAAAGCAAATTAAGGGCTAAATGGTTCCCTCGTGGAGGTACTTAAAAGCAATGGGTGCCCAGACACTTTGTCCTGCACTTTACAGACACAGCTCCACTTAAACATGAGAAGCTACCTTCCTCTGGAAGAAACCTTCTGCTTCCAGATGATGCTCAACAGCCTTGGATAGCTGTAGAGAAGCATCCTACAAACCTGCTTGATTGCCTTCTCCTTTGCAGCCAGGGCTATTGGCAGGCTCCAGAGTGCTAAGGGCTCACGACAGGTGCACATGATGCTCTGAAATTGTGAGGCTACAGCTCCAAGAGCTCTGCAAAGAGCTTTTCTTTTTCCTTAGGTTTGCTTATTACTTTTTGCCCACCATAACTGATAAATCCCAATATTGTTGAGTTTTTCTTTGGTTTTGGGTTCCCCCCACCATCAAAAACCAACCAACCAACCAAAGTAGACTGCAATCCTTCTGATCCCTTCTGTGATTTATGTCTGAAAAACCTTGGCAAGCCTGGGCTGCACTCCAAGCAGTGGGCTCCACTGGCTTTCATTGGATTGTCCCCATGAGCCTCATCCCATACTTTACACATGTCCTGAAACCACCCCAAGCATGTCAAACAAGCTGTTTGAGTGCATCCCAGCTGGAGAGGGACGAAGGAGGAGCTCCCCAGGGCATTAGGAAATATTTCTCTAAGGAGCACTGTACACCTTGAGACATACACCTGCTCTGTTTCAGATCGAAAGAGCAGGTTAGTAAAGGCAGATGCACATCAAACAAGCTTCAGGGAAACTCAGAGCCAAAATGAAGGATTTATGGGAAGGAAAGAAGTAAACCCTTGGAGCAATGCAGTGTGTTAGATCACAAACACCAGATATGTTATTAGACATGTTTCCTACTACATTTAAACAGGTCTAAACAAAGTAGCCCACATATTTTTTTCACATCTGAATTTCCCAAAGGCCTTGTTCAGGCAGAATTAAATTTGCAGCAGAGCAACTGAAAAGTAGGATTTAATCTTTGTATTTTTCTCTGGGAAAAAGGTTAAAAAAACCAAGGGGTGGCAAACTAAACCAGGAAAGTGTTCAGTAAATAGCTAGAACTCACCTGATAATGGTATTTCAATAGCTGCTGCCAAACTCAATACAAAGAAAAACAGGCATATGGTGATCCCTTTTGTGCTTAATAGCGTCTCCATCACTCTTCTGTAACCAAGGAGTCCGAACAGAACGAGGGATACCTTCTGCTTCCTCTCACTGTCACTTTGGATCAGATGGAAGGATGTGGAACTGGAAGGCTAGAGAGCAGAAGACACAGCCACATCAGCTTGCAGCATTCACTTGGCTTTAACAGGACTGCTGAATTACAGCAGTGTTTCAGGATTTGCAGCTGAAATGCACATTGCACTAAAGTGGGACCATTCCCTCTCCCCAGTTTCAGGAAGGTCCTTGTGGTGGGCTGAAATTAGGCCCCAATTCATTTGAGAAAGTTAGCCCCCACAAAATAGTATTTGCCAGACTAGCTCAGTTGGAAGCAAATGAAGCTGTATTTACAAGCAAAACTACAATCTAGACATAGGCAATGCAATGAATATGTACACAATGTACACTATTTACAGGTATTTACAATTTATCAACACCACAAGAACCCCCTGGAGAAAAAACAGGGGGTACCAATAGCTTCCCCCTCTTTGCTCCTTTCCTCCCCTGTACAAGGGACAAGACAAGAGAAAAGCAGAGAGTAGCTTGTTAGTTGCTGGGCCCAAACCTATTCAACATCTTTATTGATGATCTGGATGAGGGGATTGAGTCCATCATTGGTAAGTTTGCAGATGACACCAAGCTGGGAGCAGGTGTGGGTCTGTTAGAGGATAGGAGAGCTCTGCAGAGGGACCTTGACAGGCTGGACAGATGGGCAGAGTCCAACATGATGTCATTCAACAAGTCCAAATGCTAGGTGCTGCACTTTGTCCACAACCACCTCATGCAGTGCTACAGGCTGGGGACAGAGTGGCTGGAGAGCAGCCAGGCAGAAAGGGACCTGGGGGTCCTGGTTGATAGTAGGCTAGACATAAGCCAGCAGTGTGCCCAGGTGGCCAAGAAGGCCAATGGCATCCTGGCCTGGATCAGAAATAGTGTAGCCAGCAGGAGCAGAGAGGTCATTGTGCCCCTGTACTCAGCAATGGTTAGGCCACACCTTGAGTCCTGTGTCCAGTTCTGGGCTTCTCAATTTAAGAAGGACATTGAGACACTTGAATGTGTCCAGAGAAGGGCAACAAGGCTGGGGAGGGGTCTGGAGCACAGCCCTGTGAGGAGAGGCTGAGGGAGCTGGGGTTGCTTAGCCTGGAGAAGAGGAGGCTCAGGGGGCTCAGGGGAGACCTTATTGCCATCTACAACTACCTGAAAGGAGGTTGTAGACAAGTGGGGGTTGGTCTCTTCTCCCAGGCAACCAGCACCAGAACAAGAGGACACAGTCTCAAGCTGTGCCAGGGCAGGTTTAGGCTGGATGGTAGGAAGAAATTCTTCACAGAAAGAGAGATTGGCCATTGGAATGTGCTGCCCAGGGAGGTGGTGGAGTCACATTCCCTGGAGGTGTTCAGGAAAGGATTGGACGTGGCACTTGAAGCCATGGTTTAGTTGTCAGGGGGTGTTAGGTATAGGTAATAGGTTGGACTTGATGATCTCTGAGGTCTTCTCCAACTTGGCTGATTCTATGATTCTACTTAGCCACAACAAAGAAATGCAGCCAAGGTCAGCAAGACAGCAGAAGCAACCAGCCAGTATCTGCTGGAGTGAAGAAGCCAAGAAAGAGTAACATAAAGTACAAGTAACTTTATGTTAGTTATCAGACCAATGGGATTAGTTAGACCTTATCATTATTTTCCTTCTGCATCCAATGGGAATTTTTATCTACATTCTACCACTTTCTACTACAACCTGTGGAAAATCTCCTAGGCATCAGCCTAAAACTGCCACAGTCCTCTTATTGCATTCCTAGCAGAAAACAAAACAAAGAAGCACAAACCCATTTAGAACATAGAATTATAATTATATATATATATATTTTTCCCCCCCATTTGTAATCATTCCAGGTCATAAATTTTTCTAATGAGAGTTGTGTAAGCTGGCAAGTAACATAACAGATCTAATGAGAGGAATTTGGTTCTTTAATGATCTTGGTCGTAATTCTCAGATGTTTTGATCTTTCATCTTTCATTTATGTCTTAAAAGAAAGCACACCATCTAATTTAGTTCATTAACAAGGACCAGAACATGAAACCTTTGCTTTTCCTCCATAATGCCAGAACTACTACCCATAGGTTTTACACGATCCATTACACATCCTTCGGTTCTGCATTACAAGGCAAAAATGTCAGGTGGCTGCCAAAAGGAGACATATTCAGCTCTAACGAGCAGCTAAGTGTAAGGGGTGAAGACAGACAATTCTCCAAATGGGTGTAGTCAGGATTTCAGCCATCAGCATCATTCACAGCATCTCAGTGAGGTATTAAGCAGTGTCAGGTGGTTTGTACCTGTGCCTCTTCTAAGTGCTCAAGGGACATCAGTCTCAAGAGAATTTAGACCTCAAGTGTCAGGATAATTTTGCAGGAGCAATTCACAAGGCAAGGCTGCTATGCAGGAGGTAAGGACCAACCCATGGCAGCCCAGCATGGCATGGCAAGCTCTGATTCCAGCCACTGAGCTCCCAAGCAGAGCTGTACACCCATGGCAATGGATTTCCGCACTAAGCCTGGCTCCTGCACGGTTCTTGGTTCTTTGCGCATAGCACTTAGCTAATCCCTGGATCAGAAAGGCAATCCTGGGAGCACAGACAGCAGTTGGTATGCAGGGGAAGGCAGGAGGTGGGACCTGTGCAGTGTACTGAGGATGCTCAGCCTTCCCCAGCACAGCTGGCTGCAGGGGGAACAGAGACAGCCACAGGGTCAGCACACCCCAGCCTATGATGGCTGCTTTGCTGGACCTCTACAACACACAGACATTTCTCAGCACACTCCTCCTCACCTTGACTCTTGGAGATGAGCAACAGGCTGTGCTGGAGCTCTTTCCCCGAAGCATTGGGAGGATAATTTCTGGTCACTCAGTCACCAGTTCATGAAAACTTTCTGCAAGTTTATGTCTTGGGGACTAAAATCCCTGGGTGAAAATTGAAATTAGCCAAGAAGGGGACAAGAGACAGACACTCTGATCACATAAGCCTCATTCCTAAAGATATGAGGCTAAAACCCAGATGTCTTTTAAGTATCTTAGGCAGCAAGTGTTTGTTGATGGAAGAAGCTGACTAATCTTCTTAGTGCCTGGCTCCACAGAGGGGAGTGGAGTAGGAGCCCACCAGAGATGACAGAGACTCACTGGCTGAGCTGCCACCCCAAGCAGTGTTGGAGTGCAAATCAGGCAGAATTAGGCAACATCAGCAAGTTCTGGTTTGTGGCAGTCGATATTTCCCTCAGTGTGATTTCTCCCAGCTCTGACTTGTGAGCAGTAAACCTTTGCCAGCCTCAGTCCAATAAAATCTGGGCTGTGTCACAGCATGGAGGGGGACACACATCCCACAGCAGCCCCAGCCAGCAGCTCCCTGATGGCTTCACAACTTCTGCCATTGCAGGACTGGGCTCCTACTCTGCCTTAACTGATCCTGGCAGGCACTCAGTTCCAGACCCGTGTCAGTGATAGTGAATCAGATGCTCTGCCAGCAAACCCTCTAACCACACAACTGCAATTTAAGCTCATAAAAATCCAGCCAGTGCTGCTGCTTGCAGATGGTACATTAGTGATAGTGAAACCCTTTTCTCCCCCCTATCTGCTGACAGCTCTGGGAAGCAGAGCAGCCTATGCCAGGATGCCAACCAGAGGAAGGGGAGCTGAGATGACAGGAGGTGTGCAGCCTGCTGAGGCTGCAAACTAGGGAGCAAGAAGTTTGTTTTTTCACATGAATGTTACAAATCAATATATAGATTCCGAGGAAATCTGAGCAGAATCAAGCAAGCTGCCCAATTCCTTAACCCAACCCATTTAAAATATTATTATTAATAAAATATAGGAGAAAATAATAAAGTGCTGGAGAGGGAAGAAGAAATGTCCTGAACAAAAACATTGTCCTTGCTCATGTGCCACAGCACAACTTGCCTCTGCAGGCTGCTGCAATTAGCTGCACTGTCTAGCACCTCGCTCCCTTTCCCTGTGCAGAATACCAATGGAAGGGGCTGACACCACCAGCATTTGGAAGCAGCATTTGGGGACTGATGGTGCTGGACTTGTGCACAGCCACCAGATCTATCTAAAGGTCACTTGGAAATCTCCCTGCAGCTGCATTTCACCTCTGCCATTTGACTCTGGGGCAGTTGCCACAAGGTACACTCCCAAGATGGATTAAGCAACAGTGTCTTTGTGAAGGTAACCATCCACCCGGACAAGCCTCTTGTTGGGACGTTCATAGAATCACAGACTGGTGTGAGTTGCAAGGGATCTTAAAGGTCATCTACTTCCAGCCCCCCCACCAAGAGCAGAGACACTTTCCACTAGCCCAGGCTCCTCAGACCTTGTCCAGCCTGGCCTTGAACACCTCCAGGGAGGTGACATCCACAACCTCCATAGGCAACCGGTTCCAGTGTCTCACCACCCTCACTGGCAAGAATTTTGTCCTCATCTCCAGTCTAAATCTCCTCTCCTCAAGCTTCAATCCATTCTCTCCCATCCTATCACTACAAGGCCTTCTGAAAAGTCCTTCCCCAGCTTTCTTGTAGACTTCTTCAGATACCAGAAGGCCCCTATGTGGTATCCCCAGAGCCTTCTCTTCTCCATACATATTATATACCTTCCTCTTAATGGAATAGCAGAGGAGTCATACTGACTGTGATGGGTGTGACAGAATTATTATGGAAGGCTAACACTTGATGCACATCTTCCCTGACATGCCTCACTCAACCAGTTGCTCTTCCATGTCCTGGTCTGGACAGTGATGATCCTCAGCAGATGGACGGGTGAGACATTCATCTTTCCCAAAGGAAACATGTGAATAGCTATTAGCCTTATTTAAGGTGATAGATAGGCAGGGCTGCCAAGCACTGGGGTGTTTGGTATGGCTGTCACATGTTTTGCTGTCCTACCAAGCCTGAGGCCCACAGCTCAGTTCAAACTGCAGAGTCCCTGATTAAATCACCAACCTTCCTGCTCCTCTCCAGCACCCAAACAACTCTGAACCCCTTGCTAAGCAAGCAACAGCAGACATCCTCCAGACACCCCATCCCAACCCCACCCTAAACGCAGCCACCTAGCCAAACTTTGGGTAGCACAATCTTTCACTCCTATGATGGTTGAACTCCAACCCAAAATTTCTCATCCTGTGCCAGTTGCTAGCAAATGAACAGCTTAGCTGCTTAAGTAATTTAGAGAAATAAATGAGGTAACTGCACAAGCACTTGGCAGCTAGGGGCAGGTTTCGGTCTCACCGGTGCCAGCACTCTCCTGGGGTCTAGTAGGTGCCAGAGAGCAACCTGCAAAACCTTGACCTTGGTTAAAACATCAGTCTTGCCCTCAGAGCCAGAGTGCTGGATCAGGCTCAGAGCTTGCTCTGGATCCTGCTGTTTCCCCCAGGAATTCCACATCCTCCTTTGTTCTCCAAGGAGCTGGCTGCAGCGTCCCTTGCACCGGGGAGTGCAATAAAAAAATTGATGACTGAAGAAAACCTTTCTTTGGCACAATGAGTGATCATGTATTGCTACAATAAATGCTACATTTATGATCCCTCCTTTTTCTTCTCTCCCCTCCTCCCTCCATTCCCAGCTTTATTCTCACTTTTCTCCGCCTCGGGCTTAAGCCAAGTAATTTGAATTCACTGCAAATACTTATCTGTAGTTCCTTACCTGCAATTCATTATTTACTGTGCTGTTCAGTTAATAGTAAATACTGATTGCTCTAAGGACAGCTCATTTGTTTATTTAATGAGCTGCCTTTAACTTACAGTGAGCAAATCTTTCACAAAGATCAGGATTTCTAAGGAGTGATGCGGTTCTTTTATTCTACTGTATCCCACTGCTTCCAGAAATGGGCAATAAAAATGTTGGACAACAAAAGAAGAGGAAGCAGAAAATAATTAAATTTCCATGTATCTCATCAACCTTGTGAACAGTTTTCCCTACATGTAATTACTACATTAAAATTGCTCATAAATAGTAGCGAGACGACAGCCAAAATTCCCAGAGTATTTGTCTGCTGCTTCCAAGACAAATTACATGGCACTGCTAAATATGGCATCCATCTCAGCTGGCTGGCTCTCCCTCTTAAAATACAGAATCACTTGGAAAAGACCTCTAAAGGTCATCAAATCCAACCGTTCTCTCACTCTACCAAGTCTGGTGCTGCTAAACCATGTCCCTCAGCACCACATCTCTATGTCTTTAAGACACCTCCAGGGATGGGAATTCAAGCACCTCCCTGGGCAGCCTGCTCCAGTGTTTGAGAACCCTTGCAGTTAAGAAGTTTTTTCTAATAGCCAACCTAAACCTCCCCCAGTGCAACTCGAAGCAATTTCCTTTCATCCCATTACTTTTTTACTAGGAAAAAGAGACCAACACCCACCTGGCTCCAACCTCCTCTCAGAAAGCTGTAGAAAGCAGTGTCCTATGTCCCATAGAGGGGACTGGATGTGGCACTTGGTGTCATGGTCTAGTCGTGAGGTTTGTGGTTACAGGTTGGACTCGATGATCTTCGAGGTCTCTTCCAACCTTGGTAATACTGTACTGTAATCCTTTTCTCCAGGCCAAACAACCCCACTTCCCTCAGTTTCTTCTCACCAGACCTCTTCTCCAGACCCTTCACCAGCATTGCTGCCTTTCTCTGGACATGCTCCAGCACCTCAATGTCCTTCTTGTGGAGTGAACCCCACACCTGAACCTAGTATTGAAGAGGTGGCCTCCCCAGTGCTGAGTACAGGGGGAAAGACATGGTCCTTGTAGAAGTTCTGCACATCACAGGTGTGCATGAGACTACTGGATTCCCACAACTTAATACTGGTACTCTTATGGGCTGACCTTTTTCATTAGCTAGAATCAGATTTAATTTCTCAGTGCCACACATAGAATCATAGAATCATAGAATCATCGAATCAGTCAGGGTTGGAAGGGACCACAAGGATCATCTAGTTCCAACTCCCCTGCCATGGGCAGGGACACCCTACACTAGATCAGGCTGGCCAGAGCCTCATCCAGCCTGGTCTTAAACACCGCCAGGGACTGGGCCTCAACCACCTCCCTGGATAACCCATTCCAGGGCTTCACCACTCTCATGGTGAAGAACTTCTTCCTCACATCTAGCCTGAATCTCCCCATTTCCAGCTTCATTCCGTTCCCCCTAGTCCTATCACTACCTGAGATCCTGAGAAGTCCCTCCCCAGCCTTCCTGTAGGCCCCCTTCAGATACTGGAAGGCCACATGTTACAGGATTGTTAAACAGAAGTCTTTGGCAATTAGAAATGAGAGCCTTCAGTGTGGCCTGAGTTACAAAATAACATCAAAAGCCCTAGAAAAAAAAATAATAATAATTGCTTCCTGGTTTGAGAAATTAAAAATTGCTTATTTAATTGCACCATATTGCAACTTAAAGCACAGGAGCTTAATTAGATACTCTCACTTTTTCTTATT
The DNA here is from genome assembly GCA_033816785.1 of Picus viridis. Classification (NCBI taxonomy): domain Eukaryota; kingdom Metazoa; phylum Chordata; class Aves; order Piciformes; family Picidae; genus Picus; species Picus viridis. Next base: position 3,480,362 of record CM066592.1, read on the forward strand.
TCCAATCACAGAAGAAAAAAATATATCCCAGACAGTCTTGAGCAACTTGGTGGAAAGTGTCCCTGCCTGTGGCAGGGCCCTTCGGAACTCTGTGATCTTTAAGGTCCCTTCCAGCCCAAACCATTCTATGACAAACATCCCTCATCCCAAACCAGCAGCAGTTCCTGCCCACCTGAGGGCAATGGTTGAGTTGTATCCACAGCTGGCACTGTGAAGTACATTGTGTCTGCCCATCTCATGGTGAGCCCCAGACAATGTGTCCAGGACTCAGCGTGGTGAGCACTGATGCTCCACAACTGGCTCCTCCACCCCTATTCCTTTGCAGTTGCAACCTGAGTTCAGCCTGGACCCAGCAGCTGAGAAGGTAGCTTCCATCACCTACCCTACTGAAGTTAACTTCCTGAAGCCCCCATCATATTTGAAGGCCTCTTTGGTGAGGCTGGTGGTATGAAACCTGAAGACAAGATGACCAAAGATTATAGTGAGTGACCTCAAGTGCTGAGGCAGGGGATATTCCACCTGCTTCTTTCCACCCTCACTGCTCCCAGCTGCATGCCCTGATTCAGGGGTCACTGCATGTGACGCAAGGACTTGAACTGCGAAAGTGTTCATCTCTGCTCTGCCCATTTCTCCTTTCTGCTGCAGAGCCTTCCAGAAAATGGGTGACACAAAACTCAAAAGGCAAGGAAATGGGTTCAGTGTGGGACAAAGTGGTTCTGCAGCAGCTACCAGAACAGGGGTTGCAGTCCCGTGGGGTACAGGATTAATCGCCTCAGTGTTTTTCCGTGCCACAAGCAGGAACATCTCCTTCGTTCACTAATTAGCTAAGGAAGGTTGAGATTTATGCTGGTAAAATCTGAAATCCAAGGCTACAGCAAAAGTATTCATTGTTTTTTGGTTCATTTTTTCCTCTTTCACACGCAGAGCCACTCATGTGTTTGGAAAAGCCAAGAAGCATTCATAGAATCACAGAATTGTCAGGGTTGAAAGGGACCTCAAAGACCATCCAGTTCCAACTCCCCTGCCATGGGCAGGGACACCTCACACTAGATCAGGTTGCCCAGAGCCCCATCCAGCCTGGCCTTAAAAACCTCCAAGGATGGGACCTCCACCACCTCCCTGGGCAACCTGTTCCAGTGTCTCACCACCCTCACAGTGAAGAATAGAACAGACTAGAACAGACCAGGTTGGAAAACACCTTTGAAATCATCAAGTCCAACCTACCATCCAACACCATCTAATCAACTAAACCACGGCACCAAGCGCCCCATCCAGTCTCTTCCAAAACACCTCCAGAACTTCTTCCTAACATCCAATCTGAATCTACTCATATCTATTTTTTTTTCTCCATTCCCCCTAATCCTATCACTCCCTGACACCCTAAAAAGTCCCCTAAAAATTCATCAGGCCCCAGCATTTCATGTCAGGGGTCAATGCTACACATAGCTTGTCCCCTAAAAGCTTTTTGACACCCCAGTGTTAGTACCAGGGAGAAGATAACCTTCACTTGACTCTATCCCAGCCACCTATTTTGGGATGTCTCAGAAAAGCAGCTCATGAGGCACATGCTGGCAGTGATTAAAATAATCACCCCAATCAGAAAGACACTCTTCCTTCAGGAGTAAAATATTTCCAAATAGATTCTACTGCATAAGCCAGAGTAATATATATATATATATATATATATATATATATATATATATATATTTAAGATGCAATTCTGGTCTCAGGAGGTTTAGAGAGAGAAGTTTATGTATTATTTATCTTGCCAAGGACTTTATAAATATTATTGGACAGCAGATGTAAAGTCAAAGTTTTCAGTGCAGTTAAACAACTCTGACATTATTTCCCAAGATTTATGTGTTCCAGATACAATTGCAACCATTATGCATTCCCAGTTTTGTAATCCATCAGTCTTTCAGGTTCTCAAACCACAAGGAAAAAAACAACCACCACACCACCTCTATAAATGTGATAGAATGAGCATAAATAATAAAGAAACCTGTACACAAGGCTGTGAAATGCTTTACTGCAGCACAAGCAGCAGTAAGCCATTGGATTCAATAAGCAGTGGAACTATTAGAATTAATTTCTCTTTTAAGGAATGAGCAGGCAGCTTATTTGGGGAGCCCAGTTCGTCAGGTCATTGTTTGCTGCAAAAGAAGCAGACATGGGTCAGGCAGGACATCTCCCAGCCTGCCAGACACATGATGGCTGGTGCCTGTCTCTTCTGCCAGCACCGGGCTGTGACTGACATCTCAGTTCGATGTTGGTGCTGATTGTCTGGAAACTCAATTTAATGCTGTTTCTGTCTGAGCTCTACCTACAATGAAATACCCCCCACCCCCTCAAGCCTCAGTAGATTGCACCCTGTGCTCTCATGGCATTTAAAAGCCAGCTGTAAACGGTTAATGGTTTCTCCTGGTCATCACTCTGCCCATATAATGTCACAGCACCTGACAGATTTGATTTAATTTGTTTCATACATCTCGTAGCTGAAGCACTGAACTGCAAAATCACAGAGTACAAGGACCATATTTCTTAAAGCCTTGCATGTCTTTTAGGCACCTACAATGACAGAAAACTAAAGCAATGTGTTTTCTAATCAGTACAAATGATCTGCTGTTGGGTAGCTCTCTGCTGGCGTCTGCCATTGTGAGCATCCTCCCTAGGAGCTAGAGGTGCTTGCTGCTGAAGAATGTTGAGGACTTCAGGTTTTCCTGAGGAATTAAATAAATGGATTCCCTATCTTTATTCCACCACTCTAATTCAAACAACTAGATTATCTGAATACTTCTCCCCACTTGCTTTGGGTTTTTTTTTGCTTATGCCTTGCAGCATGGTCCATTTGAAGGCTCCTCTTATGTCAGCAAGAGTTTGGTTTTTAAATCCCACGTGGAACTGGACAAGGTTTCTGGCCACACATGGTATTTAAATTTAATAAATAACTTGCCCAGTATCCACCTGCTCAAACCATTTAAATGACAACTAGACTTGATTGAACCCAGCAGAGGATTGTTTGCAAATTCAAGTCAAGCCACCTTAAATAAAACCCCTCGCTTCAGTATCTTTTACAGAATACAGAATTCACCAGGTTGGAAAAGACCTTCGAGATCATTGAGTCCAACCTACCACCCAACACCATCTAATCAACCAAACCATGGCACCAAGTGCCTCATCCAGGCTCTTCCTAAACACCTCCAGTGATGGTGACTCCACCACCTCCCTGGGCAGCACATCCCAAGGGCCAATCTCTCTTGCTGGGGAGAATTTCACCCTACCATCCAGCCTAAACCTCCCCTGGTGCAGCTTGAGACTGTGTCCTTCCTTTCTTTGCTTCCTGTGAAAACATCTGAGGAAGCTTAAGCCTTGTAACATCTGACAAAAGCACCACCTTAATGCAAATTGCACAAAAGCTCAAATCAAAGTTCACTTTTGCAGCTGTGGGTATTCTGGATGAAAATCCATTCCAAAAACAGCAGCCCTGCAAAGACAGTCAGGAAAGCAGTTTGGCCAGCCCCATCGGATCAGCTTTGCAGGAAGCTCAAAATACATCTGTAATAAAGACCCAGAAGAAAATCCAGCTTGGAAACCAATCCCTGGTTTAGGTTTTCTTGAGCAAAGAAAGAAATGTTGACTGTGAATGGTGCATTGTTTATGAGGGATACGCCATTAAACTTCAGTTAGAACATTTATTGACGCGGCACTTAGAAGCAAATAGAGATAACCACTGATGTGGTTATTCCTGCCATTAGGAGCACATAAACCTGAGTACACCCTGCAGCTAAATCCCAGCTTTATGGATGTTCTGAAACATGTGAATAAATACAAGCATCTGTATTGATTTAAAGAGAAGCATAACAGTGCTGAACAATAAGTGGGACATCAGGTCTCACAAAAGTGGCTCTGGCTCAGCCCTCCTGACAGGGCAGGCTCAGGTAGGCAGCAGAGGGAGTGCTGGAGGTAGGTAACATCCTGGTACATACATCCTGCCCACCTCCTGTGGCTGTCTGGGGACTTGCTGAGCCAGATGTTGCATCTAACTTTCGGTCCCAAATAGCTACAGATGGGCCTTTCTTCCACAAATTTTATCTGTTTCTGATTTCTTAAGTGATGATCTACTGAGATAATGAGTTCCTCAACTATACCATGTTAAACTTACATGACCATAAAATGGTTTAGATTGGAAAAGACCTCCAAGATCATCAAGTCCAACCATTAACCCAGCACTGCAAGCTCACCACTAAACTACGTCCCACAGCATCACATCTACACATCTTTTAAACCCCTCCACCACCTCTCTGGGCAGCCCTTGGCAATACTTGAAGAGGTAACCATAAAACCAGGTTCCTGGCTTTATATTTATGTACAAGTTAGAACACAGGAGGCTCCACCTCAACATGAGGAGACACTTCTTTACAGTGAAGGTGATGGAGCACAGAACAGGCTGCCCAGAGAGGTTGTAGAATCTCCTTCTCTGGAGGCATTCAAAACACACCTGGATGTGTTCCTGTGCAGCCTGCCCTGGGTGATCCTGCTTTGGCAAGAGGGTTGGAATCAATGATCTGCAGAGGTCCCTTCCAACCCCTAACATTCTGTGATTCACAAACATAAGAGCACTCTAGTCTCCCTATGTGCAGCTCTTGCACCTCCTTTTCTTAAAGGTGTGGCCACACATTCCTTCATATTTTACTTTTTTCCCCAACCAGTAAAATCAGAGAAATTATCCCAGCCCAAGGAGATAATGCCAGGGTACAGGAATGTTGTGAGCATGGCTTTTAAGAAAAGGTGTGGCCATGAATTCCTTCACTTTTTTTTTAAGCCAGGGACATCAGAGAAATTATCCCAGCACAGGATCACAGGCTCACAGGATGTCAGGGGCTGGAAGGGACCCAAAGAGATCATCCAGTCCAACCCCCTGCCAGAGCAGGGCCATACAATCCAGCTCAGGTCACAGAGGAACACATCCAGACAGGCCTTGAAAGTCTCCAGAGAAGAAGACTCCACAACCTCTCTGGGCAGCCTGTTCCAGTGCTCTGTGACCCTTACAGCAAAGGTGCTCCCCTTTGTGTCGAGGTGGAACCTCCTGTGCTGCAGCTTACATCCAGCAGGAGAGAATGCCACAGTAAAGGAATGCTGTGAGCGTGGCTTTCCCACCGACCTACAGGCACACAACCATCCCTCCCCCATCACTGGTAACAAACCAGCACAGATTGGAGCTTTGCAGATACATCTGAATGCACACCAGACGGTGAGAAAATTAAACTATTGTCTGAGGCTTTTGCCATTACTAGTTTTTTTTCACCCCCCCTCGAGATACTACATCTCCTAAATGAGCTTTTCCCACATTTCTGGCTGAAACTAGTTTTATATTAATTGAAATTTTCATTGGCGATTAGCATTTCAGCTCATAGGTCAAGCATGAAGCATAAACCAGCATACAGTAGCAAGTGGGCTGGGTGACTGGGAACGATGGCATGTCAGCCGTGCACAAAGGGAATAAAAGCAGGTTGTGGTTTGTTTTCAGATGAGACTGCTAATGACAGCCTCCTCCAACAGAGGCGATGCAAATTCTCCTGCGTTTCAAAACGAATTTGCAGCAAAGGCACTTTCTCCTTTTGTACTCTCATCCTCCCCCTTTCAAAGCACAAAGTAATAGGGAAATCGGGAGCTTTCTCCTGATAATAACAACAAACAAAGGTGTTCTAGCAAAGCAACACTTCCCAGGAGAAATCCTGCCTCACCTTCAAAACCTCCCTAAAAACCCAGCTCATGCCACAGTCAGTAGCCGTTGCAGCTCCATCCTTCAGCAGTCACAAAGCCAGGCAGACCCCCATTGACTTGGAAATGTGGGCAAAAGGATCTGCCTGGCAGAGTTCCTTCCAGGGCTTAGGTCTGTCTGATGAGATTGTGCATTCAGCATAAAGCTCAGCGAAAACAACTCATCCCTCTCCCAAAAGCACAGGCTCCCCAAAAGTCTGTCAGGAGGGAAATTCTGCACTCAATCAGGAAGGGGAAAAATTCACAGCACCCAGCACCTAATGGGTACCAAGGTATGAGAGCAATCCCTGTGCCAGGAAGAATCATCCTACACCACCACAAAGCACTGCAGAGCAATGAGGGCTGCACTTCAAGTCAGTGATTTTCACAGCACGGGCTTCTGTTTCCCTGGGAGGTCCCTGTGCTAGCAGCAAGGTGACAACGTGAACAGAGTGGGGGGACAAAATCTCAGTGTTTAATTGCAAATTAATTACCTCAATAAACAGCAGAAAACAGCTGCTATTCCCTCTTGACCCATTAGGGATCATCTTTTCCTGATGCATCCCAGACAGGTGATCTCATTCACAACACACAGTGCTGGTGAATATTGCTAAACACCAAAAACCCTAAAGCTGAGCCCACTGCTTCATCTGTGCCATGCTCACAGCAGCACTCGTCTGCCTCACAGACTCTGGGGATGCTCAGCATGTTCCTGAGGTCCCAAGAGGAAAATCCTAGCAGGCTTCACGCACAAAATATTAAAATCAAAGGGAAAGTAACATCAAAACTGAAGCAAATCTCCTCTGTCTCAGCGCTGTCCTTGTACCTCAGCACAACTGCACTGCACGGCAGTGGAAGTCACAGGGACACTGTGTGCTTCTAATTGAAATTGCAGGCAGCCACTCATGACAATGGAGAGTTTCACAGCGAGCAAGCTCCTGTACTTTCTGCCTTCCTCAGATTTTCCCCTCTTCTGTGTAAGAAAAGCGATTAGCTCTCCCAGCTTCGTGGAGGATCTCGCGAGGCTCGCTTTTCTCCTGATAACTCAAGGCTATTAAGCTCCCAACATTTTCCACGTTACCAGAGATACAAGGGATTACTTAAAAAAAAACCCAAAAATCAAGGGAAAGGTAAGGATTTAAGCACAGGCACTGCAGGAAAGCATTTCAGCATGCAAGTTAAACACCATCCACGTTGCTGTCAGGCAGTTTCCCAAAACCTGGCATGCCCTGCCTAGACACAGAGTATGTTCTCTCATTTTGATTGATTACCTTGGGTTGCTCCTGGAACTAGATGATGCTCGAGGTACCTTCCAAACCTAGCAATTCTATGATCCACACTTACCACTGCAATTTGCAGTTTACCATGGAAGGAAATTCTGGCCAGCAAGTCGGGGGGGATTCTGCCCCTCTGCTCCACTCTGCTGAGAACCCACCTGCAGTGCTGGGTCCAGCTCTGGAGTCCTCAGCACAGGAGAGTCATGGCCCTGTTGGAGTGGAGGCAGAGGAGGCTACAAAAATGATCTGAGGGCTGGAACCCCTCTGCTATGATGACAGCCTGAGAGAGTTGGGGTTGCTCAGCCTGGAAAAGAGAAGGCTCTAGGCGGGGTTTATTGTAGCCTTTTATTGCTTAAAAGGGCTAATTAGAAGCCTTGGGGACAGACTCTCTATCAGGGCCACTTGAGACAGAACAAGAGGTAATAGTTTAAACTAGAAGAGAGATATTCAAACTACAGAGCAGGAAGAAATTTTTTTACACTGTGTGAGACACTGGCCCAGGTTTCCCAGAGAGGTGGAAGATGCCCTGTGCCTGGACCCATTCTGGATCAGGTTGATCTGGGCTCTGAGCAACCTGGAGCACCTCTCCTATAAGGACAGACTGAGGGAGTTGGGGCTGTTCAGTCTGGAGAAGAGAAGGCTCCAAGGAGACCTAATTGTGGCCTTCCAGTATCTTAAGGGGGCTACAAGAAAGCTGGGGAGGGACTTTTTAGGGCGTCAGGGAGTGATAGGACTGGGGGGGATGGAAAAAAAAAGAAGAAATTAGTAGATTCAGACTGGAGGTTAGGAAGAAGTTCTTCCCCATGAGGGTGGTGAGAGACTGGCACAGGTTGCCCAGGGAGGTGGTAGAAGCCTCATCACTGGAGGTTTTTAAGGCCAGGCTGGATGTGACTCTGGGCAACCTGCTGTAGTGTGAGGTGTCCCTGCCCATGGCAGGGGGTTGGAAATGGCTGATCCTCGAGGTCCCTTCCGAACAATTCTATGATTCTGTGATCTAGCTGCACATTTCCCTGATGACTGCAAGGGCTTGGACTAAATGAGCTTTAAATGTCCCCTCCAACCCAAGCCAGTCTGTGATTCTATGAATATTTCCTTAAGGCAATAAGTGCAGAATTTGGACCAGTTTATGCATTAGGAAGTCTAAGCAGTAGAGAAACAGGAGAGAGGGATGAGAATTTCATCTTGATTTTCTATTTCCTACTTTCCTTGTATTTAGCTTAAGCACAGGAGTCCACAGTCCTTCTGTTTTTCCCATGAACAACTTCACAGCTGAAAACACCCCAACAATTTAAAGAAAAACCCACATGTGAAATCCCAGCCCAAGTATGTGAGATACTCCTATTTCATCCCTGTTCTTTAGGAGCTGTTACAATCCCAGCACACAGTCATCTGAGAAAGCGATGAGACAAGTTTTTTGGCTGGGATCTCCTGGGAGGAGAGTTTATGATCACAATGGAAGTGCCTGAGACATTCTTCTGAGTAGTGCAATGCTACAATATATCTGGTCATCATTTTATTTCACCAGCTTATGTTAATGGAACCATTTTGCATCCAAGCTTTCAGGGGAACCAAGTTGTTGATGATTATTTCTGAGCATGGGCAACAGTTTTCTGCACTTGCTCAGGTAGTTTTGTCACCATAGGATAGGATAGGATAGGATAGGATAGGATAGGATAGGATAGGATAGGATAGGATAGGATAGGATAGGATAGGATAGGATAGGATAGGATAGGATAGACCAGACCAGGTTGGAAGAGACCTTTGAGGTCATCAAGTCCAACCTATCATCCAACACTATGTAATCAACTAAACCATGGCACCAAGCACCCCATGCAATCTCTTCCTAAACACCTCCAGTGATGGTGACTCCACCACCTCCCTGAACAGCACATCCCAATGGCCAGTCTCTCCTTCTATGAAGAACTTCTTCCTAACATCCAGCCTGAACCTCCTCTGGTGCAGCTTGAGACTGTGTCCTCTTGTTCTGGTGCTGGTTGCCTGGGAGAAGAGACCAACCCCCACCTGGCTACAACCTCCCTTCAGGTAGTCGTAGAGAGCAAGAAGGTCTCCCCTGAGCCTTCTCTTCTCCAGGCTAAGCAACCCCAGCTCCCTCAGCCTCTTCTCATAGGGCTGTGCTCCAAACCCCTCACCAGAAAAGCACCATTTAAAATGCTCTAGATTCCAATGAATCTCTTAGCTGCAGCAGTTGCTTTTTCTCAGTTAATGCCTTTTTTCTCAGGGCACTGAATCAAAACATCAATCTGTGGCAACGAAGACAGCTAGCTGACAACATATTGAATGTATCTACTGCAGCTGTGAGCAAAAGGGAAAGAGAGTTTGTATGTAATTCTGCTTCTCTCTCCCCTGCATCCATGTTCATAGAGTAGAATCATAGAAAGGTTTCAGTGGGAAAAGACCTTTTAAATCATTGAGTCATTATCTGTTCATAGAGTAGAATCATACAATGGTTTCAGTTGGAAAAGACCATTAAAATCATTGAGTCATTATCTAGTTCTAAGTCTGGTGCTAAACTGTGTCCCTCAACACCACATCTCTACATCATTTAAACACCTCCATCAGTGGTGACTCCAGCATTACCCTAGGCAGCCTGTTCCAGGGCTTGACAATCCTTTCAGTGAAGAAGTTTCTTGTGATATCCAACTTTAAGTTCCCCTGGTGCAACGTGAGGCCATTTTCTCTTGTGCTGTCACTTTTTACCAGAGAGAAAAGGCTGTCCTCATCCTTGCTACAACCTTCTCTCAGGGAGTTGTAGAGAGCCAGAAAGTCTCCCCTCAGCTTCCTTTTCAGCAGACTGAACCACCCCAGTTGCCTCAGTTGCTTCATCACCCCTTTTGGTACTGGCAAGAAGCAGAAAAGCAGTTCTCAGTGCCTGCAGTGTTTTCAGGTGATCACACAGAAGACATTCCTCAGACAGATCACACACAAGGACCATTTTAAGGCACAGCTGATCTTTAGAGATACAATTTGATTCCAACTAGGTGCCTGAGCAGATAATGAAGAGGCAACACATGCAGCAAAACACACAATCCAAACAGCCTAAAAGGCTTGAAAAACATAAGATTATTCACCTAAGTACTTGGAGAAAAATGTACTGAAGGAAATCAGGCAAAACTAAGTCCATTCTCTCTGAAAGTCAATGGGAATGTGGTGAATTATCTCCCAAGACCAGACAAGTAGGTTTAGAAACAACCTGGAGGCAGTGCCCATGACTGTAATTGCATCATTACTTTTCCTTTCTCTTTATTGTTGGTGGTTTGCTTTCTGTGGCAGCAGTAAAACACATGCACATAAACTACACCACCAAATATGGTTGAACTTGATGATCTTAGAGGTCTTTTCCAGCCTTAATGATTTTCTGAATATAAAGCTCCTGTTTCAAAAGCTGGAGCTGCTGAAAGTTCCCCATGATGTGGCTGCATGGACACTGAGCAGAAACACACCACATTTCCCCCTATACCAGGTCTGGAAAACCCTGAGCTCCACCTTGCTAGAAATTAAAAGAAATTGAAGTAGAAATGCAACAAACATTTATCAGGAGTGGAAAATTCTCCTTGAATTATTCAAACCCAGTAGACTGGATATTAGGAAGAAATTCTGTACAGTGAGGGTGGTGAGACACTGGAATAGGCTGACCAGAGAAGTTGTGGATGACCCTCACACTGGAGGTCTTAAGGCGAGATTGGGCAGAGCCTTGAGCAACATGGGCTAGTTCAAGGTGTCCCTGCCCACGGTGGAGGATTTGGATCTAGATGATCTTTAAGGTCCCTTCCAACCCAAACCATTCCAAGATTCCATGCTGCTAAAGTCACACAAAACCATAAGGGGAATCTTAATGTGGAATGTCAAACAGAACCTGGGTCTCCATTATCTCTTCTGCCCATAATGTGATGTTTTTCAGAACAAGTCCTGACTTTTGCTCACCAACCCATCTGCAGATGCATTGTACTGATCAATTACATGCACACTGGGGGGAAGTGTTCTCCACATCACACACCTGGAAACTGTATTACATGGTTGGTACAGAGCTTCTCCAGCATGGATGTGGCACTTGGTGCCATGGTTTAGTAGTCATGAGGTCTTGGGTGACAGGTTGGACTTGATGATCTTTGAGGTCTTTTCCAACCTTATTGATTCTATGTTGTTCTACCTTCTTCTTAAGAAAAACAAACAAACAATGAAAGGGTAATACATGAATACTGTTGCTTGTACTGGATTTTATCTCATTTCTGTCCTATCACACAGAATTCATCATCCTCTAATCATTCTCTCACATAACTGATTAGAAAGACTGACCAGAAATGGGTAAGCAAATGATAGAGTTGGTTATGAAAAAGAACTGCACAATGCCTTTCATACACTTCACTCTCCAATATCTCTGACTTCTGCTTCTTCATGCTTCCCTGCAGCTGGCTGTGAGCCTATGAGCATGAGGAGGACATGCTACAATAACAATACTCCCTACCAAGCTGAGCATTTCAATCAGCTCTCCTCAACACACACACACAGACATCCTGCACTCTTCTTGCTAGCCCAAGCTAGTTGGTGTGTCCATGAAGTTCATGCCCTTGAGGCAAACAATGTGGAATCATGGGGTCAATATGTTTAGAAAAGACCTTTAAAGGTCATCAAGTCCAACCATCAACCCAGCACCACAATGCTCATTAAACCATGGCCCAGAGTGCCATGTCTACATGGGTTTTGAATGACTCCAGGGACAGTGACTCTACCACCTCCCTGGGAAGCCTGTTCCAATGCCTGACCACTCTTGTGATAGAGACATTTCCCCTAAACATCATTTATGACATATCTGAAACACATTTGGGAGCCTGATGGATGCTCTTAGGTATTAGCTGAAAAGAATCAAGTTAAATTAATAGCATGAACCCTTTGGAGGTCCAGGTCACAACATGACAGATCAAGAAGGCACAAAAAGGGGAACCCACAGAGAGCCTGGTATTAAATACAGAAAACTGCTGGCTGCCAGAGTAGCTCCTGGCACAAGGGCACAAGGCCAAACTTGGGGAGCCACACGCTTAGGGATAATTTAGCCAGTGAATACTGGAAAAGAATTGATCCTGTCCCTACCAAATTCTGGTTTACTCTACATGGCAGAAAAAGCCAATGGGAGTGTTCCTCATTAGACCACCTACTTCCAAGCAATGTGTTAACAGGAGCTGGCAGGTGACGAACTGACTTCCTTGACATTCCCTTCTCTACATTTTGGCAACCAACTGTGTAAAACTCCCAGAGCTTGAAGCATCCTGGATTTCCAAGCAGGCAGAGGAGGAACTAACAGCTTCTGAAACACTGCAATGCAAAAATGAAAGCCACTTCTGCAATTACAGCACATGCCCTTTGAGCTGTTCCCTCCACTCTCCTTTTTCTGCCTTTATTTAGCTGAAGTTATTTAAAGGACGGATCTCTGTTTAAGCAGCTGCCGCCTCGACTAGTTGGTCCAAGCAGCTCTTTTAATTAAATATTTGCTGCTGTGCAAGTTTTCTCTCCCCTCCCTGCTATCCTTGTGGACAACATTTGTTCTTGCAAAGATAACAGGTCTGCTGAGCAGCCTTTGCTGAGCAACCTCCTGTGCTCCAAGGCCCTGTAATGATATGAAGCCTCCATGGAAATTCATTTTATGATAGGCACAGCGACATTTGCTATCGAGGACAACCATCAACAAGAAGGAAAAGAAACAAAACTTGCAGTGATTTAATAATCATTATTAAACTATGTCATTTACATAATTAGACTTTAGTAATAACTACAGCACAGCTCTTTCAGGGCACAGTAAATTGGCAGAGCACTTCACAGAGTGATTATTTCTTCCCCCATCCCCCTTCCCTCCATTCTCTCGCACCAATAAGTGGAAAGTAGATCAGGTAGGTGATACCAAAACACATACTAAGCAGGTTTGCATAAAGGATGAAAATGGAGATGAGTATCACAGTGTGAAGAAGATAATTCTTGAGAAATATGGATTTCCAGCAGGTTTCCAAGACATTTCTTTCTCTTAGAATTTCTTCCTAGGCAGCAGTCAATGCCTCCACAATACTTTATGCTATTTCCCAGCCAGGACTTTGGGTTTACTCAACCATAAGTCTTAACTGAATTGTTCACTGTGTTTCTCCTGGCAAGTAACCCTGGGAAAAACATTAAACATAACTGAGCTGACCAGATACCAGTAAAGGTTTGACTTGCTTGGGGAAATGCTCCTTTCTTACTGCTGCCTCAAAGTAGATGTTGTGTCTTTAGCCAGTTTAAGCATGACTGAGAAATTCTTACCTACTTCCACCCTGGAAACAACAGAGGGCTAAAAAAACTCATACCCATTACGCCATATTTGACACCAGAGGTGGAAAAAAGGGGGAAAAAAGAAAGATTTTCCTGCTAAGATGCTTCATCAGTGGGCATGGACACTGGGGGTACCCCTCCATGCAGAAATGAGAAGGAAGCAAAGGATGAGGTTGAAGGGCAGAGCACTGTGAAGATGCACAGAGGAGCACAGGACTTGGGGTGTGAAAGGAGATGGAGAGAGAGAGAAAGGCTTCAGGCAAAAAACCACACACACACAAACAAACAAACAAGGCAGCAAGAGAAGTATCCGAGGAAATTAGACCAGACCCCAACAAGCTTGGTACAGCTACATGGAGTCTGAAGCAGCTGTTAGATGTAGATGAGTGAGCAGATTTTGGGAGAGGGCCAGACTAGCAGGGAATGCAGATGAGCCAGGGACCAGTACTGTTCAGAGACAGGGAAGGCTGGGCTGGGGGAAATCTGTGAGGCTGGAGCAGTAACTGACTGGGGATGACATGAAAGGGAGACTGGGGCTCAAAGCCCCGAGCAGGGAGCTGGAGCTCCCGCGGTGGCGACGGCAGTCTGCAGGGATGGGAGAGAAAAGCAGCTCACTGAGGCAGAGCACAGCAGCCAGCCCTCATTCGACAGAGTGTTTCAAACCTGCCTGAGCTCTCTGTGCTGAGAGACACAGAGGGAGTTTATTTCAAAAGAAAGACTAATGGCACTGAGCAAATTTTAATATTTTATATATAAATGAGATACAGGAAGCCAGACAAGACTGTGGAAGCGATTCTGTTCCATCAATAAACTGGCACAAGAGGACTCTGCGCTCACTCCAATATACACCAGACTGCATTCTCTGAGGTCAGGATAGATGCTCCTGACTGATATCACCTTCACCAGCAGCAAAAATCTGATCTTCTGTTTCTATGGGAAACCTATTAAATTCCCATCATGCACTAGAACATTCCCCTGGTATTCCAGCTAACAGAAGCAACTGGTAAAGAGCTGAGGCTGCTTTCTGTTACCAGCATCAGGAAAAGCACTTTGGGAGGCGACTTATTAACAGTATTTCTTTTTTAAGAAAAACGATAGAATAGAATAGAATAGAATAGAATAGAATAGAATAGAATAGAATAGAATAGAATAGAATAGACCAGACCAGACCAGACCAGGTTGGAAGAGACCTTCAAGATCATCGTGTCCAACCTATCAACCAATCCAACCCATCTAAGCAACTAGATCATGGCACCAAGCACCCCCATCAAGTCTCCTCCTGAACACCTCCAATGAAGATGACTCCACCACCTCCCCAGGCAGCCCATTCCAATGGGCAATCACTCTCTCTGTATAGAACTTCTTCCTAACATCCAGCCTAAACCTCCCCTGGTGCAGCTTGAGAGTGTGTCCTCTTGTTCTGGTGCTGGCTGCCTGGGAGAAGAGACCAACCTCTGCCTGGCTACAACCTCCCTTCAGGTAGTTGTAGAGAGCAATAAGGTCACCCCTGAGACGACTCCTCTCCAGGCTAAACAACCCCAGCTCCCTCAGTCTCTCCTCATAGGGCTTGTGTTCCAAGCCCCTCACCAACTTTGTTGCCCTTCTCTGGACACGCTCCAGCAAGACAACATCCTTCCTAAACTGAGGGGCCCAGAACTGGACACAGGACTCAAGGTGTGGCCTAACCAGTGCAGTGTACAGGGGGAGAATGACCTCCCTGCTCCTGCTGGCCACACTGTTCCTGATGCAGGCCAGGATAAATATCTGCAGTTCAGGTTGTTCCTGAGAGAAGCAGAAAGCAGCAAGTAATCCTAAGTCACTCTGCTTTCCTATGATCCACTCACCAATAAACTCCAGTTTATCAGCACTCTCCTGAGCATCAGGCAGGTAAATGCAAACTGACAACACACACAGATCAATCAAATCAGTGGAGAAATCAGAGAGCGCCTCAGAGCCATAATAAAATGCCTTTTATGTTCAGGAGTACCCAGAAAATTAAGACAAAACTAAAGAAGAGCCAAATCTTCAGGTAGACTCCCACCTCTAATAGACTTCACCTGTCAGGCTGGAAGCACTAAAGCCAAAACAAACAAGTTCCCTCATTGGGAGGTACTGCCTTTGGTAGCTGCTAATTCAGGTAAACCTTAAATCTGGTCTGCTTTTTTCTTTTGTAATAGTGTTTCTAATTTTGCAACTTCTGCTTTATTAGAGGGAAAGTTCTTCTCATTCTCCACTTCAAACTGAGGTTTAAATAGGCTCACAGAAGGTTATTGGGCATGAGGAATATTGCTCTCACGCCTCAGAGAAATCGGTGTTTTCAACAAATACTTGAAGCCTCTATAATCCAGGACAAGTTTGGGCATCTCAAGCGTTTGGGAGTGGCTCTCACTAGCTGCAAAATCAGCTCTGGGGCTGCTACCAGCAAGCTGCAGGCCAGCAGAAACCATCCCAGGAGCTGGCTGTTATCTCTAGCTGTGTTTCTTGCCCTCAAAAAAGGGACAATCCAGGACTCAGAAAACAGCCAGCCTGGTGCACCATCCACCTTATCTGGTTTTAATGGCAGTCCTATAGACAGGACTGGCATTGCAGAACGTGTCCCAGTACCAAGCAGGCTGAGCCTAATGCAATGCTGGCTTTAGGGTGCTAGGTCAGCAGCCTATAAAAGAGATGAAGGTGAAGCATCCATCCTGAAACACTCAGCTCAAACACACACCCTCACTCTGGGGCTAACCAGCATAGTTGGGAAGTCTTTCAGCAGCAATTTAGCAATGAATAGTCAGGAGGGTGGCTCTAGGTTTCATTAGAACGTTGGCACTACCTTTGCTCCAGGCTTCACAGAGATCAGGAGCTGACACGTAACCTGCAGAGAGGAATGACACCAACTCCATCCCAAAGCCATCCCAGCTTCCCTACAGGCAACAGAGCCTACCGCGGGTGCCTGGATTTCAGGGTGACCCCCAGCCCACATATTACCACTCAAACAGGTCTGCCTGTAAGTGTTTCAGTAATCCTGAACCACAAAAAGGCTTAAAATATCTGTCAGTCACAGCTGCCTCCCTGCTGGCCTCCCTGCAGCCCTCACAACCTTGCTGGGAGCACTGCTATCGAGATCGCCAGCGCTGCCAATGTGCTGCAGAAAATTAAACCCCAGCCGTGGAAACAATAGCTATTACAGAGTGTGCAACCAGCAGGAGATGGGATGAATGTTTGTAATTCCAGCAAAGAACATGTTTGGTTTTTTTTAAATGCCTTTAGTCTCATCCATACTTCTGTAATATTTTGCTGCCTATTAGCTGCGCATTAGCTGATCTCCAGAGGTCCTTTCCAACCCATCCCGTTCTGTGATGCTGTGATTATAGCCAGGCTATTATTGTTGAAGCAGGGCCTGATGTGACAGGACAAGGGGTGACAGTTTAAAGCTAAAAGGGGGAGATTTAGACTAGAGAGAAGGAAGAGATTTTGTGGTGGTGAAACACTGGCCCAGGTTGCCCAGAGAGGTGGAAGAGGTCCTCTTCCTAGAAACATTCCAGGTCAGGTTGGTCAGGGCTCTGAGCAACCTGCTCTAGCTGCCAGCAGGTCAAGGGAGGCTCTCCTGCCCCTCTGCTTTACCCTAGTGAGGCTGCACCTAGAATATTATGTCCAGTTCTGGGTTCCCCAGTTCAAGGGAGACAGGGAACTACTGGACTGGAGAGAGTCCCATGAAGGGCCACAAGGATGACTAGAGGACTGAAGCATCTCTCTAACAAGAAGAGGCAGAGACCTGGAGCTGTTTAAAAATGGCCAAGAGGGGATCTTATCAATGCACATAAATATCTAAAGCTTGGGGGTCATGAGAATGGGCCCAGATTCTTTTCAGTGGTGGGCAGTGATAGGACAAGAGGCAAAAGGCACATACTAGAACACAATAAGTTTCACCTGAAATTAAGAAGAAACTTCTTTACTTAGAAGGTGCTGGAGCCCTGGATCAGGCTGTGCAGAGAGACTGGGGAGTCTCCTTTTCTGGAGACTTTTAAAACCCACCTGGACACAATACTGGGTAATCTGATCTAGGTGTACCTAGGTCCTTTCCAATCTCTATCATTCTATGATTCTAAGGTGTCCCTGCTCACTGCAGGTAGGTTGAAATAGATGACCTTTAAAGGTCCCTTTCAACACCAACCATTCTATGATGATTTTACTGAGGCACAAACTTTTAGAGTATAATGTCAAGCTAAGTGCAAACTCCTACAGGATAAAGTCAAGCCATGTGGGTAGACTCAAGTAAACATTTGTAGTGATTATATGCCCAGGAGATTTCATAACATGATAGAATTAACAAGCAGCTCAGTAAATTATATATCAGCCCATCTGCAGTTGCTCCATCTCCAGCAAAGAGCTCGGCTTCCTCTGCAGCAGCTCTGACACGACATGTCAGCGCGTGCTGCAAACCTGTCAGGCACTTATTGTGCATTCACATTACTTACCAGCTTAGCTCAGAATGTTTCCTTTCAAAGAATGAAAGTGTCTTGCACTTTCTTTCAGAAAGAAAACACAATCCCAACTAGTGAAAAGAGGCAATTTTCTCTGCAGCTGTTCATCTGGAGCATGCTGTCTCCAGTGAAACACCATCCCAGGCTGCCCAAAGAGGTGTCAGATGCCCTATCCCTGGAAAAGTAAAGGTCAGTGTGGTGGGTTGAAATTTCCGCCCCCACCCCAACATTAGCATTGCCAGACCAGCTCAGGTGGAAGCAAATGAAAGCTGTATTTACAGGCAAACTGCGATCTACAATGGAATGCAATGACTATGTACAAAACAGACAGGATTTACAATACTTACAGATATTTACAATTAATAAACAGCACAAGGCACCCCCTGGTCAGAGACCAGTTTCTCCTTTTCTGCCCCTCCCTGTATAAAAGAGAGAAGAGAAAGGTGCAGAGAAAGTTGCTGTTAGACTTCACCAAAACAATGCAGACAAGGTCAAGCAGAAGCAAGTCAGTATCTCTCCAGAGCCAAGAAGCTAGAAGAGAAGACATGGTTTTGGTACAACTAGTTCCAGTTCCTTATCTCTCCAATGGTATATTTTGGAATTACTGTTATTCTTCACACCCAACAGTGATTTATTTACATTTTACTACTTTTCTGCTCAAGACCTGTGACAAATTTCAAAGGCATAGCCTAAAACTACCACAGTCAGGTTGGCTGGGGCTCTGAGCAGCCTAATCTAGTTGATGTCCCTGCTCACTGCAGGGGGCTTGAGCTAGATGACCTTTAAAAGGTCCCTTCCAAGACGAACTATTCTATGATCCCCACTCCTGATGATTTGCACCAGAAATCTTTTCCACTTCTCCTTCCCTCCAGAGAAACTGTTGGCAGGGACTAGCTTGATACAAAGGAGATGATAAGTCCCAATTCCAAACGGGTGGCTAGAAGCATTGAAATGCTAGATGGATCAGCTAAGCAGGGAGATGCAGGCTGCCTGCTGAGAGAAGCAGCATGCCCAGCCAGCGGGAGCAAGGTTCTTGCTGGAGACATATGTTACTAAAGCGCTCGGGCTGGCACAAAGCTCATTAAGCCCCTGACAATCATTTTGATAAAGCAGGAGCCAAAAGCTACTGCTCCTCCTGTTGAAAACTTAAAGGAACAAGAATGGATCAAAAGCTTTCCAATAAAGAAAGATGCAGATTCTTCTAAGTATCTCTTTACAGATTGCTGCAGGGACAGCAAGGTTACCGCTCAAAGCGGTTCCAAACCGGCAGCTCGGTGAGGTGTTTGTGCAGGGCAATAACCTGCACCAAGCAGCTGCTGTGTTTTGGCTCTGGGGTGAGTGCCCTTTAGTGTTTGCTGAAGTGATTTCCCATGAACCCCACATCATCTGTCAGGCCCCTACCTGAAAAGTGTAACACGCTTAAAGAATTCACAGATTCGTCACCAGCTAATGCTGTGGCCGAGGGACACAACAAAAGGAGATCATGTTCAGGCGTCGGCTTCTTTCACATTTCACCTCAGTCTTAAGCAGAATATTTGCTGCCTTACACACATCCACGGGCCTCCGGGCAGGAGATGCTCCCCGTTCCAACCTTTCCATGGGTGAGCTGAGCCACAGCCTCAGCTTTGCACCAGCTCACCTCTAAAACTCCAGAACAAAAAGATGGAGAAACAGGCAGGGATATGGGCAAGCTGCAACAGCAGTGAGCTCCTCTCTGACACAGGAATTTATCTATTCATTAATTTAATTTTCCTGGCAAATCTGATCCTGCTGCTAATCCTTTTTGGCTGTGCTGGAACTGCATCAAGAACAGAATGGACCTTATCACTTGTGTATTGTTTTTCTTTTACTAAATGACTAATTTATGCTGTGCAGCCTCTAACATCACAGCCATCTGCCAAAAGGTGTACAAACCATCTAGATTGTAGCAGAGTCTATTAATATGCATTAAAAGTCACATTACAGTTGACACAAGCCATTTCTGTACATGAATATGAAAAATATGACTATTATATTTAAAACTTCCAACCAATCATGCATCAGTGATTTTCCTCACCCTGAGTTCATCATTTAAACCTTTAAATGTTTCATGGCAGCACCATCAGACCAACGGTTTTTGATGGCTGTAGAGCTGAGACAGCCAATTATGGCAACAACAAGAAAAAGAAAACAGAAAACAAATAGGAATTTGTTCTTGGAAGAGGAAAGGGAGGGAAAAAACCACACACAAGAAAGAGAAGGGGAAAAAAAAAAAAAGAGTAACTATTAAATTCTTTCTATATCAAAATAAAATAATACAGAGAATAATTCTGAAGGAAGCAGGTGCACACTATTTCGTTGTTTCATAGGCTAATGGTCATACTGGGGGATAACAGAAATCTGTCCAGAAGGGCACCAATGCCCAGCAGACAGAGCAGCTTTGACAGATGATGTGCACAGAACAGAGTAGAGGTGACTTTCATGCAAACCTCTGTCCAGAACAGGGCCAGTCCTGGCAAAAGCTGCCTAGATACCAGCTCTGCTGCAGTTCACAAGTACAAGCTTTGCCTGCCTAGATAACCAGCTCTGCTGCAGTTCACCAGTACCAGCTTTGCCTGCCTAGATACCAGCTCTGCTGCAGTTCACCAGTACCAGCTTTGCCTGCCTAGATACCAGCTCTGCTGCAGTTCACCAGTACCAGCTTTGCCTGCCTAGATACCAGCTCTGCTGCAGTTCACCAGTACCAGCTTTGCCTACCTAGATACCAGCTCTGCTGCAGTTCACCAGTACCAGCTTTGCCTTCTGCAGAGTGCAGGAAGCCTTCTTTAATTTGCATTTCACTCATAGTTTTAGGGGCTTTTGCTCAGCAGAGCTTATTTAAAAACCTTGAGACTCAACAACCTGGAACCTCTAAAGCCCAGAGCAGGAGCACAAGCTCCCAACTCTCTGCAGAAGCAGTTCCCTCCAGGACACCCAGTCCTGTAGGCATTTGACATGATTAAGACCAACATTTCAAGGGATTTTGATATTCTGCTCATATTAATACCATAAGCAATCTGTGTGCCCAATCTCTCAGGGTAATTTGCAAATCCCAGAGTGGGTTTTGAGTTTTCTTTCTTTGGTCTGTGTGTGCTCCCCAAGCACTGAGGAAGAAGATCTCCTGACGAAAGCATTTATTAAACTTGCAGAGCTGTCTCTTTTTTTCCCCCCATCCCTGTGCTACTTTGTGTGAATGTTAATCACAGTCATTATACAGTTTATTGTCTGTTAAATGCTCACCTTGGTTCCCACACACACCCCACAAAAAAAAAAAAAAAAATAAAGGAAGGAAAGAAGGTAATATTAAAACAAGTCTGGAGAGAAAATGAAGAGCACAAGCCCCAAACTGAAGCCCCACTGGTAAAGAATTATTTCCAGAGATGCAGTTACCTTCCCCACTTGGCCCTATCAAACTCTTCCAACCCCCTCTTCAAATAGTTGCCTTCAAAAGCAACACTGTAGAGAAGAAAAATAGCTCAGCAAGGGTCTGAGGGTTTTGGTGGGTGTAGTACCTCAATCTTTCTGTATTCTTTGAGCATGTTTGCAGGCTTCTGGTGCTCTCCACTGCATCAAACATCCACACCTAGGCATACAGGGATGAAAGCTACACCTAGGTATACAGGGATGAAAGCTACACCTTGATTACTGTGCTCAGTTTTGGGTCCCTTACTACAAAAAAGAACACTGAAGTGCTGGAGTGGGTCCAGAGAAGGGCAACAAATCTGGTGAAGGGTCTGGAGAACCAATGTGAAGCTGAAGGAACTGGGGTTGTTTAGCTTGGAGAAAAGGGAGGCCTCTTCCTGGTAACAAGTGATAGGATGAGAGGAAATGGCCTTGAGTGTGTCAGGGAATAGGTGAAAGATTCTGAAAAACTGGATGAGCCTCCCCAGGGAGGTAGTGGAATCCCCATCCCTGGAGATGTTTAACAGGTGCAGAGATTTGGTGCTGAGAGACATGGCTTAGCACCAGACCTGATAGTTAGAGAATGGTTGGACTTGCTGATCTTAAAAGTCTTTCCCAACCAAAACAATTCCAGGAATGCACATAGGTATTTAGGCACGAACAGGAAAAAGTGACCAAAGTGGGCAGCAACAACTTCCTTCACTTTCACCTGTCCTCACCAGAAAGATTTCATTTCAGCTGTCAAAAGCAGTGAGGTAAGAGCTATGCTGATCCTTGCTAACGAGCCTCCACCCTCTCTCACCACACTCAATCAGCACCTCTTCTAAGGTAAGATGAAACACCTAACCCAAGGAAAGCCAGTGAATTTAAGTTAGAAGAGCTGCCATAAGCAGGTCTCTTGATTCACAGTTCACAGCATGCTCAAATGGGAGCATGACTCTTGCAGCAAGGGCCCCTTTGCCACTGCTGTCAAATGGGAGCATGGCTCTTGCAGCAAGGGCCCCTCTGCCACTGCTGTCAAATGGGAGCATGGCTCTTGCAGCAAGGGCCCCTTTGCCACTGCTGTCAAATGGGAGCATGGCTCTTGCAGCAAGGGCCCCTCTGCCACTGCTGTCAAATGGGAGCATGGCTCTTGCAGCAAGGGCCCCTCTGCCACTGCTGTCAAATGGGAGCATGGCTCTTGCAGCAAGGGCCCCTCTGCCACTGCTGTCAAATGGGAGCATGGCTCTTGCAGCAAGGGCCCCTTTGCCACTGCTGTCAAATGAGAGCATGGCTCTTGCAGCAAGGGCCCCTTTGCCACTGCTGTCAAATGGGAGCATGGCTCTTGCAGCAAGGGCCCCTTTGCCACTGCTGTCAAATGGGAGCATGGCTCTTGCAGCAAGGGCCCCTCTGCCACTGCTGTCAAATGGGAGCATGGCTCTTGCAGCAAGGGCCCCTCTGCCACTGCTGTCAAATGGGAGCATGGCTCTTGCAGCAAGGGCCCCTCTGCCACTGCTGTCAAATGGGAGCATGGCTCTTGCAGCAAGGGCCCCTCTGCCACTGCTGTCAAATGGGAGCATGGCTCTTGCAGCAAGGGCCCCTTTGCCACTGCTGTCAAATGGGAGCATGGCTCTTGCAGCAAGGGCCCCTCTGCCACTGCTGTCAAATGGGAGCATGGCTCTTGCAGCAAGGGCCCCTTTGCCACTGCTGTCAAATGGGAGCATGGCTCTTGCAGCAAGGGCCCCTTTGCCACTGCTGTCAAATGGGAGCATGGCTCTTGCAGCAAGGGCCCCTTTGCCACTGCTGTCAAATGGGAGCATGGCTCTTGCAGCAAGGGCCCCTTTGCCACTGCTGTCAAATGGGAGCATGGCTCTTGCAGCAAGGGCCCCTTTGCCACTGCTGTCAAATGGGAGCATGGCTCTTGTCAAATGGGAGCATGGCTCTTGCAGCAAGGGCCCCTTTGCCACTGCTGTCAAATGGGAGCATGGCTCTTGCAGCAAGGGCCCCTTTGCCACTGCTATCAAATGGGAGCATGGCTCTTGCAGCAAGGGCCCCTTTGCCACTGCTGTCAAATGGGAGCATGGCTCTTGCAGCAAGGGCCCCTTTGCCACTGCTATCCCTCTCTAAAGGAATATTTCCTCAAGAAGTGATGAGCAGGAGAGTTTCTACTCTATCCAAGTTTGCCTCTTTGACTCTTCAAGTCTTTTCTGCGATTAGCAATGCTCTCTGCAGCACGAGCACAGGTCTTTTGAACTGCTTGTCCTCATAAAAGAATACTTCTCTCATCTCACCTCCATGGGATGTCAGAAAAGAATCAAGTGCATTGCAGTGAAAATCATAACCCATTAAAAAAAAAAAAATAATAAAAAGAAGAATAAAAAGACACACAAATGAACAGGGAACTTCCCTCCCAGTAATTCTGTATTGATTTGACATACAGCAACCCTCTCTGTATGCAATACTGAGCTCTGAAGAATTTAAATCATTCTCCATGTTCTCCCACCCTGTGCATGCTGGCAGAGCCCCAGGCGGGCTGCAGCTCCCCCACACCTCCCCAGCCACATCCAGCAAGCACTGGAATACAAATCTGAGCGACTCCTGTTCAAAACCTACTGAGAAAGAGGCTGACACGTTTGAATAGTGCAGTGTGTGCACAGAAACAGTCTGTGGGGCCCTGAAACTGCTCTCCATCCATGCATCTTAAAAGCAGGAGAGATAAGCACCTCGACCTCAAAGGAAGAAGTGTTCTTTGTTTCTCTCCTTTGCCTTACGTTGGCTGTGATAAATCTGCCTCCTGTTTTAATGATCTCAACAAGATCTTCTAAGGAGGACTTGCATCCTGCTTTAGAGATGCTTCAAAATCCAATGCAGATGATTAAGTAAATGATACAAGTAATTAAAAGATTCTATTAATCTAATTACCATTTAAATCTTCTTTGTATTAGATATCCCAATCTGAGTATCTTCTTCTATACTATTCAACTAAGATTGCTAGCATGTAAGCCTCACGTAAGCCTGTGGCACATTAAAGATAGAAAACCACATCTGTCTTTGTCTGATGTTCACAAGTCTGCATGTCTGTAATTTTGGAATAAATCAGCTTGAGCCACAGCCACTCACTCTGCTGCATCACAGCACCCTGCTGCTCGGAGGCTTTACTCCTCCCAAGACCTGAACTTCGTTCTAACAGTGACTTGACGTGAAGACGACCTGGAGAACTTGCCAAGTTTCAGGACTGAAATAGACTCATTGCTATGAAAACTGAACATGAGCCTGCAGTGTGCCCAGGCAGCCAAGAGGGCCAATGCCATCCTGGCCTGCATCAGGAATAGTGTGGCCAGCAGGAGCAGGGAGGTCATTCTGCCCCTGTACGCTGCACTGGTTAGGCCACACCTTGAGTCTTGTGTCCAGTTCTGGGCCCCTCAGTTTAGGAAGGATGTTGACTTGCTGGAGTGTGTCCAGAGAAGGGCAACGAAGCCTTATGAGGAGAGGCTGAGGGAGCTGGGGTTGCTTAGCCTGGAGAAGAGGAGACTCAGGGGTGACCTTATTGCTCTCTACAACTACCTGAAGGGAGGTTGTGGACAGGTGGAGGTTGGTCTCTTCTCCCAGGCAGCCAGCACCAGAACAAGAGGACACAGTCTCAAGCCGCACCAGGGGAGGTTTAGGCTGGAGGTTAGGAGGAAGTTCTATACAGAGAGAGTGATTGCCCATTGGAATGGGCTGCCCAGGGAGGTGGTGGAGTCACCTTCATTGGAGGTGTTTAGGAGGAGACTTGATGGGGTGCTTGGTTGCATGGTTTAGTTGAATAGGTGGTGTTGGATGATAGGTTGGACGCAATGATCTTGAAGGTCTCTTCCGACCTGGTGTATTGTATTGTACAATAAAATAAAGTTATCTGCAGGTGTAGACACGATATGAAAAGGGCAGAGGGCTGGGAAAGGGAAGAACAAGAAAGATGAGAGAAGTGATTTCCTCCTGTAACTTAACAGACATTGCCCTCAGCAAACAACCAACCAAACTAATGCAAACATATTAACTGCAGTCATGATTTACAAATAAAATACATGATCAAACTGGAAACATCCAACTTTTTGCACTGTCAGTTGAAGCATTTTCTAGGACTGAAATAAGGCAAGAAAACTAATTTTAAATGGACATGCACTGAAGAACCTTTGGAGAAGCAGCTGGAGCAATCAGGAGACAACCCTTTGTAAGTTCAGCATGTGCACCCTCTCTTTACAGATTATACACCTGAAGGAGCATCATCACCTGGGCTTGATTTTCTTTCACTGAAGGCTTCAAAGTGTCACTGCCAGTCTAACTACCCTGACAGAAACAGAGTTATCAGCTGAAAAGCTCTCCTATCCATTGCTATGGTGCAGAATTGTACAGGAGGCACTTTGGGCTCCACTAGAAGAAGGATATTGAGGTGCTGGAGTGCACCCAAAGAAGGACAATGAAGCTGGGGAAAGATCCAGAAAATAAGTCCTATATAGATTGGCTGAGGGTTGAAAGAGGGTTTAGTCTGGAGAAAAGGAGGCTGAGGGGAGACCTTCTGACTATCCACAGCTTCCTGAAAAGAGGCTGGTGCCAGGTGGGAGTTGATCTCTTCTCCCAAGTAAGAAGTGATAGGAGAAGAAGAATCGGCCTCAAGTTGCACCAGTAGAGGTTTGGATTGGACATGAGGAACAACCCTTTGGGGAAGAAATTGTCAAGCACTGGAACAGGCTGCCCAGCTCAGTAGTGGAGTCTCCAGCCTTGAAGTGATTTGAAATCCATGTAGATGTGGTGCTGAGGGACATGGTTTCATGATGACCTTGCAGTGCTGGGTTAACAGTTGGACTTGATGATCTTCAAGTTCTCTTCCAGCTTAAATGATTCCATGACTCTATGACACTGCACTAACAGAGCTGGGGCAAAAGTCATGCATGCCAAAAATCCCCTGTGCTCACTGCTGGGGCCAGGTTACTCTTGCTTTCTTGTACAGGGGAGCAGCAGTAAAGCAACAGCCTCTGAATTCTCAAAAGAAAGAAAAACAAACAGAACACATCAAAAACCAACCAAACAAAACCACCCAAACAAACAAAACAAACCAAACAAAAATAACCCCAAACAACAAAACCAAACCCTAAAAGCAATTCCTTTTGAATGTATTTTATTGCAGACCTTGAAGTTCTTTCCCCTGAATGCTGGTAAAAATGTACCTAACATGTAGGGAATACTTTTCAGCATCTTGGAATCACAAACCAGAGGCTGATGTTGAAGTGGGTTACAGAAATCCATTTCATCAGGAGGCAGGCTTGAATTTATCCCCAGTGTGCCTCCAGACAGACAGATGAAAATTAATCACAGTATCACCTATCAGAATAATGTTTAAATATTAACATCATTCATCCCTGAGTCCACTTAAATTATTAACACTTGATTATCTATTAATTGATTGTATTATTTTTTCATCAAGCACTGGAGTTTCTCTCTAGGACTTCTGCTATTCCAGCTCCTGCCCACAACCCGTGGTCCTGCTCCTGGCAGGACACAACACCCAATAGTGAGCCCTTAGCATCTGTATATCATCTGTCTTGAAATTTGGACTTGTGAGGAAGTCCATTTGTATATATAAAAAGAATTATCTTTCATGCTAAGGTTGTATCACCAACTGATGATTTCATTTTACTTCAAAATCCAGACCATCACAGGACAGCAACCACCTCACAGTGCCTGCTGCTATTGTGGACCTGCCATTGTACAAGCTTTACAGTTTGCTTTTCTTGATAGCAAAACATTTAATCACACAGAAAGCAAAATCTGCAGTTCCTATCAGGGGAGACCAAGAATTCTCTTTAACCTGGATGTGAGGAACTTACTACTAGATAAAGCTTCAGTGCAACAAGTTGCATTTAGATGATTACAATGAAACGGTTACTCTCCCAGGATCCTGTGAACATTCCATTCAGCAGTCTAAAAGGAATGAACCAAAAAGAACAATGAAGAATTTCATGGCATTAAGGACAAGGACAGTGACAGCAGCACAGCAGCCTGCTCATTCAGCATTGAGGACCATGCTGATGCCAAGAAGAGAGAGGGACCCACAAGCAGGACGTGCACTCACTGGTAGCTCTAGCTTTCAGATGACAGCAAAGGTGCCATTGTGCTCTACCAGCTGCAAACACAGTGCTTAGATCCACAGGATACAACTTGTATGACAAGAAGCTTGAGTTACACACTCACTTATCCCATTACTGATAATTACTGGTTAGTCATAATAAATAAAATCAACTTCTGTACCTTTTCCCCCCATCTAACACCCCTCTGTTTTCAATAGTGATTTTTTTCCATTGCTGCTTATCTACATCACACAACTCACACCATATTTACAGGGATATGCAATGACTTACACAACTAATCACAGAATGGGGAGAGTTGGAAGGGACCTCTGCACATCATCTGGTCCAGCTTCCCTGCTAAAGCCACCCTCACCCACAGCGGGTTGCCCAGGATCGCAATGTCCAGGTGGGTTCAGAGTCTCTCCAGAGAAGATTCTACAACCTCTCTGGGCAGCCTGTTTCAGTGCACTGACACCCTCACAGCAACGTTTTCCTTTGTGTTCAGGTGGAACCTTCTGGGTGCCCATTTCTCTTTGTCCTGTCACTGGACACCACTGAAAAGAGTCTGGCCCCATCTTCTTGCCCCCAACCTTCAGCTATTGCTCAACATTGAGCAGATTCCCCCTGGGTCTGCTCTTCTCCAGCCTAAAAAGCCCCAGGTCTCTCAGCCTTTCCTCCTCACAGAGATGCCCCAATCCCCTCAGGGTCTTTGCAGCCTCCAGTAGTTCCCTATGACAGCAATATTCTGGTTATGGTATTTGGTTCTCCTGGTGTTAACTGACAGGATTTGGTTATGACTGGGTTCTAAGTGGGGCTGTGACAAAAAGATGACTTCATATGCAGATTATACTCCTGTGGAATGCAGCACAAAAATGCAATAAGGCATTCAAATGCAATTTTGGTGTAAAATACTTGGATGTAAAGGCAACAAGCAGTCTATGTTTTCAGCACAACGTCTTAGAAACAGACACAAACATATCGTAGTGGAACAGAATCAGATCTGTAGGCCAGAATTGAGGATTGAAAGGTGTGTGAAAGCTGGTCTGGAAGGATAAAGGGATAAGAGAACTAATCAGGCACTAAAAGGGGCTGAAAAGTCGAAAGATCACACAAACAGCTTTTAGAAAGAAACTGCAAAGCTGGTCCCTCTCACCATAGCTGCTGTCATAGACTCATAGAATTGTTAGGGTTGGAAAAGACCTCAGGGATAAGATAGTTTCAACCCCACTGCCATGGGCAGGGACACCTCACACTACAGCAGGTTGCTCACAGCCACATCCAGCCTGGCTGCAAAAACCTCCAGGGATGAGGCTTCCACCACCTCCCTGGGCAACCTGTGCCAGCCTCTAATCACCCTCATGGGGAAGAACTTCTTCCTAACCTCCAATCTGAATCTACCCATTTCTAGTTTTGCTCCATTGCCCCCAGTCTTATCACTCCCTGACACCCTAAAAAGTCCCTCCCCAGCTTTCTTGCAGCCCCCCTTAAGATACTGGAAGGTCACAATTAGGTCTTTTAGAGCCTTCTCTTCTCCAGACTGAACAGGTCCAACTCCCTCAGTCTGTCGTCATAGCAGAGCAGCTCCAGCCCTCTAAGCCTCCTCGTGGCCCTTCTCTGGACACCTTCCAGCACCTCCAGATCCTTCCTGTAGCAGGGGCTCCAGAACTGGACACAGTACTCCAGGTGGGGTCTCACCAGAGAGGAACAGAGGGGGAGAATCACCTCCCTCAACCTGCTGGCTCTGCTTCTCTTGCTGCAGCCCAGGATGTGATTGGCTTTCTGTGCTGCAAGTGCTCACTGCTGGCTCCTGTTGAGCTTCTGCTCCACCAGCACCCCCAGGCCCTTTCCTTCAGGGCAGCTCCCAAGCCAGTCCTTGCCCAGCCTATATCTGCGCTTGGGATTGCCCCGACCGAGATGCAGGACCTTGCATTTGGTCTTATTGAACCTCATGAGGTTCTCACAGGCATGTCATTATATCAGGAACTCTCTGGCCATGGCAAATCCTCCTGGCACACTGCCCAGTCCTCCTTTTCTCCATCTAACATGACCATTCTCTATATCACACATTTGACACAGACTGAAAAAGCAGTTCTCAAGGACTGCTCCAGCTTTAGGGAGAGGGTAGCCCGAAGCCAACAGCATACCAGAAGGCAGCTAAGGTTCATGACACACATGATCATCCATCCATCAGGACACACGATTACATGTCAGACAGTCAGGAGCTGCTGAGGAATGAAATGGGCCAGAAGCAACACTCAGATGACCTCTACACTCATAAATTGAGCCAGCACCAGTAGAGAGCTCAGAGGAGCCTTTGAGTTACAGCGTATTAAAGGCTTGCCCAACCTGAAGTAATAAGAAATAATGAATATTTAACTTCCAGATCATATTAAAAATCCTATTAATGTTTTATTTTTGTCATCCGTAATGAAACTAGAAATTAGCCCAATGATTCCTAATGATATATACAGTGCACTGGCTAAATGGCTGGACCTAAACAAAGGCTCTCCATGGTGCAGGCAAGCAGGAGCAGGCAGCTGAGGTCCATATCAGCCTGCACTTCACTTTGACTCTGCCAGCTCCATACACAAACAAGAGCTTCTCCTGCACTCAATTAAATGTTTATGAGGGCAGAACATCAGCTCAAAAAAGGATAGTGTGGATGACGAATCTCAAATCTCACCCTGTAATTGCAGACTTTTGCTTGCCCAAATCATCTCGGGGCTTTTAATTAAGGAGATGGTGATGGACTAGAGGTAGAAATCCAGATTCCAGCTCTGAAAGGCTTTGCATCTGATCTTACTGATGGACTTTCTTCTTTCATTTTCTAGACACCTCATATCAGAAGTTTCTGAAGATGGGACCTGTGTGCAGTGAGAATCCTCCCTGGCCCTGCCATGTGTTACACACATCTGTTCTAACAATACATACAAATATGGCTTGGAAATGCTACTTAAGCCTTATTTTGAGCTGCATTTGTTCCAAATTTGCCAGGAAATCCAAGCTTTTAAATGCAAACAACAGGATGCTTCAATCAGCCCTGTACCAGTTCCTAAGTTGCAAGTTGTTAGCATTACATGTGTTGAGTTGTCTTTACAACAACCTGACCAGCAGGTATTCAGGACTTCCCAAACAGATCACTAAGCTCATAAAATACAACACAAGCCTATGGTCAGCATCTCTGGATGTATTTAAAGGTCATTTAGATTTGGTGATTGGGAATATGGTTTAGGGATGAACTTTTTAGGGTAGGGTTAATGGTTGGACTTGATGATCCCAAGGGTCTTTTCCAACCGGAATGATTCTGTTGGGTTTGCCCCCCCCCCCCCCCCCCCCCCCCCCCCCCCCCAATAACTGTTACATGGAGGTGTATCAGAACTGTGATCCTGTGAAAAATGATGAATTCAGGTGCACAAAAGCCAGATAATATGAGAATGCATCCAGCATTCAGCAAGGTGAAGTTACTGGAATTCACCATTTGACAAGAGCTGAGTAGGGGACACCATCATGCCAAGGTCACACTGATAGCATCGATGCTTGACTCAGCGCAACCTCCCTCCTCTGTGGCACAACTCCTCATCCCTCTCCACCTCCTTGTGGGTTTCTCTGAGTTCACCTGGTCAAAGGCAGCAAAAGTGCTCACAATTTCTTACTCCTCTGGTGCTTTTCCTTTTGTCATTCCATCAGGACCCAGGCAAAAACGTGACTTGCCCCTGGAGAATGAACCTGGCTTGCTGAAAATGCTGGGCAGTGTGGATAAGCAAGCCTGGGGCATAGGTCTGAATTTCAGATTGCAACCACTTTGCTAACTTGGGTTCAGCTAATAAAGGCTTTGCTGCAGCACAATTCCCAGCTAGACTTCAATCATTTATTCCATGACAGGACCTACAAGTGCAGATCTAGTTTGCATAGACTATTACTTATCAAGAGCATTTAGTACTAAGACCCTCTGGAGAGTGTATTATGAAAGATTATGGACTAATTTGACCAAAGACATCCCTGGAGAACATAATAGTAGAATCATAGACCGGTTTGGGTTGGAATAGACTTTTAAAGGTCACCTAATCCAACCCCCCTGCAGTCACCAGGGATATCCCCAGCTACATCAGACTGCTCAGAGCCCCATCAAGCCTGACCTTGACTATCTCCAGGGCTGGGGCCTCCACCACCAACCTGGGCAACCTGTTCCTGTGTTCTGCTACCCTCATAGCAAATAACTTCTTTCTAATGCCCAATCTATATTTGCCCTTCTCTAGTCCAAATCCTTTGGACTTCATCTTACTGCTGCATGCCCTTGTAAACAGTCCCTCCCCAGCTTTCTTGTAGGCCCCCTTCAGGTACAGAAAGGCCACTAAAAGGTCTCCCTGGAGCCTTAGCTTCTCCAGGCTGGACAGCTCCAGCTAGGGCTTCAGTGCAGAAGACAGGACTGCTGCTACAGTAACCTTTCAGTACTTAAAGAGGCTGTAAAAGACTAAAACTTATCTCTCTTGATGTGAATCAACAAAGATAAAATCACCTTTGCTCCTTGCCCAGACAATAGCCGCCAAAGGAGGGGACAGTGAGCAGACCTCACTGGATGAGGACTCTCTGGCATGTGCATAGACAAGATCATCTCTACCCATCAGCTACCCTGGAAAGGGAGGATGGTGCAAAGGACAATGGATACACCACCTGGACACATACCTAAAAAACTGTATAAAAGACCTGAGCAATACCTGCTCAGGAGAAGAAAAAGATCTGAGTAATACCTGCTCTGAAGAATTAAAATGGAGAAAGTACAAGGAGAGAAAAGGACAAGCACATCACCATGTAGCCTGGAAGCAGCAGACCAGGAGGAACCCTCTCTCCATGTCCTAAGTTCCACCTGGTATAACTCATGGAGCTGAAGAGGCTGCTTAGAGAAGGACTTGAACTTGGACTTTGGGATCTCTCTTTCTCCTCCTCCAGTGGAGGATAGCACAGGATGACATCTCCTCCACACCAAAGCGGCAGTACCCTCCCTCCACAGACCAAAACCATCTTAGGGGGTGGTAACATAATTCCTTTCCTTTTCTCTCTCTCTCTCTCTGTTTTTTCCCTCTCTCTCTCTCTTTCTTCCTCTGTTCTATCCACTTTATTCTGTTAACAAATAGCCTCAGGGCTGTTGGTATTTTGGCCTCGTTTGTGCCTTTAATTTCATAACACAGGAATATTCAAAAGATCTAAGTCTCTTTCCCTCTCTGGACCGATACAGAGGCCTATCAGAAAGATGGACCTTTTTCGTTTCCCCTCATTTCAGGAGGAGTGATGGGTTTAAACTATAAGAGGGAGATTCAGACTAGAGAGAAGGAAGACATTTTGCACAGTTAGAGTGGTGAGACACTGGCTGTGGTTGCCCAGAGAGGTGGTAGAAGCCCCATCCCCAGAACCACTCCAGGTCAGGTTGGCTGGGGCTCTGAGCTACCTGATGTAGTTGCAAATGTTTCTGCTCACTATAGGAATGTTGGGCTAAATGATCTTTAAAGGTCACTCCCAATCCAAACCAGCCTGTGATCCCATGATACAGCCAAAGACAGGAATCAAGGGAGACTGGTGAAAGGGTTAAAGCTTTCTGCTTTGGATTCTCTACAGACTAAACGTGTCACCAACCCCTAATAATTCAAATTTGTTTACATTAATGCACTAGTGAGTCAATGTTTGCTTTAGCCTATTGCACAAAATAGTTTGGAATATTTCTTCTAGCTCTGGTTGAATCTCATGTTTTAATGCTAAACCAACCTTTATTTCATAACACATCACTAATTTAATTAATATTTCATGCTTATTACCTAGCCTTCCCCAGAATCAATCCCCAAACCCAACTTACACAGGACTCTGGTTATGCTGCTTAGTCATCCCTTTTGCTATCTGTAGTGCATCTCTGGATTGCAATGGATTTACATCAAGCTAATTTGTTTCTGTTACCATGCATGGACTTTTATTGTAAATTAAATAAGAAAAATAAGTGTCTCATTTCCTCTGCAAATGGGATGTTTTTTTCCTTTCCATCTTCTCACACCCTTGCCTTGTAGGCATAAAGTGTAGAGGAAATACTGTGATACTGTGAAAAGCAGGTTTTAAACACCAAGTTTTTCAATTTGTTCTAAATTAAGCCCCATGTCCAATTTGATAACAAATCACTGGCATCTAAGTGTTCACACCAGGTAAATGCTGCAGGACTGCTATTACTTACCTAAAAATATCATAACATAATAATGTTAACTGATGCTTCAGCACTGATATTTGATTTTTTGTTTGACCATCCCACACACAGAATACATCTGATGCATCTGGATGTGATTGTTCTCTTTGGCCTGAGGCTAGAAATTAAAGGGCCAATCTTTCAAACTATTTCTTCCCATTATAAAGGTTTCTACTGGGAAAATTGAACACTTGCTTTCTCATTTGAAGATGTTGGAATTCAAGCCACAAAGCTAATAAGTATGTCTTGAATTCACTTATTTTCTGGAAATACCACCTTGGTTTGTACTGCAACACACAGCAGCCCCAAATTGCTCATGGCTTTGGGAAGTTAAGCTGCTAAACTTCAAGGGACTCTTCCATAGCAAGAATCATGAAACAATTGTTTTGGATTTTTTTTTCCCATAGCCTTTCCAACTGCAACTGAAGAGGAAACTGTGGTTGGACACATCTCATTCATATCCCCAAGCACTCTGATATAAACAAAACACATTCAGAGTTATTTAACAGGTCTAAAACTGAATCAGGTCACCTCTTTGGAGTCCAGGAGCATCCTTCAAACCTTTCTTCCTGGGTGATCAACACACACTCCTTTACTCCTTTCAACTCTGAAAACTGGGCTAAGCTTTTTCATACTTACAGAGCAAATCTGGGGCATAATTTTCACTAGGACTGGTCAACTTCACTCTAAAAATATCACCATTTGCACATACTATGCACAGAGCTGTAACAACTTGGACATCTTGGACATAACTTGATAGGTTGGACTCGATGACCTCAAAGGATCTCTTCCAACCTGGTTAATTCTATTCTATTCCATTCCATTCCATTCCATCAACTCAGACAGCCAAGCTCAATACCTCCAAATTCCTCACCCAACACACACAACTGCCTTTTCTTTAGCAGGCTGCAGCCAGCAGCTATTCCAGAACACTGGGGAAAGAATTGAGAAGATCTCACCTAACCATAGTTTTTTCTGCATAGCTACATGTGGAAAAATGTCTTTAAAGGATTATCAAGCCCTGGAACAGGCTGCCCAGGGCAGTCAGAGTCCCTAGCCTTGGAGGGATGGAAAAGATGTGGAAAAGTGGTGCCAAGGGACATGGTTTAGTGGTGACCTGGCAGTGCCAAGGTAACGGTTGGACTGGATGATCTTGAAGGTGTCTTCCAACCGGACCAGATCTTTGATTCTATATTCAATGGGCTCTGTGCACAGCTTGCAGTGAAGGAAGGAGAAGCCTATGGTTTCAGTCACTGCTTTCATCAAATATGAGTTTTTTCATATGCAAAACCTGTACAAGGAGGCTTAAAGCTTGCTTTCTGGAAGCAGTAGTGCAAAACAACCCTCATCACACCAATGCTCATGGAAAATAAGGTGAATTCTGTTAGGAAAAAAAAAAAATCAAATCCAAAGTCACTAAATTTGTCACTCATCTTTTGTTGTGATTTGCCTAGCAATAGGCCTGCCTCTCCCCAGATAAACAGAAAATAAAACTGTTTGATTTAAGGGCACAAATAAGTTTCCATTAACATGAAAATCTACAAATGCCAGCATGGAGCACTTTGGAACTGGTTTTACCCTTCTTGAATCTTCTTGTCTAAATGGAGAGATGTCAGCAGACACACTCAGCAGCCAGGGAAGCTGGAAGGCTCACTAAGCCACACTTAAACTAGGAGAACAAGCAAAACTGACTGTTTTCCAGGCTCATTACATTAAAACTTAATTACAGAATTCAGGTTTATCTGTGTCATCCAATGTCACAATACTTCAAGACAGATGATGAGGGGAGAAGGTAAAAAAAAAACTCCAACAACTGCATTTAGCGTCACAGGAGTATCTGCATTATTCATCACCAGTTGTGCAATGACAGATCCAAAATAATTAGTGTTACTCATGTTAAGTTATGCAATTCCCCTGCTCAAAAGAGGAGCTGTAAAGAAATGCAAACTAATTCTCAACCACTCACATGCTCTGCTGCTGGTGCAAAGCCACCTTGGACTGACACTGCCTCCAGTACTGTCCTGGAGCCTGTGTTGGATGGAAAGTTACAGCAGGTAAAGACTCCACCTTTGAGGAAGGAGTAAGGCCAAACCACATTAATACCACATAGAGCCCCCAAAAACCCCAAAACCCCAAAACCCAATGCAGTTATCAAAACAGAAAAGACATTCATTCCAAATTCAGGAGTGTAGCTTGCAGCTTAGTTGAACTTCTGACTTTACCTTGAAAACAAAACAAACCAACCAACCAAACAAAAAAAAGCCAACCAGCCAAAAAAAACCCCCAAGAAGCAAATCAGAATGTCTGTCTTCCTTGATATTTAAACCTCAAAAACTACAGTATCTTAGAATAAGACCTTCAATGTCTCTTTTCCTTCTAAAGGCAGCCAATGGACACACATGCCCACTAGTTGTTAATGCATGCATTCATCCCAGCAGAACAGAGCTGGTCACCACCAGGAGCAGCACTAGAATGCAGGAGTCCTGCACCCCTCCAGGGGAACCTCTGGGCAGGCAAAATCTCTCACTAAACCCTTTATTTAGCAGACACAGAATCATGGACTGCTTTGGGTTGGAGGGACATTTAAAGTTCATCTAGTCCAACCCCATGCAGTGAGCAGGGACATCTGCAACTAGAGCAGGCTGCTCACACCCCCAAACAACCTAACCTGGAATGGTTCACAGAATGTTAAGAGGTTGGAAGGGACCTCCAGAGATCATTGAGTCCAACCCCCTTGCCAAAAGCAGGGCCACCCAGGGTAGTCTCCACAGGAATGAATCCAGGGAGGTTTTGGAAGTCTCAAGAGGAGACTCCACAACCTCTGTGGGCAAGTGTTCTGTCACCCTTGCTGTAAAGAAGTTTCTCCTCATGTCGAGGTGAAACCTGCTCTGTTCAAGTGTGTATCCATTGGTCCTTGGCTTATTACTGCATACCACTGAGAAGAGACTGGCCTCCTCCACTTGACACCCATCCCTCAGATACACATTTATTTTCCCCAGCTATTTTTCCTTCAGCTGCCATAGATATGAACATTTTCTCACACCTTAGCAGCTAGACAGATTTCCAATTCATCTCCAGATACAAGCCCTGAAGCGTTATTGAATGAGTGCTCCTGGAGAAAGTATTTACCTGAGGCACAAATCACTCTGCCTGGGCTTTGCAAAGGAAAACATTGGTTTACCATTGCAAAACACACACCTGTGGAACACACACAGAGATGCTCCACACAAAGGCCTGCATTTCAGGGTGGAGGCAGGCAAGAGACAAAAGGAATCAATAGCTAAAATTAGAACTGATTCTGTGATTAGTGAACAGAATACTCCTCATCTTTCCCAAGGGCAAATAAGGCCAAACTTTGAATAGGAGAAATGTTGCAATGTATGTCACAATAACCCCTGTCAGCAGATAAAAATAAAACTGATTTTCTACAGTTATTCTCTACTGGCACTCTCAACAACGTGGATCATATCCATCCACATCCATTTCACCTGAGACACTCTCTTATTGCCACCCAAATATGTGCCTGCATGAACTCAGGGATTTTGTCCCTCTGGCTCAGGTTGGGTGAAATGAGAATTTCATTCGTTCTTCTCATGCCTGAGAAGAGAGCTCATTCAGATTTGTTTGCTGGGATGTCAACTTCAATTTGTAGCTTGATGTTTATGAGAGTAATTATTATTCTTTTATTTTCTTTCAGGTGCATCTTTCAACCCTCCTCAGTTCCAACCACTGCTAAGTTTCAACCTCTCAATTTCTCCTCCTCAATCCTTCCTTCTTCTTCTTTCCACAAACTTCTTAACATGATTTTTTTGTCCAGTAAGAGGCATAAAATATGTATATTTTAAGTTCCTTTATTCTGAGCTTTCATAACAACAAGCTAAGGACAGAGTGTAATCAAGTGTGGTATCTCTACAAGCACCTCTGCCAGAAAAGGTAACTGACATTTACTTACTGTCCATACAGAGCTAAAAGTAGAGTGACCACTAAGATAGCATAAAAATCAGGAAGAGATTCACATTGAGAATCATTAAGGTTGGAAAAACAGTCTGAGATCACCAAGCCTACTGACTTCAACACAGTTTGGATCCTGCCTCTGTAATGAAAAAGACCAGGGATCTGGAACACAAGAAGTGTTCCATCTGGGGTTGTTGAGCCTGGAGAAGAGAAGACTTCAGGGAGATCTGTAAAAGCAGCCTTCGAGTTCCTGAAGGGGGCTACAAGAAGGCTGGTGAGGGACTGTTTGCAAAGGCCTGCAGTGGTAAGACAAGGGTCAATGGTTTGAAATGAGATAAAAGTAGACTTAGATTGGATGTTATGAACAAGTTATTTACCATGAGGGTAGTGAAACACTGGAACAGGTTGACCATGGAGGTGGTTGAGGCCCCATCCCTGGAGATATTCAAGGTGAGGCATGACAATGCTCTGAGCAGCCTGATCTAATGCATGTGCCTGCTCACTGCAAGTTTGGGCTAGATGACCTTTGGAAGTCCCTTCCAACCTAAACCATTCTATGATTGTACAAATTGCAAGAGGCTATCACACAGTTTTGATGAATCTGCAAAATCTGGAAGCACATGTAAGTGGATTTTTCCTGTTTCATTTTTCTCTATAGGTTCGAAGGAGAAAAATTAATAATTGAACTTAAGAAGCAAAACTGTATCAGCACACCCTACCAAACAGAAAAGGTTCCTCAAATATGGATCAAAAGCTATGGGGAAATAACCATGAAAGATGCTGCCTTGATGCACAGCTTCTTCCATTTGTTGAAAAGACAGAAAGAAGCTGGTTCTACTCAGGAGGCAAACAAAGGCTGTCAGTCCAAACCTGTCATATACCACAGCAGCTAAACAGAGAGCTCATTAGGTGAGAGTATGCACACTCCTCGCGGCTTTACCTACCTGTGCCACCTTGAGATTGCTCAAGGTTGCAAGTGGTTGTAGCAGAATACTCTAAGTATCTGACAAAAGTGTTAAGGGGTCTGCTTTTCAGCAGCTGAAGTTAGTATTTTCTGAGGTAAGTTTCTGCAGAGCACCTGAGCTTGGGTTCATCAAAGCTGAAGCCTTTCATACCAGAAATGTACCCTGTAAAGAAAATCTGGTGTATTTGATCAGCAATCATCTGGCAAAGATCAAATTCTCTTTTATGACTAAGAAGAGAGAAATCTGAAATGGAATTATTCCAGAACAGGTTATTTTATATGTGTGTTATCAAGCAAAAAACCACTGATCACCCAAGAGTAAATTCAGATGTCTCAGCTTTGCACCAGCTCAATATTTGTCACTTCAACTCTAGCTCAATGGCATGCTGAGTTACAAAGGGATATCAGGCATGGCTGTGCCCCAGGTAGTCTCTGCTTGCAGGGAAACAGCAGTGTGAGATGAAAAAAGCAGGATTTATTGAGAGAGAGAAGGAAAAAAGCACACACAAAACCCCCAAAAGAGCCCAAAAAACCTCTGGGCTAAGAGAGAAATTCAGAAATACTGACTTAGCAGAGAAAAAAACCATCTGATCTTACACCAAGCTGTGCTTTAAACAAGGCCCTGTGATAGCAAACAGCAAAGAGAGCAAAGGAAGAGGGAGAAACAAGGATAGGTACAAAATATTAACTACAGTCCATGCATCAACAGGTCACAAACACTTCCCTAAGTGGTCTCATATATCACTGTGATGCCCAAACCCTGCTTCACACACCATAAACAGCACAACGGGACAAGACAACAATATTTCACATATGCTCCTTACAGCTGTCCCCAGTGGTTAACCAACCATTTCACACCCAAAACCTGCTTTAGGTCAGCTTTTAATCAACTCAGAAATTTCAAACCTTCTTAAGGGTAGCCTCTGTGTTCCTCCTCACTGCTCTGGATGGTTGTAGGTACCTCTGTGGGACCCCATTCCTCTTCTAGGTTGATGCCATCTCCCTTCCTTCTGCCTCCCCAGGGCGATGAGCCGCTGCTACAGCACTAGCTCTGCAACTCAGAAGAGCTCCTACAAGAAATCATGACTCTTTCAGAGAATGCAACCTGAAATGCTCTGCAGATGCAGGGAATGGCCATTTAAGTAGTGAGTCATCCTTTCCCAGATCCTTTTAAGGAACTTAGCTGGCACATTTTCAAGGGATATTTCTTAATACTTAGTTTTGTAATTTTCAGGGCGATGCATCCCAGAGCTGGAAATATGGATCATATGGCAGCAGCACCACATTTGTCAAGAGGAAAGCATTTAGCACTACATTTTCCTCTATGTGGCACTTGCAAAGCCTGATCTTAAAATATCTGGATTTGTCCTTCTGCCCTTTATTCAATGAATTCTGTTCAAAGAAGTCAGCTGAACTCAGCCAAGAAAGATTTTCAATTCCATCTTCCATTACAGCAGAGAAAATCATATATTAAATATTTTCAAAATGCATTCTCAAACATCCTGGACTGCAGCAAGAGAAGCAGAGCCAGCAGCTCGAGGGAGGCGATTCTCCCCCCTCTACTCTGTTCTGGTGAGACCCCACTTGGAGTACTGTGTCCATTTCTGGAGCCCCTAGTACAGGAAGGAGCTGGAGGCACTGGAAAGTGTCCAGAGAAGGGCCACGAGGATAAGCAGAGGGCTGGAGCTGCTCTGCTGTGAGGACAGACTGAGTTGAGGCTGTTTAGTCTAGAGAAGAAAAGACTCTGAGGAGACCTCATTGTGTCCTTCCAGTATCTGAAGGGGGCTACAAGAAAGCTGGGGAGGAATTTTTAGGGTGTCAGGGAGTGATAGGACTGGGGGAATGGAAAAAAAAAAAAAAAAAAAAAAAAAAAAAAAAAAAAAACTAGAAATGGGTAGATTCAGATTGGATGTTATGAAGTTCTTCCCCATGAGGGTGGTGAGAGACTGGCACAGGTTGCCCAGGGAGGTGGTGGAAGCCTCATCCCTGGAGGTTTCTGCAGCCAGGCTGGATGTGGCTTTGAGCAACCTGCTGTAGTGTGAGGGGTCCCAAACCATGGCAGGGGGGTTGGAACTGGATGATCTTTGAGGTCCCTTCCCACCCTAACAATTCCATGAGTCTGTGATTTGGCTCCTTTCTGCCTTACATTGTCAAAGCAAGCTTGAGCTTTTCCAATGCCTTGCTTTTGTGTTTTTCTCAATTGCCTCCACCTATCACCTACATCTCCACTCACTTTCTAGGAGGGTTTCTAGAAGGCTCCATGTAATTAAACTAGCTCCATCAGTAACTAGACCCACCTGAATATGATCACTTCCCACAAGTATGTGCTACACCATGATGGCCTCTAGCAGAGTTTTTCTAAGACCAATAAGAAAAGATCTCCTACAGCTCATTTCCCCTCATGGAATATGTCCAGGCTACAGAGCTTTATTACAAAGATCACCAGGTTCCTTTCAGGGAGACCTCAAGATTCACCAGAAGACCCTCAAGCAGTTCAGGAGATGTGGCACCTTTCCTTATTAATTACATTTTCAATCAGTGGGTTATGTCTTGATTGTTCTAAATTCTCTGATGATGGCAGCATGCACCTGCTCTTGAGACGTCATCAAACTGCTCTCCCTGCAACTGCCTGTTGAGATAATGCCTGGAGGTATTTTTAGCCCTCTTCTCCAACAGGCAATGCTTTGCAGATGGGTGAAGGAGTCTTAAAGATTAAAAAACCACCCAAACAACAAAACAACAACTGAGTCAGAGAAATCTGACAACTTCCCTAAAACCAAGGATTTTGTCACTGGAAATAAGAAGAAAAGGAGATCTGGTCTCAGTTCTGGCTCTAAACCAAGGAAATGATGTTACTTAGTACATCCTGATCACTACTTTGGACAGCTCAGCAGGGCACTGACCAACCACCTCCAGAAAAACAGGCCAAAAACAAAAGGAACATTTCATAATCATTTATTAATCTATAGTATGTTGTGACTATTTGTCAAGGATATGAGGTGTGATACCTACTCCTGAAAGTCTGAAGGGACTAATAATATTATTAAATATCAGTGGTGCAAGGATGAACACCTTGTTGGTCCATGAAGAGCAGGATGCCAAGCTGTATTTTGGATGCCAGATCTCACCACCTGATAATATAAAAGAGGCTGGACAGATGGGCAGAGTCCAAGGGCAGGAGATTGAACACATCCAAGTGCCGGGTTCTGCACATTGGCCACAGCAACCCCAGGCAGTGCTACAGGCTGAGGTCAGAGTGGCTGGAGAGCGGCCAGGCAGAGAGGGATCTGGGGGTACTGGTTGATGGGAGGCTGAACATGAGCCTGCAGTGTGCCCAGGCAGCCAAGAGGGTCAATGCCATCCTGGCCTGCATCAGGAACAGTGTGGCCAGCAGGAGCAGGGGGGTCATTCTGCCCCTGTACGCTGCACTGGTTAGGCCACACCTTGAGTCCTGTGTCCAGTTCTGGGCCCCTCAGTTTAGGAAGGATGTTGACTTGTTGGAGTGTGCCCAGAGAAGGGCAACGAAGTTGGTGAGGGGTTTGGAACACAAGCCCTATGAGGAGAGGCTGAGGGAGCTGGGGTTGCTTAGCCTGGAGAAGAGGAGACTCAGGGGTGACCTTATTGCTCTCTACAACTCCCTGAAAGGAGGTTGTGGACAGGTGGAGGTTGGTCTCTTCTCCCAGGCAGCCAGCACCAGAACAAGAGGACACAGTCTCAGGCTGCACCAGGGGAGGTTTAGGCTGGATGTTAGGAAGAAGTTCTACACGGAGAGAGTGATTGCCCATTGGAATGGGCTGCCCAGGGAGGTGGTGGAGTCACCATCATTGGAGGTGTTCAGGAGGAGACTTGATGGGGTGCTTGGTGCCATGGTCTAGTTGTTTAGGTGGGTTGGATTGGTTGATAGGTTGGATGCTATGATCTTGAAGGTCTCTTCCAACCTGGTCTATTCTATTCTTTCCTATTCTATCCTAGTCTATCCTATTCTATCCTATATAGAATATCCATCTATAAGCTGCAAAAAGGCACTGAAATGATCAAGAAGCTGACTCAATGGCATTAATTAGACATTTTATGATGGAGAAGCTCTGTTCTTTGCAGGTCTAACAGTCTAGGATAAAACAATCTCTTACCCTTTTGTGCATACACAGAGAAAATCCTGAATAAATCCAGTTCCTCAGACCTTTCATCTAAAACATTATTCTGTGCTTCTTACTATTTTCACAGAAATATGATCCTTTTTATGGTGTATTTCTCATCAAGTGATGGCACAGCACTCATTTGCTGCCTCGTGGCAGCAAATTATCCTCCCAGCAGCAGCATCTGGGCTATGACTATCGACTGCTGTGGGATCCAGTGGGCACTTTGCCACCAAACACAGCATTAAATGACAGGTCACTTGTCTCCCAAGTCTGAGAATGACTTTGAACAGGAAACGGAGTGAAGAGAAACTGAAGTTCAAGTTAATCCTAATACCAAGCAACCTTTTCTCGCTGGTTTTTAATACTACAAGAAGGAAAAATAAAGTTCCAGGTCTGGATGTTGCCAGAAAACCACAGGGAGCCCAAAGGCTACAGCTCACGATGGGAACTTCAAAAACTCTGTCAAAAGCATTAGCAGTTCAGGGGGAGACGAATGGCTATGTTTGTATTCAAGCCCATTTGCTGAAGAAAGCCTTTAATAATGAGTGGCATCGAGTGCTGGGCTCAGCTTTTCTTGGCTACAAAGCAAACAACAAGCAAACTTCTCCAAGTGTTTTCTTAATATTGTTATTTCAGTGCTTCCACCAGTGCCTTGGCAACATCAGCCCACTGAAA
Organism: Picus viridis; assembly: GCA_033816785.1. Lineage (NCBI taxonomy): Eukaryota > Metazoa > Chordata > Aves > Piciformes > Picidae > Picus > Picus viridis. The sequence continues at coordinate 3,523,635 of CM066592.1, forward strand.
CCTTCAACCCACTGCTGCCCAAACCCCTGTTTTAAAAGCCCAAATGCCTCGCTTAGCTTCTTGAGAACACCAGGGCAAAGTTATCACCTATTCTATGGATTCCAGGCTTGGGTTACAGTGTTGTACTGAAAAATGTTCAAACACCCATCTAGTAGCCCCTAGTTCTCCTGAGCTCCTCCCAGCAGCCCTCAGCAATCCCTCAACTCCCCTTGCTAGCTTCCAGTTCCTGCCCTCAGTTCTTTTCAGTAGCCCCCAGCTCTCCTCTAGATGCTCTCAGTAGTACATACAACCCACCCCCACCCTTCCAGCTCCTTCAAAGGAAGTTTCATTATCTCCTTTCATTGGGATTCACAGATTGCATCAGGTTGGAAGGGACCCTCAAAGGTCATTTTGTCCAACCCCCCTGCAGCAAGCAGGGACACCTCCAACTAGATCAGGCTGCCCAAGGCCACATCAAGTCTGATCTTGAATGTCTCCAGGGATGATTCCTCAACCACATCCCTGGGCAAGCTGCTTCAGTATCTCACCACTCTAATTGTCCTCAACCACCAGCCTTGTGGACAACGATATTGGGGGACCCTGTGTACCCCCCTCCCTGGGAATTCACCCACCACACTTGCATCTAAAACTCAAGTGTCAGCCCTTCAGAAGGGAAACAAAAGTCCTGTGTAATGAGCATGGGGTTGGCAAAACCTGTGCATCTTTATTTGGGGGATAAAGCTTATGATGTTGAAGTAGATTAGTTTGATGAGAACTCCTTTTCTTGGCAAAGGAAAAAAAATAATGCTATGTTCTGGGGCAGCCTGTTGAGGAAATGAGGCTTTGTACACTTGTGCAGCCTCTCCCATCTATCCAAACCCCTCAATTGCTGGCACACAGGGATGTTTCAAAGGAAAGAAACTCAAGTTAGTGCCTCCACTGAGTAAAAAGGGCATTGTAAATTCTGTTTGAGAGCAGCTAACTGGCAGTTCTCAACACACTTACTGGCAAGCCAGCCAGCCTGTATGGAACACAGGGTGTGAGTAACCCGGTATTATCTCTTGCCTGCTGGGGAAGGCAGAAAATGCACAAGCACTGCCGAGTGCAGAGCAATTGGGAATTTCAGTCAGCATGAAACCAAGCCAAGCTTTTAGGTTCAGGGGTTACAGAATATCTTGTTTTGTAAGAAAGGCTCCATTTTTAATTACCTGGAGAAAATGGCTTTCCCTGTTATTTTGTGCTGCATGGGTATTATTAACTTTTTACATACATCTGCATTGCAGAACTGTAAACTTAAGTTGGTTAATGAAAACAACCACCCTGCAGGGACACATCAGCTCAACAGATGATCAAAAAGACCTTTTGCATCATTAATCTGCACAATTTCATGACACTGCCCTCAGAAGAATTAAGGGAAACAAGTATTGCTCTTAATCTAGGCATGAAACATCCTTCCAAAGGTCTATCCTTGCCCCCCAAAACTAGTTTCCCCAGAACCATTGCACAGCAACAAAGACTTACTCAAATTCCAAATGAAATCATTACCCAGCAAGCACTCAGTGGGAAAGCACTTGCCCAATGCAAGAGGTTTCATAGCCATCACGTCTGGAGCCTGCCATTTGTTCATTAGCTCTCAAATGAGGAATTATGAGCGTAGACAGTGTCCCTTTGTCTTCCAGCATGGCACACTGAGGATACAATGCTGAGTCCCTTATTAGTGGGTGTCCTCCTCACCCCTTTCTTGGAGAGAGAACTTGTGGTGTGACGACAGAAACCACGCAGCCACCTCCGGCCAACGCAAGCTGTCATGTAGCCAGCCAACAAATAAAATGCTTATTTCACAGCAGCCTCTTCCAAGCTCTCAGGACATGCAAAGATATGCTGTGGCAGCAGCATCCCTGCACCCTCACACCTCAGGCAGCCCTTTTTCTAGGTTTATCAAAGCTCCAAACCCTCATCAGATGCAGAAATCCACCGAGCATCTGTCAGGTGCCTGCATGCGCCGCAGCAAAAAGCAGCCCTTTGGAAAGAGTGTGCCCTATTAAAGCTGGAGGAGGAATAACAGAATCCCAGCACTTGAATTTAATGAGGCAACATCACTTAGGGCTGACTCTTTACTAAATGTATATAAGGAAATAATTCCCTTGTAATGAACTCATGCAGCAACTGCCTTTGCCCTTTCTGCAGGCTAATGATAATAAATTTCATCCAAATTATTCCAGGCCTTGAGTAGCTGGTGCATTGCACTTACCCTTAGCCCTGTGTGAAAGGGCAAATAAAGGGAAAAAGGTGCACCAGGCCACTTAGCAGCAACTCTTTTTCCTCCTGTGCCATATTCAGACACCATCAGTGATTTTCATTTATTTTATTTTATTATTCTTTTTTTTTTTTTCCATAGTATCATAGAATCAGTCAGGGTTGGAAGGGACCACAAGGATCATCTAGTTCCAGCCCCCCTGCCATGGGCAGGGACACCCTACACTAGATCAGGCTGGCCAGAGCATCATCCAGCCTGATCTTAAACACCTCCAGGGATGGGGCCTCAAGCACCTCCCTGTACAACCCATTCCAGGGCTTCACCACTCTCATGGGGAAGAACTTCCTCCTCATGTTCAGCCTGAATCTCCCCACCTCCAGCTTCATTCCATTCCCCCTAGTCCTATCACTACCTGAAGAAGAGATAGGTTATAAAATGCTAAGCTTGGCAGGGAAGCCTGTAGAAGAAAATGACTTTTTCCAAAGGCAGCAGTGAGGAAATATGCAAAGAGAGGTATCTCCAAGATGTATCTCTGCCTGCATGGAAATCCTGCTTCTGCATGGCCCAGGATGATGTCACAGCCAAACAGACAGACTACTTAATATGGGCAGCCACCACAACTGGCCAACAATCCAGCTTACAGTGACACAGGAATAACTTTGGCTGCAGCAATTTGTGATCTGGCATGACAGGATGGGTTTTGAGGAAATATGTCAGTAATACAACAGCATTTAAAGCAAATCCCCAAGTAAATTATCACAGCTCCATCAACTCAGATTCAGACATGCAAGTCATTCCATAGACACATCAGCTTCTAGAAACTGGAGTTGCAATAACTCTCAAGGCCTGAGCTTCTAACATGTGGCTCATTTGCATAGCCAAAGTGTAATTTTGTAAGTCTAGTCACTGTACACAGATGACATGGAAGACGGGACTCCATATGGGAGCAGGCCTGAGCCCAGATGGCCAAGGTGGCCAACTGCATCCTGGCCTCCTGTATCAACAATAATGTTGCCAGTGGGATCAGGGCAGGGATCTTCTGTATCCAGCCTTGGTGTGGTTGCACCTTGAATACTGCATTCACTTTTGGACCCCTTACTACAAGTAGAGGACACTGAGGTGTTAGAGCAGGTCCAGAGAAGGGCCAAGAAGCTAGGGTCTAGATCATGATTCTTGTGAGGAGCAGGTGAGGGAACTGGGGTTATTTAGCCTGCAGAAAAAGAGGCTGAGGGGAGACCTTTTCACTCTCTACAACTTCCCAAAAGGAGTTGGAACCAGGTGGTGCTTGGTCTCTTTTCTCAAGTAAAAAGAGATAGAAGAAGAGGAAATGGCCTTAAGTTGCACCAGGGGAGGTTTAGATTGGACATTAGGAACTCCCAAAAGGGTTGTCAAGCCCTGGAACAGGCTGCACAAGGCAGTGATGGAGTCCCCATATCCAGAGGGCTTGAAAGGCTGTGCAGATGTAGTGTTGGGGCACATGATTTAGTGATGACCAGGTAGTGCTGCATTAACAGTTGGAGTTGATCTTAAAGATCTCTTCCAACCAAAATGATTCTGTCTCTCCACTACACATTACTAACACATGATAAAAAGACTGAGGCGAAAGCAGCAGCCCTTTGAGTTAAACACTGGCTTCTACAAGCATTTTCCCCACTACAACCCTAAGCACTTGTCATACATGGGAGACAGGAGCACTTTGCAAAGCATATGTGACTGGGGAAGAGAAACGGGGGGCTGATACTAATGAGAGTTGGCACCTCGCCACGGCTCGGGCTGACGAGGGGGAGCTGGAGATCACCGCTGCTGCCAGCTCGTCGCCGGGCAGACGCCGTGTGGTCTGCTTGTTCTTTTCTGCAAAGATGTCACTTCAGTTAATCCAGTCAAGGAGGGATCAGGGAGACAGAACCAGTTTTCAGACTGTCAGAAAATAAAGCCAGTTGCTCATCACTTAAAGACTGAGTTAGTGTTGCCTCAAGAGAAAAACAAATACAAAACATTTGGTTCGCAAATCACAGCTCTCAATGCAGTCATTTTTCAATAGCTTCCTAGTTACCACAAACTACAGGCAGAGGAAACTAATTCCAATTTCTAGTCTGATCTTCTCCACAGTTTTTATTATAACTATTTTATAAGCTAGTTCATAGATTCATATTTCATAGATTCAGTCTGGAGAAGGCTCCGAGGAAACCTAATTGTGGTCTTCCAGTATCTGAAGGGGGCCTGCAAGAAAGTTGGGGAGGGACATCTGAGGATGTCAAGGTGATAGGACTGGGGGGAATGGGAAAAAAATAGAAATGAGTAGATTCAGATTGGAGGTTAGGAAGAAGTTCTTCCCCAAGAGGGTGGTGAGACACTGGCACAGGTTGCCCAGGGAGGTGGTGGAAGCCTCATCCCTTGAGGTACTTAAGGCCAGGCTGGATGTGGCTCTGAGAAAACTGATCTAGTGTGAGGGGCTCCTGCCCATGGCAGGAGGGTTGGAACTGTCTGATCTTTGAGGTCCCTTCCAACCCTAACAGTTCTGTGATTCTATGAGTCTGTGATTCATAGAAGGCTTGGGTTGGGAGGGACCTTAAAGATCATCCATTTTCAAACCCCACTGACACTGGCAGGGACACCTTCCACTAGCTATAGCTAACTAGTGTAACTATTTTGTTAATAATTTATAATTTTATTAATAATTAATAATTTTACCTGATGGGGATAAATTAATATCAGGGGTTTTTGTAATTCCCCTCCCCCCATTCTTCACCTGACTCCCTTTGGTTTTACCCTCACACATTAGGTGTGTTATTTATGTGAACTGGCCTCAGGACTTTTCCAAAATAAATGGCAGTGGTAAATTAATTCTTTAAGCCTCTTTATGCCACAGGACACAAATCTGTACACAACATTTGCTTATCTCCTTTTTGTCATTAACTCCTACATTTTTAATCACTTCCCATACTCTTGCACTTACTTACCATGTTCTGTCAAAGAAGGAATTCAGAAAAGGAATTCAATAGCTCAGTCACTTCCACAAAATGAATTAACTTTTCATTTCACAGAGGGTACTGTGTTGTTTTGTGGGTTTAAATTATTTCTTTTATTCCTCAGTACAGAACTGTAGGCACCTTGTTATCAAATCTGCCTCAGCAATATGTACCTGGGAAGTGGCCTCGAAGAAAAGATCCCTTCCAACCCAAGGCAGTCTATGATTCTAACTCCTCGGCCCTACTGCTGTTGGACTCAAGATGCACCATCTCGGTGTGAGTAACCACCACCTAAGCAAGGTTACCAGAGCAGGACATTCCCACAATGCTCCTGCCAAAGCAAGAATCAGTCACTAGAGTAGAGCAGAGTCGAGCAGAGTCGAGCAGAGTCGAGCAGAATTAACCAGGTTGGAAAAAAAAATCATCAAGTCCAACCTATCATCCAACACCATCTAATCAACTAAACCATGGCACTAAGCACCCCATGCAGTCTCTTCCTAAACACCTCCAGTGATAGTGACTCCACCACCTCCCTGGGCAGCACATTCCAATGGCCAATGTCTCTTTCTATGAAGAACTTCTTCCTAACATCCAGCCTAAACCTCCCCTGGCGCAGCTTGAGACTGTATCCTCTCGTTCTGGTGCTGGTTGCCTGGGAGAAGAGACCAACCCCCACCTGGCTACAACCTCCTTCAGATAGTTGTAGAGAGCAATAAGGTCTAGGATTGCAAAAAGGTGCTGAAAACAGCTCTGGGAAGGAAATGTAACAGGAGAATAGAACCACAACCATGACTATGCTGCATGCTTAACATATTGCTGGTGAATAATACAAAAATCACAGACCTTCAAGTCTTCTAGTTCCACTAATGAAGTGATAATTAAGCCATAAGAAATACTACTTCTAAATCTTAATGAGTTTTTCTAATCCTTCATTAGTTAAATGAAGTAATTAATCAAGAAAATAAAGATGGTCATTGACTACAGAACCTTTTCCTTTTGATGACAAGATCCTCTCTTCTTACCTTGCCTACAGAAAGAAAAAAGGTGATTTAAAAGGTAAAGGAAAAGCTTCTTCCATTACCTTATAGGGAACAAATAGCTAACTGTGATCCATAACATAAAAGTTTGACATAGTCAATGCCTTTTATTTCTTATGCCTTCACAAAAAGATGTGAAGTGCAACAACAGTCAGTTGCATTCCAGGGTAGAGTGACCAGACTCTCAATAGAATTCATTTTACCTTGGAGCTCGGAACACAAGTTGGGCAGAGGCTGAGGGAGCTGGGGTTGCTTAGCCTGGAGAAGAGGAGGCTCAGGGGAGACCTTATTGCCCTCTACAACTACCTGAAGGGAGCTTGTGGACAGGTGGAGGTTGGTCTCTTCTCCCAGGCAGCCAGCACCAGAATAAGAGGACACAGTCTCAAGCTGCACCAGGGCAGGTTTAGGCTGGATGTTAGGAGGAAGTTCTATACAGAGAGAGTGATTGCCCATTGGAATGGGCTGCCCGGGAAGGTGGTGGAATCACCACCATTGGAGGTGTTCAGGAGGAGACTTGATGGGGTGCTTGGTGCCATGATCTAGTTGTTTAGGTGGGTTGGATTGGTTGATAGGTTGGACGCAATGATCTTGAAGGTCTCTTCCAACCTGGTGTATTGTATTGCATTGTATTACTTGAGAGTGAAAGACTACATAGGTAAGATACAGCTGAGTAAGTTATTTTATCCTCAAAATGTTCAGGTATTAGTTCTCTTTAAGCTATGAGTAATTACTTTTTAGGGCTCTCAGGGAATGGCTGAGGTCCCAGAGGGTGAGAGATGGTCAAACGCAGCAGCTGGTTTTAGATGTAGGAAAAAGGAAATGTAGACTCAGAACACTGAGAGACCCAGGGACAAATGATTAAACAATGAACCTGTAAGCACTCAGAGGAATATAAAGTGAGAAGAAAGTGCCACAATGTATTTGTGAAGAACTAATCATGGCAATCCAATCTTCTTTTTTTTTTTTTCCTCCCCTTTGCTAATCAGGATAATTAGGCTATTAAAAGAAGGAATTAGCTGTGATACAATTCTAACAGAAAAAACCACACTCCTCTATCACAGTAAGGTAGATTCAACAGCTTCTTATCTTACACTAACAATAAACTCACTCAAAGAACAGTTTTCAGCTCTCCATTTCCAAACTGAGGAAACTCACTGTATCTCCACAGGCCTTTGCACTTGTCCCCATGTGTTCATGCATGACTTAGGTCACATTAAGTGTGGAGAATCTGCAAGTACTCTGGAGGATGGCACTAGCATACCAAATTACCTCAGTCTGTTGGGGGAAAAAATAATCTGAAGTCATAAAGATAATTTAATAAAAAGATATGCAAAATCCTACCTATTTAGGAAACACTCAAGTGCAAACTTTGAAGCATGCTTTATTGGGCAGACAGAAATAGAGAGAGAATGGGGAGGTTGGAAAAGATAAAACCTAACCGTGAGTCAGCAGCGCGAGTCTGCAGCCAGAGAGACAAGTGGTGTTTGGGGAAATATTAACAGATGTTAACCACAGGACACAGGAGGTAATTATTCATAGGAGATTTAGAAAGCATGACCTAGAAAGGATATTTGTTCACTCTCTAAAGAAAGAGGACCAATAAATAGACATAGCAGCTATATTCTGATACAAAACAGGTTTTAATTAAGAAAACACCGATCAGTTGCACTTCCTGAGCACCAGTAGTCAGTGACTTAGTTCACAGAGAGGGAAATGGAGGGCAGATATTGTGACAAGCTTCTGAGCTATGTAGATAGGCAATGATTTTAATATTTTATCCCCAAGAAGGCTGCTGGAAGTTTCTAAAAAGACCTTGCTACAAACATCTCTTCTGGAGAAAGGCTATATAGGATGTGCCAGCGAGATGAACTTGTGATCCTTTAAGACCTCCTGGCCAGATTTGCACGCTAACACTTCTAGTGTCAAAAAAACCCTCACATGACATAACATCTTAGAGAAACATTATCTCCTCTGAAACAAAATAAGGATAAAAGAAGCATTTAATTTGGCACAACTGACTGCTGCCACCCAGTACAGCACCGGCTTTACAGATTTGTGGAATGGTTTAGGTTGGAAGGGACCTTAAAGATACCTAGTTCCAACTCTCCCATGCCATGGGCAGGCACACCTTCCATTAGACCAGATTACTCAAGGTCTCATCTAACCTGACCTTGAACACTTCCAGGAAGGGGACATTCATTACTTTCCTTGGCAACCCGTTCCAGTGCCTCACCATCCTCATTCTAAAGAATTTCTTCCTAATATCCAGTCAAAACCTACCCTCCTCAACCTTCAGTCCATCCCCTCTCATCCTACCACTACCAGGCCTTGTAAGAAGTCCCTTCCCAGCTCTCTTGCCAGCCCTCTTCATGTACTGGAAGGCCACTATAAGGTCTCCCAGGAGCCTTCTTTTCTCCAGGCTGAACAGCTCCAGCTCTCTCAGCCTGTCCTCACTGGGGACTTGTTTTAATTATTCATATTGCAGACTTGCAAGTCAGATCAATTACGTACAATTAGCTATTCCTACTTGAGAGTGTGCAAAGAATCTGTCTTCAGGGCCACCTCTTTACCCCAGTTTTGCCTTTTCCTCAGAAACACAATCAAATAAAACTAAAATAGAAAAAAACCTGCCTTAGAATTACAGAATCATTTAGGCTGGAAGAGACCTTTCAGACCATCAAGTTCAACTGTTAAGCCAGCACTGCCATATCACCACTAAACCACATCCTTCAGCATCACATTTGCACAGCTTTTAAACATCTTGTTCCACCCCTGTTTGACACTCCTGTGTACACTGCTCTCTCATCATGGTCCACTCTACATTATCTTCAGGGAAAAACCATTCCAGAGGAAAAGGGTGGCATGCAATACACTCCCTTCATGGTGATGGTTTGTAATACATAATCTCACTCATTTTTTCTTGATTTGTTCTGCATTTTGTAGTCCCACAGAGTACTTTGCAGAAAAGCTTCAGCATCAAGCCAGAATTTTCTATTTCAAAGTACTGAAGTAATGCATGAGCTTTGCTGATGCTGAATTCATTTTAACTTGGTATTTTTCTGTGAATGTTTTTTTAACTCATGTATGCAAACTTCAACTGTAGTCTATTACCAATCTATTTTCTCTGTGTCTACATAGCAGATATATTTGAAATAACAGGAATGACAAAAGTGGTATTATGCACACATATAGCTAGCAGCACTCAAAATCACCCATAGTTAATAACAAATGACAACATTATCTAAAAGCAATACCGTCTGAAAACTGATTTTACATGCCATATTAAAGACTTGATGGCTCAGGAGGTGGGTAATAGAATAAAAAGCCTTTCATCACAAGGTCATCAATTCAAATACAAGTCAGACTGATAGTAACTGAAAGCCATTTGATGAGAGTTCTAATGAACCTAGTGTTGTTACTAAAAAGTTCAGGATAGCCTCAGAATTTAGCTCTTTCTCCTGCCTCTGACAGCAGCCAATGCAGAAATCAGGGAGAGTGTGGAGGAGCAGATCCCTTTCAGCAGGTAGATTTCCCTTGTTGCTCACTGCCTGCCCCAGGCTATCACTATTTTAGTAGCTTCCTAGCAGGTACCTGTTTGTTCTGTTCCAAAATTCAACACCCCCAGTGCTGATGTGTCTTTAATTGCTTGGAAGGTTGAAAAGCAGAACTGGGCTTGCAGCTCCCTCACTGACCACTTCACATGGTACATAGACAACACTTTGGTCATTTGTCTGAACCATAACAACTTGGAGCATTAACACATTATCTTTATTTGATATCCTGATATTTTCCTGGTGTGTATCAAATCATATCAAGCACTGGGAAAGAGAAGAATCCCCGTGCCAGCTAGAGTAACCATTCAGCTAGCCTCACATTAGTCAACAAATAAAGCAAACCAAGTTGCATGACTTGACAAGCAAGCAAATTCATCTCAAATAAACCCTCTGCTATAATTTCCTTTGGTCCAGTATAATGCCTACAAATGTACTGTTGGCTGAAGTATTCCCTCTCCTATGAAGAAAGGCTGTGAGAGTTAGGGTTGTTGAGCCTGGAGAAGAGAATCTCCATGCAGACCTTCTCATGTCTTTCAGTACTTCAAGTGGCCTATGAGAAAGACGGGGCAGACACTTTAACAGGCTCTCTTGTGACAGGACAACGGGTGATTGTTTTAAACTAAAAGAGTGAGGTGTGGACTAGATATAAGGAAAACACTTTGTACAATGAAGGTGATGAGACTCACCCAGCTTGTCCAGAGGTATGGTAGATGCCCCAACCGGATCAGATTGTCTGGGGCTCTGAGCAACCTGCTCTAGTTACAGATGTTCCTGTTGAATTCAGGAACTAAATGACTTTTAAAGGTCCCTTCCAACCTAGATCAGTCCAAGATTCCATCATATGGTGGAGGTTATATACATTTTTGAAGTCTCAGCAAGCCCAGATATTCAAGCCTCTGGTGTTGCTGTGGAGCCTGCAGCACTGCATTGGCAACTTGATTTTCCTGGTCAAGACTCAACCAGTTCTGAGTGCTTGAGGTTCAAACTACAGACCACTTTGTTTCAGCAAAGACCTACCTCCTGGCTTGCAACACCAAATGGTCCTACTTATTTCATGTCTGGACAGAAGATTAATTGTCAAATGTATAGAAATAGGGATTTAAGTGGATTTTGGAGTGTGGAAAAATCCCCAATCCATCAGTTAAGGTCATTAGCTCATGTGACACACCTCACTGAAGTCAATTTTCAAGGGTAAGCGTGTGACAATCCGACTGGAGGAATTCTTCTTTAATGCATTATTAATTCATTTATTATTACAGTTATTCTAATCTTTATGCAGGGCACTGGAGTTCAATTTGTTCTGTATCAGCTAATGTTTTTAATGAGCCCTTTCTTCTCCCCAGGATGGGAGCTTCCTTAACCAGTTATCTGGCTTTTAAGCAAGTAGAAAACGACACGAGGGGTGTACCCTCCTTGCATATACAACTTCACTTAGCATGTCCTGAATTTTAAATAAAAACAAATAAGCACTAAGTTTTACATGGCCAAATATCTTTTAAAAGGTAGCAGACTCAGGATCTCTAAATATAGGAACTTTATCACACAGTTACAAGCAATGAAAGCTTAATTACAAGTCCTCCTGCTGACAAGGGGGAGAAATACATTTAAATAAGATCCTGTGTAAATGCAGTTATCTAGGAGGGGAGACACTGGGAGCACATATTAACTTAAGTCTGAAGCCTCATCTGAATGGCTTTGGGTTCATTCTCTGGTCATGCAGGGCAAAGAGGTCACCAGGCTGATCCCTGCATTGAAAAACTGGTTCAGCCCGAGAGGAAACAGCATATTAAGTAGAGAAGAGGGTGTACATAGAGTTGAGAACCAAAGGGAAGAGCACATTTTCAAACACACACACACACACACACACACTGCTGATGAGCTGAGAGTCAAGGGTCCAGCTGGTTATAAAGACTCTGCCACTTTGTGACCTTTCTTGCTGCAAGGGAAGGTCAGGGTATTGAAAAGCTGTGTGGACATAGCGCTCAGGGACATGGTTTAGCAGTGGACTCGGCAGTGCTGGGTTAACAGTTGTACTTGCTGACCTTAAGGGTCTTTCCTACTTTAAATTAATCTGAGAAACCTGCTCAAGTCTACACTCATAATATTATGCCTGCATTTCCAGTATTTCTCCCTTGAAATGGAGCTGCTCAAGCCATGGCAGACTCTCACAGAGATTACAGTTTCCAAGGGGAGAGCCAAACTAAACCAACCAAACAAAAAAGTTTGTGCATTCTGGGGGGTTGTTTAAGAAGAAACAAGGCAGACTGTCCCCCACCAAAAGCAGAGTCAATCTTATTCTCTTTGCTCCTGCACACTTAGGAAATAATCAGCCTTCACATGGTGACCTTTCCAGATGGTTGGTCTTGAAAGAGGGGAAGTTTATAACCCAGCTCACAAACCAATGAGAAATGGAGAATTTGCAGTTCAGAGCTGCTCCTACAGAGAGATGGATCAAAATGCAACCAGACTGGATGGCCAGCTAGGTGCACACAGCATCCAGATCCCACTGCCTGGTTTGTCAGAAATTAGTAAAATTATTTTGCACTTGAAACAATCACTGTCTGGAAGACGAAATTCATTTATCAGTGGGTCCAATAACAGATCTTTTAATTGACTAAAATGAGAATACAACCCATTTTCCTTAATTTACTAAAAAAATGTTAAAGCAGCCCTCAGATCCCATTTTGTCAACAATGTTCTCTCTGTGAATTTTAAAGGCCATAAAAATACACCAAATTAAACTAGCAGCAGATACATAAGAGGGATGTGCTCTCTGCTCTCTGCAGCAGTCAAGGCCATGGAGCAGACTACAGAAAAAAAACCCATCAGTGGTATCTCAGAAGAAAGTTATGGTGTAAATGATTCCCATTTTGCACAAGCTTCAGCCTAAGAACTCCTATTACTAAAATTTAATTGGAAATGCATATTTAAACTGGCATTTATAATTATTTATAATGCTAAATATTGGCAGCCCAGACTCCCTTTTCATCAGCCACAAACACAGAACACAAAATCGTAGTTCTTTGAGGTTGTTTTTTTTGTTGAATGAATACAATTTAAAGGAAAAAAGAAACAACAAAACAAACAAAAAGAGACAGAAATCCTTTGCCAGTGTGATTATTTCCTCCCAGCACATCTTAATACAGGAAGGGGGTCCACAAGCACTAGAATTCCCTGGTAACAAGCTAACCCCAGAGAATCCCAAGACATAAATAACTCCAAGACCATTCTTTCTCCACTGATGAAGAGTTGTTGGCAGTGCCACCGCTAAGGCTCTGCTCTTCCGCTCTTTCTCTTCAGCGTGACCCAAGGGTACTCTAAAGAAAGGCAAGGTCCATACACCACTTTGGATCCAGCCCCACCACCAGTAATTGGGACAACTCATTGCTCTGATTGCCACCATCATCAGTTGGTGGGAAGCAGGATGGAAGGTTTCCTTTGACATAATCAGAATGGAGTAATTACAGCACTTTTGGGTTTTTTCCTATGGGTTGAGGACCAAAAAGGACTTGAGTTTGGTGTTTTTTTACAGCACAGAATCACAACCTCCTTGCCAATGAAGCACTACTGCAGGAGAAAGCCCAGCTTAGGGCTCAGCTACACGTAAACCAAGAAATGACTGTTTACTTAACTTGTTAAAAGAGAAGACAAACAAGATCCATCTGACATGACACAGCTTTCAGACTTTGAAAGCACGCCTGCATACTTCAAGTAATGAAAATCACATTGGAATTATTCCAGAACATGCATACACACAGAAATAAATGTATACACACACATCTAGACCTCTATAGAAGGCACATTAAAGACACAAATGGCATTACATGGGGCTAAGATGACTTTAGCTGGTACGACGCAGAAATAAAGGCAAAGAGAATTTACATCCAAAACACAAATGCTTAATTAAAAAATGAAAGAAAAATAATGGTAATGCATTTCTAACCAGTCCATGCAGCTGCTGCTTCATCAATGCATGGTCAATTTGCAGTTTTACATCTGAATCCTTCTCCCCACTTCACTGCATCTGGAGAAACAGACAGATTTGTGATATGAGCAATGGTATGTCAGAGGTTGAGTTTATCTAAAAATAGCATCTTTATCAGCACAAGTCCTTTGTTGTGTGGTTGGGATTCTTCCCCTCTGTGTCACTGAGTTTATGCCTGATCTCATTCTCTTTGCCCTCCATTTGACTGGGAAAGGACAAGTTTTTCCATATTTGAATAACAGAAGCAAAATACCCCATGGAATAGAAATCCAGGCTGAAGTGAGGAGATCTGATTCTCATTCTAAAGCTGGTTTGTGACCTCGGAACAAGTCACTTCTCTGCACCTCTGTTTCCCCCTCTCTTTCTTTGCCTTTCTTGTCTTAGATTACAAGCTTCCTAAAGCCTGCTAAGTGTTTATGTAGCAGCAAACAGATAAGATTCAGCTTTCACTGAGCTGACTGCAAAACACAAAACCAGAAAGAATAAATCTTATCGATCACCACTGATGCTATTGCTCTCCTTTAGCCTACTAATATGAAACATGATTTTAAAATGATTCTCAATAATCACCTTCTTTTTAAAATAATGATAAAAGGCCCATGAAAGAGAAGTGTCTTCAAGGGGAAACAGATCCCTCGACTGTTTTTCACTCCCACTTCAAAAACATTGACCAGGAGTTGCATTTCTGTATTGTTTCCTTGGATGTATGGACATGACAGCCGTCTGCTACTCAGCTTGCACCTTGATAGTCACTCCTGGCTGAGACAAAGAATGGTTTTGGTTGGAACAGACCTTCAAGATCATCAAGTTCAACACTCCAAAGGTAATTGAAAGAGTTTGGAGCTCTAAGACGCCTTTCCATGTTCTCCCAAATGGAAGTACTTACACCCAGTGTAAATCCCAGGCCATGGTCCTGAGCCACCAAGGAGCCAAAGCAGCACACAAGTTGGGGTTTGGGATTTTTTTCTTTTCCCTGTGTGGGTCACCTTAAAAGTGTTTTTCTCGCCAGACTCTCTGTATGAGTGACAAGGTATTCAGTGGGATGTCTTAAGGGAACAGAAGTGATAAAGAGAAAAGCAGCTAGCCTATTTTCTTTCTTGTCACTGTTTGATAATCTTTTTTGCTGGTCTCATTGCACCAGTTGCAGACAGACTTATTTCCCCGCAGACAAACCCAGTCCTTTCTCCAAGGTGCACACATGCGCATCTCATTTCTCACAGCATTCCAAGTGCGTATTTCGGGGCATACACAGCCAAATTCAGCATATGCAGATGTAGGCTGAAGGAGCTGGGGGTTGCTCAGCCTAGAGGGAAGAAGACTTTGGGGGAACCTTACAGCTGACTTCCAATACCTAAAGGAATCCTACAGGAAGGCTGCAAAGGCTTCCACAAGGGTGTCTAGCAATGGGACAAGGGGGAATGATTTTAAGCTGAGGAAAATTATGTTCACACTGGATATTAGGAAGAAGTTCTTCAGTACAAAGGTGGTGAGACTCTGGAAGAGGTTGCCCAGGGAGGTTGTGGATGCCTTCCCTCTGGCCTCAGCAGCCAAGCCTAGTTGAGAAGTGTCCCTGTCCATGGCAAGGAGGTGGGAGTAGGTGATCTCTAAGGTCCCTTCCAACCTAAGGCATTCTGTGACTCTGCAATTCCTGTTGCCACCCACATCTCTAGTCTTTCAAAAAGGCACATACACAACATTCACACAAACCTGCCCATCACAGAATTATGTGATTTCTTAGAATCATAGGATTGTTTTGGTTGGAAAAGGCCTCTAAGATCCTCAAGTCCAACCATTGTCCCTAACAACACTGTGGTCATTAAACCACGTCCTGAGTGGCATGCCATGAAGTGCCATGCTTTTTTATCACCTCCAGGCATGGTAGATTCACTACCTCCCTCGGCAGGCTGTTCCAATACCTGACCACTCATTCAGTAAAGATTTTTTTCCTTGTACTCCACCTAAACCTTCTCTGTCAATCTGAGTTATATCAGTTGATACTAGGGGAAAAAGACCAATACCCAGATAACTACAGCATCCTTTCAGTGCAGTAGTACACTGCACTGGTTAGGCCGCACCTTGAGTACTGTGTCCAGTTCTGGGCCCCTCAGTTTAGGAAGGATGTTGACTTGCTGGAACGTGTCCAGAGAAGGGCAACAAAGCTGGTGAGGGGTTTGGAACACAAGCCCTATGAGGAAAGGCTGAGGGAGCTGGGGTTGCTTAGCCTGGAGAAGAGGAGACTGAGGGGTGACCTTATTGCTCTCTACAACTACCTGAAGGGAGGTTGTAGCCAGGCAGAGGTTGGTCTCTTCTCCCAGGCATCCAGCACCAGAACAAGAGGACACAGTCTCAGGCTGCGCCAGGGCAGGTTTAGGCTGGATGTTAGGAAGAAGTTCTACACGGAGAGAGTGATTGCCCATTGGAATCGGCTACCCGTGGAGGTGGTGGAGTCACCTTCACAGGAGGTGTTCAGGAGAAGACTTGATGGGGTGCTTGGCTGTATGGTCTAGTTGTTGGGTGGGTTGGATTGTTTGATGGGTTGGACGCGATGATCTTGAAGGTCTCTTCCAACCTGGTGTATTGTATTG